>OZ005602.1:14198333-16598333 GCA_963930655.1 Myrica gale | reverse complement strand
ATACGGTGTTATCTCTCTAACTCTATCTCGCTTATTATTCGTTTCATATCCGTATTTGTGATGCTTTATGATTCATAATTCATTGCTTATATTTAGCTTATCATTTAGTATATTCAGATATGTATTTTTATCCTTAGAGAAATAACATTTTCCAGATCTGTGTTTTAATCGAAAAAGGGGTAAGTTTTTGTAAAACTCAATTCACTCCCCCTCTTGAGTTGTTATTTAGACTCACACGTCACATTAGACAAAACATGAACGATAGAAAGAACCGTTCAAACTGTCTAATAATACATTCAGACCACACAGATACAATGACCTAAAACCTTTGTTGACAAGCTTTAGGTGACAAACCGGGTGACAACTGGATTTTGTCAGCCAAAATCTTTGGTGACAAAATTAGTACTGTGGATGAAAAAATTTTTTGACACCCGAAGTAATTTTTCTTGTAGTGGAATAGTGGACGTTGTAATTCCATGGATTTGTTGCTCGGAGGTACGACTTCGAGAAAAAGTTACCAGTGCCATGAACACTTGGTATAGGGCACGGATCTCTTTTATTACTATTTGAATTTGCTTATCCCAATTGTTTAGATTTAAAAATTATCTCCAGAGAAAAAGGGCAATAATAGAAAACACGAAGCTTTTCTGCCCTTTTTTTTCTTTCTAAGTGTACGAGTAAAGGCTGTGCTCAAAAGTGCTATAATCCTCAGTTCCCCTCTAATTGCCTGAAATTTATGGATTCTTGAATGCTCCTTATAAGTGTTCCTTTCTTCATTCAACTTCCTCACCTAGACAAACAAGATTTAAAAGAAACCCGTGCAAAGAGAGAACAAAACTCTTCATCCCATATAGATCCAACTTGTAAGTACTTTTTTCACCCATTAGGAAGTGGTGAGTCTCGCTTACTCAATGAAACAGAAAGGGACACACAGATCTCCCAAAACATTTCAGAGACCAAGAAGGGCAATCAGTCTAAAGCAATAAACATAAATTCCCAATAATGTCAATAGGCCTACACACAAACATTCAACCCATTAACACTCCTAGCAAATTTTCTAAAGCACCCATTTTCTGAGGTTAATTTAATTTTCTTGAAAACTAAATTCCTTGGACACTCCAAAATTCCCCCCATGTTAAAATGTTTGACATTTCAGAGTCGGGAAAAACTAAGCTTGAATTGATATCATTTGACTAAACTCTGCACTTTATTCAACGAGGGACTGAAAAATTACAGTTCCTACTGGAACATATTCAGGCAAGACATTATCAGGAAAAGAAAACTAGTGGTACCTCTTTCCAAGTTTCCAAATAAATTTACATAATAATATATCCTCAAAAGTGTCTTCAAATCCATACGCAAGAGATAAATGCATCACGAGGAAACCAGTACTTCCAGCCAGCAGATCTTATCAGTGAATTCTAAATGAGAAACCAGATGAGTTTATACATGGAGCAATCTGCTTTTCCTGCATTAGAACCAACAGTTTCAGTTGGAGGCACTTCCAGAACCTATGAACCTTCTTCTAAATCAAAGGCAGCAAATCAACCAGCATTGAACAGCGCGAAGGAGATATAAGAGAGTAATAGCAAAGTAACCATCAATAACTGAGAAAATTCGGAACCAACAAATTCAACATGAGCGGACAGAAGCACATGCTGTTAGATCCTAAAAACATCTGCCGCCAAGGATCATAAGGGGATGCAGGTGGTCCAGCAGGAAGGATCTGCATCTTATCAGGAATGTTTGAGATATCAACTGATCATGAGTTTGTCCCCATTAAGACAGACAACATTTGTGAGAAGCCTACCCACCAACTCACACTCTTTTACGAAGTAACTTAGTTGTAAAATCTAAGAAGGGCTAAGCAGCATTGTCATCAAGCCTTGAATCCAGGTTTTTCTACTGGTCATTCTTCATCTCCACATGGTCAACAGGCTCAAGAGAAATCATTCAACAAGTAAAATGGCAGACTAGGACTATGATGTCAGATTCAGATTTGCACATTGAATTTGACAATAGATACTGTCCGAGATGATACCAGATGATAAACATAGAATACATCCCCGCAAGACCGTATTTTAATGGTGGGTGTAAAGTGCATCTAGGTTTTAAATTTGTCAATTGTTGATCCTTGAACACGACATTGTAAACTCAAAATATTAAAAACTGCAGTTGACTAGTAGTTGATAATCTATTCAGTCCTAAAATGCACACAATAATACTACAACACTCGTACCCTGCAACACCTATCCCGGGATGTTCCCTGGGAAAAAGAAAAGTAACATCAACAAAAGTTTTTGTGTCAACAGGTGTGTTCTAGAGACAAGAATGGTTTCGGGGAGTTCAAGAGGCACATTTCCTCTCTGAACTGAGAGGTATCAGATCGAAGTTCCCGAATTTCTACACAAAAATACGTCCACCGTTGCTAGCTCGGGTGCTTCCCCAAAGGCACTTGAGTATGACTCTTCTATTACATTTGGTGCATAGTGCCTCAGCTTGGTTGAGTAATTTGTATTTGGTAAGTCAGAACTGAACTATAGGTAAGTTCCCCCCATGACACTTCTGATAGGAGATTTTTCATTTATCGCCATTAGACCAATAAGATCAGGCATTCTACTCTTGTCGATTGGAACCAACCACTACATCAAATGCTCGATTGATTCACCATTGAGAGAATTAATCCTAAAAGGAAGAATATTGACAAGGCCCAATAAAAATGTTAGGTCGTCCAATTTTAATAGCCTTGGATATAGTTTCTATACAACATAGCATGTCGGAGTACAATGGTACTCCGTATTTTCACACATAAGAAAGGAAGATGTCACGAACACAACACAGGAAGCTCTAACCAACTACTGATTTGCATTTGCATTCCTTGATATGAATCATTTTATGAAATCTCTGGTACATGACACGCTGCCCTGATGTTATTATGTCATCTCTGAGTAGGCAGTTCAAAAGTCCATTTATACTACATAAATATAAAGTTCATCTATGTGGTTTGCATGAAATTCAAATAAGTCCCTAAATTTTAAACCCATCAAATTAGTCTCTAAGGTTTAAAATACATCAAGACTTTAATCCCTCTGCAACTCCTCAAATGTGAAGAATCTTAAACCTCATGCTAATTTAATGAGTTTTAAAGTTTAAGGACTAATTTGATTTTTGAGCAAACCATAGGGATGAACTTTGTATTTATCCTTAAAATAATAGGAGAAACATCATAGAATGCTCCATATCAATGGGCAAAAATCAATTAGCTCCCTAGAGTTTCAATTTGTTTGATTACGCCCCATAAGTTGCAAGAAATAATCAATTCTCGCCTTTAGTTTGATTTAGCCGTTAATTTAGACAGGAAGTTATGTGTAACCGAAATTCCACCCAAGACAAAATTATATAAAAAATGTATAAAAAGTCAAAAATAAATAAAAAAATGAAATAGAATTTATATATTTTATTTCTATATCATTTTTTCTTTTTTCTTTTAATTTTCAGTAAATTTGTCTTAGACGGGCATTTTAGTCATTTTTGTGTGGTTAATTGCCAAATTGAACTGCGAGCGAGAATTGGTAATTCCTTGCAACTTATGGGGCTTAATCAAACAAATTGAAACTTCAGGGAGGCTGATTTCTATTTGCCTCATAGATATGAGGCATACAATGATGTTCCTCCAAAATAATATACTAGAAATTATTAACCAGGAACCTCATCTGCAAAACAAGACCATTCTCAGCAACATACTGAAGTAAAGGAAGCCTATGCAAATTAATTTGGAATTTAAAATAATTATATTTTTTATTCTATATGAAAATTCTCATGTTGTTTCTGAACAACCTTGCCATCTTGTCTAACATGATTTAGACATGTTATCGATGGAATTGCTAAACACTCATATATGAACAGAAATAATGAAATTTTTTAAAGAAATAGATACTTATCTCTCAAAATGTGGCACTTCCAAAAACATTTCATAAAAATAACTTGATGCAGAATATAGTGGGGAAATAGGACTGAGATAGAGAAATCAGGAAAAAATAGAGAAGAAGAGAAGAATAAAGCCAAGGAGAGGGGGAAACACCACATTTGAGTGCAAACGCAGCCGCCAATAAACTTTTAAATCTCAGTCTAAAATAATTTAAGGTTCTCACAAACCTTAAATAAAGAACAAAAGGTCCTGATTAAACCCTAAAAGTTGGCTAAAGCCTTAAAAAAAACATAATAACTACAAATCTATCAAAATATAAACCACAACCAAATAAAGTAAAACAATTTATTTAAATGACCCCATTAGAACCTCTCTAAGTGTTGTATCAAAAAATGAAATTTAATTGGCTTTCAACAAAATACAACCTGCACATGTTCAATGTTTTCTTCAGGTAGATGGGGGAACTCAATGAACTTATGTGAAACCAACCCAGATGGTGGAAAATAAGTTCAGCATTGGAGGCTATTATGTTGTAGAGTTTCGTCTTTGCCTACCACTTATCTCGGATTACCGTTGGGGGACCGTTTTAAAAGCCGACATATTTGGGATGGCATTATCGAAAGAACTGAAAGAATGTTGGCGGGTTGGAAACACAGCTATCTTTCAAAGGGTGGTAGACTTACGCTGATCAAGTCTACCCTCTCTTGTCTCCCTACTTATTATATGTCTCTCTTCCCTATCCCTATTGGGGTGACCAATAGATTGGAGATGATCCAATGGAAATTTTTGTGGGGGAGTGATGGAAATGAGCATAAGTTTCATCTTGTCAAGTGGGATAAGGTTTGTTCTTCAGTATGTGGTGGTGGGTTGGGCTTAAGGAGGCTTCCCATGTTTAATCGAGCTTTGTTGGGGAAATGGTTATGGCGCTTCACCTTGGAGAGGGACCATTTGTGAAGGGAGCTTATTGTGAGTAAATATGGTAGCGTGATGGGTGATTGGAGAACCAATGAGATCCCTCGCTCTCATGGTGTGAGCATGTGGAAACACATCAGCGATGGATGGGATTTCTTCTATGGGAATATCCGCTTTGTGGCAGGTAATGGACTTAGAGTTAGCTTTTGCCATGATCTTTGGTGCGGACAGAGGCCTTTGAAGCTCGCTTTCCCTCAATGTTCTCCCTAGCAAGGTGTAAGGAGGCAACGATGGCGGATTGTTTGGAGGAGGGTTTGATCATGGGGTGTGGAATATTCAGTTTGCTCGAGCCGCCAATGATTGGGAGATTATCAAATTTTCTGTTTTCTCCTCTCTTCTTTATCGGTGGCTCTGAGGAGAAGAGACGCAGATAAATTGGTTTGGAAGGGTGATAAGAAAGGGGTTTTCTCGGTGAAGTCATTCTATAGGATCCTTATTGGTGGTATGCGTGAGGCATTTCCATGGACGCAGATTTGGAGGACTGCAGTCCCGCCGCGAGTTTCATTCTTTGTGTGGGAGGTGGCTCAAGGGAAGGTTTTGACCATTGACAACTTCAGGAGGAGGGGTCTTTGCTTGATCAATTGGTGCTTTCAATGTCGGAGAGACAGGGAATCTGTGGACCATGTGCTTCTCCACTGCTCGGTAGCTAGAGAATTATGGGTGCACTTGCTAAGTATCATTGTCTACCCTTGGGTCATGCCTACAAGGGTGGGCAAGGTGCTGAAGTGTTAGAAGAGGTCATTTGACAACCCTTTGGCTTTGGAGGTGTGGAGAATGATACCTTTGTGCATTTAGTGGAGCTTGTGAAGGGAGAGGAATGACAGATACTTCGAAGATTCGGAGTTGTCCCTAGAGCTTCTAAAGGGCAAGATGTTGCAGACTTTGTTTTTGTGGGCTAATGTTGTGCTGGGGTCTCCTTTTATAGACTTCTTTGATTTTATCAGTTTTCTAGCTTGTTTACTGTAGATGGTTCAGTATAGCTCCTTGTACTGTTCTGTCACCTTTTTATTTTAATAAAACTATTCTTACTTATCATAAAAAAAGTTTTAAGTGTTGAGTTTCGACCCCACCTTAATTGCCTTCTGTACACAATGACATCAGTATTATTTTGTGTCTCTCCTGCCTCTTATCCCCCTTCAGTATCCCTAATTTGCTTCACAAGTATGCTGGGCTATGTGAATGCACCATACACATCATCTTGACAGAGAGGGAGGGAGAGAGGGAGAGAGAGAATACCTGAAGCCTTAGTGTCATTATTTTAAGCAGCACCAGCAGTGGTGCTTCCAATAGTTTTAAGGTCAAATACCTCAATCCAATAGCCATCAGGATCCTTAATAAATGCTATTCCTTTCATTTTCCCTGCATCCAATTCCTCAGATCTTAAGCAAGCAACTAAAGTTTCTATTAACTATTTTTCTTATGAGGTAGAGCATACATAATAATCAAAACAAGAAGTTCGAAGAGGAGGGGGGAGGGGGGGGGGAGCACAAATTTAAAAGGAAAAAATAACGTCCCTCCATTGTATAAAAAGTTGTCCTGCGTAAAATCAAATCAACTAAAGTATATCCATCATGAATACAAATTTTGGAACAAGTTTTGCTACTTTTCTTATGATCATAAAAATGATGAATTCACAGAGTAAATTATGATCATAAGATTTCCTCTGTAGGAAAATCTTCAGGAATGTCCACCTACCAAAGAAACAATTAAATGCCTATCTTTAACCAAGTTATTTAACTTTATAAATTCCCCCCACCCCCAGAATTTTCGCTTCGCATACAAAAAATAAAAAACAAAAGATTGCACTCTAGCATAAGAGTGATTATACTACTTATACACAGTTTGAGCTTTTCATGAGTCACACAAGATGATTGAGACTGAAATGCACCGATTTTCGTATTTAGCATATTGAGAGGTCTCTTAGTAGTCGATTCTTAGATATTTGGAGCTATTTCTACATGCAAAAGAATTTCATGACATTATGTGATCAAGGCGTAGCCATATATCTGCTACTCCAATATTTTCTGTTGGATCAGATCTTCCGCTTTGATAGAAGTTTTTGGACCAAGTGAGAAGGAGTTTATGCGCAAGTGACTGCCAGAGAAGCTACAAAACAGATTGATCGAAACAAGAAAATGGACCTCATGGGCTTCCTTCATGGAGGAACTCTCCTTCAACATTATCCAGGAAATGAAAAGGTCCATATTCAACAATAGCCCCCAAATAAACTTTACATATTTTGATATGTACCCTAGACAAATGCAAGTTATAATTGCAGATAGAGGAAATTTCAAGAAATTGTGCAGCCTACAACAGTTTTAAAATAGATAATTACTGTTCCAATGCTACACTGAAGTCAGAGCTTTACATCATGCTTGAGATGATAACATACATAAAGGAATCACCGTTTCATGCTTAATTCATCCAAGAAAACGATACAGGTGCCTTACCATCATCTGGTTTTTTAACAAACTCCACTCCCAGACGTTCAAATCTTTCACATGCCTTGTATGTGTCGTCAACAGTGATGCCAATGTGTCCTTAAAACAATAGGACAAGTAAGAAAAATTTGACAAGGAGAAATACATACAAAAAGGGGAAAATTACAATTTACATCCCTGAGCTTTCAACATCTTTTGCAATTTGATCACCTAACTACCATTTTTTCAAGTGAAAGCATTTTTGTCATTCATCTGTCAGACAGGGCACAGGCTAGTCATACATGCAACTTTCCATCTATTTTACTGTTTAAAAACTGATGGAGGTTGTGATATGAAACGAAATAGATGTTTTAATGATGTAATATGACAAATACGGTCTTTCACTAGTCATATTGCAAGACCGGGTGTTTAATTATATTTTCACAACAACAAAATTAAAATTCCTTCCGAGTACGCATTTGGAGAAAAATAAGAAGTTGAACAACGCAATGCATACAAATTATGGTTACAGTAGACCTTTAGTCAATGCACCAAATAGCAAGACAAGTTTGATCAACCAGCTATATTGGCGGTCAAGGAAAACTTACTTATAAACAAGGGTGATTCAATACAAATTGAGGCACTAGGCTTTTTTTAAAAAAAAAACTTGCATATATGAATAAAACAAATATTGAACATATATGTTATTGCAAACATTTATCCCAAAATCATTCTTCTGACACTGACATAATAACGAATTATTTTAACTAAAAAATTAAATCCAAGCAAGAAAGGGAGCAATGGTCGTGTAGAGGAAAGAACATTCATTTGTAGACCTTAGTGTTTGTACAGTCCCTACAGGAATGCATTTTCAAGGTCTCGTACAGCATGCCACATGCCCCTCTTTTAATAGGTCATTCTGTTGTCAGACTACCACACATCTATGATGTGCTTCATTCTGTTCTTTCTGCTTTTGCTCTTTTCTTTCGGGCAAAGGATACAGACTTTTCCTTTTTCAGGGGTTAAAGCATATGATAGAATTTTCTTATTTTTCAGGTATCTATTTGTCTGGAGGGGGCCTTTAGCAGACGCCTGAGTTACAGGGCCTTGGAGCCCTCCCTGAAAATATTTTTCGCATATGCAGAAACCATCTGCACCATTGGGTAATAAAAGAAAAAAGATTAACATTATCACTTGTGGTTCAGAAATAAACGGATTGGAGAATTTATCATCTTATACATGGGAGTTTTCTTGGTGATACAAATGAAAAGGGGGATCCAAGCTTGGGCTTAGCTGGTATTTGGGCTGGTTGATTTTGTATATGACAAGATTTAAATTGATCAAGCAGGCTAGGATTCACTAGAGCAGCATATCTATAGCCAATGGGCCTAATTGACTAGATACTCTCCATACATGCCACAGAAAAAAGAATGTGGGAAAGATGGGTCAAAAAGTCAACCTCTACAGCAAGGGGGAGGAAAATATATTGCGATTGCTTGTAGTTAGATTGACCTTTAAAAGTTACGTACCAAAGCCACGAGGTTCTGAATTCCCATTGTGGTATCCTTTGAACTCAGGATCACATTCGGTACCCCAATTACTGTAACAATTACTTTCCAGTTCAGGAAAATCGGGCAATATAGGATGCAAAAATGATCACTCTACAAAAACGAATAGAACATGCTGCCGGATCTATTATTCTCACTGTGTTAGCTCGATTGCAGCCTTGTGACCAACGGTCCAAACTGTTCTATCAACAGAGTTACTTGGAGCAGATGCTGCATCCTACATCAGGAAAATATATACATTTATGTCAGAATCATTACGAATAGACAGGAAATTATCCAAAAGAGAGCCAAATTTTCACTATGCACTTCCTCAGAATGAGTTGGGAGAACACAGAAACGTAGTTGCAAAAGAGACTTCAAATGACATGCTTATATGATGGATGACAGAATGGTGTAGAGAAATAAGGGCAGGTTTACATACATAATAAGCATCTTCGACATTCTGACAGCCACCAAGGATCGAACAAGAAAAATAAATCTTGCATACGTAAAACCATCAATTTACCTCATAGCCCATAAAGTATGAGCTAAACTGCATCTCTGGGAAATCCAACCTCTTCAGTAACCTGAAAGGTTGAAAAGTCAATATAAATTTTCAGCCTTCACAAGGTATAGAGTTAGCCAAATATTTAAATACACTCTGAGATGCCAGAGATGGAAGCTCTCAAGATGTCAGAACTAAAAAACTAGTTTAACAACCAAAGGTAACCATCCAGTGCAAATCCAAAATATTCAAAATATGTTGATATCTTCATTTCAAAAGATATAAGGCATGTAAATATATGTGATATGGACCAAGTATGTGTGCATTGTCATGGAATCATACACTTAAAAGAAACAGTGAAGTAACTTATAAGCAGACTCCCTACAGATAAACATTACGCGTGAGAGACCATCCATTACAAATAAAAAACATTTCCGAAATACAAAAACCATCCATGTCCTAATACTCAAGTAAAGAAATTAGTCCATTCATGGTTATGATGAAGCCAGAGAAGATGCTAGAAAGACAAAGAGGTAGCTAAAATCACATAAGACCACTTTTAAGTCTCAGGGAAACCTAGCGGTTTAAGGCGTATGACATTGTACCCCTTCAGATTCCCAAGTGGCCTTTGTGACAGTAAAACTGTGCAAGTGCTTCCAAATAAGTATCTTAGCACAATTCATTGCTTAAAAATGAAAATCCATAACGAAAATATTTGGGAAGTACAATCATCACATAAAAATGAAAGCCACAAAAACAATATTTGGTATGCTTAAAGAGAAACAAATAACAGCAGTCATGCGTAAATTGCAACTTAGAATTCCAGCATTATCATCAATCCGTGTATATAATACAGAATGAACAAAAGCCATACACTCAACGCACGACATAAACATGATCACAAACAAAAAATGACACATTGAGACACATATATAGGCATCAGAAATGAAAGAATAAGTTTGTTGAAAATATAGTCCCACATTGTTAAAGCAATATGGGCAATTGAAACTAATGGCTTATAAATAAGCCACAATGTAACCTTTTCAATCATAAGTGAGAAAAAACAAAAAGTCCAATTAGGCATTCTCATATTGGATATCTCACTTATCAATTTAAATATTTTTCTTTAGCCTAAATTTTTTTATTTCTAACACGGTATCAGAACGAGGTTTACGGCAGTAGTCCGGTTACCTTCTGGAACCTCCCGGCCTCAAACCAGCAACCATCCGGCAGAGCCCGGCGAACCTTGGGCGACTTTCCGGCAATTTTATTTTCCCTGTTTTTTGTAAGTCCAAACTCAAGGTGAAAATGTCCACCTTGAGTTTGCGGGGAGTGTTGAAAATGTAGTCCCACATTGCTAAAGCAATCTGGGCAATTGAAATTAATGGCTTATAAATAAGCCCAATGTAACAATTTTGAAATATAAGTGAGAAAACCGAATGCCCAATTGGGCCTTCCAACAGTGGATGTAAGTCAATGACCGAACCACTTAAAAATCTTGTCTCACTTATTAAAGTTTAAATTTTTATTTCTTAAATGGTATCAGAGCAAGGTTTTCGGCATTAGTCTGGTTACCTTCTGGAACCTTTCCGGCAGAGCTCGACAACCTCCGGCGACTTTCCAGCAATTTTATTTCCCCTGTTTTGTAAGTCCAAACTCAAAGTTTGTCCATCTTGAGTTTGCGGGGAGTGTTGAAAATGTAGTCCCACATTGCTAAAACAACGTGGGCAATTGAAACTAATGACTTATAAATAAGCATCAATGTAACATTTTCAATCATAAGTGAGAAAACCGAATGCCCAATTGGACCTTCCAACAGTAGATGTATGTTAATGACAAAATCACTTAAAAATCTTGTCTCACTTATCAAAGTTTAAATTTTTATTTCTTACAAAGTTCCTTCTAGCCATATAAATTGAAAAGGAACAAACAACTTACGACATGCCCAAGACGCGAGAGTAGAAGTCAAGGCTCACTTTGGGATCCTTAATACGAAACGTCTGGAACCAAATGCTAGAAGATATAAGACAAATTGCGCAAAACAGAAAGAAACACATGCTGCATGTATACAAACACGTAAAAAAGCTGATGCAATTACAGTGTGTTGCAAGACGGAAGACTTGGTGGCATCATCTGGGGTCGCCTGGAGGCCTGGATTGTAGGCTGGCGATTCCTTTGATTCCGAAGCCATGGAGAACAACCGGAATCGATTGCTATCCTGCATAAAAACCAAACAAATAGATAACTAGAAGGATCTGAAGAGTGAAATGAGAGAGAGGCCAAAGAGTAATTGTTTGAAAACCTTGGTTCTGAGGGCCAGGGAGAATGGGCATGAATATGAAAAAGAGGGTTTGGTGGTAAACCGGAAGAGAGAGAATCGGGATAAGGAGCTGGCGAGTGAAGAGGGCCACGGACTATGATCGAGAGTGAGAGAGAGAACAAGACGGTAAGTGCTAGTTTTACCTTATCGTGATACTGGAAGCAGAGGACAGCAGTGGCTCCGTCCGGGATATTCTTTGTACGGGGAACATTATTGGTTTTATATAAAGTAAAATTGAAAATTTGATCACAAAATAGTAATTGAACTTTTTTTTTTATATTTTGGTCACTGAAAACATATAGTAATGATTAATGGAGGTTTAACGGATGAAGTGAAAAGTCACCACTACATATTCTCAGTGATCAAAAAAAAAAAAAAAAAAAATTCAATTACTATTTTATCAACAGTACTGAAACTTAGTGACCAAAAATTCAATTTTCCTTATATAAATGTGCTTTTGTTCGAGTCAGCGGTAATTGCTCCCTCGGCCCCAACACGGGATACTTGTTTGTATTTTTATAATTTTATTTTGGATTAAATGCAGGCTGCGTTTGCATTCATAATATTCCCCAAAATTTTATCTCTCCCCTAATCAAATACTCCAATATAATCTCTCTCTACCATAAAAAAATATAAAAAATATAAAAAATTATCTCTCTCTTTACCTTTTCACTAAACCCAATACCAACACATATTCTCATACCAAAAATATTACCACACAAACACAACTTCAATTTTTCGAACTCGACTATTGGGCCTTATTTGAGTGAACCAAAAAAGTCGATAACCACTGCTGCAAAAATGGAATGATGACCTCCTTGTTTTTTTTTGAATACTAAGCTTTCGATCTGGGTAGAGAATGATCTTGACCCCTTCCGCGAGAAACAGACATAGGAAGAAGAAGATGGAGAAATTTTTGAAGAAAGGTTGTAAAAGGTTTAGGGATCTTGAGCTTTGCTATTCTAGAGGTTATTATCTTGAAAATGATACTAACAGCAAGCTTCATTTAGGTTTTAAAATCCAAAAAGTTCATCAAAAGGTCAAGGAAGATCAAAAGATGTAAGGATAGTTTTTATGTTGGTGATATTGTTGGCATTTTGATTATTTGCATATGATTATACTGGTATTGCTTTATGAGAACGTTAACTGATTAATTGAATAAGAAAGTATTGTTTGAACCACTGCTTATTATCACATGCTCCTTATCCCCTTAATGAGTCCTTAAGACTCATCATTTTTTCTTGTCTGTATTGTTGTTTCCTGCAAAGATAGATTATGGCGATATTCGAGTCATTTATTACCCATGAGCTTCCCACCCTTGTTTTGGTTATCTATGTCCGAGTCCTAGTTTCAGACGGCTTGGACGTAATTGTGGACCATCAACCCTACTTAATTTCAAAGGACCTACCACCAGAACTCCCGTACTAGAACGACCCACTAGGGGAGAATCACTTCGACCTAAATTGGGTAGACCTTACCCTATCTGACGATGATGAAGACTGAGCTCCTAGAGATACTTCTGTCTTATGTTTTATTTAGTGTTGGCTTGCCTGTACATAAGCTTGAACAACAGGGTTAGTGATCTTAATATAGGCTTACCTGTTATTAGCTTAGATTTTGTAAGGACCTTAGGGTCCTTCCTAATCCTTAACTCTTACAGATAGGTTGTTTTCTTTTCAGTGTTTTATTCCTTTATGTAGCGTGATGTTTGCTTTGTTTTTAAATATTTCCCTTATTTTATTTTAACTTGACTTCAATTTTCACCATATTGTTTTCTGACGTATTTTACAAGTATTCAGCTAGATTTTTCTACTAAGTAGTAATCTTTATAAACCTCAAGGAGAAAATACTGCAGTTTCAGAAACCTTAAGATAGGACATGTCGTAATCTCGCCTTGTATGCATCTATGTTACTACAAAGAGAGTTTAGAGACTAATACGAGCACCAGGGATATGACAATGGTGGACTCTTAGGAGGTTTTTCTTCTTCAATAATTTGCGTCCCTTTGTCCATAGCCCCCTTCTTCTTTATGGACAACTTATACGTTTTCTTCATTGGTTCTTGTACATGGTCCACTTCTTCTCCAAAAGCAACCACATAGAGAATTATCATATTATGCCCTTTATGACGAGTAACCATGTCCAATATGCCCTATATGATGAAACAAGGAACAGTTTGTCGTCAAGTGATTTGGTTGGGTGTACATAATTAATCAAGTCCCTAGCTTTGCATATTCCTTGCATAGTGCTTCCATCTCAAAAAAAGAGAGACAGTCCATGTCCCATGGATCTTGATGCAGACTTGTCTTTCCTCCGATGTACTTAGTTTGGGGAACCCTTACAAACTTTCCCTCATAATTGATCTCGAATAGCACAACATGATTGCTCATTTTGTATGCACCTGGCAGCATTTTAAAAACATACACGTTACCATATATAACAACATATAATACCAATTTCAATGATATCAATAACATATAAAATACAACATTTTCATTTTCCTAACAACAACATAATTCCAAAACACAAACTAACAACAACATAATTCCAAAACACACGTTACATTGCACAAACTTCCAGAGCACAATCACATAGTTTATGCACAAGTAACATAACAAACTTCCAGAGCACAAGCTTATAGAGTCCATCAACTTATAGAGCACAAGTCACATAGTTTGTTATGCACCAGTAACATAACAAACTTCTAGAGCACAAATAACAGAGCCCAAAATTTCAGAGCACAATCAACAAGTTACTTCTGATTGAGCTAGAATATTGCATGTTTAGTACATCTAAAATTAGTATAATATTAATTGTTTAATGTTTTAAATATTAATTTTAGATGGAAAAATGGTTAAGAGGCATAAATCTAAATTGTGCATTTAATTGTTGAATTTATATGACTTTATATTTAATTTATTGCACATGCAATTTTCCCAATCTTTAGCTTGCCTATACTTATTCATATTGTGTCCAGATATATTTGAAAATAATTATTTTTATCATTTGCACTATATTATTGGCACTATAATTATTTCGTGAATTAAATTTTGTCCTATGATGCCAAAAACTAATTAAATATTTTTGTGGAGGGTGATAAAATTAATTGCTTTGTGGATTCGCAGACAACAAGAGCATTCTACTGGGACACATGGCAAAGCAAGAGGAACTCATTAATGGCAATGTTGTAATTCAATGGAGAAATGAGAGACTAAATCCTAGCCATCCATCTCTATTTCCTCTTTTTTTTTTCTTTTAACCTAGCATCTTATTCTCCTCCTCCCTATTTTTTCTAACCTAGCCTCATTTTCCCTATTTTCTCTTCATCTCCATTTTTTCTTCTCTCTTTGGCCAACTACTCCCCATATTTAATCTCTCTCTTTTTCTTTTTCCAAATCACAATCTCTCTCTTGTCCTAAACCCTACTTTTTCTCTCTAACTTTTATGCATTACTCTCCCCATATTCTCTCTATTTGCCGCACCTCCCCTCCAATTTTCTCTTACTCTCATCCTCATTATTTTAATTTTTCCAGCCGCCTCTCTCTCCTTATTCTCTCTCTCTTTCTCTTATCCAAACCCTATTTTTTCTCTCTAACTTCTCTTTATACGTTACTCTCTCTATCTTTTCTCTTGGCAAAAAAAACCCTAGTTTTTCTCTCCTCTCTTAACTTTTATGCGCCACTCCCTTCTTACCTTTATTTTCCCTTTTCTTTTTTCCTTCTCTCTCTTCTCCCTCTATTTTCTCTCTTAGCCGCCCATCACTACTCCATTTTCTCTCTTCTCCTATGTTTTCTCTTTGGCCATATCTCTATTCTCTCTCTCTCTCTCTCTCTTCATTATTTTCAGTTTTTAGATTAGTTTCTTTTATGCTTTATAATTGCAATGTCTTGTATTTCAATTCCTAGGATTTAGATTTAAGTTTCTTACTCTTTAATTTCTTGTAATTTCTATTTGAATTTTGGATTATGTTCTCGTTGTATGTTTTGTTAAACATGAATTTTGGGTTGTAATAAGACAATATTATTTAATCCATGATTCTTATGTTTTTTAATTCCTTGTCATTTAATTATTGTCAGTTAAACTCCGTCATTTAATTTTCATCCTTTACTTATTGTTATTTAATTCTTGCTATTTACTTTATGTCATTTATTTTTTGTCATTTACTTTGATGCTTGTTATATTCTTAGTTTATGTTTTGTGTTGTTTTAATTTCGTTACAAACTCTCCAAAATCCAAAAGTATGAATATGAACTATGTTCAGTAAACCCTTTTTATTTTCTCTTTGTTTCTTTTACGCGAGTTTGAAATTAATCTATTTTCCCTGAGGAGACGATCTGGCCTTTTGAGCTAATTATTACACGACATAACTCCTATACTTAAGATAGCCTTTGCGCTGCTCATTTTAGAGTGAGTCAACTTCCTTTAGACATCACATGCTATGAATTGAATAATGACCAATACAAGAATTTAGTAATGGCCAACAACAAATAGTGGCAGAGAGACCCACAACATAATTGAATAATGCAGTAAATAGTTTTGTTAAAGGGACCACTCGAGGAAGCGGACCGCTCGAGGAAAGGGGACATGCGACAATGACATTGGACTAAAAAATCTCGACTGGCCCTACACCCATTCTCACCCACTCAACGTATTATAAGCGACAATCCACTTTTCCATTATTTTGTCGTCCTTTTATCCTACATTATGTTCGCCTACCACCTCATTCGTAGCCAACCCAATCAGCAACATTTGCACAATACAATTTGGGGGAGAAAAAGGAGCAGTGATGTAAAAAGAGGAATAATGGCGTTCAAAGAGCAAATAGCTTACCTTCGATATAAAAAGAGAAATGTTAATCTTCACTATGCCGAAATGGAATCAAAATGAACACTAGATGAAACTGAAATAGAATGAGTTCGTGCTTTGGGGAAAAACCTCATGTTTGAATGTTCGTGCTTTGGTTTGAATAACCTAAGTGATCATGGGTTAGTACATGGCGATGTCGTTTTGGGGGTGAAGTGAAAAATGAAATCAAATGCAATAGAACTGTTCGTGGGGGCATTACAGTATTATCGCTTCATATAGAATTGCAAATAAATCATTATGGGGAGACGAAGTTTATTTTTTTTACAATCAAAATTTATTTGTTGTATGATTTTGAATTTATGGATAAATGTTGCAAGAATGAATATTGATTTCAGTGGCATTGCAAATTATTTTGTTTATGAATAATAATCATAAGGCCTTTTGTTAGGCAAGAATAAGGGAAAAGAATTAAGAACTCCCTGAGGTGATCCAGAGATATTTATGACGGTACCACTCACTGGGAAGAGCACAACCACCATTGATAGAATAAAGTGGGTGGTCTTCCCTAGGAAATAACATATGGCTTACCTTGGAATTGTTCTTGTCTGTGTGATACCCCAAGGATTGTCCCGGAGGAATAGGAAGTGAGACGCATAATCATAACTCTGGCGGTTAAACAAAGTGTTTTTAGGGACACCTCACCCAGACCAAAGGGTGTTAAAGTTATGAGTAGTGGATTTGGGCATCCCATTTATTGCATTGCACATGCATTTCATTTTCAATTATTTGATCTTGTTTCGTTATTCTTTATTTATTTCTTACTATGTATTGTGACATATCCTCTTCCCTAACCTTACTGGGTCCTTAAGGCTCACCCCATTACTTTTCTTTTATGTATGTACTCTTATTTTAAAACTAATAGAAGATATAATTGTTCGATGGATACCATAAACTTGAACTCGACCCTTATATCCCGGTGATACACTTTAAGGTATGGGTCTTTAATACATTTGACATGGTGGTGGAGCATTATCGCCACTAGTTCCTGAAGGACCCACCTCCCGAGCCAATGGACTTTGGATTAGTAGACGCACTGGCTGAGCCGGTGATTCCTTGTCAGACGCCACCAACTGCGCCGCTGAAACCTGGTCAGACGACATTATGGATCTGACTGGTGGAGATGATGAGAACCCATAGTATTTTCTTTATTTTCCTTATTGTAGCACTTGTAAGTTTTTCTTGAATTATCAAACTATAGTTTTGTTATAATTATCATGGAGATAGATAGGCTACTGTGAGCTTTAGTGTCGCTTACACTTTTGTATTTATGACCTCTTTTGTTTTATCCTTTTGAAGGGTACCTTATTCAATTCGTGATATGAGATTATGTTTCTATTTTCCTTTTTGAAGTTTTTCCCGATCTTTCCCCCCTTTTTATTCATTAATTGTTATATTATCTAACTAATTGTATATTGATCTACATATCAAAACTGACATAAAAATTCAACTTCTACTAAATCCCTATGTACTAAAGATTTCCGCTATTCTTAACCTAGGGCATTTAAGTCCTTTTGGCATCAGGTTAGTTATGTGATGTAATCCCGCTGTAATTGTGCATTCTATTACGATAAAGAGAGCCAGAGGTTGATACTAGCATGTGCCGTGACACAAGGGCTCGAGCAAAGCCCCTGTAGTTCCATGAGATGATACTCATGATTTCTAGGGGAGCGAGGAGAGGTCCGCACCCTTAACTTTTGAATACCTAGGAGAATTCATGTTGAGACACTGCTTGGAGGAGCTTTTTGAAGCCTTACTTGTAACATGTTTCTTGCGCTGACCTCTGGCAAAATATGTGACCTACAGTTAAAAGTTAACACCATTATATTTTTCGATTTCACCTTTACTTATTTTCGAGGTGGAAAGCAGCTCTTTGAGAGTTTCAAGTGCCATTGCTCTCTCTTTATTCGGGGCATTCTTTTGCGAATTTGAAAATTCTTTCTCTGATTGAAATTTCATCCAGCCAACGAGACTTTGAACCAAGAGATAAAGATGAGGACCATAAGAAAAAAGATGGACTAAGGGCTCTTACAGAAGGCTCCTTAATAATATCACCAGCAGGCAGCCTTAAGGAGATTGGGCTAGGAGGGGAATAAAGGGAGTGGGCTTGACTTTTGTAAGGGGAGAAGGGGGACCAAGTGGCCTAAAAGAAGTCTCATAGCAAGATGACTAGATGAAGGCGATGGGAATTAGGCCTGACTTTTGTGGCCGAGGGAAGTGGGAGGTAAGAGGGCTGGAATAATAAGGATACCTGGATTAGGTAGGCTTGGTCCATCAAGGGATGAGAAGGATAGCACAGGGAAGTTGAGTCATCTATAGGGAGACCAGGAGCAAGAGGGAGTTGAGGTGGTAGGGACAAAAGCTAACAATCAAGAGGAAGATCCTCAAGCTCGCGTAGGTTATTAGGACTTACCAACCTTTGGGAGAAACTTGGGCCAGAGTATGTATCTGTAGCAAGGTCATGAATCGAACAACTTGCAGTTGCCGCCGGGGGGACAACGCTACTGGTACGACCATTTGAGGGGTGGAGGAGAGATAATATTCTCTGCTATGGATGATCACCCTCCAGCAATTCTGTACCTGAAGAGAAGGCTGCGGGAAGGCATAATCCTTAATGGAAAAAAGGAGAATTTGGTGAAGGAAGGGGTGAGTTGATTTCAATGGATTGGGATGAGAAGGATGAGGATGGATAGGTGAACTTGGCGAGGGGGAAGGAGAGGGAGAAGAGAATAAAAAATTTGGGCGGGGGTTGGTTTTGAGATGATGCCCCAGGAGGTGGGCAAACGGGTGAAGGGAGAGGGAATCACAGAGAGACTCCAAATGGTCGATACAGCCACACCGGAAGCAAAGTTTGGAAAGCCTTTCAAATTTGAACTTGAACGAGAGGGGAGGGTCATCCCCTGGTTGAAGAAAAAGTCCGAGGGTAAAAGTTAGGTTATATCTAATTCCACTTTAACCCGCAAGAAATCCTAGTCCTCTTATTAGTCCAAGTCTACTCCATAGTCCACTTCTAGCACAGAACCAATCTTATCTCCTATCAAGAAAGCATTGGTGGAAGATTGATGTTCCATCGGAACTCTGTGAATCTGAACCCAAAAAGCCAACGTAGAGAAGTTGAGTTGATTTACAATGACAGAAGGGTTCACTCCCCATGAACCAACAAAAAGCCTTTGATATTCCAAGGCGCTTCGGAGAGGATCCTTTCCTAGAGGGAAAGAGCGTCCAAACTAAACAAGAATTGTTGACCCGCACATCTTTAATCCAAAGGTTTGGGACAAACCTTCAGGCTACAAATAGAGTCAAATGGACTGCCGATTTGAACAATTATTTGCGAGATAACGAATAAACCAAAACAGTTGGATTATGAAAACAATAACGGAACCTCTGCCAACTAGTTCGAGTTGTTCTGAAATAAGACCAAAAAAATAAATATTATACCCTTTTAATATAAAGAAAAAAAGGAAAAAAATACAATGTACATATGTATTAACACATGAGAATCAAGCAGGAAAATTGAGGCCAACATTATAAGAAAAGAGATTAATAAAATTAAACAAAATCATTGGATTACTAAAACAATAACGAAACCTCTGCTACTAGTACGAGTTGTTCTGAATCAAATCATAAACATAATACCCTTTTAATATGAAAAAAGTACAAAACAAAGTGTACATACGAATACATGATAACTAGGGCATTTCAACGAACACAAGAGCATACACAAATTGGGGTCAAATGCCAAAACAACCAATAAAGCAAGATTCACCTTCGAGGCAACTCGGGTTATAGGAGTCGTGGTGGGAAAGAGGGCAGACTGACTCAATGGGTGTGAAATAGATGGTGCAAATCGTGCGCCTGGAATGGGTGGAATTGGTGCGGATGAAACTTCTCGAGAGCTCAAGGTTGGGCTTCGCGGTGAATGTTTGGCAACACGCTTGTGCATAGGCTCCTGTGAACTGGGAATGTTTATGTTATAGAGGATAGGGGAATGGTGTTATTACATGAGGCTGATCCTTGATTTTTCTTGACTAACGTGGCTAGCTTTCACCCTATCGGATCGAGTATAGATTGAACGATGCCGCATCAAATCCAGGTAGGGGACAATTTCGATGGTAGACGTTAGGCATCAATTGCTCCATTAATGACCACCTACCATCGTCACTCAAGGAGCAAATGAACTCCTGTTAAAGAATGAGGCTTCGGCTCCTTCAAAACTGGTTTAACTTACACATTCAAGATCTTATGGGAGGTTCTTTGACATGTTTTCATAATATTAAGCTGTGATCTTCCACTGGACACTCCTAGAGCGACAATTTGACGGAATGAATGCTAATTTGTAGAAATAATTCGGGAAGTTGGACAAGAGGGGGAGGATGGCGTATGCAAAGTAGGGGAAAGAAATGGGAGATTAATGGTTTGATGAAAGTTAGGGGTTATCCCTTGAAGGGTAGAAAATGTGATATGTCCTTAATCTTTTTATAAACTTTGAGGTTATTCGCAGGAGTATGTATGGTATTAAACATGTTCTTTTCTAAATGGTATTAAGTATGTTCAATTTCAAAAATACAACAAAAGGTGTACTTCCAAAGGTTATGTTTGTGTTGAAATTTTTTTTGTATTAGGTTTAGTGTTAGTATTGGGTTTAGTGAAAAAGTGAAGAGAGAGATAATTTTTATATTTTTTGTAATTTTTTATATTTTTTATGGGAGAGAGAGATTATATTGTAGTATTTTATTGTGAGTTGATGAAATATTTTGTGAAATTTTTGGTGCAAACGCACACTTTTATCTTGTTTGTCGCTGTCTTAATTGTCGTTGACTTCATAATTGTATCGTTGTGGACAAAGTGATCACAATGAATTGAACTATGACGCGTGGAGGGTAAATCTTGAGTTGAAAATGGGCTTCGATCGTAACTATTTGCCAAACCCATTTGTGAGAAACACGTTCCCAAACCAGTTTTGAACTCCAAGATCGGATATGAAATCTCATTCCAAACAAGGCCTTGATCTCTTCGGTAGGCCCAACACAAAATCCATGCTCAAAATCAACCCAAGGAGCTTTGGTTCTAGCAATGGTGTGTACAAATCAGTTGTTCTAGTAATGGCGTGTATCCAATTGACATGATTGTCACCATTTTATCAATCAACTCACATTCTTGTACATTCCTGTCCAAAAATAATGTTCATTGCTAATGTCTTATCTCAGTCAAAATGTCCACCCAATCATTACCATGAAGCTCTCTAATAATCAGCTCCCGCAAGGACCCTTTTGATATGCATAACTGATTGCCCGTGAACAAATATTTATCATGCAATCTATATGGCAGCATATTTACCCCTGCTGGTTTATTTAATTTGGCAATGATTTCACCCAATTTTGGATCGTCTTTGTATTGGTCTTCCAACTCTTCAAAGCCGGTGACTTAGGTTGACATCACTATTAGTAATAAAGTTCTTCTACTCAAAGAATGTGTAATTTTTATTAGCCAAGTTAATTAATTTAAGAATTAGAGACTAAAATATTAAAGAAAATGAAGCTAATAGATTAATGATTGAATTATAAACCAAAATAATGATTAAAAATGACCCAATTGATTAATTTAATAATTAGAGACTATAATAATAAAGAAAATTGAGTTAATACATTAATGAAAAAATTATAGGTCAAAATAGTATGTAAAAATGACCCAAATTGATTAATTTTATAATTAGAGATCATAATATTGAAAAAATAAAACTATTAGATTAATAAAAAACTATAAATTAAAATATTAATTAGGAAGGAGTGAAATTAATTAATTAATTGAATAAAATCTTGAGAAAAAGAAACTCGTCGCCAATAAAACTATTAGCTATCGTCTCCTCTTTTTTTTTTTTTCTAAGCTATCGTCTCCTCTTTATTGTGCAGGTCGCTGTTTGTTCCGGGTCAAGTCAGACTCAGTTCCAGTACCGTCTTTGGAGGATGCTCCTAATCATTTGAACCTTTTGGGGGCTTTACCTATTGTATGATTTGGTCAACGTAAAAGGAGATGAGGTGGTCTTTCTCTTTCTGTTGCAAGATTTGTTCTGGCTTTATTCAAAGCTATATATGATTGGTACAAACATATCGTAAGTTCCAAAAAAAAAAACTACGACACGCTTTTGTCTTCTGTTGCAAGATTTGTTCTTGCTTTATTCAAGCTATATTTGGGTGGTACAAACATATTCGGGAGTTCCAAATACCACGACAAGCTTTTAAAAAATAACTTTTTCATAAATTTTAATAAAATCTACGATAATCTATTCAAATTAGGCAAAATTTTGTTGTTGTTGAAATGAGTGTTAATTCTTTTGAGATGGATAAAAACAGTTGTTAGAGTTAAAAAAAAGTATTAAAATTTGTAAAAAAAGTTATATAATTTGTAAAAAAGTTTATTAGAGTTTGTAAAAAGATAGTGAAGTTCGTGAATGTGTGATTTTTAAAAAAAAAATTAAGATAAATACACTTTTCACCAAGAATTATATTTTGCACTTTGCAGCATAAATTAACATTTTTAAGACATTATATCCTCAAACTATCAATCTTATATTTTGGAGAAACTGCAAAATTTGAGTAGGTGCAAAGTATTTAAGATTGACAGTTATAGAATGTAATATCTAAAGAGTAGTAGTTTATGGTATAAAATGTAAATTTTATTGTAATTTGTGCGTGAAAATGATATTTTCTTTATTTTTTTAAAAAAATTTGTGCCATCCAAATAAGAGCTAGAAACGATCTCATAAATTTTGGAGTCATGCCTGAGTACAAGTTAAACAGAATTTTTTTTTTGGCTTTTACAACATTTTATATCTTATGATTCCTTATTATTTTTTAGGACTTTCTTGCAGCGGTTGATGCTCTCAACCGGGAAAAGTCTTGACAAAAAGAAGCGTTCAACATTAATGTGTATATGAAGTACGAAAAATGCTAAGAAAGCAAAGAGAAAAGAAAAGAAAGAAGAAGGAAAATGCTAGAGAAAACTAACTTCCTCTTGCCACTTTGATATGCACATGACATACGTCTCTACATCTTTATTATATTTATAGTTTGTGCATTAATTTATTCAATTTTGTTTGGTATGCTTTTTGACGTCCCCTACTTCTTGTACGCCAAAAAAAGATTACAACAATTAAATACAAAGGGAAACTAAAACAAAGTTATCCAATGATTCTTAGGTTGTGTTTGTGTTGTAATATTTTTGGTATGAGAATATGTGTTGGTATTGAGTTTAGTGAAAAGGTGAAGAGAGAGGTAATTTTTTATATTTTTTGTAATTTTTTATATTTTTTGTAATTTTTTATATTTTTTATGGGAGAGAGAGATTATATTGGAGTATTTTATTAGGAGAGAGATAAAATTTTGGGTAAAATTTTGGTTGCAAACGCTGGCTAAGTATTGACTCTTTTCAATCTTGCCTATTTTCCAATATAATTATTCTTCTGGTTGATTTGTTTTGTTTCTTTTCACACATTGGCAAAAATAATTATATTCACTCACTTGGTATATATATACTTTTGATCCGCTTAGACTTTTATTGCATATTGGAACTATAGAACAAAATATATCATAAATAGCGAAATCAACTAGGGATTCAAGCTAGTCAGGTTGTTAAATCAAGACTAGTAGAACCCCCCCCCTCCCCAAATCATATTCCTTAATAAAACGTGTCACTGTCACTACCAACTCTACGAATCCATATCATATTCCTTAATAGTATTCCATCCACTTTCGCACCCCCACAGCCTGATCAGAACAAGCAAGACAGTGATGGCAATAATGGAGAAGTCTGGGTACGGCAGTGAGAGACTCGTCATGGCTAACATCAAAAGGAAAAAAGACCTTCGAGTTGCGTGCTCTCTTGGCCGGGCTACTTGATCCAAAACAGTAGGAATAATATATATAGAAGCAAAGCTGAACCTCCTTTCACCTCCGCTCTCAACTCTTGAGGAGCTAGCTATATCCTTATCCCAATAATGGAGAAGTCTGGGTACGGCAGTGATGGCATCTACAGGTCTCTTAGACCACCTGTCGTGCTACCCACACAGCCTGATCTCTCCATGGTCTCCTTCCTCTTCCGGAACTCTTACTCTTACCCTCACAAACCGGCCCTCATCGACGCCGATTCCTCCCAAACCTTGTCCTTCTCCCAGTTCAAATCCACGGTGGCTAAACTCTCTCGTGGTTTGGTCCGTCTGGGCATCAAGAAGAGCGATGTTGTCCTCATCTTCGCTCCCAATTCCATCCAGTTCCCTCTCTGCTTCTTTGCCGTGGTCGCCGTCGGCGCCATCGCCACCACTGTCAACCCCGTCTACACGGTGAATGAGCTCGCCAAGCAAATCAAAGACTCCAACCCCAAGTTGGTTATAACCGTCCCCGAATTGTGGGACAAAGTCAAAGATTTCAACCTCCCAGCCGTCCTCTTGGGACCGAATCATGCTTCTATTACTTCTTCAAAGGTTATCCATTTTGACGACTTGGTTAACTTAGCTGGATCCTGGTCCGGGTCCGATTTCCCGGTCGTCAATGTGAAGCAAACCGACACCGCAGCGCTGCTGTACTCCTCCGGCACGACCGGTACGAGCAAGGGAGTGATTCTCACTCACGGGAATTTCATCGCTGCGTCACAGATGATCGCGATGGACCAAGAGCTCGATGGTGAGAGGGACTGCGTGTTTCTATGCGTCCTGCCGATGTTCCACGTGTTCGGGCTGGCGGTGATAATATACTCGCAGCTGCAGATGGGGAATGCCATCGTGTCGATGGCGAAGTTCGACCTGGAGAAGATTCTGATGACGATTGAGAGATACAGGGTGAGCCATATGTGGGTGGTGCCGCCAATAATACTTGCGCTGGCGAAGCAGCGTTTGATCGACAATTACGATCTCTCGTCCTTGAAGCAGATTGGGTCCGGCGCCGCGCCTTTGGGGAAGGATTTGATGGAGGAGTGTAACAGAAATATTCCTCAGGCCGTGGTTAAACAGGTACTTGGACTCGTCATTTTCAGCTGCATTATAATAATCTTGCAAGACGATACTGTGAAACCTGTTTACGATGCGAATCTATTTGATTAATTGGAAGTAGCTTTAGCCAAGTCTCTATTTTATTAACTCGTTGCTCACTGGCTTTAGGAAAGAATAAATAAATAAATGTTGCCCATGTGCCGCTGCTCTGGAACATTACTGATTTGATTTACATATTAATTAAATGGTCATGTGGTACGTACTTTTGAATAGAAATCTTAAGAATAATCAGAGTACAAGGACTCATGCTTTAGCTAGCGAAAATGTTTATTGTGAAATCAACTGTTTGCTTTGATTCCAAGATAATTAAAAATGAATTATCTCTTCTGTCTGTAGAATCTCATGGACTTGTACCCCGATTAAGGAGTGAAAGGTAGTGTTAGGATTAATGAAAGAAACTCAAGGTCGTTGCAGGGAAGATCATCTTAATGACGAGGAATATGCTGGGAATTGCTGAATGGCTCTAATCAAGACACTGAAAATTCATTTGTACTTCATAAAATTGTTAGACTTTTGGAAGTGATTTAAGTCCAGGATGATTTAGGGCATTCATTGCCTGCTTTGGTTTTGATTGAAGTTCATTCTGCGCATGTCTTTGGGCTCTGATAGAGCAGCAGGGAATAGGAAAGTTCCTTTTTTTTTTTTTTCATTTTTAACGTTCTTTTTCGTGTCAGGGGTATGGTATGACTGAAACTTGTGGAATTGTTTCCGTGGAGAATAGTAGAGTAGGCATTCGGAATAGTGGTTCAGCCGGAACACTTGTTTCTGGAGTGGAAGCCCAAATAGTCGGTGTGGATACCTTGAAGCCTCTCCCCCCTAAGCAGTTAGGGGAAATATGGGTTCGAGGACCTAATATGATGCAAGGTAGAGCCTTTTTTCTTTCTTCTTTGTCTTCTCTTCTCAATTTGCTCTGTCCTGATATTTTCATACTTGGTCCTGTTTACAGGGCATTTTTTTCTTGAAAGATTTTCTCCTCCTTGAGATGGAGGGAAAGTCAGGTATCATCATTGACTAAATGAAGTTTTCCTCGTCATCCAGAATTATGGATGTCGCAGTCATTGCATTTAAATATTGAACCATAGTACGAGGACATTGTAGTTGTGATCATTATGTCGAACAAATTCAATGCCATGGTCCATGATGATCATGGCTAGCACTGCATCTGGTTACTTACATCATGGATGATAACTACTAGAGAAAATCTTTGGCATAGCTTAGTCCCTGGTTAGGCAAACTGAGCATGTGTCCTTGTTTAGTTTTGTGGCTGGATCTACCAAGTCAAAGGTTTATCCTTTATATGGCTGTTATCATCTTAGCTAATATTTTCTCACACCGGTGCATTATTTGTAAAAATTATTCCCAACCAGGGGTATTAGTATTTTCCAGCCAGTTTTTATCTGTACTATGACTCTTAGTCTTTGACCACTTTTGTGTCCCATATTTATACATATTGGTTTGGGGAAATTAAAATGTGGACCTTGTTTCAATTACTATTATAACATTGTTTAAACATAATATTTTGATTTGAGTTTCTAATAGTTTAAAGTTAGGACCCAACCTCAACTAGCTAAAATCAGGGTCAGCAATCAGTTAAATATTTGACCAGATTTGTATACAATTACTATTATACCCATATGAAGTGAAAAATCTTAGGCAAAAGACAACAATGAGAAAAAAGGAGGAAATTAGAGCCTTTCCTATGTCAGCCACAGCCACGGTTCCACCATCAGAGCCCCATGGCCATTGTGAGGCTCCTGTGGAGGAGGCACAGGTTCTTGTGGCCTTGGGACCTAGTCATATGCTCCTTCATAGCTGGCTGCCATGGAAACCATGGTTCCTAACTTCTCTACTTTTTTATGTGTATTTTTTTTTAATTTTCAATTCGTGAGGTTATAGTTTCAGTTATTTGGATTCCGTTACAAATTGAACTATTGGTGATGGAAGGCTCTGAGTTGAATGGATTAAAATTCGGGTCTTAATTAGCCAAATTCAAAACTAGGGTTTTAGAAGCTTAAAAATCATAATTTACCCTTAGATATTCTCATTTATTCGTCGGCTATAAATAGCTTCTTTTTTTGTCTGAGCTAGTCTGCCGTTTGAACTTATTTGATCCAGTATCATGCCTGATAATGGTAGCTTGGTTACACACTCAAATTAGTAGTTTTATGGTGTGTGGTAGCATATCCAAATGAGAATTTGAACCTATTACCACTTTGATCTTCTGGCCATTTAGTTGTACAACCTGCTAGAAATGGGGAGAAAACATAAAATGACGCAACAAAAGCTTGATTCGAAGTGTCAGAAAAACACTGCTGTCTATTCCAAAAACAAGAGCCACTTTTGAACGCATGCCCACTTTGATTTCTCCCATGGTGTGGTTATTGAGGTACATGCTTTAGCAGCTAGATCATGGAAGGCAATGGTTGTGGTTATATGCTAGCTAACATCAAGCAGTAAAGCCTCTTGTCCCTCTGTTCATATGCTTCTTTCTGCATCCTCTCTAAAGCTTGCTCTTAGGGAACCAAGTCATATGCCATTCAATGAAGAATAATCTCTTCGTGGATTGCAGTCTTCCTCCTATCCAGCTCTGAATTTAATGTATTTTTTTTAATGTTTGTAATTGCAACTAGAAGTACTTTTGTGCAGGTTGCCTTTGTGAGGTTAAATAATGGGAAAATATTTTTCACATGTATTGTGTATACCTTTCAAATGTTGATGCTCTTCTAAATTTCTTTCCAAAGGCAAAATAGTACTTTTTCCTCTACAGTCGCGTGATATGGCCTATTTAAAATTAATTTTCAGGTTATTACAATAATCCACAAGCAACTGAACTGACTATAGATAAAAGGGGCTGGGTACACACAGGAGATCTTGGATATTTTGATGAACTTGGCCAACTTTATGTTGTTGACCGAATTAAGGAGCTCATCAAGTGCAAAGGTTTTCAGGTAACTTGGAAATGTTTTTAGCATATACATGGCAGATACTCATTGCTTTTTCAAAAGAGAGATTTTGTCAATGATAAAAAGAGGGAAGAAAGTGGGCTGTTGTATTGGAATTGAGTATCGAGACCTTGGATCGAGTATCGAGACAAACATTTGACATACACTAAGCAAGGTTCCAGTCATGGACTGTAATTTTGTTTTGACGTTTCTGTTAATGTATGTTTATACCAGAGTTCTTAGGCAGACATTATTTCTGGTAGTTGCTGGGAAAGGTCATGCATCATTTAGGCTTTTCAGTGTCCTAATGTTTGGTTCTAAGCACTTTCATATTTTCTTTTTTCTTCGATTCTCACTAGGTTGCGCCGGCAGAACTTGAAGGGTTGCTTCTTTCTCACCCTGAGATCTTAGATGCTGTTGTCATCCCGTAAGTTGAACCCCATACGAAATTCGTAGCATTCCTTTCGTACCAACGCTTCATTTGATCGGTAAGTCATTTCCACATTGCAGATTTCCTGATGCTGAAGCTGGTGAAGTCCCGGCTGCATATGTTGTTCGCAAACCAAACAGTTCACTGACCGAAGAAGATGTTGCGAAATTTATTTCTGGTCAGGTAAAGGCGCAAACAAACTAAAGAGAGGAACAAAAAAGGGATAGAAAATTTGGGGTCGAACTTCGAATCTTTTCTGACTGCTCTTAATATGAATGGGGAAGCAAGCCACAATCGTTGACCTATGTATCTAATCTGGTTTCTCCATTTTCTTATAGGTTGCACCTTTCAAAAGACTTCGGCGTGTTTCGTTCATAGATAAAGTTCCAAAGTCTGCTTCAGGAAAAATCCTCAGAAGGGAGCTCATTGAGAAAGTACGGTCCAAAATGTGAAAGCAAGGACTAATAACTCATACTATTTGCTGCAGTGAATAAAATAGTCCACGGAGAGGGGCAGAGGCTAGAATTTTAACCCCCCCCCCCCCCACACACACACACACAGCCCACCAACGTGTATTTCTTTCCCAATTGGACTGTACAATTTCAATAGTGTGAAAATCTTAGGACTACAGTTATCAATCAACAATAAGACAATATATATTATTACTTATTTTCCTACTCCAGCTTTTCTTTTGTTTTTTTCCCTCTTTGGGCTCTTTTGTTATGAGTTGAAGGATCTCTTCCGGCAACAATCAGGCCATAACTGCTGCACAGGATACCTTCAGCTCAGTGATTAAAAAAAAAGTTCCTAAAAAGAGATTTACATTATATGATGTTTTTTCCCCCCGTAAGCAAATCACTAATCATTCAAAAGTCCAGTTCGGATGATGAGAGAGCATGGCTTGGATCTTTAGAGTAATATCCAGGATAGGCCCCCGAGAACCAATTGACAAGCAATAAGCGAGTCTCCCCCGATAATAATTCTCCCCTCGAAAGAGGGAGGAGCCAATTGGCAAACTAAGAAGACAGTTGAGAGTTCGGCCAAGAGAGGCTTGGGCACCGATGGGGTCAAATAAGTCCTCCACAACTTCAATTTTCCATTGCCTAGTATTGTCATACATTAAATCAGCCACTCACTCTGAGGTTAGGTAAACCAGAGTTATCCTCCACCCGACTAGATGGTTTAAAGCTCGGAACAGAGAAAGAGAAAATCAAGAACAAAGAACCAAGAAACGCAGCACTGGGGAAAAAAACTGTCATACCCATTTTGCACCATAAATGGGTAATGCATCACCGTGGAGGTATATGGGTAATGTAAAAGAAGAGAAAATCAAGAACACAAAACCAAGAAAAATAAGAGAAAATCAAGAACACAAAACATACAGAGCCACATTTTCGCACGATTTATTTGGTATATGGGTAATGCAAAACATACAGAGCAACGAGAGGGAAAAATGCAGAAGCGTTACCAGTGTAAGAAATGCAAATTTGAACTTCTAAAACTTCTTAACGGATAGAATGAGGGTAAAACGGGGAAAATAAAATAAAATAATGCACGTGGACAACACATGGGCTAATTACTATCAGGATTAATGGCTAAATCAGCTTCAATGTGCTAATCGACAAAATAAGAAGATTGTGGGCCCAATGTCACGAAATCAAAACAAGGGGTGCAAAGTGTCAAACACCCCATAGTTTAATGGTGCAAAGTATATTTTCCCTAAAGAATAAATATTGCAAAAAAAGAGAAAAAAACAAATAAAAGACGGAAAGAAAGAAAGAAAAATATATTCTATAGTTTGCTACCATGTTTGTAGTAGTGAGAAGGGGCGATTGCAAGTTGAGTTGTTACATGATTCAATTGTGTTGGTTGCATGATAAATATGGTTGAGTTTGAAATTATGCATAAAATTTTGAACTAGAGAATGTGAGTATTCATAGTTTTCCTTTATTTGCTATCGTTTGTGTACTACGTCGAAAATTTGATGTTTGCATGATAGGTCCTTTGGGTATGATGAATTAAGCCAAACTATAATCATTGTCCTTTGTTTTTATGGTTTTTATTTTGCTTGAGCACAAGCAAAGATTCAAGTTTGTGGGTATTTGATGTGGGAATTTATATCACACATTTTCTTAGTAGTAATTATTTCGATTCAGAGTGTTTTGTATGTTTCGTAGCTTGTTTGTCTAGAATTTAGTATCTTATATATTTATTTAATTCTTAAGAATTATTGAGTTTGCAGGTATTTAATTATTCAATAAGGTTGAAATTGAGATGATGGAAAGAGCAGAATTTGAGCTAAACCAAGAGAGCAAATCCTAGTTGAGTTGGTCTTGTAAAAATAGAACATTGTTTGGATTTTGGATTCTAACTGGAGTTACAGACCTTAGATTTAGGTGTCTTTTTTCTTGTTCGAAAGCTAAGATGCACACCAAAAACTTTTATAAAGAGCCCAAAACCCAGTTCTTCCATTTTGAAGTTCAAAATCTAGAAAAAAAATGGAGAAGTCTGAATCTGTTTATGCAGCCCAGACTCTGTTTCGGTTTTTGATCTCTATCTGGAGTTCTACAAGTAAGAAAAATGCAGGTCTAAATGCGTTGGAAAGTTGAGAACGAGATTTAAAACTTTTGTGAAGGATCAAACTCCAAATTATATCGTTTTGATGCTCTAAATCCAGCTGGAAGTTGGGTAATAAAATCAGCCAAAAATTTTGTTTTTCAAATCTATTTTCAAATTTGAAAAGCAAATTTGTTTGAAATTTGAAAGAGATTCTATTTTAAAAATAAAAAAATAATGGTATAAAATTTGAAAAAGTAAAATCTGTTTTAAAATTTGAAAATAGATTTTGTTTGAAAATAGATTTTGTTTGAAAATTTGAAAAGAGAATTGATTTTGGATTGAATTGATTTCAACGACAAATAGAGGAAGAGTTTTAAAAGAGAAGGACACAAAAATAGAAAAGATAAGATATTCATAGGAGGAACATCATAGCTGAGAATTTCTACATTTTCAAAGTTTTTCTTCTTTCTCTAATTTGTTAGGTTTTGAATTATTATTAAGGATTTTTATAATTTGAATTTATCTTTGAAAAATAATTGGATTGTTTTATTAGTTATGATTTGCTTGTTTTCTTATTCTAGGGCTAGGACGTATTCATTGAATTTTTTATATGATTTGAGTATGGATGTAATGAATATAATTTGTTAGTTGCAATTTGATGATTTCGGTTTTCATTCTTGCAATTTACTAGCCACTAATTACATGCTTAAGATGTGGAATGAAGTAATGAAATTTGAAGTTTAATATAAGTTTGTGAATTCATCAAACTTTAACAGTGTAATTTAGAAATAAATACACACCCTTATGACTTATATTCAATAATTTCATAGAGTATAATGAATCTTTATTAATTTTTTTGATCAGGAAAGTAGATATAGGATTAATATAGCTATCGGTGTTATACACTGAAAAAGTATATCACATAAAAAAGAATTCAGTCATTGTGATTAACAAAACATTAATGCAAGCCATCAGGTTTAAACTCATTGAAAGAATTCAATTGATGAAATCCAAGTCCTATAAATCTTTAATATTTGATTTTTCAGGTTAAGAATTTGCAGTCATTCACATTAATTTTGGTTCATCTAAATAACATAGGAAATTTATAAATTGGTACTTCAATCTCCTCCTTGTGGAAACGATGCTCTTTATGCCCTATTTTACTTGTCACTACCCATGCACTTGTGGTAGAGTTTAAGGACTATCAGCTAGGTTAGAGATGATGATGTAATTTGTTGTCTTTTATCTCTCCATCTCAATCTATTTGTAGTCATCTATACTTGAGTGTCCCCCAAAAGGCTTTATTGTACCATTGGAGAGGTGCCCTAGACGCATTAATGACAAAAGAAGAGTTGATGTCATTTTGAGAGAATATGCAAACTCGCAACATGGGTCGACACATAGTCATCATGTGTCGACACCATCTTTTTGTCTAAAAAATGGCTCTCGGGTGTTTTGTGGCATGTGTCGGTACCTTCAAAACAACTCTCAGGTGTCAATACAATGTGTCGACACTATCTCCTAATGTGTCGACACCACCAAAGTGGCTCTCGGGTGTCAGTGCAGTGTGTCAACTCCATCAATGCTGGATAGGTTTTTTAACAACTTAAAAGTATCGTTTCCACTCTAATTTATCTTAAAACACCTAAAATATATGATATGAACATTTTAACTTATGCATTAGTGTTAATACATATATAGGACCTTTTATTGAGAGAAAATCTCAATCCTTTTGAAAATCAACTTAGTATTTGTGGATTGATGCTATAGAAGTCTAAAATCCTTTAAAGCAAGTATAGAGTTTGTTATTATCAAAATCAAAATGAATTGTTCTCGGAACAATCTTGGGCTAACAGAGCTTTAACCTAGGTAGCTTCTGTTGCTTTGTAGATTAACCAACCGAGGTTTGAAACTAAAGCTTTGTTAATGTCATGTAAGTTTCAAACTCCCAAACCCCCATTCTCTTTGGGAAAACATATAGAAGACCAAGCCACACGAGTGAAGTGGCGGTTAGACTGATTAGAGAAACCCCAAAAAGAAATCTTACAGTTTGTGATTCACTTCCTTACACCAGCTTTTAGGAAAGAGAAAAGAGGACATGTTATAAGAGGGAATGGTGGTGTGTAAGTCCTAGGATTAAGGCAACCCAAGAGGGGAGGTGAATTGGTTTTCTAAATTTTTCACTTTAAACCCCCAAAGACGTGTTTGCAAAGTAACTACTAATTTAACATAGGTATATAATATGCAACAAGTGTAAATACGTGCTAAAAGTAAATAGTAGGGAAAGAGAAGCAAACATGTGATTTTTAGGTGGTTTGGAAAACCCGCCTACATCCACCCCTCAAGCTCCTTCACCGAGCCTTCAGGTTTTCCCACTATTCTCCAAATAGCATACACTCTAGCTTCCGAGTGCTAGAGAACTATACAAGTGTTTTCCCGAGCTCAAAACTCAAACCCACTACAAGTGATTTTTGGGCGCACCACTCACAACTCCACCAAGCTTGAGATAAGTGAAAATGAAAGCTTTCCATAAGTCCATAGATGAAAGAGTATGGACTGTCATGACTCAAGGATGGGAAATACTGTCTGTAACAGTGAATGGAGAAACGATTGTGAAAGAACCACATCAATGGTCTTCGAGTGAAAGAGAAACTGCTGGTTGGAATAGTAAGAGAATAAACGTCATTTTCTTAAGCCTTTCCCTTGAGGATTTTATGCGGATTTCTAACTGTGTAACAACGAAAGAGGCTAGGGATATTCTCTTGGTCACCCACGAAGGTACAAAGATAGTTAGAGATTCGAAACTACAAATGAATATTTAGAAATTCAAAGAGCTAAGAATGAAAGACGACGAAACTTTTGACGAGTTTTATGGGAAACTCACAAATATGGTCAATTGCAACTTTAGTTTAGGTGAGAAAATTCTTTAAACTAAGGTCGTTCGTAAGATTCTGAGATCACTACCAGAAAGGTTTAGAGCTAAGGTGATAGCCATTGAAGAAATTAAAAATCTGGACTCAATCAAGCTTGACGAACTAGTGGGCTCTTTTCAAACATATGAAATGGAGTTTCCTCCATCTAAGAAAGGAAAATCAATTGCCTTGAAAGTAAAGGATGATGATTCATGTTCTGAAGATGAAGAAATGGATGAAGAAGACATTGCTCTATTTGTTAAGAAATTTAGAAAATTCTTCAAGTTTAAAAAGGGTAGAAACTGGAATGCACAGAGGTCAAATTCAAAGCTCTTTACCAAGTCATGTTGGAAGAAAAATGAACAAAAGGATAAAACTGAGCGAAAGAAATTCAAGAAGAAACCAGACGAGGGGTCACAATGCCATGAATGCAAAGGATTTGCTCACTTTAAAGCTGAATGCCCGACCTTCTTGAAATCAAAAGGAAAGCGAGTTTTAAAGACCTCTCTCTCAGATTTAGAATCTGAAACAAGTTCCTCAGATCATGAAACCTCTGAATCTGATAATGCAAATTTTGTAACTTCACTTCGTCTATTTTATCTAATGAGTCTGTTGAATGTGATCATCTAGATAAAACCACTGCTGAAGATATAAATGAAGTTGAGAGCTTGAAATAAGCTTATCAAGAATTATATGAGGAAAATATCAAAATTAAAAAGGAAAATGTCATGATACTTGAGAAAGTGGAAAAAGAGAAAGAAGAGCTTACCAAGACAAATAAAGCTCTTGAAGATCAAGTTGTGAAGTTAAACAAGGAGCTGGAACAAGCTGATGTTCAGATGAAGAAATTCACTATGGGAACCAACCACCTTGACAAGATGCTTCGGATTGGACAATCTGACAGCAATAAAAGTGGTCTAGGTTTCAAGCGTTCGACAACAATTCCCTCAACTTCAGATAAGGTGGTATTTGAACCAATAACTAAAGAAAAGTGTACTGTACCTGCACCACATATCAAGGTAAAAAAACTGGTAATTTCGAAAAACTATGTTTCTACTAACTCTAGTAATTCTAGATTTATTCCTACTTGCTTTCACTATGGAACAATTGGTCACATTAAACCAAAGTGTTATGATCTCTTGAAAAGTAAAAGTAGGCGAGTTGACTCCAACAATGTTTCAAAATCTGAGTTTAGTAAGTTGTTGTTACAAGTAAGTGTATTGACTCGACAAATTCAACTTATAAATCAGAAGTTAAACCTCTTGAAAATGAGAAACAAGCTAGAAGAAAGAAGTCTACTAACTTTTGTTTTGTAGCCCATATTGCCTTAAAGACAAAGAGCAACTTTATATGGTACCTTGACAGTGGCTGTTCTAAGTATATGTGTGGAGACAAAAACATGTTCACCACTCTTAAAGATGGTAAGGGAGGAGCTGTAACCTTTGGAGATAGAAGTAAATCCGAAATCCTTGGTAAAGGTTCTGTAACTCTTCCTGGTTCTTTAGTTTTTAATGATGTTCTCTACATACAAGGTCTAAAATCAAATTTGTTAAGCATTAGTAAGATATGTGATTCGGGATTTGATGTAAGATTTACTAAAAACATGTGTTTTGTTATTAACTCTAAGGAAAAATCTATTTTTAATGAAACAAGAATATCTGATAATTGTTATGGTTTAATCATTGATGATGTTTTGTCTTGCAACAAATCTAATGTTGATATAACACGTCTTTGGTATCAAAGATTATGTCACATTAACTACCTTGACTTAACAAAAATTAGAGAGTTGGTTGATGGCTTACCCAGACTAGAAAAGGTGACTGACAACGTATGTGGACCCTGTCAATTAGGGAAACAAATTAGAACCTCACATAAAAAGACCACTGACATTCTGACCTCTAAATGCTTAGACAAATTACATATGGATTTAATGGGGCCAACAAGGATTGAAAGTCTTGGTGGCAGAAAATATATATTTGTGGTTGTAGATGACTTTTCCAGGTTTACTTGGATTGAGCTTCTTAAAGAGAAGTATGAAGCTTTTGATAAAGTTAAAAATCTTTGTAATCGTCTGCAAAATGAACAAGGTTGAAGAATTCAAAGTGACCATGAGAAGGAATTTGAAAATTCCAACTTCCACATCTTGTGTCTTGATGAGGGGATACATCTAGAATTTTCTACACCAATAACACCTCAACAGAACGGAGTTTGTTGAGAGAAAAAATTCGGGTCCATCAAGAAATGGCTCGGGTAATGCTCCATGGTAAAAGTTTGGCTAAGAAATTTTGGGGTGAAGCCATAAACACTGCATGTTATATAATTAATAGAGTGTATCTTCGTCCTAAAACAAATAAAACTCCCTATGAAATTTGGAATGGAAAAAGACCTACTGTAAAGTACTTTAAAATTTTTGGGAGTAAATGTTATATCTTACACGATAGAGAAAAACTTGATAAATTTGATACACGTAGTGATGAAGACTTATTCTTAGGTTATTCAACAACTAGTAGAGCTTACCGAGTTTACAATTTACGTACTTATGTTGTCATGGAATCTATAAATGTTAAAATTGATGATTTGCATTTTGATACTAACCTGGAGAATATTGAGGATATTGGTGAAATGAAAGAAAATCAGGTTGAAGAAAAAGATGAAACAACTGAGCAGTCTGAAGTCACTAAAGAAAAGCAAACTTCATCTGATACAAAGTCTGATAGAAATAGAGAATCAGATTCAGATAATAGCTTGGAACCTTCTTCTCGGGTGAAATTAAATCATCCTATGCAAAATATCATTGCTAAGGCCAATGAAGGAATGAGGTTGAGAGGTAGAATTCTCTTTATATGCAAAATATCACCGGTAAGGCCAATGAAGGATCAATGCCATGCATGATGAGTTGAATCAGTTTATTAGGAATGATGTTTGGATTTTAGTTCCTAGACCCACTGCTAATAACATCATTGGTACTAAATGGATTTATAAGAATAAATCTGATGCAAATGGTGTTGTAATTATAAATAAAGCATGTCTTGTTGCACAAGGATATACACAAAATAGAGTGCATATACTATGATGAAACGTTTGCACCAGTAGCAAGATTAGAGTCTATACGAATTTTGCTAGCTATATCTTGCTCAATGGGATTCAAACTACACCAAATGGATGTGAAGAGTACATTTTTAAATAGTATTCTGCAAGACGAAGTTTTTGTGGAACAACCTAAGGGGTTCATAGATCCAAATTAAAAAAGGCTCTTTATGGTCTAAAGCAAGCCCCTTGGGCCTGGTACGATAGGTTAACTAAATGAAGAATGAGTATAAAATGAGTATGGTTGGAGAACTTCACTATTTTCTCGGTTTGGAAATTAGGCATATAAAATGTGGCTTTTTTTTTATATCTCAATCAAAATATGCAAAAGATCTTGTAAAACGTTTTGATTTAGAAAATAAAAAGCATACAAAAAGTTCCTGTGAATACCTCTATTAAATTAAATATTGATGCTCCAGGAAGGAGTGTAGATCATAGCATGTACCGAAGTATGATAGGAAGTTTACTATACTTAACTGCCAGCAGACTTGACTTATCTTTTAGTGTAGGGATATGTGCTAGGTTTCAAGAAAATCTAAAAGAAAATCATCTTGAAGCAGTGAAAAAGATCATACGTTATGTAAACGATACTGTATATTATGGTATTTGGTACTCCAAAGAATCTAACACTCACTTAGTTGAATTTGCTGATGCAGACTGGGCTGGAAACTTCGAAGACAGAAAAAACATATCTGGTGGTTGCTTTTACTTAGGCTCAAATTTAGTAGACTGACTTATTAAAAAGCAAGGTTCAATTTATTTATTAACTACTGAGGCAGAATACATTTCCATGGGGAATTGTTACACACAACTCCTGTGGATGAAACATATGTTAGCTGATTATGGAATACATCAAAAATTCATGCTTGTATACTGTGATAATACAAGTGCTATAAACATCTCTAAGAACCTGTATAACATTCACGTACTAAACATATAGATATTAGACACCACTTTATACGTGATCTTGTTGAAAATCAATATATTACTGTTGAATATGTTCCCACTAAAAACCAATTAGCTGACCTATTTACAAAACCTTTTGATACGTTAAGATTTGAATTTTTGCTACAACCCGTAGGTGTTTGTTAGATATCTTAAAAAATTGGATCAGTAATTTATTTTTTAGTTTTTTTCTGAGTAATAGCTTTGTCTGTTTATCTAATATGATTTTAGATGTTATTCTGATAATTTTGAGAAATTTTCTATGACTTTTGTAACTTTTAGTTGGTATAGAGTTACTTGTAATTTGTCTATCCAAGGTGATAATGGTGGAAAGTGTTCATGCTCAAGAGAAGTCCTGGTGACTTAGCATTTCTTTTTCAAATACTAAGGTATGGATTTAGGAATACCTTGGGCTTATAGAGCATACAAGGCATCCTATTTGCCCTGGGCATACAGGGCATAGAAGGCATCTCAGGCTATGGCTTGCGCTTGAAGATTAGTCGGGTATACCGAGCCTACCAGGCTTGTCCCCGATCATCCCGAGCATACAGGCATGCGCCTGGAAGTAAGTTGGGCATACAAGCCTTCGAGTCTATACCCTATCATCCAGAGCATACAGGCCTCCGCGTCTGTCCTCGGTTATCCTGGGCATACAAATTTCGCGTCTCGACTGCCTTACCATGGTACCCAGGCCTCCGCGTTAGACTTCTTAAACCGTACATTGCTCATTTACCCAAACTACCCCCACTTATTCATTTCTATCCTAGCCTTTCTCACTTCTACCCGACGAATATTTCTCCCCTCACTACACTCACTTGCCGCCACACACATTCCCACTAATCTTGGATTCTAGTTGGAGCTAACAATTGTTTAATCACCCACTACGAATTAAAAATGTATGTTTTCTAACTTTTATTGGTTTGTCTTTACTTTCTATTCGATTTCTTGACTAGTTGGTGGCCATTTGGCCGTGTGGTCCCGTGTGGTGGGTTCAGTATATGAGTATGTTGATTTGTGTGTTTTACTTATAATATGCTTAAATTTTTATTGTAAAAGTATGTTTAAAGTGGTCCCGTGTGGTGGGTTCATGTTTTGCCCCTTTTAAAAAATTTATCAAATTGCTGTGTTTCTTGTATATTTCTTCACTGTATGTCTATATTAAGTAAGATTAATTGGTATATGTGTTTTCAGGTTCCATGAAATTCATAGAAATTGTTTTATTTCAGTTCATAATTGAAATATAGTTTACACGTGTAAGTTTTATTTTTGTCTTGTTGATAAAAAAATTGATTTTTATCTTTAATGACGACAAGAATCACCACAATTCTAGGAAGTCAAGTAAACCTGTAAGAATTACCGTGGGGGTGGCCTCTGATCAAGTCTCTGATAGCCAAGTTAGATCTTAGGAAGATGTTTTGTGTTTAGAGAATGACATTAAGCATCCAGCTAATGAGGAGAATACTTGACTCTTTATACCTGCACCGGCGTCGCAGTCCTATTAGGAGATTACCTCTTAAGGTAGTAGATTTTCATTAGGAGAGTTCCTGAACAAAAAGGCTGCTCAGGAGGAGTCCTGGAAATGCCAAAGTCCTATTCTTGGTTGGATAGTCAATATACGGTGTGCACTAATGGGCTCAAGCCCGAGTGGTCGGGCTTGCCGATGGCCGAGCATTTCATGGCCCATCAGTAGTCTCTCCCTTTTCAACCTCGACAAACTGAGTGAAGAACATAAAATTCAAAGGCCACGGTTCGTGAAGTGACCATTTGGTCGCCGAGCAGATAGAGGAGCACAATTCCAGAGTGTTCGAAGTTCATGAGAGCCCATAAAAGCCCATCGACTTCCTTATCTCGTGTTCCAGGTAGGGTGCGGCGGAGTTGACACTCGGCTAAGTTCCTGTCCCGGGCAGGGGCACCCAGGAGACAGGCAATCGAGTTGATCACTGCTCGGTTTCGAGCCACCACAGGGTACTCGGGGGACCTGAGATGGAGTTAACCACTGCCCGATTACGAGCTGGCGCAGGGTATTCAGAAGACTTGTGATCGAGTTGACCATTGCCCAATTACGAGCTGACGTAGGGTACTCGGGAGATTTGCGATCGAGTTGACCACCGCCCTGTTACGTGCCGGCGTAGGGTACTCTAGAGACTTGCAATCGAGTTCCCTTTTCTCGGGTACGATCCGGCGCAGAGTACTAGGAAGCTCAAGGCTCAGTAAAGGAGCTTGAGAGGTGGATGTAGGTAAGTTTGTCGAACCACCTAAAAATATCGTGTTTACTTCTCGTACCCTACTCTATACTTTTAGCACTTATTTACATTTGTTGCATTTATATATTTGTGTTAAATTACACTTTACTATGCAAACACGATTTTGGGGGTTAAAAGTGAAAAAGTTTGGAATCTCAATTCACCCCCCTTTTGGGTTGCCTTAATCCTAGGACATACAATTGGTATCAAAGCTTGGTGCTCGTTATACAAGATTTAAAATCTTGAGTTAGAATGGTAACTTCAAGCTTCAACAATCATGTTGAAGGACTTTCCATACTTAAATCATCATTCTTCAATGGTAGTGATTATGCATATTGGAAAGTTAGGATGAGAATTTATTTTCAATCTCTTGATTATGATTTATGGTTATGCATTTTAAATGGTCCACATATTCCTACAAAGAAAGTTGGAGAGGTTAAAACTCTTAAAAACGTAAATGAATATAGTGACCTAGACAAAAAGAAAATCGCTTTGGATGCTAGAGCTATGAATATTATTTATTGTGGCTTAGATAGATGTGAATTTAATAAAATATCTTATTGCACAAATGCTAAGGAAATTTGACATGCTCTAAAAATTACTCATGAATGAACAAGTCAAGTCAAAGAGTCAAAATCAACATACTTGTTCATAACTATGAGTTGTTTAAAATGACACCGGAGGAATCCAATAGTGACATGTATACTAGATTTACCAACATTATAAATGCTTCGAATTCTCTTTCTCTGTCTTTTCTGTTATGTCTTCAGCCTTCGGTTATTTTAATCTTTTATTTTTTAAAGACTTTCTCGTGACTTATAAGACTAGGGCTGTTCAACCCCAGTGTAGATGCCGGTTTTGGCCAAAACCAGCACCTACACCGAATAGGCCGGTTTTTAAATAATTGTCACCTACACCTATACCGTTAAAGGCAAAAACCGGCCCTTAGCGGTGGCGGTTTCCGGTAAACCTCCATCCATATTGGATTATTTTTTTAACATATTATGCACTTAGTCAATGTATTTTTTAACTATTTGCTCCATAACCTATGATGGAATTGAGGCACAGAGGATGAAGACACTAGTGTGATGAAATGTCCTTCCTAGTTTTGATTAATGCATGGATACCAAACTACTTATAGATGAAATGATCCTTAACGCGACGAAATCAGAGGCGGAGCCAGGGGTGCCGGTGGGGGCGGCCCACTAGCTCCAAAAATCCCTTAATTTTTTTTTTTGTTTTGAAGAAGCAGGTATGCCCACACTGGCCCAGGCCTGCTTCCAGGGCCAGTGGGGGCGGGACTGTGCTGGCGGGGGCGCACCCACCATCGGAGTGCCGACTTCCTCTCCACTCCAGGTACGTACAAGACGAAAATGTTGGTTTTCGTATTCGCCGTAGGGGAAATTATACACACTTGAATGTTGGTTTTCATCAAAATCTCAAACTTTTCCCCAGTATATGTCCGAGAGGTTTGATGTTAGATGTTGGTTTTCGTTGGCAAGTGTTGATTTTTTATATTGTTTGCTTCCCTCGTATAGTAGTATGTTACAGATAAAATCACTATTTTGGGGCATTCTACCTGTTTGATGGAATGGCATAGTGCCCACAGTTTTGATTTTATCTGTACCATATGTAACTTCAGATATGTTATGCATGTTCGTTAGTGATATTTTCTGTGGATTAAATCTCTACTTTGAACAGGACCACAGTACAGGTGCGATTTGTGTATGGGTTGGTTTAACTTTGCCACCTAATAACTACCTTTTCCAAGCAAGTGAGAGAAAGCATATGCTGATGGCAAAACAAAAGAGCACACCAGTCCGAATAAAATATGGACCACCTTGACCTTCATTTTGGTTTCTAGGAAATGTTGAGTAAATAGTAAAACACCATCATTATCATTATTCGGTAGTATATACATATGATATTCATAGCTTCTGAATTTGACAAAGTTTGCTAGGAAAGGCACAAGTGGCACTGTGGCTTCATGAAAATATTAACAAAGAAGATCACACAAGCACTACATTAGTCATGCACGACACCTCTGAACTGAGAATTTCAAAAACTAGCTCCCCCTTGATTTTAGGTGTCTCCCATTCGCCCCAGTCCATAATCGAACATTCACCGTGTCCTGCATAGAGTATTTGCCACCGGTTGATGATCATCTTCTCAAGAGCAATAACATTTTTAGCAGACATACGACAAGGTCAAATTCCACCGAATAACCACAAAAAGCATGTAGTTCCACTTCTTCAAGGTGCTGATGTAGACAGTATTCCTTACGGTATGTTTTTGTGCTTTATGTACTCTGTAGCTTCAGCTATCTTTCTTTCACCTTTTTCATTGAAGGCAAGATGGAGCTACAAACAAGAGAGCAGAGAAACAAAAAATATTCTGTTTTCATTTTAAGTAAATAATTCATTTGGACTGACATGTCACAATCAGAGGCATTCGCAAGGCATTAAAAACTTGAGAACCAGTAGTTGCACATATATAATGATGTTAGAATCAATCACATAAGTAAGGTCCACCAATAATCATTACAGTGGGAAGAGAGAAGATATAAACAAAGAACATATAGGATCTTATACATTTTAAGGGGAAACAAGAATTTCAGTTCAAACGATTTATGCATATACTTCTTTTGCTGGTGCCACGAAGGAATGACATTAAGATCCCCCAAAAGCATTGGTACATTAAAAATCATGTGAGACTGACTTCCAACGGCTAAAGGAATGACATTAGGATCTTATAGGTCTCTTCTGGCTGGTGAAATGTTGGGTGTGCTTTGTAGATTCCACAAACCACTATCAACTAACGATCACACATGCTCTTGCTTTTATGTCCAGACAGTCATTCCTCACAAACTATTCAAAAAGGATGTTGTTGTCGGGTTTCATTTGAGAAACAATTTTTTAGCACATAGAACAATATGCTTTTGGAATCCAACTGCAAGTGGTAATGTTTGTTTGCTTTCACATTGTGTGGAAATTTTTGTTTTTGGTAATTTTACCTTAGAAATTCGACCCCACTCATTTTATATCCTAGATACGCCACTGGAGGCAATGACACTCGTTTCTCCCCTTCTTCCCCTTCCCTGACACATTCTCTACACAATGTGCAGGCTCGTGGTCGGGCCACTGTCAACTTCTTTTTACCTGCTCCAAAGACAAATCATCAATTATGACAGTGAGTTCTTACAATCTGAAGCACCTCCAGAATTACTGCCAAAGAAAGAACACTTCACCATTTACAATATCTTCAATGTCAAATACTCCAACTGGGCATTTGCTTTTAAGCCTTTCAGCCATCTCGTCTTCTATCTCTTATAGAAGTACAACCTGATCAAAGTTAATTAATGATACATCTTCTCTTTCAAAAATTATTCCTGTTTTTACAAGCAACGCAAGAGCATATGTTCTCTTACCTCTGGAAGCATCCTATACCATGTAGTTGCCACTGGCGACCACTTTGCATGAGTTTTACCAATGCCTTTAACAGCATGTGCTTCAAGTTCAATCTCCTACAAAAGATGAATAGCGATAGATTGGAAAACAATTTTCCCTTCCAACATGAACGATTATCCCTTTATTGATAAGCCTAACAATCAGATACAGTTTCTGCAATAAGAAACACTAATAATGAACATTTTTCTGAAAGTTATCAACATTTTCACTGGAGGTGGCAAAAACGGACCACGTTATTACATTGGTAGACAAGCAATTTAGAATACTTCAGATGCCTCCTATTCTAGTAAGTGGTAAGCAGTCAGAGAGGAAATTCATCCAGCAGTCATAGTGCATCCAAGAAAAAAGCTTAGTATGGTTGTTAGAAACAACAAAACTAATATATATATATATATATATATATATATATATATATATATATATATTTATATATATTTAACTTTTATAACTTTTTACTATTAAGAGAGAGTTTTAAAGAAAATTGTTGATTTTTGAGGATTTAAATTGAATTTCGAATTTTTTAGTCCTATTAAATGTTTTATTAAAATTGTCAAAACTAAAAATGGCAGGTTATTATTAAATATTCAAGGCCAAAATTTGTATTTCAAGGACTAAAATGCTAAATTCCCATTTTTTTAAGTGTTGCAAAATTATCTTCTTAAACAAAATCATTTTTTGATCACCAAAAAAGGCCTTTCAAATTTACCAAAATACCATTTTCTTTCTTTCAGTTACCAAAATTTATCATTTTATTTACATTTGCCAAAAGGTCTATCAGCTGGTTTTGCAGCAGATTTCTGTCTTTCCAATCTTTCATATGTAGAGTCAGTCAGGTCATAGAAAGTTAAAACAGGTATAAGAACATCTGCATTACCCATACAACCGATGCGTTTTGACAAGTTACCTGTAGGTCTTCTGCTTCTTCACGCGAAAGAGTCCTTTTCAGCTGGTTTTGCCGCTAATTTCAAAACCTCATACTTTTCTTTCAAAACTTTTATTTGTTCACTCATTTTCACCTAAAATCTCGTTCTATTCAAGTATAGCAAACTCTAGTCATGATAAAATGATAAAAGATGTATCTCCGCTATTTTTTTCGAGAATCACCGCTCACGTTGTGCTCTCTCTACCTCCCTTTTCGAAGCTCTCTCTCTTTCTCTCTTGCCTTTGAAGACGCAATTCGCAGGGGCTGGATAATTTTTGGAGGTAAGTTTGATGCAATTTTTGGTTGGGACCGAATTTCTTTAGATTGATTTTGGGATATGTTGTTTATAGATACAGTTAATTTCACGCCCCGAACGCAGTCCCGCCGGGACCGTGACAGCCGCGAGCAATCCCGAGGGAAAGCCCCAGCGAGCTTCCTAAAACATACAGCGGAGAGAAAAATAGGATCGCAAGAGAGATGAGCCAAACTCATGACTAACCTTGTAATACAGTTCTTAAAAGAGGTTGATATCTTAGTTACAACATAAAGGTTCACATAATCTAAGTGACGGACCACAACGGTCAACCGCCACTCCAACAAGATACATAGTTATCTTCTCTCTAAGTCAGATAGTCTTCCTGACTTCCTTTACCTGAAGCATTTGTAATGATACAGTTTTAAAAACGTGAGTCAAAAAGACTCAGTAAGGGAAAACTTAACTTGAAAACATGAGTTTATGAATTGAAATCATGGTTTGAAAACATGAACTTTTACTTGAACTCATAATCATAAATCTTGAAATCATAAGCATATAAACATAATATAATTCATGCATGATCATAAATTTTGATGCATGTGTATACCTCATGGTTGCATATGCACACGCTCTTGATCGTAAAACTTGTTCATGTTCTTGCATTTGGCTCATCGCCCTTGATCGTAAAACTTGCTCATACACTTGAATTTGGCTCATGGCCCTTGAAAATATTTCATTCATAACTTGTAGGCTACTTACGCTCCATTTAACCCCTGAAGTCAGGGTTGTGCGTTCCCATCGGAACCGTCTCCCTTACCCTAGGGGACTTTTCATTTGGTCGAGCTAGCCCGTAGTTGCCCCAGGCCTGATGGCTAGACACGACCCTTGGAGGCCCAAACCTTCTCATTGTCCTTCAGTGTGGTTGCACAGCCTCTTAGGATTCACCCAACCTTCTCGCATTCGTCCTTCGGTATGGGAGTCTATCTTGATGGTACGGTACCGACCAGAGCTCCTTAACTTAACTTGACTTGACTTATCATAAACTTTCTCATATGACATTGCATAAAATCTCTTTAGAAAATCATGCAATGCTAGTGCCTGACATGCTTGCATATGATGTCATGCTTGATTGAATATCATGCTAAAAATCAACTTGTCATGAACAACATTTCATGCTTCTTATCATGCTTCTTTGAACAACATATCATGGTTGATATAAAATACATATCATGCTTGATCATCAAAACATGCAGTGTATCATTCCAGTTTTGCAAAAACTGTAACTCCACTTACTTTCCTTCTCCTGATACTCGGTGGTTCTTCACCTACAAGCGAATCACATTCGTTACATAATTGCTTAGCTAATAACTTTCAAGTTGACATACAAAAGTACTCGTAACCATTTCCGGTTTCCAAAAATACATATCTTGAAAATATGATATCACTTGCAAAAGATTTCTTTAAACTTTGGTTTGAATAAAACAATTTGAAAACAATTAAACATGTACATCACATAACTTCAACTAGATTGTTGTTTTCGCTTACTTCGTGTCCATCTTCCTGTCACTAGCATTGATTTCAAAACCTATCCATGAAATCAGCAACAACATTTCGTCTTAAGAATTCCAAGTCCAAACAGCAACTTATCCTCATCTAGCTTCTATTCCTTTGTTCCACACTTTTCATCGTATTATACATGGACCAATAGCTATCATCCTCCACCAAATTAACCTCAATAGATGTGTTATATGGACACTGCCGAGATCTATATGATTTAATCTAAGTTCATGCTCCTTTGAGTTCACATAGCACCAATGTACCAACTACTTACTTGCCTTGATTCCTTATTTTCTTATGGCCAACCCCTGGCCTTCTTGCCCTTACTTTCGCTCTTAAGCTTACTGACCTAAACCAAAAGATATCTCAGGTTCAAAATCCTCAAGTTTCGTGCAAGGATTCATACAGGTCACTTAGAGACAACAACATGAAATCAATTCCCACTTAACCCGAGTGTATATAGTCTATGCCCAGCAAATAAAATCGATTTACTTAGGTGACTAACTTGCTGATCTATCAAATTTAATCCTTCTTGACATCCAACAACTCATAAGTTACGCATATAACACTTTTTTCTTGACATAGGCAGCAACATCATTCGGCTCCCAAGTTCCCTTTTCTCTCATTTTACAACATGTTCTTGCCTATTCATGTTCAATTTACCTTAATCATATACAAATCACACTAATCATATTTAAATCACATTAACTCCTAGGTTTAGGCCACTGACCGAAATTTTAATACATCTCAAATCTTACATTTTTCACTTTCATTCCCAAGCTTTAGCACAGCAAGCTTACAGCACCTAAAACCAAGGATTTATACCTTACACTTCACATGCACTTAGTTTATTTTCTACTCTCACATGCTAACCCATTATCCAGCCTTAACTAAAGCAAAACCGTGGCATTTAAACACAATAATCAACTTCAATTCATCAACAATACATCACATGAGAGAGGCATATGGTTCTGCCAACATCAATATATTACATATGTTAACCTATCATATCCAATAACAACACCAAACTCATGACTTTCTTCATCATTAACCAAACATGTGGCCTTAAGCTTCATTATTTATGCCTTACTAACATGCAAGATTTCTTTTAACACTAAACCTCGATTTTAACCTCTAACTCATTCAACCATGACATTAAATCCATTTATACATAACATGCAATTTAACTATCATCTACCATTCATTCGGCCATTAGGGTTCCTTCACTAAACCATTCGGCCATGCATCAATTTCTAGCATTCTTTGAACCAAACTTCATCTTCAACATGTTCCCATCCCCCAATATCAGTTTCACAACCTAGGATCTACAAATCATAACATAATTTCAAGATCTAGCAAAGGATAATATTCGGCCAAGCATATTGTGAACCATCATCCGAAACTTAGCATGCATTACCAACTTCTTTGCATTTTCCATAAGCAACTCACAACCAAATCATTATTTATTTCTCCATCTCTAACTTATCCCTTCCTCCAACAACTACATCACAACCAACCTATCAAATCTACCATTTTCATACAAAAATATCAATAAAGACTATGGCCAAACAAAGAGAAAGAGAACATGCAAGATTCGGCTAAGCAAAATCCTTTGCTAACCAAGAATCCAACCCTACCTCGCTTGTGCTGAACTCAAGAGCTGGAACCTAGCACAAAAATATACAAAATCAGGACCATTGAAGGAAAAGAGCCAAAAACATTACATGCAAAACAACATCTACCTCAACCTCCAACTTAGAGCTCTTGGTTTATACCCAAAACCTTCACTATCCTTCAACTTTCGGTTCCTCCCATAAGAGTGGTTCCAAGGGCTGAGAATGGTGTCTAATAGGTGCTGAAATGGAAGCTTTGAAGTGAGGAAAAAGAGAAGTAACAGCAGCTGAAAATAGCTTGAAGAAATCAAAGCAAGACTTGAAGCTTTGAAGTGATTCGGCCAAGAAAGTGAGCTAAGTTTCTGTCAAAGGGAAGATGGCTAAGTGAAGAGAAATTCCAGCCACCAAGAAAGAAGAAATGAGTTGAACTAAGGGGGAAATTCGGTCACCAAAGAAGAGAAACAAACTAGAGCATAGAGAAGTGTTTTGGGTTTCAAGAGGAAGGAAACAAGACTTAAGCCAAGAGATGAGTTTCGGTCAAGAGAGAAAAAAGAGAGAGAAAGTGGAAATGAGAAGTGTGGTTCGGCCAAAGGAAATGAACAAATGAAATGTGAAGGAGTGGGGGGTGATGATACGTGAAAGGCTAGTTGAAAATGACAAAAGCAAGTTGAAAATGACAAGAGGTGACAAGAGGGAAAAAGAAAAGGGGGAGGGGGGTGAACTTGGACGACAATGTCCAAGCAAATGTGTTGTCCCTTTCAACTTTTCTCTCACCTTATCTCTTTGTCCCCTCATGCTTAGCCCTTGTCTTGTCTTTTCCATTTAATTCATCTTACACTTCTCTTGCTCTTCACGTGATCACCAAGGGAAAAGCAACTCTTTAGCTTTTTAACTTTCATCTAGACTTTTCTCCTCTTGTCTCACGTAAAACACCATTGCCACTTCACTTATCTCTTCTTTTGATTTCACTTATCTACTTTTGAATTCTCTTATCATATAACTACCTTAACTTATCACACATATATGTATTCTAAATTATCTCCAATAAGCACTTTAACTTATCTATTTCAATACCATAACTTAACAACTTATCAACATGATAACTTATCTCAAGATAATTATTCTAGCCTATCTATAAGATAGCCACAACAACCTATCATCTTAAAAACTCTCTTAGCTTATCACTATGATAAGCACACTCTCTTATCAATTAAATTCTTTTCAAACTATCATATATATCTAGTAGCTTATCATATAATATTTCTAATGATAATTTAAGACTAATGATAATTAAAGCTACATAAATAATGATCAATGCTACCTATTAAAGACACACAAAAATATTTAAAGGCTTACATGAATTTCATGATTTTCCTACTTAGATATTTTCGGCAATGACATATAAAATTTCTCTTCATAATTAAATCTCATAGGTTATGGAATATACTAAGCAAATGGAAAATATAAATCCATAAAAGAAACTTACCTAGAAATTTTCGGCTCTTAGGAAAAATAGAATTTAAACTTGCACTAAAAACTTCCACAATGAAAAAGAAATTATTCAAAGAAAATTCTTGAAATAAAATTTCATAATAAGTTAATGTACCATAAACATTAAGTTTAGGTCATACATTGGCCGAAAATATAGCCCCATAATTTAAATTAAAACAAATACATAGGAAAATAGCAAAAGCAAAGTTCGGGGTCTCACAGTTAAAGGGCCAATCTTTAAATGCTAGGAGATTCTTCTACGTTTTCGTTGACACATTTCGGTGAGTTTTCTTCAAATCTCTATCTTTGATGAAGTTTTAGATTCAAAATTTCTAGATTTTCTAGATTGTTTTTGGATTGTTGTAAGGTAATAAGAGGTGGATTTGAGGAGATTTCGTGGATGGTGGAAATAGCATATTCTCATAGAGTTAATGTAGTTAAGATGATGGAAGGTTTCGATTGACTGTTCAACCATCCTTTGAGAAATCTTAAGTTTCAGTTAACTGTTTGAGATAAGTTGGTCCTTCAATGATGTTTTTATGAAATTCTTATATTGTGAAAAATCAGTGTACAACTGTTAAATTATTTGACAAATTGAAATTGTTTTGAAAATGCGTTAAGTGAGAAATTAAATCCTTTGATATAGGAAATGTTGGATTTTACACGTGAACTATATTTTAGATGGTTTGGATGAGACATATGGGGAGCTGAACTTATATTGATGTTTCATGAACTCATTCGAATTGATTGGCTTGTTTTGTTGAAACCTGTGATATACTATAAAACTATCCTTATGTATGTGACTATTGCGGTCTTTGTAGCCATTGATAATTTCATTATGTTGCTTAGATTGAAATATTGTCATAAATTATGTTTCCAGTTGATATAGTTGATATTGTTCACTATATTTTCTTGATCTCGGTTATGCTTATAAACTGTTATTTTTCTCATCCCTCCATTGTTTTGCTACTTACTGAGCTAGTTGTAGCTCACCACTTATTTCCTATCTTTCAGATTTAGTAATTGGTGGTAACGAGTTGTAGGAGATCTCAAGGGGTAGTTTCTGAGAAAGTTGCAAGTTGCAGAATTATTGAATAAAGAGTCATCTGGAGACTTTGATAGTGATTGATTTAAATTTCAGAAACTTGCAAGTTGCAAAATTATTGAATAAAGAATCATCTGGAGACTTTGATAGTGATTGATTTAAATTTGGAGAGTTTAGTTGTTTTATTTTATTTGAGAGAAATGTTCATTTATATCCCTCGTTAATTGTAGGATTTGAGGATTTTAGAATAATGCTCTAACTAAACTTTTAGATTTCATATTTTCATATGTTATGGTTGGATTGTGAGTGTAGTTTTTTATTATTAACAAGTGAAATGATAATTTTCTTTTGAATTTTCTTTGTTGAGAAAATTTTATTTAAAAACAGGTGGAAAGTCCCAAATTTTCAGACACAACTATGTCCGTTTCAACTTAAAACTTTTTGAGTCCAGACGTTAAAGTCAGGTTTCGTATGAACAACAGAAAAAGTACCCCTCGGCTCTCTCCAACACCGCCAGCTTCCTTTCCTTGATTCACTCTGAACCCCCCCCCCCCCCCCCGAGGAGCTTCTTTTTTGCAGTCCACCCTCGAATCCACTTGTTTATACCTTTCTTTTTTTCTAAAATTGACGGAAATATTGACGACTGTATAGTAGTGTTCTAACGAAAGAAAACTTTATCCATAAGAATCAAATACAAAATTACGAATCAAATACGTTCTCCAGTACTAAATATCCTTTTCAAGAAGGTACAAGAATATGGTTCACCTCCTCAATCGTACTACCAATAAAACGTTACAAAATATCACTTGGTCTACAACCAGGTAAAATGCAACTGCGAAGATCCTCGTGCAAAAAAAAAATTACCTACTAAACGAGCAGAGGACTTGGAATTTGTAAGCTTGAAATAGTAACCAGAATACCAAAGCTTTCAGACCTATTCCGCTGCTCTTACGCCTTCATAAGCCACATATAAAATCCACTGGGTAATCCCTCGCGTGAACCTTAATACCATGTAAGCCAAGAGATACAATTAGAGTAGCTTGATGCTGGACCTATCCTGCCATGGGATTTAATCAGATAAACCAGCCTTTTTCTTGAGATGCGCCTTGAAGTCCATGATATCGCCCCCCCACCGGGTAACGGCTTGATTCTCACACACCCATATCTCGTGGGCGACCTGGTTTATGAGCCGGAAATCGTGGCTAACAAGAACTAAACCCCCATCCCACTCATTCAATGCTTCAGCCAGTGAGTCAATTGTCTCAATATCCAAGTGGTTAGTTGGCTCATCCAGCAGCAGCAAATGGGGCTGTCTATATGCCAACCACGCAAAGATCACACGGCTCCTCTGCCCATCTGATAAATTCTTCATTGGCATCACCTGGGCCTTACCAGACAGTCCAAATTTTCCAATGGCAGCCCTCATCTTCTCTTCCTCAGTCCCTGGGTACTCTCTCATCATAAACTGGAGGGCAGGCAATTCCATGTCAAGTTTCTCAGTCAAATGCTGATGGAACTGTGCAATTCTCAGGTGATTATGCCGCCGAACCATGCCATCAATAGGAAACAGCTCACCTGTCATCAGCTTTAGCAGTGTACTCTTCCCAGCTCCATTGGGTCCGACCAGAGCTATCCTCGAGTCCAAGTCTACCCCAAAGTCAATGTTCTTGTAAATGAGATTATCAGGTGTATAGCCGAATGTTACTTCCACGAATTGAAGTACTGGTGGTGGAAGCTTTCCCACATCAACAAAGCGGAAGATCAATACCTTGTCTCTCACCACCCTCTCAGTTAGTCCACCTCGCTCCATTTTTGCCAATGTTTTTTCTTTGCTCTGTGCCTGGCGTGCTAGTTTTGCTGAACCATGCCCGAACCGAGCAATATATTCCTTCATTGAAGAAATCTGCTCCTGCTCCCACTTGTACTGTTTCATCTGGTTCTCTTCCAGTTCGGAACGGGTCTGAACATATTGATCATAGTTACCAGTGTAGATCTTCAATTTCTTGTTTTGCATGTGGATAATGTTCGTGCACACACCATTCAGGAAGTCCTGGGAGTGTGATATCACAACCAGAATGCGATCAAAGTTCTTCAGAGTCTCCTCCAACCAGACACAAGCTTCTAGATCTGAACTCCAGACAAAAAAAAATGTCACCATCAAATTCGTCCTCTTCATTTCTTACCAACAACACGATAGAGAGGACTATTTTAAACAAGTAAAACAAGAAGTGAACCTAAGGCATTCAACAACCAAAGTTGTTCAGATCTATTTAAATCCTCTGTATAATCAGGTTTATAAGCACAAACCCCATCTCCACCAACCATTGCAGTGGGGTCAGAGGTTGGAAGAAAAAAGCCTCCCTTTGTGCGCCTTGGTATTTGCTAGACCAAGAGGGGCTCAGACAAGACTGCACAGGGGATTAAAAAGGTACAAAAAACGTCGATTACCATGGCTAAGTGTAAAGGCCTAAATGCATTCTACCTTGCTTGGACACCATCTGAATAGTGAAGTTGACATAATACCAGCTATATAATTTATCAATTTCCCATTGGCTACAGTTATTTGCCAGTTGGTAAATAAAATATTGTTCAGGAAGCAAACTATTGGGTCCACCCTTCCCGGGCTTCACAAACTACGGATGTTTAAGCTAGAGCTTTCAGAATAGCAATGAGGTTCTTGTAAGAGCAAAAATACTGTGGCATGTTTGGCAAATGGCATGTTTTGCATTGCTCATGTAAAAATTCTCACCAGCAAACATTTATTTTGGAATTTTTTGTCAGAAAATTCTAAAAATATTTCAGACATGTTGGGCCTACCTTTTCATTATCTCAATATCAAAAAACTCTATCAATCTTTTCTCTCCCCACTTTTCCACTTTCTCGATAATAAAATACTCCATCAAATCTTCTCTAACCATTTTTTCACCAACTCCTATAGAACTCCAAAATTTTCCAACACCAACCAAACATACTTCAAAATTTCACTACCTTTCCACAAACTCCAATAGAACGCCAATCTACCTAAATTTTCACACCAACACCAAAATTTCCATTTGCCAAACATGCAACTGTATACATCAAAGATACTTAAAAAAAATCCTTTTAACAGTAACACGATGACCAATATATTAACCTAATAAGACCTACCAAGATGATTTGTGGGTTCATCAAGCAACAGGATGGTTGGATTCATAAACAGAGCCCGTGCTAATGCAATCCTCATTCTCCAGCCACCAGAAAAATCACGAGTTTTCTTTGTTTGCATCTGCTTGTCAAATCCAAGGCCAAACAAGATTTCAGCAGCACGCTTCTCTGCAGTTGCTGCATCTAGGGATTCAAGACGCTCATAAATGCGTTCGAGAGCTTCTCCACCTCCATCATCCTAGCGCCAAAAAGATATTGAGGTCAGCAGAAATGTTCAAGAAGTAACAAGCACCAAAACCTTAGGTAAGGTAACTTTAACACACCTGAGCTGCCAAAACTTCAGCTTCTTTCTCCAACCTCAACCTCTCTTCATCACAGCTTATAACAGCATCAAGTGAAGACATATCAGAAGCTTCAATCTCCCTTGTGAGATGAAAAATATCCATGTGGTCAGGTATCGGAAGCTCTCGGTGCCCTATTGCAGTGAGGAGAGTAGATTTCCCACACCCATTTAATCCAAGCAAACCATAACGTCTGGAAAGATAACATTTCATCAAAGAATTAGATGAATCACACAAAGCGTTCCTAACATGACTACAGCAATAGAGTCGGTAGGTAAGCCTCAATAACCTGCCATAGTTAAGCTCCAGTTCTGAATCAACTATTAGATCATGACCATGAAATGTGACAGATAAAGACTCTATCTGCAAATAACACAAAAGTCAGTCCATCGTCCATATTGCTCATTCCAGCGAGACACTCAACTATATCATGTATGCCTAAAATCTATAATAGCACAATGTTACCTCCTTCAAGGAGATCCAAGAAGGATGACAATGAATTACAATTATATTCAGAAGGGGATTTCAAGTTACTGACCCTGTGAACACAAGGCCCCCATGACAGACCCAGCTGCTCAACTAGGCATTTGTCTAGGTGCATCAAGCTAGCAACAAAAAGGTAAAGGTGAGCCTCATTATGATGAGGACATCTGTTATATTCTAATTTCTGATTAATGTTGGACCCAATAACTTATGACAACGCTCAAGTGATATCACATGATACACCATTAATCAGAACCATTAAGCTGGAATATAGTCGAATGCCAAAGCAAATACAAACCTTGAACCCAAGAAAAGCTTAAAACAACACAGCACAGCTGATAAGAGAGAAGAAACCCTTCTTTGTGTGGGAGACTACGGGTGAGAGTTAGCACCCATGTCAACCCATCATGATACTTGTAAGATGTAAGACATGAAGATACCCTTCTTTGTGTGGGAGACTGCATGCGAGGATTTTAACTATTGATAATCTTTGACGAAGGGGTTTGTGTATTGCTGATTGGTGCTTTCTATGTCGTGGCGATGAGGATTCAATTGACCATGTTTTGCTTCATTGTCCTTTGGTGTGTGGGCTTTGGACTCATGTGCTCAATATTGTGAATTTTCAATAGGTTATGCCCAAGAAGGTCGTGGATGTGTTATGAAGATTGAAGAGGAGGTTAACCAATCCCTGTGCTAAGGCTATTTGGAGGATGATATCCTCTTTTATTTGGTGGTGTCTTTGGAGAGAGCGTAACAATAGATGTTTTAATGATTGTTCTGTCTTTGGATAGGTTGCAGAGTGTTTTGTTGTTTTCCATTTTCTTATAGGCTAACTTGGTGCTTAGCTGCCCTTTGGTAGATTTCGAAGATTTTCCTAAGGAGATGTTCATTTGGAAGAAAATTGTAAGATTCTGATAAAATTGTAAATATTTAGGTGATATTAAAGTTGTATTGATATACGTGCAGAAGGTGTGAAAAGATATTGATGTTTGTAAAAAATGTAATAAAATGTTGTATTGGAATACATGTTTTTTGTGATGTTTGGATTGTAAATATAAAAGAATGATGCAAATCCTAAAAATTTGGTGTAAACGAACATAACCTTAGTTTACTTGCTTGTTTGGATTAAGTGACTGCGTATAACATCAGAAGGTTTTCTTAGATTTCGAATATTTTCTTAGCTAATTTGCCTGAATAATATCATACCAAATTTTACAGCCACACAGAAACAGAAAGAATGAAAGCTACGTATTGCGCATTAATACAATAAATACAAAAAATCTCCGTTACGTGATTGACATGATTGATGTCAATCACGTAAAATAACCAAATCCAGGGCGTTACCTAACTCTCGGACATCCCCTCCCAACGCCCCCATACCCTTTTCCCCTTGTCTTATAGAAACATAGAGAATCTTAAAACTCATCGATCGGTGCGTTACTTACGCGGATATCTCGGGAGAGAGGATGCGAGCAAAGCACGCCGGTGCACGTCCGATCCGATATCAAAAGCGCCTCAACCCCGTCAGCCAACTTCTCCACTCCGTTCTGCGAACCGACCGAAGCAGTCGCTGCGGATTTCGAAGACGTAGCCGCGGCCTTGCCTCCTCTCTTGGCCGCCGCCGCTGCCTTCTTCTGCGCTACTTTCTTCTTGCTCGCGTCCGATACCATCCTGAACCTATCGACAAACACAACGTGAAAAGCACAGAACCATTAGAACATAAAACCCTAAAAACGTACATAGAATCAACCAAAAGAAACTAAAACTAATCACCGGTATAATGATATTTCACTGTGGAATGGATTTAGCCAACCTTTCTTGGAGATCGGAGGTACGAGACTGTGGAAGAGGACTTAGATCGGCGTTTCCGGTCCTCTTATTGGAGGAGAGAAGCAAAGCCCAGCGATGAGGGTTACAGGTTTTTGGGTGGGTGAGGGAGGCGAGAAGAGGCCTGACAAGAGTATATATACATGTGACTCTGATATTTGGGGGCTCCACGTGTCCTGGAAAGGTGTTTTAGTCCGAGTTCTCGACCTGAGGCATGTGCTGCTGCTGAAGTAGTTGCGTGAGAGACTGGGAACGTAAAAATGTACGGTTTCGGAAGGGCAAATGGGGAGATTAGATTTTTTTTTAAAAAAAGAAGGGCAAATGGAGTCTAACGACTAGGGCTGTCCAAGATCTGGTCCGGGGCAGTTCGGTACGGTTTGGTCGGCCAAACTGAAAATTTTATAGAGCATATAGACCGGACTGGACCGGTCGGTCCCCGGTTTAGCCGGTCCGGTCTGGGCCGGTTTTGGGTTGGGTCATGTCATTTTGGGTCGGTTTTGGGGTTGGACATTGTCATTTTGGCCCAATTTCCGGTTTGGAGAGGTATACTCCGGTCCGGTCCCGGGTTTTCATGAGGGTAACCCGAAACCGGACCGGAATACACCGGTTTACCGGTCCGGTCAACCCGGTTTCAAAAAATTCAACCGATTTTGGTCAAAACCAGTCCGGTTCGGCCGATTTTTTGGACAGCCCTACTAACGACTATGAGGTCGGTCCGATATTTTTGTTTTCACCTCACGCGATTGATGCGACGACGTCTTCATCTGTGGGGCCTGGTGATGGCAGGGAATGGGTTAAGTGGATTGTGGCTGAGGTGCGTGGACCTGCAGCCCCAACAGCTGAGTAAAAGAATTGGTGGACCAACATCTGTAATAAAGTCTGGATTGGACTTGGGTTAAGTTAGTGGGCTGAATTTGGAGTTCCACTCAGTTCAATTTGTGGGTGCAAATAGGCCCCACACAAGACTTGAATATATATCTTATTTACATCTGAAGAGTGATGTTCACCTGGGAAGTAAAATTCACCATTTTTAGTGAATATTTTCAAGGTTTAATTATTGTTACTGATGCCAAAGTGTCACGTCCCGAACGCTAGCCCGAAGGGGGTTAATGACAGCCGCGAACATCCACTCAATGAATGTTCCAGCGTTTTCTCTTAATCAAGTAGCGAAATTTTTTTTTACACATACAACTGAGAGAGACGGCCAAAGAGATTTACCATAAACTTCAACTTACGCAAAACGACTTCCTCGAAATAGGGTAAGCGTCTTAATGACATCGCATGGCTGCACAGCTGAAGTACATGATCTAAGGGATTCCATCGAATCCTCTTCATATTGACTTACTCGTAACATCTTAAATCCTTATATACCTTACAATATTGTTTAGCATCCTGCTGCCTCAGTGGGATATCAAGTACTCTTAGGGCTTTATGAACATTCTTCAACTCTTGACCCATAGTACATTCCCAAAGGCCTATGACCAACAACATTACAATCTACTACTTACTAAGTCAGGAAATCCTCAGGACTCCTGTCACCTGGCAAACCTGGAATGATACATTTTGAAAACTGTGAGTCAAACAACTCAGTAAGGAAAAGAACTTGTAACATGATCTTGTGAACTTAAATCATGAACCTGAACTTATAAACTTGAACTTGTAAACTTGTAAATTTGAACTTGAATTCATAATCTTGTAATCATACACTAGTACCATAGCTTGAAAACATAACTTGAAATCATGCGCTTGTAATCATGTACTAGGAACATAATGTGTTTCATGCATGATCATGACTTCTTGATGTGCATGTATGCTTCATGTGTGCATATGCACATGCACTTGCTTTTGGCTCATGGCCCTTGATCGTAAAACTTGCTCATGCACTTGAATTTGGCTCATGGCCCTTGAAAATAGTTCATTCATAACTTGTGGGCTACTTGCCCTCCATTTTTCCCCTGAAGTCAGGGTTGCGCGTTCCCATCGGAACAGTCTCCCTTACCCTTGGGGACATTTCATTTGGTCGAGCTAGCCCGTAGTTGCCTCAGGCCTGATGGCTAGACACGACCCTTGGAGGTCCACACCTTCTCACATTTGTCCTTCAGTGTGGTTGCACTACCTCTTAGGATTCACCCAACCTTCTCGCATTCGTCCTTCGGTATGGGAGTCCATCTTGATGGTACGGTACCGACCATATAGCCCCTTAACTTAACTTGTCATAAAACTTTCTTGCTTTCATTTGCACAGATATTTATTTTCCTTTCAAGAAAATCATGCAAATGATTATGACGTGTCATGCTTGATAATGATTATCACATAAAACTTTCATCCTTTCATTTGCACAAAAACTTCTTCCATGCTTTCATGCAAATGCGTATGTTATGTCATGCTCGATGGAAAATATCTTATCATACTTGGTTATAAACATGTTATGCTTGTTCATAAAAACGTGCTGCGTATCATTCCAGTTTTCATAAAAAAGTAAGTTTTCACTTACGATTTTCACTTACAAACGTAAGCTCCTCTTACATTCGCTTGCTTGAGTGTTGAACGTCACGTTACCTACAATGGATCATAATAGTGTTATTCAAAGGCTCACACGACGTATAGAGTAATCAATCAATTACTCACACTTCATCATATAAAATCGTCCGTTTTCTTGACCTCTAGTTGGTCATCTTACAACGCTAGGTATTTCCTTAAGTAAAAACCCTAGTGGGATCTCCCGATAGGTCAATAGGAAACTAGAAAACTTAGGAAATTTTTTTTGAAATTCAGATGAAGCCGCTCGAGCGGAGCTCGAGCGCTGGTCGGGCGAAAAGTCTCTGTATGCAGATCGCTCGAGCGCCTGCCGAGCGCCTAACTCTTTTTCAAGCACAACTCACGGGTTATACTTCCAAAGCACACCAAATTCGTCTTAAAATGCTCTCCTTTTACAACCCCATACTCAAGACTCTATTTTTCACACTCCAACTCAAGTTTTCCAGCAAAACCATGAGTCCATCTCTTCAACTAGAGCTATTGCATTTTTCCCCATAATGATCTTATAATGTAAAGTATTCTCTTGAGGATGCCGAAGCCATAAGAATTTGATTCTAAGCTGATCCGTACACAAATTTTCATAACGTATCAAAATTCTAAGAAATTTGGAGCTCATTTGCCTCTCAAAACATTTACTCGAAAATACAAGCTGCTGAGAACTTCTAAACGGTCAGCCCCGATGTCTCCAACTTAAAAAAATTTATAACTTCAAAACCATGGCTCCAAATTACATGAATTTTTTTTTGAAATATTCAGCTTTCATAGGTCAAGATTGGGGGTAAAATTCACAACAGCAGAATGTGCTATACATTTTCACAAACACTTCATATTAGGCGAAAATCCTACATCAACCCTGTTGCTGATTCCAGCTCGACCCTCCATTTTCAAAATACCACAACTCATTCATTACACCTCTAAATCATACGAAATTTACCTTAAAATGTTCCTCTTTCTTAAACTTAAAATTCAAGACCAACCTCGTAAAATTTGGACTTAAAATGATCCCTCAAAAGATATTTGAAATGAGCTAACATTCCGGACGTGCAAGGCTGCTGGCAGCTTGACGTCCGGACCTTGGACAACGCATACCTCACTCGATAGTTATCGAAATCATCCAAGGTACGGCTTAAAATATTCCTATTTCCTAGGCCTACAATCTAGGATCCACTTAAGATCAAGGGATAATCACAAATGCATCAAAACACATTCTCAATTCGAGCCTAGAAATCTGCATAGGTGAATTCCATCAACAACAATAATTTTCTTAACCTTCCAAACTTCCAACAACCAAAACCCTAATCTCTTCATGTCACAACCAACATCCAAGGCTAACTTAACATCTCATAGCAGCAACCATTCTCTCACATTTTTCCCACTTTTACAACTCCAATTCAAAGTTTACAACAAAACCATAATTTCATCTTCATCATGCTAAAACTATTGCATTTACTCGTTTCTTTTGGGCTTTTTATCAAACACCTAGGGTGTATCATTTATTCTCTTGAACATCTTTCAGATCTGACCATATATCAAACACTTAGGGCTTGATGGTTCTCAACAAGACTCATATGCATACAACCTAATGTATCAACCCATAGATTCGGCCATACATGCTCAAAATAGGTTTCAATCCTCTCCCAGTCCTTTTATCAAGCACTTAGAGTACATAAACGATTTCTCTTGAACCTTCATTTCAGATCTAGCCATTTTTCCCCATGTTTTCATGTAAAATCTATACTACCCTTAAACACTTGCAAGATCTACACTATCTACAAAGAAAAGCATGTATAGATCTACATTTTCTTCAAAGAACACATGAACACAACGTATATGTACAAAGAGAAAACCAACAATCCATCAAAAGAAAAGAGAAATGGGTGAAGATGGGTATGGCTTGGCCGGCCAAAACCACTCACCTCCTTCTCTCTCTCTCTCTTTCTTTTCTTCTTCTCCTTCTCTTTCTCTTCCTTCTCTTTCTTTTCTTCTTCTCCTTCTTCCTTCTTCTTCTCCTTCTCTTGTTCGGGTGGGAGCTAGGGCAAATGGGAAATGGGTTGTGCGGTTTGGGGAGGGGGGATGCCTTATACGTGAGGTTTGGGGGAAGGGAAAAGGCAAAATTGCCCTTCCCCCCTTCTTTCCCTTTTTCTCCTCCATTTCTCCCCTCTTTTTCCTTTTCTGCCCCTCAAGAAAACTTAGTTTCTTTTATTGCCACTTCATTATTAAAATTAGCCCTAACATGCCTTCCCACTTCATTTCTAGAAATCATGCATTTTTCAAAAATCAAACCCTTAATTAAAATTCCTTGAAATCTTAGGGATATAATATACTCCAACAATAAAAATGATCAGCTTAATAAATCTCCAAATACTTGAATTTATACACCAATTCAGTTATAATTAAAAATGCATATATGAACAAGGAGAGGGGCGGCGTCGAATGTGGAGACTCCGATGCTTAAGTTATATCTCAAGGAGAAAGTTTGGTATTAGAGAAGTTAAGCTTAAGAAAATATGAAGAGGATATCTGTATATATATATATATATATCGGGGGAGGTATAGTCATATGAGGAGTTTAATACCGCGAGCTTTAGGACTTTGAATAACCGAGCGGGAAGTCATGGAATGATTAATTCATACTCGTGCGGGTCGGGGCCTTGGGTGCTCCTATTTGGGTGGGACTACCGTTGGGCTAGTGTATTTTATGATAGGTTGGGCCGGTCAAATTGTGGTCCATCAGTAGTCCCCCTCCCCTTTAAATGAGATTGGGTCGACATAGGTCTTTCGGACCAGTTGCTGGAGCGTTATGGGTTGTGGCCTTGACAGGCTGAGTAACACATGCGCGAAGGCTGATCTGAGGAAGGCCAAGTCATGGATGTATTGGGCTTCTTTCTAGATTTGGCCTAGTCTCAGAATATCTGAAGCTCGAGGGAGTGGAGGCTGGAGCTGCAGGGCCACGAGACATGTGTCCAGTGTTTGACCCAATCCATTTCGAACTGTTTGAAATAAAGGAGGGTGTTCAGGTGAGGAGACATTTATCGACTTGAGTGTTTTACAAGCCATCGAGTAAGGGTTCCATCATTTCTTTTTGTGGTGCTCGATATCCATCTATGTTGTTTGCTATTCGATATTGTCCCATTACTATGTAGGAGATTTGTGTTCAATGGCTTCGTCTAGTTCTGGGATTGGGGAGGCTAGAGCAAACCCTGCGCCCAAGGGAACTTTACCGGTGGCCCTGTGGATGTCTGATCGTGACCAGACCGATTTAGCCGAGTTCTGGCTAAAGTATGATATTTCTCCGACTATAGTGATGAGGGCACCTGAATACAAGGAAATGGTAGTGTGTCTCAAAGGGGACAAGATCGCCTTTTTCGAAGATGTACAACAGCTTACTAGGGATATACAACAGCTTCTACAGTGGTTCTCACTGCCTCCAGCTCAACTGGTGATTGGCACTGACCTTCTTTGCCTTATGGGAGAAATTATTTTTAGATGAGAAACCTATTGCATGGCGGGAGTTTGTTTGGTGTTACAAGCTGCAGACGAGTGAGTTTGGCATGTATTTCTTTCAGGCTCAGGATGAGCGTGGTTTATTCCATGGTCTGCCTTCCAATAACAAGGGCTAGCACCAGAGGTTCTTCTTTGTGCCTGGCACAGGGTGGGAATATCCTTTGGGGGAAGAAAATCTCGTTTGGGTTCAACAATCTTGGGGAGTGCCTTCCCCTCGAGGTAATGCATTTTATCCCTTACTCTTATTTTTGTTGAGAGACTGTGTATATGTGCTCGGTTGTTGTGAGTTGGGGTAGGTTGTTTGCAGTTCATGTGTTGGGTATGACTATAGCATCAAATGGTGTGGTCTATTACTGTCGCTTTTGTGTTGACCTATTGTGGTGTACTGGTATGGGAGTCTGAGGTTTCGGTGTGCAACTAACTAGGCCTTATCATTCTATATTGTTCGCATAAGCGAGGAGAAGGCGTAAAATACTGAAGCCAAGAGGGGGTAAGCCACAAAAAGCTACTCCAAGAGGCAATTCGAGTCCCACCGGTTATAGTCCAAAGTTTCCTGGTGTAATTGTCTGCTAGATCAAGTATGGTGATGCTGCCTTAAGACTATGTCTATTGCTGCTCGTCGAAGGGCAGTGTCACCATCTTTGAGTAGCGACGGAGTGAAGATCGTAAGAGAAGTCCCTGCTCCAGTTGGTGGTTTGTCTGGTATGCCTTGGACCTGTTTGCGCAAGAGAATTGCGTTTACAGACGAGGAGAAAGAGGAAGAAAGTAGGGAACCTCTCATTCGTAAGGCAAGGAAGAGGGCTCGCCGATCACCTGAGCAGAGCAACAACGAGCGCAAAGGTTCTATTGGGAGGTCATCCTCCTCCTTCTCCTCTAAAGGGCAGTCATCCTTTGAGCTGCAAGAAGATATGACAACAATCAAAAGGCGAATATTTTAAGCTCTAAATATTATTATATTTCCTAATTTTTCTAATTAAATATTATATATAGTAATTATATTAATATTTTCAAATTTAATTATTTTATTAATTTTTAAATAGGGAAAATGCCTAAAAATAGTTTTTCATACGCTCATTCTTGAATTTTTAAGCTCTTTAATTTAGTTACTTATTTTACTCATTTCAGTACCTTAAATATTTTTAAATATTATTTTTAATTGCTAGAAAATATTAAAATACTCTTATTGCATGTTTTAGCCCTAATTTCTTCTAAAACTATATTTTTCTTCAATATTTTTGCTTGCTATGTTTTATTCCCTTATTTTCTAAGTCAATATGACCTATTCTAGGTATGTCGTGTACCTTATAGTTTATTTTCTAGAATGTTGTTTTTTCTAAAAATAGTGTTTTTAGGCTTAGATTATAGGATATATTGTCTTTGAGCTTAGAAACCACTTAGATTTGGGCCTCCATCAGTCCATTCGACCTAGCCCACCTCTCGGCCCTTGTTACCACCTCCTTTGACTCTCAAAACCGGTCAAAGCCATTGAATTGCATTGCAATCATTACCAATCATTTAATTCATGCAAAACCACCTTCCATATGTCAATTGGTGAGTTGCTGCCACCCTCTCCTACGTTGCTGCTTCAAGCCTTGTCAAAATCTCCTAAGCTAGCAGTAGACATGATGATTAGGTGTCTCAAACCCTAGGTGTTAACCATGGTCAAGAAGGGTATAAATAGGGAGCTCTTGTGAAGATTTTCTTCACTCAGCTCATTCATTGTTCTTTAGAGAGAAAGGGGGAGGGGGAGTTAGAGAGAGCTGGAGAAGAAGTAGAAGAAAGGAGAGAAGGAAGGGTGCTAGCCGAATTTCTCTAGGAAGGAGAAAGAAAAGAAATTTTGAAGAAATCTTGGTAAAAGTTGAGGTTCTCTTCAGCTTTACAATTTTGAGGTTATTTTGATGGTTTTGATTCTAACAGCAAGCTCTATATAGGTTTTATAATCTTTCAAGGTCACCAAAGACCGAAACAGATAAAGAGAGGTAAGGGTTAGTTTGCATGTTAGTAATGTTATTGGTATCTTGATGATTTGGGCTAGCAACATGTCATATAGTTATCTGAAAACCTTTATTATGATATTAATGAGTTTGATAAGGATTACGATGGTTAGATGCAAGAGGATTTTGAAGATTAGAAATTATTGTGAAGATTAGGTCATATTGCCACTTTGATGAATTTTAAGGTGAATTTTGTTTAATGATTTTGCATGTCATGGTTTCTGGATGTTTAAGAGGTATTATAAACATATAGGATATGTTTTCATGCAATGATTTACATGGAAAAAAGAAATATATGGCTCATTAGGTTAAACCTAGTCCAGTTTAGCTTAATTTTTGGTAACAATGCACTTAGGGATTTTTATTATATAGTAAATGACCTGGATTGATATTAAATTTTTAGATACTAGATACCATTAGGAGCCTCCAATTAAAAATTCGAGTCATTTGGAGATAAGATGAATAAGTTATGAATTTTTGAAATTATAAGCAAAAACTTGCTTTTCACAAAAATGGGTCTGCTATTGCCTATATAAATTGGACTCATTTTTCTAACACTTGTATTGCTTTTATGGATTGGAATTCTTTTGTTTTGGCTAAGCTTTGACCTTTGCAAGTGGAGCCTAATGTTATGTCCCCTTTCTGACCCAAAAAGGTTAGTTTAAAAGGCCATAGGTGTTGGGCCTCTTTTACTTCTTTTGAGCTGTCCCAAGTAGCTTTCTTTAGCTACTGACCTTGTTTGAAAATGGGTTTGTCAGCAAGCCCAAGTTCAAGTCTCTATTGGACTTGAATTAGTAAACCTAAATTTTTGGCTTATGATTGCTCCATCCTACAAGAGAATCAAGAAACCATTTTGGTACCCAAGCTTTCTTGGGTCTTCGATGTTAGCATTAGTTCATTTTGAAACCCATGTCTTCTTGAGAGTCTTGCTCCCAAATTTATTTAATGCACAGTAAAAAAATTAGATGCTCATCTTTGTTGCAAAAATGACATGTTTGAGTAGGTGCACAAAAAGACTTAGCCTTCACAAAATAATTCTTAAAATATTTTTGGTGAATAGAAGGCTTGTAGCCTAAGCCATTTTTGTCAAAGATACATCTTTGACTACTAAGCATGTTTTTCAAAGTTTTGCTTCATTGAGTAAACTTCCCAATGATTTTGCTTTGAGAAACTATTTTGTTGTTCAGAGCAACTTTTTCATTTTCAAATTCTAAAGCTTTTTATTGGAATAAATCATTTTTAAACTTTAGATTATTTCGCTCATTTTTCAATAAATCAATTTATTTTGAAATCAAAATGAGTTTCTTTTTCAAGAATGTATATTTAGAACCAAGTTTTTCAAATTGACAAGGAAGTTCATCAAATGCATTTTGAAGCTCAATATAAGAAGGTTTAGCTTCATCATCGGAAGAATATACCTCATCGTCATCCTCAAATGACATGAGACACATGTTAGCGATTTCTCCATCTTTTTCTTCTTTTGAGGAGCTTTCAACGTTAACATTAGTCCTTGCATGAGTAGTCTCTAGAGCATGCCAAATTTTCCTAGCATTTGTGCAAGAAGATATTCTATTAAAGTCACATTTATCTAAAGCACAATAAAGAATATTCATTGCTCTACCATCCAATAAAAATTTCTTTTTGTCTAGGTCACTATATTCATTTTTGTTTTCAAACTCTCCAACTTTATTTGCGAGAATATGTGGACCATTGAATATGTATAACCATAAATTATAATCAATAGATTGAAAATAAATTTTCATTCTAGCTTTCCAATATGCATAATCATTTCCATAAAAAAATGGAGGTCTAAGTGCGGAAAACCCTTCAATATGAGTTTTGAAGCTTGAAGTTGTCATTCTAACTCAAGATGGTTAAATCTTGCTAAAGAGAGCACCAAACTCCGATACCAATTGTAAGTCGTATGACTAAGGCAACCCAAGAGGGGGATGAATTGAGTTTCTAAAACTTTTTGTTTTTAACCCCCAAAGTCTTGTTTGCAAAGTAAATATCAATTTAGCACAACTATATATGCAACAAGTATAAATAAGTGCTAAATATAAAAATAAGTGTTTAGCGAATCAAACACGTGATTTTTAGGTGGTTCGGCCAGGGGCGGAGAGAAGGGGCTGAGGGGCACCCCCCAGTTCTCAGCTTCCTCCCAATTTGAAGGCATTGTCCCTCCACGTAATGTTAAATCCTACCCCTGATATTAAATCGTGCCCCCCTCAACAACGGCCATTCGTTTCTGCCCCCTATGCAAAATTTCTGGCTCCGCCACTGGGTTCGGCAAACTCACCTACATCCACCCCTCAAACTCATTCAACGAGCCTTGAGGTTTTCCCACTATTCTCTAAATAGCGTACAAGTGTTTTTCTCAGGCTCAACACTCACAACTATACAAGTGATTTCCGGGCTCATCACTCACAACCCTAAGCTTGAGATATACCATCTCTAAGCTTTTTATTTAGTGAACAACCTCACTAAAAGAATCACCTCTCTTGATATAAAGATTACAAAAATAAACTCTTTCAAAGAGTGGATATGAAAGTAGATAGCTATATCTTGATTCACACAAAGACAAAGATATGAAAGTGTGTTTTGTATGAATGATATGAGAAATATGGAATATGAAGTTTTGAAATATTTCTCAAGTGATCTAAATGATATGTGGTCGTTGTGTACTTGTTTTGGACGTTATGAAGGTGTATTTATAGGTCACATATGAAAACTAGTCGTTTATAGCCGTTAGGAGTCGTTTGTTAAAACGAGTCGGTCGACCGCTTCAAGTTACCGTTACCCAACGATCATACTGTCAGAAGCTCAACAGATATATTTACAAAATCAACTGGACGACCGCTATACCAAACAGTCGAAGACTGGTCGACCACTTTACCAGTCGGTGAACCTCTTCAACTTAAGCACATAGTCCGGTTAATTTAAAATAATATTTTTTTACCACTTTTAAACACCCAATTTTAAAAGCTAACTTCCCATAAGTATATAAAAAGGTTTTAGAGTTTGTTTGGGTTGTTTTGAAACCATTAAAAATATTTTAATCTTTCAAACAATAAGTAAAATCCTTGTCAAACGTGAAACTAAGAGTTACAAGGTTTATACCCTAAGATCGTAAAACTTCACTTTTGAGTTGCTTGCATCTTCTTAATCTTTAATATTCTAGTCTTTGGCTCTTTGATGAAACTTAATCCAATTATTGAAATCATCAAAATATCGATTCTGCACAAAAGCTAACACATTAAAATCGGACATGAGCATTGCATTGCATACTGCATTCTACATATTGCATATTATTGCCCTGGTATTTTCGTTGAATTATAATTTTTTAATTAACATGTATGTATTGTTTACATGGTTTTCATCACATGTCTCGATCTTTTCTTTTCTGAGTCCTTAAGACTCACCCCTATGTTTGTCCACATTTATTTCATTAAGACAGATAATGGCGATATTTGACTCTTTTGTTACCCATGAGCTACTCACCCATGTCCTAGTCATCCACAATCGAGCATTAGTACCTGACGACTTAAAAGTGATCATAGACTCCTAGCCCTACCTCATCTCGAAGGATCTGCCACTGGAATTTCCACGAGAGAACAACCCCGTGGGAGCAAACCAAAACCACATCGACTAAATTGACCTCACTGTTTCCTCGGATGAAGATTCCTCTTGATTGATATTGTCGTTTCATGTTTTCTTTTGTTTGCTTGGTGTGCTTGTATATATTCTCGAACAATAGTGTTAGAGATTTCATTATAGGCTTACTTAGGTTAGCCTAGAAGTTGTATCCCCTAATCCCTAACCTCAACAGTTTGATTTGTTTTTCTTTTGTTTTGTTTTTCCTGAGTATTATTGTGTTATCTATATTATGGCTTGCTTGCTTGTCAGTATGTCTTTAATCTTCTTCTAACTTGACTTCCATTTTCTATTGGTTATTTCTAAATATATTTTATAAGTCTTCCGCTGGTTTTCTTTACTATATAGTAGTCTTTAAACATCACAATGATATTACTACAAGCTTTAGACCCATAGGATAAGAACAATCGTAATCTCGCCATGTATGTGCCTCTGTTACTACAAAGAGAGCTTAGAAACTAATACGAGCACGAAAGACGTGACAACAAGAAAGGCTTTGTAATATGTCAAGAGCATTTGAGCCTCATTAATAGCAAGATGTAATTAAATGAAGAAAAGAGAGACACTTAAATCTCAGCCCTCCATCTCTCTTTTTACTGTCCCTTTCTTTTTAACCTAGCAAGCCCTACATCATATTCTCCTCCTCATCTTTTTATTCTAACCTAGCCCCACTTCACATTCTCTCTCTCTCTCTCTCTTTATTTTTTCAGCCGACTCTCTCCTTTACCCGCTTTTCTTCTTCTCTTTTTTTTCTTCTATTTTCCCATGGTTCCCAATATCAAGTTTTATTTTCCAATCATTATTTTCAGTTTTTAGATTAGTTTCTTTATGCTTTATTAATTTATTGTCTTGTATTTCAATTCCTATCATTTAGAATTTTGTTTATTGCTCTTTAATTTTCTGTAATTTCTATTTCACTTTCTTTTAACTTGAATAATGGGTTGTTATGAGACGATATTATTTAATCTAAGAATCTTGTTACCATTTTTTTATTTCTTGTCATTCACTTTTCAGACATTTAATTTTCGTCATTTACTTATTGTTATTTATTTTTCCGTCATTTAATTTTTGTTATTTACTTTAATGCGTATTATATTCTTAGTTTATGTTTTGTGTTGAGAGAGTAGTTACAACTTTGTTCTAGAGCTGACAATGTAAATCCTCTAAGTTTTGATCTAGAGCTGACAATGTAAATCCTCTAAGTTGTAAAGTTAGTCAAGTTAGACTTCGAGCGTCTGATTGATTTTGCAAGTTCAAGATTTTACATACGAAGGATGTTAGGATTCTCCAACAACATTATCTTTAATATCTTCATTTAATTTTCAATATTTTTTTATTTTTAGTGCTTTAATTTCGTTTCGAATCCCTTAAAAATCCAAAAATACGAATCTCTGTGTTCAGTAAGCTTTGTTTTTTTTACATCTTCACACTCATTGCACATATCACCGTAATTATATTTTTCTTGTTTTTATGAGAGTTTGAAATTAGTCTATTTTCTTAGAGGAGACGATCTAAGCTTTTGGGCTAATAATTACACGACAAAACTCATATACTTGGGATAGCCTTTGCGCTGCTCATTTTAGAATGAGTCATTTGTGGCCAAAAAGAATATCAAGAATCAAGAATTTTGTATATGTACGATATACAACGTGTGATATGATCATGATAAGTAGGTTCTATTTGCTTTTATAAGTTGTGTCGTGCTCTGGGTCGGCTCTAGCTATAGGAAGCATAGGCGGTTGCTAAAGGCCCCCAAATTTAGGAGGTCTTTAATTCAAAATTTTATTTAATGATATATTTAAAGAAAACTTAATATTAAAGCTTAAAAAACTTAACGTTAAAGAGTATATTGATAGAAGAGGCTTATTCAATCTCCTTGATTGAATGAACATTAACTTTTCTGTAAATTTAAGAGGCCCTAATTCAAAATTTTGTTTAATGGTATATTTAAAGAAAATTTATTATTAAGGCCTACAAAACTTAACTTTTAAAGAACATATTGATTGAAGGAGCTTATTAAATCTCCTTAATTGAATGAGTATTAACTTTTCTCTTTTTGTGTTATTTATAAAGTCTCCCTTCAACCTATAAAATCTTCTTATTTAAAGATATTAATTATAATTAATTCAAAGAAACCCTAAAAAGTCTTTTGCCAATTGATTCAATTTCTTTAATAAAAATTCCCATAAATTCTCATTAAGATTAGTTTTTTTAATGTTTAAACTTACTTGAAACAATGGTCTTGTTTGAGCCACAATCATTTGGGCCCAAAAATTTAGGTTTAATAATAAAAAATTCATCACATAATTTATTATTATTATTATAATATTTATTAAAAATCTTCTCTCTTTTCACTTTTTCACTAACTCTTATAACATATCTTTACTTTATAATATTTCTCAAACCTCAGTACCCAAAATTTCCACCCTCAAACATCCCCAATATCTGTCAAGTACCAAAACTTACTTACGGTAATTTTTGTTTTTTTTATTATTAGATAATGCTAGCCGTTTAAACTTACTTAAGAAAATATCTGTCAAGTACCAAAAATCCTCTCTCAGCCATTCTGTTTTTTATTCTTATCATTTCTTGGTGTTTCTCTACTATTATCTTTCGTCACTAAAGTCGTAGGTACTATTATTCTAAACTTTTTACTATAATTTTATTTTAAGTTATATTTGTTTTAGTTATCATTATAACTAATAAAATCTTACTTAAGATAGAGTATGACACAAGAAATATTAAAGGGATTAGTAATATTATCAATTGAAAATGATATATTAACAAATCTAGAATATAACACTTTCATAAGTAATTTTGCATTTCAAAAAGTTATAAGAATAATTAATTTTTAATTTGTAAATATATTATTTTATAAATTATTATAAAATGCCTCACTTTAGAGTTTGGCCTTACCTTAGAGTCGCCCCCGGTCGTGCTTTCTAAAATAGGATTATATGCACATAAGGTGAAAGGTCTTGGTACCCACTGCAAACACTGAATATAAATGTTATATTTTGTATTTTTATTTGATTGTTGTGATTAAGTGGGAGCTACCATTAGTTTTTCAAGAACCCTATGCTAATGGAGTTTTATATACTTGTGATTTTTTTTTAATATTTGTAGATTCATAATGTCGAACCTATTGTCTAGAATTTTAGACGAAAACAAATTGACAGAGCCAAACTTCCTTAATTGGAAGATGAATCTTATGATTGTATTCACTGTGAATAAAATTGCCCATGTCTTTAGAGAAGAGACTCCTCAGCTAGCCTTAACGGATGCCACAAAAGAACAAAGAGTTTGATGCGGAATATAGTGGAGAAATAGGAATTAGATAGAAAGCTCAAGAAAGAATAGGGAAGAAGAGAAGAAATAAGCCAAGGAGAAGGGGAAACACATTTTTGAATGCAAGAGGCAGCAGCCAATAAACTTTATTATCTCAGTCTAATTTATTTAAGGTTCTCACTAACCTTAAATAGAGAACAAAGGTCATAAGCAAACCCTAAAAGCCCATGGGCCAAAACTTAATAAAGCATAATAACTCCTAGTCTATTAAAATATAAATCACAACTAAATACTAAAAACAAGTAAATTAAATGAATGTCCCCATTAACTCCCCCCAGGTGGGAAAAACTCGACCCTGTCGAGTAAAACAAAACAAGACGAAATAATAACTCTCAAGTACCCAACCACAAACTAAGTGGGTGTGCGGTCTTCTTCTTCGCACGCTCATAGACTCGTATTAGTGGAGGTCTGAATCGAGTGTCCCCGGGGTGAGAAGAACTCGACTCTGGCGAGAGAAGATCCTGATGACTTCTGTAAAGCTCCAACATGTCGGGATCAAGTTGTTGAAGAATATCTCGAGTAACCTAAGTGCATTCAGAATCCGGTTTATTTACCCAGCGAACAAGGAAACGCTGAACCGCTCCATCTGTAGTGAACACAACCTGCTCATCTAGAATAGCATCAATTTTATCTACGAGTGCAGGAAGAGAAGGTAATGGTGCAGGGGTAGGAATAGGCTCAGGGTTAGGCGTAGTTGTGCCAAGAAAAGGATCATCTGGGAAGCTGGGAGGGCCTTTGTAAGCAACTAAGTCCTCAACATTGAAAGTATGATGAAAACCAAAGTGAGATGGAATATCAATGAAATATGCATTAGGTCCAACCTGCTTCAAAATTTTAAAAGGACCAGCACTACGAGCCTGCAATTTGGAAGCGAGTCCAGAAGGACGTCGTTCCGGTCGAATTCGGATCATGACATAATCCCCAATATTAAATGCAACATGTCTTTTATGTAAGTCAGCTCGAAGTTTATATGATGCATTACTTGCTTCTAGACGTTTATTGATCTCAAGATGCAAGTCATGAAGATGATGCACAAATGATTCAGCAGTCATAGATACACTAGCATAGGGAGACATGGGAATAAGGTCTAAAGGTTTCCTAGGCTTATAACCATGCACAACTTCAAAGGGACTCACACCGATAGATCGATTCACAGAATTATTATAAGCAAACTGAGCAGTAGGGAGGATCAAGTCTCAATTCCTAAGGTTTTCCTGGACTAGGCATCTCAATAAGTTGCCTAGACTACGATTGACAACTTCGGTTTGGCCATCTGTTTGTGGATGGTATGCAGTGGAGAATTTCAGTTTAGTGCCAACCATATGCCAGAGAGTCCTCCAAAAGTGACCAGTGAAACGAACATCGCGATCGGACACAATAGTTTTAGGAAGACCATACAACTTAACAATTTCATCAAAATACAACCTAGCAACCTTAGAGGCATCAGAAGTCTTACTGCAAGGAATGAAGTGAGCCATTTTAGAAAAACGATCCACAACAACAAAAACAGAGTCATGCCTCTTAGGGATACGCGGAAGTCCTAAAACAAAGTCCATACTCACATCTTGCCAAGGACAACTAGGGACAGGGAGAGGCGTGTAGAGACCGGTATTCTGTTTCTTATGCTTGGCAAGCTGACAGGTTCTACAAGTGCTAACTATCTTAGCAACATCCCTCTTCAAACTAGGCCAATAAAATTGGCCTTCAACTTCCTCTATAGTCTTATTACGCCCGAAATGTCCAGAAAGACCTCCGGCGTGAACCTCCCACACTATAAAATCCCTCACTGAAGTCCTAGGAATACAAAGCTGATTGCCCCGAAAAAGGTAGTCATCCTGAAGACGAAACCCAATAGTAGGATCAGATTGACCACTTAGTAAAGCTAGCTAAAGTTCCCTAAAATCAGGACAAGTCTCATAATCTTCCTTTAGTCTCTCAAATCCTATGACCTTAACGTGCATAACAGACAATAAGGAGATACGACGACTCAAGGCATCAGCGGCTTGGTTCTCAACACCTTTCCTATGTTTCAAAACAAAAGAATAGGCCTATAAATATTCTATCCAACGACCATGCCTACTATTCAACTTTTTCTGGGAACTAAGGTAACGAAGAGCTTCATGGTCAGAATAAAGAACAAACTCTTGGGGTAACAAATAATGGCGCCAATGGCGCAAAGCCTGCACAACCGCATATAACTCTTTGTCATAAGTAGAGTAACGTAGTCAGCATCATTCAATTTTTCGCTAAAGTAGGCAATAGGATGACGCTCCTGAGTAAGAACCCCGCCTATGCCAATACCTGATGCATCACACTCAACTTCAAACAATTTAGAGAAATCAGGAAGACCCATGACTGGGGCTTCAGTCATTCTCTTCTTAACATCCTCAAAAGCTTTCATAGCTTGAGAAGACCACTTGAACTCTCCTTTCTTCATACACTCTGTGAGAGGAGCCATAATAGTGCTACACCCCTTAATGAATCGACGATAGAAGGTAGCTAGACCATGAAAACTCCTAACATCATGAATAGATTTGGGTGTAGGCCAATCTACAATTGCTTGCACTTTCGTAGGATCAACAGACACTCCATCAGAGGAAACAATGAATCCTAGGAAGACAACACTTGTGGTAAAGAAATAACATTTCTTCACATTGGCATATAAACACTCTTTCCGAAGGGTGGAACAAACCTGAGTGAGATGATCTAAGTGTTGAGTACGAGACTTACTAAAAATAAGGATATCATCAAAGTAGACTACTAAAAACTGCCCCATGAAAGGCCTAAGAGCTTGGGTCATGACTCGCATGAACGTACTAGGGGCATTAGAAAGACCAAACGACATAACTAACCACTCATAAAGACCATCCTTCGTCTTGAAGGCAGTCTTCCACTCATCACCTGGGCGGACCCTAATCTGATGATATCCACTCTTAAGGTCGATTTTAGAAAAAATGGTGGCGCCAACCATCATGTCCAACATATCATCAAGCCTAGGGATGGGGAAACGATACTTGACAGTTATCTTGTTGATGGCTCGACTATCAACACACATTCTCCAAGAGCCATCTTTCTTGGGTGTCAATAGAGCTGGAACCGCACAAGGGCTCAAGCTCTCACGGAGAAACCCTTTATGAAGAAGTTCACTCACTTGGCGGTGGAGCTCGGCATGCTCAGAGGGATTCATCCTATAATGAGGCAAATTCGGGAGGGACGCTCCCGGAACAAGATCTATGGCATGTTGAATGTCTCGTAATGGTGGCAAATGATTAGGGAGATCCACAGGAAAAACATCTTGAAATTCCCGAAGGACCTCTTGGGCCTCCTCAGAAGGTTCTACTGTCAGAGAATCAGATGGAACTTCCATAACAATTACCGCAAACACAACCGACTCCCCTACCAGATCTCGCTCAAACTCTGTTGAGCTGATAATATTTAACCCCTTCTTGTTTACAACTGTCTTGGGGTGATGGACATCAACAGGTTTTGGGGGAAGAGGATTAAGGAGAATCTTTTTCCCTTGTACAAAAACGAACAAGAGTTGGAGCGACCACATATGGTCACATCCAAATCGAACAACCATGGGCGACCAAGTATAACATGACCTACATCCATAGGAATAACATCACACCATATTTGATCTTTGTACTCTAGAAACTGAATGGGCACCAGACATCGTTCCTTCACTGCTATGGAGGAAGTATCCACCCACGAGACACTATAGGGGTTCGGGTGAGGGACTCGTGGTAACCCCAGACGAGAAACAGTAGTAGCAGAAACTGCATTAATACAGCTTCCACTATCTATAATGACCTTACAACCCTTATCATTGATTTTGATATAGGTATGAAAGATAGCATGACGACGCCAGTCATCAGCATCTTTGGGCTGGGTAAAGACACAACGAACAACACCCAACCGGGAGGTGTCGGGTCGCAGGGTTGAACTAAACCTAGAGGGGATAGTTCTAATACAACCTATAGTAACATCATCAACTTCACCTAAATCACTGAACTCGTCAATCGGAGGCTCATAAACTTGTTCGACTATGTGATCCTCATCACACATGCTAGGATGTCCCTCAAGGACCAAAGACCTACTGGGACAACTAGTTGACATATGGCCAAAACCCCTACAATTAAAACATTGCACACGAGAGTTAGTACGAGGAGCATCAATGGTCTTTCCCTTAATATCTCAAACAAAGGGCGCAATAGGAGGGGGAGGTCCTAACACAGATTTAGGTTGTAAGGGGGAAGGCTGAGGAACAAAAGGCCGAGTGTCGCCACATTTCCCAAAAGGAGTCCTAGTAACCAACTCATAGTCTTGAACTAGAGTGTAGGCATGATCGAGGGTGGAAACTCCTCTAAGGACAAGCTCCCTCTTAAGGTCATCATGTAAACCATGTCGAAATCGACTCAACGTCATAACCTCATCCTCAACAATGTGACAACGCATCCTAAACTCATCAAATTGGGTCACATACTCCGTTACAGATCTGTTACCCTGCCGAAGGGCATTCCACTGATCTAACAAATTTCCCATATAAGATTGGGGAATGTATTTTTCCTGAAGACGACGCTTCATTTCAACCCAAGTTCCAACTGGAGGCGCATGACGCCTCAGAAGGAGATCTTCTACACTCTCCCAATAAAGTTGAGCATTACCAACTAACTTCATACTAGCAAATTGCACTCGCCTATTCTCACACACTGCATACCACTCAAAGAAACGATCCATATCCCTAATCCACTAAGTATAAACGCGGGGATCTAAAGAGCCGTCAAAGGTAGGGGCATATACGAGTAATGAAAATGTATGAGGACGACTATCGGATAAAAACGAAAGTGTGAAAAATAACCGGTAACACTCGTTGACAAATTAATCTATAAAGAAGAGCAATTATGTCACTAAAAACGAAGTGGAACGAGTGCACCTCAGATCACTAGTGAACACAAACACGACTGAGCTGTTGAAAGGGCCGTAGAGGCGAGAAACCGTCGAAGAAAGTGTTGTCCCGCTTGATTCGGGTCCAAAAACGTAGCAAAAGTCTCAAACACGACCTGGATCTGGGAGAAAACACCGAGAGGAGTTGAATTTCGGCCTGAAAATGCAAAACTCGGCCGGAACCGGATGTATTTCGGCCTGAACCAGAAAATATCGGCCGGAACTGTGAATATCGGCCGGAATCGCAGAAACTGGCCGAAACTGGTGGCTGCCGGCGGCGGAACGAAGCGGGCTTCACCTATGTGGACCGAAAATCATGTAAAAACTCAAATATAGGCTCAGATCTGGACAAATCACGACGAAAAACAATGAAAACATGTGGGACAGATCTGGATCGCCGGAAAAAAGGCCAAACAGTGGCGGCCGGAGCTCCGGGGGACGTCGGCGAAGGCTGAGAAGGCTGCTGGGTCGTCGGCGATCAACTCACACACCAAAGAACACCAAGAAACAAAAACACAGCAATGGGAAATTTTGTGAGAGGTATGGCGTCGAACAACCAAAAGAAACGGAAAAGAAATAGGAATTTTGGGCTCTGATACCAATTTGATGCGGAATATAGTGGAGAAATAGGAATTAGATAGAAAGCTCAAGAAAGAATAGGGAAGAAGAGAAGAAATAAGCCAAGGAGAAGGGGAAACACATTTTTGAATGCAAGAGGCAGCAGCCAATAAACTTTATTATCTCAGTCTAATTGATTTAAGGTTCTCACTAACCTTAAATAGAGAACAAAGGTCATAAGCAAACCCTAAAAGCCCATGGGCCAAAACTTAATAAAGCATAATAACTCCTAGTCTATTAAAATATAAATCACAACTAAATACTAAAAACAAGTAAATTAAATGAATGTCCCCATTAGAGTTGCTTTTGAGAAGTGACATGAGATAGATGAATTGGCTCGGTGTTATATGTTGACGTTTATGACCAACATATTGCAAAATCAATGTGAAGGCATCGCTACAACAAAAAAGATGCTTGTATATCTCCAGGAGCTATTTGGAGAGCAGAATTTGCATGCACGCCAACATGTTAAGAAATTTCTGATGACTACTAAAATTGTAGAGGGTGCTCCGATTTGGGAACATGTCCTGAAGATGATATCTTTCATCCTTGAACTGGAGACGCTAGGTGCAGAAATGGACGGCGAGACGAAGGGTGGAGCAATATTGGCATCCCTGCCTAAATCGTTCAACTAGTTCATATTAAACTATAATATAAACAAGATGACAATGACTTTGTCAGAGCTGCTCAATATGTTGCAGGTAGCTGAAGAACTTATCAAAAAGGAGAATGTATCTCTGATTATAATGGACAAATCAAAAGTGAGCTTTGACTCTGGATTTAAACACAACGAAAAGAAATTTAAGAAAAAAGGGCTCTTAGCCTAGCTCGAAGGCAAAAAAGGAAGACAAGAAGCGAGCGAGATAAAAGGCAAAAGGAAACTGTTTCCAACGTGGCAAACTAGGACATTGGAAAATAAATTTCTTGATGCAATAGAAACAAACTGAAGGTGCGTTTGTCATTGAAATGAATTTAATAGATAGTCCATTAAATTCATGGTGTGCCGATTCGGGCGCAACCTCTTATATCTGCAATATGTTTCAAGGGTTCAAGGAAAATCAAAGACTAGATGAGGGGGAAGTCATGCTAAAGATGAGGAGTATTAAAAGTGTTGCAGCTACCGTCATAGGGACTTTTCATTTGAGCCTACAACGAAACAAAGTTTGATTTTAAAAGATTGTCTTATGTACCAGAATGCCATAGAAACTTAATTTCTTTTTCAAAACTTGGAATAAATGGATATTATCTTATTTTCAGTTAAAAACTTGTTATTAAATTTAAACACCAGTTTATAGCTTTGGGTACTATTATTGATGTCTTTATATTTTGCATAATATTGTGGACTCTATGAATAATATAGAGAATGATGCTAATATAAGTGTTGAGTCTCTCAAAAGAAAGATGGATGCAAATCTCACTTATATGTGGCATCTCAGACCTGGTCATGCTAATCTTGATAGGATCAATAGATTAATGAGGGATGGGCTATTATACCTCTTGAAGGTTAAGTCGTACCCAATATGCGAGTCTTGCTTGCTGTTGGATTTTGTGCACAATCGAGATTTTGATGATTTCAATAAATGAATTAAGTTTATAAAATGGACATCTTCAAAGACAAAGTCATGTTTCATCAAAGAGTCAAAGACTTGAAGAAAGAAGATCAAGAGCATGCAAGGAGCTCAAAAGTGAAGATCCAAGATCTTAGGGTTTATGCCTTGTAACTCTTTGTTTCACTTTTGACAATGCTAATGAATCACACTTGCATATCTTTCAAAATGTGCATAAACCGTTTTACCTTTTGTTTGGAAGATTAAAATGTTTTTAAAGGTTTCAAAATACCCCAATCAAAACTCTCAAACCTTTCATATACTCATGGGAAGTAAGTCTTTAAAATTGGGTGTTTAAAAGTGGTAAAAAACATAGTTTTAAAAAAACCGGACTATGTGCTTAAGTTTTGAGGTCGACCGGTTGGTGAAGCGGTCGACCGGTCTTCGACCGCTTGGTATAGGGGTCGACCGGTTGATTTTAAAATAGAGCCATTTAGCTTCTGACAATATGACCATTGGGTAACGGTAACTTAAAGTGGTCAACCGGTTCATGTAGCGGTCGACCGACTCATTTTAACAGACAACTCTCAACTACTACAAACAGCTGGTTTTCATATGTGATCTATAAATACACATCCATAATGTCTGAAATTAATACACAACGATCACATATCATTAAGATCACTTGAAAAATATTTCAAACCTTCATATTCCATATTTCTCGTATCATTCACATAAAACACATTTTCATATCCTTGTCTTTGTGTGAATCAAGAGATAGAACCTTTCATTTTCATATCTACTCTTTGAGAGAGTATTGTTCTTCAATCTTTATATCAAGAGAGATGATTCCTTTAGTGAGGTTGTTCACTAAAGAAGAAGCTTAGAGAGGATATATCTCAAGCTTGTTGGGGCCGTGAGTGGTGAGCCTGAAAATCACTTGTAGTGGGTTTGAGTGTTGAGTCCGAGAAAACACTTGTACTGTTCTCTAGCACCCGGAATATAAAGTGTATGCAAAAGATAATGGAAAACCTCAAGGCTCGGTGAAGGAGCTAGAGGGGTGGATGTAGGCGGGTTTGCCGAATCACCTAAAAATCATGTGTTTGCTTCTTTATCCCTACTCTTTACTTTTATCATGTATTTACACTCATTGCATATTATATACTTGTGCTAAATTAGTAGTTACTTTGCAAACACGTCTTTGGGGTTAAAAACGAAAAGTTTAGAAAACCAATTTACTCACACTTACAGCAAAAGATGACTAAGAATCATTTTAAAAGAAAAAGAACTAGAGTTACAAGATTGTTAGAGTTGATTCAAATTAATGTATGTGGTCCTTTTAACCACATTGCCAGAGGAGAGTTCTCATATTTCATCACTTTTATTGATGATTATTTCAGCTATGGTTATGTGTACCTAACGAAACATTAGAAAGGAATATTAACATATTCTGGTATGTCATATTTATATTGAAAGGATAAGTAAATAAATAATTGATAGCAAAAGAGATTTTGTCACGCCCCGAACGCATCCCGTAGGGACCATGACAGCCGCGACCATTCCCCAGGAAAGCTCCAGTGCTCATACATGCATACTTACAGCGGAAAAATACAGAATCGCGAGAGAAGCGAGCCAACTCATAACATGATTAAGGTTCTCAATAAACTTGCATTTTAATATATACATAACATGTTTAACACTTAAACAAGTGACGAATCTCATCGATCAAGTCACAACAACAAAACATAGAAATAATCTTTCTTCTAAGTTAGGTAGTCCTCCTGACTTCCTTCACCTGAGGCATCTGGAATGACACAATTCTAAAAAACGTGAGTCAAAAAACTCAGTAAGGGAAAAACATAACTTTAAAACATGATCTTAACTTGGACTTGCTTAACATGAGAAATCATAATTCATTATGCACATGCATGTCATGGTTATGCATATGCTCTTGCTCGTAGGCATAATCTTGCTCTTGAAATTGGCCTTTAGCCCTTGAAAGCATTTCATTCATAACTTGTGGGCTACTTAAGCTCCATTTAACCCCTGGAGTCCAGGTTGTGCGTTCCCATCAGAACCGTCTCCTTTACCCTTGGGGACTTTTCATTTGGTCGAGCTAGCCCGTAGTTGCCCCAGGCCTGATGGCTAGACACGACCCGTGGAGGCCCACACCTTCTCACTGTCCTTCAGTGTGGTTTGCATAGCCTCTTAGGATTCACCAAACCTTCTCGCATTCGTCCTTCGGTATGGAAGTCCATCATGATGGTACGGTACCGACCAGAGCCCATTGACTTAACTTGTCTTTCCATAAAACTTTTCATATGACATTGCATAAAAATTCACTTTAGAAAATCATGCAATCCACATGCCATGCCATGCTTGCTTGTAATATCATGCTTGTTCATGAATTTATGCAGTGTGTCATTCCAGTTTTGAAAAATGTAAGCTTAACTTACTTCCACTTACCTCAGTCTCCTTGATTATGAATAATGATACGAAGATCGCCTACAAGCGATTCAAACACCTCTTAGTTACTAGAAATTAAGTATATAAGCATACAAGATAAATAATCGTATATAGCTCGGTTTTTCCCCAAAAATATATTTCTGAAAAATATTATATCATTTTCAAAGGTTTACTTAGAAAACTCTTATTAATCATTTAAGAAAAGTATTTAGCAAATCAACATATCTTAATAGCATCTAAGTCCACAAATCAGTAATCTAATGGTACCAAAATCCAAACTTTGCTAATTACCTTAACAAGTATCAATCCGAGGTCCAAGCTCCATCATTTATACTTAACTAACTTGCAAGATTTCTCTTAATACTAAATCTAGGTTTTTAACCTCTAACTTATTCAGTCATAATATTAATTTCACTTATAAATCACATGAAATTACATTTTAAATTACTAATCGTTTGACCATTAGGGTTTCCTTCACTACATCATTCGGTCATGCATCAATATAAGTGTTTATGGAAATCAAAATTCATCTCCTATGTTTTCCCATCCTCCGTTCTCAGGTTCACAACCTAGTTTCTACAAATCATGGCTCAAGAGCATGAATCCACTTAAAATATCATTCGGCCAACACCATATTTCATACATTTTCATGCTATGTACCACATGCTTTCATATTCCCTTCATCATAGTGAAACCCGTGACTTATAACCACAATAAGTCTAGCAAATCAGCTTCACATTCAACTCAAAAGATCCATATTTCAATCATGACAGAGGTATACTAACCCTAACATGTATCTCGGCCAAATGTGGTGCAAGTTAATACTCGAAACATTACTAACATGCATAGACCATCTCTTCACATTTTCTAACAACCAAGTTAGGATCTTAGGCATGCATGTTCGATTTCCAAACTCACATTATATCCTACAAGTTATCCAAACTCAGATCTAGCAAATACAAGCCATTCGGCCAACAACATCACTTTGCACCAACAACCATATTTGGCCTTACGTTGATGATTGGACACAAGCTTTGCTAAAAGAAGAGCACCTAGCATAATAAAACATCTAAGGTCAGAAACTAAAAAGAACTCAAGCCAAAACATCATATGAAAAATCAAATCTACCTCTACCTTCCACTAGAACACACGGTTTTCACCAAAATCCTCCCCTATACTTCACTTTCGGTTCCACCTTTAGGAATGGTTCTAAGGGCTGAGATTTGTGTCTTCAAGGTGCTGAGATGGAGGTTTATGGTGGGGAAAGGAGAAATGTACAGCAGCTGAAGGTTGCTTGAAGAAACAAGGCAAGACTTGAAACTTTGAAGTGATTTGGCCAAGAGAGTGAGCTGAGTTTTGTTAAGGGAAGATGGCTAAGTGAAGAGAGATTTCCAGCCACCAAGAGAGAAGAAATGAGTTGAGCCAAGGAGGAATTTCGGTCACCAAAGAAGAGAAGCAAAACTAGAACATAGAGAAGTATTTTGGTTTCAAGAGAAAGGAAGCAAGACTTAAACCAAAGAGATGAGTTTCTGCCAAGAGAAAAGAGAGAAGGAGAGTTGAAATGAAAGTGTTATTCGGCCAAGGGAAATGAGCAATTGAAATGTGAAGGAGTGGGGGGGTGTGATGATGCGTAGAAGCAAGTTGAATTACACTTAGACTCAATTATGACAATGACAAAAGCAAGTTGAAAATGACAAGAGAAAAAAGGGGGGAACTTGGTTATGTGTGGCCGACCAAGGTGTTGTCCCTTTCACCCTTTTCTCTCACCTTATCTCTTTGTCCCCTCATGCCTTGCCCTTCACATGAAACCCCTTGCTTTGTCCTTTCAACTCACTTCAATTTTTCTCTTTTCTTGCTTAGCCTTCACGTGAACATCACACCATTTCAAAACTTTTCTCCTCTTGTCTTGTCTTTTCAATTTAATTCTCATCTTATCTCTTCTTTGCTCTTCACGTGAACCACAAAACTTCAAGACTTTTCTCCTCTTTGCTCTTCACGTGATCTACACAATTCTAGACTCTTCTCACCTTTTGCACTTCACTTATCTTCTTTTTGATTTCACTTATCTACTTTCACTCCTCTTATCAAATAACTACCTTAACTTATCACACACATATGTATTCTAACTTATCTCCTATAAGCACTTTAACTTATCTAATTCAATCTCATCATGTCTTCCTTCTCGTAACAATTTTCCAAGCAGCGATATGTACATATCTTTTGAATGCCAATGCACACGCAGTTGGAGAGATGTGCAGATATACATTTGAGTGTAACAATGGATATTTTTTTGCATATACTATAATTCAAATAATAATATCTACCTCTTCCAGTTTGTTTAATTTTTTGGGATAAGTAGTACTTTCTCATGGTATCAGAGTTAAGGTCTTGAGTTCGAGACCTGATTTCGTACTTCACTTCAATTTCAATTAAATATTGTACGTGGTAGAACTCTCAATTAAGGGAGAGCCCGAACCACACATGAAGGAGAGTGTTAAAAAATATAATTCAAATAATAATATCTATATCTTCCTATCAACTTCATTTTTTGGAATAAGTGGTAGATTCACATCTATACAACATAAATACTATTGTTTAATTGTTGTTTTTAAGTAATATAAAGGGAGAGAGTTGTTACTTTTCTAAGAAGGCTAACTGCAACAATTGGACAATTTTGAATTGCTTCGGCATCCTTTTTTTTCTTTTTTATTTGGGGGGGGTGTTGATGCTTGTAGACATTACATCAAAGCAGCTCGTATATCCTTCTATTATTTTATTGGTACACTTGCAATTTTCTGTTTATTGTCTCTACCCTCTTCTCAAATGCAGTAGGTCTTACATAAAAATAATCTCAAATTAATGGAGCGTACAAACTAAAACATTACGATATTTGCAAAAATTGAAAATTCTGGTTCCTTATTAACTTGGAATTAATTCTGGGTAATTCTTTCATTAAATTGACTATTTGTCTCTTAATATTTTGGACTACATCATATGCGATGATAGCTAGCTTCAGTTCGATTTTGTATGATTTACATGGCATGTCTTTACTTTGCCCCAGGAAGATCCAGGAAGAAGGATTGGATGTTCAGACAACTAGAAATGGAGACCACTATGGGGCACTTATCCACCACGTCGCCTTAGTCCGCAATAAACGTGGTCTAATGACATATGTGTAAATGCTTCATGCTTGCCCCTGTTCTATGAGCATACTGCCTCTAACTAACTTTTCTGTTGAAGGTTTATCATCTTCACCAGTTGTAAGGGGTATGGTTTTATAACCATGCAGGTACAGCAGAGCAGAAATGATAAGAAGTCTAATATGGAAGGTAGGGCCTGTGCTTCCTCAAGAAATTCAAGAAAAGATCAGTCACCTAGAGGAAGACTATTTTAAGAAACATTCTGCAGCTTTGAAATCATATATGTCGAGACTTGACCTTGATTTGACTGTGGTAACCTCTCTCGCTCTCTCACACTCGAACACAGATACACAAAATTAAGTCTATTGATTTCACAAACTACATATCAATGCTACAACATTGGAAGATGTTCTAATTACTTTTCTCACACACAAGCTTTTTTTATTGTGTTTGGCAGGATATGGTGCCACCCAAAGATCCCTACATCCAGGTGAGGGTTCTCGATGATATTGGTGTGGTACTAAGTGATGATAAGACGACCAATTTTGCTCCCCACTCAATGCACTTTCTCAAACGAACCGATGCTGAGCAATTCATCTCACGGGTGGGTCGTCCAGCAGCTTATTAACTCAAATTTTCCTAGCTGAAATTGAATGGTTCTTTTGTACTTCTTCTGACCTTCCTTACTTCCCCATGATCAAACAGGGTTTGATGGAGGAACTCACAGGCTGACGGTTCAACCTTTATTTTTCTTTTCAAATTATTGTCTTACTTTTTTTAAACAGGAAAATGCAGAGACGGTTCAACCTTAAAGCATTGCTTATCAGTGAAGGTATCTCTGTCATTTTCAATTTTGATTATGTTCCGTGACAATCTGCCTTTGATGGAGGCTTTATGATATCTATTGCTATTAGCACTATGTATCTTTTGTTAGAACACAGATGTCAATTCTTGGTTTTTTTTTCTTCCTTTGGGCATATTATCAACACCACCTATCAGCTAAAAGCTAGAATCCTCTACGGTCGGGCCACTTTTTCGGGATTAAGAGAAATTAATTTAAAAGGGTCGTTAAACTGTCATGGAAAGTTCTTTTGTGCATCTAAGAACCTGCAACAACCCGTCGATGCCAAATCACTCTTGAGAGCGAGAAGTGAGCAGAAAAAGTTGGCTCAGCGAATAAGGAAACGGTGAACTGCTCCATCTGTAGTGAACACAACCTGCTCATCTAGAATAACATCAATTTTATCTATGAGTGCAAGGAGAGAAGGTAATGGTGCAGGAGTAGGAATAGACTCAGGGTCAGCTGTAGTGGTGTCAAGAAAAGGATCATCTGGGAAGTTAGGAGGGCCTTAGTAGGCAACTAAGTTCTCAACATTGAAAGTATGATGAAAACCAAAGTGAGATGAAATATCAATGACATGCATTTGGTCCAATCTGCTTCAAAATTTTAAAAGGACCAGCACTACGAGCCTGCAATTTGGAAGCGGGTCCAGGAAGACGCCATTCCGGTCGAATTTAGATTATGACATAATCCCCAATATTAAATGCAACATGTCTTTTATGTAAGTCGACTCGAAGTTTATATGATGCATTACTTGCTTCTAGACGTTTATTGATCTCAAGATGCAAGTCATGAAGATGACGTGCAAATGATTCAGTAGTTATAGACACACTAGCATAGGGGGACAGGGGAATAAGATCTATGACATGTTGAATGTCTCGTAATGATGGCAAATGATCAGGGAGATCTGCGGGAAAAACATCATGAAATTTCCGAAGGACCTCGTGGGCCACCTCAGGAGGCACTACTTGTGAGACCCCAAACTTCGCTTTTGCTACTTTCCTATGTATTCGTTTTGATTTAACTCAAGGGGCCATGTTTTTGGCCAATGTATGACTTAACTTTGATACTTATGGTATTTCATTTTAATTTCCTTTAAAGAATTTCACTATTGTTGTGAAAGTTTATTAGTGCAAGTCTATTATTATTATTTTTCCTAAGAGCCGAATTTTTCAAGGTAGAATTCTTTTATGAATTTATTTTTCCATTGCTTATTATTATACTCCATTATTTATGAAGTTAAATATATGAAGAAAATTTTATTTCTCATTGCCGAAATTCTCTAAGTAGAAATCATTGTATAATAATCTATAGTTATGAAATTTATGTTGAGCACATAGATTATTTTGTGTCTTTGATTAGGTAACCTTAATCACCATTAGATAGTTTTAATTATCATTAGAGAAATTAAGTGATAAGTGATTGGTTTATAAGATAGCTTGAAATAGGGTTTAAAAGATAAGTTAGTGTGCTTATTAAGGAAATATGTTAGTGAGCTTATCATAGTGATAAGCTAATGCATTATAAAAGAAATAAGTTAATGTGCTTATCATAGTGATAAGCTAGTGAGTTCATTAGGGAGATAAGCTATTGCGATTATCAAAGAGATAGATTAGAGTTCTTATACTAGAGAAGTTGATATGTTGTTGGTGATAAACTAATGTACATATATTAAAAGATAAGCCTATGTACCTATGTGATAAGTGGTAGATGAAATGAAAAGAAGAGAAAAAGTGAAATGCAAGAGAGGAATTACGTGATAGACAAAGTGGAGCAATTTGAAATAGCTTTTAGAGTATATCACGTGAAGGCTTTGAAAGCAAAGGTAAGAAGAAGACAAAGTGAGTTAAGGTGGTATTGCAATATTGGTTGCCGCCCATGCAACCAATGTGCATGGACGGAGGAACCTATGCTGCCCCCTTCCCCTTTTGACGAAAATTGGTCCAAGTTCATTCCCTCACTCACTTGCCTTTCACGCCTCACACATCTCACAACCTCACTTCTTCATTTCCGTCCATCTTTCATACGCATAACCTCTCCTAACTCTCTTTCTCTTGTGACCGAACCTCTCCTCATTTCAGCTTGCTCTTCTTCTCTTGTGGCCGAATCTTTCCCTTGCTCAGTTCATTTTCCTTTTGACAGAAGCACACACCATTTCAGCTTGCTCTTGTTCTCTTGGCCGAATGACTTCAAGCTCCAAGCTCCAAGCTTTGCCCTTGTTTTTCTTCAAGTCATTCCAGCAGTTGCTGCCACTTTTCCTTTCCCTCACCACAAGCCTTCATCTCAGCGCTTATATACACTTATCTCAGCCTTTGAAGCCATCCAAGAGAGAGGAACCGAAAGTTAGGGAAGTAGAAGGTTCTGTAGTTTAGCCGAGTGCTATAGTTGGTGGTTGAGGTAAAAGATTTGGTCCTTGCATGTGCTGTTTTTGATTCTTTTCTCCATAGGTTCTGACCCTAAATACTTTTATGCTAGGAGCTCTCTTCCCTAATCAGCTTGTGTTCAACACCAAGGTAAGACCGAATATGGTTAGTAGTTGAACATGTTGATGACCGAACCTTGCATGTTTCTGTTTCTCTTTGATTTGGCCAATATCTCTTGCTATTATCTTGAATATATGTTAGATCTGAATAGGTTGGGTTTGCTGGAATTAATGTTGTGATGTGGTTGATGGAGGAAGGGATTAATTGGAGGTTGAATGTATTCTTGCTTGAGGAACTTCATGCATGCTTGAGTATTGTGTAGATCTGGACATTTCATTTTGATTAGCACCTCCTAGGTTGTGAAACTAGTTGCTGGAGGTTGGGGTTATATGTTTGGATTGCATGCACATAGGTTGTTGGTGGCCAAATGGCTTAGAAGTAAAATCTAGGTTGATGGCCGAAATGAATGGAGTTAGAGAACCGCTAGGTTTGATGCTATGTTTTGGTTTAATTTTGCATGCAATTGGAAATCACTAAATAGATCAAGATTGAAGGTTCATTAATGGTATTGTAAGTGTTAAGTTAAGATGGAAAGAAACCCTAAGTTGTATAAGAATAGCAAATGAATTTACAATGTAAAATGCTAATGGCCGAATAAAAGTAGTCGAATTAAGGAAGTTTATTGTAAAATGTAAAACCTAAGTATCATATGCTAAAAAGAGAGCCACGGGTTGGATAGTAGATGAAATTAATAACCATGGATTAGCCAAGATTAATGTTGGAAAAGATGAAGTAGCTAGTTAACAAAGAATAGCCTTGATGCATGAGATTAAGAAGATGTCAACCTTGGACTTAGCACTAAATAGCTTGCTGTTTTGGAGTCTTGATTAAGATATGGAAATAATTGGTAGTAAGCCACATAATTATGTTAATTAGGGCTTTGGTCAGCAGCCTACTTAAGGGATTAATGTGAAGTGAAGTAGATCAGCAAGTCTATAGAGGATGAAAGAGGTTAAGTTGGTGAGATTTGATGGACAATAGGTTTGATATAGTTAAGAGCAAAGAAATGGAGTTAGACACTTTACGAGTTGCTGTTTTGAGGTTAGGATCTTATTATGTTATACTGCTTGGTTTCTACAAGTATTTTATGAAAATTATTAAGTAAACCTTTGAAAATAAAATAGTATTTTCAGATATGTATCCTTGGTAAAACCGAAACTATTATAAGTATTCTTTGAATGTTTTTATGATTAAATTCTTAAGCATCTAAGATGTATTTGAATCGCTTGTAGGCGAACTTCGTACCAATACTCAAAGGAGACCAAGGTAAGTGGATTGTATGTGTGTAAGTGGACTTACAATTTTGTAAAACTGGAATGATACACTGTATTGTTTTATATGAGCAAGCATAACATCATAAGCAAGCATGTCATAGCACGAGCATTGCATGATTTTCTAAAGAGATTTTTATGCAATGACATATGAGAAGTTTTATGATAAGTCAAGTCAAGTTAAGGGCTCTGGTCAGTACCGTACTATCAAGATGGACTCTCATACTGAAGGATGAATGCGAGAAGGTTGGGTGAATCCTAAGATGTTTGTGCAACCACACTGAAGGACAATGTGAGAAAGTGTGGACCTCCAAGGGTCGTGTCTAGCCATCAGGTTTGGGGCCACTTCAAGGGCTAGTTCGACCAAATGAAATGTCCCCAAGGGTAAGGGAGACGATTCCGATGGGAACGCACAACCTTGACTCCAGGGGTTAAATGGAGCGTAAGTAGCCCACAAGTCAAGAATAAAATATTTCCAAGGACCTTGTGTCAATTTCAAGAACAAGAACTTGTTTTAAGATTAAGAGCATATGCATAACCATGAAACATGCATGTGCATCAAGATTTATGATTTCTCATGATATTCACGTTCATATTATAAGTTCATGCTTTTAAGTTTAAGTTTTCCCTTACTGAGTCTTTTTGACTCACGTTTTCAAATCTGTATCATTCTAGATGCCTCAGGTGAAGGAAGTCAAGAGGACTATCTGACTTAGAGAGCAGACGTTTATGTGTTTTGTTGTTGTGACTTGATCGATGTGATCAGTCACCTACATATATGTGTTGTAATGTAATGTAATCTAAGATACTATGCTTAATTGAGGACTCTTATGAAGTTAAGTTATTATTGTATTTGGTGTTCTCTCCCTCTCAATCGTTTTTTTCCTGCTGTTAAGTATGATTATGTTCGCTGGAGTTTTCCCTCGGGATTGCTTGACACTACTGCCTGAGAATCAAATGGAACTTCCATGACAATTACCGCAAACACAGCCGACTCATACCAGATCTCGCTTAAACTTCGTTGAGCTGATAATATTTAACCCCTTCTTGTCTATAATTGTCTTAGGGTGATGGACATTCAACAGGTTTTGGGGGAAGAGGATTATGAAGAATCTTCTTTCCCTTGTAAAAAAAGGAACAAGAGTTGCAGCAACCACATACGGTCACATCCAAATTGAACAATCATGGGCGACCAAGTATAACATTATCTGCATCCATAGGGATAACATCACACCATATTTGATCTTTGTACTCTAGAAACTGAATGGGCACAAGACATCATTCCTTCACTGCTATGGAGGAAGTATCGACCCATGAGACACTATAGGGGTTCGGGTGAGAGACTGTGTGAGACCCCAACTTTTCATGTGCTCTGATTATTGCGGAAGAGTATTTGGGTATTTAGTGAAATAATTGGAGGATCATAATTGGGGTGTTGGAATAGGAAGATTTTTAGCACCCTGTTTTTAGGTAACATTGCTGTGAGATCCCGACCTTACCTTATTGATGTCGTTTATGATTCCCTCAATATGTACGTATGATTAAATGAGTGATTGTTGGTGTAAGTGTCGACACATTGGAGCATAGTGTCGACACATTAGACTAACACCCGAAAGTTTACCTTTTCTGGAGCCCAAAGTGAATTTTGACTAAGTGTTGTAAGTGTCGACACCTTGGGTCAAAGTGTCGACACATTAGACCGATACCCGAGAGTTCGCCTTTTTCCAGAACTCCCGTGGATTTTGACCAAGTGATGGAAGTGTCGACACCTTGAGTGATGGTGTCGACACATCTAACTGAAACCCGAGAGTTTACATTTTTTCCCACTTTGGCCAAGTGTTGGAAGTGTCGACACCTTGAGTGATGGTGTCGACACATCCTACTAAATGTGTTGTAAGTGTCGACACCTTTAGTGATGGTGTCGACACATATAACTAAATCCCTAGAAAATACGTGAGGTGGAATTCATGTGAAAAAGGGGGAAATAAGGGAGGGCAGCCTTGTCTTTTCCCCAAGCCCTTTACGTATAAGGCAACCCCCCCCTTTCCCACAAGTCATTTTGCCCTAGCTCCCCACCGAAGAAGAGAAGAGAAGAAAAGAAAGAAAGAAGAAGGAGAAAAGAAGAAGAAGAAAGGAAGAAGAGAAAGAAAGAGAGAGAGAAGAAGGTGAGTGCTTATGGCCGGCCAAGCCATACCCATTTTCACCTATGTTCTCTTTTTCTTTTGAATGGTTGATGGTTGTGTGTTGTTAGTTTCTCCTTGGTTGTTGTGATGGTTGTGTGTTGTTAGATTTCTCCTTGAGATTCATGTGTTTTCTTTGAAGAAAATGTAGATCTAGTGAGTTTTAGAGAGTTGTATGGATTGTGCACAAAGCCATGGAGAGTGTGGTTAGATTTGGGAATTTATAAACCCAAGAGAAACCAACTTGCATACTAGGCGTTTGATAAAAGACCAAAGGGAGTGAAATAGATGCAATAACCTTTGTTCTAGTGATGAAATCATTGTTTTTGGTTGGAAGTTTTGAGTTGTATGTGTAAAGTCTACGTCTTGTATATGAGGTTATATGAGGAGGGCACTTGGGGCAAATTTCGTGGGCGTTGGATGATTTTGTACGATGAAGTATGTGTATGACAAAGTATGAGATATTGAACGAGGAATAAGTATGAGATATTGAATGAAGAATAAGGACGATTTTGTATGATGAAGCGTGAGTAATTGATTGATTACTCTATACGTCTAGTAAACCTATGAATAACAATGGTATGATCCAATTGTAGGTAAAGGGGCATTCAACCCACAAGCAAGCAAAGTAAGAGGAGCTTACGTTTGTAAGTGAAAATAGTAAGTAGCAACTTACGCTTTACAAAACTGGAATGATACACAGCATGTTTTTATGAATAAGCATAGCATGTTTATAACCACGCATGACAAGTTATTTCTCAACAAGCATGACATCGTATACGTATTTGTATGAAAGCATGAAAGAAGTTTTTGTGCAAAGGAAAACATGAAAGGTTTATGAGATATTTGTCATTAAGCACGAACTGTCAAGAGCATTAGAAGCATTTTATGATAAGTTGATTACCAAGCATGACATGAGCACGTCATGAGCAATTGCATTTGCATTTATTTGTCTCATAAGAAAGAAGGAGAAATTTTATGCAAATGAAAGTACCATTTTTTATGCTACTTATGACAAGTTTTATGACAAGTTAATTAACGAACCCAAGTCGGTCGGTACCGTACCAAGTCAAGAAGGTGCATCCATTCCGAAGGACGTTTACGTGAAGGATGGATGTCACCTAGGACACCCATACCGAAGGATGCTTGCAAGAAGGATGGGTAGTCCGGGAGGTATGTGCAATCACACTGAAGGATGCTTGCAAGAAGGTGTGAACCTCCAAGAGTCGTGTCTAGCCACTGAAGGACATTGAGAAGGTGTGCTAGCTCGACCATATGTAAGGTCCCCAAGGGAAATAGGGGACAGTTCCAACGGGAACGCACAACCCTGATGCCAGGGGTAAATGGAGCTCAAGTAGCCCATAGGATAAGAATGGAAAAGATTTTCCAAAAGAAAGAGCTTTATAAGTATAAGAGATGTTTAAAAGAGCAAGTGCATGTGCATATGCAATCATGAGGCATACACGTGCATCACGATTCATGATCATGCATGAATTATATACGTATACATGATATTTAAAGTTCAAGTTGTGATTATTTAAAGTTAAAGCTCATGATATTTCAAGTTGTACTTGAATTACATTATGTTCAAGTTTGTAATTATTTCAAGTTTAAGCGCATGCTTATGATTTTAAGTCAAGTGCATGCTTATAATTTTAAGTTCATTATGATATCGAGTTCATGATGATTTCAAGTTTAAAAGCAAGTGTATGATTTCAAGTTCAAGATTATGAGTTCAAAGAATAAGTTCATGGTTTCAAACTCACGATTTCAAGTTCATATTTGCAAACCATGATTTCAAGCTCATGTTTTAATTATAATTCCTTACTGAGTCTTTCGACTCACAGATGTTTTCAATTGTATCATTCCAGATAACAATTCAGGTGGGAAAATCTAGAAGAGGGACCGATGGGAACGTCCTCATCCCTCTTTGTTGTTCATTAAAGGTTAGATGTAATTTTGAAGAGTCATCATGAGCCTCCGTCGTGTGGTGGTCATGGGTTATTCGGACTATTAGAGTTCAAGGTTTTTGATGTCTAGTATCTTAGTCGTGGTTATCAGAATCAGAAGTTGAAGAGTTCATAGGAAGTACTATCAGGCATCCTGTGAATGTCTATGTTATGTGTATAAGGATTCAAGATGTATTACTTATATGTTATGAGTAGGTCCATATAAAGGTTTTGTTGGAAACCCTTAGGACTTGTACTTCAGTCATGCAGACATGACATGTAATTTGGATGCTTTCACTATTGCCGTTGTAGTCAATTGTGTAAGTTGAAGTTTATGTAAATCTCTTTGGCCCATCTCTCTCAGTTGTAGGTGTTTTATGTATTTGTATAAAAAAAAAATCCGCTGCATGATTAAGAGAAACGCTGGAACATTCATTGAGTGGATGTTCGCGGCTGTCATTAACCCCCTTCGGGCTAGCGTTCGGGGCGTGACAGACTGGTTGTAACCCAAGACGAGAAACAATAGTAGCAGACACTGCATTAATACACCATTATCTATAATGACCTTACAACCCATATCATTGATTTTGATATATGTATGAAAGATAGCATGACGATGCCAGTCATCAGCATCTTTGGGTTGGGTAAGGACACAACGAACAAAACCCAATTAGGAGGTGTAGGGGAGTAAGGTGGGACTAAACCTAGAGGGGATAGTTCTAATACAACCTACAATAACATCATCAGCTTTCTCTAAATCACTAAACTTGTCAATCAGAGGCTTATAAACTTGCTCGACTTGTGGTTCTCATCACACATGCTAGGATGTCCCTCAAGGACAAAAGATCTACTGGGACAACTTGCTCACATATGGCCAAAGTCCTTACAATTAAAACATTGCACATGAGAGTTAGTACTCGGATGTTGGAGTTGGTTGAGTATTGTGTTGGTACCTATTCTTTATCGTTGATTTTTAAGAATGTGGAGGACGAAATTCAGTGGATCTTTTCTGGAGTGTATGGGCAAAATGACGATGGAAGTCGGAGGACTTTGTGGGACGAATTGGTGGGTATTTTTAGTTGGTGGAATTTGCCTTGGTGTATTGGAGGGGATTTTAATGTGACTCAATTTCCGAGCGAGAGATCGTGTAAGACCCAAGACTTCTATTTTTAAAATTTATTTGAATTTGTTATTTGATATTTGAAATGTCTTCTTTAAATTTGAAATTTGAGTTTAATTCATTTAAAATAGTTGAATTTTTATCTTTGACCTACTCAAACTTTTTTAAAATTTGAAAGATTTTATGATTATTTTAAAATAAAAGTTTTAGAGTTCAAAAGGGACTCTATTACTAGTGTGAGTCTATATATAGATTTACACATTGGTTTTAATTTTTACACACCTTGATTTTACACTAACAAGAGGAAAAAGAAGGGTTTTTTTGCTTTCAACAATCTAGACGAAATTTCTTGAAGTAAATTCAGGTATTTCGTATTTCTTGATATTATATTTATATTTTTTTATGAGAGATCAAACCATAGGGTGTCTAGATCTATCCCTAATTATTTCAAGATTTTCGAAATAGTTTTAATGGGGTTCTTTGAGTAATTGAAATTTGGGTTCAAGATTTGTTTAATGAAAAATTAGGTTTTTGATCTGAGTAGTAGATTGAATTATATTTTTATAGCCGACTTTAGACATTTAAAAATTCTTATTTTTAGATATTGCCTACTAGACATCTGCAGGAGGACCTAGTTAAAGTTTCGTAATTTTTGGAGATGTATTGGTATGGTTTTGAAAATCCGGAATTTTTGTTTAGAGAAATCGGAATCGCTGAGAAAGATTCATTGATAGAGATTTGAATTTTGAACCGGATGACATATATAAGATTCGAATTTCGGCATGAAATTTTATGAATATTTGTATAACCCATATAGAAATCTTTGGTATAAAGTTCGGGATTTTTTGGATATTTTAATAGATCTTTATGAATTTTGGAAGTGATGAGTACCAAATTATTCAGGATATAATTTGTCTCCGTGAACAGAGTTAAATGTCGATTTTATTAACTGAGTTGTACTAGGATTTTGGATATGAAATTTTACAGGTGTATATTTAACATCCTAGGGAAGAACATAGTTTAATTAGGGGATTTTAGGGAAACTCGAGATAGGTAAGATATATTTTAGAATCTGACCAGTGAATTTCTGATTAATCCTGTCAGGCAGATTTAGAGTTTCATTTGTGTTTGCGTTTGAGCGTATTATAATAAGATAAATTTTGTATTGATAGGTGCTAAGTCAGAGGCTTATTTGCTTGAATATCCAGGTAAGCGGGGTTATTATGCTCGATTTTTATAAAAGACCGAGGTGATATTTGAGAAATTGCATGTTTTAATGAAAACCCTCGGAGTTTTATGTGCATTACTTTATGATTAAATTGTCAAAGGTTATAACATGAAATGTGTAAACATGAGCCTATTTTTATGTCCAATGATATTTCATGATGTTTTCAATATTTAAAACAAAGCTTTTTGATATTTATTGTTATTCAAGATTTGTGCATGATATTTCATGATGTTTTCATTGATTGAAATCAAAGGTTTTGGTATTTATTGTTATTCAAGATTTATGCATGTATTTCATGAAAAGAGGAGAAAGATGTAAAGTTCAAAGTGAAGTTTATTTTATGATATGTTATGTATTTTCAAACCCTGAGGCCCAGAGTTATAGAGTTACAGAGACAGCGCATTGGTACCAATTGCAACCCATTGAGTACACCCATTCTAGAAACGGAGTGGCTTTTTTGTAGATTCTTACCGAGTGCACACTTGGACATGACCAAGCCTTAGTAAGGAATAATTCTACCCATAGTATTGGCTTAGTTTGGCTGATCCCCAAACTAGGTAGCAACTGCACAACCCTGTCACGGGGGTAAACGTGACCCATAGTTATTGCTAAAGGGATTTTTCTTACATAGATGAAACTGATTTTCTATAGTATTATGTTATATAGATAAAACTGTTTTATTGATATAGATGTTTTATTGAAATTGTCAAAAATAACTTTCAACAGTTTAGAAAGATTTTAAATATTCTATCTCTTATTGTTATAGTGTGGCTCATGGGATATACACTTGCATAATGATTTTGCTTACTGAGTTGTCGAACTCACCCCTTATTGTTTCCTTATTTTCAGATGTTGATCAGCAGCGTGTCGATAGTCAGGATTAGATGGCATGTGGGTGGGTAGCTGAGTGATTATGAGAATAAATGTTTGACTCTAGTTTGGGTCAAATCATGTTTAGATTTGTCTTTGTGTCTGAAAGAGTTTCTTTTTAAGTTTTATTAAGAGAGATTTATTGATGTTTTTATATAAAGTTTATTCCGCATTTATTATTAGATATGTTTTAAATCAAAAGTCTAATTGTTTATTGCAAGTTAGTCACCCTCTAGCCTTTGTGGTTTGGGGCGTGACAGATCGGGTGATGGAGGTTTTAGGTGTTCCATGCTGAATTTCTCAGAGGTTATTTCTGATCTTGGGTTGGTGGATCTTGAGTTGACTGGTGGGTTGTTTACTTGTTCTAATGACAGATCTTTTCAGTCTTGGTCTAGGATTGGTCGGTTTCTTGTTAATGTGGAGTGAGAGTCTTTATATCCGGATCTTTCCCAGCGACGTTTGCCTCGCTTATATTCGGATCATTTTTCGATCTTGTTGGAGAGTGATAGTTCGGGGGGTGTCAAAAAGTCTTTCCGTTTTGAAAATATGTGGCTTAGAGTGGTTGGATTCGTGGACTTGGTTAAGGAATGGTGGCAAAGTTTTGTATTTAGGGGTTCTCCGAGCTTTGTGCTTAGCTCGAAGTTAAAGGCGCTGAAACTGAAACTCAAGTCATGGAATCGGGAGGTTTTTGGGGCATTGAATTTTCGGAAGTCTTCTTTATTGAATGAGCTTTGTTCTCTTGATATTATGGATGAGGGGGCAACCTTGATGAGGAGGGTAAGGTAAGGAGGCTGGAGGTTTCTAGAGAGTTGGACGAATTGATCTCCTTGGAGGAGGTTAACTGGAGGCAGAAGTCTAGGACTTTGTGGCTTAAGGAAGGGGATAGATGCACCAAGTTTTCATTGTATTGCCAACTCTCATAGGAGAGCGAATTCGATTTCTAGCTTGTTGGTGGGGGGGTTACCCTTGGAAAAGCCAAAGATAATGACTTATTTCCACACCACCAATCATGCCAAAAACTAATTCTTGAACCATTGCCCACCAAAAACTTGATATGCTTGCTGAAAACCTCCCAGCCTTTACAAATGAAACGCCAAAGACTGACTCCATAAGACCCCCTACTTGGTAAGGATCTCCAATCTCCTACTGCACACCCATATTTTTCAGTTATGACAACTCTCCATAGACTATCTCTTTCATGCGCAAAACGCCACAAGCATTTACTCAAAAGGATCTTGTTGAACAAGGTAATCCAACGAAGTCTCTAACCACCATTAGAGAATGGAGAACACACCACCTCCCATTTTACAAGATGAAATTTGTGCACCTCTCCACTACTACCCCAAAGGAAGTCCCTCTGAATCTTCTCCAATCTACTAGCAACGAAAGCCGGAATAGGGAACAAGGATAAAAACTATGTGGGGAGACTTGCTAGAGTGGACTTGATGAGGGTAAGCCTTCCACCCTTGGATAGATACAAACGCTTCCAACCCGCCAACTTTCTCTCCACTTTCTCAATGACTCCATTCCAAATATGAACACATTTAAAACTAGCTCCCAGAGGGGGCCCAAGATAAGTCATTGGCAACGAAAACACTCTACAATCCAAGATACCCGCTAACTCTTGGACATTGGCAACATTGCCAATGGGGATAACCTCTTATTTGGACAAATTAATTCGAAGGCCCGAAACTGCTTCAAAACACAAAAGAAGGCATCTAAGGCTCCGAAAATGACTCACCTCCGCTCCACAAAATACCAAGGTATCATCTGCAAATAACAAGTGCGAATTGTTACACTCCCCCTTCCCACATCAAACCCTTCAATGCCTCCAAACTCAACCACCTTCCCCATCATACGACTAAATGTTTCCATAACCAATACAAAAAGAAGAGGAGAAATTGGATCACCTTGTCTCAATCCTCGAGAACTACTGAAGAAACCTCTCGGGCAACCATTCACAATGACAAAAAACTTCACTGTTGAGATGCAAAACTCGATCCAACTACACCATTTTTCCCCACACCCACACCTGCGTAGAAAATACAATAGAAATTTCCAATTAACATGATCATAAGCCTTCTAGACATCCAACTTGCACAACATTCCAGGCTTCCCCGATCGCAACCTAGAATCGATACACTCATTAGCAATAAGCACTGAATCCAAAATCAGTCTCCCTTTAATAAAGGCATTTTGAGACGGAGATATTATCTTTTCCAACATAGGCTTCAATCTATTAGTCAAAACCTTGGCTAAAATCTTGTAGACACCTCCCACAAGGCTAATGGGACAAAAGTCCTTTAGCTCCATCGCCTCCGGCTTCTTCGGAATAAGCACAACAAAAGATGAATTCAAACTCCGCACAAACCGCCCCTACCTCGCAAACTCATTAAATGTCAACAATACATCATTCTTAACAATATCCCAACATGCTTGGAAAAAAGCTAAGGAGAAGCCTTCTGGACCCAATGCCTTATCTCCATTCATGCTATGAACCACCCCAGTTACTTCATCCTCATCAAAAGGACGTTCGAGCCAAATAGCATCAGCCTCCGTAATGCTATCAAACTCTAGTCCATCCAAAGAAGGACGCTAATCAAAGGGTTCAGCATATAAGGAGGAATATTCCCTTTGTGAGAGCGGCAAATGATTGGGAGGTGGGAAATTTTACTTCGTTCTTCTCTTTATTGTATAATTTGGGGTTAAAGAGAGGGGTAGACGATAAGATGGGTTGGACTGGGTCCAAGAATGGGGTGTTCTCAATCAAGTCTATGTATGAGGCCTTGGCTTCTGGAAATAGCTCGTCAGTTCCATGGAAAGTGGTGTGGAGGACAAAGTGTCCTTCGAGGGTCTCTTTTTTTGTTTGGGAAGCTTTGCATGAGAAAATTCTTACTGCGAATAATCTTCGCAAAAAAGGGGTTATCATTGTGGATTGTGTTATCTTTGTAGGGGTGATGGAAAGTCGGTGAACCATTTGCTTCTCCATTGTCCCGTGGCGCGTAGTCTTTGGGTTCATGTTCTCTCTATTACAAACTTCTGTTGGGTGATGCCTGAGAAAGTGGTGAATGTGTTGTGGAGTTGGAGAAGGAGGCTTTCTAATCCGATTGTTAAGGCCATTTGGAGAATGATCTCATCATGCTTATGGTGGTGTCTTTGGAGGGAGCGGAATAATAAATGTTTCGAAGATACCTCTTTGTCTTTGGTTAAATTGCAAAGGTTTATGTTCTTTTCCCTTTTTTGTTGGGCTAATGTGATGTTAGAATGCCCTTTTGCTGACTTTGATGATTTTCTTAGTTTTATGGCTTGTTTAGATTAAGCGTCTTTGGTATAGTTTCTTGTACTACTTTTGCTTTTTCTAATAAAAGTTGACTTATAAAAAAAAAGACCAAGAGTGAAAGATCGGCTCCATGATAGGTAGTTGGGGCCAGATAGAGGTGAAGTAATGACAACAATATTAATGCCATCAGAATGGTAAGGAAAATATGGGTTGTTGGGGCCTTCAGATGATGAGAGATTTATGGCAAAAGGATTAACGATACTTTCATCTGTAGACATGATGGAACTTGAATGAGAGTTGACAGTAGCGGAAGGAAATCAAAATGAGGGAGGTGGGCAAAAGAACATGTCAAAGATCCTCCTTTGACACTATGTTAGAATTGAGTGATGAATGAAAAGATAAGCCATAATTCTGCTAAGAAAAGATGGCGTGAAACAAAGTGATTGTGAGAGTTTGAATATTTCACAATCCTTGTCATTTAGTGCTGAAAAACATTTTATATTTTCTGAGGAAATGCTCTCTTAATGAACAATGTACACATTTTCAAATCTATGTTCAACAAACAAGACCTTTTTGCTTTCAATATTCTTAACAAGACATATTGATGATTAAAAAATGACTCGGTTTCCCTTGTCACATAATTGACTAATACTCAAAAGATTATGCTTTAAATCATGAACAAGGAGTACATACTCAATTATGAGAATAAGATACATACCAATGCTACCAACACCGAGTGTCTTCCTTTTGCCATTGTCACCAAGGGTATGAACCGTTCCCTTTGAGACAAAGAGAGCTAAACCAACTCTCGTCTCCGCTCATGTTCTTGGAGCATCCACTATCAAGGATCCAATGTTCCTTGGTTTCATTGGACTTTAGGCACTCCTGCAAAAAAGAATAAATTCTTGATCTTTGGTACCCAAATCTTTTTGGGTCCTTTGGTGTTAGAAATAAATTCTTTCACCTTGTCCTTTTGAATCCATACAAATTTGATCTCATGAGTGAATTTTTTTCTAGTTGGACAAGTGTGTGAAATGTGTCCATTCTTTCCACAAAAGTTGCACAAAGTAAATGATGGAGAAGATTTTTTGATCATATAAGAGTAAGATTTTTTTATCATTGAAAGAATCATATCCAATGCCACTTTTGTTGAAGCAACACCTTTGATAACCAAGAAGAATGTCAAGGTTTTTCTTTCCTTGAGTAAATCTTGCAAGATCTTGAGTGAGAGAGTGAACTTCCCTTTTTAAACATTATTTTCTGACTTCAAATTAATTGACTCTTCTTGCAATCTTTTCTCATCTTCTTTTGTGAGTCTTGCATGATTCTTTTCAAGAGAATCAACTTGGTATTTCAAAGTATCATTTTCTTGTATAAGTATTCCATGGTTTTTTTTAAGACAACAATACTTTGAAAATAAACTTTTCAATTCAAGATATTGTTTAGTAAAGATATCTTGTAATTCATCAAAGGAGAATGAATGAATTAAAGAGTCTTGTATCTCATCTTCATTATCCTTTGCCATGATGCATAGATTTGCAACTTCTTCATCACTATCACTATTACTATCACTTTCATTGGACTCTCCCCATGCGGCCAAAAAGGCTTTCTTCTTGTCTTTGAAATCCTTGGATTTCTTGTGGGATTCAAGGTTGGGGCAATCCGTTTTTATATGACCCGACTTCTTACATCCAAAGCAAATAATGTCATTCTTTTTACTACTAATACCTTTGTGATCTTTTTGGAAATATTTTATCTCCTTGTTTCTTCCGGAAGAACTTCTTGAATCTCTTGGAGAACAATGTCATTTCTTCATCATCTTAGGAATATTCATTGTCAATAGAACATGAAGCTTTCAAGGCAATGTTTCTTTTTCCTTTTCCTTCGTCCTCATCTCTCTTTTCTTGATTCATCTCATGTGTCATGAGAGATCCCATGAGCTCATACAAAGATAACTTTAACAAATCTTTGACTTCTTTAATGACGGTGACCTTGGGTTCCCAAGCTTTCGGTAAACACCAAATAATCTTTCTCACAATTTCAACATTAGTATATTCTTTACCAATAGATTTAGGACTATTTATAATATCGGTAAAGCGAGTAAACATAGATGAAATATTTTCATCGGGTCATAATTATGAATAAACATGCTAATCTTGTTTTTTACTTGATTCATACCTTCATGGGCCACTTGAAGTTTGTCCCAAACTTATTTCGCGGTATCACAACCGGAAACACGATTAAATTCATTTGAATTAAGTGCACAATATAACACATTCATAGCTTTAGAATTCATGGACATAAGCTTAAGATCAGCCTCATCAAAATCCTTTTCATTTTTAAATGTACCTTTAGTTGTTTTAGGAAATCTAGGACCTATGGAAATAATTCTCCATAGATCGTAATCAACAGCTTGGATGTAAATTCTCATCCTTGCCTTCCAATAGTTATAGCAGGTCCCATTAAATTGAGGTGGTCTATTTGTGGATTGACCTTCAAGTAAAGAGGTACTAAAAGGGTTGTCATAGATGGAAAAATTAATCCTCAGCTCCGATACCAATTGACAGACTAAATAACAACCCAAGAGGGGGGGTGAAATAGAAAGCTTTCTTGGTAGGTGCGGTCTTCTCTCTTCTTCAAAACTCTTTCTCTCTCTAGAAGTTAGGTCGAAGAATTTTTGCTAGATATTCGTGCGGGTGAGTGTTTTCTCTTTCTTCTTGACTCTTGTATTTAAATAATCTTTGACTTTATCGGTCATCAAGGCTACCAAAAAAGACCGCTGGAGAGGCACCCAGGATATATGGAAGTGATTTGAAGGTTCTGACAAATTTCAAAATTTTCATTAAACCCATGGCATGTGTTGATTCATCAAAAAATGAACTGGAGTTGGGCCATCGGGAGTCAGTGCAATGTGTCGACACCTATAAGTGCTGGAGAGAAAATTTGCAACCATAAAGCGTCCAAATCATTCCAACACATATTTAAACACATACAAAGAGAAAAATTGATCGTATTAACTTGTGTAGTGGTGTTCAAATCTACTTATAAACATTCAGAGAGAGAAACTTCAATCCTTTTGAAATACAATTTGGAAATTGTGGATTGACAAGATAAAACCTAAAGTCTTCAAAACTTGTAAACTTTTGTTATCATCAAAATCAAATATGGTTTATTTTACAAAAACAAACCATATTTGATTTTGATGATAACAAAACAAAAACAACCTTGGGCTAACATAATAAAACTACCTAGTTTTAGAGAACATACGTGTTCACGCTAAGATAACTGTGCGCATAAAAAATAATCCTAAAAAATAAATTTTTATCATGTGTATTTATCCTAAACAAAATGACACTGTATAATGTACACACTCCGCACACACCAAAGATGTCTGAAAGTCTAATAAAAACGACGTAGTTCATAAAAACATAAACACATGCATATATCTTAAAACTAAATGTTGGCGTATAAAGCCAATGCTGTCCGCACTAGACACTCAGGAAATCAGCATGGCAGTTGTAAAACGATAATGTACAAAAAAACTAAAACGCCAATGTGCGCACGATTGTATAACTTTCCAGACATTGTAAATAACTATAGAAATTTAAACCTATCTGTTTGGACAGGTGCAACCATCCGAGCATGTCATGGGGATGAAGATTGAGTCAACTCAGCCATAGTCGGCCTCTCCCCTACCTTCACTACTGCCCCCAAACAACACAAAATTATAGCCTAAACAATCCTACAACATTATGCAATCCATATCAATACAAAGACCGACCATTAAACAACTGTGGTGGTTGAAAATCTAATATAAAAATTTCTACATAAATAACTTAAGAAAACACAATTTTTAAGCCAAACATAAAATAAAAAAAAATGAGAAACGTACCTGGATACAAAGAACTCCACGAAATAGGACGAAAAACCAAGATTTATGGACGATAAAGGAAAATGTACGTCTTTGAGAAAGAAGAGAATATGGACGCCGGCCGGTTTAAAATGCCATGCAAATAATGACTTTTGTTCGTTTTTAAAATTTGTCTACACCGTGCAGACAACTTGTTAAAGGACATGCAAACAACTTGTTAAAGGACCAATCAAAATCCCAAGCACAAAACTGTAAATCGTCAACCGTTAGGAAAATCTTCTGGAAAAGATGGAAAATCCTCTCTTTTCAGATAATATTTAGGAGCGTACCGAGAGTGGTGATAGATGAGGCCTGGGTGGGTAGCTGAGAGAAGACTTAGAGTTTCAGTTAGATTGAGAGCTTTTTTTTTTGTTAATTTGCAAAAATTTTAGGAGTTGTAAACGAATGATTTTGTTAGTGGGATTGTTTATTTTGTAATAACTAATTTCTACCCCCTAATTTTTGCCGATTTTTACGAGTTTTACGTATATATAATAGTCGAGGTTTGGGGCGTTACATGCATGGTTTGCATGTTTTTCAAACCATGCATTAATCATTCTATCACTTGTTTAAAGATCAAAATATGTTTTTAGTGGTTTCAAAATATTCTTATACAAAATCCTAAACCTTATTTATAGGTGGGAGTTGGTTTTTAAAATTAGGCTTTTAAGAAGGTCAAAAGCGATTTTTTAATTGAGTAGACTTGTGCTTTAAATGAAGAGGTCGACCAGGTTTCGTGAACTGGTCGACCAAGGGATCGACCGCATGGTGAAGCGGTTGACGACATGTTTTTTACTTTAAATCAACATATCATTTTTGAAGAGGTCGACCAGGTTTTTAAGAACCAGTTTACTAGGGGATCGACCGCCTGGTGAAGATATCGACCAGGTACTGTTTTCCAAAAGTCATTCTAAATTTTTGATCGTTGGGGTAACGGTAACGTCCAGCAGTTGAACGGATGATATAAGCAGTTGATTGGTCTAACATGTTTTAAAAATCGACCCTAGACGGCTAATTTTATTGTGAGTCATATTTAAGATCATTTCAAAGCCTCGTAAATATTTTTGAACGATCATGTATCATTTACTAAGGAAAGAATTGTAAAAAAAACCTTTTGAATTTTACTTCTCACATCATTCATATATAATGGACATTTTCACATCATTGTTATTGTGTTAAACCAAAGAGAAAAACTTTCATTGTAATATCCACTCCATTAAGGGAGTTCTTTTGAGTAATTTCATTCATCTATACCTACTTGTAAGAGATGGTTTCTCTTGTTTCCTTTATGTGAGGATTGTTTATCGAAATAATGAGTTTGGATAGGTTTGTTCTCAAACTCGTTCTTGAGGCTTGAAGAGGAGATTCTCAAGCTCAAGTATAAGGAAACCATTAATGGAGGGAGAGAGAAACCATTATTCGAAATAAGGAAACCATTCATTTGTTTGAAAGGAGTTTAGTGGAGAAATTTCAAAGCTCGGAAAAAGAGCTTGAGGGCTGAACATAGAGAAGTTTGCCGAACTACCTAAAAATTTTGTGTTTGTTTCTCCTCTCTTAACTCTTTACTTTATGTTTGTTTTTTTACCAAATGTAGATTGTATTTTGGAATTGCATTATTTATTAATTGTGATTAATATTTTGTCGCAATAAGATACTCTTTATAGAATTCTTAACTAACAAATGCATCTTTAAGGGCTTGTTTCGAAAAAGTTTTGAAATACAATTCACCTCCTCTTAGATTTTCTTAATCCTAGGAATTGCAAAATGTGTGTCTAAATAAAACCCAAGAGGGGGTGAATTGGGTTTAAATAAAATATGAAACTTTTTCAATAAAAAATTAGATCTGAAAAATGTCTCAAGCAATATAAATTGCAGCACAATGAATAATAGCAATAAAGTAAGAGAGATAAAGGGAAGAGATAACACCGAGATTTTTAAATGGTTCGGCCAAGACTTGTCTACGTCCACCCCCAAAGATATTGCCTTCCTGGAGCTTTCTCCACTATAATCCAATAGTAGTCACAACGTAGCTTTCGGGTGCTAAGTAACTGTTACAAGCGTTTTCCTGAGCTCACGTTCAACTTGTACAACAAATTTCACAACCAATGAGATTTCTTCTATCCTCACTGGTAGGCCCAAGTGGATCCCACACTTTAATGTTTTTCAAAGTTGTATGGCAGAAGTAGTAAACAATCACTTTCAGAGCTAAATGTGTTGATACAAGGAACAATAAAGAGCTAGAAGTCAAAGATCAGAGATTGAATGCTACAATAATAGCAATGACAGCAGTAGCTTTCTTGGAATGTGTGTATGTTTCTTCATTTGCTCTTTTCTCACTCTTTTGGAGGCTAGGTCAAGATTGACGATGCAAGAGATGTCTTTTCTCTCTCCATAAGGTTGTATTTAATGCCTTCAATCTTGGGCGGTCCTCAAGGGCATTTTGGTAATGTTGGAGAGGTGTCCTAAGTGCCACAATGACTTGAAATTCGCCCAAATGTTAACTTTAAAAAACAGAGTGTTCGAAGAATTTGTCGACCCATATATGCTTATGTGTCGACACTTTATTCAAGCCTGGAAACAACTAGCAAGTGTCTGTGACATGTGTCTACACCATCTTCTCATGTGTCGACACTCTGCTCCACATGTGTTGACACCATCAAGGTGGCTTGCTGGCAATAGTGCAATGTGTCGACACTATGTATCCTATATGTCGACACCATCTTCGCTAGAGGTGGTTTTCAGTTCTTTAATGATGTGCAATCCCTTCCAATTTAGTACAAAAACTCCTACAATGAAAAATACAATAATTTAAGTACAAGCCATGGTGTTTAACAGAATTATAGGGCTCAAAATCATTAAGAAAGAATCAATACAATTGAATACTCTTGTTTGAATTGTGGATTGATAACCATGTATTCTAAATATTTCAACGCTATTTTCTCATTTGTTATCATTAAAATCGAATTAGATTGCTCAAGAAGCAACTTTGGGCTAACAATCTCCCCCTTTTTGATGATGACAAATCCTTTTTTAAAGATCTTTGCAAAAAACACAAAAAGCTCCCCCTGAGAACAAGTGAGAGTTTTTTAAAACACTATGATGCAAAGAGCTTTGGACTTTTAGAAAATTTTGCAAGTTTCTTTTGTATTACAAGGTTTCTAAAAAAATTAAACCAGATAGAAAAGATTTCAATAACATCCTCCAACCTTCCCAAACTCCACAATGTAATCTCATATCACAAACACTTCAATATTCTTCAATAATCAAGAGTTTAGAGTTAGGAGTATTACCTTGTTGTCAATGTCGAAGCTTTGCAAATTGGATATTATAGAATATCAAATCATACTTAATTTGCATTCAGAATAAGTATAAGGATAGAAGCTAATAAGATAATATAATCCATAAACTGGTAATGTACTCAATTATATCAAAACAAGTACAAGTGTAAAAACCATAATGCAAAGTATGGAATGTTTCTTTACATGGCAAAGAATATGACAATTTCTCCCTCATTGGCATTATCAAAAAGAGAGGGTGGATAGGTGAGGGAAGGATAAGGTCACTCTTTAGGACAAGGGCAGGGTCAATGCGATAGGGGCGAAGGAACTCAGTCCCGAACTGGCTGAACCACTTGACCCAATTAACTACACTGGGACACATGTTTGTCCTTATCAATGACAAGGTCGCAAGTCTGACTAATGTCCTCTACAGTCTTGCGAATACTGGTACCCAACCCATATGTAGACTTCGTTAGTTCATCCATCTTCGCTATAAAGGTTTTCCGCGACTTCAACATCATCTCTCTGCATATCGTCATATTGTTGTTGTAGCTGTGACAAGTGGAGTGTACCTCATGCTGAAGTATATCAAAATTTGTGTTGTGAGAAGTCAGAAAGGCTTCGATCTCATCAAACACCATCTTCGTATCGGCAGTCAGATAAGTCACATGTTCCTTCAAATTTATGATAGAGGCTTCCATAAGGGCAAACCTAGTCTCATGAGAACCAATAGGAACTAAAGTAGATGAACGTCCTACAGGAGTGTGTGTATGAGGAATGTCTGCAACTGGAACTCTACCATTTGAACCATACTTTGCCGCTGCTTCCACTTCCTCTAGCATCCTCAATAACAGTTTACAGAAAAGAATCATACTTCAACCCAATGAAGTTTGACCACCTATGGTAGTCAAACATCTCTTGGAAGTCAAACCCAACGTCTAGAAATTACCTTGCGATTGCAAAAATCGAAATTGAAGCGCTGCTGATGGATCCAATTGTGAAAATATTGAACCCTAGGGGCTGCTGAGAGAGCCCCATCCATTTGAACTCTCTGCTTCAGCCTGGAGGATACACCCTTGTCGAAAACACTCTTGCGTCTGCTGCTGGACATCTTGAAAGAGGAGACTAGGGTTTTCTGTTGTCGAGAGGAAAGGGAAAAAGGGTTCTATGGTATAGGAGAGGTGATTTGGTGAGGGCGAGGGTGTGGAAAGGGAGAGGGCACGGTGTGGAGGGAGAGAGAAAAGCATAGGGATTTTGAAAGAAATGAGTTTTAGGGCTTTGGGAAATTAATTAATGATGTGTCGACTCAATAGGCATGAAAGAATTTAATGTAAGCAAGTGAAACTTTGTTTTAAAAAACAATCCAGTAGAAATGTGTCAATACATAGTGAAGCATGAGTCAACAAATTGCATATGCACTGGACTATGTGTGGACACATAGTAAAACATGTGTCATCACTTGCTTAACAGACTTCTCAAGGAACAACCAATGTGTTGACACATGGTTGAATAGAGTCGACACATAGATATTTAAGAGAAAATAGTCAAGCAAGTCTAGATGTGTTGACACTTGTGAACACAGTGTTGACACATGACATGCAAATGTGAAAAACATGATGTTTTTAAGGAAAAAATGTATGACGCAACCAAGATAAGCATGAACAACATATTATAACATTAAAATTGTTCCAATTAACATACAAATTGAAAGGACACTAAAGAGCAAGAGATTAAGAACGAATGTTCAAAGATCCCCTATCTAAAGAGCAAGAGATTAAGAAAAAAAAAAATATATATATATATATATATATATATATAAACGATCACAACAAAAGAAAACAACAGTAAAAGGAGATAGGGTTAGAGAAATAACACTTCGACTTTTAGGTGGTTCGGTTAACACTTGCCTACATCCACCCCCAAGGCTATTGACTTCCTTGGGCTTCCTTCACTATTCTCCAAATAGTAAATACACCTTAGCTTCCGGGGTGCTAAGGAACCGTTACAAAGTGTTTATGAGCTTACACTTTAACTCACTCTCACAAATCCTCACAACCTAGAGGATTTCTTCTACCCAACAAGTAGGACAAGTGTTTTTCACAAACACTCACGTGTTTTTCAAGGATGGGTACAGAAGGGAATCTAATGAAATAGCTCTTTAAGTCAAATAAGCAAGTGTAAAGTACTGAGGTGTGCAAAGAGACAAGATATACAAGAAAGGCAACAGTTAATTGCAGGTGAGGACAAGCTTTCTTGGATGATGGAGCTTCTTTCTTCTTTAAGCATTTCTCTCTCTAGAAAGTTAGGTCAGAGTAAATTTCGCACAACCACCCACGTTTCTCTCTCTATCTTCTTCAATTTAAAGCGTCTAGGGCACCAAGGGTCTTCTGGTAAAGCTTTGGAGCCGTTGGAGGACATTTGAGACATTTTGAGAAAGTTTTGAAGTGATGACGACGTTTCCAGAAATTCTGCAAAATAACACAATGTGTCGACACATAGGTTGTATGTGCTGACACATTAAACTAGATCTGGAAATGAAGTCTCGGGTGCTAGTTCAATGTGTCGACACCATGGTCCAATGTGTCGACACCTCCAACACTTAGTCAAAAATCAACTTGAAACGTTTGAAAAAGTGAAGTCTCGGGTGTTAGTTCAATGTGTCGACACCATGGTCCAATGTGTCGACACCTCCAACAATTAGTCAAAAATCAACTTGAAATGTTTGATATGTAAAGTTTCGGGTGTTAGTGCAATGTGTCGACACCATGGTCCTATGTGTCGAAACCTTCAACACTTAGCCAAAAAATCAAGTTGAATGGATTGAAATGCAAAGTCTCGGGTGTTAGTGCAATGTGTCGACACCATGGTCCTATGTGTCGACACCTTCAACACTTAGCCAAAAAATCAAGTTGAATGGATTGAAATGCAAAGTCTCGGGTGTTAGTGCAATGTGTCGACACCATGGTCCTATTTGTCGACACCTTCAACACTTAGCCAAAAAATCAAGTTCTTTAACAACATCTATTCCAATTCAAAGATTCTCAAAACCATTTGCAATATAAAAGGTGATCCTTTAATGAGAATAAAGAGGATAAAAAAGATTGGAGAGTTTTTTGTATAGAGAGAACCTTGATACTAGAAGAAAATCATTTTAAGAGAAGGATGTAATAAGTAAAATCTAAAGTCCATCAAAACCTAGAAACTTTGTTATCATCAAAATCATTTATAGATTGTTTGAAAAACAACCTTGGGTTAACACAAATGATACATTAAACAATTCATGAATATATCAACAAGTTGTAGATCTGTGCTTACAAACTCAAATATAATGTCACCCTTTTGAGCATGAACACAAATAAAATGATGCTTAGTCTTTGAGTGTTGAATAGGGTTTTTAGAAAAGTTTATGGCACTTGTGTTGTCACACTTTATTGAGGTGAGAGAATAATGAAGATTGAAATCTTTCAATTGTTGTTTCGTCTATAATATTTGTGCACCACAGTTACCAATAGCAATGTACTAGGCCTCTATGGTTGATAAAGCCACAAAATTTTGTTTCATTCAAACCAAGATACTAGCGTGAGACAATTTTGCAGCCGACATAATCAACTTCTGAGTATCTTTGCAAATTAAATTCAACACTCTTTGGATAAAAAAAAATCTAAGATTTTTTGTTCCAACAAGATAACAAAATATCCTCTTAATTGCAAAGGGATGAGACTTCTTCGGGAAAAATTGAAATTTAGTACACATGCAGACACTGAACATAATATCAGGTCTACTTGTAGTAAGGTAAAGTAAAGAGTCAAACATACCTCGATACTTACCAATTGTCCATAGGCTTCAAGTTGTCCATTCCAAAATGTTTGAGTATACCTCTGGTGTATTCTGTAACGCCTCGAACCTCGGCGGTTAGAGGGTTACTTCTATGCGTAAAACTAGTGAAAATCGGCGAAAACTAGGGGGTCGAACTCAGTTATCACAAAATAAACAATCTTGATAACAAATTCACTTTTAAAACTTCGAAACAATTGAATAAAAACACTTCGTTTAAAACTCTTTAAAAACTAGAAAATAACAAAGAAAACTCTTAATCTAATTGAAACTCTAAGCCTTCTCTTAGCTACCCACTCAGACGCCATCTACCACGACTCTTGGCATGCTCCTAAATATCAGCAGAAAAGAGAGGACATGTAAGGGGTGAGTTTGACAACTCAGGGTGGGTTTGTTAACTAAAATTTTAACACAATAAAAAATTACAATAAAATCTCTCTCCCTATCACATCATTACTTTTCACTATAACAAATATTAAAAATAATCTCTTTCATCACTTTTTCATCAAATCCAATACCCTAAAATTTTAACATACAAACACAATGTCAATAAGCAAAATCATTATGCTATGGTGCACTTTAGGAGCAACATTTAATAAGTAAAAATTAATAGAAAACTATAAATCTCAATCCATATAACTATAACCGTAAAACAACTTTTATTTTTCATAATAATAATATAGAAAATCCATTTGGCAATAACTGTGGTTCAAGTTTACCCTTGTGATAAGGTTGTGCAGTTGCGACCTAGTTTGTGGATCATTCAAATTAAGTCAATACTATAGGTAGAATTCTTCCTTACTAAGGCTTGGTCATGTCCAAGTGTACCCTCGGTAAGACTATAAAAAATAAACCACTCTGTTTCGAGAATGGGTACACTCAATGGATTGCAATTGATACCAATGCGCTGTAACTCTGTAACTCTGGGCCTTAGGGTTTGAAAATAAATAACATATCATACCATAAACATCACTTTGAATTTTGCATCTTTCTATTCTTTTTTATGAAACATAATCCACGAATCTTAAATAATAGTAAACATCAAAAGCTTTGATTTAAATACTAAAAAAATCATGTAAAGTCATTGAACATAAAAATAGGCTCATGTTTAGACATTTCATTCTATAATCTTTGACAATTTTATCATAATGTAATGCAAATCAAACTCTGAGGGTTTTCAACAAAACATGCAATTCTCAAAATATCACATCAGAATTTTAGAAAAATCTAGCATAATAATCCCGCTTACATCGACCTTCATAACCCTTGAACCCTTTATCAATTAACCTCCAAGTTCTCAAGAAACTAGATTAGAACTTTCAAAAAGACGATTGATTTCTCATTCTCCCAATTTATACACAATATCGTAGAGACTAACAAAGTATTTATAAAAGACTAATTGCAACCTTATTCAAAGAAGGACTCTAAAATTGAAAAAATGATAAGAATGTCTTGCTATCCATTTTAAAATTTAAACATATTCTAGAATTATTCAAATTCAAAACATTAAAATCTAAAGAGATAAATAAAACATCTTTCCTTCAAATTTCAAACATTTTTAAAAAGATAAGCATTTCAAATCAAATCAATATTTCAAACTTTAAACACTTTTACAAAATGATAATTGTTTCAAATAATTCGAAATTTGAAATTCAATAAAAATAATATTTAAATAATAAGAAGAAAATTCGGGTGGTACATATTTGGCTTGGTTTATGAAGATGCCCTAAACAAAGAGACTCATTAGTAGAACTAGAAATGATATCATCAACATATATTTGAACGATTAGTAATTCATTGTTCTTTCCTTAGTAAAGAGAGTGTTATCGATCATACCTCGTGAAAATTTATTTTCAATAAGGAAAGAACTTAACCATTCATACCATGCTCGCGTAGTTTGTTTCAAGTCATATAGTACTTTTGTGAGCTTGAATACATGGTGTGGTAACTTTTTATCTTTAAATCCAGGAGGTTGTTCTACATAAACTTCCTTAGAAAGATAACCATTAAGAAATGCCCATTTCACATACATTTGAAATAATTTAAAGTCTTTAAAACATGCAAAGGCAAGCAACATCAAAGAGATTCTAATCTAGCAATAGGTGCAAAAGTCTCATCAAAATCAATGATCTCTTCTTGAATAGAACCTTAGGCCACCAACTTTACCTTGCTCCTAACCATAACCCCGGACTCATCCATTTCGTTTTGAAAACTCCATTTTGTAACAATAAGGGGGTGATCCTTGGGTCTAGGAACTAGATGTCGTACATAGTTTTACTTGAACTGTTTTAATTCATCTTCCATAGCATGGATCCAACTTTCATTATTTTTAGCCTTAAAAATATTCTTAGGCTCAATCTGAGAAAGTAACACAAAATTACCAACTAGGTTAAAAGAAGAGCGACTTCTTACACCTTTTTTCACATTACCAATTACTTGATCAATAAGATGATTTTTGACGAACTCCCAAGCCTTTGGTAGATCCTCGTTGATTTGAGACGTTTCTTCTTCAAGTTCTTGTACATCTTGCTCTTGTCGATGATAACTTTCCTTTTCTTCGCTTGTAGCTAGTTTCTCAACTTCTTTATATAGATCTACAATATCATCGTCTTCTCTTCTCATAGAAACATTAGATTCATAAAATACCATGTGAATGGATTCTTCAACTACTAAGGTTCTCTTATTAAACACACGATAAGATTTGCTGGAAATTGAATAAGTAAGAAATATACTTTCATCAACTTTTGAATCAAACTTACCCAAGTTGTCCTTGTTGTTGTTAAACATAAAGCATTTGCATCCAAACACATGAAAATAACCAATGCTGGGTTTTCTATTTTTCCATAGCTTATATGGAGTTTTCTTGAGAATAAGCCTTGTCATACATTAGTTCATAACATAACAACAAGTGTTAATGGCTTAAGTCCCAAAAATAATTTGGCAAGTCGTTTTCACAAAACACGGTCCTTGCCATTTCTTTAAGAGTTATATTCTTCCTCTCAACGATACCGTTTTGTTGAGGTGTTCTAGGAGCGGAGAAATTATGGTTAAAACCAATATCACCACAACATTTTGCAAAGGAGGAATTTTCAAATTTTTCTCCATGATCACTCCTTATGCTAATAATAGCAAAACCTTTTTTTAATTTTGAATTCTCTTGCTCGGTTTTTCAAATGCATCAATGGTCTCATCCTTATGATCTAGGAATAGAGCCCATGTGAATCTACTGTAATAATCAACAACAACAAACCAATAGCAATTGCCACCCAAACTTGACGTTCGAGTTGGATCAAACAAGTCCATGTGCAGAAGTTGAAGTGGCCTAGAAGTGGATATAATGTTTTTGGGTTTAAAAGATGTTCTTGTTCGTTTGATTTTTTGACAAGTTGCACAAATTTTTATCTTTTTCAAAAACAAAAGTTAAGCGAACCAAAAAAAAGTTCTTTTTTTGCTAGTTTTGAAAGTAAGTCCATATTTGCATAAGCAAGTGTGAGACCCCGTTTTAATTCTGTCAATTTAATGCTTATGACCTCTTAAGTATGTATTACATAAATTAAGTACGTATTATGGAGAAATGTATGTATGGTTATATTAATCTAAGTTATGTCAAGGTGGAATTTCTCCCTAGCGTTTTATGAGTTTTAAGTTAGAATTTAAATGTTATATTATTTGAAATTGTTACAATTGAGTGATTGAGATTTATTAGCCTAATTGTTTTAATTAATGGAATATGTCTCTAAGTTACAATATTTGGAGGAATTTAATCAGGGCTTTAATCTTGAAAATATGTGTGGCAATATGTGAGTCCTTGGAACAAAAATGAAGAGACATATTAGAGTTAGTTTTGTGGAGTGGCAGAAAAAGAAAATAAGTTTTCTTGAGGGGCAGAAAAGGAAAAGAGGGGAGAAATAGAGGAGAAAAAGGGAAAGAAGGGGGGAAGAACAGTTTTGCCTTTTCCCTTCCCCCAAGCCTTTCACGTATAAGGCAACCCCCCATTCCCACACAAATCACTTTGCCCTAGCTCACCCGAACAAGAGAAGAGAAAGAAAGAAGAAGAAGAAGCAGAAAGAAGAATAAGGAGAAGGAGAAGAAGAAAAGGAGAAGGAGAAAAGAAGAAGGAGAAAGAAAGAGAGAGAGAAGGAGGTGAGTGGTTTTGGCCGGTCAAGCCATACCCATTTTCACCCATTTTCTCTTTTCTTTGGAATGGTTGTTGGTTGTTGTGTTTGACTGATTTTCTCCTTGTGATTCATGTGTATTTCTTGAACAAGTGTAGAACTAGTAAGTTGTAAAGAGTAACATGGGTTGTACATGAAACCAAGGGAAATGTGGCCAGATTTGGAAATTTATACACAAGAGAAACCAACATGCACTCTAGGTGTTTGATAAAAATACCAAAAGAAGTGGAATAGATGCAATAGCATCTGTTTGAGGAGATGAGATCATGGTTTTGTTGGAAGTTTTGATTTGTAGTTGTAAAATAGAAGTCTGGAATATGAGGTTATAAGAGGAGAGCATGTTAAGGCAAATTTCGTGTGTGTTGGAAGTGTAATGTGTGATTTGTGTCTGAAAAATGGACTGACGCTCGAAATTCGCTCGAGCGCCCTTCAGGAATATTTGTACAGAAAGTTCACGTTCGACCAACGCTCGACAATGCGCTCGAGCGTCCTTCGAACAAATTTCGCACAGAAACTTCACGTTCGACCGACGCTCGAGCGTCACTCAAACTGTTGCACACAGAGAGTTTACGCTCGACTAATGCTCGACAGGGGATCGAGCGTCCCTTAACACTTTCATACAGAGGCATAACGCTCCACGAGCGCTCGACCGACGCTCGAGCGGATTCCTTTGAATTTCACGTAATTTTCCTGAAATTTTAGTTTCCTTTTGACTTAAAAAAATACCTTTTATTGTAAGATCACCATTTAGAATTCAAGGAATATTGATGTTTTTGTATGACGAAGTATGAGTTATTGAATTACTACTCTATACGTCTAGTGAACCTTTGAATAACACTAGTATGACCCAATTGTAGGCAAAGTGCAGTTCAAGCGCTCAAGGGAACGAAGGTAAGTGAAAATTGTAAGTGGAAACTTACGCTTTTTGAAAAAACAGGAATGATGCACAGCATGAATTCTCATGATTTATTATGACATGACATAAGCATTTGCATGAAAAAGAAAGTTTTGTGCGAATGAAAGTATAAGAAATTATGATTTCTCATCATCAAGCATGACATTAGCACACCATGAGCATTTGCATTCATTTTTCTCATGAAAAAGAAAGAGAAATTTTATGCAAATGAAAGTATCATTTTATGCTACTTTATGACAAGTTAACTTAATAAGCTAAAGTCGGTCGGTACCGTACCAAGTCAAGAAGGTGCATCCATACCGAAGGACGTTTACGTGAAGGGTGGATGTCACCTAGGGCACTCATCCCGAAGGATGCTTGCAAGAAGGATGGGTAGTCCATGAGGTATGTGCAATCACACTGAAGGATGCTTGCAAGAAGGTGGGAACCTCCAAGGGTCGTGTTTAGACACTGAAGGACGAATGCGAGAAGGTGTGCTAGCTCAACCACATGTAAGGTCCCCAAGGGAAATAAGGAACAGTTCCAACGGGAACGCACAACCCTGATGTCAGGGGTAAATAGAGAGTAAGTAGTCCACAAGAGAAGAATTGGAATGATTTTCCAAAAGCAAGGGTTTTACAAGTATAAGTGATGTTTTCAAGAGCAAGTGCATGTACATATGAAATCATGAGGCATACACGTGCATCAAAATTCATGGTCATGCATGAATTTCATTATGTTTACATGTTTATTATTTCAAGTTCAAGTGCATGTTTATTATTTCAAGTTCAAGTGCATACTTATGATTTCAAGTTCATGATTATGAGTTCAAGTACAAGTTCATGGTTTCAAACTCACGATTTCAAGTTCATGTTTCCAAACCATGATTTCAAGTCCATGTTTTAACTATAATTCCTTACTGAGTCTTTCGACTCACAGTTTTAAATTGTATCATTCCAGATAACACTTCAGGTGGGGAAATCTAGAAGAGGGACCGACGGGAATGTCCTCTTTTCTTTTTCTTGTTTCATTAAAGGGTTAGATGTAAATTTTTGGAAGAGCCGGCATGAGCCTCCGTTGTGCAGTGGTCATGGGTTTTCGGCCTACTAAAGTTTAAAGTGTTTAACCGATTGATATTTTGAGACTATGTTATAACTACTTCAAGTTATCGTTTGAGGAGCATGTTCTAATGTTCGTATGTGCGTTAAACGCTAGCGATATAAAGCTTCTTTTAAAAATTTAGGCATTATGATATATTCCGCTGCAAGAACTTTAGTAAGTACGCTTGAGCGTTTCTTGTTGGGAATGCTCGCGGCTGTCATTAGCCTCGCCAAGTTAGCGTTCGGGGCATGACAGTTAAGTGGTATCAGAGGGAGTTTGGAGAGTTTAGTGAACTTAGGAATTGCTACTCGTCTCTTGGATTTCGAGTATGCTAGAAATCTTGTGCACCTCAACTAGATGTTAGGATACTTACCGAGTAATGACATTATAGTGCAGGATGGCACCTAGGAAACAACCCAGGTATAGAAACACGGAAGGGGAGCCCGAAGAACCAGGAGTCACTACCAATGATGTTTTAAGGCACATGGCTCTGCTTGTCGTTGAACAGGTGCAGCAAGGAGCAAATGTGCATGGGGCTCGAGATCGCCCTGAAGGATGCACTTTTGACAAATTCAACCGCCAACACCCGCCGGTGTACAATGGCAAAGGAGATGCCGTTCTAGCAGAGAACTGACTCCTAGAGATCAAAGAATTGCTGGAAGTCATGGGGTGTACAAACGCCCAGAGCTTGAGCTTCGCCACCTTTAAGCTGCAGGGGATGCCAAGAGATGGTGGCTATCCAAGAAGCTCTTACTAAGTCAAGAGTTGGGGCAACAGCCCATAACCTGGGAGAGGTTACAACAAGTGTTTTTGGATCGTTACTTTCCTAGAACAACTCGAGAGGCAAAAGCAAGAGAGTTTGCCAATTTGGCTCAGGGAGTGATGACCGTGGATCAATATTCTGGTCGATTCATGGAGTTGGTAAGGTTTGCTCTATATTTAGTACCAGATGAGGAGAGGAAAGATAGGAAGTTTGAAGAGGGACTCCATCCCCGAATCTATGATAGGGTCATGGCCCATAACTTGAAAACTTTGGCAGAAGTCATAGAACGGGCGGTGATAGTGGAAAGAGGGTTGCAGAGGACAACAACATACTACGACCAGCAAAATAGGAAGACTCCTCCTAAGCTGGAAACATCGCAGGCACCCTAGAAAAGGAGCAAGCAGGGTTCATCATGAGCCCAGAATCAGAGATCTGGTGGAGCCCAGAATCAGAGGCCTGGTGGGATCCAGATTTCCGGAGGAAACCAATTCCCAATATGCAACAAATGTGGCAAGAAGCACCCCGGGGAGTGTAGGCAGGGAGTATGCTTCCAGTGCAGGAAGCCAGGTCACATTGCCCGAGATTGTAGGGCAAAAGGTAAAACCAAGCACCCCGATCCGCACCGCAAGATAATTCGAGGAAGCAAGGCGGTCCAACTCAAGCAAGACTATATGCTCTTACCCTGAGGGATGCGGAGGACCAAACCAGAGTAGTGACAGGTAAGTTGCCCATGCCTCAGGGAGAAGCCCTTGTTTTATTTGATTCAAGGGCCACGCATTCATTCATTGCATCGGCATACTGTAAGACAAGAAATATAAAACATGAACCATTAGAATATCATGTAGTACTGTCGACACCTACTAGTGGGAGGATCAATAGTGATAGAGTAGTGAAGAATTGTCCAATAGAAGTTGAGGGGCAAATAATGCTGGCTAATCTGATAGTGATGGAGATGGGAGGATTTGACCTTATTTTAGGTATGGATTGGTTGGCAACACACGGTGCTAGCATAAACTGTTACGAGAAGAAGGTCGTGTTCCAAAAGGAGGGGAGACCGGATTGTTGTTTTGTAGGCATGAGAAAGATGGAGCGAAGACCAGCGATTATTTCAGTCATACAAGCCAAGAAATTGTTGCAAGGAGGACATGAGGGGTTCTTAGTTTGGGCGAATGATATACAGAGGGTGACTGCTACGGTAGAGCAAACCTCGATAGTAAACGAATTTCTTTTTGTGTTTCCGGAAGAATTACCTTGTTTACCTCCAGATAGAGAAGTGGAGTTTGGCATCGAGTTGGAACCAGGGACGACTCCAATTTCTAAAGCACCGTATAGGATGGCACCAGCAGAGTTGAAGGAATTGAAGATTCAACTGGAGGATCTATTGGATAAAGGGTTCATTCGGTCGAGTGTGTCACCTTGGGGAGCACCGATTTTGTTCGTTAAGAAGAAAGATGGAAGTCTCAGGATGTGCATCGATTACAAGGAGTTGAATAAGGTGACTATCAAGAATAGATACCCGTTGCCTCGCCTTCATGATCTATTTGATCAATTGCAAGGGGAAGGGATAGCCATGGATTTTGTAGTAGGGTTGCCTCGAACTACTTCGGGTTACGATGCTATATGGGTGATCGTGGACCGATTAACCAAGTCGGCACACTTCCTACCCATTAAGGTGAAGTATACCCCGGAGAAGTTAGCGGAGATTTATCTCCAAGAGATTATTAGATTACATGGGGTGCCCAAGAGCATAGTGTCGGATAGAGATCTGAGATTTACATTGAGATTCTAGAAACGATTGCAGGAGTCGTTGGGAACTCGATTGAATTTTAGTACCGCTTTCCACCCTCAGACGGATGGGCAGTCGGAAAGGACTATACAAATTCTGGAGGATATGCTCAGGGCTTGCGTCGTGGATTTCAAAGGAGGATGGGCTCAATACTTGCCTTTAGCAGAATTCGCGTACAATAACAGTTTTCAAGCAAGTATTGGTATGGCACCCTATGAAGCCTTGTATGGGAGGAGGTGTAGATCACCATTGTATTGGGATGAAGTAGGCGAAAGAAAGATGGTAGGGCCAGAAATAGTTTTAGAAACACGGGAAAAGATTCAAGTAATCAAGGATAGGCTTGTGACAGCCCAAAGCCGGCAGAAGAGCTATGCGGACAAGAGAACTTGAATTTGAGGCCGGAAGCAAGGTATATTTGAAGATTTCCCCGAAAAAGGGTATAGCGAGATTTGGGAAGAAAGGAAAGCTCCAACCCAGATTCATAGGACCCTTTGAGATCTTAGACAGAATCGGTTTGAGACCCTGACCTTATTTATGTCGCTTTAAAACGAGAAAGAGAGAGAGAGATTTATTGCTTATGATTTCCTAAATATGTATTACTCTAACTATGGAGAGATGTATGTATGATTAAATTAATTTAGAGTGATGTCTAGGTGGAATTTTCCCCTAGTGTTTTTATAAGTTTTAAGCTAGGGTTTAAATGTTATTTTATTTGCAATTGTTACAATTGAGTAAATGTGATTAATTATCCTAATTATTTTAATTAGTGGAATATGTCCCTAAGTTACAAGGTTTGGAAGAATTTAATTAGGGTTTTAACCTTGTAGTGTGTGAGACTTAGAAAATAAAATGGAAAGCCAAGCTAGAATAGTCTGTTGATTGCAGATTTTTAAGTAGCAAAAAAAAAAGAAAGAAAAAGGAAAGTGGTGGAGTTCACGTGAAAGGGGGGGCAGCCTTGTCTTCCCCCCCCCCCCAAAGTCATGTTCACGTTAAAAACCACATCCCCCCTCCTCTCTTTCACGCATTTCACATCTCCTTTGCCCAAAAGAAAACCGCACCTCTCTTGCCCTAAGTCACCCAACCGAGAAAGAAGAAGAAGAAGAAGAAGAAGAAGAAGAAAAAGAAGGAGAAAGAGGAGAGAAGCAAGATAAAAATCCAGCCCTCTTAGGAAAAACCTTGCTGGCCGAAAATCATGCTACACCCTTTTTCTCTATTTTCTTCTTGTTTTCTCTTGTTGGTTGGTTGTGGTTTTGATGGTAGCTTGTCTAGGTAGTTTTTTCTCCTTGTGTTCATGGATGTTTAGTGTAGATCTATGCATGCTTAATGTGGATCTATGCATGTTTAATGTAGATCTTGCAAGTGCTTATGTGTAGCATAGATTTTTACATGAGAACATGGGAAAAGTGGCTGAATCCGAAATTAGGGTTCTTGAGAAATTGGTTTTGTGCTCTAGGTGTTTGATAAAAGGCCTAAGAGAGGATTGAAACCTAATTTGAGCATGTATGGCCGAATTTATGGGTTGGTGCATTAGGTTGTATGTATACTAATCATATTGAGAACCACTAAGCCCTAAGTGTTAGAGATAAGTTCAGATCTGGAAAAATAGGCAAGATGACCAATAATGCACACTAGGTGTTTGGTTAAAAGCCCAAGAGAAATGGGTAAATGCAATGGTGTTAACATGATGAATATGGAACCATGGTTTGGTTATAAACTTTGAGTTGGAGTTGTAAAAAGTGGGAGGAATGTGAGAGGATGGTTGCTGTTAGGAGATGTTAAGTTAGCCTTGGATGTTGGTTGTGACATGGAGAGATTAGGGTTTTGGTTGTTGGAAATTTGGAGGGTTAGAAAGATTATTGTGGTTGCTGGAATTTACATATGCAGATTTCAAGGCTGGAATTGAGAGTGTGTTTTGATGCATTTGTGGTTATCCCTTGATCTTGAGTGGATCCTAGATTGTAGGCCTAGGAAATAGGAAGATTTTAAGCCATACCTTGGATGATTCCGATAACTATCGAATGAGATATGCGTTGTTCAAGGCCTGGACGTCAAGCTGCCAGCAGCCTTGCACGTCCGGAATGTCAGCTCATTTCGAGCACCCTTTTGAGGGATCATTTTAAGTCCAAATTTTACGAGGTTGGTCTTGAATTTTAAGTTTAAGAAAGAGAAACTTTTTAAGGTAAATTTCGTGTGATTTAGAGGTATAACGAATAAGTTGTGATATTTTGAAAGTGGAGGGCCGAGCTGGAAACAACAATAGTGTGGTTGTAGGATTTTTGCTTAATATGAAATGTTTTCGAAACTGTATAACAAAATCTGCTGTTGTGAAATTTACTCCCAATATTTACCTATGAAAGCTGAATATTTCAAAGTAAATTTTGTGTAATTTGGAGCCATGGTCTGGAAGCTATGAATTTTTAAGTTGGAGACGCTAGGGCTGCCCGCTTAGAAATTTTCAGCAGCTTGTATTTTCGGGTAAAGGTTTTGGGTGGCTAGCGAGCTCCAAATTACTTAGAATTTTGATATGATATGAAAAATTAGTGTGAGCGTCAATTAGAACAGATTCGTGTGAGTTGGAGATGTGTAGCATAAGTTATGTTTTGAAAAGTTATTGTCGCCCGAGGTTCGCTCAGCAAGCGCTCGAGCTAAATTCGAGAATTTTTATACAGAGAGCTTTCGCCCAACCAGCGCTCGAGTTCCGCTCGAGCGGGTTTTCCCCCGGATTTTAAGAAAATTTTCCTAAGATTCTAAGTTTCCTATTGACCTATCGGGAGACCCCACTAGAGTTTTTATTTAAGGAAATACTTAACATTTTACGATGACCAACTAGAGGTCAAGAAGACGGACGATTTGTATGATGAGGTGTGAGTAATTTATTGATTACTCTATACGTTTAGTAAACCTATGAATAACAATAGTATGATTCATTGTAGGCAACGAGACGTCCGATACTCAAGCAAGCGAAGGTAAGTGGAACTTACGTCCGTAAGTGAAAACTTACGCTTTTCAAAAACTGGAATGATACACTGCATGAAAAGAGTTTATGAATAAGCATATCAAGCATGATATATCAAGCATGACATTATCAAGCACGATATGAATACATCATGATCATTTGCATTCATTTTTCTCATGATAAAGAAGGAGAAATTTTTATGCAAATGAAAGTACCATTTTTATGCTACTTTATGACAAGTTTTATGTCAAGTTAAAGTTAATGAACCCAAGTCGGTCGGTACCGTACCAATAAGATAGGACATCCACTCCGAAGGACGAATGAGAGAAGGATGGATGATTCCTAAGGGGCACCCACTCCGAAGGACGAATGAGAGAAGGATGGGTAGTTCCCGAGGTATATGCAATCACACCGAAGGATGCTTGCAAGAAGGTGTGAACCTCCAAGGGTTGAGTCTAGCCATCAGGCCTAGGGCCACAACAAGGGCTAGCTCAACCAAATGATGTGTTCCCAAGGGAAAAAAGGGAACGGTTCCGAACGGAACGCACAACCCTGACTTCAGGGGTAATTGGAGCGTGACAAGTTTAAGGAAGAGATATTTTCAAGAAAGAACGTTTTTAAGTACATTGTCACATTCATATGCAAGCATCAATGTACATTCATGTTTTATGCACGACATGCATTATTCATTGCATGTAAACCCATACTGAGTCTTTCGACTCATAGTTTGAAATTGTATCATTCTAGATAACATTGCAGGTGGGGAAATCTAGAAGAGGGACCGACGGGATTGTCCTCTTCTCTTTTGTTGTTTCATTGTAAATTTTTGGAAAAGCCGACATGAACCTCCGATATGTGGTGGTCATGGATTATTCGGCCCAGTAAGGTTTAAGGTTTTACCCGATTGGCATTTTGAGACCATGGTGTAATTAATTCAAGTCATCGGTTGACTAGTAGGTTCTAATGTTCGTACGTACGTTAGATGCTAGCGATATAAAGTTTTTTTTTAAAAAAATTATGTTTTCCGCTGCAAGAAATTAGTAATTACGCTGGCATTTTAGGAATGCTCGTGGCTGTCATTAGCCTCGATGAGCTAGCGTTCGGGGCGTGACAATCGGGCCTGTGGCGTACAGGTTGGCCTTACCACCTTGCTTTGAGGGAGTACACAACGTGTTTCATGTATTGCTCCTAAGGAAGTATATACCTGACCCTACCCATGTTTTAGATTATGAGCCCTTGCAGGTTAGAGAAAACCTTACATATGTAGAAAAACCTATAAGAGTTTTGGATAGGAAGGAACAACAACTAAGGACTAAAACCATACTGCTTGTTAAGATTTTGTGGAAAAACCACGGAGTAGAAGAGGCCTCATGGGAGTTTGAAAGTGAAATGTACTCGAAATACCCACATTTGCGGGAAGAACAAAGTTAAGAAGGATAATGTTATATCGATTCTCGTTTTGTGATAGAATTTTGATATGACTTGCCTGATCTTTTGTTTCTCTTCATTGATTGTACCTTTATGTTGTATAACTACACATATGAGCTCTATTGTTATGTTGTAGTATAGATATACACATATATGTGCTCATGATTTAATGTTGGGATTGAGACTAATTGTTTTACCATGTATCAGATGTCATCAAGTCGCTGACCCCCGCGCTCGTAGTCAGTCTCTTCCCCACACTCTCCCCCGGGTAGAAGAATGACCGCACGGGAATACCGTAGTCTGTTCCATGTGAACCCTAGACCTCTTAACGCAATACCGCCTCAGCAACCGCAGTTGCCAGAGATTAGGGAGGGGACTCAGGAGCCCCCGCCCCCTCAAGGGAATATCCGGCCCACTCCTGTTAGGCGGAGTTACCCCAAATTTCCTGGACACAGAATGTGGTGGACTGACTCTTCAGATCCGGAAGAGGACCCTGAAGAGAATTCAATGGAGGAGGACCTTCACCTAGGATGATAGGAAATGAGTGCAAAGAAAAGAGTTCGACATGGGAAAAAGATTCCTGGGAATACATTAGAAGAGAGATAGGTAGAGGAAGAAGTAACCTCGATGATTCTTCTCAGAGCTCATCTCAGGAAGTGGACTTTGCTCCTAGTCACCATGAACCTTCGGGTAATGTAGTCCATGACCCCAGTAATGCAAGTCGGAGTTACGGAACCATGTCCCTCTCTTGGGCGGGTAGTAACTCCCCTGACCACGTCAATTATGATGATGTTAGTAGTGGGGCCAGTTCGAATGTTCGCCCGCAACCATATGGTCCTAGAGCTCCACCAACAGGACAAAATTTCTGGTAAGAGATATCGAATTCCGAGGACGGAATTTCTATAAGGAGGGGAGGATGTGAGACCCCGATTTTAATTCTGTCAATTTAATGCTTATGACCTCTTAAGTATGTATTACTTAAATTAAGTACGTATTATGGAGAAATATATGTATGGTTATATTAATCTAAGTTATGTCTAGGTGGAATTTCTCCCTAGCGTTTTATGAGTTTTAAGTTAGAATTTAAATGTTACATTATTTGAAATTGTTACAATTGAGTGATTGAGATTTATTAGCCTAATTGTTTTAATTAATGGAATATGTCTCTAAGTTACAATATTTGGAGGAATTTAATCAGGGCTTTAACCTTGAAAATATGTGTGGCAAAATGTGAGTCCTTGGAACAAAAATGAGGAGACATATTAGAGTTAGTTTTGTGGAGTGGCAGAAAAACAAAATAAGTTTTCATGAGGGGCAGAAAAGGAAAAGAGGGGAGAAATAGAGGAGAAAAAGGGAAAGAATGGGGAAAGGGCAGTTTTGCCTTTTTTCCCTTCCCCCAAGCCTTTCACGTATAAGGCAACCCCTCATTCCCACACAAATCACTTTGCCCTAGCTCACCCGAACAAGAGAAGAGAAAGAAAGAAGAATGAGAAGTAGAAAGAAGAAGAAGAAAGAGAAAGAAGAAGAAGGAGAAGAAGAAAAGGAGAAGGAAAAAAGAAGGAGAAAGAAAGAGAGAGAGAAGGAGGTGAGTGGTTTTGACCGGCCAAGCCATACCCATTTTTACCCATTTTCTCTTTTCTTTTGAATGGTTGTTGGTTGTTGTGTTTGACTGATTTTCTCCTTGTGATTCATGTGTATTTCTTTGAAGAAGTGTAGAACTAGTAAGTTGTAAAGAGTAACATGGGTTGTACATGAAACCAAGGAAAATGTGGCCAGATCTGGAAATTTATACACAAGAGAAACCAACATGCACTTTAGGTGTTTGATAAAAAAGACCAAAAGAAGTGGAATAGATGCAATAGCATTTGTTTGAAGAGATGGGATCATGGTTTTGTTGGAAGTTTTGATTTGTAGTTGTAAAATAGAAGTCTGAAATATGAGGTTAAGAGGAGAGCATGTTAAGGCAAATTTTGTGTGTTGGAAGTGTAATGTGCGATTTGTGTCTGAAGAATGGACTGACGCTCGACATGGGCTTGAGCGTCCTTCAGGGACTGACGCTCGACATGGGCTTGAGCGTCCTTCAGGTATTTTTGTACAGAAAGTTCACGTTCGCCCGACGCTCGACAGTGCGGTCGAGCGTCCTTAGAACAAATTTCGTACAGAAACTTCACGTTCGACTGACGCTCGACAGACGCTCGAGCGTCACTCAAACTGTTGCACACAGAGAGTTTACGCCCGACTAATGCTCGACGAGGCGATCGAGCATCCCTTAACACTTTCATACAGAGGCATAACGCTCGACGAGCGCTCGACTGATGCACGAGCGGCTTTTTTTGAATTTCACGAAATTTTCCTGAAATTTTAGTTTCCTTTTGAACTATTAGGAAACTCTACTAGGTTTTTCACTTAAGAAAATACCTTGTATTGTAAGATCACCATTTAGAATTCAAGGAATATGGATGTTTTTGTATGACGAAGTATGAGTTATTGAATGACTACTCTATACGTCTAGTGAACCTTTGAATAACACTAGTATGATCCAATTGTAGGCAAAGTGCAGTTCAAACGCTCAAGGGAACGAAGGTAAGTGAAAATTGTAAGTGGAAACTTACGCTTTTTGAAAAAACTGGAATGATGCACAGCATGAATTCTCATGATTTATTACGACATGACATAAGCATTTGCATGAAAAAGAAAGTTTTGTGCGAATGAAAGTATGAGAAGAAATTATGATTTCTCATCATCAAGCATGACATGAGCACACCATTAGCATTTGCATTCATTTTTCTCATTAAAAAGAAAGATAAATTTTATGCAAATGAAAGTACCATTTTATGCTACTTTATGACAAGTTAAGTTAATAAGCTAAAGTCGGTCGGCACCGTATCAAGTCAAGAAGGTGCATCCATACCGAAGGACGTTTGCGTGAAGGGTGGATGTCACCTAGGGAACCCATACCGAAGGATGCTTGCAAGAAGGATGGGTAATCCATGAAGTATGTGCAATCACACTGAAGGATGCTTGCAAGAAGGTGTGAACTTCCAAGGGTCGTGTCTAGCCACTGAAGGACGAATGCGAGAAGGTGTGCTAGCTCGACCACATGTAAGGTCCCCAAGGGAAATAGGGGACAGTTCCAACGGGAACGCACAACCCTGATATCAGGGGTAAATAGAGAGTAAGTAGCCCACAAGATAAGAATTGGAATGATTTTCCGAAAGCAAGAGTTTTACAAGTATAAGTGATGTTTTCAAGAGCAAGTGCATGTACATATGAAATCATGAGGCATACACGTGCATCAAAATTCATGGTCATGCATGAATTTCATTATGTTTACATGTTTATTATTTCAAGTTCAAGTGCATGCTTATGATTTCAAGTTCATGATTATGAGTTCAAGTATAAGTTCATGGTTTCAAACTCACGATTTCAAGTTCATGTTTTCAAACCATGATTTCAAGTCCATGTTTTAACTATAATTCCTTACTGAGTCTTTCGACTCACAGTTTTAAATTGTATTATTCCAGATAACACTTCAAGTGGGGAAAACTAGAAGAGGGACCGACGGGAATGTCCTCTTTTCTTTTTCTTGTTTCATTAAAGGGTTAGATGTAAATTTTTGGAAGAGCCGGCATGAGCCTCCGTTGTGCAGTGGTCATGGGTTTTCGGCCTACTAAAGTTTAAAGTGTTTAACCGATTGATATTTTGAGACCATGTTATAACTACTTCAAGTTATCATTTGAGGAGCATGTTCTAATGTTCGTATGTGCGTTAAACGCTAGCGATATAAAGCTTATTTTAAAAATTTAGGCATTATGATATATTCCGCTGCAAGAACTTTAGTAAGTACGCTTGAGCGTTCCTTGTCAGGAATGCTTGCGACTGTCATTAGTCTCGCCAAGCTAGCGTTCGGGGCGTGCCAGCAAGTCTTCTATGTCACAACCATATTTGCATGAGCAAGTCTTCTATGTCAGTTAAAGCATAAAAACATTTTACATTTTCAGAAGAAATATTCTCTAAGTGGACAATATACTCATTTTCCTGTCTGTGTCCTCCAAACAAGACTTTCTTACTCTCTATATGTTCAACAATACATATTGATGATTCAAATATGACTCGATTTCTCTTTTATCACATAATTTACTAATGCTCAGCAAGTTATGCTTCAAACCATTAACAAATAAAACATGTTCAATAGTGGGATTAGGAGCCACACTGATGTTTTCATTACCAAGTATTCTTCCTTTACCTTTATCACCAAATGTAACCGATCATTTATTTTGTACTAAGAGATTTGAACCAACTCTTATCGTTGGTCATGTGCATGGAGCATTCGCTATCAAGAACTCAATGTTCCTTGACTTCGATTGTCTTCAAGCACTCATACAAAAAAGAATCACGTCTTTATTTTTGTTACCCAAATCTTTTTGGGTCCTTTGGTGTTAGAGCCTATTTCTTTCATCTTGCCTTTACGAATCCAAACAAATTTAATGCCACTAGAAGATATATTTCTAGCAAGACAAACATGTGATATATATCTTGATTATCACAAAAGTTGCACAAATTAAATGATGAAGAGGAATTTGTGATCGTATAAAAATAAGATTTTTTGATCATTAAAATAATCATATCCAATGTCACTTTTGTTGAAATAACACCTTTGAGAACCAAAAAGAATGTCAAGTTTCTTTTCCCTTGAGTAAATCTTGCAAGATCATTTGTAAGAGAGTTAATTTTCATTTTCAAAGTGTTGTTTTCAGATATTAAAACACTTGAATTATTTTGCAAATATTTTTCAGTTTCTTTCGTAGATATTGCAAGATCTTTTCTAAGAGATATAACTTGACTTCTTAATGTATCATTTTCTTTTGTAATACTTTCAACGTTCTTTTTTATCAAACAATATTTTGAAGATATTCTCTTAAGTTCAAGGTATTGTTTGTCAAAAGCATCTTGTAACTCATCAAAAGAAAAGTATTGAATCAAATAAAATTGTACCTCATCATCACTTTCCTTAGCCATCAAGCAAATGTTTGCAACTTCCTCTTCATCATTTCACTTTCGTTGTCATTGGATTCTCCTCATGCAGTCATAAAATCTTTCTTCTTGTCCTTGAAGTCTCTTGACTTCTTGTATGGTTCCATGTTAGGACATTCTAATTTGATATGTCCCGGTTTTTTGCAACCAAAACATATAATCTCATTCTTTTTGATGTTGTCACCCTTGAAGTTGTTCTTTTTTGGGTATCTCTTGTCGCCTTGTTTCTTTCGAAATAATTTCTTGAACTTCTTTGTACACAAGGTCATCTCTTCATCTTCATATGAAGATTCTTCATTGCTGGAGTATCATGCTTTTAAGGTTATCCTCTCTTTCCTTTTCCTTCATCTTCATTTCCCTTAACTTGGTTCATTTTGTGGGTCATGAGAGATCTCATAAGCTCGTCCAAAGATAGTTTTAGTAAATATTTGGCTTCTTGGATAGTTGTAACTTTAGGTACCCAAACTTTAGGAAGACATCCACGTTAGTATATTTTTTATTAGGAGATTTCAATCAATTTATAATATCTGTAAAGCAAGTAAACATGGAAGATATGGATTCATCAGATTTCATCTTAAACAATTCATAACTATGAACAAACATGCTAATCTTGTTTTTCTTAACCTGATCTGAACCTTCATGAGCAACTAACAATTTATCCCAAATTTGGTTAGCAATATCACAACCAAAAACATGGTTAAATACATTAGCATTAATGGCACAATATAAGACATTCATATCTTTAGAATTTAAAAACATGTGTTTAACGTCAGCATCATCCTAATCTTTTTCATCATTCAACTTATCCTCTGCATCTTTAGGAAATCTAGGATCACGAGAAATAACTCTCCACAGTTCATAGTCCACAACTTAGATATTTTCCAATAGTTGTAGCAAGTTCCATTAAACAAAGGAAGTCGGTTTGTGGATTGACCTTCAGCCAATGAAGAACTAACACGGATTGTCATTACTAAGGCTATTAAACATCAGCCCTTATACCAATTTTGAGTCAGAATAACAACCCAAGATGGGGGATGAATTGAGTTTAAATAAAATATGAAACTATTTCATTAAAAACTTAGATTTGAAAAACGTTTCGAGCAATATAAATCGCAGCATAATAAATAATAGCAATAAAGTAAGAGAGATAAAGAAAAGAGATAAGACTGAGATTTTAGATGATTTAGCCAAGACTTGCCTACGTCCCCCCATGGCTATTACCTTTTTTGGGCTTTTTCCACTATAACCCAATAGTAGTCACAACTTAGCTTCTGAGTGCTAAGTAATCGTCACTGGCATTTTCTCGAGCTCACGCTTCAACTTGTACAATAAATCTCACAACCAATGAGATTTATTCTATCCTCATGAGTAGGCCCAAGTTGTCGTGTCCCTCATGCTCGTATTAGTCTCTAAGCTCTCTTTGTAGTAACAAAGGTGCATACATGGCAAGATTACAGCACGTTCTTTTCCTATGGGTCTTAAGATTGTGGTAATCTATTTAGGTGTATAAAGATTACTATATAGTAAAGAAAACCAACGGAGAAGTAACCTGGAGAAAATGGAAATCAAGTTAGAAGAAAAAAATATACTAACAAATAGACAGGTCATAACAAGAAAACAGTACTCAAGAAAAAAAAAATCAAACTGCTGGGGTTAAGGATTAGGGGATACAACTCCTATGCTAACATAAGTAAGCCTATAGTGAATTCTCTAACCCTATCGATCAAAAATATTTATAAGCACACCAAGCAAACAAAAGAAAAAATGAAACAACAACATCATTCAAGAAGAGTCTTCATCTGAGGAAACAATGAGGTCGATCCAGTCGATGTGGTTGTGGTTTGCTCCCACAGGGTCGTTCTCTAGTGGAAACTCTAGTGGCAGATCTTTAGGGATGAGGTAGGGCTGGGAGTCCACGATCACTTCTAAGCCATCAGTTACTAGTGCTCGAATGTGGATGACCAGGATATGGGTGAGTAGCTCATGGGTAACAATGGAATTGAATATTGGCATTATATGTCTTAGAGAAATAAATGTAGACAAATAAAATGGGTGGGTCTTAAGGACTCAGTAAAGGGGGATGGGGGCATGTGATGACAACCATGCAAACAGTACATATGTCACGCCCCGAACGTCATCCCGCAGGGACCGTGACAACCGCGAGCAATCCCCAGGAAAGCTCCAGCGTTCATGCATACATACTTACAGCGAAAAAATACAGAATCGCGAGAGAAGCGAGCCAACTCATAACATGATTAAGGTTCTCAATAAACTTGCATCTTAATATATACATATTATGTTTAACATTTAAACAAGTGACGGATCTCATCGATCAGGTCACAACAACAAAACATATAAATAATCTTTCTTCTAAGTCAGGTAGTCCTCCTGACTTCCTTCACCTGAGGCATCTAGAATGACACAATTTTAAAAACGTGAGTCAAAAAGACTCAGTAAGGGAAAAACATAACTTTAAAAACATGATCTTGACTTGGACTTGCTTAACATGAGAAATCATAATTCATAATGCACATGCATGTCATGGTTATGCATATGCTCTTGCTTGTAGACATAATCTTATTCTTGAAATTGGCCCATGACCCTTGAAAACATTTCTTTCATAACTTATGGGCTACTTACGCTCCATTTAACCCCTGGAGACCGGGTTGTGCGTTCCCATCGGAACCGTCTCCCTTTCCCTTGGGGACTTTTCATTTGGTCGAGCTAGCCCGTAGTTGCCCCAGGCCTGATGGCTAGACACGACCCTTGGAGGCCCACACCTTCTCATTGTCCTTCAGTGTGGTTTGCACAGCCTCTTAGGATTCACCCAACCTTCTCGCATTCGTCCTTCGGTATGGGAGTCCATCATGATAGTACGGTACCGACCAGAGCCCCTTGACTTAACTTTTCTTTCCATAAAACTTTCCATACGACATTGGATAAAAATCACTTTAGAAAATCATGCAATGCTCATGTCATGCCATGCTTGCTTGAAATAGCATGCTTGTTCATGAATCTATGCAGCGTGTCATTCCAGTTTTGAAAAAAATGTAAGCTTACTTACATACTTACAATCCACTTACCTCGGTCAGCTTGATTATGAATAAAGGTACGAAGATCGCCTACAAGCGATTCAAACACCTCTTAGTTACTAGGAATTAAGTACATAAGCATACAAGATAAATATTTGTATATAGCTCGGTTTTTCCCAAAAATATGTTTCTGAAAAATATTATATCATTTTCAAGGGATTACTTAGAAAACTCTTATTAATCATCTAAGAAAAGTATTTAGCAAATTAACATATCCTAATAGCATCTATGTCCAAAATCAGTAATCAAATGGTACCAAAATCCAAGTTTTGCTAATTACCTTAACAAGTACAAATCTGAGGTTTAAGTTCCATCATTTATACTTAACTAACTTGCAAGATTTCTCTTCATACTAAATCTAGGTTTTTAACCTCTAATTCATTCGGCCATAATATTAATTTCACTTGTACATCACATGAAATTACATTTTAAATTACTAATCGTTTGGCCATTAGGGTTTCCTTCACTACATCATTCGGCCATGCATCAATACAAGTGTTTTTGAAAGTCAAAATTCATCCCAATGTTTTCCCATCCTCCGTTCTCAGGTTCACGACCTAGTTTCTACAAATCATGGCTCAAGAGCATGAATCCACTTAAAATATCATTCGGCCAACACCATATTTCATACATTTTCATGCTATGTACCACATACTTTCATATTCTCTTCATCATAGTGAAACCCGTGACTTATAACCACAGTAATTCTAGCAAATCAGCTTCACATTTAACTCAAAAGATCCATATTTCAATCATGACAGAGGTATACTAAACCTAACATGTATCTCGGCCAAATGTGGTGCAAGCTAATACCCAAAACATTACTAACATGCATAGACCATCTCTTCACATTTTCTAACAACCAAGTTAGGATCTTAGGCATGCATGTTCCATTTCCAAACTCACATTAGGTCCTAAAAGTTATCCAAACTCGGATCTAGCAAATATAAGTCATTCGGCCAACAAAATCATTTTGCACCAACAACCATATTTGGCCTTACCTTGATGATTGAACACAAGCTTTGCTAAAAGAAGAACACCTAGCATAATAAAACATCTAAGGTCAGAAACTATAAAGAACTCAAGCAAAACAACATTATGAAAATCAAATCTACCTCTACCTTCCACTAATCACACGGTTTTCACCAAAATCCTCCCTTACCCTCAACTTTCGGTTCCACCTTTAGGAATGGTTCCAACGGCTGAGATTTGTGTCTTCAAGGTGCTAAGATAGAGGTTTATGGTGGGGAAAAGAGAAATGTTCAGCAGCTGAAAGTTGCTTGAAGAAACAAGGCAAGACTTGAAACTTTGAAGTGATTTGGTTTCAAGAGAGTGAGCCAAGCTTCTATCAAGAGAAGATGGCTAAGTGAAGAGAAATTTTCAGCCACCAAGAGAGAAGAAATTAGTTGAGCCAAGGGGGAATTTCGGTCACCAAAGAAGAGAAGCAAACCTAGAACATAGAGAAGTGTTTTGGTTTCAAGAGAATGAAAGCAAGACTTAAGCCAAAGGGATGAGTTTCGGTCAAGAGAGAAAAAAGAGAAAGAGAGTTGAAGTGAAAGTGTTATTCGGCCAAGCAAATGAGCAATTGAAATGTGAAGGAGTGGGGGGAAAATAATGCGTAGAAGGCTAATTGAATTTCACTAGATTCAATTATGACAATGACAAAGAAAGTTGAAAATGACAAGAGGAAAAGGGGGGTGAACTTGGTGAGGTGTGGCCGACCATGGTGTTGTCACTTTCACCCTTTTCTCTCACCTCATCCCTTTGTCCCCTCATGCCATGCCCTTCAATTGAATCTCCTTGCCTACCCACTTCAATTTCTCTATTTCCTTGCTTATCTTTCACGTGAACATCACACCATTTCAAACTTCTCTCCTCTTGTCTTGTCTTGTCAATTTAATGCTCATCTTATCTCTTCTTTGCTCTTCAAGTGAGCCACAAGACTTCAAGACTTTTCTCCTCTTTGCTCTTCACGTGATCTACCAAATTCTAGACTCTTCACTTTTGCATTTCACTTATCTTCTCTTAATTCTCTTATCAAATAACTACATTAACTTATCACACACATATGTACTCTATCTTATCTCCTATAAGCATTTTAACTTATCTAATTCAATCCCATAACTTATCAACATGATAACTTATCTCAAAATAATTATTCTAGCTTATCTCTAAGATAGCCACAACAATGTATTATCTTAAAATGCAATATACAATGCAATGCCCATGTTTGTTTTTAATGCACCTTTCCTTTACAAATCCACTGTTTCACCCCAGAGGCAAGACTGTGCATCCAATCTCTCCTGCACTCTAAGACATTTCAAGGCATTCCGTTGCCCTAGGACAATGCGTAAAAGCCCATTATGCCTTTTACCCCGGGGCCATCCTACTCGGTAGTGATGGTTGCACTCCCCAATGGTCGGTACCGTCACCCCATATAAACTTTTCCATTGTTGACATATCCTTATATCATGCAAATGCAATGTGAATATCATAACAAAAACATTGATACATATTTTTCACAAAAATATGTCCTTACCTTAAATGAAATGAAAACTTCACACGTAAACGTGCTATTCCATAAATAACTTTGTAAAAGACTTTACAAATATATCACATCCTTGTATTTATTTCAAAAATAAATATCATTTAAATAAACTGAATTACTTACCCAAATCAGCAAGCATTAGATATAAAATTTTCATTAATCAAACATAGGCCAAAAATCTAGGTTTACTAATTCAAGTCCAATAGAGACATGAACTTGGGCTTGCTGGAAATCTCATTTTCAAACAAGGCCAGTAGATACAGAAAGTTACTTGGGCCGGCTCAAAAGAAGGAAAAGAGGCCAAAATCATGTGGCCATCTAAACTAAGTTTTTTTGGGTCAAAAGGGGACCTAACATTGGGATCCACTTACAAAGCCCAAGACTTAGACAAAACACAAGAATTCCAGTCCCATAAGAACAGTAAAGTACTAGAAAATAGGTCCAATTCATATAGGCAATAAACAAACCCGTTTTTGTGAAAACCTTGTTTTTTATTATAACTATAAAAATTCATAACTTATTCATCATATCTCCAAATGACTGAAAATTTTAAATGAAGGCTCCTAATGGTGTATAGTCTAATACCTAAAAATTTCATATAAATCCAGGGTCTTTTACTATACAAGAAAAATCACTAAGTGTGCTGTTATAAAAAATTAAGCTAAACTAGACTAGGTTTAATCTAATTAATCATATCTTCCTATTTCTATGTAAATCGTTGCATGAAACATATCCTATATGTTTCTAATACCTCTTAATCACCTAGGAACCGTACCATGCAAAATAATTACACAAAATTACCTTAAAAAACATCAAAGGGGCAAAATTACCTAATCTTCATTATAACTTATAATCTTCAAAATTCTCTTGCATCTAACCAACCTAATCCCTTTTCTAACTCATGAACATCCTAATGGAAAGTTACAGATCACTATAAGTTTAGTCTTTGCACTTTATATTAAGACATAATCGTTAAAATCAATTAGAAATGTGACACAATCCTAGCTGTCAATTATAATGTGAATGAAAAGTATAAATATGTTAGTAGCTTAAAGTATAATGTGTTATGTTTGGTAACTTTGAATTTGAATAGTAAAAAATAGGTAGTTAAATGGTCCAAAGTATAATTTTCTAACTGTATTTTTCCATTTTATTAGTGAAAATAAAATAAAAAAGTTTTCCATTTGTTTGGTAATAGTTTTTACGTTAATGTTAGTAAAGTTATTTTATGATATTATATATAATTGTGACTAGTTTTTTTTAATGTAATTTTATGAATAATTAAAACGAATGATCAAATTCAAAGTTAAATTTTAAATGAGGGATAAGTTTTGTCGAGTGAGAAAAAGCTGTAGGAGAAAATGAAAACAAAAAATCCTTTTAATAGGACCATTTTTAATGAAGTTCATTGAAGTAATGTATAAAACTACCCGGGTTAGAAAACAATCTCCCTTGCCACATACACTTTCAGGTAAGGGTGGGAGGAATATTCCGGTTCTTACTGAAAATTTTGATACGGATTCCAGTCTATTTCAGTATGGAACCAGACCCTATGTCTAAGAGTTTTCGAAAAAAAGTAAAAAAAAAATTTGTAAAAATTTAGTAAAATTTAAAAAACAAACAGCAATGAAAAAAAAGTAATCCACGGCTCAAACTGCACCTGGTTTTCAAGCTTCAAGCAAAAGGGCAGAGTGCTTGTTGAGGAATCCCGAAATTCTCGGCCAACATCAAATGAAGAAATCCCAGCTGATATCACGTAGAAATCCCAGCTGATATCACGTGATTCTACCAAAAATAAAAGTCAGCAAATCTCTCATATGTGGGCAGGAGCGTCTTGTGATTGATTTTGTAATCAATTCTTTGTTCCCCACATATCTGTATAAATAGGACTCAAGTCCTCTGTGAATGATCATCGAATAGAAGAATAAGTTTCTTCGTAAGTTTCTTTTCTTCCTCTTGTTCCCCTCTCTGATTTTCATTTCTTCATTTCGCAGCTCTGTTCTCATCAGCATAGAACAGAGACTGCAATTTCTCTTCGTTTCACATCACCGTGACCGAAGTATTGCTCTTCATTTTACATCACCCAAACGTGATTGTCACACGTTTTGAGTGATCTCATTTCTCCAAAAATTCCTTTCATCCGATCATTGGAAGTGGATTTTTGTTCAGCAAAGCATTTTTCGTTCTCTGCAGACCGCTCGTCCACAGGTTGAAGACGACTCTCAGTTTTTCTTTAAGTCCAGCCCACTACTCCGGCTAGTCCTTTCTTTTGCAATACCTGCCCAGCCCGCAAGCGCGCGCCCACAGCCCACACACAGACCGCCCAGATCCATTTGCCTTGATCCGGTCTAGCGCGCCCATAGTCCTTTCTTTTGCAATACCTGCCCAGCCCGCAAGCGCGCGCCCACAGCCCACACACAGACCGCCTAGATCCATCTGCCTTGATCCGGTCCAGCACGCCCACAGCCCACACTCAAGACCCGCGTGCCGACCCGCGCCTCTGGTCCAATACCCACCCCGATCCGACTCGACCCGGTCCGCAATTTCAAAAAAAAAAACAGAGTTCAGTTATTCTCTTTCATGGCTGCCAAGGAAGAAAAATTTGATGATCCTACCCATCATTTATATATACATCCTTCAGACCATCCTAGTTTGGTCCTCGTCTCGCATCCGCTTACTGAAGACAATTACGCCTCATGGAGTCAAGCGATGCTACTCGCTCTTGAAGCTAAAAACAAACTTGGCTTCATCGATGGTACCGTTTCTCCACCAAAATATACCACCTCCTAGGAAGCCCGCCAATGGAAGCGATGTAAAGTCATGGTAATGTCCTGGCTCCTCAATTCAATCTCTAAATAAATATCTTCTAGTGTCATCTATTGCAAATCCGCTTTTGCAATTTGGACCGATTTAAAGGATCGGTATTCTCAATTTAATGGCACACGCCTCTACAAACTCAAACAAGATATCAATAATCTTGTTCAAGGTTCTCTCTCAGTCACCGGATACTTTGCAAAGTTGAAGAGCTTATGGGATGAGTTAGCTGAAATCCAACCTCAGCACATTTGCACCTATGGTACCTGCACTTGTGGTGCCAGAAAAGAGAGTCTGGCCCAGCGCGAATCCGACAATGTCTTGACTTTCCTTATTGGGCTCAACGAGTCTTATGCTGCAACACGTGGGCAGATACTGTTAATGGATCCACTTCCGGCTGTGAGCCGCGCTTATGCCCTGGTCCTACAAGAAGAGCGTCATCGGAGTGTTTCCACTCCACCAGCCATTAAAGGCATTGCATTGGCCACTACCAATTATCCACCACGAAGAGATAGTCGACCCGGTCCATCCAAGAAGTCCCTCAAGTGCACTCACTGTGGAAAAGATGGTCGTACCATTGACCGCTGTTACCGCATCCACGGGTTTCCTTCAGGCCCACGCAACTCAAAGCCTGGTCGAGGTCCCCAACATAGTGCCCACCAAGTCTCTTCAACTAGCAGCCTTCCTTTCACACCTGAACAGTGCCAGCAGCTTTTGGCCATTCTAAACAACTCAGCCTCATCTCAACCCATGTCATACCAAGTATGTAGTGTTGAATCTTCATTGGCAGGTACGTCCAATAATGATCCTTCGTGGATTCTTGACAGTGGCGCCACAGATCATATGGTTTGCACAACCACTGTTTTGACCCATTCTTTTCCCGTTCATGGTCGCACGGTCAAATTACCAGATGGCTCACATGCCACTGTTACTCACATTGGATCCGTTCGTTTCTCTTCTACTCACACTTTAGACAATGTCCTTTGTGTCCCAAACTTCCATTTCAATCTTATTTTCGTTCGTAAATTATGCAAGACCCACCATTGTCTCATTATTTTCTCTTCTGATTTTTGCTTCATCCAGGACCTACGCTTGATGAAGATCATTGGGATGGGAACTGAGCGGGACGACCTCTACCACTTTGCCAACACCAGGAATGCTTGTTTTCAGGTGGCCACATCCACCTCATCTTCCCACATTTGACACCAACGTTTAGGTCATTTATCAAATAAAGCTTTGTCTTTCCTTTCTAATAAAATTCCAGAAATTTGTAGTTCCACTTTGGAACCATGTCTCATTTGCCCACTAGCTAAACAAACTCGTGCTCCTTTTCCAACTCGTTCCATCTCTTCCCTTAAACCTTTTGACTTATTGCATGTCGATATTTGGGGGGGTCATCGCACCTCTTCTACTAACGGCGCCCAATACTTCCTCACCATAGTAGACGATTTTACTCGTAGCACTTGGGTTTACTTAATGCACCACAAATCGGACACTCGTTCCCTATTGCAATATTTCATCCACCTTATTGAAAATCAATTTTCCACCACCATCAAAATCATACGGAGTGATAATGGCCCAGAGTTCCACATGCCCACATTCTATGCACCCAAGGGTATTATTCATCAAACCAGTTGCGTCTCCACTCCTCAACAAAACGGGTTGGTAGAACGCAAACACCGTCATCTCCTCAATGTTGCCCGTGCATTACTCTTTCAAGCCCATATGTCTACACACTTCTGGGGGGATGCTATCCTTACTGCCACTTACCTCATCAATCGAACTCCTTCTCCAGTTTTGGGTGGTGTTTCTCCCTATGAAAGATTGCATGGTGTCAAACCCACATACAGTCATTTGAGAGTGTTTTGATGCCTATGCTTTGCTTCCACTCACTTTCAGAACCCCTCCAAATTCGACCCGCGAGCAACTCAATGTGTTTTTCTTGGTTATCCATATGGCCAAAAGGGATACCGACTCTATAACCTTGCCACACACAAAGTCTTTGTTTCCCGGGATGTCATCTTTCATGAAGATGTCTTTCCTTTTGCCTCTTCTACTCTTGACCCTACAGAACCCGCTCTCCCTTGTCCTGTCTTCCCTATTGACCCTTACATAGATACTTCAGCCCCCACACCATCCACATTGCCAACTTCTTCTCCAGCACCCCAACGTTCTCACCGACCCACTCAGCCACCAACATATTTGCAAGACTTTCATGTGGAACGGGCTCTACCGTCTCGGCCCGCTCAATCATCTGACTCTGCGCTGGTTCGTTCGTCAGGTACTCCCTATTCACTCACTGATTTTCTCTCTTATTCCCGTTTATCTCCTCCTCATCGTGCCTTCACCACAGCCATCTCTCTTGCCAAAGAACCACAATCTTTCTTGCAGGCCATGGATGATCCACATTGGCGTGTCGTTATGTGTGCTGAGATTGATGCTCTCGAGCTCAACCATACTTGGGTCCTTACTCATCTTCCTCTTGGTAAAAGACCCATTGGATGCAAATGGGTCTACAAGATCAAACACAACCCTGATGGATCTATCGAACGGTACAAGGCTCGCCAAAATCTATCGAACGGTACAGTCAGCAAGAAGGTATTGACTATACCGAGACCTTTGCTCCCGTTGCCAAAATGACCACCGTTCGGGCCATTTTAGCCATTGCTTCCGCTCACAACTGGCATCTCCATCAGCTTGATGTCAACAATGCATTCCTTTATGGCGATCTGGATGAAGAAGTCTATATGACGCTTCCTCCGGGATTCGGACGAAAGGGGGAGACTCGAGTATGCAGGCTCGTTAAGTATCTTTATGGCCTCAAACAAGCCTCGAGACAATGGTATGCCAAGCTCTCATCCACCCTCATTGTTGCAGGATACACACAATCCAAGACAGATTACTCCTTGTTCGTCCGATCCCATAAGGGCACTTTTACTGCTATTTTAGTCTATGTGGATGACATTATCGTTGCAGGAAATAGCTTGGAACAAATCAGTACTGTCAAGAAATTCCTCAATGACCATTTCAAGCTCAAGGATCTAGGGATTCTCAAATATTTTTTGGGAATTGAAATGGCTCGTTCAAGCAAAGGTATATTCTTGTCTCAGAGGAAGTATGCACTTGAGATATTGGAAGATACTGGCTTCCTTGGAGCTAAGCCTAGCAACTTTCCCATGGAACAAAACCACGCATTGAGTGAGAGTGAGGGTGAACTTATTGCAGATCCATCCTCATATAGACGACTTGTTGGGAGATTAATTTATCTGGCCATCACGAGACCAGACTTGGCCTATTCAGTGTGCTAAGTCAGTTCATGGACAAACCACACATACCACACTTAGATGCAGCACACAGAGTCTTGCGATATATTAAGAAGTCTCCGGGCCAAGGAATATTTTTATCAGCTTCTAGTGAGCTCCAACTTCATGCATACTGTGATGTAGATTGGGCACGCTGCAGGGACACTAGACGATCTATCACCGGGTATTGCATCCTACTCGGAAAATCACCCATCTCCTGGAAGACCAAGAAGCAAACGACCGTTTCCCACTCATCCGCTGAAGCAGAATATAGATCTATGGCCTCCACATGTTGTGAGATCACTTGGTTAAAGTCCTTACTTACAGATCTCAAAGTAACACACCCTCAACCAGTCAATCTATACTGTGACAACAAGGCAGCCATACACATAGCCTCAAATCCGGTATTTCATGAACGAACAAACACATTGAGATAGATTGTCATGTGGTTCGAGAAAAGCTTCAATCCGGTGTTATTCAAACAATCTACATGCATACAAGCCAGCAACCTGCGGACCTTCTCACCAAAGCTCTTGGACTTGCACAATTTGATCACTTACTAAGCAAGTTGGGTGTTACAAATATCCACTCCAACTTGAGGGGGAGTGTTGAGGAATCCCGAAATTCTAGGCCAACATCAAAGGAAGAAATCCCAGCTGATATCACGTAGAAATCTCAGCTGATATCACGTGATTCTACCAAAAATAAAAGTCAGTAAATCTCATATATATGGGCAGGAGCGTCTTGTGATTGATTTTGTAATCAATTCTTTGTTCCCCACATATCTGTATAAATAGGACTCAAGTCCTCTGTGAATGATCATCGAATAGAAGAATAAGTTTCTTCGTAAGTTTCTTTTCTTCCTCTTGTTCCCCTCTCTGATTTTAACAGTGCTGCCTCCCGAAATCTCTCTCTCGCGGGTTGCTGCCATCACTTGGGAGTTTTTTGTTTTTGTGTTGAATGGTGCAGAGGAACGACTTGACGACTCCAAGAACATCACTGTGTTCCTGTAGGCTTTCTCTGAGTTATGCCTTTGGTTTGAGTTGTCTTTCATTTTGTTTATTGTCCTTTTGTTCTGTGTATTGCGTTTCATTTTGTTTATTGTCCATATTGTTCTTTGTGTATTGCTTTAAATGTTGCAAACCAGAATAAGAAACTGATGACTTTTAGGATGAACATATCTGTAACCTGGAACCGGAATTTCCGGATTCCGTTTCGCGAAAATTTCATTCCCGTTGGAACTGGATGAAATACTTAGTTCCGGCCGGTACCTACCCTTACTTTCCAGACTCCCCTTGAGACACTCTCTTCTCTATTGTTTCTTGGACTTCCATCTTTTAAAGTTTCATCTTTGGCATTCTCTTGTTCTTTTCCCAATTTCACTGTTTATAAGTTAAGATTTCTTTTTCGTTTTCTGATTTTACTGGTATCGAAATCCCCTGGTGTGTCTTTTAAACTAATTCCCTTGGTTTCTCTCCTAGAGAGTGAGTATGGTTTTTCTCTTTCCATCAATATTTCTTCGAATTCGAGGTTTTGGCTCACAATTTCTAGGTTTTAATATTATTGGGTAATTTATTCTGCTGAATTTTTATCTGATGGACTTCTTTTGATTTCAGTTGGGTTTTACTGATTTTTGCAGATTCCTTCTTGTCCAATCTCCACGAAAATTCTTGTATTCATCTCAGTGGATTTGTGCGTGTCGGTTTAAAGAGTACTCAGGCACTGAGAAGCTGAAGTTGGTTATTGAAGGGTTCGAGCCCAAATCCTCTCTGGTTAGTGTGTATCTTCTTTTCTGTTTATTAATTTTTGCTGTAAATTTATTCTTCAGCATGTTGTAGTTTAACCACGTAGTGTGGTTATCTGTACGTTTGTACTTTGATTTTCTTCGGCTGTAGGGCTCCACTGTCAAATTTAGATATTTGTTTCAAAATTACTTATGCTTTTGGTGGATATCTAGTTTCGTTTATAAATTGTCATATATGTGGCTTCCTGTCTGTGACCAGGTGTGGGTGTTTAGAGTCTGAATTCGTTTGGCTTCACACTTATCCTTTCAGTTTTGAATTTGTATTTTCGAAAAATTGTTTGCACGTACACTTTTGGGGTTCTTATATTTAATTTTTCGGCCATATCCGCTGTTAGAATACATGTTCTTAATCGCTTAATTAGCTTAGTTATGAGAGAGAGAGAATGATTTTGTCAGATAACTGAGTTTGGAAGCATGATCAGTGGAAGTTACGACCCATTTTTCTGTGTTATTGATTTTGCAGAGTCAGTCCATCTAATCAAATAAAAAATTAGTTCCATAGGATTATCTTGGCGAATAACATAATGATTTGTTTATGTTTTATCATTGTTGTGTGCATCACAGGTATATACTGAAATCCCATCTGGTTGGTCAATGACTGTATATTTTTTTTCTGGTGACCGTTGAAGTTAAATTGAATAGTAAGTTATCTAAAGTTGTGTTTAATAAAATTCCAAGTACATCCCGTGTTCCTGCTTTCTTTTTTAAAAAAAACTTTTTGTTTCAATGTGTTGATTGACATTCAATCCTTGAATGTTGTAAAATAATGGCTTTCAATAAGTGGTAATGAAGAAGAGCTGTTGGGAATCATGAAGGAATGGGTCGGATTTGTGTGATTGTCTGATGTGCTCATGCAAACTAACATATAGATCTGATGTTTGGAAACGGGAAAGAAATTGAGATTCAATTTGACGGCAAGTTATTAGCGCCCTCCATGTAGATTTGACTAGCCTAGAATTGAGGAAATAACTGTATTTCTTGCAATATGAAAGTATCTTGCACAAGTGTGATTATGCTATTCACTATAGAAATTTGGAGTTGGAGGAGGTATCAAAATAGGGTTTGGAAATAGCTTTTGTTTTGACATCAGTATTCGATAGATTTGCTTTGTTTTGACATTAGGATCCAGTGTGTGTGACTCCAGTTCTTGTTTGCTTTTTTTTTTTGTTTCTCACTCCACCGAAGGTTTTTTGAACACTTCTCCTCCTTTCTGATTGTGGCGTGGTTCTTCAACATGCAGAGGCTTCGCATCAAGTGCAGTTTAGAGAGAGTGACTTGCGGTGGTGTTTCTTCGATCTAATTTTGTGTGGCTTTTTCTTTGTGCCTCCCTCACTCGAAATTTTTTTTCTCAAAACTTCTTCTTGGTGTTGTTTCTTACTTGCTTTCTTAATTTTCAAAGCCTTGGTGTCAAGTGCAGAGCAGTTTGCAGCGACCGACAAATTGGTGGCCAAAGATAATTCTTGGACAAGGTCTAGTGTTGGGCTGGGGAAAGTGTCTTTGAAATTCCCCGATTGGGAATAAATTGTCCGAAAGGTCTCTTCAGCCAAATATGAATTCTTCAGTACGTCGATGTTGGCCACAAATCAAGTCCTTTGATGGTGAATGAAATGGGTGAGTGATTTGGGTCCTCTCTTTTCCTGTAGAAATTATAGATTGTGATTGTTGAGGATGAAGATTCTAGTTGTCTAGTAAGTTCTTCAATGAAAATTTCGTTTCGGTTTTCAATGGTTTTGTTTATTTTCATTAATCTGGCTTTGATACCAATGTTGGTGGGATTTGATTCGGGATCGAGAGAGATGCTGTAAGGCTATTTGGGGAGTGCAAATAATTTTTCACTCTTCCTAGGCAAGCGGCGGAGGGCTGTGCCCCTTATGAACCGGCACAACCCCACCAGGGGGTATGTTGAACCGTTGTCCACATTGTAAAGGTGTGGACACCACAGTTAATCAGTTCATACCTCTTGTTCTCTTATTCGTTCACTGTACTATCAGATATTTGCATCTGGGGCTTCAAATTGATCAACATGTCCTTTTCTCGTATTGATAGTGCTCTTCCTCGTTGTGTTTTCCTTTTTTATTTTAAATCAATCAGCAGTTACAGAGTCCAGTTTTGTATACAGTTTTGTGGGTAGCTTGTTGCAGTTTGTACTAACTTGTTTTAGAAGCTCTGCAAGTAAAGGAAAAGGCGAAGCTTCACCTAGAAATTAACTTACATTTGAGGTGCGTTTTTTCTTATTTTATGTAAACAGGGTCCAGTTTTGTATACAGTGTGTGGGTAGCTTGTTTGAGTTTGTAATAACTTGTTTTAGAAGCTCTGCAAGTAAAGGAAAAGGCTAAGCTTCACCTAGGAAATACCTTACATTTGAGGTGCGTTCTTTCTTATTTTTTCTCCTTTTATTTTTTGTTTATTAATTCCATCCTACAACAGGATGAACTTTTTCATGTTTTGGAATGGCTTCATTCTTAAGGTATCTTTCAATGTGTTTTGGTTGCTATTGTTTCAATGTGTTTTGGTTGCTTTATTGTTTTCAGATAGAAAGAATGTGACGGATCATATGAACTTTCTCAAGTTTTGTTTTCTTTTAGTTCCTGTTTACGCTGATATAACTTTTATTTTGGTGGGCTTTTCTGAGGCTATGTCACCTCGATAGTTAAATGTAAATTTTTGTTAAATTTCTTTTGTGGTCTACATTGATTGTTAGGTAAACCATAAATTTTTGAAGTTATCATAATGTTTCTGACTGTAGATGTAATTTGCAATTGGTTTGATTTGTAGTTCAAATTTATCAGGACCTTTGAAGAATGAAGGTTTTAAAGCGCTATGTGCTCCGAATGTTCATATCACTCAAGTACATCACGGCAAATGTAGTGGACAGAAATAATGGACGGATTGTTGTGACAGCATCCACCGTTGAACATTCTATCAAGGAATCACTCGAGTGCGGCAGGTATTGCAACGCTAAGGCAGCAGCAGTTGTTGGAGAGGTGTTGGCTATGCGACTCAAGGTGGAAGGTCTTGAAGAGGGACTGGGAAGAGGGATTCATGTGGATGTAAACAAGTGGAAAACAAAGGCTATAAGAACCGCACCAAGATATGGGCCATTGTCAATGCTCTTGAGAACAGTGGAATCAAACTTATTCTGGATGATAACGAGGACAGTACTTCTCGGCGAAGTTCCTGATATGTTTCTTAAGAGCAGCCTTGGTCCGAAAATTGATATCTGATAGGCAACAAAATTGTTATGGGGCGAGCTGGATACAACAAAGAAAACATATAGTTCATAAATAGTCTATATAGGGCTGCTCATTTCACCGCCGGTGCAGGAAAAACCGATGCCGGCAGTAAAACTGGCAAATTACCGGTGATTTTACCGGTGACGGTTTACGGTCGAAAATTCCGGCGGTAAACCGTCACCGGTGACTTTTTTAAATTTTTTGTATTTTTTTATAAACGGCGCCGCTCTCTTTATAAAGAGAACGGCGCCTGCAGTTGCTATGGGGTTAGGGTAAAAACCCTAACCCCAACGCTTTTATTTTTTTTTAATAAAAAAATAAGGGCGCCGTTCTCTTTTTAAAGAGAACGGTGCCTTTCACTTGCAATGGGGTTAGGGTTGCTTTTATTTTTTTATAAAAAAAATAAATAAGGGCGTCGTTCTCTTTATAAGCGTCGTTCTCTTTATAAAGAGAACGACGCCCTTTCACTTGCAATGGGGTTAGGGTCTTTCACTTGCAATGGGGTTAGGGTAAAAACCCTAACCCCAACGCTTTTATTTTTTTTTTAATAAAAAATAAAACAAAACGGCGCCTCTCTACTTAAAGAGAACGGCGCCGTTTGGGTTAGGGTTATTAAACCCTAACCTTTTAACGATGAGATGCCTCACTCTCCTCTTTCTCCGTCTCTGCTCTCCCCCCTCCCCCATGTTGTCTCTCACAGTCTCCCTCTCCTCTGTCTCTGCTCTCCCCCGCCCCCAGGTTGCCCCTCACTCTCTTTTGTCTCTGTTGTCTTCGTCGCCCATCCTAGAGCAGTTGGCCGTTGGGTTATGATGTTTTGAAGATGGTCTTCGCAATCGTCATTGCTTTTAAAGAAGAGTTTTTTCGTGGATTTATGTTGTGATTGTTTTGTGAATCTGAATTTTTTCTTTATGAACCTGTTGTTTTCGTTGTGAATATGTGATGGTTTTCATTTTGGGTTCGATAAGAGAAAATTTGTTGTGTAATTTTATGAACCGGTGGTGACCGGTTATTTTGTAACCATCACCGGCAATGGCCGGTTATTTGGCCTGCCGGTTCCGGTGCCGGTGTCAAAAATAAGCCACCGTGATTAACGGTGACGGTGTCGGTTTTGACCAAACCAACACCTACATCACCAGTACCCAGCCCTAAGTCTATATGTTGTCGGAAGCGGTAAACAAAGCTAACTAACAAAGAAAACTAACAACATAGGAGTCAGATACAACAAAGAAAAGTAAACTAATTAACAAGGGCCAAGCAAGGCCAACACAACCAACAGTAAAATAACCCAGAAACAAAAGCCAAGAATTAGCAAAATAACACAGGCAAGCGGAGAGACCAAACATCGACAATCCACGCACCGTCAGAAATTCACTGAGAGCAAGTCGGTACAAGGAGAAACTGATGGGTGCATGAGGCGCCATGTGCCTCCCATTGGAGGCCAGACTCGAGCGATTGAATTTGCCTGAAGGAGCAGAAGGAATCTGATTGGGCTGTGTCCACCAATGATGAACAGAAATACTGGGATATAACCTTCAAGATCCGAGCAGAATGAGACAAGCAGAGGGAGGGGGAGAAGAAAAAAAAGGCCGGAGAAGAGGGGAGTAGGAGAGGAGGGCAGCTAGAAGAACTGGAGCTCGCCAAAAAACAAGGGAGAAAGGGGGGGGGGGGGGGGGGGGGCTAGGGTTTGAGGAAGGTTTTAAAGAGAGTGAAGCGCCTCGTAAGTACAGTTCCTCAGAGTTCGTCTCCCTTTCAATTACATATGTATTTTGATACCAGGTACATTGCCTGCAGATGCTAACGAGGCCTAATGGTGGTCTAAATTCTCTATTCTGCCTTGACATCCTCCTCGTCAAATCCGAACCATAGTGGTATGCTCTCTGACTGTTCAAATGGAACTAAACACCGTTTTTTTTTTGTGACCTAAATAATGACTTAAACAAGGGCCTACACTCTGCAGGCCTTCCAATCAAATGGGAGGTTTTTTTTTTTGCTGTTTCTTTCAAATACAAATCCATAGTCCAAAATTTGAGTGTCCACATCCGCCCGAGTGTGTATGAGTTGATATGAGGTATTAGCCGACCCTAGTTCTACTCTCTACAACAAAACTCGTCTAGAATGATGAATGCGGTGAGATGGCATTAAGCACTCTGCAACTAAGTGACAGTGCAACTAAGGTCACGTTGGTTTGCAAAAGTATTTTAGAATACAATAAGATTTAACAAAATTTACAAAACAAACATTCAAAATCTCAAAAATTTATACATAAATAATAATACATTTTACACAACATTCAACAACTTTTCACACAAATTCAAATACATTTTTCGAAAAAATTATGACAAATATTCTCTCTACATACTTTTTCACCTAACTCTAATATTTTTTATTAAACAATTACATAAAATCATCTTTTTCTACAAATTTCAACAAAAAAATAAATATCTAAACTTTTCGCAAATTTTTACATAAAAACCAATAAAATTCCAATCTACATAAATATTCATAATTTTGTCAAAATGTTAAAAATCTTACAATTTTTTACCAGTTGAACATTTCCTAATAGGGCGTCGCTGATTTTCTCTTGTTACTTAAACAAACAAAGAAGAAAATTACGTGGCTTGCATTTTGCAAATATTGAGCACTATCTTCAGGTTCGTGGCAAGTGGTGTTTGTTTTGGAAACCTCAATCACGACGGGGAAAAAAAGAAGAAGCATATGTACAAGAAACATCTTGGGTATCAAACACATCGTACCCGAAAAATACCATCAGTACTCACAAATGATGATTGCTTTTAATCCATCTTCTTGGGTCTCAAACACAGCTTACCCGACAAATGCCATCAGTCACAAATGTTGATTGCTTTTAATCCACCAAGGGCAATACACAAAAAATCTCATAAGTCCATTAAAATTTATTTCCGTTGTTATTTTTTTCAAGACAGGTGACTTGTCACGTTAGTAAATTCTATTTAAAATCTAGATGAAAAAGTGACGGAAAGAACGATTTTCAAGTGACATGTTCAATTATATAAACACGAAAAGAAAGAGCTTAAAATTAAAAAACAAAACAAAACAAAGGAAATAGCTTAAAACAAGAACTCATGCCCGTCACAAAATACAAAAAAGCAAACCCATGTCACTTTTATTTGTCAAACTTTTTAAACTTCCATTTCTTCATGATGCTCCTTTTGTTTTAGGCCGAATAATCCTGTGAATTGTACATATTTGGGTATGTTTGGTATCCAAATATTTGAGTTTAATCATAAAAAATTTACTACATAATTTTTTTTTATTATAATACTTATTAAAAATCTCCTCTCTTTACTTTTTCACCAACTCCCATAACATATCTTTACTTTATAATATTTTTCAAAATCCAATACTCAAAATTTTCACCCTCAAACATCTCCATTATCCGGCAAAATGTACTCTTACACGTGGAGCCTGGCTTTGTTGGGAGAGAGTTGCCACAATAAGCACTTTACCAATACCGAAAAATATCTCTCTTTTTTTTGACAAAATTCGTTTCATTGACCTTTTTATTTTAAATTTTTGAATTTAGGACTTGTGCACGGAGAGTCTATCCTGGCTCCGTGAATATTATAATGAAAAATAATTATTTAATAAAAAAATATTATTTTTTAATTTTTTAATAATTGCCTAATCGTTGTGGTGAAACAAACGACACCTCAAGTTTCCAGAGAATTCCATATAGCACACTGCGCTATCGTGAAAATTATCCATCACGTAATTAACGGAAAGTTGGGGTTGAGTCTTGGAACGATATCGCTAGAAAGGGTCCAAATCCGCGGACCTACTTGAGATCTCCACATAAAAGGGGTCCCAAGAAGAAAGAAAGCAATAATATCAGTTGCCAGTTCCAACTTTGTTTCTCTTCCTTCTCTAAGAAGCTCTTAGTCCGCCAAGTGGTATCCCATGTAGACCAGCCAAAAACGTCTCCGAGGTCCTCAGAATTGCGAGTACCCTGGCTGCAAGTATATATTTAGTCTTGACCCTACAAGAATGATAAAATAATTTGGTTCAAGAAATTGCACACTTCAAACTTAACGCAGGGGGTTGCTATACTGCTCGCTCCGATCTATTCCAGTCAAACAAGAATTGCCAAGACTTTCTTTCCCTGCTATGATGGGAAAGCAGAAATGTGGACCATGGATATTGGAAATGGCCTCTTAAAGTCTCCTTTGGTGACTTGCTTTCCCCAAAGATCACGACAGAGCCCTGTACGCTGCAACCATGAGTGGATTATCTACGCTAGTCACTAAATCATTGAGGCTATCAATTATCTGCTAGGACCGCAGAATATCGACCTTTGTTTTGCACGCATTGAACTTCAAAAAGAGACGCGACATAACCTTCTGGCTCAAATCTAACGGTCAACACATGTTTAATGAGGTGGAGAGAAAAAAAAAGTTTCAAACTCCAATTAAGGTCAACACAGTCGGCTTGTCCTTTTTTTTCTTTTTTATTTTTTCTACATAGCTTTCCCAACACGCAACACGTCATCGTTAATTTTTTTCTTTCCATTTTCCTGCGCGACAACGAGCCGACTCTTTTTGCTTCACGCCTTTTACAATTTTCTTCTACTTCGTTTAATTTTTTTTCCTTCACGTGGCGTCTTCACCGTTGTTACTTGTGTCCTTGATTTTTTTTTTTTCTACATCTTTCTGTCTTCCCTCGATGTTTTCCATCGTTCTGTCGTTAATTTTTTTCTACGCGAAATTGTCCATGATCAATGTTGGTGCCTTCACCGTTGTAATCCTCGAGGTAAGCTGCCAATCAACCCATGGTCACAGACGGAAATCTCAAGGATTTAGAGATTTATTTTCGTGTATGTTTTTTAATCCCCAAATTGAGCATGTTGAGTTGGTTTTTACTTTTTCTTCTATTGGTTGTTCAGATAGAGACAAATTGAGCATCTCGTGGATTTTTTTTTTAAATAACAAAACAAATCGTTTTGATTTAAAATCCCCTATTTATTTGCAGACCCTCCGGGAAATATTCCCGATACCCCCCAAGAAATATCCTGATACCCCTCGGGACACCGTGTTTTTTTTACAATAAGAAAACGAATCGTTTATTTTAAAACCCCCTCCCCTATTTATGTTCGCAGACCCCCCCGGGCAATATCTCGATCCCCCTGTGTCCCTCATTTCCCCCTTGGAGTCTGACCCTCTCGCCTCTGCGCCCATCCCAGTTCTCACCTGTACCTCTCTCACGCTTCAGCTCCTACTTTGTCAGTAATACCTCGAGCAAAATTTGGTTGATCATGACACAGTGACTTGCTAACAACACTGTAGAATTTTGCCTAGCAATCTAAACTTGTACAAGCTTTGAGAACATCTTGTATGATGGATATAAATATGCCTAACATATTTGTTGTCCCCAACACATTTTTCTACATCTATTGTTGGGTATAGAAACTATGATTTCACCATGACCTCATTTTTTATTAATTAACAAAAAGTAAAAAAAAAGCTATGAATATCGATCCAACAAAGTAATAACACCAAAACTTTGAATCTATCAATCTCTAATTATACGTTAGTATTCTCTCTTAAATACACAATTTGTAAGGCAACTATTAAGCATTATCGTCAATATCACAGCAGTGATAGAATTTAACAACCAACAAAGTAATAACAGCGAATTTAACAGGAGCAATTTCACACATCTACTCCCAAATGCTGGAATTTAACAACGAAGTCAAATTGAAAGAGAATACATGAACCCGACAAAAAAAACTTTGTATAAATTGGTAACCTGCAAACAATTTAACAAAACTAATCTTCAACAAATAAAAATGCAAAAGATATAAAATAACAACAAAGTCTCATTAACTAATAACTCAAAAGATTCCAAACTATCTACATACAATCCAACACCACCGTATACAAAAAATCAGATATTTTCCAAAAAATAAACTCAATACAACTGATGATCCTAGAAGTCGTCTAGGCTTATATATCGTCCACATTGGGAATGCTCCACATCATCACTCGATACCTGGGAAGGAATAAAAAAAGAACATTTATAACCATGAGTATGTAAGATGAAATCAAAGCAAAAGGTATGAGAATGTACCTTCTGAATCATCCTCTAACTGCAAACTGACGAGCAACTGGTTGGGACACTGTAGCAGCACTACTCTTGTGACCAGCCCTTGACTTTTTCCTGAGCTCAAATGCACTCTTCAATCGCTTGTTGACTCGATGCTTCGGTTACCGTGTCTTGAACCCTTTTGCTGTAATGTCTAGAGCGTGGGTTGATCGGCAGCTCATCGTGAGGATTACAATGGTGAAGACACCGATAGTGACCATGGACGACTTTGCGGAGGAAGAACGGACAGCTTTGGGGAGCCGCACTTACTGATCAACCCACACACCATACCTTTTTCTCCTTTCACATAACGAAGGAAACATTGAGGGAAGACAGAGAGACGTAGAAAAAAAATAAGGTCACAAGGAACAATGGTGAAGACGCCACGTGAAGGAAAAAAATAAACTAAGTTGAAGAAGGTTGCAGAAGACGTGCAACAAAAAGAGTCGGCTTGTTGTTGCAGAAGAGTAGGGAAAATGGAAAGAAAAAAACTAGCAATGGCGTGTTGCGTGTTGCGGAAGCTATGTAGAAAGAAAAAAAGAAAGAAAAAAAAGACAAGCCGACTGTGTTGACGCCAAGTCGAGTTGGAAGCTGTTTTTTCCCTCTCGACCCCATTAAATGAGGTGTATATATGGTGACCGTTAGATTTGAACCTCAAAATTTCAACCCCCCCTTAACAAACTTCGCACCATTAACCTTTGCACAGAATCCAATCCCGTTCTTGTTTTGTATTTACTAGCCGGGGTTGGATTCTGTGCGAAGGTTAATGGTGCGAAGTTTGTTAAGAGGGGCTGAGATTTTGAGGCTCAAATCTGATGACCACCACATGTACATCTCATTTAATGAAATGGGAAGGGAAAAAAAGCTTCAAACTTGGCTTGTATTTTTTTTCCTTTCCTTTTTTCCCTACGTAGATTCTGCAACACGACATTGCTAATTTTTTTTAATAACAAAATGAATCATTTTGTTTTAAAATTCCCATCGGCCCTCCCCCACTTATGTTCGTAGACCCCCCGAGAAATATCCTGATCCCCCCGCGTCCCCCATTTCCCCCTCTGGAGTCTGACCCTCTTGCCTCTCCGCCCATCCCAGTTCCCACCCGTGCCTCTCTCACGCTTCACGCAAAGAAAGTGATGTGTGTTTGGCAAGGAGATATGGATTGCAGCAAGTATACCAGCATCTTGGTAAGTGAAAATCGATTGAGGTGTCTTCCCTTCCATACACTCAACTAAGGTCTCAAACAACCATTTTAATGAATTAGCTGTCTCATCAAACAATAGACATGCCCAAAATAGTAAAAAGTGCGTAGTCATTCTGCATGTCATGGTCAGACCAGAATACGTTAGTTATATGCTCATCATCGTCTAACATAACTTTGAAGAAGAATTGAGAATTTTTCCGTCGTTGATCACCAAACCAATTAATAAGTGCATCTGCTACTCCACCATCCATTGATTTACTTCTTTTACTACTCAATAATTTTTCAAGTCCATTTGAGTGAATCCTAAGTGCTTTCTTCCCCCAGCCTGGGCTACCATCAAATCATGTGCTAGCTTCGGGCTAATGCCTGCTCTCTCTGCATCGTTGCACTCAACACGTTGCAATTCGTTGATTTGCCTATGAGAACGAAGCAAGTGGACTTTCGATGATGTTGCTAATTCGTGGTTATGTTGTGGGTATCAATCAAATCTGTAATATATTCCACTTGATTGTCGCTAAATGGCAAAACTTGCAAGACACCCACACCTAGTATTTCGTCGCTCTTTCTTTAAAGGCATTGTTGTTGTTTCTCTTTTCTCGACCCTTCTTTGCTACACACGAATGTTCTAACTGTATAATATCTTTTTTTTTCTTTATTCTTGAACCCATTGGACCTTCGGATGCTAAATCCAATGCTAATTGCGTAACGGTTGTACCAATCATAAGAATGCTCCCAATTACTAAACTCTAAGGTCCAAATATTTACAGTTTTTCCGTTGTTTGCCCGGACCATTTCACCTACATAATCCAACCATACAAATGAAAACCAATGGAAATCTATCTGAATTCATCCATACAGTGGAGAAATAAATTGACGAACCTTCCGAGTTTGAGGTACTACTAGATCCTCGCCTATTTATATTTGGGTTAATGCTTGATAGCTCCGCCATTTATTCACCTATCTAAATCATCTACGAAAAGCATGTAAAAAAACTGCAAATACATTCTTCCGCAATATTAGAAAATTAGAAAAGTACACAAGTAGCTATGTAAGATCGGAATTAAAGAGATTCCTTTCAGAGAACTAGCATATAGGCAAAATAAATGCAAAAAGAGTAATGTTCTGTATTAAACTTTACATTGTTCATGAACTTCCTTGCACTTGCCCCAGGAGATCTACACGTTCTGTTCCACGAAGTAAACCCACAACAGTAACTAGTAATATCATCAGAACTGGCGTCAATGCCACAATGTGCAGGAAAAATGAAAAAAAAACAATTTACACGAAGTTGAAGAAGGTTGTAAAAGACGTGCAGCAAAAAGAGTCGGCTTGTTTTTGCAGAAGGTTGCAGAAGAGAAGGGAAAACGGAAAGAAAAAAATTAGCAATGGCGTGTTGCGTGTTGCAGAAGCTATGTAGGGGAAAAAAGGAAAGAAAAAAAAGACAAGCCGACTGTGTTGACGTCAAGCCGAGTTTGAAGCTTTTTTTTCCCTCCCACACCTCATTAAATGAGGTGTACATGTGGTGACCGTCAGATTTGAGCCTTAAAATCTCAGCCCCCTTAACAAACTTCGCACCATTAACCTTCGCTCAGAATCCAACCCCAATATTCAACCAAAATTGCTTATTTCATTTTATCATCAATTTGGTTGACGGAAGATAGAACACTAATCACTAGAAAGCATATCCCTCTCCAGTCGGCAGCATGTTCTAATGAGTTGAATGATTAGGTTTATACGAGATATGATCAAAGCAATGCACCTGCATGTATATACAGTTGAGAAGCAACTTTGAGATTTACTGATCGATGGGTTTCCAGCAGTGCTGGTTTAGGTGAGTATATGCGCACGCATTGCGTTGGCAGGGGACTGTTTTAATGAGATCTCATGGCAGATTAATGACGCGAGAATTTTCCATGCCCAACATTAAAGCCTGCGACAAAACCACTCCCTTTCGCCCAATCCTTTGTCTTCTTCAAAGGAATAAGTCTCTCTCAACCCTACTGACTAGTTGTCACAGTGCTGAGGCGCACAGAGCAGGCAGTGGTGGCATGGGGTGGCATATGGCGCCCATGAACGCTGCCAAGCACCTTGACATGAGGGTGGCATGTCAAGGCTCTTCAAGTGGGGGTGCTGGAAGGAGACGGCATCACAGGTGGGTGATGGCGAAGCCCTAGCAAGATGGACTTGCTAGGCAAGAGCTTGGCGAGATGGACTTGCCAAGGAATTGCTGTTGGATTGTCTTAGGCGTGGGGCGCGCATGGCTTGGGCCATGCCCCACGGCCTGCCGAAAGACTCTGAGTGCCTGTGGGGACTGGCAAGCGCTGATGGGTGTGGGGGCATGGGTTGGTTCGGCTTGGACCATGCCCCACGCAGCTGAGGGGCCCGAGGGCCAGTTGAGCGTGGCATGCTTGGGCAGGGGCATCTGAGGGGGCCTGGCAAGCTTGCCTTGCGACCATCAGAAGCATTATGACATGTGGCGGAAGTTGTTCTAAGCGGCTGACGACGTCAGGGGCGCGCATGGCTGTGTCAGGAGGCATGGCTGGCATGTCAGAGACGCATCATTGGGCGTCAGAGGCATGCTTGACGGTGTCAAGGGCGTACATGGCTGTGTCAGGAGGCATGACTGGCATGTCAGAGACGCATCATTGGGCATCAGAGGCATGCCTGACGGTGTCAAGGGCGTGCATGGTCGTGTCAGGAGGCATGGCTCGCTTGTCAGAGACGCATGAGGCGTCAGAGGCATGCCTGACAATGTCAGGGGCGCATGATGAGGCGCCAGAGGCATGGCTCGTCAGTGTCAGAGGGCTCATGAGTGCGGCAGAAGGCAGGGCAACAAGGAAATTCGAATGGGGCGCTGCAAGGCTGTAGCGTGTGTTAGAGGACCTGCCAGGGGCAGGGCTGGCGTCCATGCTGTGCTACAGCAGGGCCTGCACAAGGCAGGCGCCCTGTAGGGATGCAGCAGGGCCTGCAACACGCAACAGCAAGGCAGACGCCCATGTTGTGCTGCACACGACCTAGCAACAAGCAACTGAAGGGCAGGGGCCTTGGCGGGGGGCTGGTGTGCAGGCAATGATGCAGCATGGCATGGGCCTTGGCGTGCAGGCAGTGGAGCCAGAGGGCTGGCGCCCAACCAGTGGTGCGACAGGCTGACGCCTAGGAGAGCTGCAGCCACATGGCAGCAAGGCAGATGCTTGGAGGCAGGCTGCTTGCTGGAGATCTCTATAAATGGCTTGGGCGGGTTCATTTGTGGGGATCACCTCAGAGACATAATCACCTCAGTAGGAGCTGAGTGAGAGCATCTCGGGAGGGAGATCCAAGAGCTGGGGAGGCAGCTCAAGAACTTCTGGAGGAGTTCGGAATCCAGTAGGGGTTGGGTTTGAGTGGCGAGTTAGGTCATTGTGTGAGCTTGTATTAAGAACAGTGGGTTGTTCTTGTGTAAGCCTTGAGCTATTTCGGCTAGTGGTTCATTTGATGTAAGAACCCTAGTCTCTCTTGTACAACTTTGTTTATAAGACAAGAGTGTAAAGGTTGGGGGTTGGTGCTTCCATAAAATCTGTGTGTCCATTGTGCTTGTCTCGATCCTTGGCTTCCAGTGATTTACCCGTGGGTCGGTGTTGGCTGAGACTGGGCTGGTGTCTAGTGCCATCACGTGGAGAAAATTTCTGTTGCGAAATACGTCCAAATGACACTAGTCGACTACCCCACCTGACCCTTATCAGATCCAAAACCTGGGGGTTTTTCTTTATGCACTAATATAGCTCCTATCTAGATCAATTTCTTCATATGACTAATCAGACTTCGTTGAGGAGTTTTAAGTTTCTGTTTCTCTGTCTTTTTGCTGGGTGGGAGTCAGTATGCTTATTATGAACCGACAGATCAACTACAAATCCTGTGTTTGATATATCAACTCAGACGACGTCCCGATCTGGTTAATCCGGAGAGATGGACCCCAGATGCATGCTCTCATTACCCACTGCAGGAATCATTTAAGTCATATAGTTTGCATTTACTTGTGAACTCTCTCCGAGAAATTATAGAGCTTTCTTTATGCCTAGCTCGCCCCCCTATCTTCACACTTCCAAGTCATCTGTACCTTACCCTGTAGCAATCATTACGAGCATTGCATGGATTATTCTGATTTCCTCAACAAAAATAGGGCCAGTTTATGGTACTAACTTGGGGAATTATATTTATTTCAGTTTTCCTGCAAACTAATAATTAAGGATGGAAAAAGAAACCTTTTACAAAGTTGAAGCTCTGAATGTAAATATGTCCAAAATGCACAAGGAAAAGGACTTGTCCATCCCAGAAAGAAAGAAAAACCCCCTTTATTTTTCTTTAATCCCCTTTATTTTTGCCTTTAATCCCCTTTTTGATATGCCCCTGCCTATGCTCTCGCAGGAAAAAAGATACAAAAGAAAAGCCCCTTTTCTTTAATTCCCTTTTCGGCTTTTGATATGCCCTACATATGCTCACATGGGGCTGAACACATGCAATCATCACGTTTAAAGGAAAAGGGCCCCAAGACTTTGATCACATGGATTTGGAATCTCAAATTACATATACCTTGTCCTCGAATAAACAATGAGCAGCTAATTGTGTAATGGATGCATATAGGCTGCGTCTGGTTTTTGAAGTGGCCCCGCCTCTTTGGACTCTTGTGATCTCTATAACTTCATTATATAACTATGGGCCAAGCCCAAACTGTGTAAAGACCTGTTTGAGGAAACTAGTACACGATTCCAATAAATTTCTTTAAGAAAAGGGGGAAACCTTTAAGTATCTTTCTCGTGGGCCAGTGAGCTTTAGCTCAACTGTCAATTTCTCCCTTTGGAGATGGTTAGTACTGAGAGTCGAATCTGTCTACACCCGTAAGTTCTTTCCTGCTCCACTAATTGTCTAAAAAAAACTATCTTTCTCGTGCAATTTCTTTGCGTCGGTGTGTCTATTTGAGTAATTACGAAGGGGAACTTTTAATTAACTTTCCCTGTTACTTCTTTTGCTTTGTTTTGTCAATTTGAGAAATAACGAGGGGAACTTTTAATTTACTTTACCCCGTAATTTCTCTGCATTATTGTGCCAATTTGGGTAATAATTTTAATTCGAGCGTATTTTGGGGAAAATAAAAAAATAGAAAAACATGGTGGTTGGTTGTGCAAACACAAACGGCCAAAAGCTGCCTCCCTCGAACTAGGCCGTACATCCCACCCTCCACGTACGATAATATTTTTTTTTCAGATAAATTTTAGAAGCAGAATTAAATCCTGCGGAATAGGAGATTCGACCTCCGAATCTAACCCTACACAAAAGAGGAAAGAGGTTCAACTGATTTAAAGCTGACTGTCACCTACGACCATATTACCCGGAAGTTTCTTGGCTCCCAGTGAAACGACGTAGCACACGTGTCGACGACCCAACCCAACCCCACACAACACGTTAATCTTAACACGCTTGTTTTGGGCACTGTACATGCTACTGTGGTATACGTATAACATCATCGTGACCGTCTAGATCATCATAATCATCGACGTTAGAACCACCTGCACGTCACTTCCCCCCCCCCCCCCCCCAATCTGCATTCTCTCCCCTATAAATACGGTGCTTGCCTTAAGCGTTGGCCTCCTCACCCGGAGACGAGTAACTGACTGACTCACAAATTCACAATGGGCAAGGTGAGCCGACTCCCCAACAAAACACACACACACACTCTCTCTCTTTTGTGTGGGGGGTTTTTCATCTTTCTCTCCCTTTTTTTTTTTTGTATGTTGACGAGGCTGAGTTTCTTGGATTTCCTGTGTTTTCAGAAGAAGAACAAGAGCGGCGGCCAGAAGACGAACGAGAACGAGAATCAGAATGTTAACGTAAACTTGGACGTGAACGAGATGAAGAAAGAGAACGAGAACGAGAACAAGAAGAAGGATAGTGGCGCGGGGGAGAAGAATAAGGAGTCGAATCCCAACGCGGTGGTGTTGAAGATTGGCATGCATTGCGAGGGCTGCGCCTCAAAGATTATACGATGCGTTCGCAGTTTTGACGGTATCTCTCTCCGATTTGAATGTGTTTTTCTCAGTTAAGCTCGTCCATTTTCCTAACGGGGTTTCCTTTTATTTTACTAATTGTATATTTTTTATTAGACTTTCATGGCACTGGAAATCAGATCAACAGGGGCCCAGATATTTTCTTTGTTATGGACCTTTTGTTTATAGGAATTTTTTGCTGAAGTTGGAAGTGGATTAATAAGTGTTTGTTTACTCTGTATCTGCTTTCTTTTTCCATTTTTACTAAATCATCTCTAGTCTTGATTCTCAAATTTTGCTTGCTCTCTTTCTGTCAGGTTTTTCTTCTTTACTTGTCTTTTCCCTTGAGAAATTTTGCGGGGAAAAAAATTCTGAAAAAAATTCAAATAGTGACCTGTTGTGTTCCTATTTCTGCACCTTTTTCTAATGCGTGGGTGGGTTTAGTTTTCTGCCCTGTTTCTTAGACTTTTTTCCTTCGTTTTCCCGACGATTCACATGGTAGTGCTGTGTCCCCGATTATCCTTAAATGTCCTGTTATTTCCAACTGAGGAAGGCGACTAAATGTGACTTTTCGTACAGTTTTTTTTTAGTTTTGTTTTAATTTGGTGCGGGTAACCTGAAAAAGCTGCTTGCCTGTTCAGGCGTGGAGTCGGTGAAAGCAGACACCGAGGCCAACAAACTTACGGTGGTCGGAAAGGTGGACCCCACGATGCTCAGGGACAAGTTGGCCCAGAAGGCCAAGAAGAAGGTCGATCTCCTCTCCCCCCAGCCGAAGAAGGACAACAAAGCGGAAGACAAATCCGACGAAAAGTCGGAGAAGAAAGGTGGTGACAAAAAACCCAAAGAGGTGCTCTCACTGGTCCCCGCTATCGTGCTCCTGTCTTTTTTTTTTTTTTAGCGTCAGTCATATTTTACTTCCAACTACTCAGCCTTCTTGATGCTTGTGCTCTTGTTTTGTTAAATTCTACTCCTGGTGCATGTTAGTTTGAGGCGATTTTTCCAGAATTAATGGTCTGTGTGTGTGTTGGAGGGGGTTAGTTCTTAGTCCGATGCCCATTTTAACACTTAAAACGTACTTGAAGTATCAGAGCCTGAATTTTTGCTTTCGTTCGTGCGATTTGAGTTATTGAGTCGAAGTGGAGACGAAGCTTTTAAATACTGGATGTAATAAAGTCGTCAAAAAAATATCATTATTTAATTTTTTTACCTTTTCATTAATTCTTTACTGTACTTTTTAATTTTTAGTTTTTTGGTACTGTATTGCAGGCACCGGTGACGACGGCGGTGTTGAAGGTGGTGCTGCACTGTCAGGGATGCGTCGATAAGATTCAAAAGACGGTTTCGAAGACCAAAGGTGAGGCTATCATTCCCCAACCTTAACTCCTTTCCGTTACGGTAACGTTTCTCCTGTGTAGTGGGAGTTTGATTAATTGAGAAGACGGCGTTGTTGTGGCTTGTAGGTGTCCAGGAAATGACGATTGACAAACAGAAAGATCTGGTCACCGTGAAAGGAACGATGGATGCGCAGGCTCTGGCTGAGAACCTGAAGGAGAAGCTCAAGAGGCAAGTGGATATCGTCCCGCCGAAGAAGGAGAAAGAAGGCGATGGGGAGAAGAAGGAAGGGAATGAAGGCGGTGGTGGGAAGAAGAAGGGTGGCAAGGGCGGCGGCGGCGGAGGAGATGCTGGGCAAGAGGAAAATGTTGCAAAATTTGAAGGGAACAGGATGGAGTTTATGCCACCACCCGGATACGGATTCAACTACGGGTATGGGAACGGGCAAGGAGGGCTGGTGGGGGAGCACTTGCATGCCCAGCAGATATTCAGCGATGAAAACCCCAATGCTTGCTCTGTCATGTGAGGCTGAGAAGGGGGCGGTCGCATAAATACAGTCCTTATAGGCTACTACTTGAAAAAGAGTAGTGTGTAAATAAGAGAGCAGAGAAGTTGGAGATTTTGGGTTGGGGAGGGGGGTTTATGGTTTTGACCCAAGCTAGTCCAGGTCCAGCCTTCGTCGTTGGACTGGTTGGTGAGGGGTTAGATTTGCTTTTTTTGCTTTTTGTTTAGTCCCAATTCTTCAGTTGGATACTGCTTAAATATATTGACGATTTTGTTTGGTTCTGAATTGGTAGATTATCACATGGATTCTTATAGCCAGCTATCTTCTTCTTTGCAAGCTAGAGTCTTTGTCGTTTGCTTATTACTCTTTGTCACTGTCGCGGGGGGAAGGGGAGAGGATTGATATTCGGGACTGACGAGTCAAGAAGCACTCTTGCTTTTGGCTGGCGTCCAACCACTTGGGGTCACTTGAGTCGCATTCAACATTCCATCCAGGACTACATGCCACCTAATAAGGTAAATATAATATTTATTGCGTGATCTGGAAGATTCTGATAGTGATTCTGATATTTTTTTTCGAATGAATTTGCTCGAACTAATCGATATGTACCTACACCCACCTTTCTATCAAAGCCAAAGGTCGGCTGAACACATAATCAGCAATATTGAACTCTTCAAGTCCTTCTCCACACGGATTTTCTCTGTTAGAGGAATCTAATGCATGCATGTAGTTGGGAGTGACTACAAGTTAATTGATAATCAGTTTATGGGGTCAGTTCGAGTATTCAGGATTTGGAGAGTGAGTACAAGTAAATTTTTTATTTAATTGATAATAAGGTTGTGGGATCAGTTTGAATATTGAGAGGATTTGTTCTACTAGCTTATTTAAGAACGGATTTTTCGTTAAATAAAGTAGAAAAAAAAATTGAATCAACAGCCAGCCTCGTTCATCATTCACCGTGGTTAAGTTATAGCCCATTTGATACCACCCACTAATTCGCTAGTTTTAAGATTATAAATTTGAGTTAATACATAGCTTAAAATAAGCTTCACCTTAAATTACATTTGAGATTGTTTTGTAAACCTATTGTTGCTTCTCCTAATGAGCAACAGTTATGTTTTAAAATGAGTATTCTGTAACGAAAGATACTCAAATGGTCACGAAAGAGCTTTGATTGGGTATCAAACTAAACGGCATACCTATTTATCAGTTGAAACAGGAACTAAACATATCTATCAACATATCAAAATTTATTTCCAAAAGCTTTTAAATTAACATTTAATGCAATTAATAATGTTTGCATCAAGTACTAGTAGGGGTGTTCATTTGCACTGGCGGTTACCGTTTTAACCGCTACCGGTAAGAGCGATTATTGTGCTTTAGCGGTGCGGTGACGGTGTCAAATATGTGATTCCGTCAATTGCGGTGACGGTTTTCACCAAATCGTCACCTACACTACCGTTAACCACCCCTAGTTGAGATTTGAGATGATTATTGATTATGTGACATACTTTTGTTGGACTTTTGTTGGAATATGTTGGTTTATGTCACATTGTTGGACACTTTTATTAGACTTTACTCTTTATGTTTGAATATGATATTATGTTATACTTTTGGACAACTTTATATTTGTTGATTATGACATTATATTTGAATATGTTATGATATTTGTTCATATGATTATGATATTATATTTGAATATGATTATGATACTATGTTGAAAATTTAAACAGCCTAAAACAATAAAAAAATGAAAAAGCTCAAGGAAAAAGCTTTTTTTTTGCTCAACGGTTATACGGTTTAAGCGATTATTGTATAACCGTTACCGTTAATACCGTCACCGATAAGGGCGGTTATTGTGCCTTAGCGGTGCGGTGACGGTGTCAAATATGTGATTCCGTCAATTACGGTAACGGTAAAATCGTCACCTGCACTGCCGTTAACCACCCATAAGTACTAATGTACTAAACTGTATCCGGTTTTTTTCTTCTTCTTTTTGCGTCCTTTTTCCTTTCCTCTTTAAGGTGACCTGCGCTGATTTGGTCCCGGCAATCCGTGCCGTGTGTTATGCCTAATGTACCCCTCCCTCCCAGATATCGGCAATAACGAACTACAGAGCCCAAAGCCTGTGCAGTCTGCCCTCATGCGCATCTAGTACATGCCCATATTACAAACGCCATGTGCTGTTACGCTCGGGTAGTGGCCAAACAAACAAATATCAATAAATTTTGTATTTAAAGGAGCAATTCCCAATTCCCAATCTAGAAAAAAAAATAAAGGAGCAATTCCCAATTTTTTTTTTCCCTTGAGAAAGTAGGAGCTATATTTCCAGATGCGTTTGGATTTATGCGGCGGGGAAGGGTCCAACTGGGACTTATGTTACGTGGGACAAAGAACTAAGAAGCCAATTCGTATAGGGCGCACAATGGAGCCTTCGACCTGCGGATACGTCCAACTCTTGTGTCAGATGTGGTAGGCGTCCTACTGGGTGTTACTGGACCATGAGAAGGCAATGATCCCCCCCCCCCCCCCCCCCCCCCCTTTCCTGTTGTCCTTTTGTAGCAAAACGCGTAGTGCGTCCTTTGTGCCTTCCACCGTCGGGGTTTCTCTCGTATTTCGTGGAAAGTACGTCGAAAGTGGAGTGGAGTCCACAATCCCCGCTGTTAAGAGGGCACTATCCCATTCTCTGCCCTTCCCAATAAGCCAGTAGATAGACGATCGGGTGATCAAACCGGACATTCTGCCGCAGATATATTTTTTCTACAGTCACGCTTAAGGAGGATTGCTACTCTGCCACCTCCCTTTTGTAACCCCACAAAAGAAAGAATTGGCCCTACTCTAGGACTCAATAATATCATTTAATTAAATCGCTATCAAATTACCTGAATATGGTCTTAATTACTTAGGGCTTCCTATACGCAATTCATAAATCTCTTTTGCCTTTTCTTTTCGTTTTGACTGCAATGTTTAATGGCTAATTAGGAAGGAAAAATTAATACAAATTGTAATAGCATCGCTTTAGCAAAAGAAAAGAGTTGTGCTTACTTTGTAGACTCAAGTAGGGGAGACCCACAACTAGTATGCTAGAGCTAATCTTTTTATCTGGGATAGAAAGCAGTGTTGAAGGACACGGACCCTACTTTGTGCAGTCCTTTAGGGTGCCGGTACCATCATGACCCTAAAGATTGAGAACGTGTGGATCATCATCATGGGTGCTGTTATGCATGTATGTGTGCGCACATGATGATGGTGCATTTCATGACAGGATGTTCTCCCCGTCCCTCTGGTTCTGTCTGCCTTTGTGAAAGAAACACGAACCTTCCACAAAAGGGTGAGGGTGGGGGTGGGGAGGGAAAAGGGTTCACAACAGAACAAACCAAACACTTTCTCGGAAACACGTTAAATTTTGGCAATTAGCAAATCATAAAGTGGTGCTAGCAATTCCAATTTTTCTGTTTGGTGGATGGGAAAGATACCTGTGTCCCTGAGGGCAGTGGCGGAGCCAGAATTTTCTTATAAGGGGGCCAGACTAATTAAATAATATTATTAAAAATAAAATTCAAATATTATAGGACATAAAAAAAATTTGCAACAGTAATTTGTTCTAAATTAACCTTGATTTAGAACTAAACACAGGTACAGAAAAATTTTGCAAAAAAATGTCTTAGAGTTAAAATTAAGAACTACAAATATTGAAATACACGTAGCACACTAATTGCTGTGATTGAGAGGTGACAATAGGATAATATTGATTTATATCTTCTGAAAACATTGCAAATGACTTTGTTTTTAATAGTTTCCTTCTTTCCCGTCTATTAAGGTCAATATAGACGTTGCAATTCAAGATTCATTTTCTATTGTAAACTGTTTTTTTTAAACTATTTGCTGAATTTATTGTGTTTCCTACAAATTTTGAAATACCAGGGTAAAAATTAGCAGTAGAACAATGTTCTGTCTTAATGTTGTGTCAGTGTCTTCTTCAGCTTATCGGCCTTCTCCCAGCCCTAATTGAAAGCCATCATACATCTTTAACAAATGACAACCACCGTAAAAATACTGGTTAAAGATTGTGTGGTCAATTGCAGTCATTTAGGCCCTTCCCTAAGGTAAGAGTCATCACCGGCCTACAGATTAGTTTTTTTTTTTATAAAAAAAAACAAACATTTTACATTGGCCGCTCCCCTCCCCTCTCTTAAATCCGCCAATGCATGCTCTTTTTCACATGCTAGGTCACTTGAGTTCTAGATCTGTAATTTAAGCTTAGTTCAGTGAACAAAGTGGAAGATTTTTTAATCAGAGCGAGCTCAAGAGGAATGAATGGTACAAGTCATGCATATAGTCTTTGATGTTCTCTGTCCAATCCGTGAGCCATAAGGCTCCATATTCACATATTTTGACATGTATCTGGTACCCCAAACAAGCATCAACCATCTCTACTCAGAGGAAGAAATAAGAGGTGAAGAGATTACAACATTTCACTAAAGTGAAAACATCAAGAACAAGACATTGCTAACAAAGCTCAAAATGGTCAAAAGGGGCTAAGATTCGGCATGCATGTAACGAATGAGCATGAATCTTTCATATAAGCTCAAAACAGAAATGGAACACTACTCTAAGTCAAGTTATAACTTCAAATTTTAACATTTAGCTAAAGAAAACATTATTATACATCCATGCCATTTATCCTAACCAAAATCCAAAAGTGTCTACCCCTTACCTTGGCTTTGAGGACACTTTCTCCTGAGGATCTTCACCTGAAACGAAAAAATTGGAGTTAGTTCTAAGTCAAGACAAGGGATTAAGTGAAGAAAAGAGTAAGAGAATGGGAGGAGATGACCCATTCTTCAACCGGATTTGATGGTTGCAAGAGGAGCCGAAATCTTCTCCTTCTCCAAGCTTTCTCCCTCCTTTTTCACTTCTCTCTCTAAAACTCACATATGAATGCAGAAAGAGACCAAAGGCTTTTCTTAAACTTATATAGGTGTAAGTAACCAAGATTAGACTTAGGGTTGAAGTTATTAGGTTTAGGGTTAAAATGATTGCACCTAAAGACAACTTAAAGTAGCAAGTTAATTGATTGATCAATTTGGGTGACAAAATTTCAGATTTTGACACTTGTCACTCTTTTCCTTCACAAGCCATGCTTAGTATTCTCCAAATCTTCAACAAATCTCTACAAAATCAACCGGTTGTCTTTAGTGTTAATGGGCTGATTTCAAAGTCCAATTGACCATGTCCTCAAGTCCAATTGCTCAAGCTTCTTGGGAGCTATGCAGGGCAGACAGCTCAAGCTTCTCACATTGTGAGCTATATAAGTACAGTATGGACCCTTGGAGAGTTGTTAGAGCTCGTATTGTATCCTAAGAGCATAGTGAGTTGTAAACTTTATTTTCCCTGGCTAATTGGCTCATTGTGTTGTAAGGGTTCTAGTCTTTTTGAACATCTTTGTGAGTTATATAAAGAGAGTAAAGGTTGGGAGATATTTCTCCCATAATCTTGGTGTCCTTTAGGGTGTATGCTTGTCTAGTAGCCTCGGTTAGTTCCCTTCTAGGTGTTTGGTTGAGACTAGACTCGGGTGTCTATTGACATCACACGACGATTAGTGAAATTTTGTCCCAAATTGGTATAGTTTTTGTACATAAAACATCTGGTTTGCTTGCTAACCTTACTGGTCAACTTGGGGCGCATTTGGTAACCTTCATCATGTAAAATATTTAAGAAATGTGGTGAAAATTGAGAAGAATGAAGTTTTGTTGGGTTTAGTGAGAAAGTAACGAAAAAAGTAAAATTTTATAAGAGTTAGTAAAAAAGCGAAGAAAGATGAAAAAATTTATAAGAGTTTGATGAGAAAGTGTAGAGATAGATGATTTAATAATTTTTTTTATATTTATTGTAATAAAAAATAATTTGATTGAGAAGAGATATTATTTAAAATTTAATTTATTATTATTGTTTTGACCAAAATTATTAAATTAGTTGTTTTTGCAAACAAAAATTTGATTATAGTGAAAATTTTTGGGTACTTCAGCCTAGGTTTGGATATTAAGAGTTTTTTTAAAAAAAAATTTATAACTACTTTTTTCAAATTACAATACCTTTTTACAAATTTAAACAATTATTTTACAAACTCAAGCAATAACTTCAATATTTTTTACAATATCTGACAACTTTTTTACTAATATCAAGATGAAGAGAATCTATACAACATTTAACTATTTTTTTTTCTCTTCCAAACTCAGACCCACGAATTTGTAAAACACCCATTTTTTAAAAAAAATCTAATCTGGTCAACCAAAACCCAACTTAGCTTCGAGACCACTCGCCCAGTCCGATCTCTCTTCCGATCCCATTCACCGTAGAGAAGGAGAAGATCTGAAGAAGAACACTATCATCGCGTCACCAACCTTCCCAGATCTTACCAGCTAACCATAACCCAACCCCATCCCAAGAAACCACACAAAACCCATGTCCAAAATCACCCTTCTAATCCTCCTGTGCCTCCTCTCTGTGTCATCTTCTTCTTCAAACGCAGTAGTCAGACCCCCACCTCTTCCCATTTTACCCCTCCCTTCAGCTCCCCAGCTCCAATGGCAGCTAGGCCACATGGCCCTCTTCCTCCACTTCGGCCCCAACACCTTCACAGACTCCGAGTGGGGCACAGGCCACGCGGATCCCCACGTCTTTAACCCCTCCAACCTCGACGCAACTCAGTGGGTCCGAGTAGCTAAGGACTCGGGTTTTTCCCGCGTGATTCTCACCGCCAAGCACCATGATGGGTTCTGCTTGTGGCCCTCTGAGTACACTGAGTACTCGGTGCGCTCTAGCCTCTGGAGAAATGGGAGCGGTGATGTTGTTGCGGAACTGGCTGAGGCTGCTAGGGACGCAGGCATTGGACTGGGTCTTTACCTTTCCCCGTGGGATCGGCACGAGGTCTGTTATGGGAAGACTTTGGAGTATAATGAGTTATACATGGGGCAGATGAGTGAGTTACTCACAAGGTGTTTTTTTCTTCATGTGAATTGCTTGCTTTGGTTTTATATTAAGCAATAATTGAACATTTATATTACTCTAAATGGGTTGATGGTTAATTGAGTCTTTTGTGAAAAGCCCGGTTCTCTTGAGCACTTAACCCAAACATAAATAATCAATCTACAGCTCAATTTGGACTTAGTTTGGCACCAAAATTCGCCAACACACAAAATGACACTAACATTTTGAATTCTAAGAAAAAGTTGCTACTTAATACTATTGTTGTGTGGAGGAGTTCATGGTTCTTTGTCTCCAGTTACTGTTTGTTTACTTTGTTATCGACAATTCTATAAAATATTTGTTTTCCTTGACTACTAACCCACCAACGAACCAAGGAAAAACAATGTGTAAAAATTTTACTCGCTGTTTTGATTTAAGCAGTTTTGAACCTCGAAGTTCTGGCCATTGGGTTAAGTTATTCCCTGTATTTCTTTAAGATTCTTTTTGTTACTAGTGTTCCGGTTACTTTCTGGCTGGGTTTTTGTTTTCAAGTTGTTTTAAGTTTCAAAAGTTGCTCGGAGCTTGGTTTTAGTTACTAAGCGTTTACAGTCTAGTTTGTATTGGGTGGACAGATTGATTCTGTTTCTGGGCATAGAAGTAACTTTTCCAGTAATTGGCTTATTGTTGTTGTGAGTTTAACAGTTTAGAAATCCATAGAATTTTAGAGAGTGACATTTCAAAATTGGACCAGGTACGGTGAGATCAAGGAGGTATGGTTGGATGGTGCAAAAGGAGAGGGAGAGAAGGACATGGAGTATTTCTTTGACAGTTGGTTTAGTCTCATTCATCAGCTCCAAACTGGGGCTGTCATTTTTTCTGATGCTGGTCCAGACACCCGGTGGATTGGAGATGAGGCTGGTGTTGCTGGCTCTACTTGCTGGTCACTTTTCAATCGGAGTTCTGCCAAGATTGGTGACACTGATCCTCAGTGAGTTGCACTTTCCTACCTTCAGTTCCCTCTCATATTTGATGCTCAAGACAGTGTGGGTGGAGGTTTTCTAGTATTTGGAATAGACGTTGAGAGCAACTTCTTAACTTGTATATAGCGTGTTAAAAGTCTTTGGAAGTTTCTCTTTGTTCAACATACCTTATTAGGTTGCTATAGCATTGCCATTCAGCACAAATTACTTGGCCCTCATTTTTTCCCTGCATTGTTTGCAAGGAACGTGTGATATAGAATTTAATTAGCAGAGAAGGGAAGTTTGATGGTAAGTAGAAATCCTTAAATCATAATTCTGATTTTGCTACTCAATTAACAAACTTGATATAATACTGCAGAATAGTTCATAGTGCAATCCATATGACTTTACAGTCAGTTTGCTATTTCTAGTGGCATCAGTCAATTCTATGGAGTACTCTAGTCAGAGGTCTCATCTAGTCTGATTTGAAGTCCCGGTACAATAAAGTACAACTATTACTGCTCACTGAGAAGTGGTTTTTGAGAGGAATATGATTGTGGAATTGAACAACTTTGAGATGTGCTGAGGAAAAAAAAATAGAACAACCTTGAGATGCATCATGGTCTTTACTATTCACACTTAGTGGGTTTCAATTGCACCATTTTCAAAAGTTGCCTCCTTTCTCATTTGGTGCACCTTTAAATATCAATAAGTGCTAATTTACCTTCCAAGTACTTGCACCATTGTCCAAATGGTGCCTTCTTTTTTTAAAGGATGCACTTTCTTAAATGGTGCTTCTTTGCAAATGACGCATCTTTTTTTCAAGTGACTCAGAAATTTCTTTCAGCTGGCAATGTCATTATCTATTGTTGACATTACACTCTATCTAATAGCTGCAGCTATTGATACCATTGCTATAATCTCTTCACTACTTTATTTCAAACATTTTAAAGAGCTAATTAATGCAAGAACACTAGGTTTGTGGAACCACTATGCTTACTTTATCCTTGAAATAATGAAAGTACAGGATCCATTGACAATGGATGCTTGTTCTGAAGAACCATCTTTTCACTTCTCTCGATCTCTTCTAATGTTACTAATTGCACTGTTCGATTTTATTTGGTGTATCAACCAGGTACTCAAGGGAAGGAGACCCACTTGGTCATGATTGGGTACCTGCTGAATGTGATGTCTCTATCAGACCAGGTTGGTTTTGGCATGCATCAGAAGTTCCAAAATCCGGGAGAACTCTTCTTGACATATACTACAAGTCAGTTGGTAGAAACTGCCTCTTGTTGCTGAATGTGCCCCCAAATTCTTCAGGTCTTATATCAACCGAAGACATTCAAGTGCTTCAAGAATTCAGTGAGCTCCGGAGGTCCATATTCTCCTATAATCTGGCTATTAATGCTCTTGTGAATGCCAGCAGTACACGTGGAGGCATTAACTATTCTTGTTTCAAGCCGTGGAACGTCCTACAAGAAGATATTTACACTTATTGGGCTCCTGAGGAGAATCAAACTGATTGGGCGTTATATTTAAACCTTCAAGAACTAGTATCTTTCAATGTTCTGCAGGTTCAAGAACCAATTCACATGGGGCAGCGGGTTATAGAGTTTCACCTTGACATCTTGACTGAAGATGAGCAGTGGAAAAAAGTGATCAATGGCACGACAGTGGGATATCAGAGGCTGTTGCAATTCCCTACCATGAAAGCTCAGTATTTGAGGTTTGTTATCAAGAAGTCACGGGCAGATCCTCTGATTTCTCATTTTGGAATCTATATGGATCAATTTTCCATCATGAATAATATATCTGATACAAGTTTAAGATCACATGTCAACGAGTCTACAGTCGTTCAGCGAAACGCATACGATCTTTCGCATACTGCCAGCCTATAGCATTGCAAAAGATCCATCCGCGGCATCCTTCCACAGGCAATTGTTCAAATATTCTGATATTCTTTCTTGAAAGATCTCCTATATGCAAAATTTCAATTGTAATCTATTTTTGGTTGCAAAAAATTATTTTAGCATTCATATTCGAATATGAAAAGGTGCTCTCTTGAAGCTGAAAATATTGATTATCAGGCAAATTTCCAGTGTTCCTACGAGGCAATTTTTGGTATTTGATTTGCGTTGCTTATTTTGATGAATACTCTTATTTAATTTTTTTGGTAATCTTTTTGTTAGTTTCGAATTTTTCACCTTTTTTGACACAGACTGCATTTCTAGAGGACTGTCATCAAGAGCTTCCTCATCTTCTGAGTCGACATCATCTTCATGACTTAACCCAGAGAACGACACTTGAAGCTCACTCCCTTTCACTTTTATAAGAGCCTTACTAATCTTTTGAAGTCACCAGGTTACCTACAGCTCATCTTTTCTTTATTAGCCCAATCAGCATAAGAGAAGGGATATATAGAGTTTTTTCGAGCAGCTCGAATGTGGATGAGTACCATGAACATAGAGTAGAATCCGTTTGACCATCTAATGGTGTCCGACTATAGGACAATGCATCAACTGTGAAACAGTGTTGACTCTGGAAGCTAAGTCAGGTCGAGTGAGGGTAAGATTCTGGAGAGCCCCAACCAAGCTTTTTGACAACGAGAGGAGTTTGCAAGAGAGGTAAGGTCCTCAGACTTCTTTGGCTTGGATGTCATAGGAGTGGCTGTGGTCTTGCAATTTGCCGTTTGAACACGTTGGAGGGAATCTCGGTGGCATACTTGCTCGGAGATAATAACAACTGAAAAAAAAATACTTTCCACTCATGAACTTTAACGTATTTTGCATTTTGCACACTAAACTACCATGTTTGAGAGATTACACTAACGAACTACCCCATCTTTTAACACATTACACATTTCGTCTACTTTCTCAAAACGCTGCTGAAAGTGGTACCTATCTATAGGTCTAGTTATAGCAGCGTTTTCTCTTGCAAACGCTGCTAGATGTCTTCGGTCTGTGGCGGTGGTCACCGACCGCGGCTATAGACCTAAATCATCGTGGTCTGTAACCGCCGCTATAGAGTTCTGTTTTAGCAGCGTTTGCGAACGCAAACGCTGCTAAAAAATTAGGGTCTATAACGGCGGTCAGTCTGACCGCTGCTATAGACTTAAATCTTCGGGTCCATAGCGGCGGTTGGTGTGACCGCCGCTATAGAGTTATGTTTTAGCAGCGTTTGTGGACGCAAACGCTGCTAAAAAATTAGGGTCTCTAGCGGCGGTCAGGCCGACCACCGCTATAGAGCCCACATTCAGCGTCGTTTGCGTCTGCAAACGCCGCTGAAAAATAATCTATAGCAGCGGTTTTGTGTTGACCGCTACTATAGGTATAAGATGAAATATATATTTTTAATTAGTTATAATTTTTTAATGTTAATATTTATGTTAAATATTATTGTATTTATGTTAATATATAATTTAGTTTGTCATGTATGTGAAAAATTTTAATTTAAAGACATACTTAATAAAATATTAAGTTAGAGAGAGTTATGAACATTAAGGTTGTTGCATAATATAAAAACATAATATTTAACTTATGCAATTAAAGTACATATAATGAATTATAAAAACATATAACAAATCATACAATGTTATAAAAGAAGACATTATATTTTTAAATTATAAATATTATATATTATATACTACCAATTTATTAATTTTATTTTAATTAAATTATAAGTATTATTAAGTTGTATAACTTAATATATGGTCATAGAGGCTATGATTTAGTCATTAGGTAGGTACATGAATATAAAATACTTAGTTTAATTAGTACATATCATGTATAGGATAAACACTTATAATAGATCATGCAATGTTATATAGAAAGTATTATACTTTTAATGGTTAAGTATTATATATTATTACTACCAACTTATTTTAATTAAGATTATTATACTAGTTATAAAAAAGAGTGTAAAATAATATGCTATGTATTTAATTCTAAGTATAAAGATTTTTAAATACTATTATAATTTACTAAAAACACATATATAACTTATTATCAAAGAAATTGAAAAACTACAAATAATAATTAAAAAAAGCTCAAAACGGTGAGCTTCGGCGAATTGTTTTTTCACTCCCCCCATTTAGCTCCAAAAAGCCCAAATGTTTTTATTTAGCGCCAGCCTTTTTCACTCGCCTTCTCCGTGCTTCTTTTCTTCTCTATACTTCCCCACCCCCTTATTTCTCTCTTTTTCCCTGATGGTGCCCTAGCGGAGTAAGTAGTCCAAAGCGTTATATCTTAGCTATATCTTAGCTATATTTGTTGAGAAGCACAATAGTGTTTTTGTCTTTCTGGTCGCTGGTTTTCGAAGATTGTAAGAATGGCTAAAGATGGACCCAACTGGGAGGGATTGCTCAAATGGAGTCTCTCTCACTCCGAGTCTGATGCTACTCGCCCAGCAAGAAATATAAGGTAGCCCCTCGTAGTCCCATTGTTAATTCAAGCACTGTAGTGAATGAATTAAATATAAACCCGCTTTGTTTTTTCGCGTTTTGGGGAGAAAAATTTCTAGATTTGTGCTGCTATTGATGTATTGCACTGATTGTGTAAAGTCTAGATTTGTGCTGCTATTGACGTAATGCGCTGATGGCTTTTGGAGGTGACCGCTTGGGTGACGGAAATCAAGTGATGGCCAGGGGGAGCTTTGCAATGCGCTATTTTATTTTTTCAACAGTTTTTCTCTTCACCTTTGCCTCAGATGCACAGTAAGTCTAAATGGAAGCAGTTGGAAGCAGTTGGGAGAATTTTTTCAACAGTTTTTGTTTCTATGTTCACTTAATTGACATTACTCTCTTATTGGAATATTGCAGTTAGAAATGGCTGAGCAATGTCTAAAGCATGCAATGGACTTGAGTGGTTTATTGCTACTCTACTCTTCTTTAGGTGATGCTGAGGGGATATCACAACTTGCATTTGCTAAAGAACAGGGGAAGAACAATGTTGCATTGCTTTGCTTGTTCATGTTGGGTAAATTGGAAGAGTGCCTGCAGCTGTTGTTGAAAAGTGTTAGAAATAAAAAAATTTACTTTAGATAAATGAGACACCCAATGGAAAAACCCAATTGGATTTATTACATCTCATTTATGAAAATGAAGTTACAAAGGGAGGCTTATATTTATAAGCCTAAACACATACACACCCCACATTGCTACGCAATGTGGGACTACTCATATTTCAACACTCCCCCGCAAACTCAAGGTGGACAAACCGACAAACCTTGAGTTTGGAGTTACAAAAATAATTACAAGAAAGAAATTACAGAAAAAAATAATTACAAAGATTGTCGGTACTAAGCCGGGAAGTCGCTGGTACTACGCCGGGAGGATGTCGGTACTGAGCCGAGAAATTGCCGGTACTGAGCCGGATGGTCGTCGGTACTGAGCCGGGAGAAAGCCGGTACTGAGCCAGGAGAAAGCCGATACTGAGCCGGGAAAGTTGCCGGTACTGAGCCGGGAGATTGCCGGTACTGAGCCGGATAGTCGCCGGTACTAAGCCGGGAGAAAACCGGTACTAAGCCGGGAAAGTTGCCGGTACTAAGCCGGGAGAAAGCCGGTACTAAGCCGGATGGTCGCCAGGAGGTAACCGGACTAAAGCCGAAAACCTTGCTCTGATACCATGTTAGAAATAAAAAATTTACTTTAGATAAATGAGACACCCAATGGAAATAAGATACATTGTTTATTATGTAATTTCTCTTTTCTCTTCTCTTTTATGTCATAGGGCATGACCTACGGCTGACTTTTGTTTTATAAGGCAGTGGATTTAGGGATTTAGCTTATAATTGAATTATTTTCTTTTGTAGAGGATGGTGTGGCCTTGGGAATCTAATTCTTGTTGGCTTGTTGGCAGTCAGAGGAGGATTTCTGTGTGATTTTATACTTTTCAACTTTTATTCGAAATGTGTGTTTTAATACTATATGAGAAGGCAGCACCAATCTTCATATGGTAAAAAACAGGGCTTCACTTGAAATTTGTTAATGCATCACTCGCAAATGCTTTTTCAGGTTCTTTGATTTCTCCAAAATGACTGCAAAGAGTGATATGGCAGATAGCTATAGCAAATTGCATCACAAAAGGAAATTGTTTCCTTTTCTTTGTTTGTTATTCTCTATATGTTTCATTGAAGGTTTATTTTTCTCTTTCGTATTGATGCAGGTAAACAACAATTTCCTTTCAGTGGGCAATGCGAACAAAGAAGTTACTGTAAAAAGGAAAAATATCCTAGCCTTGCCTTTTTGACATACTGAAAGTATGACTTTTTGTGTAGTTTCCTCATATCATACCCATATCCCATATTCATCTAATCCTGTCTTTATCCTATATGTTTTTTTTCATTTTTCCTAGCCTCCATAGATCCTATCTGATCAGTGAATGTTCTGCACTGGTATACCAGGTATTCAATTTCAGCACTGGGAGAATTATTAATAAAACAGTCTTGGACGGTGAGGTTACTTCTATGGACCATGATCACACTGGTCAGCTAATCTTCTGTGGGGATGCACAGGTGTGACCTTCTATCTACCTTTGATCTCTTTATGATTTGGTGAACTTACATGTTCTTCCTTTTACATTTTTACTGGAATGGTATGTGCAAGGATGTATTTACTCTTTTACAAATGCTTTTGTTGCTTTTAGTTTCTGCCTATGGAATGTGCTATTTGTTTCTTACAGTGCACTGCCCTTTTTTCTCTTTAATCTTTCATTATCTTTTCAATTTGATTCTGTCGTTTGAAAAAATGCATGCTAATCTAGGTAAATTCTCATCAATGTTCTTTTTTACAGGATGGAAAGATTGAAGCCAAGATTAAACTCACAGGAATTCTTAGCCTAGGAGCACTGCAACCATGGGAAACTCTTACAAGCTTGTATATGTTAAGACATCACTTTTTAGATTACTTTAGAGATTCTTGTGTTTGTTGTAAGATATTATTAATCAATGATGAAATATATTTTGTTTTATTCTCGTTCTTCTTTAATTTTTTACATCCAATAAATTATAATTATTAAAATAAATTTGTATTACCGATTAAAAAAACATGTATATGAAAATATAGGAAAAAATTAGTAGTGCATTAAGATGCTAGCAAAAGCAAAAAAACAATGGCACAGACCTATAGCGACCGCCGTTAAAAGTCTATGCCAGCGATTTCAAAAAACACTGCGAGGAAGTCAAAATTGCGTTCGGGTATATAGCGGTCACTACAAAAAAACAGGTTTATAGCGGCAGTCGCTAAAAACGCCGCCAAAGGGTGTTTTTCGCGGCGTTTTGCAAAAATCGCGGCTGTAGGGGGCTATAGCTAGCGGCGGTCAGGGACCGCCGCTATAGACCTTAAAACCGCTGCTATAGATCACGTTTTTTCCGCGGTCATCATGACCGCCGCTGGAGGGAAAATCTTCGGTGTCTATAGCGGCGGCTGTACTGACCGCCGCTATAGGATTTTGTTTTAGCAGCGCTTGTGTCCGCAAGCGCTGCTAAAAAAATCGGGTCTACAACGATGGTCACAGTGACCGCCGCTGTATCTCGTACCTTTAGCAGCGGTTTTGAAACAAACCGCTGTGAAAGGTATACCTATAGCGGCGGTCTTACAGTGACCGCCGCTATAGGTATAATTGAGAAAAAAATTAAAAAAATAGAAAACTAAAAAAGTATATGTTATTTAATGTTAATAATTATTTTATTCCTTTTAATACATAATTTTATTTTGTCACATGTTTAAAAAAAATTAGGAGACCTACTTAATCAAATATGGAATTTGAGAGAGTGTTATAAACATTGAATTTGTTATATATAATTATAAATAATGTTATGAAAGTTATATCTATGATTGTTATGGTAATTGTATTTTTATTGACTAAATTTAAGTTGTTTAGACATCTATTATCATATGCTTATAATGAGCATATATATTTGTAATAATTAGTAATATAATAATATTTAATTATGACATATTATTTAATTTCAAACAAAAAGATATTGTAAGATTAATTAGCTTATGCAATTAAAATACATAACATAATATCTAGTCATAGGTGTTATGGTAATTGAATATTTATTGATTATATCTAAGTAGTTTAAAAATTATTTATTATTATATTTGAATTTAACTTATGTAATTAAAGTAGATATCATGTATTATAAAAACTTCAATACAATTATGTTGTAAAAGAAAACATTATAGTTTTAAATTATAATTTTTCTTTCACATATGTTAAGCCCAGCCGGCCCCTTTCAAACCAGGCCCGGCCCAAGATCCAGGCGCTGGGCCGGACAATTTTTTTTTAAAAACGCCGTTTCACCTTCAGCGAATTAAAAAAAAAAAGATGAAGCATTTAGAACGCGCGAAAAATTTCCCCGAAACCCCTCTCCGTAATTTCTTCCCCTTTCTCTCTCCCGACGCGCTGCTCACCTCCCGAGTCCGGAGTCCCGACGCCAGCCTGCTGCCTCCCGCCGGCGACGCAAGCCTCCCACTCTCACTCTGCCTCCCCTCATTCGAACGTCCACTGGTCAGTGCTCCCTGCCTCCTCCCTTCCTCCCTCTCAGTCTCTCCCTCTCTCACTGCACTCAGTCCCGATCTCTCCCTCTCTCATATAATATGGCCAAGTTAATTTGTTAATTTCTACCCCATGGGACCCCTCTGTTAATTGTCAATTTAGTTTAAATGTTGTTTATGGAATGGTTTCAGTGTTTCTCCAAGCATGGCACTGAGTGCCCTAATCTAAGCAAAGCCTTCCAGATTTGGTGGCGCCGCACTTTCCTAAGAGGATCCGAAACTTATGCAATTGAATCCAGGTAAATGGTAACGTCTCTTAGGATTTTAACTAGCTTATGGTATTGCAGTAGTGTAGGTGAAGGGATTCTGAAGAACATCTGGAAGCCAATAATGTAGGTCAACTATGTAAATCGAGTGATATTCTTTGCTGATGTTTCGATCCTCTTCAGAGGTGAAGAGTTTGCAATGTTAATAAATCCACATTAAATAACTTCCACTGGTTACGGAAAATAATAAATTAAATTTCTTCAGCTTTCTATGTAATTCAGTACAACCCCCGAAATCCAGAAAGTTCAATTGTTTCATACCAGAAAGTTAAAACAAACAGAAGCGAAAAGCAGTTGAACGGTACCACTTCCACTGGACTCTGGAGTTCTATATGCTATTTCAAGTTGCCAATATAGACAGATTAGTAATGGACTTGATGGGGCCAAAAGCAAATGCCCCCGAGTAATTAGGGTGGTTTTCTACCTACATAACCCAGCTTAGGGTACTGGGGCACACTACCCTAATCTTTAGGGTTAGGAATGTTAATCTCTATCTTTACTCCTTAGCTTTTGAATATTCAAACATAAGAGTAGATTTATATTCATCCTTTTGGAATGTATTGGAATCAGATATTAATAATGAAAAAAAATTGTCATTTCTACCCCATGGGATCCCTCTGTTAATTTTCTGGAATTGTCACTCATTATAGCTTGCTCATATTTCGAATAACTAAATGCTTAGGGTTGATTGGTTTATTTTTCCATCAATGTTCTTCATCTTTAGTAGAAGCTTGCTTCATTTAACCTCTTCTGTACAGAAACCAGCATGGGAGAAGGCAGCAAAAACAATCAGAGAAAGGTTTTTCTCTTCTCAGCTTATTGTGTTTCCTGTACTTTTGAATTTTGTGAGTACTACTTTCTCAACTCATATGTCACATAGATTTAGTAGCCTTACCTATCATATACTTGAATCTCTATGTTCAGATATGATCCAGAGTTGGATGGGCGGATTCTTTTGGGAAAGGTAGATTGCACTGAAGAACCTGACTTGTGTAGAAGGTACTTTCTTGATGAGTGTCTTCTTATTTGCAGGTTCTTTACAGTTGGCATAATAATGTCAGGGTTTATCCCCACATTTTCGATTAGCTTTATGTGAAAATCTGCAGTTTATATATGATTCCATTTTTCTCAGACAACAGATAGTGGATTTATTTGTATAGTTAGAATTGATCCTTATAGGACCGGTTTGATCCACTTTTTGTTAGTGACTCATTGTTTCTTTGGTAGGGAGGAAGATGAGTGAGAAAGAAAAGATAGAAAAACACCCACCGTGGCCTTCTTCCCCTCCGACCTATTTTTTTCTCATACCCAATAGTGGAAAACTGTAATGCAGTTCCTTTTGTTTCCTTCCTCTTTTGTTCTGCCCAAAGTACCCCTTACCGAATGGAAAATCAGATTGGAGGAGAAAATCAGAAAGGAAGATCCCCCTGCAGTGATCGCTACAGATTCATCAGGACGATGTTGATTATTGTTAATCTAGTATACCTGTTTTGTTGGGCCTGCATACTTTTACGATCCTAATATTCACTAGCTATTCGCAAATTTTCCAGGGCCTTTTATTGATAACAAGCCCTCTATTGAATGATTATTGGGGTATTGTTGTTTCAAAGATATTTTTAAAATTTTATGGAGTTACAAATATATATTTCAAATTTGGGGTTGGCTGGATAGGTGGGAGGTTTGGAGGATTACCGTAATAGTTGGTTTCATGCTTGGTTTTTCCACAATTTAGGAGCCCAAAACTTGTTTTGTTACCGTGGTTCACTTTATTTCTTGTATGGAGTTCCTTACAATACATGCCCTTTTCTCACTCGACCCTGGAGGAACTTTTGTATTTTTTTTTTAAAATTCTTTTTTATTCCTGTGGTTTATCCTTAAGAGCAGCTATAAGTGCACTGAATGAAAATTTTTATTCCATCACCTGGATCGCTACGTACTGATTTTTTTTTTTGCAAAATAAATGAAGTCCTTTCAAATTATTATTAATTTGATGTTGTTTTTCTTGCATATTTACAGGGACAAATGAAAATTTTCTAATCTAATACCTTCAATCCCACATGGAGTGGGACAAGAGTATGAATGAGAATGGATTGCTATAAATTATCTCCCGTATAGATCCTTAACGCTCACTGTTTTGTAAACATCCCTTGCAGCAACGATCCCAAATCATAGTCTTTTCCTGGTTGAGTTGGAGTGACTGAAGGTACTGGAGGTATAGAGGGAGGTTCAATTGCTCTAGTACTTGTCATACCGTTGATTGGAGCTACGGGCTATACCATATACATGTTGTAACATATCTCATTTAGATAATGCAAGGTACTCTTTAGACTCGTACAACAATCATGGTTGAAATTGTTATGTCGAATGATGTTAAACAAGGCATTGCTAATCCAAACAACTATTTATTGAAATTGGATGCGTTCTATCTCTGAGCTTGAGATGGGATTTTATGCATAACATAGGCCCCAGCCCCGTCTTTTGTTTCTGTCGGCTTTCAAGTGGGCACCATATGTGTTATCTTCTTTCATATGATTTTAAATTTTTCTACCAATAAATTTTGGTTTTGTGTGATCCTTTTCAATTTTCTTTGACAGTTGAACTCAATAGTCTCAACTACAATATTTTCTCAATGTGATTGAGGGACATTAGGTGACTTGCCGATAACATATTACTCTTTCACAGGTCAGTGGTATTTTGAATCTCTCTTCATTAATTACTATTGTTTGTTCTTTTTTTTTTGGAGATTGGAGTTTGTGGATTTGATTGGAAGGTGGAGGGTATGGCTAATTATTACTTGTTGTTGGTTCTGTGGAGTTTATTGGAGATGTTGATGTTTGTTGGAAGGCGGAGGGTATGACTAACTATTATTTGTTGTTGGTTCTGTGGAGTTTATTGGAGATTGAAGGGGTAATTGTTATATGATGTTGATTATGTGTTTTTGTTGGATATTGGAGGACAAGGTTTGTGTTATTCAATATTTAATATTTGTTTGTTTATCTATGTCACGCCCCAAACGGCACCCCGCAGGAACCGTGACAGCCGCGAGCTATTCTCCGGATAGCTCCAGCGTTCTTACTTACTACTTACGTGCTTACGGCGGAAACATACAAGATCGCGAGGGATTCGAGCTAAATCTTACATAATCAGGGTTCTCATTAAGTTGCATACAAAACATATATAATATCTTAGAATCCAACTAGTGACGGATCTCATCGATCAGGTCACCATAAATCAAAATAAGAATAACATCTGGGTCCTTCTAAGTCAGGTAGTCCTCCTGACTCTCTTCACCTGTGACATCTGGAATGACACAATTGTTAAAAACGTGAGTCAAAAAGACTCAGTAAGGGAAAAACATAACTTTGAAACATGCTCTTGACTTATGCTTGCTTAATCATGAAAGAAGAGAACTTGATAAGTGATGCACATGCATGTCATGGATATGCATACACTCTTGTTTAAATTCGGCCCCAGACCCTTGGAAATTACTTATTCATACTTGTGCCACTCTTGGCCATTCACAACAATTTCATATCTTTTACTTGTGGGCTCGCTCCATTTAACCCCTGAAGTCAGGGTTGTGCGTTCCCTTTGGAACCGTCCCCGAATTCCCTTGGAGACCTTACATGCGGTCAGCTAGCGCACCTTCTCTCAATTGTCCTTCAGTGGCTAGACATGACCCTTGGAGGCACCACACCTTCTCAATGTCCTTCAGTGTGGTTTGCACAGCCTCGTGGATTCACCCATCCTTCTCACATTTGTCCTTCGGTATGGGAGTCCATCTTGATGGTACGGTACCGACCAGTGCCCCTTAACTTAACTTATCGTTTCATTAAACTTCTCATAGTCTTTCCATAAAAATCATTGCATAAACTTTCTTCTTGAAAAATTCATGCAATGCACATGTCATGTCATGCTTGATTAAAATTCATGCTTGTTCATGAAACGATGCAGTGTGTCATTCCAGTTTGAAAAAGAACACTTACTGTCCACTTACAGTATCCACTTACTCTTGGTCTTCCTTGGTAGTGTATAAAACACGTAGATCGCCTACAAGCGATTCAAATATTTCTTAGACTTTAAGAAATAGCACGTAATTATTAAATATATATATATATATATATATATATTATATATATATATATATCACTGAAATTCTTTTAATCATTTAAAGTATTTTATTTACTCTTCTAATAATATCTAAACTTAGGTTATTTAATTATTAAACCATATTACAAAATATTTATATATCTATTCCCGATTAGAGTTTTAATCAATTAATAGATTAGGGTTAAATCCAAGTCTCCCATTATTTATTGTACTTAATAAAATCTTCACAAGTGTAATTCACCTAATAAATTCGGCCAAGACCTATTTATTCTAATTAAAGCCAAGACCTATTTATTCTAATTAAATCTTTAGTACATGCTTTCAACACAAGGTTTTGCTAATTCCTTATAACCCTAACTTCTAAGCCTTAATATCCTTTAATCCGATTAGCCAATCCTAATCTCATTTATCCATCCTGATCAATTATATTCCATTTATCACAAACTAGCAATTAGGGTCTCTACACACTAGGCATTCGGCCAACACCAAGTTCTATGTGTTCTTAGTCAAAATTTATCTCCAATGGTGACCCCTTCCTCCATTCAATAGATTCACAACTTAGGATCTAAAAATCAAAACACAAACACAAGTTATCACTAATAGCAATATTCGGCCAACCCAAAATATCACAACACTACTAGGTTTTCTTCGGTTCTTTTGCTTTGCATGCATTCTTTACACTTAGCAATCATCTACCATGCATTAGGTCATAAATCTTGTACATAACATGGCCAATGTCCAGATCTAAGCATATACAAACCACTCATGAAAACCTAAGGCATACATGGTTCGGCTATACATCAAAATCCCACATTTTTCATGCTAAAATCCCTATCATGCACACATTGACTTCTACAACCCATCTTTGCATACATTTTCACCATACTTCCTTCATTCATGTTCAATAAGCCCAGATCTGCACTTTATACACACTAACATCCATAGATCTAGGGAAAATAATTAACTTGCAACCAACCAACACAACAAGACCTAGATCTAACTTCCTTTAACATGCATTGTTCTCCATTTGCATTTTTCTTCACATTCAATCTTAGATCGAAAGCATGTATGTCCAGATCTAACACTTACACATAACCATGATCAAAATCCAACCAAAACAAAACATAAAAGCCCAAGATCCCAATACATGAAGGATTCGGTTAGCATGGGAAATGTGAGATCCAAATTTTACCTTGTTGCTCCTTCTCCTTTCTCTTTGTTCCTTTGCAAGCTTCTCCTCTCTTTTACCTACTAAACAACCTAAGGTTCTTAATCATTCCAGATATCATCATATCCATGCATGAAACAACTCAAACTCTAAGATCTATACACAAGAGATTTCGGCCATCAAGAGGGTTTTTACCTTAGTGCTCCTTTGTTCATTTTCTCTCTTTCCTTTGCACAATACCTCTTTCACTTCACTTCCTTCTTCTCCTTTCTTCTTCTTCCTTGTCCTCCTTCTTCCCTTTACACAAATCCCCTTGACAGCAGCTCAAACCTCAGCCTTTTGGGTCCAAGAGTTTCGGTTCTCCCTTGGTTCTCTCTTCATCTCCCTTTATCTCTTAGTTTCGGCTCTACTCTCCTATGCTTGTGTTTCTCTCCTTTGGCCTTGTGTTGGTCGACTAAGGTAGCATAAATGAGCACAATTGAAGGGGGAAAAAGGGTGATAGGCGTGTAAGACAATGGCATGCACCTAGCCATGATATTCGGCCATGACATCATTTCCTCTTCCATGTCATTTTTCAGCTTTTTCATTTCTTGTCTCCCTCTTGTCTCCATTGCCTTTCTAGTATAACTCTTCCCACCACAAAATTCAACCCCTCTTGTCTTTCACGTGTGCCTCCCCCCCACCACATAAATCCAACTTTTATTTAAAGACTTGTTCCACCAATTAGTTCATTTGGTTGAATTCTAACTACCTAGTTTACTTATCCTAATCTAGTTGCTTAGGAAACTTAAGTAGGATTAGTTCCATTAATCTAACTTTCTAAATCTAATTTGCATGGCCCATTGGGCAGTCCATTAAGCCCTTGATTCAAGGCCCATCATCATATCCTAAAGCCCAATTCATAAGCCTAAGGGCTTAGGCCTAATGTCCAACTTCCTTAAGGCCCAATAGCACCATTACAAGGCCCATTGCCATGGGCTCCATGGCAACCCAATATCATGCTTTCCAAAGCCCATCTCCATGCTTATTTTGGCAGCCCATTAGCATGCCATTATAAGCCCAATGTACACCAAATGTTATAAGCCTCATGGTAGCCCAACATCACACTTCAAGGGCCCATCATCACATGTAATTGGGCAGCCCATATGACACAACTTCAAGGCCCAATTACATCCAATAACCGGCCATAAATGGGTAGCCCAATATCAGCCCATTATTGAGGTTTCTAAGCCCAACATGCAAGTCTTAATACTCCAAAATCATTCATAAGAAAATCCTTCAAAAATTAAAATCAAGAATATTGAAGGAAAATATACAATAAATCTAGCAACATGAAATTGGTTACTATAAAATTTAAATTCCATCCATAGCATTTAAATCATAACATCACATTTTAGAAATTCAAAATAATTACATATACATTTTCTTAACATAAAATCATGCATTGGCCAAGCAAGGTTTCTTTTAATACAGAATAGGCCATGAAATCCTTCATCTAGTAATGAAGTAGACACGAGTTTCTTCGGGGTCTTACAATCTATGTTTTAACTTTTGAGATCACTTCCTGGTGGATACCTCTACACTGACGTTAGAGGTCTAACCTGAGGTGAAACGAAGCCAGTCCTCTTTACCGAGGGATCTCTAAGTTTAATAATGTTGTATGCTGTTTAATTATAGTTTTGTGTGTATTTATGTTTGTGTGTTTGTTTATTAATTTATGTTAGTTTATAACAAAATCTTGATAAAATGTGATAAACATTAAAATGATGCATAATTTTTTTTGTTGCATTTCATATAGTTATTACTGTCGCTGATGGACAAGAGTTGGATGAAAAAGAAACACGGGACAAGAGAATATGTGTTGGGAGTCAATGAGTTCCTAGGTTTTGCATCTAAGAGTATGGGTAGTGATGAGAGAATTTGTTGCCCTTGTGTAAAGTGCGTCAATTACAAGAGGTATAACATCAATACGGTACATGATCATTTGGTCCAATATGGGATGTCTCCGGGTTATGATTATTGGTTTGCGCATGGTGAATTGCGAGATAGGGCAACATCTAGTAATCCCTCTATTTCTGTTGAAGATTATCAAATGTGTGAACCAGCATCTAGGCTGCATGAACTATTACATGAGGTATTTCCATTAGTACCGGAAACACAATCCCATAATGTACGAGAACAAAGAGAACCACTTCCTACTGAAAATACCGCAAAGTTTTATGACATGCTTAAAGATGCAGATGAACCTTTGTATGAAGGGTGTACAAAATTTAGTAAGTTAACTGCTGTTGTACAGTTATACCATTTGAAGTGCATGGAGGTTGGAGTAATATCTCTTTTACGTGGTTACTCCAAACATTGGGTGATATGCTCCCTGCGGGTGCTAAATTGCCAAAGGACACTTATGAAGCTAAAAAATACATGAAAGAGTTAGGACTTGGATATGAAAAGATCCCTGTTTGTCCAAATGGTTGTATGTTGTTTTGGAATGAGAATGAGAAGTTTGAAGTTTATTCAAAGTGTGGAGCATCAAAATGGAAGGGCAATGGGGAGGAAAATATTTTGTCACAGAATGAAGGTGGATCATCCAAGAGATCCAAGAAAAAACCGGCGAAAGTTTTGCGGTGGTTTCCTTTAAAGCAGCGCCTGCAGAGATTATTCATGTCCTCAAAAACTGCTTCTCATATGAAATGGCATCACGATGGACGTGTAAATGATGGTTTGTTAAGGCATCCGGCCGATGCTCAAGCTTGGAAGGCATTTGATGCACAATATGCTGATTTTTCTTCTGATCCTCGTAATGTTAGGCTTGGGTTAGCAGCGGATGAGTTTAATCCTTTTGGGAACATGAGCACTAGTCATAGCACATGGCCAGTGATATTAGTACCATATAACTTTCCTCCTTGGATGTGCATGAAACGTTCATCTTTAATGTTATCATTACTTATTCCTAGACCGAAATCTTCTTCTTTCAAGATAGATATATATCTAGAGCCATTGATATTGGAGTTAAAAGAATTGTGGGATTATGGATTAGATACTTATGATATTGCTTCGAAAGATATGTTTAAGATGCGTGCGGCATTGATGTGGACAATTAACGATTTTCCTGCATATGGTGATCTCTCTGGATGGAGTACAAAGGGATGTCTTGCATGTCCATATTGTATGTATCAGACTTGGTCACGGTGGTTGGATAATGGTAGAAAATTTTGCTACATGGGGCATAGACGGTTCTTACCATTAAATCATAGGTGGAGAAGAGATCAAAGATCATTTGACGGTACTTATGAAATGGCTCCACCACCTAATTTTATGACCGGTGATGACATTTTGAGGGAATTACAGGGCAATTTTGATTTTGAGTAAAGTGTATGGAAGAAACAAAGTATTTTCTTTACATTGCCTTATTGGAAGGATAATATGTTGCACCATAATTTAGATGTGATGCACATAGAAAAACGTAGTGGACAATATCATTGGTACATTGTTAGATGTGGATGGGAAAACAAAAGATAATTATAAGGCACGTCTTGGCTTACAAAGCATGGGAATAAGACATGATCTCCATCCAAAGATCTCTGATGCAGGAAAGGTGCATTTGAATGGTGCTTGCTACTCAATGACTCGTGAAGAGAAAGAATGCTTCCTAAAAGTGATAAAGAATGTGAAAGTACCGGATGGTTTTGCTTCGAACTTATCACGATGTGTTAAGCTTCAACAATGTAATATCATAGGTTTGAAGAGTCATGACTGTCACATCTTGATGCAGCATTTGATGCCTATTGCAATACGAAGATCGTTGCCAAGCATGGTTTCTTCTCCTTTGATTTCATTATCATGTTTCTTTAGGGAAATTTGTTCCAAAACATTACGATTGGAGGACTTAGATCGACATGAGGCTCAAATTCCTATAATATAGTGTCAACTTGAAAGGATATTTCCGCCTGCGTTCTTTACTGTTATGGTACACTTGGTTGTACATCTAGTTGCAGAATGTAAGATGGGTGGACCGGTTCAACTTCGATGGATGTATCTTATTGAAAGGTAATATTAATTATAGAGATATGTAACTTACGTTTCTTTGCACGTGTTTTATTTAATAAGGTGTAACATTGTTGGTGTAGGTGCATGCATCGTTTCAAATCTTATGTTCGCAATACGGCCGCACCTGAAGGCTCTATTGCTGAAGGATATATAGCAGATGAATGCTTAACATTTTGTTCAAGATATTTAGAATCAGTCCCAACGATCTTTAATAGATCACCAAGAAATGTAGACGATACTATGGGAGGAATATCTTTCGTTCGTCTAGATATGAAAACATGCATGCAGGCTCATCGATATATCCTTTTTAATTGCGATGAGTTGATTCAAATTCGCACGTAAGTGATGTTAGACATTTAACTCTTGCATTGAGCATGTTTATACCAATGAATGAAATTAATTTTTAATTTCTATTGTCTATGTGTAGAATGCATAAGGATCGATTGAAGGCAAGAAATCGTAGTATTCGACCAACAAATTATGTCATCGATAAGATGCATAGGGATGAATTTTGTGACTGGTTTCGAGACTATGTATGTGTTATGTTTAAAATTTTTTGCATTGATTGATTACTTTAAAACATACAATTAGTTTTAATCTTGAGTTGCTGTCCGAGGAAAATAGGTTCAAAATATGGACGAGATGATGAAGCGTCAACTTCCAAATAGAGTTCGATGGCTTGCTAAAGGTCCAAACCTCGAAGCTAGATCATTTAGTCGATATGTTCATACTGGTGTGAAGTTTGGTACAAAAGACAATGAAATAGGCAGAACAACTCAAAATAGTGGAGTATGTGTGACTGTTGAAGGGGGCACCACATACTACGGGCGAATTAGAAGTATCATTGAGTTAAACTATTTTGATGAAGAATGTTTTGTATTATTCAAATGTGATTGGGTTGACACAACTATTGGTAGGGGATATAAAGTTGATGAGTTTGGATTTGAACTTGTTAATTTTTCGCGTTTAGTGCATACTGGAGATCGATTAAGTGATGATCCATTCATTTTGGCACAACAAGCATCTCAAGTATACTATGTAGGAGATGAAAGACATCCAAATTGGGAAGTAGTTGTCAAGACCAAACCAAGAGATGTGTTTGATGTTGGTAATGATGATGACATAGATGACTACAATGAAAATGAACCTTACAATTTCAACGTTGAGCAAATCCTTGAGAATGTACAAGATGATTTGACGTGGTTTAGAAATGAGGTGGAAGGAACAACACTAGATATACCTCAATAATTTTCTATGGTATGTCAAATATTTCTCTGTTAATTGAGTTTTTTTACATGCTTCGTCTTGATACAATGTATCCGTTTAATTGGCGTTTTGTTTAAGCAAATGTTTTGTGTTGAATTTTACATTGAAATCACTTTTATGCATGTTTAAATATTATATAGGTACAATGACATGGAAGAGGTTGAGGACTATATCTTCATCATCACAGCCACCTGTGCCACCATGTCAAGAACCAACGGCATCACAAGAAGCAACGCCATCACAGCCACCTACGCTGCCTTCAGAACACGCTACGATGCCATCGTTCGAAGATGAGCAATCTTTGAATGATAACGAAATAATTGGTATGTTCGTAACCACAATAGAGATAATCTTAGTTATATGTTAGTCAATTTAGTTTCACATGTTAAATGTGCAGGTGGTACTATAGTCCGGAAAGTGCGTGGCAGCACGCGGATGACAGACGTCTGGAATCTGAAGGAAGGTGAATTGATTCCAGTACAATTCAATGGCAATGGGCAGCCATTGGGTAATGAAGGAGGAATATTTAACAAATTCATCGGTTGTGTTGCTCATGTTGCGAATCAAATCCCCCTAGATGCGGCGGATTGGCGTAAAGTCCCATTGTCAATAAAAGAGGATTGTTTGAGCCTCATGACGGTATAATTTTAGTTATTCATAACACTTTTTATTCAATTGTATATATTTAATAATTGACCCACCTAACTCTTAGGGTATATTTTGCTGAAACGATTTACAATCCCCGAGCCTCCATTAGGGGATATTTTCAAGAGCTGGTTCCTCAAAGATTTAGGAGAGAAATGGAGAAACTACAAGTGTAGTTTAAAGCAGAAATTTTTTGATGAGGCCTTTACGCCTCAGTATGTGAAAAGTAATGCTCCAACAGACGTTAATTTGGAGCAATTTTGCAAATTAGTCGATTTTTGGTATTCTGATGCAGGACGGGTATGACATTATTTATTTTTATTATATTTTTCATGAATATAACTTATTATTAATTTTAAATGTCTTGATGTTAACGTAGCGTCGAAGTCATGCTGGAAAACAAAATAGATCGGTCCAAACGACAGTCCACACTGCTGGATCAAAGAGCTTCGCACGTTATGCTCACGAATTGGTATGTAGTACTTCATTAGTTTGTTTAATGATATAGTACTCGTCATTACCATTATTATTTGTAATTTAAAATTTCATTACGAATTCGTCTTTGTGATGCAGGAAAAAGAGAAACAAGTTCCAATCGATCGAGCAGAGTTATATAAAGTCGTCCATATACGTTCTGAAGGATCTCCAATAAATCCGGACGTAGTAGAGAAAATAGTATGTCATTATTACATAAATTTTGATTTGAATGTGCGAATGTCTATACAAAATTTAATTGTATGTTGTATTCTCTCAGAGGCAAATGGAGGAGATTGGATTGAACGATTCAGGAAGTTCACAAACTTTGAGCCAATTTATAGTGGATGGCAGCATCAGTTGGTCACCATCTAACCGATATGCACAAGTGATTGGTCCAGAACGACATGATAACATTCTCGGCGTTGGATTAGGACCAACTCCTTCATCGTATCCTGCCAACACCAACGTAAGATCCAGTCAGTCTGCATCCTCTAGTAACGAGAGAACGATATATATGGAAAATAGAGTTCAGACGTTGGATTCTGAAGTAGCATCGCTTAAATCTACAATACAAATGATGGCACGAGCTTGGGTAAAAGTTTTATTTATTTATCCTCACATATTACTATTGATTCTATTTATGTATATTTCGTAATTAATTAATATTTATTTAACCGTTGTAGGAGCAACGCCAATACCAAGATGTTGTCAATAACAATCAGGTTTCACCAGCAATTCATAGATCATCTCATGCAAGTCGGAAAACGAGTGCTGGTAAGATACTAATATAAATTAATACTGCGATTAATTTAATTTTAAGTGTGTACTAAGCTCTTTTATCTTTGTTCATGTCATTACTGTTTGTTAATTTTTCAATATTGCAATAGCAGATAATTCCGATGATGCAGAAAGTGAAGGAGCAGATGGTGCTGATGAAGGTGGAGATGATTAAATTTATGGTTATTTGTTGTTATATGTCATGACTTGTTAGGTTTTAGACTATTGAGAAAATGCCCTTAACTTCTTTTTGCTTGATGCAAAACTTGTAAGATATGGTTACAACGAAATATATTATGTTTTATCACACTTTTCTTTATTTGCATTAATCAATTAAATTCTATAACAATTAATCAATTTATGTTTTATCCGCTATAACCCTATAGCCGCGGTCACGTGACCGCCGCTCTAGCCCTACAGCCGCGGTCAACTGACCGTTGCTAAAACCTGTAGCGGCGGTCTGATAACCGCCGCTAAAGACCTTCTACGGAAAACCTAAACCGCGGTTTGGGCATATAGCGGCGGTTTAAACCGCGGCTACAGGACCACTGGTTTTCACCAGTGGTCACCATAACCGCCGCTATACACCTATGCCGACGGGTATATAGCAGCGGTCACGATCGCTGCTATATGTTATAGCAGGGGTTTTTTGACCTATAGCAGCGGTTTCCGACCGCTTCTATAGGTCGGTTATTTTGTAGTGGGCGGTCGTGACCGCCGCTAACCTACCGCTGCTATAGACCCGAAGTCTTCACCAGCGGTTCCAAAAACCGCCGCGATATAGCTCTCCTGACGGAGATATAGCGGCGGTCGCGCTGCTATAGGCCAAAATGACCTATTACAGCATTTTTTGAGCCTATAGCAGCGGTCACCGACCGTTGCTATAGGCCCTTTTTTTTTGTAGTGGAAGACACAAAATAAATCATACAATTATCCAATATATCCTTGCAGGCTAAAATGCCTTGCCAAATCCATGAACTCATAGGTTTTTTGTGAGACCCCGATTTTAATTCTGTCAATTTAATGCTTATGGCTCCTTAAATGTGTATTACTCTAATTAAGTATGTATTATTGAGAAATGTATATATGGTTAAATTAATCTAAAGTTATGTCTAGGTGGAATTTTTTCCTAGCGTTTTATGAGTTTTAAGCTAGAATTTATTATTTGAAATTGTTATAATTTAATGATTGAGATTAATTAGCCTAATTGTTTTAATTAATGGAATATGTCCCTAATTTACAATAGTTGGAAGTATTTAATTAGGGCTTTAACCTTGAAAATATGTGTGAAAATATGTGAGACTTAGAAATAAACATAGAGAGGCATGTTAGAGTAATTTATTAGTAGCAATAATAAAAAAAAGTGAGAAACAAGGTGGAATTCATGTAAAGGAGGGGAAAGAAAGGGGGGGGGGGCAGCCTTGTCTTTCCCCCCCCAAAGCACTTTCACGGCAACACCACCCCCCTTTTGCCACATTTCCCTATTCTCTTCAAAAACCGCACCTTTCTCTTGCCCTAGACACCCAACCGAAAAGAAGGAAGAAGAAGAAGAAGAAGAAGAAGAAGAAGAAGAAGAAAAAAAAAGAGAGGAAAAAGGAGGAGAAAGAGGAGAAAAACAAGGGAAAAAAATCCGGCCTTGCTTGGTGAAATCTCTGCTGGCCGAAAATAGCACTACCCCATCCCTCCCATTTTCTTCTTGTTTTCTTTTGGTGGTTGGTTGTTATTTTGATGGTTGTTTGTCTAGGTTGTTTTCTCCTTGTATATGTTGTGTTCATGTGTGTTCTTTGAAGAAAATGTAGATCTAGTAAGCTTTAAAGAGTAGTATTGGTTGTCTATGGAACCATGGAGAGTTATGGTCAGATCTGAAAAAGAAAATATGTTCAAGAGAGAGAGATTGCTTGCTGCACCCTAGGTGTTTGATAAAAAGCCTAAAAGAGGGCTGAAACCTATTTGAGCATGCATGGCCGGATGTGTAGTGGTTGTGGTATTGGGTGTTGTCCTTTCATATCTAAATGCATTAAGGTTCAAAGGAGCTTTGGGAATGGGTGTCGTTGCTGGAAAATAAGCTGAGGTTTTTAATTTAGAATCATGGATAAAGTTGTTGCATGAGGAAGGTTTGTTAAACTAGGTGCTGAAATTCAACCTCTACAGATTTCAAGGCTCGAATTGGGATTGAATTCTGATGTAATTGTGCATATCCCTTGATCTTAAGAGGATCCTAGATTGTAGGCCTAGGAAATAGGAAGATTTTAAGCCATACCTTGGATGATTCCGATAACTATCGAGTGAGATATGCGTTGTTCAAGGCACGGACGTCAAGCTGCCAGCAGCCTTGGACGTCCGGAATGTCAGCTAATTTCGAGCACCCTTTTGAGGGATCATTTTAAGCCCAAATTTTACAAGGTTGGTCTTGAATTTTAAGTCTAAGAGAGAGGAACGTTTTAAGATAAATTTCGTATGATGTAGAGGTATGATGAATAAGTTGTGATATTTTGAAAATGGAGGGCCGAGCTGGAAACAACAATAGTGTGGTTGTAGGATTTTTACTTAATATGAAATGTTTTTGTCAATGTATAACAAAATCTGCTGTTGTGAAATTTACTCCCAATCTTGACCTATGAGAGCTGAATATTTCAAAGTAAATTTTGTGTAATTTGGAGCCATAGTCTGGATGTTATGAATTTTTAAGTTGGAGACGCTAGGGCTGCCCGCTTAGAAATTTTCAGCAGCTTGTATTTTCGGGTGGCTAGCGAGCTCCAAATTACTTAGAATTTTGATATGATATGAAAAATTAGTGTGAGGGTCAATTAGAATAGATTTCATGTGAGTTGGAGATGTGTAGCATAAGTTGTGTTTTGAAAAGTTATTGTCGCCCGAGGTGCGCTCGACAACCGCTCGAGCCAATAGTCCAAGATTTTCTTCCAGAGATGTTTCGCCCGAGGTACGCCCGACTGGCGCTTGAGCGAAAATGGGCAAATTTTATACAGAGAGTTTCGCCTGACTTGCGTTCGACAGGCGTTCGAGCGATCGTATCTTACAGATACTTTTTGCCCGACCAGCACTCGTGCGACTTCTTCTGAATTTCAAGAAAATTTCTCCTATATTTCTAGTTTCCTATTGACATATTAGGAGACCCATTAGGGTTTTACTTAAAGAAATACCTAGCGTTGTAAGATGACCAACTAGAGGTCAAGAATACGGACGATTTTGTATGATGAAATGTGAGTGATTGATTGATTACTCAATACGTCTAGTGAACCTTTGTATAACACTAGTATGATCCATTGTAGGTAACGTGACGTTCAACACTCAAGCAAGCGAAGGTAAGAGGAGCTTACGTTTGTAAGTGAAAATTGTAAGTGGAAACTTACGTTTTTGAAAAACTGGAATGATGCACAGCATGAATTCTCATGATTTATTTCGACATGACATAAGCATTTGTATGAAAAAGAAAGTTTTGTGCAAATGAAAGCATGAGATGAATTTAAGGTTTCTCATCATCAAGCATGACATGAGCACACCATGAGCATTTGCATTCATTTTTCTCATGAGTAAGAAAGAGAAAATTTTATGCAAATGAAAGTACCATTTTATGCTACTTTATGACAAGTTAAGTTAATAAACTAATGTCGGTCGGTACCGTACCAAGTCAAGAAGGTGCATCCATACTGAAGGACGTTTACGTGAAGGGTGGATGTCACCCAGGGCACCCATACCGAAGGATGCTTGCAAGAAGTATGGGTAGTCCATGAGTTATGTGCAATCACATTGAAGGATGCTTGCAAGAAGGTGTGAATCTCCAACGGTCGTGTCTAGCCACTGAAGGACGAATGAGAGAAGGTGTGCTAGCTCGACCATATGTAAGGTCCCCAAGGGAAATAGGGGACAGTTCCAACGGGAACGCACAACCCTGATGCCAGGGGTAAATGGAGCTCAAGTAGCCCATAAGATACGGATTGAAAAGATTTTCCAAAAGCAAGAGCTTTATAAGTACAAGTGATGTTTTCAAGAGCAAGTGCATGTGCATATGCAATCATGAGGCATATACGTGCATCAAAATTCACGATCATGCATGAATTACATAAGTTTACATGATATTTCAAGTTCAAGCTCATTATGATTTCAAGTTCATGATGATTTCAAGTTTAAGTGCATGCTTATGATTTCAAGTTCAAGTGCATGCATATGATTTTAACTTCATTATGATTTCAAGTTCATGATGATTTCAAGTTTAAGTGCATGCTTATGATTTCAAGTTCAAGTGCATGCTTATGATTTTAAGTTCATTTTGATTTCAAGTTCATGATGATTTCAAGTTTTAGTGCATGCTTATGATTTCAAGTTCAAGTGCATGCTTATGATTTTAAGTTCATTATGATTTGAAGTTCATGATGATTTCAAGTTTTAGTGCATGCTTATGATTTCAAGTTCAAGTGCACGCTTATGATTTCAAGTTCATGATTACGAGTTCAAGAACAAGTTCATGGTTTCAAACTCACGATTTCAAGTTCATATTTCCAAACCATGATTTCAAGTCCATGTTTTAATTATAATTCCTTACTGAGTCTTTCGACTCACAGTTTTAAATTGTATCATTCCAGATAATGTTTCAGGAGGGGAAATCTAGAAGAGGAACCGACGGGAATAACCTTTTCTCTTTTGTTGTTCATTAGAGGATTAGATGTAAATTTTTGGATGAGCCGGCATGAGCCTCCGTTGTGTGGTGGTCATGGGTTATTCGGCCTAGTCAAGTTTAGGGTTTTTAAACGATCGATATTCTGCAGTAGTAAGTTTAGATGTCAAGTATCCTAGTCGTGGTTAACAGCAGCAGGAGTTGGGGAGTTCATATGAAGCACTAAGGACGCTTGATTCAGGCAGCCTGTGTATGTATATGTTTTGCGTATAAGGATTCAAGATGTATTATAAAGATGTTATGAGTAGGTCAATGTGAAGAGGATTTGATGGAATCCCTTAGATCATGTACTTCAGCTGTGCAGCCATGCGATGTCATTAAGACGCTTATCCTATTTCGAGGAAGTCGTTTTGTGTAAGTTGAAGTTTATAGAAAATCTCTTTGGTCGTCTCTCTCAGTTATATGAAAAAAAAATTCCGCTGCAAGAATAAGAGAAAACGCTGGAACATTCATTGAGTGAATGTTCGCGGCTGTCATTAACCCCCCTTCGGGCTAGCGTTCGGGGCGTGACAGTTAAATGGTATCAGAGGCATAGAGAGTAGGGCCAAGAGACGTAGGGAATGGATTAGAACCCTCATCCCTAAGAGATAAGCTATATATCAAGAATTGAATATGCTGGACTTCTAAGGGTAGGTTTGTTTTGTAAAATTTTAGTGTTGTTAAAATTTTAGGTATTGAGTTTAGTGAAAAAGTGAAGAGAGAGATAATTTTTTATATTTTTTGTAGTGAAAAGTTATGATTTGATGGGGGAGAGAGAGATTATATTGTAATAGTTAATTGTGTTAAAATTTTAGAGGGTGTAAAATTTTAGGACGCAAACACACCCTAAGTTAAGTTGTGTTCTATGCTAAGTGATGACCTTGAAGTGCAGGATGACACCTAGAGGACCACAAGTAATTGGGGACCCGAAGAACTGGATGTCACTACTGATGATATTTTAAGACATATGGCTTGGCTTGTCACTGAGCAGGTGCAACCAAGAGCAAATGATTAAGGTTACATAAAGATATGATTACGCAGACCCTTGTAAGGAATTTTAATTGAAGTTAGTCCTGGTTTTGGTAGACCTCCGAATGGAGTTGCCTGAACGTTTTGATTTTAGTCATAAGGTCAATTTTGGCTGAGGAACAAGTATTCCTCTTTGTTCAATTAAGGGCTAGGACTTCAAAACAATTGGGTTGTTTTGGGGATGATGAATTTTGACATCGAACTTGGTTCTGCAATTGAAATTATATGAGCAAAGAATCGAGGGATTTATTGGAGATTTATACCGTCCAGATAAAGGATTTGTTGACCAATTGTAATGAGCTTAGGTATGTATTAATGCTTATCTACGTTCGGGGTGCGATCTTAAGAGATATACCTGAGAAGATATTTTGCATTAAAGAATGTTATTGTGAATGCTTATTGGTGCCCTTAGAAATTATTATTGCATAACAGACCTTTGGAATAATGATAAGGGTGCTTCATAAGCATTTAGATTGATTATTGATTTCAATGATGATGCATTGGTTCATTTGAAGAGTTAGAATGATTATGAAGAATATCTGTTGATTTTATTGCAGAAGTTGAGTTGAGGGAACTTTGTTATAAATTTCTAAAGGTCGAGGATTGCTAGAATGCACATGAGTAGATCTACTACAATGTGGTCTACTGGTGGTGATCAAATTATAAAGAGTGTCTAATTGAAATTGAGGGGCATATAATATTAGCTAATGTGATAGTAATGGAGATCTGGGTTTGACATCATACTGGGCATGAAACTGGTTGACAACACATGGTGCTAGTATGAATCGTTATGAGGAGAAGGTTGTGTTCTAAAAGGAGGGGAGACCAACTGTTGTTTCACATGTATGAGAAAGATGGAGTGAAGGCCAGCGATTATGTCAGTCAACCAGGTCAAAAGAATGTTGCAAGGAGGACATGAAGGACTTTAGTCCTGGTGAATGATATCCAGAGGAAGGCTGCTATAGTAGAGCAAACCCCGATAATGAACGAACTTCCCGATGTGTTTTCTAAATAATTATTTGGTTTACCCCAGATAGAGAATTGGAGTTTCGCATTGAATTAGAATCCGAGACATCTCTACTTTGATCTCCCGGAAAAAAGGGTCTACATGGCCAAGTGTATCACCTTGAGGAGCTCGATTTTATTGCCAGGAAAAAGGACGGAAGTCTTCGGAGGTGTATTGATTATAGGGAGTTAAATAAGGTGACCATAAAGAATAGATAGTCGTTACCTTTGTATTGATGACCTGTTCGATTAAGTTACAATGGGCATAGGTATTCTCAAAGATTGACTTGAGATCGGGGTATCATTAGTTGAAGGTGAAAGAAGGAAATATACCCAAGATGGCTTTCGGATGCTATGGTCACTATGAATTCTTGGTGATGCCATTTGGGCTGACTAATACTCCGGCCGCATTTATGGATTTGATGAACAGGGTGTTCAAGGAGTTCTTAGATAAGTTGTGGTTGTCTTTATAGACGATATCTGAATTTATTCAAGAAATAAGAATGAACATGAGAAGCATCTAAGGACTGTTCTACAAATTCTCAAGGAGAAGAAGTTGTACGCCAAATTCTCTAAGTGTGAATTTTGGTTGGAGCGAGTCTGATTTTCAGGGCATTTAGTTCAGGTGAAAGGGTTGCTATGATCACGGTAAGGTCGATGTTTTGTTTAAATGGCCGAGGCCTACAAATGTGAAGGAAATAAGTAGTTTTCTAGGGATAGCAGGATAATATCGAAGGGTTATCGAGGGGTTTTCAAGGATAGCTATGCCATTGACCTCGTTAACCAAGGAAAACGTCAAGTTTGAATGGATGGATGAGTGCGAATAGAATCTTTTGGGATTTTAGATCGAAATGGTGACCGTGACGTACCAGTTGGCCCTACCCATGTCTTAGAGTATGAGCCCTTGCACATTAGGGGAACCTTACATATGTAGAAGAACCAATGAAGGTTTAGACAAAAAGGAGCAACAGTTAAGGAAGAAGATCGATATTTGGATGAGCCGGCATGAGCCTCCGTTGTGTGGTGGTCATGGGTTATTCGGCCTAGTCAAGTTTAGGGTTTTTAAACGATCGATATTCTGCAGTAGTAAGTTTAGATGTCAAGTATCCTAGTCGTGGTTAACAGCAGCAGGAGTTGAGGAGTTCATATGAAGCACTAAGGACGCTTGATTCGGCAGCCTGTGTATGTATATGTTTTGCGTATAAGGATTCAAGATGTATTATAAAGATGTTATGAGTAGGTCAATGTGAAGAGGATTTGATGGAATCCCTTAGATCATGTACTTCAGTTGTGCAGCCATGCAATGTCATTAAGACGCTTATCCTATTTCGAGGAAGTCGTTTTGTGTAAGTTGAAGTTTATAGAAAATCTCTTTGGCCGTTTCTCTCAGTTATGAAAGAAGAATAAATCGATTTTTCCCTTGAGAGAGACCTTTTTTTCACCTAAAGAGTCTTATGAAAGCGGTTTGTAATCTTTGTAGTAAGAGGAAGAGAAGGCGAAGGCAACTGTAGAGGTGAGCCTTTACGGGCAATAAAAGCAATTCATAGGCCAACAAATTGCTTTCTGTCCAAAATAACAAAAAAACTATGGACAAAAGATGTAAAATGTCACAAATTTAGTAATTTGGAGTACGAAGTATCATGCCCCATTGATAATTAGGAAGTATATTTAACCCATCTTTTTGTTGGGGGGGGGGGGGGTTTAAATGCCACGTACTTTTTAAACTAGAAATGCCTCAAAAAGCATCAACAAATCAGTACCTTTGACAATCTTTAGCTGTCTTTAATTTTAAATAAAATTAGAACTACGACCACTTCATCCACACAAACGAATGAAGGTGGCTTCATGATTGTAACATTAGCCTGCTACATCATCGATAAGCCTGTCAAAACGGATTCCAAACTTTATCCGGAAGCCACTGGAGATAAAAGGCATAACTCAAACAATGAAAAATTTGTCCCACATATACTGCTCCCTCCTATAAAAGCTCGCTTGAGAATATGGAAGGCAAATTACAAAATGTCTGCCCTGTAAAGTTAAACTATTTTGACATCTCGCAGAAGTCGTGCAGCCGTCGAGCCAGATCTTCTAACTTCAAAATCACTGATATTCTCATTCTGTAATTTTGTCATTAGCTGGCAGTCGTCCTTCGACACAAACAGAATCGGCCACTGTTGGAAAATCCCATGACACATGGGAGCATCCACATGTGAGTTTAAATTTAAAAGCTAGAGTTTGAATTATAGTTAAAACTGAAGATCTTATGTAGATCTCTATTTGAATTCAAACTTAGCTGATTTCTCTCCTAAGGATTCTCTGTGTGAGATTCCTATGTGTTTATTTAAGAAAATAAACTTGGTGAGAAAAATCAATCGACATATCTCAAAACACTCACAGAGAAGAACTTTATCTTAAGGCATCAGGCTTCCATCTTTTAGCCTTGGATCTGAAGGGTGGAATTCACAAGGAGACTCTAGTAGCCTCCTGAACGACTTGAGAGCAGTGTTCGTGATTTGTGGATCGTTGATCGTGGGACCGTAAGACGAGCAACCAATATTCCTGCAAACCAGAGATTCCGCACAAGGTATTTCGAATATCCACTCCGTTTTAAGCAAAATCTAACAGCCACCTTTTCCTTATTACTTCCCCTAGCATCCTTGTCCCTCTCCTCATTCGTTTCAACCTCGTCGGTTTTCTGATCACTCTCCTGAATCTTTTCTACAATTCCCTGCGGAGGCTTTATTCCCATAATGAAGAGTTGAATACTTGGATGTTGGAATGTCTGGTCCATCTGCAGGGAAGGAATGGCTGTTACATACAGTCCAACCTTGATGTGTGTGGGTTCTGAAGCACCATATTTGGACACTGGTGCATGACCAATGACGTAGGAACCAAGTTGGTCCCTAGGTTCGTGAACAATTAAGACACTGAATGGGGGTATTTTCTATGAATGTTTCCCACTGCGACAATGTAATACCCTAGAGTATCTAGTCCGAATCCATGAGCTTGTCGATTACCTTTAAAAGGTAGGAACAAAAGAATTTACATTCAAGGTTTGTGTAAAAGATCAGGTGTACCTTAGAATGTGGAACAATTTTTAGATCAAAATTTCGCTTCCACATCTCAAGCATTTGCTCATGGACACTCATAGAACGGATCTCATAACCCAGCTTCATGAAAATAAGTGCACCGAGGGACCGAGGATAATGGTTTTATAGAACACATTAAGTTACTACCTATAAAATACTGTACCAAGATTGTAGTTTTAGGCCCAGATAAGGAAAATATTGTCTGCAATAGTGGCTCCAATAGATGCTCTGCATAAACCTTAAATCGAGACAAGAATGAGATTTACTGGCTCAGATGAAATAATTTCAATTACAGAGATACATCTTATAACAATAAAAGGAATGATCCGTGAATTGGACCAATTTGATATGTTAATAAAAACGCTAAAGAAACTACAAATTAAGGAATTAGGAAGCATATTCAAGATTCAGATTGCTTGAGTGGCAGGTTGGAAGCCTCATGTGTCCTTACCAACTAAAACACAGGAATAATAAATAATTACACTTGGGGAGGCAATATAGAAGGAGATCCTGGAGAAGTTGGCCGTATTCCAAGTGTTGATACAATAACATACAATGCTTTAAATAGGACTACAACACACGGTATACTTTAAATAGCAGTATGGTGCTGTCTTTAAGATATCCACGAGGATGAAAGTTTATATGCTCAGAACTCTATGTCGGTGTAAAACACAAAGATTTGGTCAAATGTGAAGATAGATCCTCTCTTCAACATTTTTGTATCCCTACTCTGTAATTCAACATTACCTCTCTACTCTTCTTGTTGTCAAACACCCTTGATATCACTAGCCATTGGTAACACATATCACATTCTCACAGAAACAATGAGGCACAAGAAACTTTATCCAAACAGAGAAATTCCATCGAAGAAAACATGCTTGTCGTCCCGGTAATGTCCCTTCTAACATTAAGCTTACTATTGCAAGAACAAGATTGCTATTGTGTTTGTGTTATAAACGAGGATGGTTTACCAATAAAGTTAGCCACACCTCGTCTTTTTTTTTTTCGTTTTCTAATCCAGGAAAAGAGCCCTGCTTGGTGCAAAGCTAAAGACACTTAATGTCAAACGTAAGTGCATTGATATAATCCTGGAAATTTGCCTGTCATGCATAGAGCTTAAAGAGTAAGAGCGAAAACAGATTACACTCTCAGATTCTACTGTTGCAGGATGAAAAGTACGTAATGAACTCCTTTTTAATATAAGGAGAAAGCGTGTACATTCCAATTGGACAAACATTAAGGATTTTATAGTAACAACCAGCAAACAGCAATTTCAACGCCAAGTCTATATCTTGCAGATATATTTGTCTGTTATCAACATACTGGTATGATACATAAGAATCAGACTAAGAACTTATTCATATCTTAATGTGGGACAAGCCATACTTGAGAGAACTCAGTTCTTTCGTGTTTACTTTTTTCTTTTTGGGTGCAAAAAATGTCTCAAGTTTCATATACTTACAATGTCCGTGCCAATGATATAGTCAAATGGTGGACCAACAGCCCTAATATGATCCTCATTTCCCCAGTCCAGCTCAGCGACCTCAATTGAACCAAATGAATCTAGAAAGAAAAACATCAAAGGTTACATTAAGATGTGCAAGTAGCACCTTCAAGACAAATAATCATATGGCCCGGCCAACTACATACATTCATCTAACCTATCAAAAGCTAAATTATTCTTAATCAGGTTACCACATCATTGCTCCATCCATAGAGCATAGGACTTGACACTTCTGGTTAGGAAGTTAGTAAAAAGGAGAAAAATCAGAGAAATTAGATGGAGACTGTAACATGCATAAAGCAATGAAGATCGTTTAAAGGTTGAAGACCAGACCAGAACCAGGATTCATCTGCAAGATCCTTGAAGCATTACGTTCAACATTTCTCATTAGCAGTGGCAATGCTTCAATTTGGTCCGTTGCCACGACATCACATCCAAGCAAAGCCATGCCTGAAAAAAGGACCAGATCAGACAATGGAACACCCAACCTTTTAAAAGACCCTGTTCAAGGAGGCAAAAGTGTAGAATTTTTCTACGCAAAGATAGGGAGAAACATAAAAACTCACCAAAACCAGCTACTCCACAACCTGACCCAAGTTCAATAACACGCTTCCCTTTAAGTTTCGATGGGCAAAACCTTTCCTTTCTGCAATTTTTCTCCTAGGGAACACCAAAGCAAAAAAGTCGACAGATTGTAAAGATATACATTTGCGACTATATTTTGCACGTGAATCTAGTGTAGGACTGGGAAACAATAGGAAAATCCTAACTCCCCCTAAGCTTAAGAGGGGCCTAGTACCATGAAATATTGTCTCTGCACCAAAACAAATTTGCTGTAATAGGTGAAATAGGCTTTCCCCTAAAGTTCAATGTAAATATACAATTGTAAAGCGTTTTGGATTCCCAAGGTATCCCTAGGAAACACAGTAAAGTACTGAAACGAGTACAACATCAAAGATTAAGGATTATTAAACCTTCTCAACACACTAACCATCATAAAACTGTCCCGTCCAACAAGTCATCAGTTTATATAGCAATTTGTTGGAACTCGGTAAGCAGGATTTCATTCAAGAATCGCTTTAAGGCTTTATAATCTCTCAAAATACATGTATCCGTCTCTTACCCGGATTAAGAAAAAATTTCAAAACCAAAAATAAAAAAACAAAAGAATAAGAAAGAGCAGTGCTTTGTAATTCACGGTACCAGAAATTTGGTAAAAACGAGTGACGCATCCCAAACTGTAGTTCCTAAATGCTTCGAATTAGGATCCTACAACAAAAATTGTAACGCCCTGACCCAAAAGTTCAAACGGACAGAGTTCCGTCTGAAAAATGGGACTTTCCACCCTGTTTACAAACAAATTCTTCCCAACCAAGAACTCAAAACTCTATTCCACCACTTAATAATCAAAACCAAACTCACAAACCATCCATAATATGTAAAAGTATGAAATCAAAAAGTCTAGTCAGAGCACTTCTCCCAAAACCATCAAATCTCACAATTAATAAGGGATCCAATTAAACAGTTTTCCACTAATATAATAAAATTACTAAAGTCTCCAAATTGATGCATTCACTACCAAAATCTCCAAAGGACTCTTTATTCAATGACCCTGCAACTCGCAACCTTCTCAAGCTATAACTCGAAATCTCCTACTACTCGTTGCCACCAACCGCTAAATTTGTAAAATAGGAAGTAAGTAGTGAGCTACAACTAGCTCAGTAAGGAGCAATCAATGAGAATAAGGAGAAATGACAGTTTATAAGCATAACCGAGATCAAGAAAAAGTAGTGAGAAATACTAGCTGAAAACATAACTTATAACAAAATATCTTAAGCCAAACAACGTAGTGAAATTATCAATGGTCACATAGACCCCAATGGTCACAAAGACCCCAACAGTCACATGCAAAAGGAAAATTTTATAGTATGCTCACAACCATGAATTTCAAGTAAACAAATCCAACATTTCCAATATCAAAGGATTTAGTTTCTCACAACAACGCGTTTCCAAAACATCTTCGTTTTGTAAAATAATTTAAATGTAGTACACTAATTCTTAACAATCTAAGAATTTTATAAAAATTGCATGAAGGACTACTTACCTCAACCGCTTAACCAAAACTTAAGATTTCTCAAGGATGGTTGAACAATCAATCAAAACCTAAAACCAATTTTAAACGTCAGTTGCCTTTTCATCTCAAACAACACATCTCCACTATAATCTCAATAATAAAATTCCAGCAACGAAATCCAAGATCGAATGGACAAACCTTCTATTATTTGAACTCCATTAACTCTAAAGAACATGCTATTCCTACCATCCACCAAAACTCTCCAAATCCACCTCTTATCACCCTACAACAACCCAACAATAATCTAGAAATATCAAATCCAAAACTTCATCAAAGATAGAGATTTGAAGAAGACTCACTCAAATGTGTTGACGAAAACGCAGAAGAATCGCCTAGCCCTTGAAGGTTGGCTCTCCAATGCTATCTATAAAACGACATAACCCGAAATTAATCCAAAGAAATGCGAACCCAAACCAAGATTGCATCAAATTTACCTCCAGAAATTACCTAACCCCTGCGAATCGTGTCTCCAAAGGCTAGAGAGAGCTTCGAAAAAGAGGGGTAGAGAGAGAGCACGACCTAAGCGGCGTTTCTCCAAAATAAAAGCAAGAATACATCTTAAAGCTCGACTAGGGTTTGCTAAATTTGAAAAGAACGAGATTTTAGGCTAAGAATGGGTGAAGAGATTGAGATCTGGAAGGTAAATGTCAAGCTGTGGAGTCGGCAACCAAAAATTGCTGAAAATGGCTCTTATGTGTGAAAGAGAAGGTGGCCTGCGCAACTTACTCAAAACGCACAACTTGCGTTTTTTTAAAGGAATATTACAAAAATAACAAGCTTTGTCAATGTTTTGGAGGTTTACAGTATATATGCAAGAGAATCAATGTAACCAAATGCTGATATACATGCACAAAACATTTATGTTCCTAAAGCAACCATGGCTTTGATTAAAAAAAAAGGGTAAACTCATAGCTAGCCCCATATCTTTGGGGCAAAATCAAGTTACTACCCTGATTTTTCAAACCAACAATTTGAGACCCCTATGTTTCACACTCAATCCTCGCCCCCCGATTAAATTCACCGTCAAATGAGACGTTTTTTCGTAAAATGACCAGAATGCCCTTGATAAGTGATTGGTGGATGACCAGACTGCCCTTGCTCTCTTGGTGCCCAGACGAAGACCAAAATTTTTCTTCTTGGACTGCCGGTTGTTTTTTTCTTCATTTTCTGTCTTGACCGAAGCTCGTACGGATCCCGAGAAGAGTACAAGCGTAGATTGACCGTGAAATTTGTTGATGCAAGTGTGAAGAGTGAAGCAACGCTGTTTGAATACACTATGTATGTTAACCTGGACAGTGGCATGCAGCTCGAGTGCGCGATCATGCCCGCGAGCCTCCGCCTCGGCACCTGCGTTTCCCGATTCCTGGAGCGAAGCGAGCGTTCTTTCCTTCACTAAATAGAGGGCCAGAGTGGTTACGCTTGAGAGTAGTGCAATGGAGATGAAGAAGCATGCTTTCACCCTAGTGTGCATGGCTGTTTCAGGAGCGAGAGTTGTAAGGCCCAACCAAACTGCATCCTAGTGGCGATCGATGCCACCAGAATGATCTTACTCAGAGGGCTCGGCTGGACAATGTTTTTGTTTGCAGTTTCAGCTTCCATGGCTGTCTCACTTTTTGTTGTCGAACTTATCTATACGTTTGGTATAATTTTGTTACTCTGTTTTTTGGAACGTCAGTTTTCTTTTTAACGATGATGCATGGCACCACCAAACGCTATGGCTTGTTACTCTGTTTTTTTGTTTTTTCATGAGCTTTTCTTGTTTGGCCTTGAATCAGCGCTGGAAGTATGCCTCAAGAGTGGGTTCTGTGGACGTCCTCAGGAAGAAGCCATAGCCGAGGGCAAAGTGGAGCGCGGTGACGAAGAAGCAAATGGGCTCCATCATGTCCCAGCTGAGCTCCCAAAAGGTGAGCCTCATGAAGCCGAACGTTTGGACAAGCATGAAGCCCAGTCCACACTCCATAGTATAGCTCGCCGCTGGTTGGAGGCGGTGAAGTTGGGGTCTGCGTTTGACAAATAAAGGTGTTTTTTAACGAACTGGGGGCGGAGATCAGTTAGAGCCAAGACTGGCACACACACCTGAATCGTAAGAGAGACTTGGCGGGTAGTCTTGCGAGGATTTCAACGAAAAGTTCATCTGACATGTTCTGGGTGGGATTATCGGCCGGAGTAATCATAGGATCTTTGCTATCTTGGTCCTGCTGGACAGTCGAGGTACGACTCTTCCCTTCCATTGACCAGAGCTTTCAATAGAACAACGCAACAATGGGTCGTGGATTTTTTAAGGGAGAGGAGGTGTTCAAGTGGAAAGGACATAGCAGAGAAGTTTGGGTTATATAGGCTGAGATACAGGGACGATGGCCAGATTGCATGGATCTGTAGGAGGCATATGAACATCAGGGCAAATGAAATAATGGAAGTGCTCCATGTTACCATGCAGCTAGCGTTGACTCACGGCATGGACCCTGCAGCATGTTGTTGGAGACATCGAGGATCCAGAAGTCAACCACGAAGAAGGCGATGGCGCGGGGTTTCGTGGCGTTTTTCAAGTGGTCGCCGAGGAGATGGGACCGCAGAGCCAAATGAAGGCAGCCCAGGTGTGCGGAATGCCCAGAAGTTGCTTATGGTGTCAGGAGCGAGAGCTGTAAGGCCACTTACTGAGGGTAAATTCGTCAATTTGGGTGGAGTAGACGCACGTGCATGAAAAAACGTCTCATTTGACGGTGAATTTAAACGGGGGGTGATGATTGAGTGATTTTGAAACATAGGGGTCTCAAATTGTTGGTTTGAAAAATAAGGGTAGCAACTTTATTTTGCCCCAAAGATATGGGGCTAACTATGAGTTTACCCCAAAAAAAAAACCATGGCTTTGATATCTATTAACTGAAGTTAGGGATATAACAAAAGACCAAAGACAAGATAAATGAATACGGATTAACAGGTGGTGGATAATTAGGTAAACATGCTTTCAACCAGTATGCAATCTAAGCAACAAAAGCTTCTTTCTCTAAGAGAAACGAATTTACAGAACTAGAAATTCTCCACTCTATAATTAACATGTGCTGACTGTACGAGCTCTCCAAGTTTGCAAACAGTAGGGAAATACCTACTTCAGAATCTCCCCTTCACGTGGTGATTGAAACAGCATGATACAAAGATTAAACGGCTATGAAAAAAATACATGTCCCCCCCCTCCCTCCAACAAAAATCCAGAAACATATAAAGAAAAAAAATAAGAGTGTGAAACATAACTGCAGTAAACTGAACACACCCGAGAAAAGTGCAATTCATGGCCTAAAACTTCGAGAGGCATTGAAAACGTACTTGGAGAGTTTAACCTGATAAAGAAAATTTCAGTGTAAAACCTTTTTCTGCAGAAATTTGTGATGTCCTACATTATATGGAAAATGAGGAATATAACGTCAAACATATCCAGAAATAAAAGTTAGGGGGGGGGGGGGGTGCATATATATGCCAACAGATAGCTCTCAGATCTACTACACATTGCAGTATACAGTCATGTTAGGAAAGGGTGCAATATTAAAAGACATCTGATTCAAACAATAAAAGAAAAAAAAATAAAAAGTACCTTAGTAACCTTATTGTGTGACTGACTCGGGAAGGCCCCACAATGTAGACATAAGAGCACAGCCGTATATATTTTGAGTTTCATTTCTGAGATGCATCTAACCTTTAAAAATCACATATTCACAGAAAATCAAATTCAATGATTATTCTAAGCTCTGTGGAAAGTGATCAAGAGCCACTAACAAGTATGTATGGGATCTTGACTAGATAAAATTGATAAGAGAAGTAAAGCTTTAATCAGAACAGGCCAAACAACAGTATTTCACCCTTCAACCTTTGGGTGATCTACCAACCGGTGCAATGTTTAAAGGCTCAAAATTGCTCAAACTGGAAGTTCGAGGACCAACCTTATGTTTGATTTGTAAAATTTTAACCTTTCAAAATTTTAACATATAAAATAATTACAATATAATCTCTTTCTCTCCGTCAAATCATTACTTTTCACTCTAAAAAATATAAAAAATTCATTTAAATCATATATTTCTTCACTTTTTCACTAATTCCAATACCCTAAAATTTTAGCACTCAAACACAACCCAAATATGAAACAACCTTAAATCTTTTTTTTTAAAAGAAGTCTGCCCAACTAGCTGACAAAAAAGGTACTGCAATTATAGTATAATTGCTTACAAACTTGGAGAGTATGCCTATACCAATGATTTCTTAAGGTCAGATTGAAGTATGTGAAAGCTGTTTTAAAGCAAGCAATCTAGGAATAAACGATCAAGTATTCTTCGTTCAACTTTTAGAAGCACTGCCCTCATCATAAATCCTACGTCTCTCAATCAGAAACCTCTAGGGGACCAAAAAAACACATTGATTTCCACATGCAATGTAATCATAAAATTTGGTTCCAATTATATCATGGAAAACCTGAAAATCTTTAATAACTAACACATGAACCATGTCGGCTGGTTAAATGCGCGGAGCAAAGGGCTCGTACTACCCCTTTTCTTGGTCCAAGAACTGAAGATGTGTCATACCTGTCAAGTTCCATTTGATTGCAGCTCTTGAAGAAAATGAATGTTTGATATCAAGCTTGATGCAGGAGCCTCAAATTCAAGCTAAAGCAACATCAAGGTCATGTTCGTTTTGGCAGGATTCGTAGGATTCACATTCAAAAATAAAAACTACCACCGAACATGGCTCGTAGGATTCGCAATTTTGTCCCCCTTCCCTGCGATACCGTGCGGCCTGTAGCTTCGTCAGGCGAGTCAGGCAGCTTTATCAGATCCTTTCACACGTCCAACAAGCATTAGTGTTTGCCTAGAAAGAATCATAAAAAAAGAAATAAAGAAGGTTCAAGATGGTCGATGTCGTGCTTGGAAATGCGGGTTATTGTTGTCGTTTTCAAATTTTCTTTTTTTTTCTTAGCTTGACAATACATGTGGGAACGCTGAGCAACGCGTCTGGGAAGAAGACTTTTGCCTTTCTTCCCAGTCAAACTAATCAATGGGACTTGAAATTGACATAATTAAATATTCAACTTTTAATAAAAAAAAATAAAAAATAAATTCGAAATTATAATAAATATTATAAATAATATTATTATTTTACATTTTATCTTCTTCACTCATCTTAATAAAATTAATATACAAACAATAACCTTAAACATCATCATTACTTTTTTACACATCATCAATCTATACACAAACACCAATAGAACTCCAGCATCACCTAAAAATTCTCAAAACACTCCAAATCCTATAAATACCTTCAAAACGGACATAACCCAAGTCTGAGCTTCTTTACTGCAGAGAGAGAGAGAGAGAGAGAGAGAGAGATTAACACGTAGATTAGTGTAGACCACACTATGAAACGTATGTATTTTTATGTACATCGACTGCCAAGAAAGTTATGTACAAGGAAATAATGCGATGATTCAAAGATCGAAGTGACAGTGACGACCGTCACAACCCAAGAAAGTACGGTACTCTACCTGGCTAATTTGAAATCACTTATACTCTCCAGTCCCACGTAATAACCCATGGGTTAATTAAAAAGACTCCTTAAACTTTTTCACTTATCTTAATATCCCCTAATCTTTAACTCGTGTCAACTCACCCCCTTAAACTTACGTAAACATGTCATTTTCATTTTTGACTCATTTTTAACGATGTCTTACTAAGTTTTCCGCCACATGTATTTTTCACGTGAGTTGCCTCATATTAAAAGAAAAAAATGACCCACAAACCCATTGGTTCGTTGAAAACCCCATTCGTGCAGCATACCCATTTGTGTAGCATAATGACCAGCCCTTCAAAGTTGTCCAAAGCAAGGAAAACCACTACCTAAGTTTTCGGAAGTCCACACAAGATCTGAGGCTGTTAGGCCTCATATTTGCAAGGCAGTTCCTCTAATCCTTCCTTATTCCTCTCAATTTGTTTGCGAATAGATTGTTATGATGTTAGAGCTTGCGAATAGAGTTGAAAGAGTGCGAAAACATTGTTGATTTCTGAAAACAAGCTTTGAAAATAAAAGGCAATAGCTTACCTGCTCTTTGCCTCAATATAATGCAGATACTTAAAAACTGCAAATGCCGATAAGGGAATAAATAAACCCACATATTTTATTACAATAATAGTTGTATCGACAATTTGGGCAATGACTTTTTGCTCTTTATCTTTATCTTATCAAAGGTATGGCACATTCATCAGAGAGTATACTGTATTATAGTTTTTTATTATTATTTTATTCGTTATATTGATACAAGTTGATGCGTCAATGAATTTGTTCTTCTGCTGAAGGCATAGTCATTCTAATATGTGTTGCATACTACTTTTGAAAGTCTGAGGTGGACTATGCGACTGAGAAAATCTCTGTTTAGCTGAACATTACTTTTGTTTTGTTTCTTCTTCCTGGAGCTTTGTTGTTTTTGCTCCAATCTTATTTTACATCCTTACCATGTTTAGATGTTCTATGTCATACGCAATCGATCTCATTTAAAACTTTTTTTTAGTAGGGTGAAGGGGCAGAGAACAGAAGATAAACCGAGTTAAATGCTTATAAAATAAAAGGTTAGATGTTTGCTAAATTATTTTTCATTTAGATATATAGGCCAGGCTGAGTTATTGCATTGACCCCATGTTTGCTAAATTTTTTAATGAAACTTGTATTTGGTTCTCATTGGTCACTAGTTGTCTCATTCTATCATATACTATTTTAATGCACCGTTTGTCTCATTCTATCTCATTAAATAGAGTTATTTCAAGGCAAACAACAAAGAAAACGTTATAGGCAAAGATGTAGTTTATAAACTTATGCAATCTGATTATTATTCTGCAGGAACTATCATGCACTAGAATTTTACATAGGTATGATATATCTGCTCAGTTTGTTCTGTTATAATTTATGTATGTATTATATATATACGTTTTTCAGCTAAGGGTTTTCTCCTTTTATTGCAATTTCCAGACCTTTGTTATGTCTTCTTCCAATAGTGTTTCGAACTCTTGGGTTACAGAAAGTGGGGGCAAGCTCTGGCGGCCCACAATGTTATTGTGGTGTCACAATTTACATGAAGACCTCGTAAATGGAGCACAATTTTGGTCGTCGATTTTGTAGTTGTCCGAATTATAAGATTAAACGTGCATGTAGATTTTTTTGCTTGATAAAAAAGAAGTGCAAATCTTGAAGGAGGTTAAAAAGCATATGGAGGAGTTTGAAAAACACAAGGATTTTCTCCAAAAACATCGCGAGAATGAGAAGAAGCACAAGGAGGAGGTTGAAAAAGATCGCAAGCTTGTGAAGAGGTACAAGGTCGCTTTGACAGTGTTGTCAATTGTTGTAGTATGTCTATTTTTTAGATTAGTTGTCTGTTTGGAAAATTGAGATGATATATGCATTTATAATCCTAAGTTTGTTTGTGAGTTGTGGTTTTATATGTGATCCTTGTTATGTAAAACTAGCACATTTTGTATCACAAATTATGTCAACTGTTATTGTACTATTTAATGTCCTTTTGTTTTTATTCCTCTTTAATGTTTCAGCTGGCAAGTGACGAGGAAGTGGTCTTGCCTAGTTTACTTGAATCCTATTTGTTAATGAAACTAGAATGAAGAAGAAATAGGATGTATGTGGCTTTGCTTCAAATTCATAGCAAAAATAGGATGCATGTAGCTTGCGAAAAATGCTTCTATCTCATCATCCTTTTTGTTGCTGTAAAACTGCCAGATGACAAAATTTGTGGAGTAAGTAAGCAATTTGTTTTAAGCATCAACAAAGGATTGTTCTAGCATAACATAATGTGGCATGGTATAAACGTTTCATATTTAAACAATCTTTTCTACCAATGTTGTAATCATCTTGTAAATCTACAATAATGCTTATAGTTTCTATATTTCAAATTTTGTCTGCGCCTTATAGTTGCCGAAGAGATTATGTTGGTAATAAAATGATGGATTAGCAGTCCATCACGAAATTTGTTAAAGATCAACTCCCAATTCTCTTGCATTATCACCAAACAAGACAAGACGCCCTGGTTATAAAACTCAAAGGGAAATCTTCATGGGTGATAGATGACATTCAATGTTAATTGTTGCTTTCTAACTACCATTTGCAATTCTTCCTGACTTTATTTGGACGTACTCCGAATTATTTTTTGAATCCCAATATGATAGGAATAGTAAAAAAGAAAACCTCAACATTGTGATGTTGCCCAAGAACTACATTTTCTTCAGAGAACAAAGGAAAAGCAACTAACAAAATGCATTCATTCACAAGAAATTCCTCATTTTTAATATATCTTCAAAACATCCAAATACAATTTATTCAAACTGTTCAAACTGAATAATACAACTTGTCAATCACAAAACATAATACAAATGCACAATCTGTCCTTATCAAAACCAAAAATACAACAACCAGCTCCAATCACTCTAACCCAACCTCTAAAAAACACCTAAAAAAACCACTACAGCCCAACCACAAAAAACAGCATCAACCACCATCGCATACACCTAATCAGCCTTCACATCTACATCTTTACGCTCAATCAAAAAATAGCAAGGTCATCACATCTACATTTTTACACCCAATCAAAAAACAACTACACTACAATCAGCCTTCACAACTACATCTTTTTTGTCTTCTTCTTTTTATTCATCCTCAAACCACTTGGGTTATTAACTAGTGCATTTTCCTTGCGCTTTCCATAGTCACTTTGAGCCTTGTGCGCAAAAAAATGAAGACAAAATTAATCGAATATAAGTGACATCACAAGGACCCGTAATAATCTATACTTATTACTCTGTCACCACACTAGTTTGTGTATCCACAGCTGGCTCAGTGAGATCGATGAAGAGTCACCGATGAGTCCCCAAGCCCAGATCCAATCCCCATAAGCAATCTAAGCTCCGAGTTCTTGATGCTACACCACCACCATGAGCTTGGGCTCCTTTGGCATTGTCTCTTGGCTGAGTTGAAGTTACTGCAGGGACATTTGGTGGGTTGATCGTCCTTCCCCAGGTAGGAGGTAATATGATCCCAACATTCAGCTAAGAGTGTCGGAATGTGATGTAAAGTGGATCCTGCAAATATAACAAACCATCAAGTCAAATTGGAAGAGTATAGTACATGAGACATACGAAAGTAAAAAACTTGGTTTTGAATTTTACCTCATCGTTTGTGTGCTCATCATTCAAAGAATAAAGGTCATGAAGACTTGGTGGATTCTGAAATGTGGAAAATCAATCTCAAATGTCAATATTTTAGAATGAATACAAATATACATAGGTATGTAATGCAAGTCTTACCTCATCATTTGTGTCTTCATCATTCGAGGAATAATGGTCATGAAGATGTGGTTTCTGCAAAAATAAAAATTTCCATCAAGTTGCTAGCATTCACATCAATTCATACAAACCAAAGTAATATGAGTATCACCTCATCTGGCGTCATCGCTGATGCACCAATCCCTGAGGGCTCAGCTTGAGAAGCTGGAACCTATGAGACATGTATGTTATAAGTAACTACAAAACTTATATATGTACACAATTGAATTAAATGAACACTTCCAAAAGTGGGAGTGGACTGTGAGGTAGGAGGGGTAAATGTCTTCTTCTTTTTACAAGACCTTGAGGTTGTGCCCAACCAAGCCACACTTAGAGAATTTGATCTTAGTCCCAACTTTGTTTAACCGTATTCGGCTCTTTGGTTCATCCGTGCCCCTCTTTCTTAGCTTCTCCGATCTCCCTGGCTACACTCTTGCATGTGGAGGTAGGACCGATTCTTGTTGCGTATGTTCCCATCGATCCATACTCGGCATTAGGTGAATCATAGGCCCATAGGCCTTCATGTTCTCGTTCCCATCACGACCGACAACAACAAGAAGTTGTCCTTTATAAGGACCCTTCAAAAAACAATCATCCACTCCAATTAGGGGCTACAACCGGTCTTGAAACTGTCTCTCATAGCTGCTAGTGAGACTATAGCCGGAGAAACGTGGCTTGTAGCTCCCTTTGAGGCCTATCAACCCTCAATATTACTAAAGAACCCCAGTTTGTTCGCCTTAGGGTCGAACAATAATCCATAGCCTTGCGTACTGCTCTTTGTGCATCCCAAATATCTCATCGCATGCACTTTTCTTCGCCTTATATAAATTCATTCAGCTTACATCCACCTTCCAAGTTCTCTTCACCTCTTCTCTTAACGCCTCAACTTGTCAATCAAGATTATTCCTAAATTTTTCCAAGTACTTCTTCACTATCCATTTCGAAGATACTTGGGTATTTTTATAACTTCATGTGCATCGAAGGTTGCTAGGGTATGATATTACTTGGAACGTCAGCTCGTTCTTCACATTTCATGCGTAAACTCTGTAGTTGCACCGTTCTCACGTACACTGGACGATGACTCTATCTCTATCATTCGTCGCCCAGTGGAGGTCCTTCCCAATGTATATGTTTTTCTCTCTGATGACATGTTTGAATACATCAACACTAGGGAATCTCATCCCTAGTTCAAGTCTTGGGTATTCTAGGTATTGTTCTTCAAATTCTGGTACATTGGCCTATGCTCTATCCCGACCAATCTCTTCCTCACTACTACCTGAATTAGTGTGTGAAATCAGATCATGACAACCATTGCAGCCTACATACATACCAAGTACATCATCCACGCCTTCAAGGTCCTCTTCAACATCCAAACCATGTGGCTGATAGCCACTAGTTGCATTATTCCCTCCCACTTCAAATACATCATCTTCCCCACTTACAACCGTATAAAAAAAGAATTAGGTGGGGACGTTGAGGCTTCTCTTCTTCTTCAACCACTTTTTTCCCCTTGTTCAATGCCCCCTTCTTCTTTACGACCAGCTTATACTTTCATTTTTTAACTTGAACATTGCTGTTTTTTTCTCCAAATCCAACAACATACAGAATGATTATATGGTGACCTATGCGGCATCTTACAAAACATCATTATTTGTCTTCGCTGGGTGCACATAGTACATGAGATCACCAATTGTGTATCCGTACTCATGTCATATACCTTCAACTTCAAAAAAATAAGAGGCAGTCCATATCCCAAGGCTCATTGTGTAAAAATTTTTTGACCTTCGACATTCTCGGTGTGTGGTGAACTTTGAAAACTCCCCCATGATTTACCTCGAACAAGACAAAATGTTTACTCATTGTAACAACACTTACCATAAAGAGAATTTCAAATTAATAACATGATTTTTTTAGGCAGCAGCAAAAGAAGGTTATTTGTATATTAATGAAGAGAAAAGGAAAAGAAAAACAGGAAGCAAAAAGTTGGCAAATAACAATCTGGGTAAAACAAAATGCATATTGAATATTCACCATAGTGTGTAAATGTTTCAAGGTACTAGAGAAACAACCTTCTATAACTTCGAAAATTATCCCATGACCCAGTCCAACATGACTTTTCAATAATATAGAGTATGGACATGATAGTCATTGTGAGATCCCGAATTTACTTATGTCATTGTATAGGAGAGAGAGATTTTGCTATGATTTTCCTCAGGATGTAGGTATGTTTTAATTGGTGATTTTTGAGGTAAGTGTCGACACATTGGAACATAGTGTCGACACATTATACTAACACCCGAAAGTTTACCTTTTCCTGGAGACCAAAGTGAATTTTGACTAAGTGTTGTAAGTGTCGACACTTTGAGTCATAGTGTCGACACATTAGACTGGTACCCGAGCGTTTATATCTTTCCGGAACTAGAGTGATTTTTACTAAGTGTTGGAAGTGTCGACACCTTGGGTGATGGTGTCGACACATACAACTGAAACCCGAGAGTTCGCCTTTTTCCAGAACTCCCGTGGATTTTGACCAAGTGATGGAAGTGTCGACACCTTGGGTGATGGTGTCGACACATCTAATTGAAACCCGAGAGTTTACATTTTTCCCACTATGGCTAAGTGTTGGAAGTGTCGACACCTTGAGTGATGGTGTCGACACATCTTACTAAATATGTTGTAAGTGTCGACACCTTGAGTGATGGTGTCGACACATATAACTACGTTCCGGAATTTTACCGGTTTGAAATACGCAAGTTGAAATTTATGAAGTAGGGGGAGGGCAAACTTGTCTTTTCCCCAAGCCCTTTTCGCATTAAACCTCCCTCTCTTTCACGAAGTCTCACATTTTCCTTTACCCCAAATCATACCTCCCATGCCCTAAGTCACCCACCCGAAAAGGAAGAAGGAAGAAGAGAAAGAAGAAGGAAGAAGGAAGAAGGAGAAGAAAAGAAGGAGGAAGAGGAGAGAAGCAAGGTAAATCCTTGCTGGCCAAAAATCGTGCTACACTCTCTCTCTCTCTCTCTCTCTATTCTCTTCTTGTTTCCTCTTGTTGGTTGGTTGTGGTTTGATGGTAGTTTGTCTAAGTAGTTTTCTCCTTGTGATTCATGGATGTTTAGTGTGGATCTATGCATGTTCAAGGTAGATCTTGTAAGTGTTTAAGTGTAGCATAGATTTTTACATGAGAACATGTGGAAAAAATGGCTAGATCTGAAATGATGGTTCAAGAGAAAGTGGTTATGTGCTCTAGGTGTTTGATAAAAGGCCTAAGAGGGGATTGAAACCTAAGTTGAGCAAGTATGGCCGAATCTAGGGTTTGATGCATTAGATAGTGTATGTATGCTAGTGATATTGAGAACCACAAAGCCCTAAGTGTTAGGGATATGTTCAGATCTGGGAAAATAGGCAAGAGGACCAATAACGCACACTAGGTGTTTGGTAAACAGCCCAAGAGAAATGGGTACATGCAATGGTGTTAACTTGATAATTATGGAACCATGATTTGGTTGTAAACTTCGAGTTGAAGTTGTAAGTGGGAGGAAGGTGAGAGTATAGTTGTTGTTATGAGATGTTAAGTTAGCCTTGGATGTTGGTTGTGACATGTAGAGATTCGGATTTTGGTTGTTGGAGATTGTTGTGATTTCTGGAGTTACATATGCAGATTTCAAGGCTTTGTTGCATTGGTGGTTATCTCTTGATATTTTAGTCCAATTTTACGGGGTTGGTCTTGGAATTTGTTTCAAGTTAAGAAAGAGAGCGTTTTAAGATAACTTGCATGTGAATTAGAGGTATGACGAATATGTTATGGTATGAAAAATTAGTGTGAGGGTCTATTAAAACAGATTCGTGTGAGTAATGTATTGATTACTATATACGTTTAGTGAACCTATGAATGACAATAGTACGGTTCATTGTAGGTAACGAGACACACGATACTCAAGCAAGCCTAAGGTAAGTGAAAATCTTTACAAACTGGAATGATACATTGCATGAAGAATATTCATGAATAAGCATATCAAGCATGACATTACCAAGCACGACATGAATGCATCATGATCATTTGCATTCATTTTCCTCATGAGAAATGAGACATTTTATGCAAATGAAAGTACCATTTTTATGCTACTTTATGACAAGTTTTATGACAAGTTAATTAACGAACCCAAGTCGGTCGGTACCGTACCAAGTCAAGAAGGTGCATCCATTTCCGAAGGACGTTTACGTGAAGGATGGATGTCACCTAGGACACCCATACCGAAGGATGCTTGCAAGAAGGATGGGTAGTCCATGAGGTAAGTGCAATCACACTGAAGGATGCTTGCAAGAAGGTGTGAACCTCAAGGGTCGTGTCTAGCCACTGAAGGACGAATGAGAGAAGGTGAGCTAGCTCGACCATATGTAAGGTCCCTAAGGGAAATAAGGGACTGTTCCTACGGGAACGCACAACCCTGATGTCAGGGGTAGGTGGAGCTCAAGTAGCCCATAAGATAAGGATTGGAAAGATTTTCCAAAAGCAAGAGACTTATAAGTAATAGTGAAGTTTTCAAGAGCAAGTGCATGTGCATATGCAATCATGAGGCATACACGTGCATCAAAATTCATGATCATGCATGAATTACATACGTTTACATGATATTTCAAGTTCAAGTACGTGAACTACATTATGTTTAAGTTCATGATTATTTTAAGTTCATGATGATTTCAAGTTCAAGTGCATGCTTACAATTTCAACCCATGTTTTAGCTATAATTCCTTACTGAGTCTTTCGACTCACAGTTTTAAATTGTATCATTCCAGATGATGTTACAGGGGTGGAATCTTAAGAAGAGGACCTTGAACCCTAGGAGAAGGGTTGATGAAATGTCTCTCTTGTTTGCTAACGTTAGGAAAGATTTAGCTAATTTTTGTAAAAGCCGGCATGAGCCACCGTGATGTGGTGGTCATGGGTTTCATTTGGCTTAGTTAGTTAATGTTTTAAACTGGTTGATATTTTGAGAATATGTTTAACAACCTTGAGTTATCAATGGAAAGTATGTTCTTATGCACGTTATACGCTAGCATTAAGGCTTCTTTTTAACATTGAAGCATCAACGTCTTTTCCGCTGCAAGTATAGCAGTAGGTACGCTGGAGCGTCCCATGCCGGGAATGCTCGCGGCTGTCATTAGCCTCGTTTAGCTAGCGTTCGGGGCGTGACAGTTTAGTGGTATCAGAGCAATTTAGGAGTTTAGTGAACTTAAGATTTGCTACTCGCCTATTTGGATTTCGAGTATGCTATATGCTAGAAATCTCATGCATCAACTAGTTGTTAGGATACTTATGTAGTGATGACGATATAGTGCAGGATGCCACCTAGGAAACAACCCAGGAATAGAAACACGGAGGAGGAGCCCGAAGAATCAGGTGTCTCTACCAATGATGTTTTAAGGCACATGGCTCAGCTCATCGCTGAACAAGTGCAGCAAGGGGCAAATGTGCAAGGGGCAAATGTGCAAGGGGCTCGAGATCGCCCTGAAGGATGCACCTTTGACCAGTTTAACCGCCAACACCCGCCGGTATATAACGGTAGAGGAGATGCCGTTCTAGCAGAAAACTGGCTTTTAGAGATGAAAGAGTTGCTGGAAGTCATGGGGTGTACAGACTCCCAGAGAGTGAGCTTTGCTACCTTCAAGCTACAGGGAGATGCCAAGAGGTGGTGGCTATCCAAGAAGCTCCTACTGAGCCAAGAATTGGGAGAACAACCCATAATCTGGGAGAGGTTTCAACAAGAATTCCTGGACCGCTATTTTCCAAGGACGACGCGGGAAGCAAAAGCGAGAGAGTTTGCCAACTTAACTCAGGGATCAATGACTGTTGATCAATACTCTGGTCGATTCATGGAGTTGGTGAGGTTTGCTCCGTATTTAGTACCAGATGAGGAGAGGAAAGCCAGGAAGTTTGAAGAGGGACTTCATCCCCGAATCTTTGACAGAGTTATGGCCCATAACTTGAAGACGTTGGCAGAAGTCATAGAACGGGCAGTGATTGTGGAAAGAGGTCTGCAGAGGACAGCAGCATTTTACGACCAGCAAAAGAGGAAGGCTCCTCCCAAGCTGGAAACGTCACAGGCACCCTGGAAGAAAAGCAAGCAGGGTTTATCACGGGGCCAGAATCAGAGACCTGGAGGAGCCCAGAACCAGAGACCTGGAGGAAGTCAGATTGCAGGAGGGAATCAATTCCCAATATGCAACAAATGTGGCAAGAAGCATCCCGGAGAGTGTAGGCAGGGAGTATGCTTCCAGTGCGGGAAGCCAGGTCACATTGCCCGAGATTGTAGGGCAAAAAGTAATTCAAGCCAAGCATCCCAACCCGCACCGCAAGACAATTCGAGGAGGCAAAGCGGTCCAACTCAAGCAAGACTATATGCTCTGACCCCGAGGGATGCGGAGGACCAAACCAGAGTAGTAACGGGTAAGTTGCCCTTGCTACAGGGAGAAGCCCTTGTATTATTTGATTCAGGGGCCACACATTCATTCATAGCATCGGCATATTGTAAGGCAAGAGATTTAAAGCTTGAGCCATTAGGATGTCATGTAGTAGTATCAACACCTACTGGTGGGAGGATCAATTGCGATCGAATAGTGAAAAATTTCCCGATAGAAGTTGAGGGGCAAATTATGCCGGCTAACCTGATAGTGATGGAAATGGGAGGGTTCGACCTCATTTTAGGTATGGATTGGTTGGCAACACACGGTGCTAGCATAAAATGTTACGAGAAGAAGGTCGTGTTCCAAAAGGAGGGGAGACCGGATTGTTGTTTTGTAGGCATGAGAAAGGTGGAACGAAGACCGGCGATCATTTCAGCCATGCAAGCCAAGAAATGGTTGCAAGGAGGAAGTGAGGGGTTCTTAGTTTGGGCAAATGAAATGCAGAGAGAGACTGCTACGGTAGAGCAAACCCCTATAGTGAACGAATTTCCTGATGTGTTTCCGGAAGAATTACCCGGATTACCTCCTGATAGGGAAGTGGAGTTTGGCATCGATTTAGAACCAGGGACAACTCCAATTTCTAAAGCACCGTATAGGATGGCACCAGCAGAGTTGAAGGAATTGAAGATTCAGCTGGAGGATCTATTGGATAAAGGGTTCATTCGGCCGAGTGTGTCACCTTGGGGAGCTCCGATCTTGTTCGTAAAGAAGAAAGATGGAAGCCTCAGGATGTGCATTGATTACAGGGAGTTGAATAAGGTGACTATCAAGAATAGATACCCGTTGCCTCGCATTGATGATCTATTTGATCAATTGCAAGGGGCACAGGCATTCTCGAAGATTGATTTGAGATCGGGATATCACCAGTTGAAGGTGAAGGGGGAGGACATACCGAAGACGACATTTCGAACGCGATATGGCCATTACGAATTTATGGTGATGCCTTTTGGGCTAACCAATGCTCCAGCCGCATTTATGGATTTGATGAATAGGGTGTTTCGGGAATTCTTAGATAAGTTTGTGGTTGTCTTTATTGATGACATACTGATTTACTCACGGAATAAGGAGGAACATGAGAAGCATTTAAGGATTGTTCTACAGATTCTTAGGGAGAAGAAGTTGTTTGCCAAGTTTTCCAAATGTGAGTTTTGGTTGGAACAAGTTCGCTTTTTGGGGCATGTAGTGTCTGGAGAAGGGATTGCCGTGGATCCCGGAAAGGTAGCTGCTATATTCAAGTGGCCGAGGCCTACGAATGTGAAGGAAGTAAGAAGTTTTCTGGGATTAGCAGGGTACTATCGGAGGTTTATCAAGGGATTCTCAAAGATGGCCAAGCCTTTGACGTCTCTAACAAAGAAGAATGTCAAATTTGAATGGACTCATGAGTGTGAGTGGAGCTTCCAAGAGTTAAAGGCCAATTTAGTTACTGCTCCAGTATTAGCACTACCCTCGGAATATGGAGAGTATGAAATCTATAGCGACGCATCGAAGCAAGGTTTAGGTTGTGTTTTGATGCAAGACAAAAGGGTAATAGCTTATGCTTCTAGGCAACTGAGGCCTCACGAGATTAATTATCCCACGCATGACTTAGAGTTAGCTGCTGTAGTCTATGCGTTAAAAATATGGAGACATTATTTGTATGGGGTTAAATGTGAGATATTCACCGATCATAAGAGTCTTAAGTATTTTAACACCCAGAAAGAGCTGAACATGAGACAGCGGCGATGGTTAGAGTTGATTAAAGATTATGATTGCACAATAAGTTATCACCCTGGAAAAGCCAATGTGGTGGCCGACGCATTAAGTAGGAAGTCGGCAGAAACAAGTTCAGTAGAGGCAAGTTCAATGGAGGTGGTGCCCGAGGAAATCAGGAGAGACTTAAAAAGGGCAGAGATTGTGCTTATCATTGTCGATCAGTTTGTCTCCATTGCAGGGCTCTCGTTGCAACCTACCCTGGAGGAGCAGATTCGAGAGGCCCAGAAGAATGATAAGGTGATTGAAGGGATTAGAGAGCGAATTGAGAAAAAGGAAGACCCCGACTTTGGAGATAAGGATGAGTTATTACGATATCGAGGCAGAATTTGTGTGCCAAGTACAAGGGAGATTAAAGACTTGATTCTAGCAGAGGCTCATTCTACGCCTTATACCATCCATCCAGGAGGCACGAAGATGTATCAAGATATTAAGAAGGTCTTTTGGTGGCCTAATATGAAGCGGGAGATAGCCGAGTATGTGGCTCGATGTTTGACTTGCCAAAAGGTGAAAGCCGAGCACCAGAGGCCAGCAGGAACACTAAAGCCTCTAGAGATCCCTGAATGGAAGTGGGAAGGGATAGCCATGGATTTCGTAGTGGGGTTGCCTCGAACTACTTCGGGTTACGATGCTATATGGGTGATCGTGGACCGACTAACCAAGTCGGCACACTTCTTACCCATTAAGGTGAAGTATGCCCCGGAGAAGTTAGCGGAGATTTATCTTCAAGAGATTGTCAGATTACATGGAGTGCCTAAAAGCATAGTGTCGGATAGAGATCCGAGATTTACATCGAGATTCTGGAAACGATTGCAGGAGTCATTGGGAACTCGGTTGAATTTTAGTACCGCTTTCCACCCACAGACAGATGGGCAGTCGGAAAGGACTATACAAATTCTGGAGGATATGCTCAGGGCTTGCGTTGTGGATTTCAAAGGAGGATGGGCTCAATACTTGCCTTTAGCGGAATTCGCGTACAATAACAGTTTTCAAGCAAGTATTGGTATGGCACCCTATGAAGCCTTGTATGGGAGGAGGTGTAGATCACCTTTGTATTGGGATGAGGTAGGCGAAAGAAGGATGTTAGGGCCGGAAATAGTTTCAGAGACACGGGAAAAGATCCAAGTAATCAAAGATAGGCTTGTGACAGCCCAATGCAGGCAGAAGAGCTATGCTGATAATCGAAGAAGAGAACTTGAATTTGAGGCTGGGAGCAGAGTATTTCTGAAGATTTCTCCGAAGAAGGGGATAACGAGATTTGGAAAAAAGGGGAAGCTCCAACCCAGATTCATAGGACCCTTTGAGATCCTAGATAGAGTTGGGCCCGTGGCGTACAGGTTGGCCCTACCCCCTTGTTTAGAGGGAGTTCACAATGTGTTTCATGTATCGCTCCTAAGGAAGTATGTAACTGACCCTACCCATGTATTAGATTATGAGCCTTTGCAGGTTAGAGAAAACCTTACGTATGTGGAAGAACCTATAAGGGTTTTGGATAGGAAGGAGCAGCAACTGAGGACCAAAACCATACCTCTTGTTAAGGTCTTGTGGAGAAACCACGGAGTAGAAGAGGCCTCATGGGAATTAGAAAGTGAAATGTACTCGAAATATCCCCACTTACGGGAAGGACAAAGTTAAAAAGGATAATGTTAGAATTTCGATATGACTTGCCTGATCTGTTTTTCTTTTCATTGATACCTTTGTATTGTCTCACTATACATATGAGCTATAGTGCTATGTTGAAGTATATAAAGGCATATATATGTGTATTATGATAACGTTAGTTGTGGGGCCAGTTCGAGTATTCACCCGTCCTAGACCTCCACCATCAGGACAAATCTCTGGTAAGGAAGATCGAATTCCGAGGACGGAATTTTATAAGGAGGGGAGGATGTGAGATCCCGAATTTACTTATGTCATTGTATAGGAGAGAGAGATTTTGCTATGATTTTCCTCAGGATGTAGGTATGTTTTAATTGGTGATTTTTGAGGTAAGTGTCGACACATTGGAACATAGTGTCGACACATTATACTAACACCCGAAAGTTTACCTTTTCCTGGAGACCAAAGTGAATTTTGACTAAGTGTTGTAAGTGTCGACACTTTGAGTCATAATGTCGACACATTAGACTGGTACCCGAGCGTTTATATCTTTCCGGAACTAGAGTGATTTTTACTAAGTGTTGGAAGTGTCGACACCTTGGGTGATGGTGTCGACACATACAACTGAAACCCGAGAGTTCGCCTTTTTCCAGAACTCCCGTGGATTTTGACCAAGTGATGGAAGTGTCGACACCTTGGGTGATGGTGTCGACACATCTAATTGAAACCCGAGAGTTTACATTTTTCCCACTATGGCTAAGTGTTGGAAGTGTCGACACCTTGAGTGATGGTGTCGACACATCTTACTAAATATGTTGTAAGTGTCGACACCTTGAGTGATGGTGTCGACACATATAACTACGTTCCGGAATTTTACCGGTTTGAAATACGCAAGTTGAAATTTATGAAGTAGGGGGAGGGCAAACTTGTCTTTTCCCCAAGCCCTTTTCGCATTAAACCTCCCTCTCTTTCACGAAGTCTCACATTTTCCTTTACCCCAAATCATACCTCCCATGCCCTAAGTCACCCACCCGAAAAGGAAGAAGGAAGAAGAGAAAGAAGAAGGAAGAAGGAAGAAGGAGAAGAAAAGAAGGAGGAAGAGGAGAGAAGCAAGGTAAATCCTTGCTGGCCAAAAATCGTGCTACACTCTCTCTCTCTCTCTCTCTCTATTCTCTTCTTGTTTCCTCTTGTTGGTTGGTTGTGGTTTGATGGTAGTTTGTCTAAGTAGTTTTCTCCTTGTGATTCATGGATGTTTAGTGTGGATCTATGCATGTTCAAGGTAGATCTTGTAAGTGTTTAAGTGTAGCATAGATTTTTACATGAGAACATGTGGAAAAAATGGCTAGATCTGAAATGATGGTTCAAGAGAAAGTGGTTATGTGCTCTAGGTGTTTGATAAAAGGCCTAAGAGGGGATTGAAACCTAAGTTGAGCAAGTATGGCCGAATCTAGGGTTTGATGCATTAGATAGTGTATGTATGCTAGTGATATTGAGAACCACAAAGCCCTAAGTGTTAGGGATATGTTCAGATCTGGGAAAATAGGCAAGAGGACCAATAACGCACACTAGGTGTTTGGTAAACAGCCCAAGAGAAATGGGTACATGCAATGGTGTTAACTTGATAATTATGGAACCATGATTTGGTTGTAAACTTCGAGTTGAAGTTGTAAGTGGGAGGAAGGTGAGAGTATAGTTGTTGTTATGAGATGTTAAGTTAGCCTTGGATGTTGGTTGTGACATGTAGAGATTCGGATTTTGGTTGTTGGAGATTGTTGTGATTTCTGGAGTTACATATGCAGATTTCAAGGCTTTGTTGCATTGGTGGTTATCTCTTGATATTTTAGTCCAATTTTACGGGGTTGGTCTTGGAATTTGTTTCAAGTTAAGAAAGAGAGCGTTTTAAGATAACTTGCATGTGAATTAGAGGTATGACGAATATGTTATGGTATGAAAAATTAGTGTGAGGGTCTATTAAAACAGATTCGTGTGAGTAATGTATTGATTACTATATACGTTTAGTGAACCTATGAATGACAATAGTACGGTTCATTGTAGGTAACGAGACACACGATACTCAAGCAAGCCTAAGGTAAGTGAAAATCTTTACAAACTGGAATGATACACTGCATGAAGAATATTCATGAATAAGCATATCAAGCATGACATTACCAAGCACGACATGAATGCATCATGATCATTTGCATTCATTTTCCTCATGAGAAATGAGACATTTTATGCAAATGAAAGTACCATTTTTATGCTACTTTATGACAAGTTTTATGACAAGTTAATTAACGAACCCAAGTCGGTCGGTACCGTACCAAGTCAAGAAGGTGCATCCATTTCCGAAGGACGTTTACGTGAAGGATGGATGTCACCTAGGACACCCATACCGAAGGATGCTTGCAAGAAGGATGGGTAGTCCATGAGGTAAGTGCAATCACACTGAAGGATGCTTGCAAGAAGGTGTGAACCTCAAGGGTCGTGTCTAGCCACTGAAGGACGAATGAGAGAAGGTGAGCTAGCTCGACCATATGTAAGGTCCCTAAGGGAAATAAGGGACTGTTCCTACGGGAACGCACAACCCTGATGTCAGGGGTAGGTGGAGCTCAAGTAGCCCATAAGATAAGGATTGGAAAGATTTTCCAAAAGCAAGAGACTTATAAGTAATAGTGAAGTTTTCAAGAGCAAGTGCATGTGCATATGCAATCATGAGGCATACACGTGCATCAAAATTCATGATCATGCATGAATTACATACGTTTACATGATATTTCAAGTTCAAGTACGTGAACTACATTATGTTTAAGTTCATGATTATTTTAAGTTCATGATGATTTCAAGTTCAAGTGCATGCTTACAATTTCAACCCATGTTTTAGCTATAATTCCTTACTGAGTCTTTCGACTCACAGTTTTAAATTGTATCATTCCAGATGATGTTACAGGGGTGGAATCTTAAGAAGAGGACCTTGAACCCTAGGAGAAGGGTTGATGAAATGTCTCTCTTGTTTGCTAACGTTAGGAAAGATTTAGCTAATTTTTGTAAAAGCCGGCATGAGCCACCGTGATGTGGTGGTCATGGGTTTCATTTGGCTTAGTTAGTTAATGTTTTAAACTGGTTGATATTTTGAGAATATGTTTAACAACCTTGAGTTATCAATGGAAAGTATGTTCTTATGCACGTTATACGCTAGCATTAAGGCTTCTTTTTAACATTGAAGCATCAACGTCTTTTCCGCTGCAAGTATAGCAGTAGGTACGCTGGAGCGTCCCATGCCGGGAATGCTCGCGGCTGTCATTAGCCTCGTTTAGCTAGCGTTCGGGGCGTGACAGTCATGTTGTCAATTGTCGTATATGAAACACAGTAAAGTGCATATCCATGCAAACATTCGACAAATGGTGCACAAAGATTAAAAAAAAACATATTTATGAGCAAACAAATGCCCATGGCATTTGAACAGGGTCCAACAGGAGCTTAAAGTTAAGTTCAATAAGTGACATTGAATGGGAAACAAATGTTATTGTTCTCTCAAGTAGAACACATGCCATGTACAAAAGACAAACTGATAAAACATATATGTAATAACTTCGCGAACTAGTGTTTTCACAAGACTAATTCAACAATCATTGCTAGATATAGAAAATTTATAGAGTAAGGAAGCAATTATCTAGCATATTCTAAATGAATTAATCTGAGATTTGGGAAGGCCAGAAATTGATTTCAAAAGGAAGGTAAAAAAATGCACAAGAAACAAGGCGTCCCTTACTGGTAAATAAAGAATAAAAAATTGTTCAATACACAAGAAAAAATTGACATGCCTCTTGCAGTGCTACTAAAGCTTCACCTGTCCAAAGAGTAATAGATGGAGAGAATTGAAAGCTTCACTGTTTTACCTACAAAGGACAAGGACTGCTATTATATATGATCAAACTTGGCTAACGGAAAAACACCAGTAATAATGGACGCATTCCATGAACCAAATTTCAAAAAGTACAATATTCTGCACATACCAATGCTAATTTTCTAATCAAGTTGGTCAGGACAATACTAAAAAAAATTCAACTGGAACACCTTCCGTAGAGTGTACAAAGAGAATCTTTTCATTCAGAAAAATACTATTGGCCTACTCTCATTTTCTGTAGACATTCTAAGCTACATTTAAAGATCAGTGTTGACTCGTAATAAGACCTATGGTCTATTCTCCTTAGTTTTTTTTACTGCTCTTTTTTAACGTGGAAGCACGGTCAAGTAAGCACAAAAATTTGGGTTCCCTAGAATTGTTATCTGAGACAAGTTCTAGGATTTTATCCCCGAAGCATTGATATGACTACCGTCCAAATTTGATTAAGACAATATTCAGAAAATTCAGCAATTCCTAACACCATAACTTGCTGTGATGGAGGTTCTGAACATTCATTCGAGACACTAATAGAGAACAAGAATACCATAGCATAAAGGATTTCCTCCATGGGAGGTTGTAAGTTGGACAATAGCTTATTCACCCAAACAACCAATCCACTTTCATTGAAGTAGAGCTCAAGTTAACATCCCATTTGAAATTTAGTTTTGAAAAAAAAAGAACCCAAAACTCTAGTCCAAGTGATCGTGGTGATTTAAATGGACACATTTGGAATATTTTCCTTTCCAACTAATTTTATAACCAATATATCAAGTTAAAAAAACGTGATCCACTTGAAGTAGTGAAAAAAGAATTCAAGACAACATAGATAGAAGTGGCAAAGAAGGATATGTTAACTAGAAAGATGACAAAGGGTACTTATTTCATGTAGGATAGAATTCAAGAAAGTAATACATGTGAACGTCCCTACTAAGTAAAAAAGGGTCTTGAAAAGCGATATTCAATTCACAAAGTCCATTGCCCAATTTAACAAAGTGAAAAAATCAAAAAGTTAATGCCTAATTCTTTACACAAAACAGACAAAAGCAAGCACATGTTTGCTTCAATTTCACTTACAAACAAAGGAGCCGACAAGCACCAACAGTTGTAGGGGAGCACTCGATGGGGCCGACAAGTAAAAGCATATGAGTAAAAACATGCACATCAGTTTAATTAAGGCAAAGTGCAATAATCCACTAACTATAAAAAGGGCAAGGGACCACTTCACTCCAGGACAGAACATCATTCACAACCCCTACCCTACCCCACTCCACTCGACTTTTTATCAACTTCTCTCCCTTCATAAACACATCCCTACCCAATTCCTTTATATTTGCCCAATTTGCAAGCAACCGATTAAAACTAGAACCCTAAATCGAATGATTTAGGAGGAAAAAAACCTAAACCATTAGCATTAATGGGCTTACCTGATATATTTCTCCCTGTGCTCAAATGCAATTCGATTTGTAAACCCTAGATCAACGACAGTGAATGAGGAATATGTTGCTTGTGATGGGACTGTCGAAGACATTGCACTTGTTCAAACTATCGAAGACGTTGCACTTGTTCAAATTTCCGAATACACACAGGCCCAAAGATAAGAAAAAACACTCCAAAACACACAGTTTGATTTCCAACAGGTCTTTTAATTTCAACAAATAAAAGGGGCAGTTTGGTCTTTTCAATATGAGGGAGCTCACATGTTTATCACGTGTGATGAAAAACATCGTATGACATCGTTAAAAATGAGTCAAAAATGAAAATGAAACATTTACGTAAGTTAAGGGGGCGGGTTGACACGAGTTAAAGATTAGGGAGATTCTGGGATAAGTGGAAAAGTTAGAGGGTTTTTTTTGTAATTAACCCATAACCCATTTACTTGGGTAACACTCCTACCCTAATTATAGGGGTACTTTAATCTTTTTACTGTTGTTTGTTTTGGTTAATCATCAATTTTTGCAATCTCTACTTTTTGTGCTTAATAATTTTTTAAATATTTTTTTAGGAAAGAAGCATAAACCCTTTAAATCGTTCGACATAATGAGAAATGTAGTTTATAGGCATGAGTTGCAACGAGTTAAAGTTTGTGGAAGTATTTGAGAATCAAATGATAACTTAAGGGAGAAAATTGTAATTAACACATGTTTTTCTTTTTCTAATCTTCTTATCTCGGTCTAACATTGATGTGATTGATTATTTGAACTTTTTCAAGATAATAGGAGCACGTTAACTCACTTCTTTTACTAATATAAGTATATCTCACCAAGTTTTAGCCACACCCTCAAAAGATAAAAATGATTTAATTTAGAAGAAACTTTTTCGCCTCAAAATTATTGGACTAATGTCATATTAGAATCCAAGATACCAATTTTGTCATATTGCAACTTCCAACTATTGAACTCCATCAATATGCACCATTTTATAAGATCTGACCATCAAAATTATGCTACGTACCCTACATTTCTCTCATTTTGATTAAGGGGTGCAAGACAAGACGACTTACCTAAGGGCAACTGAGTTTCTGTCAAACTAGAGAAACTTTCACTAAGCAAGCCTCTAACCTTTCCCTTGGTGCTCTAGTGGAAGAATTCAACATTGTAATTAAGGACAATTACTTTTGGTTCATAAGATTTGTAATGCCGGCCCAAGCCCAAAACTCCAAATGGGCAATGTTTCGCTTGAAAATTAGAATTTTCACCATGCTTACAACAATTTCTAAACCAAGGAATCCCAAGAGAAATTTATTCCAACACATGATGACCAAAATTTCATATCTGGAACTCAACAATAACATATAAAAATGAATCTCAAACTCCACGTTAGAGTACTACCCTAGCATCCCCAAATTCAAGATTTTAGTGAAATCCAATAAACAGTCTCCAAATTGAAATATTAATACCAAGGTCTCAAAATTGAAATATTAATACTAAGGTCTCCAAAGGACCGTTTCTCCATTATTCTTGCAACATGCACCTTTTACAGAATTTCTAGCTTGAGGTCTTCTACAAATCCTTATTATTATTCGCTAAATCCGAAAGATTGAAAAGTAAGTGGTGTGCTACAATTGGTTGAGTAAGTAGCAAGTAAATGTGGTAGGGGAAATGATAATTTTATCGCCATAAATAGAGTCGAGAAAATATCGTGAGCCAAACAAAAATAAAAAATACATTTGTAACAAAATATCCAAGGTCATACAACATAAGGAAATCACTAATGGTCACACAGACCTCAAATGTAACAAAAACCTCAAAATACTACGAGGGGTATCAAAATGGTCACACAGACCTCAACGTACCACGACGGGTACAAAATTTTCACAAAGACAACATTATCACAAGCACAATAATAGTTTTCCAAGTATGTTTACAAAATAAGAATCAACATGGCAACATATCAAGCCAAATATTTTAAATTAGTTCATGAAATCTCAGAAATTTCATATTACCAAATTTTGTACAATTCCGCATATACAACATCAAAAAAATATGAAAGATTGTCCATGTTTAAAATCTCACATTTCCAATATCAAAGCATTCAATTTCGTACAATAACATATTTCCAAAAAAGAATCGATTTATAAAAGAATCAAACATTTCGTGCACTTATTTTCACAACACAATAGTTTTAGAAAAGTCTCATTGAAGAGCCACTTACCTGAATTACTTAATCAAACCAAGGAAATCCTTGAGCTTGCCCAAAAGATCACTTCAAGCCTAAGTCAAATCATTGAATCTCGTTAAAATCTACACTACATTTCGAATGCAATTTCTAAGAGACCCAATAAAAGGCTACCTACCATTAAACCACTAAAAACTCTAGCAACATATTTCATAGTGTGTTGATGGTATTTCTATTATTCAACCCCATTCAATCGATATGAGAATACTATTTCTACAAAATATGATAGTTTTCCAAATTTCGTCTTCTATTACTCTTTGGTAACCCAAAATTAAGAGTTCTTCATTACTCCAAACCTAATAATTTTGGGTTCTACATCATTGTTAGAGTTAGAAACTAGGAAAGACTTACCCAAATTCGTGGAAGATGTCGCAAAAGAACCGCCTAATTTCAGAGGATTTGGCTATCCAAGGATAAAACATTAACTACAAAATAACATTACTCTACTTCAAACCAAAGAAATTCAACCCACAAGTAAGGTTGAAATCATATCTACTTCGAAATAATACATAGCCCTACAACATTGAGCATCTCAAATAGCTAGAGAGAGAGAGACAAAGAGAGAGGGTACACGATTTTGAGCGGTAATTTGAGAAAATGAATTCAGTTAGAAGCCACAATCTATGCTAGGGTTTCTAGAGTGAAAATCTAGGTGAGATTGGTGAGAAATTTTGAAATTTGAAAGAGAGTTTTGAGATTTTGAAAAAGAGGAAAAATTAGGACATAAGGAACCATAATTAGAACAAGCGTACGAAAGGCTTTGACGAGGGGAAGACTATAAATGGAATGCACCATTTTAGTGTTTGTGTGTGCTTTTTTAAAGGGAGATTTTACAATCTCTCCCCATTAAAGTAACTTCATCCTCGAAGTTGACTTACCACAATCAAAGAATAATTCTGGGTGTTTCTACATTCATCTAATTGTTCTCATGTTGCTTTTACGGTGGTTTGGTTCTTCCAAAGAACTTTCACCAAGTGTATCGTCTTACACCGTAAAATTTGTTCCTTACGATCCACAATTGGGACATGAACCTTCTCATATGATAAATCTTCCTTAATTTGTAATGATTGGTAATCCAAAATATGAAAGGTCCAGAGATGTGTTTTCTAAATGTAGAAACATTAAATACGTCGTGAACCATTGCAAAAGTGATCGGTAGGCAACTAAGCTGACCTTTTCAAGAATATCAAATGGCCCCACATATAACTCCCTTCATCGGAGCGACTCGCATAAATACTTTGTCTCCTACTTTGAATTCCAACTCCTTTCTTCATCTATCTGTATAAATTTTTGGTCTTCTTTAAGTTGCTTGCAATTTTTGTCGGATTAACCCAACCTTTCTGTGAGACCCCATGTTGCATTTTGCTATTTACTCTATGTATTTGTTTTTGGATTTAGATTTAAGGGGTTGTTGTTTGGCCAGTGTAAGATATTAAACTGATTATGGTATTTTGAACTATAAGTTTTCCTTAAGAATTTTCATTTTGGTTGTGAAATCATGTTAGTGTAATTTGTTATGTTCATCATGGCTGAATTTCTCTAAGGTAATTTCCATATGAATTAATTGTCAATAGACCTATTGTAAGGGAGTTTATTATGTTACTATGACTTAATAAATTATATGTCAAAGAATACCTAGAGTGTATTTTATTTCTTATTGTTGCTGAAATTCTTTAAGTAAATCTATTACATATTAATCTATGGTTGTGAAATTCTATGTTAGTGCATGTAAATTATCCCAAGTCTTTATTATGTAACCTTGATCTCCATTAGGTTGTCTTAAGCCTCATTAGGAGAACTAAATGATAAGTTAGTGTGTTTATAAAGTAGTCCATTTGAAAGAGAGAAAAGCAAAATAATAAATAAATGAATGAAAGTTAAGTGAAGTGGATGATTCACGTGTAGGGTTTGAAGTCAAAAGGCACGAGAGGTGTTGAAATGGCTGTCAAGGGAGTCACATGTAGGCTTTGAAAATAAAGAAAACAAAACAAAAGTGAAAAAGCAAGTAGATGACTGGCTGTCGCCCATGCAACCAATGTGCATGGGCGAAGGAAACAAGAAGCCCTCTTTTTCCCCTTTGCCGTGAGCTAGTCTAGGTTCATTCAGCTATGTTGCACTTCACTCTTCTCACCCATTTCGCATAACCTCATTGCACTCAGCTCTTTCATTTGGCCGAAACCCTCTCCATCTCTCCATAGCATTCTCACCTTTCACGCCACTTCCAGCAGCTGCTCTCATCTCACCTCATCTTCAGCCTTAGCACAACACCCATCTTGCTCTCACTCAACCCATTTAAGCCACACAAGAGAGAAACCGAGAGAAAGGGTAAAAGGAGAACCTTGAACTGAATAGAAAGAAGCTGAAATCCTAGGAAGAAATCAAGGTAAGGAAAATCTGATCCATATTCTTTCTCCTTGAGCTTTTCTCTTTCTTTTTAGACTCTAACCATGTGTGTCTTAATGTTAGGTATTCTTTGTCATCACTAGTGACCAGCCTCAAGATAAGCTAGGGTTTGGTTTTCTCTTGGTAAAGACTTTCTGTTTTGGCCGAAAGGGCTTTTCCTTCTTGTGTTCATTTTTCCTTTGGAAATGCTTGAATAATAGATCTGATGTTTGGTTGTGTTTATGGTGTTGTGATGTTAAGAAGGTGTTGAGGGAAAGGATTAAGCCGGGTTGATATAAGAAGTGGTAATGTAGTTGTTGGATTATTATCATGCATGTGCAATGAGATTAGATAGGAATATGATGCATGCATGTAATGCTAGTTGGCCGAATGGAGTGTTTGTGGTAATCTTGGATTTTTGCTTTTAAAATGCGATATTAGTCATGATTTTGCTGTGATATGGCCATGGGTTAGATTAGATAGAAATTTGAAAACAATGTTGCTTGGAGATTGAACAGGCACGTAATGAATTGTGTGGGTTTGATGTTGGTCAAATGAATCAAGCTAGAAACCATGTTTAAGTTGTCGGAATAGGGATTTGTTAGTGACCTGTTTTAGATATCATCACGCTCGATCAGCGTGCGACTCATGCTCGAGCACCCTTAGGAAAAATGTTAGACAGAGTCGTGCCGCTTGACCAGCGCTCGACCAGTGCTCGAGCGGATTTAGAGGATTTCATACAGATTCATAGCGCTCAACAACCGCTCGAGCGAGGCTAAGATAAAGTTGGACAGAGACTTGGTGCTCGAGCGGGACCTGTTAAATTTCAGATAAATGTTGAATTTTTTAGTTTCCTATTGAAGACTTGTGAAACCCTATTATTGAGGCTAGCTGACCAAAACCAAGTTAAGGAGTTTATTGAAGTTAGGTTGGTGGGAATTTGATAGACATTAGTCCATGCGGTGTGATGAAAGGTATTGAATAAAGGATATTAAGTTAGACATATTATAGGTTGCTGTTTTGGCTTGAGATACTTAGTATGAGATGTTGTTGCTGAATTTCATGAATAGGCTTTGAAATCAATGATGTCAATGGCAAGAATAAGTGTACTTAGTTGATATTAAGTGGATTCATAGTGGTCCCATTAGTAACTTTGTTGGAGATGTTTGATGCATGTGTTTAATTTTTTTTCTTCAATTGTTTTATGAAAGTTTAAAGAAAAATTTTGTAAATGAAATCATATTTCAAAGATACTTACTTTTGGAAAACCGAGAACATTATAAGTATTTGTATGTTTGCTTGATTAGTTCCCTAAGCATTATATAACGTATGTAACTCGCTTGTAGGTGAACTTCATACCGAAACTCAAGAAGACCAAGGTAAGTGGAGTAGTAAGAATTTATTTTTATGAAAACTGGAATGGTACACAGCATGGTTTTTCATGAACAAGCATGACATGACATGAGTATTTGCATTTGCATGATTTCTAAAAGAAGTTTTATGCAAATGAAAGTTTTATGACAAGTTAAGTTAAGGGGCTCTGGTCGGTATCGTACCATCAAGAAGGACACTCATACCGAAGGACGAATGCGAGAAGGATAGGCGATCCTAGAGGTAAGTGCAACCACACTGAAGGACGAATGCCAGAAGGTATGGACCTACCTCCAAGGGTCATGTCTAGCCGCACTGAAGGACGAATGCGAGAAGGTGGGCTAGCTCGACCAGATGTTATGTCTCCAAGGGAAATAGGGGACAATTTCAACGAGAACGTACAACCCTGACTTCAGGGGTAAATGGAGCGTATGTATCCCACAAGATAAGAAGTGAATACTTTTCAAGGACCATGTGTCATCTTAAGTACAAGGGCATGTTTTCAAGTGCAAGAGCATGTGCATAAACATGAAACATGCATGCACATCTAGCTTTATCATTACTCATGATTTTCAACTTCAAGGCATAAGCTCATGTTTACAAGTTACATTTTCCTTTACTGAGTCTTTTGACTCACAGTTTTCAAATGTATCATTCCAGATGTTTCAGGTGATGGCAGTCAGGAGGATTATGTGTCTTGAGAGAGAAGAACTGTATAGTTTATGTTTCAACAAAATACATAGAGTGTATTTTTATGTGTAGTTTATGTGTTATGTAATTAAGGCAGGTGAAGGCATAGACCTTCACCTGAAACATCTCTCAGGATTATCCTCCTGACTGCCTTCACCTAACACATAAACTATACATTTCCTAAGTTATGAAGACAATTTGTAAATGAACTCTATGAGAGAGAAGAACTTAGGAAATGTATAGTTTATGTGTTATGTAATTAAGATATTACTCATCTTTTGAGGTCTATTATGAAGTTAAGTTATGAAGAATTCTTTGGCCCGTCTTTCTTTCAGTTTTATTCCGCTGTTAAGTATGATTAAGTTCGCTGGAGCTTTCTCTCGAGATTGCTCGCGGCTGTCATTGGCCCTACGGGATAGCGTTCGGGGCGTGACACTTTCACATGCCTTCTCTACAATCTCCAGAGCTAAAGTATTTCTTTCACCCTCTTCATCCTAACAAATTGAAGATTTCTCTTCCCATACAAAGCTTCTTAAAAGAGCTTGCTGTTATAAGCAAATTCAACTACTGATAAATCAAAACTACTACTTTTAGTCATAAATCATATAGTTTTATTCATAATTCTTTAATTAGTGAGACCCATAAGCAATCGGTTTACCCTATTGCATTAAAATACAACTCAAACCTTTTCGAGAAGCATCACTATATATAATGAACCATTTAAAGTTGAAAGGCATAGTCAATACAGGAGCATAAATTAATCTCTGTTTTAACTCTTGAAGTAAGCTCATCGCTCACCTCTATCTCTAAAGGGACTTAAGCACTCTGCTAATTTGTAAGCCCCTTTAGAGATAGGGGCAAAGGCAGCTTTGATGAGAGATCAGGGCCGAAGGTGGCTTCATTTAGTACATAAGCTGATAAGACCTACTGCATATACAATAGAGTGCATATAAAAAGGAACTTATGAATTAGACAACAAAAAAGTAAATGACTGCCATGAGACTGACAAGCCGCTTCGCAATGGTGAATCAAATTTCTCAGCCTTTCGTGTCAATTTTGTCATTGGCACATCCATACAAGAAAATCCTTCTACAAACCTTCTGTAATACCCAGTCAAACACAAGAAACTCCTAATTTCACTCAGAATAGTTGGTCTTGGCCAATAAGTTATAGCTTTGACTTTACCATGATCGACTGTAATCACTTCTCCAAACACCACATGCCAATGAAAAAAAAAATTATCAAGCCAAAATTCACAAGTTTTCATTTTGGCATATATATGCTTCTCTTTTAGTGTCTGCAATATCATTCTCAAATGTTCCTTTTGGCTCTTTGAGTAAATCAAGATATCACCAATAAAGAGTACCACAAATTTATCTAAATATTATTGAAATACTCGATTCATTAAGCCCATAAACCAACCGGTGCATTTGTCAACCCAAAAAGCATGACTAAAAATATGTAGTGCCCATATCTAGTTCTAAAAGCTATATTTGCTACATTTTCACTCTTAATCTTTAGCTGGTGATATCTCGAATGAAGATCGATTTTAGAAATATTTGTGCTCCCTGTAATTGATCAAAGATGTCATTAATCCACGAAAGGGGATACTTAGTCGTTATCATAACTCAATTTAACTCTCGATAATCAACAAACAACCTAATGGTATAGTCTTTATTTTTAACAAACAAAATAGGAGCACATTAAGGAGACATGCTTGGATAGATGAACCCAAAATCTGATTATTTATTGCTCTACGGCAAAATCCAAAATCAAGAGTTCTAATTACTACAAACCTAATAATTTTGGGTTTTGCACCTTTGTTAGATATAGAAACTGGGAGAAAAGATAACCAAATTCGTCGATGATGTAGTAAAATAAGCCCTAATTTCGGAGGATTGTGCTCTCCAACATGAACTAAAAAATATCATTAATTTACATAACACCAAAGAAATTCAACCCACAAGCAAGGATGAAAGCATACCTACTTTCAAATAATACTCAACCCTGCAGCACTGGGAATCTCAAATGGCAAGAGAGAGAGAGAGCTTTGAAAGAGCGATGGAGAGAGTGGGTACATGATTTCGAGCGGCGATTTGAGAAAATGAGCTCAATCTTTGCTAGGGTTTGTAGAGGGAAAAAAACTAGGCAAGATTGGTGAGAAATATTGAAACTTGAAAGAAGGATTTGAGATTTATAGGAAGAATATGCTTGTGAAATGCTTTGCGGAAGGGAAGGCTGCACTAAATGGAACACACTGTATTGGTGTGTTTGTGTGTGTATTATGATTGACCAAGTTAGAACATTGTATGATTAGTACATTTAAAACCAGTATAATTGTAATTCTTTTATTTCATAATTATTGATTTTAGATGAAAAAAATGATTAAAAGGTATTAATTCAAGTTGTAATTTAAATTGATGAAATAACGATTAATGCTTTATTTTATGACTTGAGATTAAATTAAATTTTCATGCAATATTTCATTCCAGAATAGCATGTATCTAGAACATATTGTATCCAAATGCATTATATAATCATTTTCTTTATCATGTGCACTATGATTATTGGCATTGTAATTATTTCATGAATTTAATTTCATTTGATGATGCTATGAGCTAATTAAGTATTTTGTGTAGTGTAATAAAATTAAGAAAAAAAATCATTTTTGGTCCTTGGGTTTTACACTGATTTCAAAATAGGTCTGTAGGTTTCAACCGTGAAATTTCTAGTCCTTGAATTTGGACCCCTATAAATTTAAGATCCTTCCATCATCAACCCTTCAATTATGTTAACGAGTTACAACTACATCATCAAAAAATGTACCCATCAATCCATAGAAAATACCATGTGTCAAGACCTCCATGTTAACAAACATTTCCCAAAAGGAATGCACCTACCACAGACTAAAACTAAACACATGAATTCGTCTACACACATGAATTCGTCTACACAAGGTCGTATCGTAACACCTTTTACACCAGAATCCACTGTCTTAAGTGAATAATTTTGTTTTTTTTTCTCCTTTCTCCAACGATTGTTTGTCTTTAAGGATGTTGGTACAATCGCTAAAATGCACTGATACTGATCAAGCATATGCTACGAGGAGAGTAAGCATTAGGATGAAGGATAAGCAAAGACCCGAGAAGGAGCTTGTAGTGCGTTGAGGAGTAGAACTGCTGGATGACCACCAAGATGTTGGTGGTTCTGGAGATGGAATAGGTGGAGAAGGTGACAATAGAAAAAGAATCAAGCATTGTTATAAAAGGAGTTGTACAAATGAAAATGCTATAAAGTGATGCATACCAATGTGTGACCTTTAATTGCGGATAAAGATCGAAGCAAAGAGGAAATGGAGCCAAAAACAAAAAATAAGAAACCTCTTCATGATTTTTCATTCATTTTCTCAAATAGGTATACACTTCTTTCTTTGCTCCTCTAGATTACAACATTCGATATATGAGTAGCTCGAGGTAATGATGTTGCTGCATCTTAAGAAGGCAAAATGATTTACATGAGCATGCATACGATAACTCCAGGAGATGAGGTTAGGACCTAAGAAAACACTGAATCCACTGGCAAACCTTTTTATCATCTGAACACCCTGCCTAGTTAGTGTCAGAGTATGCAGCAAGTGTGCGAGTAGGGGGAGTATTTGAGTTATAGACTATAATATAATATTTGCTTCGGATACTATAAAATTCGTTTGACAGCTTGCCAATGAGATTGTCAAGGAGATTTCATGAATTGGCAGCCCTGATTTATAGAGAAGGGACATCAAAAAGAGTAAGAAAAAGATACTATAAGTTGTGTATTGTTCTTCGAAAGAGTGTTGGATCATTAAAAAAAGACAATCAAATTTGGATCCGTAAGCAAATACTTCACAGAGTAAATAAATTTTAAAACTATTTTCAGTTCAAACACCTGTTTAAAAAACCTTGCACACACATTATTAAAAATATTTTTCTTTCAATCTTCAAGTGGCCAACACACAATTATGCCATGTGTGTGAGGGTTGACTCCATTCCCTTGGCCATATAAGTGGAGTCACATTTAAGATGTGGACATCACACATACGATAAATAATGGTGCACTCGAAGTAGAGATTGCAAAAATTGCTGATTAACCAAAACTACTCTCCCTTGGCAATACAATTGTATTTTTCATTTTTTGTATGGCTCGCGATATTTTCTTGACTCTGTTTATAGCGGCAAAAATTATCATTAATTTCCCTTACCACATTGACTTGCTACTTACTCAACCAGTTGTAGCTCACCACTTACTTTCCAATCTTTCGGATTTAGCGAATGATGATAAGGATTTGTAGAAGACCTCAAGCTAGAAATTCTGTAAAAGGTGCACGTTGCAAGAATAATGGAGAAATGGTCCTTTGGAGACCTTAGTATTAACATTTCAATTTGGAAACTTTGGTATTAATATTTCAATTTGGAGACCGTTTATTGTATTTCACTGAAATCTTGAATTTGGGGATGCTAGCGTAATACTCTGACGTGGAGTTTGATATTCATTTTTATATGTTATTGTTGAGTTCTAGATATGAAATTCTGGTCATCATGTGTTGGAATAAATTTCTCTTGGGACTTCTTGGTTTGTAAATTGTTGTAAGCATGGTGAAAATTCTAATTTTCAAGCGGAACTTTGTCCATTTGGAGTTTTGGGCCTGGTCCGGAGTTACAAATCTTATGAATTCTTCTACTAGAGTGCCAAGGGAAAGGTCAAAGGCTTGCTTAGTGAAAGTTTCTCTAGTTTGACAGAAACTCATATGCCCTTAGATAGTCGTCTTGTCTTGCACGCCTTAATCAAAATGAGAGAAATATAGGCTATGTAGCATAATTTTGATGGTCGAATCTTATAAAATGGTGCATATTAATGGAGTTCAATAGTTGGAAGTTGCAATATGACAAAATTAGTAGCTTGGATTCTAAAATGACATTAATCCAATAATTTGAAGGCAAAAAAGTTTCTTCTAAACTATATCATTTTTATGTTTCGAGGGAGTGACTAAAACTTAGTGAGATATACTTATATTAGTAAAAGAAGTGAGTTAACATGTTCCTATTACCCTGACAAAGTTCAATTAATCAATCACATCAATATTATGATCGAGATAAGAAGATTAGAAAAATAAAAATGAGTTAATTACAATTTTTTCCCTTAAACTATCATTTGATTCTCAAATACACTCACAAACTTTAATTCGTTGCAACTCACTCTTATAAAATATACTTCTCATTTTGGGATAAAATCACAATGAGAAGTATAGTTTATGAGGTGTATTGCAACGAGTTAAAATTTGTTTAGTATTTAAAAATCGGATGATAATTTAAGAGAAAATCGCAATTAACCCAACAAAAAACGAAGAAAAGGGATTTAAGAGTAAACTAATGATTAGGTTCGCATAAAGTCGGGAAAATTTGTGAACTTTATGGCCGAAGCGACGAGGCAGCATATTTGGCGACGCCTTTAAACTCGGGGCCGCCTGCTCCCTGTGATAAGTGAGAATTTTAACAAACACCTTGGGGCCGGTTAAGAAACCCTAAAGGAAGCAATAGAAAGTGGCAAACCACCGACGTTAATTTGCGCCATGCTAGCCATAGACCACACCAGCTTCTGTTACAGGGACTGCTCAGTCTGTGAGAGGCCTCTCACTGACAACCCCACTTCTCTCTGCAAAGTCTGCTGCGTCAACTACTTCAACCCGTTCTCCTCCGGTTCCAAACGCCTCTTCCGTCCTTGTACGTAAACTCCCTCACCCTGATTTCCTGCTTGCTTCCAGAGAAAGTTCTTTCTCAAGAAAAAGAAAGTTGAGTCTCAGATTCTCAGTCAGAACGGGTGGGGGACTCGGAATTGCATTTGGGATAGTAAAGGGGTTCCTGCTTGTTTTGTAGAACACAATATCTGGATTAATGTTTGCATAGAAAGTTTTTCATTTATTTCGAATTGGGGGTATTTTCAACGTAGCATTGGACTTCCTGTTTGGCCGTTCTAATATGTGTTTTGTTTGGCTGATTTGGTAGTTATCAGTAGCATCAGATACAAAGGTGTTCACGGCAATATGCTTTGATAGGGCAGCCAAAGTTCTCTTCGGGTGCGCTGCTGATGTTCTTCGACTTCGCCAAGCTTCATCCTTTTGCTGGTAACCTCCTTGCTAGGCATAATTATTTTCATTACCATCTGTTAAGTTGAATTGATTTCTTTTAGCAAGTGTTCGTTTCAATAGTTTTGTCTGATACGTAGTTTTTTCTCCTCTCTGAGTGTGTGTGTGTGTCTCTCTCTCTAAGCTATCTCTTACATAGTTGGTATTTGAGGAATCATAGTGACGTAAACCGTCCTTTATTTTTTGGCAATGAAATGGTTTTAGCCTCTCCGTCTGGAATAATGAACTAAGTAATTGAGTTGCTCTGTATATCACACAATGTCCTGATCTTTTTGGTGTTTTATACAGCTGTGTCTGCTAATAGAATTCTGGAAGGAGAGATGTTTAAAATGACATTGTCCAAACCAAAGAATGGTAACGCACAACATCTGCAAGTAGTATCTATTGTTCCTTTGGGATCTGGGTTTCAGCCGGCAGTTGAGTCTTAAGGGGATTGTATGGAAATAGAATTGGTTCTTAACTGTTCTTTCTTGGACTTTTATCTCGCACTCAGTCTGTTTGACTGTACAGTAGTCTCTCTAGAACGGTTCTGTAACTACCCCATGGAATTTTTGTTGGAAGGAGATCTTCCAAAATCAACTCTTCCATTTATTCTCCTAGTTTGGAGGTCTTGGCACTAGATTGTTCCCCTATTGATTAACAACTGAAAAAGAGCTTTTCCCTTTAGTGGCTATGTTGTTAAGTAGCAAGACACTGAATGCCAGTTCCTTGAGTACCTATCTGTTTGTAATGCATGATAATTGAAGTTTGAGGTATAACTGTAATAAGTTACAATATAAATGAAAAACCTCAGCTTTCGCCTCTCTGATGAAGTACGGTCTTCATATTAATTATAGTGCTGATCATAAAATGAGAATACTGGATTCCATAGCTGACTTTGACTTTGAGTACCAAGGCGTATCACTTGATATCACCCATCGTTCCCTGTACTAGTTCAATTATAACTGAGCGTTCTGCTGGAGGTCATTTCTGTAAAATGCTTCAACTACAAGTTGCTTAAAATAGACCGTTTTCCTAATGATATTGAGTTTCCAAGCACTCAGTTGTGCAGCCAGTTAATGATCTCACAAATCAAACTATCCTGGTCAAGTAGTTTAGTGGGTCTATGCAATTTGCAGCCATATTGTATATAGTGGTACTTTAGACCAAATCAATATCGAATGATGGAAAAGATGTATTCTCTGGACATTTGTATGTTTGATTGTATGTTAGAAATCATTCTTCGGCATTAGTGTTGTTGAACAAGCACGTTGAGGTCACAGGTGGGCAAAGAAATCACCAGTCCTGCTCGGACAGCATTTCACATCTGTATATTCTAAATATGTTGATACATGATCAAAAAGAGGACGCTGGCATCACTTGGGTGCAACCCTATCTTCTATCTCTGTCATGGTAAGTTTCCCTTGCATCCAGCTTCTGAGCATCTGTAGTGAAGCTTTTGACTGATCCATTGGAACCATGTGACCAGCATCATGGACCTATATGTTGTTACAAGGAAGGAATTTGCTCATTTAAGAATACAAACTCTCTGAGAGAAAGAGAGAGAGAGATAGAGAGAGAGAGAGAGAGGGACCTTGAGGAAAGTGAGAGGCCCATAGTTCTTTAGCAATCCTGCTTCTGCACCATCAACTGAAAATGGAACGGTTGGGGATGCCCCAAACTGTTTCTGTCCAGACCATTCCATGGCATGAACCCACCTTGAATTCCCTGCCCAGAGAGAAGGAAACCAGTGAATATAGCCTCAGCAAAAAGAAAGAACGTACAGGTCCAGTTGCGTTATGAAATATACAAGTTCCAACTTCCATTGACTCGAGGCTGCTTACCAAGCCAGTTGCATATGAGATCGTACTCCCCAGCGTAAACAAGAATCTTGATTCCATCCTCCAGAAGAGCAGGAATACCTACTTCAAGATTCTTCATCCAGTCCATCAGCATGGCTTCATGGACCTCACTACTGCATGAAACAAAATCTATGTCCCCTACTCCCAGGGCGTCCTTAACTGACTTTTGGTTCAGGAACCTCTCCATGTTTGAGAAGTCGTAACAAAGGTCTCCCTCACATTTCTTTCTGATATCATAGTACTGCAGATCAACAAATAACAGGTTTCTTATCATTGTAGGAAGTGCAAGAACTGAGGAGTAGTTGTTTTGTGCTGCTTACATTAATGTCTCCGGCACTATTCATGATCTCGTCGAATATATGGGTACAAACAATATAGGAAGTCACACATTCATCTTCGCCGGCAATGCCTGACAAGACAGTTCCAAACGATTGATCAAGGATAGAATACTTGTAAGTCATAAGAGTTGAAGATATCAATTTCTTTCTTGAGTGGCTAGTTTCCTTGGAAATAACCTTGGAGAGCCGTATGATTTTTATACCAATGAAGCAAAATAGGAATAAGCAAGTTACCGCAGTTTTTGATCGCCTGTTCACATGCTGGAAGCATCTTGTTAATTCTGTCATACTCAGATCTTTTAACTAATCCCATGTCCAGTGCGTAATCAGTGTATGCTTTGTATTGGATTTCCGGATTTGTCAGCCCATTTCCCATAGCAAATCCCTGTTAAAACCAATAGTTAAATATCTGATAAGGCTAGATAGAGATATCAAGCAACCAAATTAAGTCGAGTTGGGTTAAATCTGGTAGATGCCTTCAGGTTTATATGAATTCCTTCCATGGCTTTGTTTCCTTGGTGAACCCTAGCAGCAAACGCTGGAATGTAATGCCCAGCATATGATTCTCCAGTTATGTAGAAGTTATTCTTTGCAAACTGAGGATGCTCCGCGAAAAATGCCTGTCATTATGAAGAAAAGCTGGTGAATTCAGCTCAGAATCCTATCCTCTCTCAACAGGCATGATTTTATGCACCTAAACACATGAGGTAAAGCAAGCAGACCTGCAAAAAGTCGTACAAATCATTACTAACGCCCTCTTCATCATGGCGGATATCCTGCTCGTCAGTTGTGTAACTGAAGCCGGTTCCAACAGGCTGGTCAACATACAGAAGGTTTGATGCCTGCGAACGACAACAAAAATTGTATTGATTGCATAGGAACGACGCATTTAAAGAGATTTTAAGCCTACCATCTTGAAGAAAGTAAGTACAAGTGCGGTGGGTTTATCTGGGAGAAAACTAACTTTTTATATGTACTTTACGATGCAGACCCTTTTAGCATATACTGTTACTTTTAAAGCTCAATTTGAACTATGTTATAGTACCTTGTCCCAGCCATAATCATTCCATTGAAGAGACAAGTTCTTTGAAATTTGAAAAGGACCATTTTCATAGAACACAGCAAGTTCGCTACTACACCCTGGTCCTCCAGTCAGCCATATGACAACAGGGTCGTTTCTGCTGTTCCGTGATTCAAAGAATAAGTAGAACATCCTGCGAGTAAAAAAACAAAACAAAAAATGGTAGACTATATCATCAACTTCCTCAATCACTGACCTTTTTTGATATTGAAGATTGATATGTATAATTGTACCCAAGAACTACATCTGTGCTCAACAATTTAAGGCCTACCTTGCTCCTTTAGAATGGGGAAGCTGATAGTAACCAGCATGGTGACCGAGTTCTTGAACTGAAGAGCCAGAGTAATCAAGATGAGGGAAATGAAAACGTTTCTCAACAATCTTGGGTGCGACAAATAAAGGGTCATGGGCTGCAGTGTTAATGGATTCTTTAGGGAACAGGTTGAGGCCTCGTATGAGCTTTTCTGCTTGCAGCTTTGGAAATCGGGCAGTTGAAGATAAGTGAAAGTGGTTGTTGGGATTTGTCGCAGATGAGAGCGGTACTGAAGTGAGAAGAAGCAAGACAAGAGAGAGAGAGAGGGAAGACAAAGTTGCTTCCATTCTGCTGTACCTTTGAAAAACAGAGTCTGCCGTGGCTGGGAGTTTTATAGTGTTTGATGCGAACAGACTTGGCTGCCAAGTAGGAAGAAAGGTGGAGTGCAAAACTTCCAAAGCCTCAGGGATCGGAGAGAGAAAGATAACGGGCTCTGGTTCGCTCTTTTGTTTTTCAAATTCAATTTTGTGGTTAACTTTTCAGTCCCACTGCACTTTCCTCCTCTTTTCTTCACTTTAACGTTCTCTATTTGTCCTTTTTTGTTTTTCTGCATTGGCCTTAAGAGTGTTCCTTGTACGCTTTTACTTCTCATGGTTGTTCTTTTCGATTGCTTGCAGAGAGAGAGAGAGAGAGAGTTCAGAAATATAAATGTTAAAGCGATTACGGGAACCGCAAGGCTTTTGAGATGAAACTGATAGGATATGAAGACTTTGGGTCCAAGTTATTGAGATGTGTAGCCCCTCTCGCGCAGCAAATGCTCACCTTTTAGGTGGGAATCTTAATCCGAAAGACAATAACCGTTGTATTAGAAGAGTAATGTGGCGTATAAAGAGCGTTGCAGATATCCTTATCAGTCGGACAAAGAGAGTTAGGGTTCGTGGTTGCTGCAGGGGAGAAGTATGTTGCGTGTAAGACATCAGTGCCTTCAACCAGTCCACGGGGAGTTTTTTTGGGTTAACCAACAAGTCTCAAAAGAGCACCCCACTAGGGACGAACTTAAAGGCTCTCAGTCAAGAATTGTTTCGGTCTTAAAGCTACAATTCTAATAAGGTTTGTGATATTATCAATACATTAATGAATTTCATTAATAAGATCACCAGCGAGGACCTGTTAGGACTGAAGCTTTAAGATTGAAAACTTTTCTCGATTCAGCTGCCCAAATATCAATAATCTAGTTCTCATTTACTGCAAATCCTACTTATCAATATACTTCCACATATTCGGTTATTTTGTTAATTCTAGGTTCAAAATAATGCAAAAATCCATTTTTGTTTTGTTTTCTGGGACAAAAATCCAATTACTAATAGTCTAATAATGACGGTAAATAATTTGGGTATCTCTAAACCTCAAGAGTTATCAAATACCTCATTTAGGTGCGTGGTTCGAAACTCCACTTGCCCAACAGTTCTCTCAGGGTCAATCTACAGTAGCCAGGGCCTACCGCCTTCGAAGAATTCCAAACCTTCGTAAAGTTTGCATCCGCCCAAATCTAAGCGTTTTGAATACCCCAGAAAAAAGGGAAGAGCAAACAAAATGGTCTCCTATATGAAGAATGCAGATAATTATGGCATTTTATATCCTACTAACTAAAAGCAATATAACAATGAAGGGCATTTAAGCAAAATCAGCAATAAATTTTTGAGTTAAAAAAAATGCTCCCACAATGTTATATGTATTTTCATTTCTTCTTTCTTCTTATTATTCGACAAGCGTCTCACTTTTGGAGTAATGATATACCCTATACTTTTAATCGACTATGAGCATATGTGGCTTCATAAAAAAATTTCAATTTTTTTAAAAAATAAAAATTGCACATTCAAAAATTTGATGAATGACACGTCTGTACAAGAGTCGGCTAAAAGTCGGAGGTATATCATTACTCTTTTTCATATTAACTATGTGAGGAAACATCATACTACCCCCAATATTTATAGTTGAGGTCAAACTGCCACCATCAAGTTTCAATTTATCTGATTATGCCCTTTATGTTGTAAAAAATTACTATAGTTCTATAGTCAGATTTTATCGTTAAACCAGACAAAAAGTGATGTGGACGGACTGAAATGCCCATTCCAAACAAAAAAGAGAAAAAAAATTAACAATAAAATAAAAATAGTATTTAACGTTTTAATTTGTTATTTATATATTACATTTTATTTTTCTATATTTCTCAATATTTTTAGTAATTTTATCTTAGAGGGGCATTCGATTACTTTCGATCTAGTTTAATAGCCAAATTGAACGGCGGACGACAGTTGATTTTTTTTGCAACTTGAGGGGAGGGTGGGTAATTAGACAAACTAGAACTTGATGGGGTACTTTGATTTTCCTTCATAAATATGAGGTGTACTATAATGTTTTCCCTAACTATTTAATGCTTGTATTATGTTTCATTCATTGGTAAAAACTTGTCTACAAATATTGTACTTAGTGATTTTGAAATAGGATTTCAATTGTATTCATCTATGCTACGAGTGTTGGCTTTTAGTCACAATCAGTATTTTGATGATAACAATAGAACTAATTGAAATGTGGAGCAAAGAAGATTCAAAATGAGCACGAAGCGATCAAGCAACATTCCTTTCAATGGAAGTGACTCTTACAATGAAGACTCAAGTTTCTAGGGTAATCCTTGTAACTCTAGATTCATCTTTAACAAGGATTTGAACCACACACTTGCATATTTATTCAAAACTTGCATGAATTGTTTTACCATTTGTTTTGAAGATTTCAAATTTTTTAATGGCTTCAAAATATCTCAAATATACTCCCAAACCTTTTATATACTTATGAGACGTTAGAGTTTAAAATTGGGTATTTTAAGTTGGTAAAAATTGAGTTTTTAAATCAACTGGATCATATTTTAAGTTGAGGAGGTAGACCGGCTCGTGAAGCGGTCGACCGGAACTACGACCGCTTGGTATAGTAGTCGACCGATAGATTTTAAAATAGAGCCGTTAAGCTTCTGACAATATGATCGTTGTGTAACGGTAACTTGAAGCGGTCGACCGGCTCGTTTTAATAGACAACTGCCAACGGTTATTAACGACTATTTTTCTCATGAAGCCTATATAAAGTCATACCCACGCCTTTGAAACACATAAAAAAATAATCCAATATCATTTTACAAAGGCAAAGAGTGATCAAAAACCTTTCAAACCTTATTCAAACATCTTTCACACATAATCATCACTTTCACATCCTTGTTATTGTGTGAAGCCTAAGAGCTAGATATTATTTATTGTAAAATCTACTCCATCAACGGAGGTTTAGAGGAAATTTCGTTCAACCATATACATTTCTAAGAGAGTGATTCTCTTGTTTCCTTTCGATGATGGTTGTTCATCGAAAGGAGGAGTTTAGAGAGGTTTGTTCTCAAACTCGTTCTTGACGCTTGAAGAGGGTTTTCTCAAGCTCAAGTGTAAGGAAACATTTCCCTTGATTGAAGGGAGAATAGTGGAGAAACCTCAAGGCTCGGTAAAAGAGCTTGAACGGTGGACGTAGGCGGGCTTGCCGAAACACCTAAAATATTGTGTTTGCTTCTCTTCCCTTATCTCCTTAATTTTTGCTACTAGTTTATTGTTTTTAAAGTTTTATTTGCATATTTAAATTGCAATACATACTCTTGTGTTTAATCCTTTATTGCAATCAATCCCATTTGTGAGACTTGTAGCTAGCAAACACATTCTTTAGGGTGAGTTTCGAAAAAGTATTGAAACCCAATTCACCCCCTCTTGGGTTGCCTTAATTCTAGGAATATCAATTGGTATCAGTGCTTGATGCTCACTTTTAGCAAAATTTAAAAATCTTGAGTTAGAATGACAACTCCAAGCAACAACTCTCATGTTGAGGGACTTTCAACATATAGACCTCCTTCCTTCAATGGAAGTGATTACACCTATTGGAAAGCAAGGATGAAAATTTATTTTCAATCTATTGATTTTGATCTATGACTTTGTGTTCTAAATGGACCACATTATCCTATGAAAGCCGTAGATGAGAAAATTGTCTCTAAGACCGTCAATGAGTATACCGATGAGGACAAAAAGAAATTTTTCATAAATGCTAAAGCTATTAACATTATTTATTATGCATTAGATAGAAATGATTCAATAGAATATCTACTTGTGATAGTGCAAAGGAAATTTGACATAGTTTAAAAATCACACATGAAGGTACGAACCAAATAAAAGAATCTAAGATAAGTATGCTAGTTCATAACTATGAATTGTTTAAAATGAAACCGGAGGAAAACATTAGTGACATGCTTACTAGATTTACAAATATTGTAAATGGTTTGAATGCTCTTGGAAAAGTGTACACTAACTCCGATTTGGTGAGGAAAATTCTTAGGTCACTACCAAAGACTTGGGAAGCCAAAGTCACCGCTATTCAAGAAGTGAAGGACTTCACCAAATTGCCTTTGGAAGAGCTTGTTGGATTTCTCATGACTCACAAAATCACCATGAAGGGTCATGAAGAAGAAAGTTCAAAAAGGAGAAGTATAGCTTTGAATTCCTCCGTTGTTGAGGTTGAAGAAGATGATCATGAGAGTGGAGACTAGGATATAGCACTCATGACTAGGAATTTCAGAAACTTCCTCAAGAGAGAGCAAGGAAGGAAGAACTTTAAAGATTTCAAGAGAGAAGAACCAAAGAAGGAATACTCAAAGATGGATAACAAGAAGGACCACATTACTTGCTAAAAGTACAAGAAACCCGGTCACATTAAGACGGATTGCCCCTTCTCAAATACAAAAAGAAAGTTTTGAAAGCTACTTGGGAAGATAGCGATTCAAGCTCCTCCGAAGAAGAAAATGAGGGAGAAATCGCAAACATGTGCTTCATGGCACTAGAAGATGATGAGGTATATCTCTCGGATCTTGAAGATTCAAAACCTTCATATGATGAATTAAAAGGGAGAGTGAGGCCGAGAAGGAGAAGAAGGAAAAGAAGAAGAAGAGGAAGGAAGCTGAGAAGAAGAAGAAGGAGAAGAAAAGGAGGGGAATAAGAGAAAGGAAGGGAAGATAAAAGAAAGGTAAGGTTCGGCTACTATGAAAATCTCTTGTTGGCCGAATGAATTATGTTATGTATTCCCTGGAAATTTTCTTGCATATGGATTTGTTGGTTGTGTTGTTGTTATTTTCTGATGGAGGATGAGCTTAGAGGCCACGACTTGGCTAGATGGGAGCATGAAAATATTTTCTTGGAGAGTTTTTAACATGCATGTAGGTGAGTGATATGAACTTGGGAGAAACTAGAACATTGTTGGCTGAATCATGACTATTTTGTCTCCTCTTGAAAAGCTTCTGAATGTGAGTTGTTGCTGTGAATTGTCGTGCTTTGAGGATGGATGATGATGATGTTGGAGGCCACGATTTGGCTAGTTTAAGTGCTTGGAAAATTTTGGATATTGTGTTGTGATGAGTTTGTGAATATGGACTAGTTGCATGTGAAATTAGAGGTATACATCCTTTATTTTGAAGATATGAAACTTGATGTGTTAGGCATTGGAAATAGATGTGAAAATGGTGGTTTTAGGAGGTATTAGAGATTCGGTCAGTGGCCATAAACTAAGGAAAATCATAAGTTGGCCTAGGAAAATGCCTAGAGTACATGCATGTAGGTTAGTGATATGGAATTGAGAGATTTCAGCATGCATGTTGGTCGAATGTTCACTGCCTTATTTCTCATGTTTTTCTTTGATGTTGTGCTTGCTGTAGGTGTATTTCATGTTAATTGTGTGGGTAGATTAGGCAGCTACACACTTAAAGAAGTTGGTTGTACTTGGAGACTAAAGGACCAATCATGCTCGGGTTGGGTACTTACTTGCATGTTGTAGATCTTCGCATCAATCATGTGACTCATGAAACTTGAGGATGGTGAAACAATGTTCTGATCTAGGTCAGTAAGCCTAATAGTGAAAATAAGGGCAAGAAGGCCATGGGTTGGCCATATAAGTGAGGAGTCAAGGCATGCAAGTAGTAACTTGTAGATCTCTTGTTAATTGATGCACTTGTGAACCTAAAAATGTACAAATAAGAAAAAAAAGTGAATTAAATAAGGTCAAGAGATAGGGGTCACGACAGTACCTAGAATGAACTCTCCTTGAAGTTTAATGGATGGAAAATGAGAAAATAAATGGTCTTTAGTCTATCCAATGTAAGGTTGTATATTTTGAAACAAGGAGAATGAGAAGTAAACATGTTTTAGGTTGCTGAGTTGCAAACCGAAAGCCTTGGTGTTTAAAATGTTGTTGCTTCCCCTCATGGATCTAGGTTTTGCATGATTAAGGGTAGAAGAATTGGAATTGGATGATAGAAATTGCAAAGTACCTTAGGGATTATGCATGAAGGAAACCGAGAACCATTGGGCATTGATAAGGTTCTGTTGTTGTCTTTTTGATTGGGTTCAATAATGTCTTAAGGTCTAAGAAAACATGCATGGATAGATCTTGAAATCAGTGTTGTTGATGGAGAGAATAAGTGCACTTTGGTTGAATACGAGTTGGATACAAATAAGGTGAAAACAACAACCTTGTACGTATCGAATTGTGGTTTATTTCAAATGCTTTGGCGTGATCAATTTAGGTTCAACGATTACGAATCTGATCTTGGATGTTGAGGCTATGAAAGAAGAAGATTTGAAGAAAAAATCTCTGTATGAAACAAGTTATGGCAAGATAAAAATGGAAGACCGAGCTGGAGGCAGCATAGTGTTACCCTAGGTATTTCATCTTAGATTGAAGTTGTTTGATGTGTGTGACTGTTGTTTTCAAATTTGAATTATGAAAGTTAATCATTTAAAAGAAATTTCACGTAATTAGAACCACATTTTAAAGCTATGAATTTTGAAACCGGAAATGCATATGAGTGAATTTGTATGCTTTACTTGAATGTTTATTTCTTGGCCTCTAGTAAGCGTCTAAATGACATATATGACTCGCTTGTAGGCGAAGCTTCACCCTAAGCTCAAGAGGTCCGAGGTAAGTGGAAACCTACAACTATGTTTGGTTTAGATCTCAAAACATGTTTTGTGTTTGTGTTTTTTTGGAAGTAGTGTAGATTCTCTTGGGATTGGTGAAAAATGTGTTAAAAGTTATTGAGATCGGTGAAAATGTATTAAAATTGATGAAAAAATAAAGGAGAAGTTTTTGAATATGTTTCGAGACCTCATCCAAACATAGCCTACGTTTTTCCGAAAACTGGAATGATACACATGTTTATTCATTATCAAGCATGACATGACATAAACATTTACATGACTTTCTTGAAAGAAAAAGAATGTTTGTGCAAATGAGAGCATGAAAGTATTTTATGACAAGTTAAGTGAAAGGGCTGAAGTTGGTCCGTACCGTACCAGTAAGATAGGTGCATCCACTCCGAAAGACGAATGCGAGAAGAATGGATGACTCCTAAGGGCACCCATATCGAAGGACGAATGTGAGAAGGATGGATAGCTCTTGAGGTATGTGCAACCACACTGAATGATGCTTGCAAGAAGGTGTGGACCTCCAAGGGTAGTGTCTAGACATCAGGCCTGGGGCAACATCAAGGGCTAGCTCGACCAAATGATATGTCCCCGAGGGAAAGGGGGACGGTTCCGATGAGAACGCACAACCCTAATTCAGGGGTAAATGGAGCGAGATAAGTAGCCCAAGTCAAGAAAGAAATTCTTTTCAAGATCAAGTGCATGTTTTTAAGATCAAGTACAGACGTCTCATGCATATGCAATCATTTCATTTGACATACATGCACATTGATATCCTTGATCATGCAAGACATGCATTCTTTATTGCACATGATCCCTTACTGAGTCATTTGACTCACAATTTTTAAATTGTATCATTCCAGATGTGTCAAGTGAAAGGAGTCATGAGGACTACTTGTCTTAAGAGGAAAAGCCCTTAGTGTAACCATTTAGATTTTGGTGGCCATGACCAATCAACTATTGTATATGGATTAATGTTGTGATGTATATAGTTTCTTATTGAAGTTTATGTTGAAGTCGTTATGTGAAGCTCGACCAGATGTTACATCTCTAAGGGAAAAAGGGGACGGTTCCAATGGGAACGCACAACCCTGACTTCAGGGGTTAAATAGAGCGTATGTAGCCCACAAGATAAGAAAGAATTCTTTTCAAGGAAAAAATGTCATTTTAAGTTCAAGTATATGTTTTGAAGAGCAAGTGCATGTGCATATGCAAACATGAAGCATGCATGCAAATCAAGATTCACTATCATTCATGATTTACATGTTCAAGTTATAAGCTCATATTTACAAGTTCATATTTCCCTTACTAAGTCATTTGACTCACAAGTTTTTAAATTGTATCATTCTAGATGTTCCAGGTGAAAGCAGTCCTGAGGACTACTTGTCTTGAGAGGGGAGACTTCCCATGTATTTTTGTTGTTGGTGACTACTGACCAATGTGGTCTGTCACTTAAAAAGTGTTTTGTTTTGATATGTAATTAAGATGTTACTCAATTATTAATGAGGTCATTTTGTGTAGCTAAAGCTTATGTAGTTTCCTTTGGACCCGTCTCTCTCTCAGTAATATTTTCGCTGTTAAGTTATGGTTTAGTTCGCTGGATTGTTCATACGAGAATGTTCGCGGCTGTCATTGGCCCTTTGGGCTAGCGTTCGGAGCGTGACAGTTAAGTGGAATCATAGGAATAGAGATTAGGGCCAGAAGAAAAGAGGAATGAATTATAACCCTAAAGAATCGAGGACCCGAAGATCCGGGTGTCACTACCGATGATATTCTAAGGCACATGGCTCAGCTTGATGCCAAGCAGGTGCAACAAAGAGCAAATGTGGAAGGGGCAAGAGGTCACCCTGACGGATGCACCTTCGACCAGTTTAACCGTCAGCACCCGCCAGTGTACAATGGCAGGGGAGACGCTATTTTGGCAGAGAACTGGCTTGTGGAGATAAAGTAGTTGCTTAAAGTCATGTGAGATTAATTTTGTTTGTCAAGTAACGGTAAAAAAATTAAATGAATTGGGTGTGAGATTTTATAGGATTTCTCAAATCAATTGCCAACCCAATTTTAAGGAGATTTTATAGGATATTGATTTTATTGAATTTTGTTTGAATTAATTTGGGATTAATATCTTTTATAAAAAAAGGTGAAGAGTTAATGGTTACTTCAATCAAGGAGATTTAATAGGTCTCTTTGAAGAGTTAATGGTTTCTTTTATCAAGGAGATTTAATAGGCCTTTTTATAGAATAAAAGCTAATTAACTAAAATTCTATACAAATAGTTTTAACGTTAAATTTTTTAGGCCTTATCATTAAATATTTTTTTAAATATACCTATTAAAGAAAATTTTTAATTGGGGCCTCCCTATTTTGGGGGCCTTAGGCAACCGCCTACCCTGCCTATAGCCGGAGCCGCCCCGAATCCCTACGAAGAAGATGATAAAATTGGCTACACCCACCCTCCGCCGTACGTTTGATCTCAAGGATGAAGCTACAGGGGCCATGGCCCCATAAAGTTTTTCAATTTTTTTTATATATGGGTAAAATTTCAAATTTTGCAATTTTTTTAATATAATGGCAAAATTTGAAGTAATCTTTATAATGACTCCTCTAAAAATTTTAGAAAAATAAATTGGCAGTACCTACTTTATAAGTGGATCCTCCAATTTTTAAAAGAAAAAAATACTAGGATTGTTTTTTTTTACTTTTCTCTCTCCCTCTATTTTTTCTAAAATTTCTTCCTCTGTCTCTCTTTTCTAGAATTTCTCTCTCTTTTAGAGTGTGTATTTTCTACTTTTATTTATCTCTACCTCTTTTTTAAAATTCCTCTCGTCTTTCTCTCATTTCTGCCTCTCACTATTTAAACTTTTATTGTCTAGATTTTCTTTCAATGACTTCTCCTTTCTCTCTCTCTCCCATTATTTTATCTCACATACAAAAAATATCAAAATTCATATTCAACGCTTGGAATACAACAAAATTTTTGCTTTGCGCAAAAAAACAATTCATCTTCAAAGTTAGAATTATAAATGTTATTAAATTTAATTATTTTTTTCTAAAAAATATACTAATTTTATTATTATTATTTCATTAAAATATTTTTGCTCTATTATTTGTGTGTGTTATTTTAGCTAGCTTATAATATTTCTTTGTGCCTTTGTCAATAACTAATGAGCCATTTATTTTGAAAATTTTAAACTTTTGATTGCATTCGGCCACACAAGGTTTTAGTACTGATATAATAATTGATGAATTTTACCCGTTAAAAGAAATTCCAGTTCAATTAGCATAATTGATGAAAATTTGACTTTTACACTTAAGTTAAAATTTATATATTTTTTTAAGTTCTAGAATACGTTGTTATATTTTGATTATACTTATTTTGATTATAATCAAAATTTGAAGGTCCTAAAATTAGTCGAAGTATACGTAAAATGATGACCTCAACCCCCGGTTAAAAAAAACAAGCAAAAATTATATTTGGCTTCTAGTAAAGATAAATCCTAGTTCGTCCCCATTCGACCTGGTCATATGTCATTATTGTTGGCATGACACCCATAATAATCGGAGCTTGACTACCACATAGAAAACATTACTCAAAATTAAAGTTGTTAAAGCGACAAAATCTTCAAATTTTACATATATAGTTTTTTCCTCTTTCCTTCACATTTCCAAAGAGCCCTCTCTCTCTCTCACTTCTCACTTTCATCTCTGTCAGAAATTATTGACATTCAAATCGAAACAACACCTTCACATGAATACGCCGTCATTTATATTAGTCCCACACGGAGAGAATAAAAGCAGCTGAAAGGGAAGACTTACTAATAAAAGAGACGAAGAGACGCTAAACAAATCATAACTTTCTCGGCCTTTTGGGTAAGGACATATTTGGTGTAAATATTTTGATAATATTAAAATTTTATTAGTATTTGTATAGAATTGTTTAAGTATTTGTGTAGAATTGTTTAATTGTATCTATGTTTATAAAAAATATAATATTAAGTTGTATTGATATTCGTGTAAAATTAATATTGAGATTATAATTTTAAAAAATTTGATTTAAATTTTAAAAATATTGAGATTATAATTTTAAAAAGTTTGATTTAAATTTTAAAAAATTTACTAAAACGAGGATTTCTAAGATCAAGTGTAGTATATGTTATTATTAATTTAATATCTGATACGTGGCCCCTCATGCCACACTACTATGATCTGTTTTTTTTTCAAAATTTTGAGAAATATTCTCGAAATTTTTGAAATCTTTTACTTTATTAAGATTTATTGAAATGTGTAAAAGTTAAAAATACTATAATGTATTTATTTTGGTAGAAATTTTCATACTCTGAATTGTTGAGAAAACGACCATGACATATATTAAATTAGTTTTTTTTAGGGGGAAGGCTCACAACAGTAGCTTGCTATTGGGGCTTTCGAGCGTCGCCCATACGCTGCACTACTGTACAGGCCTGGCGCACCCCACTCAAACCGAGTTAAACTTATGTACATCTGCTATAATGTTTGGGTTCATTTCGGGTAAGTTGAGAACGTTTCGGGAATTCTGAGAGAAACAGGAGTGGATCTCCAAAGGTGATGTAAGATTATGTTGTAAGTCTTATATTCTCTTATAAGTTTTTGACGCATCTATGATGTTTTCATTGTAATAGATTCCTTAGCTATACTACTACTGCCAAGGAATTTTCCTTGTAATAGTTTCCTTAGGTTATGTTTGTGTTATAAAATTTTTGGTATTGGGTTTAGTGAAAAAGTGAAGAGAGAGGTAATTTTTTATATTTTTTGTAATTTTTTTATATTTTTTATGGGTGAGAGAGAGATTATATTGTAGTATTTTATTAGGAGTTGGTGAAATATTTTGTGCAAACGCACCCTTAGCTATGTTACTGCAAGGATGGCCGAAAATATGGTGGTCGAGTTTGGAGAATAACACTACTAGAAAATTGACTTTTAGTAACGAAATTATCGGTGACATTTCGTCACCAAAAACGGGTTTTTCGTAATCAAAATAATTTTTGTTACCAATTTCGTCACTAAAGGTCTTATTCGTGACAAAATAACAATGTCATCACTAAAAGTTAATTTTTTGGTGACGAAAAGTTTCGTCACACGTCGATCGATCGGATACACCGATCGATCGGTCCTTTTGTGGCGAAATGCTCCATCACTAAAAGCAAAGAGTTTTTTGGAAAGAAATTACGTCGTCACTCCAACTGATCGATCGTTTATCATAATCGCTCGATTGATCGACATGCGTCATAGAAGATCTTTCATTATTTTAAGATAACCGATCAATCGGTGATTTAGGTGATCGATCGTTAAAGTACGGTGTCGTTTAGATATTTCTAATCTACCGATCGATCGTATATATTGAAGTGATCGATCTTCAAGGACGTCGTCGTTTTGGCTTATGCATACCGATTGATCATTAAAGGTACACTGATCGATCGTCCGTATGCGTCGTCGTTTTCGTTAGACAAAGCGGTCGATCGGTTCGCACGGTGTCGTTTTAAACGCAAAAGGCAATCGATCCGTTAATGTTGAAGAGCGATCGAAATGTAAATTTTATGATTGAATAATGTGAGCTTAAATAATTAGAAATCAAAATATATATTAACAAAGTACGTTAAGATATATTTAGATTACGTAACAACATATAAAATATATTTTTTTAATATTTAGGAAAGCATGTACAAGTTGTATATGCTACATCAAATAAACATTTTGTAAGAGTTAGTATGAGCAATGTACTAAGATGTCATAAACTAGTGATATAAAGTTTATTTAACACATGATTATATGTTATGAGGTATATATTAAAATGAAATTTTAAGTAAAATAATTTTAATAATTATTTCATTTGTTAGATTAAAAATCGTTTTTTCAATAATTAGGTTTAACGATCGATCGGTATGTCACCGATCCATCGGTGAAGGACGATGTCGTTTAATGGTTTGAGATCGATTGATCATATATTAAGAGTGATCAATTGCTCATGTTTGGCATCGTTTTGAATTCGTTTCACGATCAATCGTTGCAATTGCTATCGATCGTTTGAAAAACTTTGTGGGAATTTTAAAGCTGACAAGGCGATCGATTGGTATGGTGACCGATCGATCGGTGTTTATCGTACTTGAAATGTCAAAATGCTCTAAGGTCGTGGATGAAGTGAAAAAAACACCCATGGCAACAAGGAGAATGAAGGCTTGCGGAAATTAGCTATTTTCCTCTCAAACTTAGTCCAAATACCGTTATTTTGGTTGAGAGAGTGTTTAGAATAAATTAAGAAGAAGCTCGAGTTCATATTCATTGGTTTTTTAACCGAGTAAATATTGAAAACATTTGGCGAAATTTGTGAGATTTTGGTAGAAATTTTGTTTGTTTTGGTGTTGATATCGTAAAAGAGGTAATGTACTCTACATACATTACGATTTTATGAACAATTTGGTTGGTTATCTGATGATTTTTTTATTTGGGTATTTGTGGATATAATGGATATAATTAGTGATGATTAGAGCTTATTAGGATGTTTTTAATATGTGCATTGGAATGAGTATTGAATGAGGATGATTTGAGAGTGATTCGGGCTTGGATTTGAGTGTGTGGCGAGAGTTTGCATGGTTTTATCGATCTGGGTATTTGACGATCGATCCTCAATAAGTGACGATTGATCGTCTGTTAGATGATATACAACCAATCGATCGTTATGTTTTAAACGATTGATCGTCTGCTAGATGGTTGTCTGACGATCAATCGTCATATTTGTACCGATCGATCGATGTTTCACGTAAGTTTTCTTGCAAATTATTGATGATGTGTAGCATTTATATTTATTTACATGTTTGATTATTGAAGTGCTTGAGTTCTGGAAATAAATTATGTAGTTTGAGAAGCATGGAGGATGAATATTGAAGTGTTTTTTACTTGTTCTGTTTGGGTTATATTTTTGAGATATAATGTGTGTACCCTTAGACTCGTTCAAGGGTTAGTACACGATAAATATACGTTTATCGCGTAAAAACCCTTAAATTTTCCAAAATATGGACAATTTGAGATTGTGTATTAGTTGTTGGACGAGTTCGGTGCTTGGGTATACTACTAGCATTGGTGTATGACATCATACAACTATTGTTGATTAAATTGGCCCCAACGCTGGTGCATGTACTTGGGGACTAGGGGGAGCTACTGCCGAAAGAGGCCACGATGATGAACCACCGTGAGGAGCAGTGGGTGGAGCAGGAGGAGCGCATGAAAAGGAGAAAGAGCGCATGCGAGTGGAGCATTAGACGCATGCAACAGGAACAAGAGCGCATGTGAAAGGAGCAAGAGCGCTTATGGGCAGAAATATCAAAGGAGTTGGAGAAGAAAATGTCCTATATAATGGAGCGAAATTGAGCGACATGTCAAAGTGACTATTCAGCCAATTTGGTGGTTCAAAAATGTCACCCCCCAAAAATTAACAGTGGAATTTTCAATAAAACAACTTGAAAAACAATTATCTCCTTTATTCGAAACAAAACATCATCAAAACTTTAATGTTTTTAAAATATAAACTTGTACAATTTCCAAAACAATACTACTCTCGCCCGCATGCCATCTAAGTATCATCCTTACCACGTTCTTCAAAAATCTGAACTACAATCTGAAAAACTCAAAATGGAGAAGAACCCGAAATTGAGTGGTGTGCACTACAATTTGAACGAAAATCCCTTTTATAGGTATTGAGGGCTTAATCATAAGGTAAATGATGAGTCTCCAACGTTGTAAATCGAGATCCAACCGACGTCCTTTCGATTACCACTCATTATTGACTTTAATCACATAAAAATCATAAAGAAACTTAAAGCAAATCGTTAAAGAGATTAAACGCCTAAACAAACAGTTAAAAATGAGTTAAAATGAGTGAGAAAATGAAGAGAGAGAGAGAGAGAGAGAGAATTGATGAGTGTGAAAGTCCAGATCTTGAAACCGGCGACCATAAGTTGAAACTCAGGTGTTTTAGGGTTTGGAGAAGAAGAAGATCACAACGCACCGTTTCACTGAAACATCCAATTCGAGCAAAACGTGTTTAAGTAAAATAAAACTTCACCATATAAAGAAAAGCAAAGGCGCCTCAGTGGTCCAGGTGCACCTCTCTTCTCCTATGCGCCTGGGTTCGAATCGCAACCTAGCAAAAAAAATGTTTTATTTGTATTTTTTTTAAAAGGTCAGGTTATCACAAAAAAAAGTAGATGCATGTATGTTTTATAGCTTTGTGATTATGTATTATTATTACGATATTATTTTCAATTTAATTACGGAATATGGCTATATTTCTCAGTGCCTCTATACATGTGCCATTACACAAAAACGATCGTGGGTGAAAAATTGTGTCAAACCCAATTTTGTCACCCATTCTGAGACAAAAATTACATTTCACTAATCACAATGTTCCTGTAAGGCCATTTCTGTCCGGACATCTCTAAAAAAGTTCAGATGCTTTTTTAGGTGACGGACTACCTATCGTTACAAATCTGTGATGATTAAATTCATCACACATTTTTGCAAACTGTCCTGACCGTTTAAACCATGCCCAAACTGGCTTTAGGTAATGATTCTAATCATCACCAATGTGTGACGCATTGATAATCATCATGAAACCCTTAAAAACATTCGGAGGGTCTATATTACCATTCCGAGTCAAGAAGGAGTATTTGCATGGTTGACATACGTCTGATGTAGACGATAGTGCTAAAATAGTTGTCTAATGTTTGGACGCGAAATATACGTTCGGACATGAAAAATCATTTTTTCAGTAAATCGTGTGTTTCCACATTGCACAATTTAGATATGTGCATCTTGTCAACATCCAGACCCTCAAAAGTCGTCCAGACACTAAAAGATCCTGAAAGATTTTACAACCATTCAAGATTTAGAATTTAATGCAGACAAATTTGATTGCGCCATGTGGAAAACTTCTTGTTGAGATTTGCCTGCACGGTATATAACGGTTCAGATGCTATGGACGGATTTTAAAAATGAACAAAGTTCTTGTGAAATCCAAAACATAACCCATCTCATCGTTTTCTCTCCAACAAAGTTCTTGTGAAATCCCGTCCATTTTTATTTTTATTTTTAACGTTAAAGTGTTATGTATTGTGGCGCCTGTGGGGGCGAGGGCTGCCATAGCTGAGGCCAATTGGTCTTCTTTTGTGATTACTATGCGGAAGGATGATCTAACTTTTGTGACATGACGCGTGTCCGACTTGTACCAGTCTTTCAGTACCGCTTTGATACATCTATGTACACTCATCAAACATGTATACAATATGGAGCAGCGGTTGGAGCAAGTGCATGTAAACAATTTAGACTACTTTTTCGTTATTTATTTATGTAATTACTACAAAGAAAAGTCTATAGCGGCGGTCGCTAAAAACATCGTTAAATGGTGTTTTTAGTGGCGTTTTTCAAAAAACGCTGTTAAATTCCAAATTTTTTGCAGCATTTTTGAAACAAAACGCTGCTAAGGTATACCTGTAGCAGCGTTTGTGTAATAATGTTAATTATAAGTTATTTAATGTTAATAATTATTTTAATATACAATTTTATTTTGTCATGTATTTGAAATTTTTTGTTTTAAGGGACCTACTTGATGAAATATGAAATTAGAAAGAGTGTTGTGAAAATTGAAGTTGTTATATGGTCTTAGAGATTATGATTTAGTCATTAGGTAAGTACATATATTATAAATTATATAATAAACACATACTTTTAAAGTATAAGTATTATATATTACTACTAATTATAAAAAGAGTATAAAGAATGTACATTGTTATGTATTTAATACTAAGTATAAAGATTTTTAAATGCTATTACAAATTATAAATGATTTTAATTTACTAAAATACATAACATGTATATAGCGGAAGGATGATCTAACTTTTGTGACATGACGCGTGTCCGACTTGTACCAGTCTTTCAGTACCGCTTTGATACATCTGTGTACACTCATCAAACATATAAACAATATGGAGCAATGGTTGGAGCAGGTGCATGTAAACAATTTAGACTACTTTTTCGCTGTTTATTTATGTATTAATTGTTCACGTTTCTGGCTTATATTAGTATCTCATAATTATGTTGATGTTTGAGATTTTTATTTTGGATATTTTATATTAATTATAATTTTTTATTACTTTAAAATTTGTACAGTTTTAAGCATGTTTTTTTATGACAGACAAATTGGATACGTCACTAAAAAAATATGCGTGACTATATGATTTATGGTTTACCTAGCCAAAATATGCCATAGTGCAAAATCAATTAATTTTCCTAGATTTATTCTAATAAGGAGATTCCAAAATATTCAAACATAATATGTAATCCCAAGCATTAATAATAATTGGTGTCATGAATTATATTTAATTCGCTGGTGAATTAAATTTGGTGGCAGATTCGAAAAGATTCCAACGTAAACGTGTAATCCCAAGCATTACATAGTTGGTAGCGAATTAAATGAACTAAATTTGGTAGTCTATGAATTAAATTTTATTAAATTTTCAGTTCATGTAAAACGTTCGGAAATAATAAACGACGTGCGAACGGTGTTTTTAAAATAAATCATCATAACACGTTAAAACGGGCGCCTTTTGGAAACAACGTCTTCTTGTTCTAAAACTGCGTTCGGACATCTTTTTACCCTCATCCGAGCTTAACAGGCAGTTTTTTAGCGAGTAGTTGCCTTCCACGTTGCACGCGTGTTAGAAAATTGGTGCATGGCGGGCATAAATCATCAGAACGTGTTAAAGTCATAGAGTGGTTAGTAAAGTTTCGAGATTTGGAATTTAGTTCGAAGGAATTTGATTGGTCACTTGTGATGCCTTTGAATGCCTTTTAGATGTCCGGACGCTGTATGCGGATTTTAAAATGGAAAGAGTTCGCATAACATATTTTACTTTCCCAACTCTTCCCTCAATAGCTATTCTCCCTTAGACCCTTTTTCCGTCCGAAAATTTATGTTTTCTATGCTATTTCAAGCATTTCTTCACTTCCAGGTACGATTGATACAACTTTATTTTTGTTTATAACATTATTCACTTATAAGTAGATTCGGTATCGGTCACCGTTAGCACTTATGAGGTTCTCCGAATTTAAAGGAGAAGAATATTCCCGTAACGTCATAATGAGAACACTTGAATTTTTTCTTCATTGTTAGATGTCACGTTCTTTAACTTAGGGCTGATCGTCACGATCACGTCCAAGCTATCCGAAACTAGGAATTGAACATGGATGGAGAGCTGATGGGTGATAAATGACTCGAATATTACCATAATCTGTCTTAGCAGTAAATAACAATATGGGCGAGGAAACATAGTGAGTCTTAAGGACTCAATAAGTGTGATAGGGGGCGTGTGATGACAAATATCAATACTTATGTTTTCAATAAACAGTTATTGTTTTCAGAAATAATACTAGTCATTATCATATGCAATATGAATACCATGCACATGTTGTACATCATTTGCCTTTGATGTTCACTATTTCACCCCAGTGACAGGGTTGTGCATCCAAGCTCCCTTGCACTTTAGGACAGTCCTAAACATTTCGTTGCCCTAGGACGATGGGTGAAGGCTCCTATGCCTTCTACTCCTGGGCCATCCACTACCCCTAGTTATAGTTGCACTCCCCAATGATCGGTACCATTAACTATTAACATTGAATTTCTATTCATGCAAATACAATTGATGCGATGCTAGTTTGCAAATGTCATGTCCATGATACCATTGGTGCATATTTTTATTAAAAACATGTTCTTTTATCATTTACTAACCATATGCATTAAAGTTCCTTAGACTTGGTTACAAATCACATGTAATTAAATTATTTCATATGATAATTATTTAATCATCATCACATGTCTTGTACTTAATTTCTAAAAGCAACACTACTAAGCTTTTACTTAGCCAAGACTAATATCTTAATCATTTTTTAAATCAATAAGTAATCAAGAATTTGATTTATGACTTTTTACTATTTAACCTAATAGAAGTCCAATATTACATGTTATCCAAGTTAGGTGCTCAAGTCCAATATGGACTTAGGCTTGGGCTTTATTTGCAAGCCCATATCTTGACAATGTTAGAAGTTCTATAACCCACTTGAGTCAGCCCAAGTAGTAGGAAAGAAGCATAACCCAATAACCTACATCACATGTTGTCTGAGTACTTAGTCATTTTAGGTCCAATAAAGACCTAGACATGGGCTCCACTTGCAAGCTCATGTCTTAGCAATTATTATGAGTTTTTAAGCCCATTAGAGTCAACCCAAATAGTAGAAAAGAAGCCCAATCGGTGTAACCACAAACCGACTCGTTTTAGTTAAAAATCTAGTTCTAATAGTGAACTTCAAATGGCCATAACTTTTTCATCCTAACTCCGATTGAATTGAAATTTTATCTTAAGGTTCCTAGTACTGTCTAGTATTAAAAATAAAATTTTAGGTCAAGAAGATGTCATTTGCTCATCCGATGATCCTTTAAGCATACTGCTATCACAGAATATGCAAAATTAGACTAGGTCTTATACTTAGCTAATTCCTCATTTTTCACGTAAATCTTTTAATGGAAGTCATCCTATATGCTTCTAATACGCCCTAAAAAATCCAGCAAACATGTCATGCGATTATTTATATCAATTCATATAAAAAACATCCTAAAAGGTTCTTTGACTAAGTTTGACAATAATCTCCATATTTTCACTATTCTCTTGTATCTAACCATTCTAACTTTATGTTTAGATTATGTTTTACATAATCAAGGGTTCTAGATCACAACCTAGCATGTTTCTAACTACAAATCATCAAAATACCAACAAATATCACCAAAATAAAAATTACCCTTACCTCTTGATCTTCTTGACTTTTTGATGACTTCAAAGCTCAAGATACTACCTCAGTCTCCTTCTAATTTTTCTTTAAATTTTCTTCTTCTTCTCTCTCTAGGGGCTCGGCTCCTTTCTCTCTCCTTTCTCTCCTCATTTATCTAGCTCTCTCTCGCTCTGTCGCACTGTATGTTTCTCGAATGAGCCTACTGAAGGTGTGAAGAATTCCTTCACAAATGGCTCCTATTTATACTACCACTAACTAGTGTTAGTTCACTAAGGTTAGTTTAGGCTTCCTAGGGTTAAGTAGGTTTAAATCAGTGTCTATGCTTAGATTAGGTGGTCTACTCAAGTAATTGAATGGGATTGGGTAGCAAGGGAGGCAGCCAATGTTTACCAACGATGACTAAAGATTACAAAAAAATTACTAAGGGCGCTAAACTAGGGCTGGCCGGTCTTAAGTCACGAAATGAGGCATGGGCTGGAGTTTGGAAAAGGGATGGGCCTAATTAGGCTTTGGAGAGGTCCATTGGGCTTTGTTTTCAAGCCTTAATGCAATAAAACCTAATTTCTAGGCCTATTTTAACTAATTAAATGAAATAATTCTAAAAAATATTCCTAAGATGCACTGCTACCTCAGAAAATGTTCTATTGACTTAGTAATTAAGTACGTAACACAAATTCATGCAAAAAGTTTGAAGAAGAATGAGTTTTTAAAAAATAATTAGGGCTAAAAGCATGAAATCCACATTTTAATATATTTTTCAGCAACATAAATCATTATTTAAAAATTTTCAAGACACTAAATAAGTAAAATATGCTATTAGATTAAATTATATATCTTGAAAAGATATGAAACATGATATTTTTCTCATATTTTTCGGCAATTTAAAACTATTTTAGGGATTTTCTCTATTTTTAAACTAATAAAATAATTAAATCGAAAATAGTAACTAAATGTTATTTTTATAAATTAATTACAAAAATTAAGATAATTAATAATGCTTAGAAGGTTGGGGTGTTACATTAGACTAGTTTACGCGGAGTCGGAGAATAATTTGACTGTGATGACATTTGAAGAACTGTTAGATTGATAAAAGAAGTGCTACCCAACGAGGAGACCCTACCTAAATCTTACTATGAGACAAAGCAATTACGAATGAATTTGGGATATAGTTGTGATAATATACATGCATGGTCAAATGATTGTGTGCCGTTTTGGAATGAGTATATTGAATTACAATAGTGTCCAATGTGTGGGACATCGAGGTGGAAGTACAATTAAAATAGTTGATCAAAGGTTCCTCAATAGTTTCTAGTGTGTTGCGACATGTTCTCTTGAAACTGAGGTTACAATGATTGTTTATATCATGACAAATGACAACAGATATGCAGTTAGGATGGACGAAGCACATCATATTTTTTGAGTTGTCATACTGGTCAGAATTGACACTTCAACATAATTTGGATGTCATGCACATAAAGAATAATATTTGTGATAATGTATTGAAAACTTTGCTGAACATAGACGAATGATAATGCTAGTGCTCAAAAAGATTTGACATTAATGGACATTCAAAAAAAGTTATATAAGGAAGTTCAGGATCAGCCCGAGGTCATATAACAAACATGTGTATATGTACAAAAAATAGCTTAGGGACATAATTGTCTATTTACTTCTCTTTATGCCTTTTACGAGCTCCTCTGTTTTCGCATTGTTAACTCCTCTGTATTAGATGAATAAGGAATGTTACGTTAGATTAGAGTGGATTCGATCGTATATATTTGCACTTTGTATCCTGTTTCAATTTATTGAATGAGAATCAGACTTTTCTCCTCAGGGTTTTCTGACAGTCTCTACTTTTAGAATTCTTTGTATTTGCTTATTGAGATGTGAATATAACTGGATAAAGTTGAATGGAAACTTGTGTATCTATTAGTCACTAAACCGGTCAAATTTTTTGGCATAGACGGTAAAATTACGAATTGTCCAGTCTTCAACCTTAATTAACACTAGAACAGTTCAATGGGTGAACCAGTCTTTAACCGCTACTGCTCGCATGTATTAAAATATTGCAAGCCCAATGCGACCGAATGTTTATTGGGTAAGTGAATGTGAATGCTTCAATGAATGGAATAGCTCAGCAGTTCAGATGTTGCCTTATTTGGACAAACCGAAACTTTATGATCCTTACTTTGATACTTGAAATTGAAATTGCTGAAGCAGGCCGCATGTAACGAGCTAGTATACCAAATGCATGGGACGTAGATGAAGTATTTTTTTTGTCTTTTATTTTCTTTTTAAAATGGGACGCCTTAGTATGTTAGTTATAATGTCGCTATAGGAAATCATGGAATCATTTACCCCGTAAAAGACATAGCGAACTTACATGGGCGCTTCAGCCTTCAGGCATTTCAATGTCAAATATTACTGAAGGCATTAGAACTGCACTATTCCATCATTTGAACTGGTCAATTTTTCAGGACGTGACCAGTAGTGGTTGAAGACTGCGTACCAAATCTTAACTCGCGTGAAAGGGGAAACATAGACTTGCTCAATGACTCCCCTCCATAAATAGACGAGTTTCCGGAACACATTTCTCATCCCTCACCAAGACAAGAGTAAGCAGAATACTAAAAGCTTGAGAAAGCCTCAAAGATGGAGAAAGGTGTTCCTACGGACCTCGTAACTGTGCTTCTGTTTGCTTTGGCCTGCTCCCTTGCCTCTGCTTTTGACCCTAGTCCACTGCAAGACTTTTGTGTTGCAAGCAAAGATTCTTATGGTATGTACACAGGAATATGATTCTGTTCTTCTGGAATCATTGATCTCAAACATATGTAACAGAAATTCACGCATATATCGAGAAGGTTATTTTTTAGGGTGGTATTTACATAGGATTTAGTATCTGACATGCTTCAAATCTGAATAATTTGTGATAGTAAGATACTCTTCTTTTTGCAGAATTCGTGAATGGAAAGTTCTGTAATGACCCGGAGCTTGCCACTGCTAATGATTTCTTCTTCTCGGGGCTAGACAAGGCTGGTGACACCTCAAATCGACAAGGGTCAAACGTTACTGCTGTGAACGTACAAAACATAGCAGGCCTAAACACACTAGGCATATCTGTGGCTCGCATTGATTTTGCACCATATGGTCTAAATCCACCACACACCCTCGCGGCACTGAGGTGATAGTGGTCCTAGAGGGTACTCTTTACATTGGTTTTGTCACGTCCAACATAGATAACCGCAACCGCCTCTTCACCAAAGTTCTAAACAAGGGAGACGTCTTCGTGTTCCCAGTTGGTCTCATTCACTTCCAGTGGAATATGGGCAATACCAATGCCCTTGTATTTGCCGCTCTCAGTAGCCAAAATCCCGGGGTGATCACGATAGCCGATGCAGTCTTTGGTGCTGATCCTCCCATTAATCCTGATGTTCTCACCAAGGCCTTCCAACTGGACAAGAATGTGATTAGCTATCTTGAGCGGCAATTCAAATGATGGAAGCTAAAGAATTAAAGATATAGATACAATAAAATTGCGGTTTCCTACAATTCTTTTGTAACGTCATAAAAATAATTATAATGAAATAAACTGGTTGCTGATCATGTCTTCTTCTTCTTTACGTTCCATAGCGCAGTAGCAAAGTAGAGCAACTTAGGCGATTAAAACTAACGGCATTTAAAATCTAGGAATTAAACTTTGAGTTATCACTTGTAACTACGCATGCCTTTTCTTCTACAAAAGTAAAATAACCAAGAAAGAAAAAGAGTGGATTCAAAACAGGGGTTATTGCAAAAGTCCAACATCAGTGCGTATTATAAAGAAGCTACTCACATATCAATTCAATTGAAACAAACACTCGCAAATGACAGTGTTCGATTGAGCGCTCAAACAGGGTTTCGAATGAAACTCGTAGAAAGTATGAGAGTCTTTTTTATAATTATTTTTTATAATTTGCAGATTGGTTATAGGGTTAAAAAAGGCTGAGGTGCGGCCTGTCACGTGCCAATGAAGCCCAGGGGCTTCGACTAGCTGAAGTCACGGACTTATTGTTTCTAATCTAAAAACTCATGGGCTTTAGATCAGCCTTTGTTTCTAATTAACCTATTTTTTAAATATATCTATTAAAGAAATTTTTAATTGGGGCCTCTTTAATTTAATTTAAAGGCCTTAAACTTACTCTGTTTATAGTTGGAACCACCCTCCTAATAATTTAAATTTTTAGGATAAATATTAGTTTAACATGTTATTATATTTAAGGTCTAGAGTTTCAGGCTTTACTCTATACATTATCTATTTCAATTAAATGTTACTGTTGGACTATGTATTTACGCTGATATTGGCAGGACTCTATACATACTGATGACTTATAATCATGTGTTAAATAAGCGTTATGTCACTAGTTTCTAACATCTTAATACTTTACTCATACTATCACGCCCCGAACGCTAGCCCGAAGGGGGTTAATGAAACATCCACTCAATGAATGTTTCAGCGTTTTCTCTTATTCTTGCAGCGGAAATTTATACACATACAACTGAGAGAGACGGGCCAAGGAGATTTACCAAAAACTTCAACTTACACATAACGACTTCCTCGTAATAGGGTAAGCGTCTTAATTCATCGCATGGCTGCATAGCTGAAGTACATGATCTAAGGAATTCCATCAAAACCTTTTCATATTGACCTACTCATAACGTCTTTATAATACTTCTTGAAACCTTATACACAAAACATATACACAGGCTGCCTCAATATGATATCAAGTGCTCTTAGTGCTTCATATGAATTCTCCGACTCCTGCTTCGGTTTACAACGACTAGGAAACTTGCCATCTAAACTTACTACGTTAAGCAATCCTCAGCACTCCTGCCGCCTGGAACATCTGGAATGATACGGTTTAAAAAAATTTCGTGAGTCGAAAGACTCAGTAAGGAATTATAATTACAACATGGACTTGAAATCATGGTTTGGAAATATGAACTGAAATCGTGAGTTTGAAACCATGAACTTCTTCTTGAACTCATAATCATGAACTTGAAATCATAAGCATAAACTTGAAATCATAAGCATGAACTTGAACTTAAAGCATAATCATGCACTTGAACTTGAAAAAATAAGCATATAAACATAATGTAATTCATGCATGATCATGAATTTTGATACACGTGTATACCTCATGATTGCATATGCACATGCACTTGCTCTTGAAAACAACACTTGTACTTATAAAGCTATTGCTTTTGGAAAATCATTCCAATTCTTCTCTTGTGGGCTACTTGCTCTCCATTTACCCTTGACATCAGGGTTGTGCGTTCCCGTTGGAATTGTCCCCTATTTCCCTTGGGGACCTTACATTTGGTCGAGCTAGCACACCTTCTCGTATTCGTTCTTCAGTGGCTAGACACGACCCTTGGAGGTTCACACCTTCTTGCAAGCATCCTTCAGTGTGATTGCACATACCTCATGGGCTACCCATCCTTCTTGCAAGCATCCTTCGGTATGGGTGCCCTAGGTGACATCCACCCTTCACGTAAACGTCCTTCAGTATGGATGCACCTTATTAACTTGGTACGGTACCGACCGACTTTAGCTCATTAACTTAACTTATCATAAAGTAGCATAAAATGGTACTTCCATTTGCATAAAATCTCTCTTTCTTTCTCATGAGAAAAATGAATGCAAATGCTCATGGTGTGCTTATGTCATGCTTGATGATGAGAAATCTTAAATTCTTCTCATACTTTCATTCGCACAAAACTTTCTTTTTTCATGTAAATGCTTATGTCATGTCGTAATAAATCATGAGAATTCATGCTGTGCATCATTCCAGTTTTTCAAATGCGTAAGTTTCCACTTACAATTTTCACTTACCTTCGTTTGCTAGAGTGTCGAACGTCACATTACCTCTTTCTTTCATTCTCTTTCTTTCTCCTTCTTCTTCTTCTTCTTCTTTCTTCTTCTCCTTCTTCTTTCTTCCTGTTCTCTTGTTCGGGTGAGCTAGGGCAAAGCACAAGGGTTGTGCGGTTTTGGGGGGGGGGAGGGTGCCTTATACGTGAAAGGCTTGGGGGAAGGTAAAAGGCAAAACTGCCCTTCCCCCCTTCTTTCCCTTGTTCTCCTCCATTTCTCCCATCTTTTTCCTTTTCTGCCCCTCAAGAAAACTTATTTTCTTTTTCTGCCATTCCACAAAGCTAACTCTAATATTTCTCCTCATTTTCAATCCAAGGGCTCACATATTTCCAAGGCTAAAGCCCGTAATTAAAATCTTCCAAATATTGAAAACAATGTAACTTTAAATCATAGCTTAAGACGCATAAAAAAATGCTAGGGGAAAAATTCCACCTAGACATGATTTGAGATTAATCCCCCTATACATGCCTTTCTCAATAATTAGAGTAATACACACTTAGGGAGTCATAATTCTTTAAAAAAGATAGAAAAAGTTGGGGTCTCACACATACTAACACTAACAAAATGAATCTATGATGCAACATGTACAACTTATACATGCTTTCTTAAATATTAATGATATGTACTTTATATGTTTTTATGTAATCTAAATACAATCTAACATACTTTGTTAATAAATATTTTTATATTTCTAATCATTTAAACTCATATTATTCAATAAAATGAAGGTTAGAAGATTAACTACTGTAACGATCGATCGCTGGATCACAGCGATCGATCTGTATTAGCGATTAAAACAACGTCGTGTGGGATGATCGATCGGTTAGTGCACCAAAACGACGACGGATATCACCGATGGATCAATGTGACGTTAAATACAAAGATCGATCAGTACGTGCAAAGGAAAAGAAGACACATAACAACGTTCGCTCGATCTGTCACATATTGAGCGATCATTTAGATGTCTAAACGACGTCGTACTTTAACGATCTATCGATAATGTTACCGATCGATCGGTGATCCTAAAATTACAAAAAAAATCTTGTTAAATTCTTATATTACTTATTTGATCAACCACTTATTTCGTTATTTTTGCCGGCCGAAGGGTATATTGGTCATTTTACGTATATAAGTGTCTATGACATAAAATACAAATAAAAAAACACATAAACTATAATCAAAGTTATTGCATATTCACAGATAAACAGAAATGTCTCAAATACGTAAATAAAAAAACCAAATCCAAATAAACACAAATGTCTCAACCAGATAAATAAAACTATAAATCCAAATGTATGTCCCAAGTAGATAAAAAAAACAACATAAAAATACATGAACGCCCAACAACATCATGGAAAGTGGTCAAGTCATCAGGAATATCTTCGGGAATCCTCTGTGGATCTGCCTCCGTCTTGAAATCATCCAGAGTCTTCTTAATTTCTTCCAGTTGCTCGTTGATGTCTACCATATGAGCCACGACCGACTTGTTGTATAGCATTGTCAGAGTGCACTCCTCATCGAAGGCGGTCCGGAGCTCCTTCACCTCCAATGACTGCACTTGCCTCTCAAGAGGTTGTAGAGTGACCTTCACACTGGCACTGACATGGCTGTTGAGGTCCACAGACCGGGTTTGAAGACATCAAGAAGATGCTTTTTGACCACACTGAACATCTTGGGATTATCTCTAAGGATATGAGAAATCTCAAACATCAAGTTAATAATAACATCAAAGTAGCCAACAATTTGATTCAACACTCAGTGGATGAATTTGCCTCTACCTCTGAGATTCTCAAGCATACGGTGCAATCCACTACTGAAGATGTGATCAAGGCTACCGAGATCTATTTGGATGAAGATTGCAATCTTCATCCCGAGTGATTCAATGGACTTATTGGTTCTCCACCACCTGGGTCAATTGGCTGAAGAAGTTTCACGTGGACCATCCACCTCCTCCCTTTGATTCCCCATAGTCTTCTTGCTTGACTCTCTCCACAGCCTCTTACCTTTTAAACTCCTCCCTTGTTCTTTTTTATGATGCCAAAGGGGGAGAAGATATATATGTGCAGAACTCTTAGCTCATTTAGAGAACATTTTACTTAGAGAACTTTTTAGACTCATTTTCTGTTTATAATGTCTATTTCAATTTCTGGATCTATAATGTTATCTATGTTCTCTTTTGATTTAAGATTATGCTGCTAATGTTCATAATGTTTATATTCTCTATGGAAGAGTGCTTATTGCACTTCCTTATGAACCTGTGTAAATTGGTCAAGAGGTAGTCTTTCTATCTCTCAAAATTCTCTCTATATGAAGTCTTGGGTTCTGTTGATAATCTTTGGAGTTTGTGAAGATTGGAGGAAGTTCATAGAAGTGCTTTCTTATGTTTTAAATTTTGGGAAATCTCTATTTACAAAGGGAACTCTTGCAAATTTTATAATAAATTCTAAAGTCTATTTGCTAAAAATGACATGAAAAACTTCTGCTTGTTCTCGGGGGAAGCTTTTCTATTTGTTAGCAAAATGTTGTTTTTAACATGTTTTTGTCATCATAAAAAAGGGGGAGATTGTTAGCCCAAGGTTGTTTTACAAACAATCTATAAATGATTTTGATGATAACAAAAGTTTCTAAGTTTTTGAGGACTTTAGAATCTATTTTATCAATCCACAAATTCCATGTTATATTTCAATAGGATTGAGTTTATCTCTCTAAAAGTCTTCTTAATGCACTTAAAGATCTTTACACATGATGTTTGATAAATTCTTCAATTGATGGACACTTAAAATGGTTTTGGAATGGGCTGAAAACTTCAAAAACACTGATGTTTGTCTCCAAGACTTTTAGGTGTCGTCACACTCGGGACATGTGTCGACATATTGCACTAACACCCGAGACATGTTTTTCAGACAAAAACATGTGTCAACACATTGACCCTACACCCGAGACATGTGTTTTTGACCAAAACACGTGTCGACACATTGACCTTATGGTGTCGACACTTTGCACTGACTCCCGAGCACTATTTTTTTAGTTCAAATTTTATGTGTCAGCACATGCCATTTGAAGTGTCGACACATTACACGGGTTTGAGGATTTTCCGAAATGACATCAGAGACATCAAATCGCTCCCTATTTCATGGGAAACTTTCCAACGACTATTCTCACCTTCCTAGTCGACCGTTGAAGACAAAATGTCTTAAATAGAGGATCGGTAGCTGAAGAATCAAGAGCTCTCACCTACACGACGATTTTGCATTTACTCCGTAACCTAACTTCTTGAAAAAGAGATAAAGCTTTGAAGAAGAGTGAAGTTCCGCACCTAACAAGAAAACCTGCTATTTTCCTTGCCATATTCCAAGTCTTCTAATGTACATCTTATCCTCTTCATATCGTTTGCGCCACACATTTGTAAATTCAGCTTCAAGAGCCAAATTGTGGTTTTTCATTTCATACCCTTTCAAGTTAAATCTTGAGAGTGTTGGGTAAACACTGAGCCCTACTCTTTGAGTAGAAGAAATCCCTAGGTGTTGGGATTTGCGAAGAGGAGTTAAAGCGTAAGCTCAAGAAACGCTTTGTGAAAGTTCCTTAGCACCCGAGAAGCTAAGGTGTACTACTTATTTGACAGATAGTGGAGAAAGCCCAAGGAAGTCAATAGCCTTGGGGGTGGATGTAGGCAAGTGTTTTGGCCGAACCACCTAAAAATTACGGTGTCATCTCTTCAACCCTTATCTCTTCAAGTTTCATACTTTCTCTTATTCTTTGCTCTTGTGATTTATTGAGATTGGTGTTTTAAATCTATTTAGAAATTGTTAAATTTTATTAAAACTCAATTCACCATCTCTCTTGGGTTGCTACATAGACTTTCAATGTTGTTTCCCTTTCTTTCGGTGTGCATTTTTTCTTATTTACGAGTGAAGTGTCTTGATTTTGAAATATATAAGTGTTTTTATTTAACTCTACTTTCATTTTCAGCATGTTATTCCCAAACTATGTTTACATGTCTTCCGCCTAATTTGTTTACTACGTGGTAATCTTGATACATCCTAAGGATAATACTATAGTCTTGAGACCCATAGGATAAAGACATATCGTAATCTCGCCTTTTATGCATCTCTGTTACTACCAAGTGAGCTTGGAGATTAATACGAGCACGAGAGACGTGATAATAGTTTATGAAATAATGCTTTTAGGAAAAAATAATGAACCAAATTCCTTGCTATTTAACATCATACATTCACTACAAAAAAACCACGTTTTAACAACAGTCTTTTTAACTACGGTTACGAAAAACGCAGCCGAAAGTCACTTATAGCGGCGCTTTTTATGACCTTGTTAAAAAACTGCTGTTAAAACTCTTTTGACTTTTAACAACGGTATTGTTAAAAGTCAAAAGAGTTTTAACAGCAGTTTTTTAACAGCTTAGGACGGTTCGCCGCTATAAAGAGCAAAATTATATACATAGTCCATATTGATATGTGATCTTATATATCTTATTCTAATTGATGAGACTATTTATGTATGTGTGATGCCTGAGGATAATATAATAATTACTATATTATGCCTTAATAGCTTTTAATATGGTGGACTACCTTACACTCTTTAATAAAATACATTCTAATACATATATAGAGGCATACATTTAAACACTCTAATTTGTTATAATATTCTATAAGCTAACTAACCAATATGATTCATGATTTTCAGACTATTGTTGTAATCAATATTTGATTTAATCATATACAATAATATAATACGATATATCATGCTATAATAATATCATACCTGAGTGACATAATATACTATACCTTAATAACTTCAATCCAGTAGAGCACAATATTCTAGTTAAATACATTTCAATATATCAAATACTATGATGCAATGTATTAAAATGGCATACATCCATATTGTATAATACTCATAATGTATGGTGATATAGTAATATATAACATATTATATAACAAAATACATGACAATAATTTAGTCACCAAGGTATATCATATAATAACTTCAATTTTCATAACAAAAATTATTGTATGTGTATCTCTACAAAAATTTTATTTTACAAAATAAAGCTTTAGTTTTACCTGTAAAAACACTGCTATAGAGTGACATTTACTGTGACACCCCTCCCTTTTTGAGACTCTTCAAGATTTAGTTTATTAGGTAAATTTTTCTTTGATGCATTTACATGCTTACAAGGGCATTTGTATTCTTTATATTATTTTTATTTATCATGCTCTCTAATTAGTCGCTTATAAAAAGAAACCATTATATTATAATTATCTTAATACCTATTGAAGTACATTTTATGAGAAAAGAAATTAAAATTCTCCTTGATTATTTTTATAACTTATATCCGAAAATTTAGTAGTAATGTCATATATTCAAATTTCAGAAGTTTCTTACGTCCTTAGTTCAAATATTCTTCTTGATTAAAATTCCTCATTATTTTTACTTCTCTCTTGATTAAGATTGATTTATATTTTTACTCCCTACTTAACTAAATTTGATTAATCAAATTAGTAATTAATTTTATTGTTAAATTAGTCTAACATCGGACCTAGAACCCATGGGTTTGGAGAGCTAACTAGGTCCAAGCCCAATAGCAAGACCCATGGCCAGCCTATCCTTTAAATGATGTCTCTTGGAAGACAAAATCTCCCAATTTTGCCAGGTGTATGAATCCCTCTTACCCATGAACAAGCTACCCAATAGTTAGATTTCTTAAACTTGTTAAACTCCACTAAATCAGTACATCTCTTATAATTTTAGCTTGCCCCTAGTATGTAGGTAAATATATCATGACATAAGATAAAAATTTGGGAGCAATATAAAAGGGGAGAGTCATGGCAATGAGCTCCATTGCGTGAATCAAGAGAGAGAAAGAGGGGTGAGAAGAGAGAAACGAAAGAAGAGAGAAAGAGAGAAGGAAAAAGAGAGATAGGGAAGACGGAGAGGTAGGAGAAAAAGAAACAAGAAGGTGAAAAAGACGAGAAGTAGAATAAGAGAAATACCAAAAATGATGTCCGGCCGTGGGAGAAACCCTCTCCCATGAGGCATTTTTCTCTCTCTTCCTTTTGAAATCCTCATCTAACCTTAGGTTCTTTGCTTTAGTAGGTTTCCAAGACAATCTAGAGGCCAACGAAAACACTAAGGTTGATCATATTTGGGAGTAAAACATGTTGTTGATCATATTTGCATGAGAGTAGGGTTACTGTTACTTTGATCTCAACAAAAAAAAGTTTAGTTCTTGTGTTTGATGAGTTTTTGATCATTTGTTGGTTGCATGTGATGCTGGCTATATGAATTAACCATTTTTGAAGCTTTTTGCTTGTTGTGCAAGAAAAATGTCGATAATGGAAGCTTGTTGTGAAATGATTGTATAAAGAAGGGAGGGTGTTGTGTGTTTAAGGGCCACAGGCAGTGGCCAAAATACTTCTTTGGGAGGCCAGGGGTTTGCATTAGGAAAAGGATATTGTGCATGCAATAATTATCTTGATCATTTTAGCTTATTTTTTGATGTTTGATTGTGCATTGCTAATATTTGATACACTTGTGAGTTTGGTATTGTGAAAATAGGAATAGAAGGCCATGGTAAGGGGAAGGGACACGGCAATTGCATGTGGAGGGCTGCTTGTGAGCTTAAATGGTGAAGTATGGTGTCAAAAGTGGCAATAGGCAATGAGTTGGTATTTTAAAGGGAAAAGAATGAAAGTGCAAGCATCCTTTTTGCTATGGTTCCGAGGCACATCGGGGAGAGTTCAACTCCCGTCCCCCCTCCCATTACAGGGAGTGGGTGGGCTCCCAAAGGGGCATCAATGCCTATGATAGGGTCCTGGTGTAAGTGGCATGAGACAGTTCCTTGAAAAGAGGAGGGATGCACAACACGACTATGAGGGTGACCAGAGCAGGCATCGAGAATGCCTCAAAACCAAAGGAAGGAATAGGAATTGGGTGCATAGCATTGTTTCACGAACATTGCATTTGTTTGAACCTTAACTTATGCACTTGAACTTTAATTTTGTTATCTGCTGATTTGATATATCTATGCTTGTCATGCCCCCTTCCCGACCTTACGAACATTGTATTTTCTTGTTGTTGGTGCTCCTATTATGTCTATAGGAAAATGAAGCTTTTTGAGAGCGAGCAAGTGATAGAGATGGACCCTTTCATCAAAGTCCTCCACATTTGTACGTGGGTCTTGGATTCCTTTTAAATATCAGTAGAGCACACACCCTACTAGTATCTCAAGGATCCCTTGATGCCCAGGCCCAAGGAATTTGGCCTAGTCTATGCATCAGTAGAGCCGGTATTCACCTACCCATCATCGGAAAACACCATAGAAACTTGTCGAACATCATCGGAAAACACCATAGTTGTTGGCTTTTGTTCACAATCGATATTTTGATGATTTAATAAATGGATTAAGTTTACAAAATGAACATCTTCAAAGACAAAGACATTTTCATCAAATATCTAAAGACAAGAAGATTGAAGATCATGAAGATGCAAGGAGCTCAAACGTGAAAATACAAAATCATAGGGTATAACCTTGTAACTCTTAGTTTCACTTTTGACAAGTATTTGAATCATACACTTGCAAATCTTTCAAAACGTGCATAAACCGTTTTGCCTCTTGCTTGGAAGATCAAAATATTTTCTAATTGCTTCAAAACATCCTCAATCAACTCCCAAACCTTTTATATACTTATGAGAAACTAGTATTTAAAATTGGGTGTTTTAAGGTTGTCAATCGTAGTTTTAATTCAACCGGATCATGTGCTTAAGTTGAGGAGCTTGACCGGCCTTCAACCGCTTGTATAGCGGTCGACCGGTCTATGTTTTAAAATAGATCCGTTGAGTTCTGACATTGTGTCCGTTGGCGTAACGGTAACCTGCAGTAGTTGACCAGCTAGTCTTGAATTTTGACAGATTGACCCCTAATGGCTATAAACAAGTATTTTTCTTAAGAGGCCTATATAAAAAGTCATGTCTAAGCCTCATAAAAGAGAGAGAATGTCCGCATATCATTTTACATAGCTTGAAAAACATGTTAAACCTTCTTATTCCATATTTCTCATATCATTCACACAAATTACATTTTCACATCCTTGTCATTATGTGAATCAAAAGAGATAGAGCTTTCCATTTTCTTATCTAATATTTGAGAGAGTTTATTTGTTGTATCTTCCTATTCAAGAAAAGTGATTTTTTTAGTGAAGTTGTTCACAAAAGAAGAAGCTTAGAGATGATATATCTCAAGCTTGGTTAGGTTGTGAGTGGTGCGCCTGAAAAACCACTTGAATTGTGAGTGTTGAGCCCAAGAAAGCACTTGTACGGTTCTCTATCACCCGGAAGCTAGAGTGCACACTATTTGGAAGATAGTGGGAAAACATTAAGACTCGGCAAAGAAGCTTGAGGGTGGATTTAGGCGGGTTTTCTGAACCACCTAAAAATCTTGTGTTTAATTCTCTAATTCTACCTTTTACATTTTGCACTTATTTACTTATCACATCAATACTTGTTTAAGTACTTGTGCTAAATTATCCTTTATTTTGCAAACACATTATTGAGGGTTAAAATCGAAAAAGTTTGAAACTCAATTCACCCACTATTGGGTTACCTTAATCCTAGGAATTACAATAGTGGACCTCACTTTCGATACTGTGTAGGAGGATTAGTTGATAGGGCCCTTTTCTAGCTTCCATAATATTTGACTTAGAAAAATTATCACCAAATGATTTGGTGAAAGCACAAGTGCACGACAAATAGAACTACATAAAACTCTCATATCTAAAGATAAAATAAACTAATTGTGTTGAATACCTTTTGTAACGAGTTTATTGGGACGGTAATGAATGAATTTTGTCCCAAAAAGTTTTTATGGACTGAATTCGAATTTTTTGGGACCGAAAAATCTGTCCCAAAAGACTATTTGTTGCAGTGGACAGTCGACCCGAGTGGGTTTGCATTGGGTCCTTACAGAACTTTCCATTTACAAACTCTGCATGCAGGAAGAAAATTTGTTACCATGTCAAATACGACAATAGGACCCTTCATAATGTCATGTACAGTTGATAACTTGTGATGCGGAAAATGAAAAGGACCATGTAAATATTTCCTCAAAACACTTATTTATTTAATGCAACCCAAAACGACCATTTCAATAAAGCTGCCACGTGAGTAGACCCTTTCCTCGTTTAGCTTTGAAAGTAATAAGTAGGAACCTAGCCTGCAGGACGGCATGAAAAAGTCCAAACAATGGCTTGTTTGTTTAGATTTATATTAATATAAATTTAGTTGACCCTTTCTTTGCCATTTGTTTAGCTGTGGAAGAAAATAGTCTGAACCTCGCCTGCAGGAGAGAATGAAAAAGTCCAAGCAGAGGCTTGTTTCGTTCCCGTATGTATATAATATATAGTTCGTAGTATAAACATATCTGCTTTACATGTGAGCTGGAGTCCGCCTTATTTATTTTTAAATAATAAACTACCAGTCATATGAATGGACCTTAATTGATAAACTATCATTTATTCCCAACGCTTAAATTGTCAAAGGAAAATTTCGTTATTTGAATTATATTTTTTACAGCTCTACTCTTATGTGAGCCAAACTTTCTCCTAATTGATTGGTCTAATAATACCAAAGTTGGACCTCTTCTAATCTTTTGGCCCTGATTTAACTATGCTAAACCGACCTAATAGTATTAATGAAAAGTTAGGGAAAAGGCCCGTCGCACTAGACATAATAACAACTGCTCACGATTATAAACAGCCAATAACCACGAATCCTCCTATTACCGGAAAACTGCCAATGTCCTGGTAGTTAGGAGAAAGAATGACCAACCATGGAAAAAAAGGAAAATGATGAAGGAATAATATAAAAGGAATAACAGGCGCCACAAAGGTTGGATTGATAGAGCATAGTCATACATTTGTGTGTGCAGATAAGCTATTAAGTGGAGAACAAAGGTCGGATTGATAGAACATAGTATTAGTCATACGAAGAGGTCGTCAAAAATCAATTGGTTTTGTTAAGAATGAAATGGAAAATATCAAGCACAAACCATTGACCTTTGAACATATTCGAATGTTTCCGCACATGGCATGCGATGACATTAGAACAGTAAAATTTACGACGTCATACAATGAACTTTTGGATTAAAAGAAGATCTCGAGATAGAAATCCTGAAGAAGGTGCAAGGTTAGAAATAATGGCGAAGTAATCCTTTGCAGACCTTAGTATTACAATTTCAATTTGGAGACCGTTTATTGGATTTTCACTAATGTTCATGAATTTGAGGGTGCTACCCGAGTTCTCTAATAAAGTTTAAGATCCATTTTTATATGATATTGTTCAATTCTGTATATGAAAATTTTGAAATTATGTGTTGAAATAATTTTTTCTCAGGATTTTCTGGTTTGGAAATTTCTCGAAAGTAGGGTCGAAATTTCTCATCTCAAACGAAACTCTGTAGTTTGGAATTTAGGCCCAAGGTGTTACAGTAAGGAAGTCTAGTAAAAGGCAGCTCCGTCACCAAAACAAAAAGGAAGGGTGGATGCACTACAAGAAATATAGTTTTAGATGACAAACATTTGGGTGTCAAATCAAATATTGTCACCGAAAGTGAACTTTCTTTGACAAAATATTAATTTTGTTACCCAAAACCAAATAGGAACACCAAAACCGTCAAGACCGGTCAAAAACACGTTTGGACGTATTTCTGGTGTGATGACATACACGCGTCGCGAGTGACAAAATCTCGTCCGGACGAACAAGAAAACTGTTCGGACTCGATGCAGGGTGAGAAATTTCAAATCGTCGTAACTGAGTGACAATTAAAATCTTCACAATTTTTACAATACCGCCTAAACTCTTTTTATAAAACGTCCGAACGAACATTACCTAACGAATAATAATCGTTTGGTGGAAGAAGGAGGTCGTTGCGCTTAAGGAGGTCCTGAAGGGTGTGGCAACCGGTGCGGAGCTCTTTCCCCTGACTGAGCGGGTCGTGCTGATAAAGGAGCATCTTCGTCACGTCAGTCTTGTTCTAAAACTCATGAATGATGATGACGATGATGAGTAGTAGTCTACATTTATTATAACGTTTAATTTTTATTATGTTTTGAGAACATTTACTTTTATATTATATTTTGTGGACATGTATTGGTTTTATATTATGTTTTGACTATACTTGATATATTTATGTCATTTCAGTTATGTTATTTTTATTTATTAGAACTTAATATAATATGTTAATTAATGTTATGTTTCTAATTTCGGTACACTCATTCAAAAAAATATTGATATTAGAACTTAATACACTTAAGATTATTTATATTATTAACTAACTTTGGTTATTTAAAACTTGCTAATATATTTAATTGTATAAGCTTTAAAACACGAAAACAAAAAATTTAAAATCGTCAAAAGCCGTTCGGATGTTAATATCTCGGTCCAGACTTTTTAATGTAAGCTCGAACGGTGTCGTATTCTATAAAACCAACCGTCCAAACACATTTTTATACGGTCGGGACCCTTGAAATTCAAACAACCGTGCGGACGATGGTTTTATATCGTCCGGACGTTGTTGTTTATGATCAGACGCTATCGTCTTGTTATTTCCAAAACTGTGTCATATGATGTATGGTAGTGTTTGGACGGTGTTTTACAATGCGAACATCTATGTTAATGAGCTTACATAGTCGTTTGAGAAATACTAAAATGGTGTGTTGAACTGTAAGATGGAGTTTGGACGGTTACATCGTAGTTCGGACGGTTTTGAAATTTTGGCGTCATCAATTCCCTCGAAAACTAATACACATATGCGTCCAAACTTCTTTTGATGTGTCCGAACAGTATTCAATCGTATGAAAGTGGCAGAATCACAGACAGTGGAGGAAAAACAGAAAAAGTTAGAAAATAAGATATTTGAGCACGAGAAGCGGAGAGCTGATTTTGAACGTCCAATCTCATTGAATAGGGTGTGAAAGGAGTAAATCTTTTAGATTTGATATTGAATTGCATTTGAGGTTGGTGGGCTTTAATATATGAAAGCATGCGTTTTTCAAAATTTTAGGGTCTAAAATGATAGTAATAGAGTTTAGGGTTGGTAGTGATATGTTTATATTGAAGTGTTTGTGATTTGGGTTGATTTTGACAAGATTTGGGGGTGAAAATAGAGTCCGTGCGTCGAAGAACTGTCCAGAATCACAATCCGGACGGCTGATGTACTATCCGGGCAATTTTTTTTTAATTCAGACGCTTTGTAAAATGTGTCCGAACGTGTATATGTATGGTTCAGACGGTTTTGTTACATCCGAATAGTTTTTTTTGTTATGTCATGCATTTATTTAGTAGCCTTAGACCCCGTATAAGAATTACACAAAGTTCGGATAACGAACTGGATGTAATTCTTGAATTGTCCACGTTATGGACAATTTGAGTTTAAAATTTGCGTAATGTGCGTAATTGTATCTGCTATTATGACAGATGTGTTTAGAAATTTCGATGTAAATTTCCTTTTGTCTTTCGGATACACATTTAGCATTGAGCTTACACGCTTGTTTTAAATGGTGGGTGTTTAGGCTCAATGTTGTTGGCGTGTATCTAGGGACCGAGAGGAAATGCTGTCGAAATTTCTAAAGCATCGATCACAATGGTTGGGTCAATTACGTGCAGTACGTGATATTGTAAACTTGAATGAGATAGGACCTATCACTCGAAAAAATTAGAGTTGAGTATGAAGGACCGTCGAACCATGAAGCATACCAGGATAATGAGTCTATTGAGATTTTTCTTGACTTTAGCTCATTTGACATGATCCCGTTGACTAGAAATGACGTGGAAGCTTATATGCCGGTAACCGATAAGAGTGGTACAGAACAACATGAAGTAGAAGGAAGTGATGATTCCTCGGAATCATTCAGTGAAGATTGTAGTGATTCTGAAGAATATTACTCCGAGAACTAAAGTAACTTTATCGTTTAAATTAAATTTGCATATATATTTTTTATTCATTTTGAGTAACATAATTTATTGTTTTTTTTCTCTAATATTGATTTATTTGGTCACAGGACTACGTCATGCCAGCGGGAGGGAAACGTCTTCGGTGCAATTTATCAGTTCGAGCTGAGAGTAGTCTGAGTACACTAGCAGTGTCGGGTCTTTCACTTAGGGATAGGAATGAATTACCGTCCCAAACCACAGCCAGTCCAGTAGGCACCTAGAGTAGTTGTGCGTGTAAGTATCTTACCCCGTCAATCTTTATTAAATATTACGACTTTTAAATTTCTATGCTTAACTGAAGTTTAAGTTTATTGTTCTTCTGTCTTCATTTGTAGCCTCAAGCGGCGCCCAAGGATAAGATCCCAGAGTTGCCTGCTTGGGCCAACCGGGTACTACCCGGCCCAGTTTTCTTTTTTGGGCTGTATTCTAATTTTTTGTAATGGACCAATGTGTTTTTTAATTGAATTGTGCCCAATAATCCAGCCCAACCCATTTTCATTAAAAAAACAAAGGCCTAATTCGTTTGGGCAAGCCATTTGTAACGTCTGGGCTATTTTTTTATTAAAGGCCCAGATAGGAAAGGCCCAATACGTTTGGGGGATTAAAAAAAAGGCTGCAGATTTAGGCACGCAGGGGTTCGAACCCCACACTCAAGGCACATAATGTTATGCGCCTACCACTGAGACACAGTGCCTCATGTTGTTAGGTTAATATTTTTTTGTCCTAATATTGTTCTATAAATTAGGTAATTCCTGTAAATATTTTTTAATATTTACTGTTTTATTCAATTTGTTTAAATAAATGACCATATATTGAGTGCCTATCCATATTTTTTTAAATTATGGATTTTATTCAATGTCCATGTTATAAATTGATTATATTATGTGTATCATTATTTCTAGCATGATCGTGAATACGATTTGTTATTAATTCATAATAATCCGTTATGCATATTTGTTATGCAATTGAATTAAGTTTGTTTAATTCGTGAATTTTATTTAAAAATCAATTGGATATTTCTTTCTAACTTACATAGTGGGAGATGATTACTAGCATTGCGAAATTTTCAATCTCATTATGTAGGAAAGAATTTAATGGTCCAGTTAGGATTTTGGAATAAATTTTTTAATGTGTGCTAATGTTAAAATCGTGCATTGAATGTAGTGAAATGGCCACAAAAACTACAGTTGCTGACCTGACTAAGGGAGAAAAATTGGACGGTAACAACTATGACATGTGGCATAAAATGATACAATACCCAACATCGTCGGGAAATTGAGCCTCACAAAGCCTGGGCTAAAAAGGATAGGTGCGTGCACTTTACTATGTTAAGCAGCAACTGCCCAGGAAATGTGGATCCAACTGAAAGCTGCTTATGGGGGTACATTTGCAACTAGGTTGCGTGCTCTTACCTTGAGGTTTGAGCAGTACGTTATGGACCCGAAGCATACCATGACAGTCCATTTGAGAAACATGTATGCCTTGATTAGTGATCTGAAGGCTGCAGGTGTTAATCTCATCGATGACCAACAAGTTCAAGTTGTGATACGTTCACTGCCAGAGTCTGAATGGGGACAAATGAAACTTGTGTTGACTCATAGTTAGAATATCAAGAAATTTGCTGATATTTCTCGCCATTTAGAGCTGGAGGCGAAGCGCCTGGGTGCAAACAGTCCAACCGCGCTTGTTGCCCAATGTGGGCAACACAAGGCATTTAGGCCTCAAAGTGGCTGAAAAATCAACTGGTACATCAAAGGGTGTTAGGCTTAAGAATGAAAAGACTGCAAAGCGCCGTAGAGGCAAGCGCGCTGGCATGAAAGATAAGACCAAGATGAAATGTTATAATTGTGGTCAGAAGGGTCACTTCGCTCGTGAGTGCACTGAGCCGAAGAATGTACCATATAGACCCAACTCTCTCTTTACTTTTGTTTGTTCGCATGTATACGTTGCTCACTCGATCCCTTAATGGATTGTAGATACAAGAGCAACCAAACATGTAGCTAGAGATCGAGTTGGATTTGTAGATTACAGAAAACTACCAGCAGACAACCAATACGTTATTTTGGGTAACAGAATGAGAGAAAAAGTATTAGGAGTTGGAATTTTTCAACTCAAGATGCGTCTGGGACGTACGTTACTTCTTCATGAAGTGCTCTATGCACTTGGTGTTAAATGTAATCCATTTTCAGTTATTTCTATGTTAGACCTTTGTTTTAGTTTCATTTTGATGGGTCACAGATGGATTTTTATTTAAATAAGGGTTTGTATGGACAAAGTTTTTTAAATAATGGTTTCTTTTTGTTGGATTTAGAACGTTCCTCATTTTCTTACATTACTGATAATGATGATGTTATATCTAACTCTGTGAAATGTCATGCTAGAATAGGACACATAGGAAAAGATAGAATGACTAGACTAGCTAGAGAAGGCCTATTGGGGCCTCTCACTAATGTAAGCCTACCTGTATGTGAGCCATGTTTAGCAGGCAAAGCATGTAGGAAACCTTTTAGTAAGGTACCTAGGGCATCTCATCCTCTATAATTAATCAATTCTGATATTTGCGGACCTATGAACATAAAGGCACGCCATGGCGCATCTTATTTCCTCACTTTGATAGATGATTATTCCCATTTCAGTTACGTTTATCTGATCTCCCATCGCTATGAAGCATTAGATTGCTTCAAACGTTTTTTTGCAAAGGTTGAGAATCCGAAAAAGAGGAATTTAAAAGTTCTTCGAACTGATCGGGGTTGGGAATATCTATCCACTCACTTTCAACAACTGTGTGAGGAAAATGGTATACGCAGGCAATTAACGATTCCGGGAACTCCGCAACAAAATGGTGTTGCAGAAAGAAGGAATCGTACTTTATTAGAAATGGTTAGATCGATGATGGCACAGGCCAACCTCCCAATATCTTACTGGGGGATGCTCTGCTGACTGTTGCCTACATTCTCAATCGAGTGCCTTCGAAGTCAGTTCCTAACACCCCATATGAATCCTGAAATAGCGCGAAATCTACTTTGGAGCATTTGCGGCCTTGGGGTTCTGCGGGATTTGTTCGTAGTACATCCCATAAGTTTAGGAAACTAGGCCCTAGAGCTAACAAACATATCTTTATAAGATACTTCGAAAGCTCAAAGGGATACGTGATGTTTGGTGAACATCCCAATGGAGGAATGACTGAGAGAGAGTCGTGTGATATTACATTTATTGAGAATGATTTTCCAGATATCGGTGAAGCAAAGACAAGTCTTGAACTCTTTGAGTTACAAGAGCTTGAAGGAGTCACACCATCTTTTGGTGAAGGTGGGGATTTTGTATCTCAACCTGAAATCACCAGAGAGATTAGTAGTGACTTAGCTTCTAGTGGGAGTGTACCAGTTAGTGGGAGTGTACCACTAGAGAGTGACTCACAAGGGTCTCAGATACGTAGAAGCGAACGTGGATCTATTCCCCGTCGTCAATTTGAGATTGAGGGGGAATCTTTCACGTGTGCTCCATATGACCCTAATGGACCTGCTACATATAAGGAAGCATTAACTTCACCTATCTCAAATGAATGGTTGGTTTCTATGAGGGATGAGATAAGTTCAATGGCAAAGAACCAAGTGTGGGACTTAGTTGATCTTCCGCCTGGGCGTAAGACCATTGGAAACAAATGGGTCTTATTGTGGGAATTAGTTTATCTTTCACCTGGACGTAAGACCATTGGAAACAAATGGGTTAAAAATTAAGCGCAAGGAAAATGGATCGATTGATAAGTATAAGACCCGTCTCATGGTTAAAGGTTATACCCAGAAAGAAGGTATAGACTATGAAGAGACATTCTCCGCAGTGGTGAGAATTGCTTCTATTCGCCTCATTCTAGCTATTGTTACATCCTTAGATTTGGAAATTTTCCAAATGGATGTGAAAACAACATTTCGCAATGGAAAACTAGACAAATAGATCTACACTGATCAACCTGTTGGCTTTGAGGCCCAGGGAAAAGAGTGCAAAGTATGTTGGCTCAAACGTTCCATATATGATCTTAAACAGTCGTCCAGACAGTGGTACTTCAAATTTCATGAGGGCATCACTTTGTTTGGCTTGAAATGTTGGAAGAGGACCATTGTGTCTATGTCAAGCATACAAGAAAGAGCTTTGTGCTTCTATCGTTGTATGTAGATGATATTTTGTTAGCTGGAAATGATTTAGACGTGATTGTCACCACCAAAGGGTGGTTCTCCTCTACTTTTGAGTTGAAGGACATAGGTGAGGCAAATTTTGTGCTTGGAGTCAAGATCTTTAGAGATCGATCTAGGAAGCTTCTTGGATTGTCTCAGGAGACATATGTCAAAAGGATTATAGAACGTTTCTATAAGCATAATTCGAAACCCGTAAACACTCCAATCAAGAAGGGATATACATTGAGCCTTGATAATTGTCCTAAGAGTGATGAGGAAAAGATTAAAATGGCTAGGGTTTCCTATGCAAGTACAGATGGAAGTCTGATGTACGCTATTATGTGTACTCGACCAGACATTTGCTTTCCAGTAGGTATGGTAAGTCATTATCAAAGTAACCCTGGACCTATTCATTGGCAAGCGGTTAAGAAGATTTTTCGATATTTGCGTGGGACTTCAGATCTCGTTATTTCCTATCAGGGTGAAGATATGAGATTGAAAGGTTATTGTGATGCTGATTAGGCTAGCGACGGAGATGAACGAAAATCCACTAAGGGTTACGCATTCCTACTTAGTGCAGGAACCATCTCTTGGTACAGCAAGAAACAATCATGTAGAGGTTTGTCCAGGATGGAATCTGAGTATGTTTCTTGTTCAGCAGTAGTACAAGAGGCTGTTACGGCTCTCGCAAATGAAGCTGTTAAGATATATAGTGGTATGACAACTTTAGCATATACCAAGGGTCCAAAATACCATTGAAAAACCAAACACATTGACATTCGTTATCACTACATTCGTGACATTGTTGCGCGTGGAGAGGTGATCCTACAACATATTTCCACTAGCAAGATGATAGCTGACTCCCTTACGAAGGCTATTGGTAGAGATATTTTTTAGACTCATGTTAGGAGTTTGGGACTTCGTAGGATTTGATATATGTTGTTTATGGATATCTCATTTGACATTTTGTAATAAGAGGTATCTTTTGCATTGATGATATTGTTCATTTTTCCATACACATTGTGTTTTTATTGATACTTTGTAGCACACATTGTTGATGTGTCACCAGGTTATGTTCGATCTACTCACATGGATGATCACCCTAGCGCATGGATAGCGACTGAGACGAGACAAAGTTATTACTTTGGCGCTTAGAAAGTGAGCAAGTAATTGTCTTGACGTTTCAGTAACATAAGAGATTATTTTAAAGAATGTCGCTTTAGCTGGGCTAAGAAGAGACTTATCAAAGTCGCACATGAAGTATACACGAAACTTCATGAACCTGAATAAAGCCGAATGTGAGATCTTATACAGGCGCTTGGAGAGCGACTGTAGTAAGAAACTAAGATTTGTGCGCCAATCAATTGAGGGAGTGATGGATAAATCCCTGTTCCGTCACTATGTGAGCCCTTATAGACCTATTGATGGTCTACTCTGTGGCCTTCGAACCTGGAACAATGTCATGAAGTGGATACTCAATGACACTACTTTAGCATGTTTTCTTATGACCACGATTTAAACGGTCTCGCGAAGCATGTCTAGGAAGCGATCAAGTAGAAACGAATTGGCTTGAGTGTCTAGGGAAGACTATTTTGGATACACACCTTTATTTTATGGCTCATTGTCCGGACGATTATGTCATTTTATGTTGACACATTCATGAGCATATTATATGATGTGAGATCAAGTGTTGCTTTAAGCTTTGATGCTTATAAGGGATTAAAGGGACTCGATCTAGTGTGATCAAATAGTCCGGGGCATGGACGAGATATTTTTGAGTGAGGTTCTATGTTGGTTAGATGGTAACTTGATATAGCCCTCCTATCTTATGCTTTCTCGTCAGGTCATACGCTTCATTTCCAGTATGTAAGGATGATGAGATAAGAGTTCAAATGGAGACATTTTGTAGGGATGACACTAATGTGAATGAGTGGGAGATGTTGGAAAATCAGATAACACATTGGAGCATCCACATGCGAGTTTAAATTTAAAAGCTTGAATTATAGTTAAACTGAAGATCTTATGTAGATCTCTATTTGAATGGTTAAATTGGAGATCTTTTGTAAATCTCTATTTGAATTCAAACTTAGCTGATTTCTCTCCTTGAGATTCTCTATGTCAGATTTCTTCGTACGTTTATTTTCTTAAACGTAAAGAGAAAAATCAATTCACATATTCTAAACAGTCTCACAGAGAATAACTTTATCTCAAGGCATCAGACTTCCATCTTTTAGCCTTGGCTCTGAAGGGTGGAATTCACAAGGAGACTCTGGTAGCCTCCTGAACGACTTGAGAGCAGTGTTCGTGATTCGTTGATCGTTGATCGTAGGCTGTAAAACGAGTGACCACTATTCCTGCAAATCAGAGCTTCCACACAAAGTATTTCGGATACCCACTCCATTTGGTAAAATCTAACACCCTCGATACCTAAAAAAAGGTATCTAAGGACTACTTGCACTAAGACACATCATTCTCGCAGGGCGAAACTAGAAGAAGTAGAAAAAAAGTGATCTAATTAACTACTTTTGTAAACAAGAAAATTCTTTTTTATTAACGGATTTTATTCAGTATTTGGTCTTTCCCTTTCTATTATCTCGCTTGCACTCAGTAAAGCAGATGGAAAATCTATATATAAGTTTATACTACAAACTATATATATATATATATTTAGGGAACGAAACAAATGACAAGAGATGTCCATTCTCTCCTGTACAAATGGCAAAGAATGGGTCAACTAAATTTATATTAATATAAATATAAACAAACAAGCCACTGTTTGGACTTTTTCATGCCGTCCTGCAGGCTAGGTTACTACTTCTTACTTTCAAAGCTAAACAAATGACAGAGATTTTGCATGTGGAAAGGGTCGACTCACGTGGCAGCTTGATTGAAATGGTCGCATTAATAATTTCACTTGGTGCGAGCAGTAGTGTTTCAAGAAAGGTTCACCCATTGAATAAATAATTGTTATAGTGAAAAGACTTATTACTAATCAGAACTCTTCGGTGCAAAGGAAAACATGGGCCGGTTCAGTGAGTTCCCTCTACAAATAGACATGTTTCCCTGTAACCTTCTATAAGTTCTCGCCCCTCGTTAAAGCAAGAATCACATCATACCAAAGAGTAGACGACATAACATCAAAATACGATGAGTGGTGTTCCCAATTACCTCGTGACAGTCAGAACGGGTTATACAATTTATGTAGCAACAGTTGAGGACGAAGACCATACCACTTGTAAAGATTTTGTGGAGAAACTACGTAGTAGCTAGACACTACAAGAAATATAGGTTTAGGTGACAAAATTTAGGGTGTCAAACCAAATTTTATCACCTAAAGTTTACTTTCCCTGACAAAACAACGATCGGACGTATATCTGGTGTGGCGACATACACGCGTCGCGAATGAGTGACGATAAAACTCGTCACAAAAAAATAAACCCGTCCGGACTCCCAAATACACCGTCCAAACTCTATGCTGGGTGACAAATTGCAAATCGTCGTAACTGAGTGACCATTAAAATTGTCACAATTTTTCCCCACCGTCCGGACAACACAAAAAGGTTGTCCAGATGGTTAATTCAGATTCTTCTACCCGATGTCCGGACCAATAAAACATGTCCGAACGGTTAAAGTTCTAGATCCATTTATAATTCATCGGCATATTTAATGACGTTAAATTTGATTGGGCCACGTATAAAAATAAAGCAGAAACACGTCCGGACGACACCAATAACGTGGGGACTACATAACAATTTTATGGTCCGGACGGAATTTGTACGTCCGAACGAACATAAAAATCCTTCGGACACTATACAGGGTGACAAATTTCAAATCGTCGTAACTGAGTGACCATTAGAATCGTCACAATTTTTACAATGCCTTCCAGACACGTTTTATACAAAGTTTGAATGTACATTACCTAACGAATCATAATTGTGAGGATATAGTGACAAATTAAAAATTTTCATGAACACAAATCACAGTCCGAACGTTACAAACCGCGTTCTGACGGAAAAAAATAACAGAGTCCGGACGGTAATAAAAAGGTCCGCATAGTTATGAGCGCTTCTTCTGCAAATCGTGTGATTCCACGTTACAAAACTTCAAACCTGTGACATCGATACCGTCCGGACGGTATTGTTACGTGCGAACGTCCGAAAATTTAAACGACGCAGTTTGACGTTCGTGCGAACGGTTTATGCTTATGTTCAGACGGTTTTGCTAGGTTGACGATGGAACACTCTAGGAGAAGTATCACCAATGTCGGGGGACAAAGAAAGTGACCAGCTTGGGAAAATGTTTTTTTAGCGGAGTTAAAGGAGAGTCTTCGGGCGATAGTGGAGTCGACACATTCATTGTACGAATAGGACTCTAACGGAAGAGCTGAATATTATGCAGATGGAACTGTTCTCTTTGAAAGAAGTCTTATTTGTCCCAGTCTGTCTATACTATTCCGATACAGCTCCAGACACTCATCAGACATGTGTAGGGTCATTTGGCGCATGTTCGTGATGCCCTCAGACAAGTCGGTTTTGCAACCCACCCATGTCATGGTCAGTGATACCAGTCGTCGGCTGACGACTTTGGAGTAGAAGGGCGCGGATATGGACGTTGGGTGGAGGAAGGAGGTCTTCGTACTTAATGAGGTCCTGAAGGGCGTGACAACATGTGTAGAGCTCTTTCCCTTGAGTGAGTGAGTTGTGCTGATAGAGGATCACCTTCGCCAAGTGTGTCACGATCTGAAACTCATTGATGGTGGTGATGATGATGATGATGAGCAGTAGTCTAGCTGCTTTGTGGACATCTATTAGTTTCGTTTTATTTGGACATTTATTTATTATGTTTTGAGAACATTTTACTTTTATATTATGTTTTATGGACATGTATTGATATTTATTTGATGTTATTTTGTTCATATTATGTTTTGACGACATTTGATATATTTCTGTTATTTGTAATTATTGGAACTTAACATAATATTTTAATTAATGTTACATTTCTAATTTCGGTATACTCATTCAAATAAATATTGTTTTTAGAATTTAACACACTTAAGGTTATTTATATTATTAACTAACATTGTTAATCAATGTTACATCGTTCGGATGGGTTACTGTAAGCTCGAACCGTGTCGTATTATGTAAAAACAACCGTCTGAACACTATTTTATGTGATCGGGACGCTTGAAATTAAAGATTCAGTTTGGACGGTTAGTTTGATATCGTTCGGACGGTGTGAAACTTTAGGCGGCAACGATTCCCATTCAAAATAATATACATAGGCGTCCGAACTACATTAAAAGCGTCAGAACGACTTGTATTCGTTTAAAGGACGGCAAATCGCAGACAGTATAGCCAAAATGTACAAAACTTAGAAATTTTGAGAGATTTGAGCAAGAGGAGAAAAATGAGCTAATTTTGGACATCAATATCATTGAAAAGGGTGTGAAAAGAGCAATTCATTTGAGATTTCACCTTGGATTTCATTTGAGGTTAGTGAGTTTTAAAATTTATTTTGTTTTAGTATGAAAACCATGAATTTAGGATATCAAAGGATGCGTTTTTTCAATTTTTAGGGTCTAAAATGATAGTCATGGAGTTTGGGGTTGGTTGTGATGTGTTTATATTGAAAATGATCGGGACGCTTGAAATTAAAGATTCAGTTTGGACGGTTGGTTTGATATCGTTCGGACGGTGTGAAACTTTAGGCGGCAACGATTCCCATTCAAAATAATACACATAGGCGTCCGAACTACATTAAAAGCGTCAGAACGACTTGTATTCGTTTAAAGGACGGCAAATCGCAGACAGTATAGCCAAAATGTACAAAACTTAGAAATTTTGAGAGATTTGAGCAAGAGGAGAAAAATGAGCTAATTTTGGACATCAATATCATTGAAAAGGGTGTGAAAAGAGCAATTCATTTGAGATTTCACCTTGGATTTCATTTGAGGTTAGTGAGTTTTAAAATTTATTTTGTTTTAGTATGAAAACCATGAATTTAGGATATCAAAGGATGCGTTTTTTCAATTTTTAGGGTCTAAAATGATAGTCATGGAGTTTGGGGTTGGTTGTGATGTGTTTATATTGAAGTGATTCCGATTTGGGTTAATTTTGACATGAATTTGTGGTGAAAATAGAGTTTGTGCGGCTAAGAACTGTATTGTTTGACTATCGCAGTCCGAACGACATATATATAGCCTGTCCGGACCCATTTATTTGGATCATACGTTTTTGGAAAAACGTCTGAACGATGATATGTATTGTTCGGACGTTATGTTACGTCCAAACGGTTCTATGTATTGTCATGCATATTCATTTAATAACCCTAGCCCCCGTTTAAGAATTACACGAAGTTCAGATAACGCTAGCAATGTCGGGTCCTTCCCTTAGGGATAGGAATGAATTACCGTCCTCCACCACAACCAGTGGCACTCAGAGTAGTTGTGCATGTAAGTATCTTACACCGTCAACCTTTTTAAATTTATATGGTCAACTGAATTTTAAATTCATTGTTCTTCATTTGTAGCGACGTCTGGAATCAAACATGTTCGAGGTAGTACGAGTAGGACTGTTCCTTTATAAAAAGACACATACTAGTAAGGTTGTCAAGTGGAATTCTGCAGATGATGGATGAGCAGGAATGAAAGAAAGACGAAGAGTTGTTGCAGATGATGGCAGAGCTGCAACGCAAAAAAGACGAAAAACACCAAAAGATGATGCAGGAGCAGCAAAGGACCCTAGTGGAACAAAAAGAACGGAGGATGCAACTAACAGCGGAGCATATGAGTGAGTAGATGATGGAGCAGATGAAACAGCTGCAATCTCGTTCGACACCCAAACGAAAAATTGTGTAGATTTATATTGTATTTTTACTACCTAGTCAAGTTATTGATTATGTATTTTATTTACTTTTTTTTCTAACAATTGCATATTTGCAGACATTTTATTATATTATGAGCATCGAATATCTTTTTATTATATTACTTTTAAATTTTTAATTAAATTAATTTAAATACGAAGCAAATCGTTCGAACGGTAACAAAGGTGGTCCGAACGGTTATTTGGCCTCGATAACATGTGCACGCATAACTTCCCGTCCGAACTCTTCGCATTTAATTAATCTGTCCGAACGAGTTCTGAGGATGACAAATAGATATTTCGTCATAAATGAAACAACAGTGAGGACGTCTTTACAACAGCGTCCGGACGCTATGTAATCCTGTTCGGACCATTTTATATAATAGTGCGCACAGATTGTATATGACGAAATTCATTTCGTCACCTTGGATGAACCGTTCGCATGAGAGGTTCGAACGTGTAGTGAGTACGTTCGCACAACTCATGTGAACGGATGGACTGTACTGGGCATTACGATTTTCAATTTCGTCGCTATGAGACAAAACCGTTCAAACGGTGTTGTAAACCGTCCGAACGGGTTTGAGCGACAAAACGCAAAGATCGTCACGTAAAACTTTGCATGACGAGCTTTAGGTGACAAACCGGTTTTGTCACCCAAAACAATAGGTGACGAAATTTGTACTTTGGGTGACAAATTGTTTTGTCACCCAAAGTGTTTTTCTTGTAGTGAGAGGAGGTATCATGGGAATTAGAAAGTGAAATGTACTCAAAATAGCCGTAGTTTCGAGAAGAACATAATTAAGAAGGATTGTTATTCTGTTAGTTTTGTTTTGTGATAGAATTTTTACAGAAATTAGGTGTTCTTTTTGCTTTGCTTCATTGGCTGCGTCTCTCCGCTATATGACTAAATGCTTGAATAAGGATATATGAGAATTATGTGGTTGTGTGTAATATATATAAATGCACCTTATTAAATTATGATATTGAAATTAACTATTTTTACCATGTTATCAGATATTGTCGTCGACCCGGTGCTCCCAGTTCATGACTTCCCCACCCTCTGACACCAGTCCCCTACAAGACTTCTGTGCTGCTATCATTAATTTCACTTCTGCTAGTACGTACAACAGAAGTACATAGTACGTGATTAGTGTTTTGAGGCAATCTTTACATGGACCTTTTCATTTTACGCATCACATGTTATCAATCGTACACATTATTAAGTGTCCTACGTCTTATTTGACACGGTAACAAACTTTCTTTCTCCATGAAGAGTTTGAAAATTGAAAGTTCTGTAAAGACCCAAAGCTTGCCACAGTCAATGACTTCTTCACTGGGCTCCATATTCCTGGCAACACCACAAACCCACTTGGGTCGAATGTCACTGCAGTGATTGTCAACAATTTACCAAGCCTCAACACACTTGGCATATCCATGGCTCACATTGACTTTGCACCATACGACCTAAATCCTCCTCACCCACCCTCGTGCCACTGAGATTTTAGTAGTCGTAGAGGGTACTCTGTATGTAGGCTTTGTCACATTCAATACTGATAACCGTCTCAAAGTTCTGAACAAGGGCGACGTCTTTGTATTCCCAGTTGGTCTCATTCACTTCCATTTGAATGTCGGAAAGACCAACGTCATTAGTTTTTCCGGTCTCAACAGCCAAAATTCCGGTGTCATTACCATAGCAAACAGAGTCTTTGGATGTAATCCTCTTATCAATACCGATGGTCTGACCAAAGCATTCCAAGTTGACAATAACAACTAGGGGAACATACGTATTTGACAGCTAGATAGTTGGGATATATTCGAATATAGTATAAAGTTCCTATTTATGGTTCTCATGTAACGTCACAAAGACTTATAATGTACCTTTCTTTTAGAGTTGCATGATTAAACAATTACATGCACAATCAAAATTATACCTTTTATTGGGATATTACTTATAACTGCTATTGATCATATATGCCTTTGGATCGACTTCTTTCATAAAGGAGTGTGTACAGAGAAACGAAGGTTGCTCCCGCTAAGTTGTAGAAGAAGGGCATTATTCTAAGAGGCCACGGAGAAACTAAATTTTAGAAAAAGAGTACTAAAGTGTAAAAATCCATTAAATTTCAGTAGGTTTTTCGTCTTGCATAGGCAAAAAAAAAAAGAATAATAATAGAGAAATATCATAGTATCTTAGGATTCTAAGGCCCATTGGGCGAGCACTTTCTTTTAACTCTTCGATTTTTTAGTGTCTCGTTTGGAGCGAGCCGTGCCGCGATATTTTCATACCCATCACAAACGTTATTCCTTACCTTGAAATTCAAAATAGAAATTGTTGAAGTAGCCACGTAAGTTCATCCTGTTCTAGATCTGTTCATGAGTGAAATATGTGCCCTTGAAGCTATGAAATTAAATAGCATGAAGCTAGCTAAGATGATAGAATAAAGTACCTACTTTTGAATTTTGTGAACTCAATTAAGTCGCATGTCATTGTTTTTTTATTTCTTTCGTGTTTTTGCATATATTCGTTATACATATCGGAAAATTGTACGAACAACTGTTTATGAAAGATCACGATTGAATGAGCCTATTATTTTTCGCAATGCAGCGGAGTCCAATATCAACCCAAGTGGGGTAAATTGAGATTATCAAAAACTTAGCGTTTTTGGATAAAAACACAGATCTGAAAATATTTAATGCTATAAAGAACGAAGAACAATAAATGACAGTAATAAAGTAGAAGAGTAGGGATGAGAGATAACACCGCTATTTTTAGGTGGTTGGGCCAAGACTTGCCTACGTCCAGCCCCAAGGTTGTTGCCTTCATTGGGTTTCTCCATTATAATCCAATAGTGTCTACAACTTAGCTTTCGGGTGCTAAGTGACCGTTACAAGAGTTTTCTCGAACTCACTCTTCAACTTGTACTCAAATCTCAAAGCCTATAGATTTCTTATATCCTCACAGGTAGACCCAAGTGTATCCCAAAGCTAGATCAGCAAAACAATGCTCAATAAATGGCTATAAGACAAGATCTGATGATGATGACAGCAAGACAGTAGCAGATCTATTGGAAAATATGCAACCCTTGTCTTTTGCTCTTTTCTCACTTTTTGAAGGTCAGGTCAAGATTGATGATGTATAGAGGCAAAAGGTGTGCAAAAGATATATTTTCTCTCTCTATAAGGTTCCCTTTATAGGTCTTAAGTGTTGGGGAGTCCCTAGGGCCGTTTTGGAATGTTGGAGAGGTGTCCTACGTGCCAAAACGTTTTGATTCGCGTGTTGAGTCATCTTTTTAAAAACTGTGTTCCCGCAACATGTGTCAACACATACATGCCTATGTGTCGACACCTTCATCAAGTCTGGAACTGACTCATATGTGCCTGTGGCATGTGATGACACTTCCTTCTCCATGTGTCAACTCTATCTTCACATGTGTCGACACCATCGAAATGGCAATCCGGCTGTTATGCTATGTGTCGACACCATGTTGGCAGATTGAGTGTTTTTAGTGCCTTTTGATATGCAATCCTTTCAATTCCAACACTAAAACTCCGACAATGAAAAATATCATAGTTTAGGTGTAAGCCATAGTGGTTAAATCGATTATAGGGCATAAAGAATTAGAGAGTGATATAAATACAATTGAGTACTCTCGATTGAATAGTAGAATGATAACCATGTATCCTAAAAATAATTTAAAGTTATTTTGTCATTTGTTATCATCAAAATCAAGTTAGATAGCTCAAGAGTAACGTGGTCTAACAGCAGCATTGTTCTTTCCCCAAATTGAAAAATCATTCAAATGCAATAAAGAAACATTGGAATGTGAGGCGCACCTACTGCCACTAATGCACGTCTTTTCAACACGTTCCATTTATTTTGATGCCAGTCCAAATGGTATGCCTAACCCTTCAAACGGTAAATGAATAGTTGTAAGCTTCTACAATTTTCACACTCAAACTGTCTGAATGGTTTCATACCTACCGTTTACATTGTTTAGAAGGGACTTGAAAGGATCTTCAGTGACGACTTGGGCGGCAAAAGCCATGAGTTGGAGGATAGGTGCCGAGATGAGGCGCCAAGGACACACATGGGCACTCATGACACGCCCACAGCGCGCGCAGTGACAACACCGCAGCCAAGCTAGGCACCCCAACGCCCATGCCTGGCATGCCAGCCAGCCGGCCACAGACATGCCATGACAGCACATGGCCTTGCCCATGGCCATGCCATGACACGGCGCCACAGCAAGTCCTTGGCCACCAGCCAAGCCATGCAGTAGCAGCAGGCCAGCAGAAGAAGAAGTGTCATGACACAGGATGACATAGGTGGAGAAGAGATCAAAGATCATTTGACGGTACTTATGAAATGGCTCCACCGCCCACTTTACGGACCGGTGTTGACATTTTGACGGAACTAGAGGGTATTGAACATTTTTTAGTCAAGTGTATGGAAGAAACGAAGTATTTTCTTTACATTGCCTTATTGGAAGGATAATATGTTGCGCCATAATCTAGATGTGATGCATATAGAGAAGAATGTAGTTGACAACATTATTGGTACGTTGTTAAATGTGGACGGGAAGACAAAAGATAACTATAAGGCACGTCTTGACTTACAAAGCATGGGAATAAGACATGATCTTCATCCAAGGACCACTCCCGCAGGACATGTGTATTTTCATGCAGCTTGCTTCTAATGACTCGTGATGAGAAAGAAGGCTTCCTAAAAGTGATAAAGAATGTGAAAGTGCCGGATGGTTTTGCTTCGAACCTATCACGTTGTGTCAAGATTCAATAACGTAATATCAGTGGTTTGAAGAGTCATGACTCCCATATTTTGATGCAACATTTGATGCCCATTGCCATACAGAGATCGTTACCAAACAATATTTGTTCTCCTTTAATCGAGTTGTCATGTTTCTTTAGGGAAATTGTTCAAAAATATTACGATTAGAGGACCTAGATCGACTTGAGTGTCAAATTCCTCTAATATTGTGTCAACTTGAAAGGATATTTTCGCCTTCTTTTTTCACTATTGTGGTGCACTTGGTCGTACATCTAGTTGCAGAATGTAAGATGGGTGGACCGGTCCAACTTCGATGGATGTATCCTATTGAGAGGTAATATTAGTTATAAAAATATTTTACGTATGTTTCTTTGCATATGTGTGTTATTGTTTGAAAGTAATATTGTCGGTGTAGGTGCATGCATCGTTTCAAATCTTATGTTCGCAATACAGCCGCACCTGAAGGCTCTATTGCTGAAGGATACATCGCAGATGAATGCCTAAGTTTTTGTTCAAGATATTTAGAATCAGTTCCAACGATCTTTAATAGATCCTCTAGAAATGTAGACGAAACTACGGGAGGAATCTCTTACGTTCGTCTTGATACAAAGGCGTGCATGCAAGCCCATCGATATGTCCTTTTTAATTGCGACGAGTTAGTCCAAATTCGCTTGTAAGTGATGTCAAACAATTAACTCTTGCATTAAGAATGTTTATATCAACTAGAATGTAAGTTTTAGTTGTATTGTCCGTGCAGAATGCATAAGGATCGATTGAAGGCAAGCAATCGTAGGAGTCTTCCCACAGATTTTGTCATCGATAAGATGCATAGGGATGAATTTTGTGATTGGTTTCGAGACTATGTATGTTTTATATTTAAAATGTTTTGAATTGCTTGGTTACTTTAAAACTTATAAATAGTGTTAATATTGGGTTTTTGTCCAAGGAAAACAGATTCAAAATATGGACGATGCAAGGAAGCGTGAACTTCAAAAGAGGGTTTTATGGCTTGCTAAAGGTCCAAACCCCGAACCTAGATCATTCAGTCGATACATACGTAATGGTATGAAGTTCCGTACAAAAGAGAATAAAATGGGCAGAACGACTCAAAATAGTGGTGCTTGTGTGCCTGTTGAAGGGGGCACCATATATTACGAGCGAATTACAAGTATTATTGAGTTAAACTATTTTGATTCGGAACGTTTTGTACTATTCAAATGTGATTGGATTGACACTGCTATTGGTAGGGATATAAAGTTGATGAGTTTGGATTCAAACTTGTAAAATTTTCGCGTTTAGTGCATACTGGAGAGCGATTAAGCGATGATCCATTCATATTGGCATCACAAGCATCTCAAGTATACTATGTATCTGATGAAAGGCATCCAAATTGGGAAGTAGTTGTCAATACTAAACCAAGAGATGTGTTTGATGCTGGTAATGGACTGATGTTTGATGACGAGGTGGATGACTATTGTGAGAATGAAACTTACAATTTCAACTTTGAGCAAGTCCTTGAGAATGTACAAGATGATTTGAAGTGGTTTAGAAATGATGTGGAAGAAACAACATTAGATATATCTCAGGACGTACCTATGGTATGTGAATTTCACGATCTTTGATTTTTCTCTTGAGACTTATGAGTTTCTTGTTTCTCCAATTTCAGATATCGTCATGTTATTAAGACGGAATGTAGGTGTCACGTGCACTTGGTGTTTTATGTGTACACGATGTTTATGAGTACAAGTTTCTTGTTTGTCCATTCATTTCCTTTTCAGTTCATTTAAGTCATGAAATATCTTCCAGGCGCTGCCTTATTGTTTTTTTTTCAAATCACATGGATGGATTTTTATTATTTGGATTGTGTGTAGGTACAATGACGAGGAAGAGGTTCAGGACTATATCCTCATCAGCTACTCTAGCTACACCAACTACGTCATCACCGCAACAGGCTCCAATAACATCGTAGCAGGCTAACCATCTCATCAATCTACGGTACCATTGTTCGAAGATGAACCTTCGAACAATGACGACACACTAGGTATGTTAAAAATCAAAATAGTGATAATTTATTTCATTTGTTTGTGAATTTAATTTTACATGTTAAATGTGCAGATAATACTCAAGTTCGTAAAGCGAGTGGTGGGACGCGCATGACTCAGGTGCGGAAAATAAAGGAGGATTGTTGGACACTTATGACGGTATACATTATTTTATATAAGCCAGGATGAAATGCACTTATATAAGTTTAATAATTTACGCACCTAACTCTTATGGTATATTTTGCAGAACCGATTTACAATCCCCGAGGGTCCATTGAGGGATGTAGTGAAACATTGGTTCCTCAAAGATTTCGGTGAAAAATAGAGGAACTTTAAATGTAATTTGAAGACTAAATATTTCAACAAGGCCTTTACACCTTAATATGTGAAAAGTAAAGCTCCAACAGATGTTAATTTGGAGCAATTTTGCAAGTTAGTAGACTTTTGGTATTCTGAAGCAAGACGGTTATGCCATTATTTCTTTGTATTATGTATGTCATGAATGTAATATTCATTATTAATATATAATGTCTTGGTATTAATGTAGCGCCGAAGTTTGGCCGGGAAACAAAGTCGATCGCTACAGACGTCTGTGCACACTGCAGGATCTAAAAGCTTTGCACGTCATGCTCATGAGATGGTACATAGTACTCAATTACTTTGTTTGCTCAGTTGTTATTATTAGGATTGTTATAAGTAATTTACAATTTCATCATTTCATATGGTGTCTGTGATGCAGGAAAAAGAGAAACAAGTTATAATTTATCGAGAAGAGCTATATAAAGTGGTCCATTCACGTTCTGACGGGTCTCTAATGAATCCGGATGTAGCAGAGAAAATAGTATGTCACTATTACATTAGATACTTATTTGAACCCCCAATGTATTACTAATCATAATTTAACTGTATGTTCTGTTATTTCAGAGACGAATGGATGGGATTCAAGTGAATGATCCAACAATTTCACAAGCTTTGAGCCAATCTAGAATGAGTGGCAGCATTAGTTGGTCACCATCTAACCGCTATGCACAAGTGATTGGTCCAGAACGACATGGTCGCATTCGCGGTGTTGGATTAGGACCAACTCCTTTATCCCATCCTACTAACACTAGCAGAATATCCACTCAGCCTACATCATCTAATAACGACCAAATAGTGGACATCCAGGATAGAATGAAGACATTAGAGTCTACAATTTCATCGCTTCAATCTACAATCCATGGCTACAACCTTGGTAGAAATGTTAGTTACTTACCCTCAGATAATCACTATTGATTCTATTTACGTATTTTCCTTGCTAATTGTTTGTTTAACTTTTGTAGGAGCAACGTGAAAACCAAAATGTTGTCAATCTCAATCCTCACCAGGGACCACCATCAATTCATAGATCATCTCATGCAAGCCGGAAAACGTTTCATGATAAGATACTAACATAAATGAAGATTGCCATTAATTTGATTTTAAGTGTGTACTAAGATTGCCATTTGTTTAATTTATGAAGATTGCCATAGGTATAATTTGATATTAATTTTCTAATATTGCAATTGTAGACAATGTTGATGGTGAGGGTGATGGTGATGATGATGCAAATGTTGGAGCAAATGGTGATAGTGCAAGTGCTGAAGCTGCTAAAGATTAAAGTTATTGTTATTTGTTGTTCAATATCATTACTTGCTAGTTTATAGACTATTGCAAAATTTTTATAACGTATTTGTGTTTTTTGCAAAACTTGTAAGACGTGGTTATTTAGTCAATGATGAAATCTATTTTGTTTTATTATATTTTTCTATTACAATGTTTTTAATACAGATTTAGTGGGCTGGACAAAAATAAAAATTAGTTAAATTCGGGTCTATAGCGGCGGTCGAGATCGCTGTTATATGACCGCCGCTGAATAATCGCTGCTATAAACCCGAAGTTCTATTGTGGCGGTTCCGACTGCTGGTAACGGACCGCTGCAATAGTCTCGACGTCTTCACCAGCGGTCTCCAAAACCGTCGCTATATCCTACCGCGATGGTCACAGTGGCAAAACCGCTGCTAATGTTTTAGCAACGGTTTTTTAGCAATTAACGGCGGTTTTCGACCCCCACTAAAGTCCTTTTTTGTAGTGATGGAAGATTGCTGTGAAATGATTGTATTAAGGGACGGTGTTGTGTGTTTAAGGGCCAAGGGCAGTGGCCAAAATACTTCTTAGGGGATTTGGGAGGCTAGGGGTTGGCCTTAGGTAAAGGCTAATGTGCATGCAATAATTATCTCGATCATTTTAGCTTATTTTTATGTTTGATTGCGCATTGCTTATATTTGGTACACTTGTGAGTTTTGTATTGTGAAAATGGGAATTGAAGGCCATGTTAAGGGGAAGGGACATGGCAATGGCATGTGGAGGGCTCCTTGTGTGCTTAAATGGTGAAGTATGGTGTCAAAAGTGGCATTTGGCAATGGGTTGGTATTTTAAAGGGAAAATAATGAAAGTTCAAGCATCCTTTTTGGTATGGTATGCCATAGATCGACATATTATGTTACACTGGTGATTTTGATGTTTGAGAGCACGTTAGCAAAGAGATAAATGAGATTAAAACCATAGGAAACATATGCATGAAAATTTTTACCCTTCACTATAAGGTACCGAATGCACTGTTTGATGTTTCAAGTGGAAATATGTTTTATTTTCACACACAAGTTTCCAATAGGGGAATTCATTAATTTTATAAATAGTAGAAACAAATCCCATTAACATTATCTCCGTTGAATAATCACATTAATGTTTGATCATCATTTTTAGTCAATGATTGAGCATTCATGTTACATACATACCATGTGAGAGAAAACGAAGAATGGGGAATTGGAAACAAACCCACCAAGGTAGTTTCTGAGGCACATCGGGGAGAGTGCAACCCCCATTACAGGGAATGTGTGGGCTACCATCGAGGCATCAATGCCATTGCAACTGACAATGCTTAACCATTTGGTCACTTTTTTGCCAGATTTTATCTCTGCATATCTTGAATGTGAGCAGCCCTCGACCCCATGCTTACCGGGAATACCACTTGCTGAAGAGAAGACTTCGGAGCAAGATTTGTGGACCATTATGCAGGGAAAGACCAGTACAATTGTTGGCACTCTGTCCTGGTGGATGATGCACTTGGTGAGGACCTACAACTTCAATGGTAGATCCCACTCCACGGAGCGCATTGCATGCTCCTAATTGGTTAGTAGACCCAGATAGATCTCCTGCTCTCCTTGTATAAGCTGATTGTGAAGGAGGCTTGGTCGACGCAGGGTACTAGCTTCCATATGGTGTGTTCATGACGAGGTATTTGGCGCATCATAGTGTCCCTATCCGTGAGGAGGAGTCGCGTACTCTGGTCAACAACACAATAAACAAGTCCACCGAGTCTAGGGGCAGGAGGAACTTGGTTACGCGGTTGGCTTGTAGGGTAGCGGTCGAGGTTGTGGCAGCACCGGCCCACACGAGGGCGCCTGGAGCGCCCCCTCCTTGGGTGGCCCATATTTTTGGGGACCTAGATACCCGTATGAGTGCGGTTATCAAGGTCGCATTGCAGCCTTTGGAGCAGCAAGTGGATCGATTGGAGAAAGAGATTAAAAAGCTCCAGTTCGATCCCAAGGACGAGCGTACAAACGCGTTGCTCCATGACCAGGCGGTTATGAGTCACGTGGAGGGTGTACAGAAGACCCTGGATGCCTTACAGATAGAGGCACTCGGAGATATTCCTGCAGACGTGGCAACGTCTTTTGATATTGGAAATCTTTAGATTTATCACTTTATTATTTATTGTGTTTTTATTTACATATTTCGGAGGTTAGGTTTATATTTTGGGTATTTATTGATTTCAGATATGTATTGATTTTGCTTACAGTTTGAGTTGGTTTTATTTTTTATTATTTTTCAATTTTAGATACATGAATTGACGGAAAGTACATATTTATAACGATATGTCTAATATCTAAGTACATATTTATAAATAAAAATATACATAAATAATTAATAACGATAGATCAAATAAATAATATAAGAATTTACATAAAATCTAAGTACATATATCTAAGTACAAATATGTTTTTAAATAAAATAAATAATGATCCATGAAATAAATAATTAATGTACAAAATATAATAATTTAATATAAAATACATAATAATCTAAAATAAATAACAATCGTTCAAATAAACAAACAATAAAGGGAATATGAGAATTTAATAAAATATCTACGTACATATATACATAAACAATCCAAATACACATAGTTGATGATGGAGTACTAATCTAAGAACATATACGTAATGAGTGGTAAAGACGTGATTGAACACATGTCTTTAGATGTTTGCACACACAAACTATACATAAACAAAGTCTATTAAGATATGTTTAGATTACATAAAAACATGTCAAGTACACACCATTAATCATGGAAGCATATAGAAGGAAAACATGTTCAGGTTGTACATGTTATATCATAAAAACATAGTGCAAGAGTTAGTTTATACAAGCTATAAATGATATGAAATCATATTTAGCACAAGATTATAAATTATTAATATAGGGCATGTATGAAGATAACATCATAAATAAAGATAATTTTATAATTAAGTTGTTTTCAGTTTATAAAGCATTTTTTTAAAATTAACATCACCGATCAATCGATCGGGTCAACATGGTGATGTTTAGATGTTTATTGACGTTCGAACGGCCAACTATATCGATCTATCAGTATAGACACTATCGTTTTGATGTGAGCTTGTTAGCCCAAGGTTGTTTTACAACCAATTTATTAGTGATTTTGATGATAACAAAAGTTTATAAGTTTTTGAAGACTTTAGAATCTATTTTATCAATCCACAAATTTCATGTTATATCTCAGAAAGAATTGAGTTTATCTCTCCAAAAAATCTTCTCAATGCACTTAAAGATCTTTACACATGATGTTTGATAAATTCTTCAAGTTATGGACACTTAAAAGAGTTTTGGAATGGGATGAAAACTTCAAAGCCATTGATTTTTGTCTCCAGGACTTTTAGGTGTCGACACATTCAGGACATGTGTCGACACATTGACCCTATAGTGTCGACACATTGCACTGACACCCGATGACATGTGTTTTTGACCAAAACATGTGTCGACACATTGACCTTATGGTGTCGACACATTGCACTGACTCCCGAGCACTAATTTTTAGTTTAAATTTTATGTGTCAGCACATGTCATTTGAATTGTCGACACAATACACGGGTTTGAGGATTTTACGGAATGACATCAGAGACATCAAATCGCTCTTTATTTCATTGGCAACTTTCCAACGGCTATTCTGACCTACCCAGTCAACCGTTGAAAACAAAATGGCTTAAATACATGACCGGTTGTTGAAGAAAAGCAGAAGTTCTCACCTACACGACGAGTTTGCATTTACTCGTGACCTAACTTCTTTAGAAAGAGAGAAAGTTTTGAAGAAGAGTGAAGTTCCGCTCCTACCAAGAAGACCTGTTATTCTCCTCGCCCCATTTTAAGTCTTCTATTGTAAATCTTATCCTTTTCCTATCATTTGCGCCTCACATTTGTAAATTCGGTTTCAAGAGCCAATACATGAGCTTTTCTATTTGTACCCATTCAAGTTAAAACATTGTGAGTGGAGAAAGCTCAAGGAAGTCAATAGGCTTGGGGGTGGATGTAGGCAAGAGTTTTGGCCGAACCACCTAAAAATTACGGTGTCATCTCTTCAACCCTTATCTCCTAAAGTTTCATACTTTCTATTATTCTTTACTGCAGTGGTTTATTGTGATTGGTGTGTGAGTCCTACTTTTCAGGATTAAGGCAACCCAAGAGGGGGGTGAATTGGTTTTCTAAACTTTTCGGTTAAAACCCCCAAAGTTGTGCTTGCAAGTAAATACTACTTTAGCACAAGTATATAATATGCGGAACTGTAAATAAATGCTAAAGTAAGGAGTAGGGATAAGAGAAGCAAACACAATATTTTTAGGTGGTTCGGCAAACCTTCCTACATCCACCCCTCAAGCTCCTTCACCGAGCCTTGAGGTTTTCCACTATTCTCCAATAGCTTTACACACTAGCTTCCGGGTGCTAGTGAACCGTACAAGTGTTTTCTCCCGGGCTCAACACTTAAACCCACCCAAGTGGTTTTTCTGACTCACCACTCACAACCTCACCAAACTTGAGATATACACTTTCAAAGCTTCTTTTTTAGTGAACAACCTCACTAAAGGAAACACCTCTATTGGATAGGTAGATAGAAGAACAAAAACTCTCTTGATAAAGTAGATATGAAAATGGAAGCTATATCTCTTTATTCACACAAAGACAAGGATATGAAAGTGTGTTTTGTGTGAATGCTATGAGAAATATTGAATAAGAAGGTTTAGACTATTTCTCAAGTAGAAGAAATGATATGTGGTCGTTGGGTTTTCATTTTAGACGAAATGAAGTGTATTTATAGGCCACATATAAAAACTAATCCTTTATAGCCGTTGGGAGTTTTTGCTAAAACGAGCCAGTCGACCGCTACATGAACCGGTCGACCGCTTCAAGTTACCGTTATTCCAACGATCATATTGTCAGAAGCTTTAACGACTCTTTTTTCAAAACCAACCGGTCGACCGCTACATGAGGCGGTCGAAGTACCGGTCGACTGCTTGAACAGCAAGCGGTCGACTCCTCAACTTAAGCATGATCTGGTTCTTTTAAAAACAAGGTTTTTGACCACTTTTAAACACCCAATTTGGAAGACATACTTCCCATAAGTATATGAAGGTTTGGAGGTTTGATTAGGGTGTTTTTGAAACCTACAAAAACATTTTAATCTTTCAAACAAAACTTAAAACGGTTTATGCATATCTTGAAAGATATGCAAGTGCGTGATTCAAATCCTTGTCAAATGTGAAATAAAAAGTTATAAGGATTATACCCTAAGGTCTTGAATCTTCGTTTTAAGCTCCTTGCATCTTTTTTTTCTTCTTTCTTCAAAGTTTGGCTCTTTTCGTCAAGTTGTCTTTGTCTTTGAAGATGTCCATTTTGTAAACTCATCCATTTATTGAAATCATCAAAATCTTGATTGTGCACAAAAGCAAACATGGTGTTTTAACTCTATTTAGAAATTGTTAATTTTTATTAAAACTCAATTCACTCCCCCTCTTGGGTTGCTACATAGACTTTCAATTGGTATCAGAGCTGAGGTTTCAACTATTTTAATGGCAACCCTAGTTAGTATCTCCTTAGCTGAAGGTCAATCCACAAATAGACCACCACTCTTCAATGAAACATGTTATAACTATTGTAAAGTTAGAATGAGAATCTATATCCAAGCCATAGATTGTGATGTGTGGAGAATAGTCTCAAATGACCCTAGATTCCCTAGAAACAAGGAAGGTATATTAAAGGATGAAAAAGAAATTTGATGATGATGATTTGAAACTCATGTCTTTAAACTCAAAAGCTATGAATTTGTTATATTGTGCTTTAGATTCAAATGAGTTTAATCGTATTTCCGATTGTGAGACCGCAAAACAAATTTGGGATAAAATCCAAGTAACTCATGAAGGTACAAGTCAAGTAAAGGAATTTAAAATAAGTATGCTTGTTCATAGTTATGAGCTCTTTAAAATGAAATCTGATAAATCTATCTCATCCATGTTTACTTGCTTTACTGATATTATAAATGGTGAGAAAAAATTTTAGGTACTTACCTAAATCTTGGGAACCCAAGGTCACTTCTATTCAAGAGGCAAAAGACTTGACCAAGCTCTCATTGGATGAACTCATGGGTTCTCTCATGACACATGAGATCAACTCAGTTAAGGGAGATGAAGAAGAAGGCAAAGGAAAGAACTCATCGGTTCTCTCATTGGTTGGTTTTGTGATGATTTATTTAACTTGGGATAGATTTGGGTATTTGTGGGTAATGTGGTTATGATTTGTGATGATTGGAGGTTACTGTTGGGTTTTTTATATGTACATTGGAATGGATTTTGCATGGCCTTAATTTGGGAGTATTATGGGTGAAGATTTGAGGGTGTTGGGTGGTTTGTGCGAATTTTTTCGTTCTACGTTAAATATGATCGATCGTCTTTATTTACGATCGATCAGCAGAGTTACCGATTGAGAGGTGGTTTATGTAAAAATTGAATTATGATGTGTTTTTAATTGCATATGTAGTGCGTAATTGTTATTAATTGCATATGTTTTACGTAATTGTTCATATAAATGACTTGATTGATAGGACACAAGAAAAATCAGTACATGTGTAGACTATCAGGTCAGATCATATGTCCTTGCTGGATTTGTAGGAATGTAGTGTTTCAAGTATTGGATAAATTAGAAGATCATATATACATTAATGGGTTTGATGTGAGTTATAAGTTATGTGTGTTTCTTGGGGAGGTTATTCAACTTTCTACAAATCCTAGTCAAGAGGCAGGGGTTGAAATGGGATGAAGCAAATGCTAACCAATGTTCGTGCAGGGATAGAAGGTGTGGCAGGGGTTGAAACGGAGAACCATGATGTTAGAAAAACCCCCACTTCAGAACGCAAGGCTTTTACACCCTTTGATAAGTTATGGAAAAGGTAGGTTAAGGTCCTGGGTATAGTAAGTTTAGTAAGTTCTCATTTACGGTAGGGCAGGGTAGAGGTACCAGTGGGGGCGGTTGTGTCCCCAACCGCCACCGCTACCGCTAGGGCGGTTCCGGTTAAACCGCCCATGCTATGGGCCTTTGCTTTTTTAGCCCAATTCAATTTTCTTGGGCTTTAGGGTTATTTGACCTTATTTTTTGGGCTTTTGGGGGGGGGGGTTTGGGTGTTATTTAAGGCCATATTTCTAAGCCCTTTTAGCCTTAGCCAAAAATTTTGGGCTTTATCAATTGTGTTTTAAAGTCCAAACCTGATTATTACCTATCAACAAACCTAATCAATGCCGTGACACCCTTATAACAGTCGGTAACGTCAAATACTGTTCGAAATCTTTGAGTTGTGCATTTGTTCTAAATTTGCTGGAATTCTAACAAAGTCACTGCTATAGCAGTATGTGAATTTGATGGTTTGACAAAAGAATGTGGCATGTCTCTCGTCATTAAAATGACCCAAAAAGCATCAGATTCAATACTATGTTCGATCATTATAGTCATCAGTAAAAAACTCAACCTGTTTTTATCTCAAATCATGTTTTAGGGAAATTAAATTTTACTTGAAACTATAGATAGAACTTCTCTCATGGAGGTCATGGGTTCATGTCTCCATGAGCAGAAACTTTAAATTGAGGTTTAGTGCCTTTGGTGGGGGCTAAATTACGACGTAATGCAAGTAATTAACAACACATATGAAGTACACAAACAAAAATAGTTAGAACAACATCCTTGCTCGGCTGCTCCACTTTTCATCCTCCTAATCAATGATAGTTAGAAGATCCGCTGTCAAATTGGATAACTCTACAAACACCAAAATACACAATGTCAGAAATAATTAACATATAAAGTCATATATTCATGAAAAATTGCAAGTAACTAACTAAAAGAATTACTTGCGTCCATCTTGTAACTTTGTGGATCTTCATTCATATCTGGAGTCATGTCATCCTCATCTGCAACAGGCTCACTCCTAAACCAATTTTGTGCGCAAATAAGACCTTGGACAGTGTTTGGTGCTAAGAAACTCCGAAATGGATCCAGTACTCGCCCTCCAGTACTAAATACATACTCAGAAGGTACAGTCGTGATAGGAATCGCCAACACGTCACGAGCTATGCGAGCAAGGGTAGGATATTTCACGGAGTTCACTTTCCACCACATGAGGATATCAAATGTAGGGGACTTAGCCTCAACAGACTCCATCAAATACCTCTCGACCTCAGATTTGGAGTACAATGCAGTTTGAGATCTCCTATACTCATCAAAGTCATCCCAATCATCGTCGTCATCCTTTGACCCTTGTCCTTTTATGACCACATCACGTCCTACATGGGCCAAATCCATGCAAATACTGCTATGAGCACCACTATCACTATATTCTTCAAACAAACGGTTTAAGGTGCCTCTCACAATAGTTGTCATGCCACGCCCCTCCTCTTCTCCCATTACTTTCTTAAACCAAAACTCCAACATCATCACTTTGAAGCGAGGATCAAGCATAGCTGCAAGAAACAACAACCTATTCACTTCAACAAGATCGCCCCAGTACTTGTTATACTTTGTCATCATGCGCAAAGCCATCTCCTCAAACGACCTATCCCCACTGCAACTATACTTCACCAAATGCCTATGAATCTTAACAAGCTCCTGAAAATAAACGTTAGCAGTAGACACAAGCGATCCCGACATCCTCAAAGTCACATCATAAAACAATTTTAAAAATTTAATGAAGTGAGGAATATGCTCCCAATCATCAAATGTGGGAGGTCCCAAACCCTTCCTCCCATGCCTATCCTCTTTCAAGTACGTCACAAATAACCCATCATCATCCAACATGAGCTCAAAAGCTCGTTGATACTTCTCAGCTACAGACAACATCAAATATGTTGAGTTCCAACGAGTACTAACATCAAGAGTCAAAAACTAACCACATTGGATATTTCTACGCTCAACACATTTTTTGAACGCTATCAATCGGGAGGGTGAGGACTTCACATATCTAATCATATTTCGAATTTTTGATATCGAATCATCAACCTCTTTTAAGCCCTCCGTCACTACCAAGTTCAAAATATGAGCAGAACATCTCAAATGTATAAAATCGTGGCCACATACAACCCCATCTCCATGCAACTGCCTCCTTTTCACTTGATCAATGGCAACAGCATTAGCAGAGGCATTATCTACTGTAATTCTGAGGATCCTCTCAATCTCCCATTCAAACATACAATCTTCTAACTCTTTAGCAATGGCGGCACCCTTATGGTCTTCTACTTTTCGAAACGATAACACCCTCTTATGCAAAGTCCAACCAGCATCAATGAAATGACCCGTCACACACATGTAATTGAAATTCTGAATGGAAGTCCAAGTATCTGTTGTGAAACAAACCCTATACCCATTGACTTTAAACCCATTCCTCAACTTAGCCCTCTCATCCAAATACAGTTGCATACAATCTCTCATTATAGTATACCTAGAGGGAATCTTAAATCTTGGTTTAAGGTAATTGATCAAATTCTTAAACCCTTTTTTTTGAACAGTAGTAAACGGAAACTCATCAACAATTATCATCATTGCAATCAAATTCCTAATACACTTCTCATCAAATTTTCGAGTCACACCCATTACCCCTACATCTGACCCACATCAACATTACCAACCTTCCTCTTATAAAACATGCATGCATGATGATGTTGCCACAACCCCGAAGTTCCATTTTTTTGTGATGGGATGGAAATAACTTACCACAGTAGTTGCATTTGGCCTGAGCCAATAGTGGATTCTCCTCTGGTGCTAGTGGAATCCTGGTGAAGTGCTCCCACACTGGCGACTCCTTAGAATTCTTCCTCTTCTTAGACTGAGGATGTAGGGGTGGTAGCCCACGTGGCTCATTTGTAGTCGTTGCACCCATTTCTTCAGCAGACGATGACGTGAAACCAATGGGTGAAGTACCACTGGCATTACCACCGCTACTAGCACAAGCACTATCAACATCGTTACTAGTATTGGTGGGTGTTGTAAAGCTGCCACCACTATGAGTAGTTTCCATCTGAAATGAGGTTTGAATCAATATAGGATGGTACTAATGAAGATATGTTATATAGTCCTACTTAGCATATAATCAAATATTATATAATGGCCAAATTAATAATTTTCAAAAGGAAAATATTCAGAAATAATTTCATAATGAAGAAAACAAGTTATTCGAATATAATGAAGAAAACCAATATAGGATGGTACTAATGAAGATATTCGAATATTATGTTTAATGCTATGTGTTTTTTTATTTTCATAAGAAACGAGTTATATTATATACGTTGTTTTACTAAGTCATTTCATAATTATTTAAAAGTTTTTTCATTAAGACAAAACATCAAACACTTGAAGTGCATATAAGCATTTGGAGATAAAAACCTAGATCTAGCACTGTAGAACCACAATCACGGTAAAACAAATCACCAATTGACGTTTCCACAACATTTCCAATCACACAACTCAATCAATTCATTAACAGCACAAACATCCCCACCTAAATATACAATAAACTGAAAAAAAAACAAAAAACTTGGTCACATAAGCTAAGCTAAATGCAATGGTTTAAACTTTAAACTTTAAAGGACTTCTAGAACAAGATCCATTACAAGTATATTCCAAAGATCCTTGTACATTTCAATTTGTTAACTAATACAAATTTACAATGCAATTATGAATTACCTAGAAGGAAATCGGTGAAGAGGTCGTGGGGAGTGAAATGCACCGGGGAATGGGGTTGAAGGGTTGTTGCCGTCGAAGGACGCCGAAGGGAGCTGCTGTCGTCGAAGGGCAATAGGGCGTTGGGTGGGGGACTGGGGGGGAGGGTCTGGCCGTGGGGGGTCTGGGGGCGCACGGAAGAAGAACTGAAGAAGGAGTCGAGTGAAGTCCTCATTTTATACTTTTAGGGTTTTTTTTAAACTAAGTGATCAAAACGACGTTGTTGCTCATTAATGAGCAACGATGTCGTTTTGCTTACAAAAAATAAAAAAAAATAAAAAAACACTAAGAAGCGGTTTAGCGGTGGCCCCGCGCGTGTCAAGCGGGGCCACCGCTAATACCACCGGGATTTTCCCGGTGGTGGTACCGCTACCGCTACCGCTATATGCTGTGGCGGTAGCGGTTAAACCGCATACCGCGGGGGGGGGGTTGCCCAGCCCTAATTTACGGTTCGAATTTTGCATGTGAAGTCGGAGAATAAGTTGTCGGTTAAGGCATTTGATATGGTGTCACAATTGATTAAGGAGCCATTGTCAGTGGGGGAGAAGTTACCGAGATCGTATTACGGGATGAAAACATTACGAAAGGGTCTTGGGTTTAATTGCTACAAGATCCACGCATGTCATAATGGGTGTGTGTTGTTTTGGAAGGAAAATAGTGAGTTAGACATATATGCGGTATGTGGGGTGTCTTGATAGAAATTTCTAGACAACTTGCGTAAGGGAATTTTTCGGAAAGTGTTGTGTTAGTTTCCTTTGATCCTTGACTTAAAGGTCTATTTCCCACAAAAGATATAACCCGTGACATGAGATAGGCAAAACAGGTCGATGATGGGAGAGTATAAGGCATCCTGCAGATTCATTAGTTTGAAAAAAATTTGATAAGGACCATGGTTGGTTTGCTGAAGATGCCTGCAACATCCACCTTGGTTTTGCTTTGGACTGGTTCAATACGTTCTGAAACATGAGCAATGCGTACAGTATTTGGCCAGTCGTTTTGTTTTCTTATAATTTACCCCCATGAAAGTATGAAGGTCTCATTTTCACAGATGACTCTTTTGATCCCAGATTGAAAGTCTCCAAAAAATTATATAGATGTATGTCTTCGACCGATAGTGGACGAGTTGAAACAACTATGGGAAAATGGTGTTGAGCCCTATGATGCTTTAGATGGGACGTCATTTCTTATGCATTCAGCTTTGATGTGGAGCATAAATGATTTCCCAAAATATGCCAATATATCTAGATGGAGTACTAAAGAGAAGTTGGCATGTCAACCTTGTAATGTTGACACTAACTATAAGTGGTTGAAGCACGAGAGAAGAGTGTGTTATATGGGTCATAGGAGATACTTGCCATCGGAGCATGCATAGAGATCTGATGTGATTCGTTCGATGGGAAGGAAGCACATAAACTTTCGCCCAGGGAGTTAACTAGTTAGGACGTATTGAAACAATGACGCATGTCAGAGAGATTATATTTGGTAAAGCGTTCGGGAAAAATAGGGGGAAGAAGAAACAATTGTCGGGAAATTTGAAGTAGACAAAGAAGATTATTTTTTCCAACTATCGTATTGGGGTACGTTAGGGTTTCGGCATAACTTAGACGTGAAGCACATCGAAAAGTACATATGTGACAACGTGATTGGAATGGTGATGAACATTGAGTTTAAGACTTGGGTTTCAGTGGGTACACATAGAGATCTAGCTGAAATGTGGGTTAAAAAAGACTTGCACTTGGTTCATGAAGGTCAGGTCCAATTGATGCCTCAAGCAGTATATACTTTAACTTGGAAAGAGCAAAGGCAAGCCTATTAGTGGTTAAAATATGTGAGATTTCCCCATGGTTATGCTACTGAGATTTCACCTTGTGTGAATCTAGATGACTTGAAGGTGTCTAGAATGAAAAATCATGATTGTCATGTGTTTTTGTAGAAGGTTCTTACAGTGATGATCCGAGGGTTGTTAAAGGAAGACGTGGGTGGCACAGTGACTGAATTATGTTTATTTTTGTTAGTTTTGTGCTCGCGGACGTTGAAGATGTCTGTATTGCAAAGCATGTCGAAAAGACTTCGGAGTTTTTTTATGCACGTTGGAAATGATTTTTCCTCCCGCTTTTTTTACGATCATGATGCCTTTGGTAGTCCACTTACCATACAAAGGAATACTTGTTGGACCGGTGCAGTACAAATGGATGTATGCAGTTGAATGGTTAATAGGTGTCTTGAAAGGGTCTGTGAAAAATAAGGCGTGTCCCAAAGGGTCGATTGCAGAAGGATATATTGAGAACGAGTGTTCGACATTTTGTTCTCAATACCTCACAGGGGTCGAAACAGTGTTTAATCATTGAGATGAGAACTACAATTGTGAAAGCGAGATGGAGTTACGAGAAAGGTCATTGGATGTGTTCACTCAGAGAATTAGATTGATAGGGGCTGTAAAAAGGCGTGACATAGACGAAGTAGAGTTCAAGAAAACTTGATGGTATGTGCTGAACAATTGCAAATGCATCAGCAACTACATAGAGTAAGTAAAATAAAATTTCAATTTTTAATGCAATACGTTGTCGGTGATTAATTTTATCATACAGAAAATACATGGACGAGTTTCGTAGCAAGGAGTTGGGGTTATTTCTCATATGCATCAGGAACAATTTTGGGACTGGTTCTTAAGGCGAGTACATGTTATTGAGAAAGACGTCTAATTTATATCATGTCTCCGGTTTAAATCGCATTTTAATATTTTGTTGTGGGTTCAAACATTGCGTTCTCAAAATCCATATACATCGGCGATGAATTGTATTCATTGCCACGTGGGCCTAATACATGAGTGATGCGTTATTCTGCATGCGTTTTGAATGGATGTAGATATCATACAGTACAACGGGAAGAACGACGAAGAACTCATAACAGTGATTGTAGACATTTATGCCATGAGATACTTGCAGGGAAGTACGGTATATTTGTTTAAGTGTGATTGGTGGGACATTGGGGATCATCGTGGAATTTGTACCGATGAGAACTTTCAGAGTATAAACACTTCCCGACTGTGGTATTTAGAAAATTCATTTGTTTTAGGAAATCAAGTCAGTCAAGTGTTTTATTTAGTAAATAATATGTATGCACCTATTTGGCGAGTTGTTCAGAAGTTGTCTTGTAGAAATGCATATGACATTCCCAACCCGGAGCCAGATGGTGAAGTTGATGTAAACATCGAATCAGGAGCAGCCATCACGAATGAAGTGTATCAAGAGGACGATGCTATTGACCTATTTATAGACTTCTGACAATTAAACTTTAATCCCCTGTGCGCCAAACGTTATCCCAGCTTTTGAAAATAATGAAGTTTTGGAGGGGATGAACCAGAAATTGAAGAAAATAGCGAAGAAAGCGGGGACGAAGATTCGTTTGAAAGTGATAGCGAGTCTACTTGGGATGACGCATCAGGCAATAATGTGCAAGAATCGGCTTCTGATTAATAATTTTTTCAAGTTTATCTTCTTCGTTCCTCTAATAATTCTGATGTGCTTTTACTGTTAATGTCTCTTTTATCATAAAATATATGTTTTCAGGTTAAATTTTTCTAACATGTTTTTTTTATGTGACAGCTCGCACGGTGAAATGAAGTGTGGACGAAATTTTCCTTTTGTTACTTCGGGACAGCAGCATGGCTCTAGGACTCTGCTAACTATGAGTCTGAGTGCCCAATCTCCGAGTCCGCATACCTCTATGAGTCAAGGCAGTCATGCTTGTTAAACTACGAAATTTTATTGCTTTAAGTTAAACAATGAACTAACTTTGCTAATTTGTTTTTATGTAGCGACATCTGCTTCTAAGTGCGGGCAAGGTAGGACATGTGGGGTCGGTTTGGAAAGGAGTCTTAGGTCCAGGAAATTATCGGTGCATATCCCGAAGGAAGAGTGTGGAGGACAGTATGCCACAGCTGCCATCCTATCCAATAAAATTGGAATGTTGGTCCGCTCACTGATTCCACCCGTAGTTAACAAGTGGAACGATGTTCCAGTAGAAGCAAAAGAGTACATTATGGACTGGGTGTTGGTATTATTGAACTTAAGCATAGTATTCTTGGTTAAGCATTTTGTTTATCAATATAATATTGTATTTTTTGATACATATGCAGGACCACTTCGACCTTGATTACACACATCGGGAGGACGTTAGGACGGTGATGGAGACTATGATGACGGTACATCAAGCGAACCACAACCAGATTTTATGAATAAGCAATCTAAGATGGAGGACACGCTACGGGACCACCGTGAGGGGCGGCATGTGGAGCAGGAGTGCATTCGGTTGGAGCAAGAGCAGATGCGATTGGAGCATGAGTAGTGCAGGCGAAAAAAGGATGTGCGCGTACAGGCAGAAATATCAAAGGAACTGGAGCAGCATATAGGCACTGTAATGGAGAAGAAAATGAACGACATATCAAAGTGACTATTGGGTGCCGACACAAATGATATGTTGTATTGATCCTTTGTGATTGCTACATTATTTACAAATATGATGTTATTTTTGTTTTAACTACAGATAATTATTTATTATTATTCATGTTTATGAATGTGAGTATTGTATTGTTATTATAATTGTGAGACCTCGATTTGCATTGTGCTATTTATGCTTATGTATCTGTTCTTGAATTTAATTTTTGGGGCCTGTTGTTTGGCCAATGTAAGATATTAAGCTACAATGATTATGGTATTTTTATTTCTAAATTTTCCGTAAGTATTTTCATTATGGTTGTGAAGTCAAATTAGTGAAATTTCAATATTTTATTAGTGACCGAATTTCTTCAAGGTAATGTTCCTTCTGCATTTTATAGTATATTGGTATTTAAGGATATTTAAAGTGCAATTTCTCATATTTTTAGTTGTTGAATATCTCTAACTATTTTCATTATAGCCTAATTGATGATTTTGAAGTTTTAATACATATAATTATCCCATGCCTTTATTATGTCACCTTAACTTTCATTTGGTGAATTAAGTGGCATTAGAGAGATGAGTTGAGTGCATCACGTGGGATGTAAGAAACAAAGAAAGAAAACAAAACAAAAAAGGACAAAAGGACAAAAAACTTTCGCCCACCTTAGCAAATGAGATTGGGCGATACATACGAAGTTGCACTTCCCCCTCTTTTATGTGAAAATGAAAGCATGGAAATATTTTTATGACAAGTTAAGTTAAGGGGCTGAAGAAGGTCGGTACCGTACCAGTAAGATAAGTGCATCCACTCCGAAGGACGAATGCGAGAAGGATGGATGACTCCTAAGGGCACCTATACCGAAAAACGAATGCTAGAAGGATGGATAGTCCTGAGGTATGTGCAACCACACTGAAGGACAGATGCGAAAAGGTGTGGACCTCCAAGGGTTATGTCTAGTCATCAGGCCTGAGGCCACTTCAAAGGCTAGCTCGACCAGATGTTATGTCTCCAAGGGAAAAAGGGGACGGTTCCGATGGGAACGCACAACCCTGACTTCATAGGTTAAATGGAGCGTATGTAGCCCACAAAATAAGAAAATATTCTTTTCAAAGACCAAGTGTCATATCAAGTTCAAGTATATGTTTTCAAGAGCAAGCGCATATGCATATGCAAACATTAAACATGCATGCACATCAAAATTCACGATCATTCATCATTTACATGTTCATGTTACAAGCTCATATTTCCTTACTGAGACTTTTGACTCACAAGTTTTCAAATTGTATCATTCAATATGTGTCAGGTGAAAGGTGTCCCGATGACTACTTGTCTTAAGAGGGAAGACTCTCCATGTATTTTTGAGATGTTGGGGACTACTTGTCTTAAGAGGGAAGACTCTCCAGAAAAAGGGGACGGTTCCGATGAAGTGTTTTGTTTATGATATGTAATTAAGATGTTTACTCATTTATTAATGAGGTCGTTTTGTGTAAGTTAAAGTATATGTAGATTCCCTTGGCCCGTCTCTCTCTCAGTAATTTTTTCCGCTGTAAGTCGAAGTTAAGTTCGCTGGAGCATTCTTTTGAGACTGCTCGCGGCTGTCATTGGCCCATTCGGGTTAGCGTTCGGGGAGTGACAGTAATAGTACGAGTTATATAATGTTTTCGATTATTATCATTTTTTTAAAAAAAATTGTTAATGTCGTTTGATCGACAATTCAGGCTATCGAACAATAATAGTAAAACATGATCGATCGTCAATACCACCGTCCGATCAGGAAAATGAAACTCCTAACATCGCGTTTGATCGATTGACTATCTGTTCGATCGTTAAACACAAGCGATCAAACCATAAGTAAGAAAGGTATTCGATCACAAACTTAACTTCTTGATCGGTAATAAATCAAAGATTCAATCATCCAACTCTACCGATCGAACGTATAGGCAAACACATCTGATCGTAAAAGCTTCCACGATCAATCGATTTAGCTGGAACATCCGATCGTAGAAATGAACCGATCGATAGTCAAAATTGTCTTGATCGATCGTGGTTGTATACTGCTTGATCATCCTCAATCGATCGTTCATGTTTCCTGATCGATCCTTATAAATCAATGTCCAATAGGTTATTGATCCTACCAATGGACCGCCAGTTGGACCGTCCGATCCTGAGCAATCACGATCAATCGTATTTTCCTGCAATCCGATAAATCATCCACCTTTCGATCCATCGGATGAGGGGCGATCGATCGCGACTTTTCGTGACGAAAAGTTCAATCATAATAACCTATTAGTGGACTTATTTTGTATCACTAAAACTTTTTCATCACGAAAATCGAATTTCATCATGAAAAGTCTTTAGTAACACTCTTTTGCTGACAAATCTCATGACAAAATTTTTACTTTTTGAGACAACAAGATTTTGTCACTAAATATCGATTTTTTTATAGTGTTTGATTCATTAATTATTGTCATGACTTTTCTACAATGTCGTTCAATAATATATGTGTAACATTACATGTCACCTCATAATATGTAATAAATAAACATGTAACATATAAATAAATAATGATTCAAATAAATGTTTTTTAGTACATGATTATTACATTTACAAGTAATTGAAAGGAGGTACGTACTAATTGGTTTGGAGTCTGGTATACTGAAGTGACACAAACCTCTTTGACCGTAATGCTTCTGAGTTATCCAAATTTGACTGCTGTTTGTATCTACAGGTACTATCATCTCATGCATCTGATTAACTGTCCTAACTCCCTTCATATTAAACTGATCTCCAACTGATTAATTGAGCTTTTAATAGGAGACTGTAGTTCGTGCATGTCTGCTGTCATGATCAAAATTATGTCAAATTTTCGGATTGTTTGACAGGAGGACGGGTGTCGGCAGACTTAAATTTAGTGTGAGGTTAGAAGACGAACGGTAATTCGATGTTATCACAACAATATTACGAATTCCTTTAATTATAAGGAGGTAATTAACATTTTGTACCAGCCTTAATAAGCTACTAAATAATATTTCAAGCGTCAGTTCATAATTTCATCTACCTATATAATTTTATGAAGGTCATATATGGGGGAGTAAGATTTTTAATTTAGAGGCCAATTTGGGGAGTAGAATTTTAAATTTAGAGGCCCAAAACTTATATTTTATCTATGTATGGTAATTACAATTTTTTTAACAAACTTTCAACATTATTTGTATAGACAAAAAAATTACATTAAATCATTGCTTTACATTTTTCACACTGTAATAGAATTTACACTATCTACTAACAGAAATTGTTTGAGACATCCAAACACATGGCAAGTTCACGAAAAATTCTTTGGTAAAATACATGAAATCAATAAGTCGTGGTGTGATGTGAAAAAACAAATAGTTTGGAATGCAACATTTAAAGATTACACAACTAAAGGGTACAGATTATGTATTTTCAAGGTCACTTGGACAAATAAAAGAATTTGCTCTTACCATTATTACTCGAAGACAAACATGCATGCTCAATATATAAACAAACTATTACGGCGGGTTTGTATTATAATATTCTTTCTTTTTACTAGAAAAGATCTGCTTGATCTCAAAAGGTTCAGTAAAGCTGATACGCAACCGTCTGAACGTGACGTTCATAGATTGGAATTCTCAAATGTAGTAGTTATATATCTTGTCAAGAGATGACAAAAATAATATTTTAATAGGAAGAAATCCAGAATTAACGGACCAAACCCCGGCCTAAACGAAAATTATCCACACATCACACCTTCTCTGATGGGAAACCAAAATCAATTGGGTCGTGCACAGTGAAACATCAATTCCCTGATCTACCAGGAGGCGTTCATTATCGAACTGGTGGGCCCCCGGATATTTTGCGGAAGATAATGCAATCTCAAGTGATATACCCGGATATGTCCGCTAATCTCTTGCTTCAAGCAAGCTCTCTCGTTCAAGAGAGAGTGCACAATTCGGGCCTTGGGTATGTCTGAGGGTGAAAATTTTAGATATTGGAGTTTGAGAAATATTATAAGATAAATAAATGTTATGAGAGTTGGTGAAAAAGTGAAGAGAGAGAAGATTTTTAATAAATATTATAATAAAAAAATTATGTGGTGAATTTTTTAGTAATAAATCTAAATTTTGAGCCCAATTAATTGGGGCTCAAACATTCCCTAATAACCTTTCTCAGTTACCACTCAAGCAAGCTCTCTCATTCAAGAGAGAGTGCACAATTGGGGCCTTAATTTTCTCAGTTACCATATTTGTGCTGCTAATTAGAGTCCCTTCTCTTATTATACTCACAGGTATACTACCTTTATATAGCAATTAACAACCCTGAAAGATACATTGCGTGAAGAAGAGATTAAGCTTTTGACAGTAGCTGTGGTATAGTGCAGAACCATGGAATCTACGTCACATAGAGCTGGAGGGTTATATCCTTAATTGGGTCAGACCTGCAGAAACGATTTACTCATTCTATTGACTCATGCAAATCGGATCAAATAAAATTCTTGAACGAGGTGTTCAAACTCAAGAAACCAGCGGTATCATTGAACATTCTCCCACAGTAGGGCGAAATACTCTGAAGAAGAAGATATCCTACTCTTTGAATGATATCTATTTCCTACTCTTGAAAAACCTTTCTCCATCTTAAGGTGATAATATGGAAATTGTGCTGTTTCTTGCGAGCTTGTATATATTTAACGATGCTATTCTGTAAATCATTTTCTATTATCTAATGGGAATATCTAAATGTAAAGTTACATGTGAGAATCAGTGCATTAATTTTAGACACATTGTTTCTACCGAGTTAGACACATTGTTTTAGTTTCTAGCTAGCTTTGAGATCTATTCTCAGAAATAGATTAATATGAGAGGAATTAAAACTAAAAAAAAAAAATTGGTGCACAACAACTAGATCAATACAATACCTGCCATACTTTTGTTTTGAAGTGAGAGGTGGTGAGAGGCTTATCCATAGTATCTGCCATATTTTATTTGGGTGAGAGCTGATCATGATCAAAGGATATATATTAGATCGACAAGGTATTGGTGGACGAAAGGGGTAGCTACTAATAATTGATCTTAATTAATGCTAGCTTTTCAAATAGGACAAGTATTTGTGGGCCACCTAGGAGGACTTTAAGTTGTCTACTGTAGTTCAATTTTTGCCCTATAATGCAGGTTAGAGATTTCTAACAATAAATGAAAGTTTTCAATTGAATTTTTGATCTTTTACCCTTATGAAGAACTTAAGTCCCTTCTTGTAGACAAAACTCAAAAAGAATATATTTCCACAATTTCAGTGCCCACTCTATATATATCTAGCTATTTATGAAGCCACTGACTCTTTGGAAAACTTAAACGGATAGAAAATAGGTAGTATTTCTCTTGTTGTACATCCTTCAACAACTTTCCTATCCCCAACTCATGCATAGAGACATCTTTTCAAATTGTCAGCGGCCATGTAGTACATGTAAATACAGTTCATTGCGTTTCTAAATGAAGTACTTGGACTTTGTTTACCTTTTCCTGTTCTTAGTTAACAATACAGATACAGCCTTCGACCCTAAAGCCAACAGCTTCTATCTGAATATTCGGTCATGACCAACAGTACTATCATGGCTTCCATATTTTGTCGAAGCTGACAGAACCAATCTGGTAATTGGAGACTTTTGCTAGCATATTCAATCAATAACTTAAGGACCGTCCAGAGTTTTGAAAGTTCATCAATCATTGGTACCCCTGACAATCTAATATGATTCTTCCCCACGCCAAGAAGCGCCTGGAGTTCTGTAGCAGAGGTAACCGTACTGAGAATTTGAATTGGCTGCCCATTGGAATTCATATCAGCTGCTGTTCCTTTGGAATTCGTAAGGTTTGTAGCAGATTCCCAGAAAAAAATTTGTTCATTCCCATTGACCAAACACCATGCATAAATGTATAGGTTGGAATTCTCATGTCCCTATTTTCCGAGTATGTTTCGGGTTCAAATATTTGGGCTCAAAAATTTTAATTTAATAATAAAAAATTCACCACATAATTTTTTATTATTATAATACTTATTAAAAATCTTTTTTCTCTTTACTTTTTCATAACTCTCATAACATATCTTTACTTTATATTATTTTCCAAACTTTAATACCCAAAATTTTCACCCACAGACATATCTTTATCTCTTTTAGCAGTGGGGTCGAGTAGAATCGAATCCATTCTCATCATTCAAAATTTCAAATTATGAAAGCGTAAATTTCACGTCCAATGTCCCTTCCCATGACTTTATCTGCACACTTCTAAGCAAACTACGAATTCCGTACGAACAGCCACCTTTTCAGCCTGCGTGTGTTGAACAAACAAGTGGCTGCATCTGCATGGATGCACGTGTCGACCCGGACAAGGATATGGGCATTATTCGTACTCTTACTTGATAATTACTTTGGAAAAATGATGTACGCAGCAGTTATTGGAAGGTCCAGTTTGTTGTTAATTTCTTTCAACGGAAAAGGATTGAGAATAACCAGTAATTAATTTTTTAGCATGACGATGTTAACAGATTGATTGAGAAGTTGCTGGTTGTCACCTACTTACAAGTCTTCTATAACAATAATATCTAGCTACTCATACAAGGCGGTTCAACAAACATGGATTCACTCAACTTACTACAGATCTTGCTAGGTTTTGACATTTCTCTTGATCTTATTTAAATTAGGGATAAATCCAAAAATTGTCTCTGTAGTTATCATTTTATATATCTAATTAGTTCTTCGGTTTTAAAATCCATCAAATTAATCTTCAAAGTTTGAAATTCATCAAATTTGAAGGATTGTAAGGACTAAAAAAATATAACTAATATTTGATATACAATAGAGCTGACAAGGGAATAAAAAATAAAACTGCATTTCGGTAAGGTTCCAAAACCTCTCCCTCTAAAGAGACTCAAACTCTGAAAAATTGCTAAGATAATTAATAGAAACTATGGAAATCGTTTCCGCAAACATATTTTTCTAACCACATATAGATGGAGTTTCCTTTCTTGCGCAAGACACTTCAGCTATAACCATCAGTTATAAACTAATTAAGTACGAACTTTCACCTCCTTGTGAATTAAAAAAATTGGCTCACTAAAACAAAATTGTTTTTCGGGGACCAAAAATAGGTCCGTCCCAATGACCCCATCATGAAAGGTTTCTTGGGATCAAAACGTAAATCCATCCCAAAAAATATCCTTTCACGACGATTTTATTTCCATCCCAAAGGAACTGGCATTTTTTGGGACGAACGTGTAAAAGAGTGTCACCTATAATAAATTTCGTCCCAAATAAGTTCGTTCGATGAAGAACTATTAGGACGTCCGTCGGAAATCGTTTTTTTTATGTGCCCTACTGTTCGAATAGAAATGAAGAACCGTTAGAATCGATCGATTATGTATGAACTGTAACAAACGGTCCATGGCGCAGTGTTTGATCTCGTTCTATTCCATTCCAATGAACCTAAATATGCTTGTTCAATGTCTTTCTAAACCCTTCCAATGCTCCTAAACAAGCTTGTTCTTTACTGTTCTTAGGAGTTGCAATGTTTTGCATTCTAGACGTTCGATCATCTTCACACGGATTCAAGTAAAGCTTTCAACATTTGATGGTAGTATAGTAAGTGTTCAAACGGTGAAAAATGGGTACGTTAACCCACTGAATTGAATATTCATGACGATTTTTAATTTGTCACTCTAGCCTGACGATTACTATTCGTTAGGTAATGTCCATTCGGACTGTGTATAAACGGAGTTCGGAAGATATTGTAAAAATTGTGACAATTCTAATTGTCACTCAGTTACGATGATGTGAAATTTGTCACCCTGCAGCGAGTCCGAACGGGTATCTTGAGAGTTCGGAAATTATCTTTTTTATGTGACGGTTTTTTTTTCACTCATTCGCGACACGTGTATGTCGTCACACCAGCAATACGTCCGAACAGGATTGTGACAGGTCCGGACTCCCTACCAACTCAAAGCTCGTCAATCTCTGACCTCGTTGTAGAGACCGAGGTAAAGACACCTAAGTCAAAGGCATGGGAGAAGCTAAGATGTGTGAGGCGCATGGCGAAAAGGACCCCATCCACCACATAAGCCAAAGGACAAGAGAAGAAATTACCAGTGGTGCAGCTGCTACAGTAGACCATCAGACCAGGAGTAACTACCACCAATAGCCACCAGTGAAGAGGAGTCACCATGGGCAGTAGCGCCATTTTTGGGAAGCCTATCTAAGGTAGAAGTTGTTTTATTTTGAATTTTATTTGAACTCAATTCTCTTAGATTTTAGAGATTAATTCTAGGAGATTAATTAAATATGGTTTGTAATTCAAATCTCTTAGATTTTAAGGATAAATTCCTAAACTCTAGGAGAGTCATTTTTTAGTCATCTAGAAATAGGGTTAGAGTCTAAGGAGCCCTATAAAGGCATCTCTTGTTAAGCTGTGTGGAGCCTAGTATCAAAGCCAGGTTCAACTCGGGGTAGAAGCGATGGCGAAAGAAGAAAATATAGGAATTCAAAAGTTTGACGGCACAGATTTTGGAACTGGAAGATGCAAATTGAGGACTATATGTATGGTCGGAAACTACATCTGCCTCTGTTGGGGGAGCAACCATAAGACATGGTGGACGACAAGTGGGCCCTACTTGATGGACAAGTGCTGGGTGTTATTGGATTGACTCTATCGAGGTCAGTAGCGCACAACTTTGTGAAGGAGAATATCACAGTAGGTCTAATGGTGGCTTTGGCAGGCATGTATAAAAAACCGTTTGCTAAAAACAAGGTGCACCTGAAGAAGAAACTCTTTGACCTAAAGATGGCCGAAGGTACCTTTGTCGCGCAGCATCTCAATAAGTTCAATACGATCACGAATTAGTTGTCTTCAGTGGAGATCGATTTTGACGATGAGATTCATGCACTGATTGTGTTGGCTTCTTTGCCAAACAGTTGGGAGGCGATGAGGACGATAATGAGCAATTCTGTCGGGAAAAGCGAACTCAAGTAATAAGATATCAGAGATCTTGTTCTAAGTAAGGAAGTTCAAAGAAGAGATTTTGGTGAGGTCTCAATTTATGGTGTTGTCCTAAACCTCGATACGAGAGGTAGAGATCATGATAGGAATTTTGGCCGTGGGAGGGCAAAATCCAAAAAAGGCAGAAGCAATTCCAAGTCGGGTCAACAGAAAAAGTGTTGGAAATGTGGCTAGAAAGGTCACTCGAAGAAGAATTGTTGGGAAGCGAAGAATTGTTGGGTATTTGATTCAGGAGCTTCCTTTCATACAACATCAAGGCGCAAAATCTTGGAGAACTATGTTGCTGTAGATTTCAGGATGGTGTATCTGGTTGATTTCATGCCGTTAGATATTGTGGGCATGGGTGATGTTTGCATCGAGGTACACACACATTCGATATGGAAGTTGAAGAAAGTTCAAAACATTCCAAAGCTAAAGAAGGATATGATCTCTGTGGGACAGCTTGATGATGAAGAGCATGCAATTAACTTTCATGGATGAAAGTCGAAGGTCAGCATGGGAGCTCGGGTTGTGGCTCGTCGAGAAAAGACTGGCACACTTTACATGACCACAAGTAAAAGGGACATTGTTGCGATTGCATATACGAGTGTTGATGCAGTTTTATGGCATTGCAGGTTTGGTCACACGAGGGATAAATGGATGAAAGTACTTATGTCAAAAGGGAAACTACCAGACATGAAATGAGTGAGGACTGATTTATCTAAAGATTGCATTATGGGAAGCAAAAAAGGTCAATTTCATGAAGATTGGCAGGATAATGAAGTCTGAAAGGCTGGAGTTAGTGCATACAGATTTGTGGGACCCTCCCTAGTCACATCTCTTGGAGGCTCGCGGTACTACATCACATTCATCGATGAAGCAAGCAAAAAGGTATGGGTCTATTTCTTGAAAAATAAATCTAATGTATTTGATTGTTTCAAGAAGTGAAAAGCCATGGTAGAAACAGAAACATGTTTCAAGCTGAAGTGTTTGAGATTAGACAATGGAGGAGAATACACTGATAAGGATTTCAAAGAGTATTGTGTTGTAAACGGGATTAGGATGAAGAAAACTATTCTCGGCCTGTTTCTGCTTGGTTGGTTATGTTGACATAGTCATTGGAGTTTGGGGTAATCCACCTATGATCCCGACCTTCTATCAGAACTTCTAAATCCTTAGTGACATAGGCACGAAATGATAATACCATTATGGTCCATCCATGTCTTATGGCCTTTATAAACTCATATACTTCAAACATATGCTAAAAGAATTTAATAAACAATAGTAAGTTCAAATGACTCAGTAAAGCTAGCGGTTAGTACAACAAAAAGCAGAAACAAGAACAGGATATTAAAGAAACTCATTCAACAATAGAATCTGAACAAAATAAAAAATAAATGAAAAGACTTTGTTTTCTCAAAAATGATCTTTTCCTTTTTCCATTCTCAATCACCACTACTCACTCCGAGAGTGAATCACTTGGCCAGAGTGAAGGGTTATAAGTAACCTTTCATATCTTTGCAGTAGTACTCTCAAAGCACAATATGACCCCAAACTCCCAGAGTGAGTTATCTTAACAAATGATCTTTCCGCGTACGACGGAGAGGCCAGAATGTCACAACAAGTGAACGCATTCTTTTATGCATAGTACTATCACGTCTTCACAGTATGCGTTAAGTATGCATGTCTTATGTCAACGCTCATACATATCATTCATGATATGCAACACATTAACCACACTTGAACATCAAAATATTCTTTGTCAATGTACAAGTTAAGTATGCATGTCTCATATCAATGCTCATATATCTCATTTATGATATGCAACACCTTAACTTGTTTTCATCATCATAACATTTTTAAACAGTTCTTAAAAGAAATTGTTATGAAGAGAAAACAACATTTTGATTTCTCGGTGAAAAACCGGCTTAATCACCATGTAGAAAATACTAATTTTGACATAAAAAGTATTGAAATTAGAAGGAATATTTCAAAAGAAATATGTTCAAGCTTTGAAAAATAATTTTTGGAAGAAATTTTGAAAAGAAACAGACCAAAGTAGAAAAACACTTTGAAAACGAATCAAACTTTGACAATGGTACTTTTTCTAAAAGACGAGTTTGTTCTTCGTCAAGAACACGAAGAAAAAAAAGAACATCAAGAAGAATAGGAAGAATAGAACAACACTAATAACATCAAGAGATGTTTAGAATAAGAAATACAAGAGATTCACAATAATCATCTTGAAAACTTGAATCGAAATCAAAGATAACCATATAAACTTTATCTCTAAGCAAGCTTGATCTTTGCTAAACTTTTTTCTCTTCTTTCTACCACTTCACTTCACTCTTGCTCTCAAGATTTAACTCGCAAAAATTCAGATTGAATGATGTACTCTTTAAAGGTCGAAATCCACCCCTTTTATCGGAAAACATAGCTGGTTGCATTCCGACACGTGTCCGGCCTATCTAGGCTAGCTCTGGTGAGTCACTAGGATACATTCTCTCCTCTTGACACCTAGCAACCTACAGCAGTTGCATGGCAAGGCTATGCCGAAATTTTTCTTATAGGCTTGGTGAGTCACCGCCTAGGCTCACTAGTGGTCGACAACTCGTGCTTCCGAGGTTATAGCCTTTTTTGTCGCACTTCTTGCATCGATTTTCCGTGCTTCTAACTTTGATTTGTAGTGCTTCCTAGTCATCATAGGTGTCACTCTCTAGGGCAGCCGAAATTCTCCTTGCTTAGTGGCTAAGTTTCTCTAATTTTTTTCATTAATCCACCGATGATCACTAAACGAATATTTGCACTTTCTTAAAAAAAAGTGTCCTACTTGCGTTCAAAAATAAAAAATCTCCAAATTTGAACCGTATACTCGTGAATGTTTCGTAAACATATTAAAAGAATAAAAATCATATGGTTCGGTTTTCGAGAAAAAAAGTCATGCTTGCTAAAAAAATTTATTGATCAAATACGTGCTCCTCAATCTCCTAAATAATAACTTAGTTGCATGTGAACTCCAATTCTCACTAAATCATGTCCTAATCAAGGTTTTGAACTTAGTATCTCAGGTACTAAATAATCTCACTAAGTCACTAAGTACCCCCTAATTCAATACTAATCACAAACAAAATATCATAGACAATATGCATGTTATGTGAAAAGTTCGGGATATGACATATTGTGTGTCTAATCACAATAATAAAGTACTACTATTAAGCCACCATCACATGTATGGTAGTATGAAAATACTATAAGCGCATATAGTTTGGTGTAGAAGATATGTGTATAATAGTTATTTATAATCACTACAAAATAATCGACCTATAGCAGCGGTCGTCAACCGCTGCTACAGGTCACTGACCGCCGCTACAGGGTTGCTTTTTTATTTTGATTTAATATTCGATTTTTTTTTAATATTTTTCTGAAATACAAATTTTGTTATAGAATTTAATTGATTAATGCAAATAAAGAAAAGTGTGATAAACCATAATATATTTCGTTGTAACCATATCTTACAAGTTTTGCATCAAACAAAAATAAGTTAAGGGCATTTTCTCAATAGTCTAAAACCTAACAAGTCATGACATTTAACAACAAATAACCATAAATTTAATCATCTCCACCTTCATCAGCACCATCTGCTCCTTCACTTTCTGCACCATCAGAATTGTCTGCTATTGCAATATTGAAAAATTAACAAACAGTAATGACATGAACAAAGATAAAAGAGCTTAGTACACACTTAAAATTAAATTAATGGCAGTATTAATTTATATTAGTATCTTACTAGCACTCGTTTTTCGACTTGAATGAGATGATCCATGAATTGCTGGTGAAACCTGATTGTTATTGGCGACATCTTGGTATTGACGTTGCTCCTACAACGGTTAAACAAACATTAATTAATTACGAAATATACACAAATAGAATCAATAATAATATGTGAGGATAAATAAATAAAACTTTTACCCAAGCTCGTGCCATCATTTGTATTGTAGATTTAAGCGATGCTACTTCAGACTCCAACGTCTGAACTCTATTTTCCATATATATCATTCTCTCGTTACTAGAGGATGCAGACTGACTGGATCTTACGTTGGCGTTGGCAGGATGCGATGAAGGAGTTGGTCCTAATCCAACGTCGCGAATGCGACCATGTCGTTCTAGACCAATCACTTGTGCATATCGGTCAGATGGTGACCAACTGATGCTGCCATCCACTCTAAATTGGCTCAAAGTTTGTGAACTTCCTGAATCGTTCAGTCCAATCTCCTCCATTTGCCTCTGAGAGAATACAGCATACAATTAAATTTTGTATAGACATTCGCACATTCAAATCAAAATTTATGTAATAATGACATACTATTTTCTCTGCTACGTCCGGATTTATTGGAAATCCGTCAGAACGTATATGGACGACTTTATATAACTCTGCTCGATCGATTGGAATTTGTTTCTATTTTTCCTGCATCACAAAGACGAATTCGTAATGAATTTTTAAATTACAAATAAGAATGGTAATGACGAGTACTATATCATTAAACAAACTAATGAAGTACTACATACCAATTCGTGAGCATAACGTGCGAAGCTCTTTGATCCTGCAGTGTGGACTGTCGTTTGGACCGATCTATTTTGTTTTCCAGCATGACTTTGACGCTACATTAACATCAAGACATTTAAAATTAATAATAAGTAATATTCATCCAAAACCTACGAATTCGTAATCAAGGCATCAAATGCTGCATCAAGATGTGACAGTCATGACTCTTCAAACTTATGATATTACGTTGTTGAAGCTTGACACATCGTGATAAGTTCGAAGCAAAACCATCCGGTACTTTCACATTCTTTATCACTTTTAGGAAGCATTCTTTCTCTTCACGAGTCATTGAGTAGCAAGCACCATTCAAATGCACCTTTTCTGCATCAGTGATCTTTGGATGGAGATCATGTCTTATTCCCATGCTTTGTAAGTCAAGACGTGCCTTATAATTATCTTTTGTTTTTCCATCCACATCTAACAATGTACCAATGATATTGTCCACTACGTTTTTTTCTATATGCATCACATCTAGATTATGGCGCAACATATTATCCTTCCAATAAGGCAATGTAAAGAAAATACTTTGTTTCTTAAAATAAATGCGGAGTAAACTTTATTTAAAACTTCAATAAATCTCTCTTAATAAAACTTAAAAACTCTTTTAGAACACAAAGACAAATCTAAAGATGATTAGACTCATACTAGAGTCAAACATTTATTCTAATAATCACTCAGTTATCCGCCCACGTGCCATCTAATCCTGACTATCGACACGCTCCTGATCAACATCTGGAAATAAGAAAAACAATAGGGGGTGAGTTCGGCAACTCAGTATGCAAAATAATTATGCTAGTGTGTATCTCATGAGCCACACTATAACAGTAAAAGATAGAATATTTAAAATCTTTCTAAACTGTTGAAAGTTGTTTTAGGCAATTTCAATAAAACATATTTATCAATAAAATAGTTTTATCTATATAACATAATACTATAAAAAAATAGTTTTATCTATAAAAGAAAACCAAACAGTATTATCCACATAATACTATATAAAATCATTTTTATCTGTATAAGAAAATCAAAACAGTTTTATCCACATAATACTATATAAAATCATTTTTATCTGTATAAGAAAATCAAAACAGTTTTATCCACATAATACTATATAAAATCATTTTTTTCTGTATAAGAAAATCCAAACAGTTTTATCCACATAATACTATATAAAATCATCTTTATGTATATAAGAAAATCTCTTTGACAATAACTGTGGGTCACGTTTACCCCCGTGACAGGGTTGTGGAGTTGCTACCTAGTTTAGGGATCATCCAAACTAAGCAATACTATGGGTAAAATTCTTTCTTACTAAGGTTTGATCATGTCCAAGTGTGCACTCGGTAAGAATCTACAAAATAAACCACTTCGTTTCCAGAATGGGTACACTCAATGGGTTACAATTGGTACCAATGTGCTGTCTCTATAAATCTGTAACTTTGGGCCCCAGGGTTTCAAAATACATATATAGCATATCATATAATAAATATCACTTTGAACTTTGTATATTTCTCTTATTTTCATGAAATATCATGCACAAATCTTGAATAACAAATCAAAAACCTTTGATTGAAACATTGAAATCCTCACATAAAATAACTGGACATAAAAATAGGTTCAAGTTTACACATTTCATATTATAATCTTTAACAATTTTATCAAAACGTAATGCACATAGAACTCCGAGGGTTTTCAATAAATCATGCAATTTCTCAAATATCACCTTGGTCTTTTAAGAAAATCTAGCATAATAACCCCACTTACCTGGATCTTCAAGCAAATAAGCCTCCGACTTAGCACCAATCAACACAAAATTTAACCTATTATAATATGCTTAAACGTAAACCAAATTAAACTCTAAATCTGTCCGACAGGATTAAATCCAAAATTCACTAGTCAAATTCTAAAATATAACTAACCTATCTCGGGTTTCCCTAAAATATCCTAATTAAAATATGTTCTTTCCTAATATGCTAAATATACACCTGTGAAATTTCATATCCATATTGCTTGTATAACCCAGTAAATAAAATTGACATTCACCTCTATTCACAGAGTCAAACTATACCCTAAAAATTCGATACTCATCACTTCCAAAATTCATAAAGATCTATTACGATATCCAAAAATCCCTAATTTTACATCAAAGATTTATATATGTGTTATAAAGATACCTATAAAATTTTATGCTGAAATTCGAAGCCTAGATATATCATCCGGTTCAAAACTCCAATCTGTATCAACGAATCTTTCTTAGCAATTATGATTTCTCTAAGCCTAAATTCTGAATTTTCAAAACCATACCAATACATCTCCAAAAATTACGAAACATTAACCAATTCTCATTAAGATGTCTAGTACGAAATATCTAAAAATCATAATTTTTAGACATCTAAGGTCAGCTATAAAAAAAATAATTAGATCTACTACTTAGATCTAGAACCTGAATTTTCCTGAATAAATCTTGAACCCAAATTTCAATTACTCCAAGAAACTCATTAAAACTATTTCGAAAATCTTGAAATAATTAGGGATAGATCTCCCCATCTTAATTTCGAACACGTCCTAAGTATGCATTTCGGAAACAGGTAGGTAAGAACAGTTGGTCTGTCAGTTCCGCCTACCCCAAGGATTGCTCTCATGAATCCGGTACACCCTATGGTTTGATCTTTCATAAAAATAATACAAAAAAAATCAAGAAATTCGAAATACCTTATTTTGCTTCTAGAAAATTCGTCTACATTGTAGAAAGCAAGAAAACCCTTCTTTTTTCTCTTGTTGGTGTAAAATCGAGGTGTGTAAAAATTAAAACTAATGTGTAAATCTATATATAGACTCACACTAGTAATAGACTCCCTTTTGAACTCTAAAAATTTAAAATTTAAAATAATCATAAATCTTTCAAATTTTTAAAAAGGTTTGACTAGGTCAAAGATAAAAATTCAACTATTTTAAATGAATTAAACTCAAATTTCAAATATCAAATAAATTTTTTTAATAATTTTAAAGTAGAAATCTCGGGTGTTACACCTCATGTGCCCTCTATACGACGAAAAATGATGCAATGATGTCCATAGAAATTTCACCCAAACTCCTCGCACGACGACCTCACACTCATCCTCGTCAATATCCAAGTCGAGCAAAGAGGTGTAGAAGCGACCAACAAACTGCTTGCACACGCCGCAAGGCGAACACAACTACCGCGCCCAACCTTGGTAGGCCCTTAAAAAAATAGTCCCCAAATTCCTCTAGGACCACAAACCTCTCCACCACCACCACACAAGTGCCAATCTTACTCCGCCTGTTGTCCAAGGACATAGGCGCGACCTCCGGGTCTGAGACGAAGATGTTCTAGCATGATTCAACATTTTCTTTTAAATTTTACAAATAAAAAGAATGTTGCAATGAAAAAGAATAGCATCAGGAGATATCGAACAACATCAGTTAAATATCAAACGGTATCCACCGGAATACAAACATGTTTGAACTGTAAAGAACGCTTATCTAGAGACGTTGCATTCAACTGATACTTTCGAAACAGTCCGAACATACAATTACACCATATTGTCTAAACACATAGTTTCACTTAACCTTCCAAACGGTAACCGACATTCTCACGGTTTTCACTAAATGTACAATTTCACGTACCGTCTGAACGATTAAGTGAAACCTTTCTAGACAATACCAAAACAGTGCTCCTAAGCTACAATGTCGAACGGTAACCTAACCCGTTCTAATGGTTCCAACTAAATGAACAGCTTCACATACAGTCCGGACAATTAAGTTAAACCCTTTTGAGACAATACCAAAATGGTACATATGAGCTACAACGTTCGTACGACACAATATACCGTTTTAGCCTAACCGTCAGATACTGTCCAAATGGAATGGACCTAACTTCTGGGATTCCAAGACTGTTCACCTTCCGTCCGAAAGGCCTAATTTATTGCAGTTGTTGCATTATATCGTTCAAATGTTACTTTACGTGTCCGAACGAAGCTTACTTCTTTGGGACGGGGCACCGGTTTGAACGGTATATTAGTTGTTCAAACGGTAGATATGGGAGGAACAAAACTGTCCCTAAATATCAATGTTCCTTTGCCATGGACGTCTCCGTCCCATACGCTTTCTTTTCTTTCTTTTTTTGCGACCGCATCTGTCTGAAAAAATCAACTTTTTTAAGACTGAAATTTGATTTTATTAATTAAAACACCCACCATTATTCCTTCTTCTGATATCTTCATCGTTGCTTTCCCGAGTGAGCAACCACAACTAACAAGTTTTCTAAAAAAGAAAATGACTTTTCTCTTGAGAAGAAATGAAAAGATATAGAGCACATGGCGACAAAGTTCGACATTTTGTCCAATTGTATAACTCCCTCGTCAACTAACTTTTCACCTTACCGACGTTTTACCGACTTTGTGGGGCCTCAAATCCACCTATATATACTAGCAGCGTAGCCATAGTTTTCCACATGCACACCTATTTCGAATTCACTGTCTCACTCTGCATTTAAGCAGAGTGACTCTCTCTGCTACAATGCCATCCCATTCCTCTTTCCTCTTAATGGCTCCTCTACTGTACTTTATTATACTCTTCATGATTTCTTCCAGCAGTGCTCAGGGACCACCCTCGCCTGGCTACTACCCAAGTTCGAAACTTAATTCCATAAGTTTCGATCAAGACTTTGGAAACCTCTGGGGTCCTCAGCACCAGAAAGTAGACCAGGACTCAATAAGCATATGGCTTGATAGTAGCTCAGGTGTTATGATTTGACTCACTGATGTTTCGTTTGTTCTTAATGGCCCTTCATGCTTCTTTATTGTCTAGTTGGCTATGTTTCGGGAGCTTATTGTCTGAAATTATAACCTTACTTCCTACCATGTTTCCAATATAGGAAGCGGGTTCAAGTCTTTGCACCCTTATAGTTCTGGGTACTTTGGTGCTGCCATCAAGCTGCACCCTGGTTACACTGCAGGGGTCATAACATCATTCTATGTGAGGATAACTTTTACACTGCCATGATTTCTAAGATTCTTCACTTCTGGTAAATAACCTTTTTCTTTTGTGCTGCAATTTGGGAATGACAGCTTTCAAACAACGAAGACCACCCAGGGAACCATGATGAAATCGATATTGAGTTCCTTGGTACCACGCCTGATAAGCCATATACTTTGCAGACGAATGTGTATGTCAGAGGAAGTGGAGATGGAAGTATTATCGGAAGAGAGATGAAATTTCATCTCTGGTTTGATCCAACGCAAGACTATCACAACTATGCTATCCTGTGGAATCCCAGTGAGATAATGTAATTAGTAGCACACTCTTCTTCTACCTTCGCTAGAGAACAGTAACATCATTTTCATAGATTAGAAAATTCTGACATACTAAAGCACTTGATGGATTTAATCTATGACCAGTAATGTTGCAGGCATAATAAATAAGGGATTTATGCTCTTTTATATGTTTGCGGTTTTATTTATACATGTTTGTCTTACTCAACTTTCTAATTTGGGAACAAAGGAATTCCATGATTGATATCTTTGACAGACAGTTTTGGCGTTATGTATAATCCACAGCCAACATGCTCCAGAATAATATACTTAAAAGTCTTAACAAACAAGATTTGGGAGTTTGTTTTGCGTGCAAGCTGGCTGGATGCGTATATTTTATAATCTTGCTTGTGAATTATGTTTTCTGCTTTCAAAACTCTGCAGATTCCTTGTGGATGACGTCCCAATACGGAGGTATCCAAGGAAAAGCGATGCCACATTTCCATTAAGACCAATGTCTGCATACGGCTCGATTTGGGATGCGTCGTCCTGGGCAACTGAGGAGGGGAAATACAAAGCCGATTATCACTACCAGCCCTTCATCGGTAGGTACAAAAACTTCAAAATTGGTGGTTGCACAGTCGATGAGTCTGCATCCTGCCACCCTCCCTCAGTCTCACCGTCTAGTTCCTCTGGCCTGAGCCAACAGCAGTACACGGCCATGGAATGGGTCCAGAGGTATCAGTTGGTTTACAACTATTGTCAGGATCCAAAGAGAGACCACACCCAAACACCCGAGTGCTAAGGTGACTTCATTGGTTTAGGTGTAATTGTGTCAATTAGTGAACAGTTTGCGTTGGGAGCCTTGTGATGGGGTCCGCTTGCTTGCAAAAAATAGGTGAAAGAGTAGTTGAGCTAGCGTCCAAGACCCCAAAACTTATTTATGATCTATGTTATCTATTCTATTAAATTACCATCATTGTGCAATAAAATTGATACGAGTGCTTATATAAAATTACAAAGGAGAATATATATTTCACATGAGAAAGATCAGAGAGCGTGGATCTTGCTTTGTCTGAATTTGATCTACGTACGTTCACTGCCTGCAAAAGATAAAGCAAACAGTAGCTCTCTCGTGAATGTTGATTGTCTTGCATGCGGTGAAATTGACTCAGTACTCACATGTGAATTAAGATTGGACTGTCAGTGAGGTTTCCCCTGTGGACATCTGCATTGACTTCCAGAATTATCATTGGATTCTCGCAGCTGATTACACAATCCACCCGCGGATATCCCGGTCCCATTCTTAAGCGAGAGTACTACACATGTCTGCTTCCTTTCATGATATATCTATCAATATTATTTGGCCTCTTGAATTGTCACCAGCTAATTATAGTAATATATCTTATCTCACATTCAGTTATATATTTAGAAGAAAAGTCATTTCAAGCTGCAGTTATGTTAAGCTTTTCTATCTTTCTGAGCAAATGGCGATTTGAAAATTGGTCAAGTACTCCGTCATCAAGGCCGGAAACAAAGAGAGGAAGTGACTGCAGAGGAAGGATCCTATACCAATCGGTGATTGCGGGGACGTTGTAGAACTAGCTTTTAATACATATAAAACGACCTTAATTACTTTCAAGCTCTAATTAAAGACCTTGAGCTATGTTCTCGTTTGGAGCAAAACATATATAACGTATACATATATCCAAAGATATGGTTTGTAGGACCATGGCTAATAGGTCTAACGCCGAAAGGGTGTAAGGATATGGTGGAATTTGAATTTTGAACCCGTGAATATTGACAAGAGCATTATGCTGTGTTTGTTTCGAAAGCACAGAAGCCATCGAGAAATCGTATCCACTTTTCCATTCTAACAAAAAGAGAAGTCAGGAAAAAGAACCAAAACTGCATTGAAAATAAACATTGGATGCCACCAATCATGCAAAGCACAGATATTACTCAGAATCAGCCAAAATAAATAATTGGCGTATATGACCGACCACGTTTCGTTATTCTTCTATTAAGATCTTATCAAGCTTTTTCTGAGTGGAGATTTGATTTTATCCCAATGGAATGAATCTCTCTGCTTCTTGTCAAAGGTTGTAATGAAGCATCCAAGGAAGCATGCATCAGATCAACTGTCCACCTATAGCATTAACAGACAGAATCAGTAGGTGTAGGCTCATGGAAACATATATAAAAATATCGCAGGAATTAACAGACCGAAACAATATATATACCGTCCTAACCAAAAGGCCTAACTTACGCGTGTTGATTCTATCTTCTTTACGTGGGTGCGTATGATCGCTTTTGTAATCCAATTACTTTGAGGCCCATTACGTTTGATTCGTGCGACTACAAAAGCGACAGAAACAGTTCTTGCTAACTCCAAGTCCTTGCCCATTGTAGTTTTCTGCTCACTGTGCATAAGATAGCTGTACTTTAGGGAAGGGTTTGAGAAACTCTTTGGATTCAAGAGGCCTAATAATGCTTTTCCATCGACTTGGAAAATCCACAAATCTGTAATTTGGATCCTATCAGCACAGTAATCTAATAAGATATGCATCATAGTTGAGTAGCTTAAATACTCTTTTAGCTATCAATAGATTATAGATGAATCCTGTAAGCTGGAAAGAATATATATACGAAAGAGAAATTGAGACAGAGTTTGTTAAATAAAATATGGCGAAGCCTTCAGATGAGCTTTAATTGGTTTCCATAAAACATAATAACTGTAAATCCCAAAAATAATCACAACAAAGATACCAATAAAGTGGATCCATCAAAATGAGGTACCAAGAAACGAAAGAAAAATTCTCTAAGCATAAAATGAGTGAGTAAAAACAGAAAATACTTGCTCTGCCACATAAAATAAATTTTATATCTAATTTTCTTGTTAAGCCCTCAAATAAAATAATTGGGATAAATACTCTTTTCACTCATCAACTATAAATGGTTTGACATATTGTATCCTAAACTATCTGCTTTGACACATTAAACCCTCTAACTATCAATCTTCTGTACTTTGTCAAATTTTTATACTGGAAAGATGATAAAGCCCTTAACCAACTTTGCATATGTTGACACTACAAAAAAATTGACTTTTGGTGAAGAAATTTTTTCTCACCAAAACTCAAATTTTCTTCACTAAAATTTTTAATGAAGGAGTACAACGATCATGTCAAGATATGCCCTCAATGATGTTAATGCTATGGTGAATGATGGTGCCTACAATCAGAGTTGTCTAACTTGTCAAGATATGCCACAGGTCGCCCACTGAGGTCTCCTCCCCATCCCACAATGGTGTCCCCAGGTAGCAAAGGGACGGTGGCCTCTCACTCTCCAAAAACATGGCAATAAGCTCGGGAGAGAAGGCAACATGATGGTCGCATGCCATCTACTGCATCTCATCCGTCCCAACGTCTAATGCCACAACTACTACATAAATGTATTGAACCAAGTCTTTGACCACCTGACCCTCCAAAGAAAGCTGCTTCAACCACTACTGGTGCTTAAATAGGTGGAACATTGTGTCCTCCTCGTCTGGGAGTCATCAAAGTCTAAGAGAGTCACCAAACTCTCTATCACCATAGGCCGCATCCGGATTTGAATCTTCCGCGATTCAATACTGATTTCAAGTGCCTGCTCCTGGCGGGATGAACTCGCTCCCCTCATGCTACGAGAATGCTTAAACCTAGATATTTATGTACTCCTGCAATAATTGTATAAAAAATGCGTAAATAAGTCAACGAGAAAAAAATAATTAAAAACTGCAAACTGTCATATCACGGCAAACCATCTTCGAAAATGGCGTTCGATCATCCGCGTCTACGTCTAGTCGTTAAACAAGAAGATCGATCAGTTCAAAATTGAAATGCAAATTTTTGGTATTGCAGCCGATCGTCCACTCTTCCAATCAATCACATACTTTCACTACAAAAAAACCGACCTATAGCGGCGGTTCGACCGCCGCTATAGGTCAACAAACCGCTGCTATAGGCTATAGCAGCGGTTTTTTAGCGGCGGTTGCGACCGCCGGGCGGTATAGCTCCGTCGGGATAGGTTATAGCGGCGGTTTTTGCGACCGCTGGAGAAGACCCTAAGCCTATAGCTGCGGTTCTCTAGCGGCGGTCGCGACCGCCGCTATAGACATTTATTTCGAATTTTTTTAATCGGTTTTAAAAAAGTTGAACACCTATAGCGGCGGTCAGTGACCGCCGCTATAGGTCACTGAACTGACCTCCGCTCCATGGACTAAGCCTCAGAAAAAATCTCATTTCAAACTCCAAAAACAAATTATTTTGTCCATTTACTAAAAAATATAAAGAAAAAAATCTTAATTGAAAACACTGAGAAAATAAGATTCTTGACTGCAAAAGCAATAGAACAGGAAAAATACACATACCTCCACGAATAAATATTGTTACAGACCTCGAATTTGCACAGTGTTCGATGTACAGCATCCGATTTTTTGTTGTACCGAATGATTTTTCTCGAACCAAACCAGCCTTTAGAAATTGCAAATGGACGTTTGGTGTCAGAGAGAAGCAATGTTAGTAGACTAACCTATGGGAATCATACAAAATGTAAGACAATAAACTGCAAGTTGAGTATCTCATCAGAAAACAAACCTCCAGAGTTGCATTATAATTAAGGATAATTTATCTTATTTTAAAGAGACAACTATACACTACACAAGATTCTTTCACAATAGTTGACACCATTTAGCCTTAGCTTCATAAATGAACTGAGACTATGCCACAGTAAAGACCCCAACATTCATGTCCATTAGGTTGAAAAGAAAATATCTCTAGCTGTATGTATAATAGCAGACGCAGCAGCATTAGCAACAAAGAAGGGATACCTTTCCTAACTTTTCTGGAGTCAATTCTTGGAACCTCGGCACGATTCTTCCACCTACAAAGACACCAATCCCATTTATTTGCTGTTAGATACAGAAGGAAAAACTGAATAATTACCATAAAACAAATGCTCAAAGTCATCTAAACTAACAAATGCATGAAATCCAGAGCTGAAAAGCTTAAACAAGACAAACCTGTGGCTATTGCAATCAATTCTAACTCCACACCACCGACCCATCTGACAGCAGGCAAGTTCCTGTGCATCAGTAAATGATTTGCTTCATCATCAAAACCCCATTGGCAGATAACCAAGGTAGCACCAACATCCTGTCACTTGCTAAATCAGTCTTCTAATAACAGCAAAAGGCATAATGACAATAAAGAAAGATATATCAGGCCAAGAAAAAGCTTTTTTGATTGTAATTGCAAAGATTCTACTAAACTATACAGTGCTATCCCACCTTGCATTTCTGAACCATGTCATCAAAATACTTCCGTTCTTGCAGACGTAATGTCTGAAACTTTTCCACTGTATCAATGTCAACCTTATGTTTGGTCTTTGGCTTTGGTGGCTCAAAGGGGCACGTCAAGATAGCAATTTTGGCATTAGGAATTACTGACATCAGATAGGATCCGCCCCATAAATTAGAGCTAGCAACTACATAATTTTGACTCTGCTACCCGCATTTTAGACAACAGCTCAAGCTCAATTGGTTTTCAAGCAGCAGCAGTGAATGTATTCACAAAAAATTGGCAGTATCACAAATACTTGCAACAATTTGAAGAACAAAATACGAAACGGATTATAAGAAGTATTTAAAAAAAAAAAGCAAATTAGAATAAGTGATGAAAGAAGACCCTGTGATGCAAATACAAATGACAGTGAGAGGAACATCCAGTAGCATAATTGTGCAAAAAATACTAGGGTGATGCCAGGAAGGCACTGCCAAGCACGTTGGTGAACCACAAAAGAAGATACAGCAAACTTACATCTTCGAGGATAAAGTAGTCATGCAAGTTTGAATCAAAGGCTCCAAATTTGACGGTTCAAAATCAAACTTCTGAGATATGCGCTCTAAATTCTCAAAAGCTATTCGAGATGCCATTTCATAGCCCTCTGCAACCCGAATGGGATGAATACCACGTTCCAAGAGCCGCTCTGCCTGCTCCAAAAGTGCACCGGCCAAGATTACAACTCCGGTTGTGCCATCCCCAATTTCATAATCCTGACTTCGAGCATTTGTTAACAACTAAAACTCAATACTCACATCCAGCTACAAAATGCCCCAATTGAACCAAAAAGCAAAGCCAGAGGATGTCCACAAACACATTCAGAGAGAGAGAGAGAGAGAGAGAGTTTGAGTGCGAGAGAGTGACTTACTGATAGTAACTTCACCGTCGGGGCTCTGGAGCATCTTGTCCATCTCCTGAAAGGCGAAGAAGGCGGGGAGGGGAATTTTCGTGGTTTAGGGCGCGCGGGAGAGTTTTTAAGAGAGGGGGAGGGGGAGGGTGAGGTGGGCGAACGACGTCGCTTCAAAAATTGGTTTTTTTGCCCCTTTTATTTTAATAATAATTTTATATTTTGTAATTATATATTTTTAATAAATTAAAATCAGTGGTAAATTATAATAGTATTTGAAAATATTTATATTTAGTATTAGATGCATAGCATATTATTTAATACATGATTTATAACTAGTGTAATAATTTTAATTAAAACAAGTTGATAGAAAAATTTTTGAAATATAATTATTAATTATGATCAATAAAATATTTAATTACCATAACAACTATGACCAAAATATTAACTAAAATAGCTAAAACCATATTAATTACCATTTTAAACCACAAGCCGAGCTGAAATAGTTAAAGGAAAGAAAATCATAACTAAAAATAGGTTTTTGAGAGGGAAAACAGCGGATTTAGGGCTCGAAACGAGGCGCACCGAAGCTTAGCTCAGTGCCCACGACGTGCGCGCTGAAAAGAGCTTTCCGAATTGGGGTCATGGGCGCGAATCAGGTACTCGTAGCCAAAGTTATAACCAAAAAACCAACACGTGCGCGAAAATGGCTCCAATTAGGTTAGATTCCTATTTTCTTACCATCCTTGCACTGATGTATAATAAATAGTCAATAAAATAATTATTAACCTTAAGTAACACATAAAATTTTATTTTTCTATTTTTTTCTATTTTTTTCAATTATTAACATATAAATAATAATTTTTTAATTTTTTTTCGCATATACCTATAGCAGCGGTTCAGTCAAAACCGCTACTATAGGTATATCTTTAGCAGCGTTTTTTAAAAAAAACGCTGCTAAAGGTACAGCCTACCGCGGCAGTCATGCTGACCGCCGCGAGAGGTAAGACCTATAGCCGCGGTTTATTCGAAACCGCGGCTATAGGGTATCTATAGCGGCGGTCACCGACCACCGCTATGTAGACCGCCACAAAAAATGGCCCTATAGTGGCGGTCTTTGTAGCGGCGGTCACCGACCGCCGCTACAGACCCCCTATAGCGGCGGTCATTCTACAGTGACCGCCGCTACAGGATATTTTTAGCCGCGCTTTCCGAAAACCGCGGCTAAAAATACCTTGTAGCGGCGGTTTTAGCGACCGCCGCTACAGTGACCGCCACTGGAAGTCCTTTTTTTAGTAGTGTTTGTTAAACGAATTGTTTAACTATGACAATCCATTGGCAAATTTAACGATAGATCATTCATTTAGTGTCTGATCGTCACATCGATACGATCGATCGAAACATAGTTAAAACGCGAAGTTTTGCTTTCGTGATCGATCGGATATACGATAATTGATCGCATATGTAATTAAATGTAGAGTTTAAGTATGAACATACATCGTCTTAATTGATAATCAATCAGTTGATGAGTGACACGACATATTTCCCTAACCAATAGATTATCCATTTAGTATCAGATCGAAGTTCTAAGTGTAAGACTCCAAAGAAACCCGTGTCTACTTCATTACTAGATGAAGGATTCCATGGCCTATTTTGTATTAAAAGAAACCTTGCTTGGCCAAGGCATGATTTAATATTAAGAAAATGTATATGTAATTATTTTGAATTTCTAATATGTGATGTTATGATTTAAATGCCATGGATGAAATTTAATTTTTAAAGTAACCAATTTCATGTTGCTAGATTAATTGTATATTTTTCCTCAATATTCTTGATTTTTATTTGAAGGATTTTCTTATGGATTATAATATTGGGCTATTAAGGTTTAAATGGTTGGATTTAAAACCTAAAAGAATGGGCTGATAATGGACAGCCCATGCTTGGCCGAAAATTAGGCATAATGGGCCTTGAATTTAATCAAGTGGGCTGCCCAATTACATGTGATGATGGGCCCTTGAAGTTGTGATATTGGGCTGCTATAAGGCTTGGAATATTAGGTGATTATTGGGCCTTTAAATGTATGCAAATGGGCTGCCAAAAATGATCATGAAAATGGGCTTTAAAGTCATGGTATTGGGCTGCCATGAAGTCCATGATAATGGGCCTTTAGAACTATGTTGTTGGGCTTGAGGAATTAGGTTGTTGGGCCTTAGCCTTGGGGCTCATGAATTGGATTTAAGATGGTGTTTTTGGGCCTTGAATTAATGTTGTTGGGCTGCCCCAATGGGTCTTAAAGTTCATGATATTAGATTAGTGGTGCTAATCCTTATTAAGCATGTTAAGTAACTAAGTGATGATGCATGAACCAAGTTAGTTGGATTTCAACCAAATGAACTAATTGGTGGAACAAGCATTTAAAGAAGAGTTTGAATTATGTGGTGGGGGGAGGTACACGTGAAAGACAAAGAAAGATTGAATTGTGTGGTGGGAGAGAGATATACGTGAAAGACAAGAGAGACAAGAGGGGGACAAAGGATGAAAAAGCTGAAAAGTGACATGGAAGAGGAAAAAACACCCTTGGCCGAATATTATGGCTAAGTGCATGCCATTGTCTTGACTTGTGCCTTACACGCCCATCACACACTTCTTTACACTTTCATTTTTCATTTTGGTCGTGCAAACCAAGCCAAGAAAGGAGAGAACCGAACCAAAAGAGAGAAGGCAAACCGAAAGAGAGAAAGTGAGAACCAAGGGGGGAAACCGAAGATCTTGAGCCAAAGAGTGAAGTTTTGGGCTTGAATCAAGGGGAAGCTCGGGTAAGAGGAAGAAAGAGAAGAAGGAGAAGAAGTAGGTGAAGAAAGAGGAGAAGTGGTGCAAGGAAAAAGAAGGGAAAAAGAAGTACACAACAAGGTAATATAGGGGTCTAACTTTTCCTTGCTGACCGAACCCTTATTGTAGTTGGATCTTGGGTTTTTATGTTGTGTCTTGGTTGGATTTTGATCATGGTTATGTGTAAGTGTTAGATCTGGCCATGCATGCTTTAGATCTAAGGTTGAATGTTGGAAAAATGTAAGAAATGGACAATGTATGTTAGATGAAGTTAGATCTAAACCTACGTTATGTTTTGTTGGATGAAAGTTGGATATTTCCTTAGATCTAGGGTTGTTGATGTGTCTAAAGTGTAGATCTGGTCATGTGGTTATGAATGATGAAGATATGAAGTTGATACATGCAAGATAGGTGATAAAATGCAAAGGATATGCATGTTGTGATTTTGGTATGAAAAATGTGATGTTTTGGTGTATGACCAAACCATGTGTGCCCTAAATCTTTGAGAATGATTTTATATATGCTTGGATCTGTTGGTTGGCCATATTATGTGTAAGTTTAGTAATCTATTGCATGAAAATCAACCTTGAAATGTGAAGAATGCATGCAAAGCAAAAGAACCGAAGAAAACCTAGTGGTGTTGTGATATTTTGGTGTTGGCCGAATAATGCTATGAGTGATAACTTGTGTTTGTGTTTTGATTTTTAGATCCTAAGTTGTGAATCTGTTGAATGGAGGATGGGGTCACCATTGGAGATAAATTGTGATTAAAGAACACATAGAACTTGGTGTTGGCCGAATGCCTTTTGTGTAGAAACCCTAATTGCAAGTTTGTGATAAATGGAAATATAATTGATCATGACAGATAAATGAGATTAGGGTTGGCTAATCGGATTAAAAGATATTAAGGCTTAGAAGTTAGGGTTATAAGGAATTAGCAAAGCCTTGTGTTGTAAGTATGTACCAAAGATTTAATTAGAATAAATAAGTCTTGGCCGAAATTTATTAAATACAATTGAGGTACAATTGTAAAGATTTTATTAAGTACATTAAACAATGGAAGACTTGAGTTAATCCTAAATCTATTAATTGTTGATTAAAACCCTAATCGAGAATAGATACATAAAAAATATTGTAATAGAGTTTAATAATTAAATAGCCTAAGTTTAAATATTATTAGTTAAAGAAAGAGTAAATAAAATATTTTAATGATTAAAAAGAATTACAGTGATATATATATATTTGGTTGATAACCGATTTCAAAATGCAAATGCTTAATGATTACATACTATTCCTTAAAGTCTAAGAAATATTTGAATCGTTTGTAGGCGATCCACGTGTCTTATACACTACCAAGGAAGACCAAGTGTAAGTGGAATAGTAAGTGGACAGTAAGTGTTTCTTTTTCAAAACTGGAATGACACACTGCATCGTTTCATGAACAAGCATGAGAGTTTAATCGAGCATGACACGACATGTGCATTGCATGAATTTTTCAAGAAGAATGTTTATGCAACGATTTTATGGAAAGACTATGAGAAGGTGGACTCCCATACCGAAGGACGAATGCGAGAACGATGGGTGAATCCACGAGGCTGTGCAACCACACTGAAGGACATTGAGAAGGTGTGGGCCTCCAAGGGTCAAGTCTAGCCACTGAAGGACGAATGCGAGAAAGTGCGCTAGCTTGACCGTATGTAAGGTCTCCAAGGGAAATCGGAGACGGTTCCAAAGGGAACGCACAACCCTGACTTCAGGGGTTAAATGGAGCGAGCCCACAAGTAAAAGATATGAAATGGTTATGAAAAGGCCAAGAGTGGCACAAGTATGAATAAGTAATTTTTAAGGGCCTGGGGCCGAATTTAAGCAGAAGCATATGCATATCCATGTCATGCATGTGCATCTCTTATCAAGTTTATCTTTCATGATCAAGCATGTTTCAAATTTATGTCTTTCCCTTACTGAGTCTTTTTGACTCACGTTTTTAAAATTGTGTCATTCCAGATGCCTCAGGTGAAGAGAGTCAGGAGGAACTACCTGACCTAGAAGCACAAGAAATTATGTTCAAAATTTTGATGATAATGGCTTGATCGTCACTAGTTAGCTTTTTATATGTTATATATGTTTTGTATGATAACTTAATGAGAACCCTGATTATGTATGTTTTAGCTCGAATCCCTCGCAATCCTGTACGTTTCCGCCGTAAGCACATAAGTTAGTAAGTAAGAGCGCTGGAGCCATCCGGGGGATAGCTCGCGGCTGTCACGTTCCCTGCGGGATGCCGTTCAGGGCGTGACACTAAGAGTCTGATCGCCCAATATGGACGATCGATCGCCAAAAGTGTAAAGCGGTGAGTTTGATAACCGGTCAGACATCACACATTGATGATCGTTCGGCATGGGGACGATGTCAAAAACCAGAAACCCAAAACTCAAATTTCTCACCCAAATCGCTCCAAAACACTCTTAACAATGTCAAACACCCATTAAAATTAAAATAAACCTATTTTACGGATCTAAATTAGTAATAAAATCAAATTAACAAAATACATTTAAAACCCGTACAAACATAATAAATTTAAAACTTGAAATGTGGAGGAGAATAAAAATTGAGTCTAGATGTGGTGTGATCATTGCGAAATGCAAAATCACAGAGAGTCTGAGTGCATTTTGAGTGAAAATTTCAGATTGTTTGAGGAAAAACTGGCAGTCAGGCTGTTTCTTAACATTCCTCGACTTGTTCCATTGGATGTCTAGCATTACATGTGGAAAATTTCTATTCGTTGTCTTTACTGGTTTACCGAACCATCTTCACATCTTGTACAATCAAACGTTGATTCAAGCGTTACACGTGTTCGAACTAACCGTTTGTCGTAGCCAATCAATCGTCAAAGCTGGGCAATTACTAGGCCCCCACATGTCTACCATGCGGCCTTCATCATGTTGATCAAACGTGTTTAGATCCAAGGTCTCATTTCATTATGATTGATTTTCTAATTAGACGATCGATCGACTATGTGACCAATTATTTCGTCACAAATTTTTTGTAATTTTTGCGACAAAACATATATAAGTTTATAATAAACATATACAAATTTTTTGTAATTTTTGTCGATTGAGCATCTAATTAGACGTTCGAAAGGGGTGATGAAAATTTCGTCAACAAAAATACTTTTTTTTACCTTTGTAGTCACAAAATGTTCGTCACATTAAGTTTATTTTGGTGACCAAATTCAAACTTCGTCACGGATAAGTTTATTTTAGAGACCACACCCATACACTCGAGTGCTAGGGTACGTAACTTCATTGGATTAGGTGTAACTATGTAAATTCGTGAACAATTGCGTTGGGAGCCTTGTGATGGGGTCCCGCTTGCATGCAAAAAATAAGTGCAAGAGTAGTTGAGCTAGCGTCCATGTCACGCCCCGAACGGCATCCCGCAGGGACCGTGACAGCCGCGAGCTATCCCCCGGATAGCTCCAGCGTTCTTACTTACGTTCTTATGTGCTTACGGCGGAAACATACAGGATCGCGAGGGATTCGAGCTAAATCTTACATAATCAGGGTTCTCATTAAGTTTGCATACAAAACATATATAACATATTAAAACCCAACTAGTGACGGATCTCATCGATCAAGTCACCATTATCAAAATATGAACATAATCTCGGTCCTTCTAAGTCAGGTAGTCCTCATGACTCTCTTCACCTGAGGCATCTGGAATGAATGACACAATTTAAAAAAAAACGTGAGTCAAAAAGACTCAGTAAGGGAGAAACATAAACTTGAAACATGCTTTTTACTTGTACTTGCATAATCATGAAAAATGAACTTGATTCGTGATGCACATGCATGTCATGGATATGCATATGCTCTTGCTTGAATTCGGCCCCAGGCCCTTGAAAATATTTTTTTCATACTTGCTTGTAAAATTGGCCCTTGGCCCTTAAATTTCACTTATTCATATCTCTTACTGTGGGCTCGCTCCATTTGACCCCTGAAGTCAGGGTTGTGCGTTCCCTTTGGAATCGTCCCCAATTTCACTTGGAGACTTACATACGGTCAAGCTAGCACACCTTCTCGCATTCGTCCTTCAGTGGCTAGACATGACCCTTGGAGGTCCACACCTTCTCAATGTCCTTCAGTGTGGTTTGCACAGCCTCTTGGATTCACCCATCCTTCTCGCATTCGTCCTTCGGTATGGGAGTCCATCTTGATGGTACGGTACCGACCAGTGCCCCTTGACATAACTTATCGTTTCATAAAACATTTCATAATCTTTCCATAAAATCATTGCATAAACATTCTCTTTAGAAAAATTCATGCAATGCACATGTCATGTCATGCTTGATCAAACTCTCATGCTTGTTCATGAAATGATGCAGTGTGTCATTCCAGTTTTGAAAAGAACCACTTACGGTTTCCACTTACAAATTCCACTTACAGTACTCCTTGCAACCTTCCTTGATCACACTTGGCTCCTTGCCTACAAAGAACAAGTTCGATTCTTCAATGCACTGAGTATGCGTGAAAGTATATCGGTACGCGTCAGTTCTATGAACTATTCGATGATCCTATTGTGAAATCCACTAAGGACGAATAGCGATAATTATGCGCTTAACTTAATTTTAACGGTATAATATAGTTGCCGGATTTCTCTTAATCCAATTTGAACTTCCTGATCATCCCTTAACTTTGTACTTCCCGTCCATCGGAATATTTCCGAATAGCAACTATATTATATTTCTTTGATATCACATATATATATATATATATATATATATATATATCACTTTAATTCTTTTAATCATTTAAATATTTTATTTACTCTTTTCTTTAACTAATATTCAATACTTAGGTTATTTAATCATTTATTATATATATACATATACATGTCTCGATTAGGGTTTAATCGGCACTAATGGATTTAGGATTAAACCTAAGTCTCCCATTATTTCATGTGCTCCCCTAAAACCTTACATTAAACCATATATAACTTTAATCATGATTAAGTCTTGATTTGGACCTTAAACCACAATTAACCCGAGATACTAACCCTAACTAGGGTTTCGAATATTTTCATTACATGTTCATGGTTCCTCAATATTATTCCAATTAGCCTAATCCCCAATTTCAAGTATCCAACACAACAATTATAACCTATTTATCATAATTTACAATTAGGGTTCCTTCACCTTAAACATTCGGCCAACACTAAATTTTTTATGCATCCTTTAATCATAACTTCAACTCCAATGGTGATCTCATCCTCCATTCAACAATTTCACAACCTAGGATCTAAGAATCCAAACACCAACACAATATATCATGCATTATACCATTCGGCTAGCACATGTTTTTCATCCAAATAATTATGTTTTCTTTTGTTTCCTTCAATTTGCATGCATCCTTTACATAACATAATTATCTACCTTGCATTAGGTCATTAATCTTGCACAAAACATGACCAATATCCAGATCTAAACATATACAAAATTATACATGAAGACCTAAGCATATCATATTCCGCCATACATCAAGTGTCATATTTTTCATGCTAAAATTTATAATATACATATCCTTTGCATTCATGACCCATCTTGCATGTATTAAATTCATACTTTCATCATATACAACCACCAACTCTAGATCTATCATTTAGAGACCTCAACAACACAAGATCTAAAAGGAAACAAGCATACCATTCGGCCAAGCACAACATATGTTAGATCTAAACCTTTTTTCTAATATACATTGCTCATCCTTTGCATTTCCTTAACATTTAATCTTAGATCCAAAGCATACACGGACAGATCCACACTTCTACATAACTTAGGGTTTTCTATGATCAAGATCCAACCAAAATACAACATAAAAATCCAAGATCCAACTACATGAAGTTCGGCCAACAAGGAGAAAATGGTAGACCCGAATTTTACCTTGGTGTTCCCTTGTTTTCTCCTTGCTTTTACTTGCAAAACTTCTCCTTTTCCTTCATCTCCTTCTTCTCCCTCTTCTTCTCCCTTGTCACACGGGTTCTCTCTTCTTGGTTCGGTTTTCTCTTCTCTTGGCTTTGTGTTGGTTGACCAAGGTAACACAAATGAAGTGGAAAGAGTGTGATAGGCATGTAATGTCACAAGTGAAGACAAAAGAGTATGAACATGACCATAATATTCGGCCAATGGGTGTTTCTTCACTTTTCTTCAACTTTTCAGCTTTTTGTCATGCTTGTCTCCTTGTCCCCTCTTGCCTTTCACGTAAAACACCCCCCACCACATATTTCAAATGCCACTAGTTTAGTTCATGCATCATCACTTGGTTACTAGCATGCTTAATGAGGATTAACACCACTAATCATCAACTTAACTCCAAGGCCCATTGGGCAGCCCAATCCACCCTTTATTCAAGACCCAACATCACCACCTAAAACCCAATTCATAAGTCCAAGGGCTAAGGCCCAAATGACCAAATTCCTTAAGGCTCATTATCATGGGTTTCATGGCAGCCCAATACCATGACTTTTAAAGCCCATTTTCATGATTATTTTAAAGCCCATTATCATAAATTTAAAGGCCCTATATCCACTTAATATTCTAAGTCTTATAGCAGCCCAATATCACAATCCAAAGGGCCCACTATCTCAAATATTAGGGCAGCCCATAAACAAAATTTCAATGGCCCAATTACACCTAATATTCGGCCAAGTAGGAGTAGCCCATCATCAGCCCATTGCCTTAGGTTTTAAAGCCCAACATAAAATTCTTAGCAGCCCAATAACATCATCCATAAGATAATCCTTCAAAAATAATCAAGGATATTGAAAAGAAAAATGCAATTAATCTAGCAACATGAAATAGGTTACTATAAAATTTAAATTCCATCCATGGCATTTGAATCATAACATCACATATTGGAAATTCAAAATAACTATATATACATTTTCTTAACATTAAATCATGTCTTGGCCAAGCAAGGTCTCTTTTAATACAAAATAGGTCATGGAATCCTTCATCTTGTAATGAAGTAGACACGGGTTTCTTTGGGGGGTCTTACAGTCCAGGCCCCCAAGACTTAGATCTATGTTATCTATTCTATTGAATCACCATCGTTGTGCAATAAAATGATACGAGCGTTTCTAGAAAATTACAAAGGAGAATATATATTTCACATGAGAGATCAGAGAGCGTGGATCTTGCTTTGTCTGAATTTGATCTACGTACGTTCACTGCCTGCAAAAGATAAAGCAAACAGTAGCTCTCTCGTGAATGTTGATTGTCTTGCATGCGGTGAAATTGACTCAGTACTCACATGTGAATTAAGATTGGACTGTCAGTGAGGTTTCCCCTGTGAACATCTGCATTGACTTCCAGAATTATCATTGGATTCTCGCAGCTGATTACACAATCCACCCGCGGATATCCCGGTCCCATTCTTAAGCGAGAGTACTACACATGTCTGCTTCCTTTCATGATATATCTATCTATATCATATGGCCTCTAGAATCCTCACCAGCTAATTATAGTAATCGTATCTCACATTCAGTTCTATATACCGAAGAAAATTAGTCATTTAAAGTTGCAGTTATGTTAATCTTTTCTATCTTTCTGAGCAAATGGCGATTTGAAAATTGGTCAAGTACTCCTGTCAACAAGGCCGGAAACAAAGAGAGGAAATGACTGCAGAGGAAGGATCCTATATCAATCGGCGATTGCTGGGACGTTGTAGAACTAACTTTTAATACATATAAAGCGACTTTAATTACTTTCAAGTTCTAATTAAAGACATTGAGCTATATGTTCTAGTTTGGAGCAAAACATATATAACATCCATATTGTGAGACAACTTAATCACCGCTTGAATCAAAACCCCTGAAGTCAAGACTCTCACTACAGGAAATTTGATATTAGGTGATAAAAATTTCGGTGTCAAACTAAATTTTGTAACCTAAAGTGGTATTTCCCTTACAAAACATTAATTTCGTCACCCAAAATTATCCAGAAACGTCCAAAACCCGTTCAGACGTATTTGTGGCATAACGAAATCCAGCTCATTGCAAATGAGTGACTATAAGTAACATCATAAATAGTTAATCACTATCCGGACGAATAAATTCAATGTTCAAACGGCTATCTGGGTGACAATATACAAATCGTCATAACTGAATGACGATTAGAATTGTCACAAATTTATAATGTATGTCCGGACGGTACACTAGCAGCGTCCGAACACATTTTACTTAACGACTAAGATGGTCACCACTTAGTGACGCATTCAAAATCGTCATGAATACTCACAACCGTCCAGACGTATAGACTAATGTTCCAACGAGGAAAAAACACATTTTCCTGATGCCAAAACGATTTCACACACGTATGAATGCTTCTTCAGCGAATCGTGTGGTCCCACATTGCAATAGTTCATACACGTGATGTCAAAACTGTACATACCACTACATACCGTTCAGACGGATATAAGTTCTGGAAGATTTTTGAATCTGCATATTTAATGACGTTGAATTTGATTGGGCCACATGTGAATCTAACCGTTGAGAACCATTCGAACACCTACGAAAATCGTGCGAACGTCCAGCTTACCACATAAAACCTACAACACTTGTCAAAATCACACTTTCACTATCCTTTCTCCCAATCATTTTCACTATTTTGAGATTTTTTTTTAGATCTCTCAAACAACTTCAGGTAAAACCTTCTTCGTGAGTTTGTTTTCTATTTCATGCTTTTCAATTTTTTTGGTGAATAATAAAGTTGTTTGCTTTGTGTTCATCGAAGCATCGTTCGGACACTTCATCTGGTTGTTCTGATGTGTTGGACCACGTTCGAATACCTTGCAAATAGAAATGTCGTTGTTTAACATTCGTGCGAACGTGTTATGCCTATGTTCGGACGATTTTTGCCTGGTTGGCCATGGATCATTCTGGTAAAAGTATCACCAAGGTCGGGGCACAAACAGAGGGACTAGCTTTGGCGACACTATAGTAGTGGAGCCGACCTATACATTGTGTATGGATCTGCATACCTGTTTGACCACTCTGGAGAATAATTTACTCTAATGGAGAGCGGTCTGAGGAAGGTGGTGATTGCTCTGCGAAACGAACTGAGTTCCGTGACACCACACGTGTCCCAATTGTACCAGTCTCTCAGTACCATTCCGATGCAGCTCCGAACACTCATAAAATGGGTGGATAATATGGAGGAGCGGTTGGAGTATGTTTGTGATGCCCTCTAACAATATCTCAACCAACTAGCTCGTCGTCGTGATTCAGACTAGTCTATGAATTATGCTTTGTTAGTGTCTTGCTTGTGATTCAAAGTAGTCTCTGGTTTATGTTTTTTCGCTATTATTTATTTATGTTTTGTTAGTCTCTAGCATGTACTAGACTTTATGATTGTGTTTTTCGTTTGATATTTCGACTATGCTTGATATTTTATATTAATTATGTTTTTTCATTAGTTTAAATTTCTTACAATTTAAACGGACAATTAGTACAATTAAACGGATGAATAATAAGAGTGTTAAGTTAATTGAAAAGTTAGTATAATTAGTTATACGAACTTTTAATACAAAAATATGTTATACTATATATATTTTTAAGTTGTTAAAAAGTAGTATAAAATAAATAAATTAAGTTAAAAATTTGTGCTAAATTACATTTGGGGTATCCACATGGGTCGTTCAACAAGACTACCCTCTCGTGTTTCATATCCTAGACACGTCAAGCGCAGACCGTGAGGGCTACTGTTCGTAGACGGCAAGAGCAACCTACCAAGACTGAGGAGTGGGATCCTAGTCATAGCTCGACCTAGGGACTTCTGGCGGAACGACCGACTTGGGTGGAGGATCTGAAGGCTGAGTTGAGTGCGATTGTGCAAGAGGTCGGGGAGCCCACCCATCAGGTGCTGAGTGATAGCGGTGCTCGACTCACGGCTCTGGAGACTAAGGTCAACCAGCAGGACTCTCATTGGAGGAAGGAGGTGGAGGCAATTCGATCTAATTTGAGACTGTGGCATCTTCGGCACAGTTGCACGCCACGACGTTACGAGTCGGTGCAAAGGAGCACATGAGGCATGTCCGTGAGTTTCTACAGCTTGCGGATGATGAGCAATAGTTTATGTTATTTTTTTATATTATGTTTTGAAGACTGTAAGGATTTATTTTATTTTATTTTGTTTATATTATATTTTGAGGACATATAATATAGTTTTGTTATTTCTATTATGTTATTTATGTTTATTCATCCTTAGTACAACATGTTACTTTATGTTGTGTTTCTCATTTTGTTAGACTCCTTCAAACTTCAAAACTACTATCTAACACACTTAGGGTTACTTATGTTATTAACACACTGGGGTTTATATTTGTGACTAATATATTTTTTACGGACACACTTAGGTTCATAATTGTTATTAACACACTTCGGTTATTTAAAACTTGATTATAAATTGAATGGCGTGAGTTATAAAATAAGAAAATAGGTTGTTAAAAACTGTTATGACAAAATGCATTTCTCCATATTGGACCAAACGTTCACACTCCTCATGCAAAGGTATGGAGAGTAAGTCTGCACCCCTCATGCGAACGGATGGAGGGTACTGGGCTATGACGATTTTGAATTTTGTCAATATAGCAGAAAATTGTTTGGACTGTATATGTTTCCGTTCGGACGGTTTTGAATGACAAAACACGGAAATCGTCACCTAAAACCATTGTTGGCAGGCGTTAGGTGATAAATCGAGTGACAACTTGGTTTTGTCACCCAAAACCTTTGGTGTCTAAATATGCACTTTGAGTGACAATTTTTTGACATCCAAAGTACATTTTCTTGTAGTGTCCAAGGCTGACAGGGTGTCTTTGGAATTCGTACTTTAAAATATAGCCCAAAGATATGGTTTGTAGGACCGTGGCTAATAGGTCTTACGCCGAAAGGGTGTAAGGATATGGTGGAATTTGAATTTAGAACCCGTGATTATTGACCAGAGCATTATGCTGTGTTTGTTTCGAAAGCACAGACACCATCGAAAAAACGTATCCACTTCTCCATTCTAACAAAAAGAGAAGTAAGGAAAAATAACCAAAACTGCAGTGAAAATAATCATCGGATGCCACCAATCTCGCGAAGAACAGATATAACTCAGAATCAGCCAAAATAAATAGTGACAAATAATTGGCGTATATGACCGACCACCTCGTTATTCTTCTATTAAGATCTTATCAAGCTTTTTCTGAGTGGATATTTGATTTTATCCCAATGGAATCTCTCTGCTTCTTGTCAAAGGATGTAAAAGGCAGCATGCATCAGATCAACTGACCGCCTATAGCATTAACAGAGAGAATCAATAGGTCGGCTCATTGAAACATAGATAAAAATACCGCAGAAATTAACAGACGGAAACAAAACTCTGTCCACACGTGTTTGATAACCAAAATTTGAATTTATAAAAATTGGTGAAAATTAGTAAAAAAAAAATTAAAGAGATTATGTGAATGAATTATTATTATTTTTTAAGACAAAATTTTAGCTAAAAATTTGGGATGCAAACACCCGTGTCAGAGTGCAACAAAATGATTGGTTGGTGATGCGATAGAAAATATTGTAAAATATGTAGATTTCTTTTTGCAACAATAGTCCCCGGAACACTCAAATTACAGGAAATAAAGGCAAGGTAAGTATGTAGCTCCTTTTTTTAGGGGAAATCAAATTGAACGGCCAGTGTTCCGGGGACCATTAGTGTAGCGATTCTAACTTCGTTAAGTGGGTGAGTGATCGCTTTTGTAATCCAATTACTTTGAGGCCCATTTCGTTTTATTTCTGTAACTACAAAAGTGACCGAAACAGTTCTTGTTAACTCCAACTCCAAGCCCATTGTACTTTAGGGTAGGGTTTGACATAACTCTTTGGACTCAAGAGGCCTAATAATGCTTTTCCATCGACTTGGAAAATCCACAAATCTGTAATTTGGACCCTAACAGCACGGTAGTCTAATAAAATATGCATCACAGTTGAGTAGCTTCAATACTCTTTTAGCTATCAATAGATTATAGATGAATCCTGTAAGCTGAAAATATATATATATATATATATATATATATATATACACGACATAGAAATGGTGACAGAGTTTGTTAAATGGAATATGGAGGAGCTTTCGATCAGAAGAGCTTTAATTGGTTTCCATAAAACATAATAACTGTAAATCCCAAAAATAATCACAACAAAGATACCAAAATCTAAAGTGGTTCCGTCAAAATGATGTACCTCCAAAGGAAGAAACCGTGAAAAAATTCTCTAATTTTTCAAAATCACATAGAACAAACAGACAATACTACTCAAAACTTAAAAGCCTATTTATACCACGTCTCGCTCTACCACATAAAATAAATTTTATCTCTTATTTTCCTGTTGAGTGGCAATTAAAAACTTTGGGATAAATACACTTTTCGCTCATCAATTATAAAATGGTTTGATATATTGCACCCTAAACTACCTGCTTTGACACATTAAACCCTATAAACCCTGTAGGTTGATGAAATTAATTGTTGTCTGAACTCGCAGACAACAAGAGCAGTCTACTGAGACACATGGGAGAGCAAGAAGGATTCATTAATGTCAGTGCTATAATTCTATGAAGAATGATACACACTTAAATCTCAGTCATCCATCTCTTTTCACTCGTTCTTCTTTTAACCAAGCATCTTATTCTTATCCTCTCTACTTTTTCTAACCTAGCCTCCTTTTCCAGATTTTCTCTCCCTCTCCATTTTTCTTCTCTCCATGGCCGACTCTTCCCCCTATTTACTCTCTCTTTTTTCTTTTCTCAAATCTCACTCTTGCTATCTCTCTCTACCTCTTTATTTTTATTTTGCAGCACTTTTTCTCTCTCTCCTCTCTCCTTTATTTTTCTCTCTATTTGCCGCACAACACTTTCCCTTCCTATTTTTTCTCTCTTTTCTCTCCCTTCTTTCTCTCTTTTGCGGCACCTTTTCTTCAATCTTTTTTTTTCTCTCACCTCTTAGCCGAATAAACTCTAGTTTCTCGCACCCTTTTATTTCACTTGTCAGCCGCACCTCTCCTTCTCATAATTCTCTCCCTTCTTTTTCTCTTCCAGCCGACCATTACCTCTCTCTATTCTCTCTCTTTTTTTTTCCTCCAATATTTTCTCTTGTCCAAAACCCTTTTTATCTCCTTTATTTTTTTATGTGCCACTCTCTTCTCTCTATCCCTTCTCACCTTTTATTTTCCCTTCTCCCTCTTCTCCCTCAATTTTCTCGCTTAGTTGGTAGTTCCCTATGATAACGTCGCATATATGATGTGCAATTCCAGAGATCCGCAAATCAATTAGTTCCTCCTTGTTCTGGATTGGCATTGTTATTACTATCGAGTCACTTGCTAGTCTACAATGGTGGAAGGAGGGGGTACCCACTACTCCAGATTTTACTTCTATTTTTTTCCATTAGTTGGCCTGGGCTCGATACCCATCAAGCCCAGGCCAACTACAACCCTATACATGTTTCAGTTATACGACCTGAAACAGGGGCGAAACGACGTCGTTTCACCCTCCGCTTAAAACAAAAAAAAGGGTGAATGACGTTTCACCCCTGTTTTAAAAAAATGCCTCCCCCTCTTACACGATTTGTCTCCCTCTCTCTCTCACGGTTTAACTTCTCAGAATCTCTGCCGAGTCCCGTTACCCACACTACAGGAAACATACTTTGGGTGTCAAAAAAATTTGTCACCCAAAGTGCTTATTTCGTCAGCTATTTTTTTGGGTGACAAAACCGAGTTGTGTCACCCAGTTTGTCACCTAAAGCCCGTCAGCGAAGGTTTTAGGTGATGATTTTTGTGTTCTGTCGCTCGAAACCGTTCGGAGGGTTTACAATACCGTCCAAACGGTTTTGCCCCATATTGATGAAATTGAAAATCGTCACGCCCAGTACGCTCCATCCATTTCCATGAGCTATGTGAACGTACTCTCCATACGTTCAGACAGCTGATCCGAATGGTTCTTCCAATGAGTGAAATGAATTGTGTCATCTATAAACCGTGCACACGGTTACATAACATCGTTTGAACGTTAATATATCACGTCTGGACGCTTTCATAAAGACGTTCACACTATTGTTTCATTTATGACGAAATAGTCATTTGTCATCTTTAAAATCTATTCGGACCAATACGTATACAATTTAGATGTTTGTTTCGTTGAAAAAGTTCGAACGTGTTGTTGTATCGTGCGCACGGTTGCTTATTTAAAGATCGTGTGCACGTGAGAATAATCGTACGGATGACATAATTTAAAGGAACTTGTGCAGACAGATAGTTATGCGTGCGTACGTCATCAATGTAAAAGAATCGTGCAGACGACATTTGTTACCATTCGAACGGTTTTCTATGTATTTGAATTAATTTAATTAAAATTTTAAAAATAATTTAGAAATAATATAAATATAAAGATATTCAATACTCATAATATAATAAAATATCTACAAATATGCAATCGTTATTAAAAGTAAATAAAAAACATAACCGATAAATACTGACAAAGTAGTAAAATACATAAATCTACCCAAATTTTTGTTTGGGTATCAAACGAGATTACATCTGTTTGTTCTACTCCATCAGCTGCTCAAGCATCTACTCCGCTATTAGTTGCATCATCCGTTCTTGTTGCACCATCTTCTAGTGCTCTTTGTCTTTTCTCAGTTGATGTTCCGTCATCATCTGCATCAGCACCTCATCTTTCTTCTGTTGCTGCTCTTCCATCATTTACAAATGGTCTCGCATCGTCTGCTCCATATCTCACCACTTGGCCAAAAACGCTTCATATTCTAACTGTATAACCTTCATCTCCTCAATCTGTAATCTGACCTCCTCCAATCTTCAGGACAAATCAACGAAAGATGTTGATGATGATGATCCAACAGACCATACTGAACGGACTAAACCTCGCACGAAATTCGCTTTCGTCCTCAACTTCAACGAAGATCTCCACTTCAGTGTATGACTTTCCCTCTAACTCATGTTGAACTGTAACGCCTCTATTTTTTCCTACAAAATTAGAAAATAAGATAAAACTAGTACATATTAAACATAAACACATACAAATGCATCATTAAATCTAACGTTACAACTTACAAATTTTTTTTTGTGCATCTTCTGAAGTCCTCATGCCATGCTTATTAATATGCGTCTTTTTATAAAGCAACGAAGGACTAATTTCATCAGATTTTGGATTTTTCTGTATACCAAAAGAAATATAGAACATGCATATTAAAGTACCTAAGTCATTTATTTAAATAATAAATAATATAAAATATAAATTTATTACTTACTAACAACGCTCTTGCGCGTTGGAAGGACCTCGCTCCCGATGTGTGTGCAATCTTCAACTTATCTCTATTCTCCTTGTTTATTGTGGTCCTCCTATGCATTGTACATTTACAGTTGTTACCACAATTAATACTAAAATAAAATAAACGTTCACGTATGAATAAAAATGTTTAACTTGAAATTTCTAGCTCTCGAATAAATCACAAACACGAGTTCATTCTTCCATGTTTATATCGGGATACAGGTGTTCTAAGGCCTCTACCATGGAATTGAACACCTAGTAATGCTGGACCATTTTATTTTTGTGCGCCATATACGCTGTGTTCATCGTAGACGTCATAGTAATGCGATCCTCTGCTCGGTCGTAATCTAGTTGGAAGTTATCCTTAACATATATAACAGTTAGAAAAGCAAAAAAAATTCAACAATTAAAATTTAATAAATTATATTTCCCAACACTTGGTTCATCGCATACAATTTAATCCCGTCGAGAACCTCCTTCCACTTACTCGTCTCAAATGGGACTTGTTGTCGAACGAGCACACCAATATGTCTCAAGAGCATTGAGGATGCCTTGACATCACTACTCGTACGTCCATCAGGGATATGGACAGTCATCTTTCCTCCGGTGCAAGCTTTGAGTAGGGCAAACCCGCGCGTACTACCTAGAACGTGTCTGATTCTAGACGTCGCTACAAATGAAGAACAATAAATTTAAAATTCAGTTAAGCATAGAAATTTAAAAGTCATAATATTTAAAAAAAGATTGATAGGGTAAGATACTTACACGCACTACTCCAGGTGCCTACTGGACTGGCTATGGTAGGGGACGATAATTCATTCATATCCCAAAATGAAGGACACGACACTGCTAGTGTACCAGGACTACTCTCAGCTCAAACTGATGAATCGCACCGAAGACGTTTGCCACCCGCAGGCATGACGTCGTCCTGTGACCAAATAAATCAATATTAGAGAAAAAAACACAATGAATTTTGTACTCAAAATGAATATAAAATAGAAATGCAAAGTTAATTGAAACGATAAAGTTACTTTAGAGTCACTACAATCTTTACTGAACGATTCTGAGGAATCATCGCTTCCTTCTACTTCACATTGTTGTGGACCACTCTCATCGGTTACCGGCACATAGTCTCGACATCATTTCTAGTCAACAGGATCATGTCAAAGGAGCTAAAATCCACAAAAAGTTCAATAGACTCATTCTTCTGGTATGCTTCATGGTTTGGCGGTCCTTCTCCATCTTCTCTATCTTCCTCCTCAATATGTGGAATATCATACGTGTTTCTAAGGGTAATATTTTGAACAATCTTCCAGTGGCTACCCAACTTCATATCATCGATATAAAAAACTTGATCCCCCTGAGAAGCTAGCACGAACAGGTCATCTTTGTACCACTTTCGGGATGTGTTAATACTAACAACCTGACCACTTTTATCAAGGCCTAAATGTTGAGTACTCAAGTCAAACCAGTCACATTTTAGTAAATAAACTAAATTTCTCCGCAAATAACACAACGCGTAAATATCCATGACCTGACCCTAAAAATCAACATCTCCCTATCATGGTCCCCCGGGACAACCACACCACTATTCTAAGTGTTATGAAACTGTTCACGACAGACCATGTGAAACCTAACTCCATTCACTACACACCATGACTAACAACGTGCCCGGTGATCCGAACCGGATGCTAATGCATACAAATCATCCAACGTCGAGCCCGGATTTTCATTGCGCACAGTTTGAACCTAAAATAGTAAAATGTGTTAACTTAGAATCCAAAAAAAAATGATCACTTAAAATTAAATATATAATAGGGACAAAATTAAATAAATACCCGAGTTCTAAACCATAACGGAAAATTCTTCTTCATGCCTCCTATCAATATTTATTGGTGATTCCCTCCTCATCTGAGCACTAGAGTTGTCCTTCATCAAAGTTCTCAACACATTGTCACAAATATTTTTTCTCTATGAGCATAATGTCCAAATTATGTCGAAATTTCAACTCTGACCAGTATATCAACTCAAAGAATATGCGGCGCTTCATCCTACTTAACTCATTGTCAGCCCGTTTTCTCTTCTTCTGAGTCTTCCCAAACGAACATAAAAATACCGATTCAAGTTGTTGACGTATCTCCTCTCCAATGACTTCTTCAGGCGCTGCTCTAAACACTTTTTTCCCGTCAAATATGTCGACATTATGCCTCCATGTTTCAAAAAACAATCTTTGCTCCATGTTTCAACCAAAATGATGTGTTCGCATTGCAATTAGGGCACGCTAACAATCATTTCGTACTCCAACCCGAGAGATTACCATAAGCCGGGAAGTCTTTTATTATTCAAAGCAAAGCTACATGAAACTTGAATAAACTTGATAAGGTCGCGTCGTACATTTGCATTCCATTTTCTCACAAGTCCTTCAACTTATCTACCAATGGCTGCAAGTAGACGTCAATATCATTCCCGAGACATCTTGGACCCGAAATAAGCAATGACAACATGAAACTTGAATCCTTCATACATTTCTATGGCGGCAAATTGTATGGAATTAGTACAACTGGCCATATACTATACGATAAGCTCATGTTTCCAAACGGATTGAACCCAGCAGATGCCAAACTCAATTGGACGTTCTGAGATTCCCGACCAAACTATTCATACTTCTTATAGAGATCCTTCCATACCCCAGAGTCTGCAGGATACCTCATCAACCCATCTTCTTCCACATGCTTCTCTTGGGCCACCTCATATCCGTTGTCGATTTCCTTGATAGAAACAATCTCAATTTCAAGGAAAAATGTAGCAACTCTTTTTTAGGAACCATTGATTTTCTATTATGACTGTACTTCCACCTCGATTCCTCACACACTGGACACTCTTGTAATTCACTGTACTCCTTCCAAAACATTACACAGTCATTTAAGCACGCATGTATGTTATCGTAGCTAAATCCTAAATTTTTTCTTAACCTTTTCGCCTCATAATAAGATTTAGGAAGTGTTTCTCCCATCGGCAGTGCATCTTTTATCAAGCCCAACACATCTTCAAACGCTTATACTGATAAATTATTCTCCGACTTTACATGAAGTAACCTAACAACGAAAGACAACTTCGAGTACTTCTTACACCCGGGATACAACTCTTGCTCAGCATCCGCCCAAAACTTAGTATACTCAGAAAAGCTGTCTCCAGACCCAGACTGAACTATTGCAAGACCCGGCATATTTTCACCCACGTTCTCATCAACTCCTACTCCAGCCTCAAAATCTCCTAACATGTCTCTCATATCATCATTTATGTTTCCCTCAGAGTCCTCGTTGCCCTATTCAGGTTCTAAATTCATAACTCGATTAGAAACTTCTGAAATTGACTCTCTGTGAAATATCCAATGAGTGTAACTCTGGTCAAACTCAATTATGCATAAATGATCCCTCATCTCGTTCTCACGTTGAAACAACATATTCTTACATCTCACACATGGACATCTTATCATACCCTGACTATCTGTATAATTACGGGCAACACTTATAAAATCTCGAAAACTATCACTATATTTCGCTCTTTTGAGTCTATCAGCCTCATAAATCCATCTATTATCCATATTGTTCATTCAAAGATGAAAATACAAACAATAATGACACTCATACTCGATTCCAATTTCTTCGGGTGATAGGTCCTATCCCATTCAATTTAACAATATCACGTACTGCATGTAATTGACCCGACCATAGTGCCCGATGGTCTAAAAATTTCGATTGCATTTCCCCTCAGTCCCCAGATACACACCTACAAAATTGATCATAAATACCCACCATTTAAGGCAAGTGTGTAAGCTCAATGCTGAATGTGTATCAGAAGGAAAAAAAATATATGAGATTTTCATCAAAATTTCTAAACACATCTATCAGAAATAGCATATATAATTACACACATTACGCATATTGCAAACTCAAACTGTTTATAACGTGGACAATTCAAGAATTACACATAGTTCGTTAACCGAACTCCGTGTAATTCTTAAACGGGGGTTGAGGCTATTACATGAACGCATGACATAATAGCAAAAATTGTTCGAACATACAAAAACCGTTCGAACCATACATATAAGTGATCGGACTAGTTTTGCAAAACGTCCGAACCAATTCGAACGGAACATAATTCGTCTGGACTACGATTGTCGAACAAGATGGTTCTTCGATGCATAGAATCCATTTTCACCACAAAATCTTGCCAAAATTAACCTAAATCACAAGCACTTCAATGTAAACACATCACAACCAACCCTAAACTCGATTACTATCGTTTTAGACCCTAAAATTTTGAAAAACACATGGTTTCATATATTAAAATACATGTTTTTCATCCTAAACAATTCAATTTAAAACCCACTAACATCAAAATGAAATCCAATATCAAATTCTAAATGAATTACTCCTTTTACACCCTATTCAGTGAGATTAGACGCCCAAAATTAGCTCTCCTCATCTTCTCGTGCTGAAATCTCTTGTTTTCTAAGTATTTTCCATTTTTCCTCCATTGTCTGTGATTCCGCCACTTTCATACGATTGAATATCATTCAAACACAAAAAATAGTTTTCGAGGGAATTGTTGTCGCCAACATTTTCATAACCGTCCGAACTAAGAAGTACACATCCAAACGACATCTTACAGTTAAAGACACTATTGTAGTAATTCTCAAACGATAGCATCTGGTCATAAACACAGACGTTCGAACGGTAAATAATCGTCCGAACACTATCTTACATTACACGAGACCGTTTTAGAAATATCAAGACGCTAGCATCTGATCATAAACAACAACGTCCGAACGATATAAAACTAACAGAGGGTTTATTTTATATAATACGTCTGATCATTCATTTCACACGTCTTGACAGTATAAACAAGTGTTTGGACGGTTTGTTTTATATAATACGACACCGTTCAAGCTTACAGTAAAAATTCCGGAGGGTAACCTTCATTTTTTTAAGCTTATACAATTAAATTTATTACCAAGTTTTAAATAACCAAAGTTAGTTAATAATATAAATAATATTAAGTGTGTTAAATTCTAATATCAATATTTTTTGAATGAGTGTACCGAAATTAGAAACGTAATATTAATTAACATATTGTATTAATTTCTAATAAAAATAAATAACATAAATATATCCAATATCATCAAAACAGAATATGAACAAAATAACATCAAATAAATACCAATACATGTCCACAAAACATAATATAAAAGTAAATGTCCTCAAAACATAATAAAAATAAATGTCATAATAAAACAGAATAAAGGTAGACTATTGCTCATCATCATCATCGTCATTCGTGAGTTTTAGAACGTGACGGACTTAACGAAGGTGCTCATCTATCAGCACGACCTGCTCAGTCAGGGAAAAGAGCTCCGCACCGGTTGCCACGCCTTTCAGGAACTCCTTCCTCCACCCAATGTCCGCGACCTTCTGCTCCAAAGCTGTCAGCCGACCACTGATATCACTGACCAAGTCATGGGTGGGCTGCAAGATCGATTGCATCCACTGAGTCAGCTCTCTCATCATACCGTCCATCCAACTTGACCGTTGTGCCCCAAGTCCCTGCGTTGAGCTTTGTCCATGATCGTGCCCTTCCATTGCCTCCTCAGGCTGCTCCTGTAGTCTAACTCTAGTAGCCCGAGCGGCATTCAGCCCTCAGCGTGTCTGGGTCATCGATTTAAAGAGCGTTTTCATATTGATCGACCCAAGTGGAACCGCCCTCGGCTCGTCAGCACCCTCGGGTACCATCATGGCGTGCAGGAACTGGGTCAGAAGAATCTCATGCGACAATGAAATCGTAGCATCAGTCTTTAAGGCCTCTGCACAAATGGATAGATAGATGTATGATGTTATATCAACAGGTAACCCCCGTACAACTACCAGGTACAGGAACTCAGTCCGCCTCACCAGGTACAAGTACAGGAACTCGGTCTTCAAGGTCGTTGCAGCGTTACCCACAACCCTACCACAGTCTGCCACACCAGATATGTATACCGGCCAATTATTTTCACTCTCTCCTCTGTTATATCTTATCTTCTCTGAATCTCACTTCTTTGATCCCTCAATTTCACTGTTTCTTAGCCACCCGCCGCTAACGATGTGTAAACTGCCCAATGAGATATGGAAATTAGGGATTTGGGATGTAATGGAATTGCCGAATGGAATGGGGATGTGTAAACTGCCAAATGAGATGTGGAAATTAAGGATTAGGGATTTGGGATTGGGAATTGTCGATTGGGGATTTGGAAATTGAGGATGGATTTATGTATTTCTTTTTAGAGATCAAATGGTGGATGAATTTATGGATTTATGTACTTTGAAATTAGAAATGGATTTATGTATTAGAGATGAGATTTACGCCTTGACAAACTTTTTGGGTCTATCACCATTTCGGTATGGTCTTAGGCGGGGGCTTCCTTATGAAAACATAAATTTTTATTTGGGTATAGACAGTATCTCTTTATTCTTCGTGATATTGACCACATTTCTGATCCCTATTTGCATTTTAGTGGGTTGGTATGGTATGAGAAGTTATGGGAAAGAGTATATTACAGCATCTTTAATTCGTGAATTTCTAATGATCGTCGTGTTCCACATGGATCATTGTCCAAACCTCGAGGCTTTATAGATGATGATACCAGTTTTGGTCGACGAGGTGGCCTTTGTGAGATCCGACACGCTTAGTGGCGCTTGGTTTACTCGCCCCTCCGAGCTTGATGCGCCGGAAGCGCCTGCCGGCATCACCATTTCTGCCAGCTCGGGATCCCAAAAAGCTAAAATAGCTGCTATAAGAAACCCCCACCCAAGCCTGCCTGCCTTTCTCTTGAGCACTTAATCGGTTATACGAATGATTGTCTGTTATTGAATTAAAAACAGACTATTCTCGTTTTTTGTATGGGAGTCATCTGAAATGTCTTAAATAAAAAGAAAAAATAATGGCCTCATAAGACTATTAGTCGAGAGTGAGGATTCCCTTTTAATTCTTTAACTACTGGGCGGATCACCCGGATTTTTTGCCATTGGTTGAAAGGGTTTGGACAGAATATGTTTTTGGGACCCCAATGTATCAACTTCTAAAAGGCCAAGACGGTAATTAAATTGGAGCATCCTCTGTACTAATATACTTTTAGTCATTCCGAAGAGAAAATGAAAAGGAATAAAATTATTTCAAGAAAACGTTGGAATCAAGGGCCTCTCTACAAATTTTTATACTATTTCAATTGTGTAATTGATAGCATATGGTTACTTTTGGAATTTCTTTGTCTCGTGGATACCTTTCTAGAGCCATGAATGATGCTTGTGTCCCTGTGGGAGGAACCGTAGTCCATAAATTCATTCTCAGCATTTGATCATGCTAACTTACGTCGTCTTCCTGAGATTTATCTAAAAGATTTAACAGTAGATGATCATTTGATACTTAAAATCAGCTTAATACCTATATTAGAGATGTTAGAAGAAATGATGTTCTTTCTAGGCTTCAAGATAGGTCTTGCTGTGCAGATGGTTTTGACCAAAAAAATTACTATGTTTTCATTAATTTATCGACTTATTGAGTTGGCATTGGTCTTACCAGTTGTCATGCTTTCTGTGCCGCAAAGAGTGCTGCTAGAGCTTCGCCTTCATTAGGATTCACTGGATGTATAATTGACCATTGGTACATGATTTCCCTGTTCATATTGGAGCACACCGCTGCTAAAATTTAGAATCAATCCCTTATTGCCACATCAAATTAAATTGATTGTGATTGTTTCAGCTGGTGTCAATAGTTCCTCCTTTGGTTGCTCGTCCTATGTAACTTCCAAAGTTCCACTGCCCAAGCTGCTATACGTTCTGAAGCGATCTTGCATGTCTGAGTGGCAAGTTGCCTAATGTCTGGGATTACCTTCTCATATATATAGCTTTATTCGTTGCCATCCATAACAAGTCCATAGCCACTGTTGCCACCAACCAAACTAGAGGCTTACTTTATTTCATTGACCAATCCAGTTTCAACTAAAAGGCTAGCTGAAATATTTGTCGAATGCACATGATTTGTTTCCCTGGGGTTCCAAGATCATTAGTCAATAATACAGATGCTCTGTTTTTTAGTGCATTTTGGGCAGGACTTTTTCTAAGCTTTATGGGACGAAATTAAATAGTACAAGCTGCACATATCATCCACATATGTCGCGAATGGATGACCCCATGCCACTTCAGCTGTTATATGGTCGGATGCAGTGGCAGATCCAGGAATGTAATGGAAGGGGGGCAAACTCTTAATGAAAAATGACAAAAAAAAAATTTTACTATGTAATGCAAAAAAATGTCTTAAAAGTTAAAAAAAAAAATCCTAGAAAGACTAACACGAGGACTGAAATATTTACCACTTTGTGTGAATAAAAATAACATGATCTCGCAACAGATTTATTTTTCAAACAAGAAGAAACTAAAATTGAAACTAGCAAAATTTCTATAAATTCCATACTGCACTACATAGTAGAATAATGAATAAAAGCTAAGAAAAAATTACCAATCGAAAGGAACTAAGCACATAACATTTTTGAATTGAAGGCCTACATGACAATTCAAAGATACTAAGACCTAATAGCAAATTAAAAGGAACTAAGTACATTATCAGCTTATTAAGACAATTCTACTAGGAAAATGAAACATAGCTTAAATATTCAAAAGCACATATCAAGTACTTAGAGGAAATAAAAAGAGCAAAAAACGATGGCCTCCTTCTAATCTTGATGAGTAAGATAGCTCAATTCTCCTCTTGTCTTCTATAAGCCCCAAAAGATCAAATCGTGTTTCCCTTTTTGCTTACACGAATCAGAATTCATAAATTTGATTCGAGTTGGTATGTGAGTGATTGTATTGACTGTATCCAGGTTTTTACAACAAATATCTTCTGCTTAGAAAGATTGCAAATTCAAGAATTCTCTATCAGTACTTAATTCATCAAAATTTCATCACATGAATTCAATTAAAATTTCATCACAAATTCATGAATTTTCTATCCGGTTCACAATATATTCAATAATCCTAATCTACTAATTAAATTTCATCACAAATTCATGAATTCTCTATCCGGTTCACAATAAATTCAATAATCCTAATCTGCTAATTAAATTTCATCACATAATTCATCAAAATTTAAAATAAATTTCATCACTAATTGAAAAATAAACAGAGTTACAAAGAGACTTGAGTTGAGAGAGTACTTGGAGGCTGGAGAGAGAGAGAGCTGGAGATAGAGAGAGAAAGAGTTGTGGTCCTGTGGAGGAGGAGAGAGGGACGAAGAGGGAGAGAGAGAGCTCAGCCGGCATTCTGTTGCTGTGGAGGTCCGGAGGAGGAGAGACAGTCGGTAGAGTGATAGAGGACTAGAGGCTGGCGTTCTGTAGAGGCAGAGTGAGAGGAGAGAGAGAGACGGAGGCTAGCATCGGGAGGTGGGGAGCAGAGTGAGAGAGGCTGGGCTGTGGGCGTCAGGGAGAAAAGGGGGGGAAATTGAAGTTGTTAGAGAGGGAGGGGAGGATGGCGCCGAATTAACTAAAAAAAAAGGCCAAGGTGAAATGCGTATTTTACCCTCTGTTGATTTTTAAAAAAAAAAAGTTAGAGCGGCTAGGTTGGCCTGGGTGCCTGGATTTGAAGGAGAACTGGCTTCAGGGCCTGGGTCTAAGGGGGGCAGCCCATATAAAAAAATCCAAAAAAAAAAAATATTTAAGAGATTTTTCAGGCTGCCCCCCATTGCCCCTAGCTAGATCCGCCTATGGTCAAATGCCCCTCCCCTCATTATATTTAGGATATGGTTGTTTCTTCAATATTTTGGTCATAAAAATTTCTAGTAAAATAAACACATTTCAAAATTTTTAACTTTTACACATACTCATCTTTTACAAATCTCAATAAAGTAAAATTTTCTAAAATTTTAAGAATATTTTTTCATATTTTGAGAAACAAACAAAATACTAAGACACTAAAAAATAAAAACATATCAAAACATTTGCGAATAGGGATCGTTTCAGATGAAAAAAAAAAACCCACAACCATTGAGAAAACGTTCCCTGTATGGATCTTCTTTCGCTCACGTTTAATAGTCGTACGGTTCTTTCCGGAAAATTAATAGCTTAAATTGAAATTTTGACTATTAAAATTTAAAAAATATTATAAAATAAAGATAGATTAGAACGTAAATTTTTTTTTAATAAATATTATAATAATAAAAAAATTTAAAAAATTTATTTATTATTAAATCAAATTTTTTATGCCAAATTATCGTGCTCGAACAAGACAATAACAGCTGGCTACAGTCAACATAACACATTTGAGCTTCCCAAAAAGTGAAGACAATTTTTTATGCCTTCAAAGAACAGAACAAAAAACTGTCCAGTCACGTGTAGGCACTGTTCGATACCGTATCCGCTATGCACTGACATATTTAAACGTATTTAATGCTCTGACACACTCACCAGCCAAACCACAGGAGGTCTGCAAAGGTCCTATAGCCTTGTCTGTCTGTCTTCTCTGTCCAAATCCCCTACTTTACCGGTATTTGTAAAAAGCACCACTTTTATCGTTCTTTTCTTCTTCTTTTTTTCTCGATTCCACTTTTATCGTTCACTTCCAAATAGAATTATACCAGAAAAGCCTACGCCCACTTCTCCAAACCTCTTTACACAAAACCACACGCATCCTGTCCCAAAGACAATGCATCTAGCCTTTTATAATCTAATAAGTTATTTATACCAATACAACATATTTATAAAACAAATTCAGAATCTTGCGGCACAGAAGTGGGTTGGGGTATATGCAAAATGCATCATGCATGAAGCGCCTATAATATTCACAGTATAATTATTTTCCAGACTGGCACCTCATAACCATCCAATCACAGCTCGCCATCGCATCACGAACCAGTATTTACCAAAACTGCCCAAAATCTAAATCTTAATTTACACTCCAATGGGCCCCAGTGGATGATTAAAAAAAAACTCCAACTCGTAGTTATTACCACCATGTGGGCAGTCCAAGAAAAGTCCAGCTGTGCTCCATTATTTTGCATGGCAAACCCCATGGATGCGCTGCGAAAAGCCGCTCTATTAGCTGGCATTCGGGTCCCCAAGCTGGACACCCCCATTCACGTGTCCGGATCCGATTCGCCGGAAACCCTCGACCCTCGACTATAGGACATGTCTAACCTCTGCGCCAGAGAGAGTAAAACCTGCCACGTGGCGTCTCCTTCTTGGACTCGATTATTGAATAGCAAGGCCCGACTGTTCCTCAGGTCCCATAAGTTCTTTTGGATGACGCTCAGGTTGGTCGCGGCCACGTGTTCGAGAATCTCTCCTAGCTTCTCCACGTCCTTCTCTACCACAGTAATCGATATCTCCGACCAGTTCACGGCGGTGGGGAAGGGCAACCGTATGTCGTCCGCTATGACTACCGGGACGCATCCCAATGCGACTGACTCAACGAGTCTCGGACTCCATGGGGCCCAGCCACGAGGACACAAACAGAAAACGGACCGCGCGATCTCTGACTGGTAACCGGCAAAACGATGTCGATTCAGATAAAATCTCCGGTCGCCGTTGTATTTTCGCCATATCGCCGTCCGCACACGCCTACATCAACCCAAAGTCAAAACCAAGACGCAGAAATTAGAACACGCTGGCAAACCACTGAGAAATACGAAATAGTTCGAGCGTAATGCAGGAAATCCGGAAGCAAAAGCTATGATTAGAGGTTTGATTAGTTTAGAGGGAATGATGAATCAATTACTTGCTGTAAAATCGGCCGCTAACGTTCTTTGGATGGACTTCCATTTTGCCCCTGAAGAACACGAAAATATCTCGCCGCCCATCAACCGGGAAATTTTCGATGGTCGCCCGTACACTTTCCGGCGAGATGTAAGGTGGAATGACTACATTGTCAACGTCCTGACACGGGTGGTTATAGTTGACGCCAAAGGTCTGCAATATAATCGACTTCTTCAACAATCCAGGTATCCCATCAGCAATAGCCACGTCCTCCTTCGAAAGACCCCGCAAGAAAACAACACAAAACAAGATATTCAGGAACACTGGAAACTCCTCTAGAAACCCAAAACACAGCGAATTTTTTGGGAAAAGACCGGGTATTGGCACTCACCATGGTGTGAAAGCACGCACCGTAGTCGTGTGAGGCGACGAAGACGTGGTCCGAGCCCCGCGTCCGATTCCAGAACGGGTATTCGGAAGAGATGACTTGCACCGCTGATGCTAACAGATTCCTTGCGTGCCCGATTGCCGGGAACCCGTTCACTACGCTGAAGTTGCAGGATACGTACACGGGCACGAAGAAAAAGTCAGCTTCATAAGGATCAAACGTCCTCACATGGCTGTTCAACAAAGCTCGGTGGATGGCGACCTCTGCAGCAAACAAGTGCGTGCTGCACCGCTCGTTGGATAGCCAGTCCGTATTGTATTTCGGAGGCAGATCGTATACAAAAATCTTCAAGTTCTTCAACGGTGCTGTTGAAAAGATACGAAACAAAAAATATCATATTAAATGGGCAAAATGAATAAAAAACTTGAGCAAGAATGTCAGGAGAAATAGATCAACCTGGATTGCTTTTGGGTTGTTGGAGGAGAGTGGCGTTGGCGAATTCATAGAGAGCGCGAGAAGCCAGAGTGGCTTCTGAGTTAGACGCATGAGTTCTAGTTAGAGAGGTTGGTATGTTATGTCTGTTATTGTTGGGGATGAAGCAGGATATGAAGAGATAGATGGACAGGGAGAACCAGAGGACCAATTTGTAGTATCTGTAAAAGAAACTCCTTTCTTGAGGTCTGCCATTTTTGTTGTGTAAGAGCCTCATCCTCACATAGAACCCCTGTTCTTTGGAGTTTTCTTCGGCTTCGCCATCATCATTTAAATCTAACAAAACCAAGAAGATCTCTTTTTCACGGGTTAGATGTTTAGTTGGGACAGGGCTGTCGGTTCTTGGTCTGTGATGAAGTGGAAACGAAGGAACAGTGATGGAGGAAAAAATCTGAGTTTGTTGGAACTTTGTTTTTGCAACACAATAGAAATGAGCAGCAGAGAAGTGAATGGAAAAAAGAAAAAAGAATTCAGTCTGTCAGGCCTTTCGAATTTGTTCAAGGGGTTTGGTTCAGTTCCGGTGCTTCCGCATAAAGAATTCCAAATTGACCGAAGGTAGAGTTCTCTTTCTCACGCAGGAGAGAGAGAGAGAGATGGAGGAGAGGAGAGGAGAGGGAGAGGGAGAGTCTTGGAGACAGTGGGGTTTCAGGAGGTCACATGGTGATACGGTAGAATGGACCGCGGCGAAGGTCTCGGTTTCTATTATGTTTTCCTTGGTTTTTAGGCATTTCAGAATTCTGACAAGATCATTCAACGAAAAAGCCTTTGTGGTTTGGCCACAAGTGTGAGCTGTGGGAGGACTGTTAGGTAAAAAGACATAAAAGAGGTGCTTGTATTCTCCCGATAAGCTTGTCTTAAAACAGCGGTTCAATCAATGTGTCATTAATGAAAAATAATGAAGTTTACATCAGCAGGATTAAGTATTAATTTTGTTTTATGGGTGCATTTGTGTACCAAAATTTTATCCCTCTAAAATTTTAACACAATTAAATATTACAATATAATCTCTATCCTTATCAAATTATTACTATTTATTATAAAAAATATAAAAAATTATCTCTCTCTTCACTTTTTTACTAAACCGAATACCTAAAATTTTAACAACACTAAAATTTTACAACACAAACACAACCTATATTGTTTTAGTTTTTGGAAAGCTGGATCAAGCGGTGGAAGCTCTAAACTGCATTTGATGGATGGTATTCTTCACTGTCGAGGCACATAAAATATGTTTTCTGTAATTGCCCTCTAATAATAATTTAATTCTCAATAATTGACTCAACTACCCCCACACTACCAGCCTGAGCTATGATTTCTCCGATTTACCCAAATAGATTTAGAATAGACACATTATTTATTAAATTATTCATTTCAATACATTGAATCATCTAATTATTAATATATCTCGATAATTTAATGAATTGTACAATAATATTTTTAAAATATATGTAAAGCAGATTAAGAGTAATACTGTTATTTTAATTTAATTTTTTTATAAAATATAATGTATTAAAATTGATAGTCAATATTTTAGACTCTCATGGTGACATTGCCAATGAGACGTGGGCCTGCGGCTTATAAATGTACTTACTTGGAGTGAAAGGTGAGCCAGTGGATTTAATACCCCATGGGATGGGTGGTTGGTGTGAAAGTAACAAAAAAAAAGTAATAGCGTTTAAGTTAGGTGGAAGCTATTAATGCTGGTCTTAAAGACAAACTGTAGTGTGCTAAGTAATTAGTTCATCTTGGGAACATGAAATAAGGGCAAAGTTGGAATAGAGGAAAGGAAGAATTCAAAGCACATGGATTTTGGTTGGTAAGTGCAGTTATCAAGGCATTAAAAATTTCCAAATTAAACAGGACTCGTACAAGTTGGGAGAGAGATGGAATATTATAGAATGCATGGGACGGCGCATATTAAAATCCAAGCTGTTTGATTCCTGGTGGTTGAATTGGAGTCGAACACAAACTCTGCTTGACTCAAGCTGTCGTTTTCCTTTTCTTCTGGTCATAGCTCGACCATTCAAAGCCTCGTATGTAAATATCAATAGACCAATCAAGGAAGGTAATAAGCTTTCAACACTTGAACGGACAAGTGGCATGCAATTGGATTATTTGTAGCGCAAGTAATGAGACGCATTGGTTGTAATTTCAGGTTAGGAGTCGGTACCGAAATGTATAGATTATATAATTGACAATCGGAATTCCTTTTTAATTATGATTCCCTTTCCGGAATGTACCGGATAGAATTGGAATTTTCGGTATGGGAAACCCAAAATTTCGATTATAATAAGTGTGCATCCTTTGTCTAAATTATATATGAGTCATAATCAACCAAACAATATTTTTAGATATTTTCAACATGGATTTGGTTTTTTTTGTCAAATTTTGCTTATAAATTACAATTTAAGCCATTTTTCATTTTGAGAGCATGAATTAGTCATTGATATGACATTATTAAAATTTTCTTAAGTGAAATAACAAAATTAAAATAAACATTCATTTAAAATGCATGTAATTTTGTTACTTGATAATTTCTATCAACAACAACTAAATTGTTGGCAATACTAATTTATTTTTTTAATAAGGGATCAATTTTTTTAAAAAAAATAAAATCCGAAGCGAAATTTAAGACATGTTTGTTTGCCCAAAATTTTGGGGGTCTGAAATTTCCAACAAAACAAACATACTTCAAAATTTTCAAATTTTACACGTATATTTCAAACTTTTCACAAACCTCAATAAATTCTAACATTCAAAAGATTTCCAAAATTTTAAGAATATTCTCCAAAATTTCGGTAAACAAACACCACCTTTGTAAATTTTTCCTGAATTTTTCGATTCCAGTTTTGAAATTTGAAAAAAAAAAGGAATCCAATGGGATTCCAGTTTCGATATTAACCGAATGTAGAACTGGAATTTCGAAATTTTTTTATCACCCTTAGCTCACGTTCAACCCATCAACCAGTAGGGCTACAAATTTATTATTTGACTTAATCTTACATTGTACCAAAGATACAAACAATCCACTCTACCATGAACATGGGAATCTTCGACACTCTCTTCACATGGCATTAGAAAGCATGTGAACTCACTGTTTTTTTTTTCGAAGCAAGTGAACTTATTTATTACAGAAGAAATTTTACATTTTAAATGAAATGTAGAGTAGAGATCGATTAGATTTGAACTTAAAGACTATCGCTCATATACCATGTGGAATCACCGATGGTCGAAAAAAATTAAAATTGAAATGAAGAGGTAAATTTATGTTTTTTTTAAGTTCAATTCTTCAACAATTAAGAGAACTGTAAGGAGTAAAATTAGGATATGCAAACCCCTTTAGTAGATACATTACTCTTAGCGCGTTGCCGCCAATACTTCTATTGAGCTAGACTAAACTTTTTGTGGTGCTGATATATTTACTTATAATTCACATGGAGAGCATGATAGATTGGTGCATGTTTAGAGTAGAGTGCGGCGAAATCTATATAGAAAGTGTGAGTCTAAATAACAACCTAACAGGGGTGGATTGGGTTTATAAAAAAACTTATCTCCTTTTCGACAAAAATACAGATTTGGAAAATACTATTTTTCGATGAATAAAAATGCAGATCTGAATATATTAAATGCTAAGCTATAAGTAATAAATTAAAAATCATAAAACATCACAAATATGAATATGAAACAAATAATTAGAGAGCTAGAGTTAGAGAGATGACACCGCAACTTTAGGTAGTTCGGTCAACACTTGCCTACGTCCATCCCCAAGGCTATTGACTTCCTTGGGCTTCCTTCACTATTCTCCAAATAGGGAATACACTTTAGCTTCCGGGGTGCTAAGGAACTTTTATAAAGCGTTTTGCTAGTTCACGCTCCAACTCTCTTCACAAATCTCAAAACCAAAAGGATTTCTGCTGCTCTTATAAGTAGGACCAAGTGTTTTCCCAGCACTAAAATGTTTTACAATAGATGGGTACAATGAAGAATAAGTCTCTAAGCCGAATATTCAAGTGGAAAGCTCACAACATGTGAAATGGTTCTCTAAGCCAAATCAGCAAGTGAAAAGCTCAATAGAGTGCAAGAAGACAAGATTCTCAAAGGAAAGCTAAAGTTTGGTAGGTGGGTGCACAAGCTTTCTTGGTAGATGCGGTTTTCCCTCTTCTTTAAAGCACTTTCTCTCTCTAGAAATTAGGGCAAGAGTAATAGCAAGTGTGTTGTCTCTTCTTCAAGAAATTTCTCTCTCTTTGGAGGCCGGGTCGTCAATGAAGAGCAAGAGGAGAAGATTCAACAATAAAAGCTTTTGTCTTGAACGAATCAGCTAGTGATTTCTTTGGATCTAGCTTTCTCTATCTTTGGAAGGATAGATTTTGAATGATGATGCAAATCCTTTCTTTCTCTCTCTATCTCGTTCTATATATAATCTTCTATGTTTCAACGGTCTTCAAGTAGCTTTATTGTACCGTTTGAGAGGTTTAAATTACTTTTTGAACCACTTTGAATGATGTGGGGTCGTTCCAGGATTTCTGCAAATTCGCACAATATGTCAACATCTTGTCTTCATGTGTTGACACTTTAAACTTAGCTTGGAATTTTGCTCTCGGAAGACAGTGTAATGTGTCGACACTTTTCTTCAATGTGTCGACATATTGAACACAGTCTGAAAATGTTGTCGACACCATGAATTCTGCATTCTGCAGTAAGTGCAATGTGTCGACACTATAAGTGGTGGAGATGTTTTTCAGCAATTTGAAAGTGTCTTTTTCACTCAAATTCGTCTTTAAACACCTACAATGAATAATGTGAATATTTTAGCTTATGAAATGATGTTAATATATATTTAGAACATTTTAACCTCAAACTTTTGAAACACTTTTTAGAAATTGTGGATTGATAAGGTAAAATCTAAAAGTTTTCAAAGCACTTAGAATTTTTTATTATCATCAAAATCAAATATGGATTGTTTGCAAAACAACTTTGGGCTAATAGAAAGCATGTTCTATATATCATAGCAAGAAAAAGAGTTGTACTGGAATTAGCGCGTTCAAAAATTTTGAATCTTTTTTTTTTAATATTAATCGTTTATAGTAATTCCATTAAGTGATGTGCTCCTACACGTATCACAATTTCTTTCAATATAAATACAAGGAAAAACTACATAGTAGGTCCCATCTTTATAGAGCAAAATCAGAATGTTTGTCCTCTTAGTTTAAAATACCCTTCTAAAAACAAAATTACTAAAAAAACTGAGAAATTTTAAAAAAAATTAAAACTTTAACTACTGTTTCTAATTTATTTTTAAGGGAAATTTATTTCGGTCTATATCAATTCTTTCGTATGGTTTAATAGCAAAATCGAACTATTGAGTGACACTTTATAACTAAAAGGGCGTAATCAGACAATTAGAATTTGAGGAAGACACTTTGATTTTATCTTATATATATGTGGGTTACAATGGTATTTTCCCAAGAAAATACATGTTAAGAATTTAAAAAATTGCCTAATATTTATTACTCACACCAAGTTATTGAGAGTTAGAAATTCCATATAATTTTACTCCCTGAACTATTTTGGAATATTCTTGTTCGTTATAAAGAATAAGAACCTTTACGTCTCTCAGAACACCATCAAAGAAATTAGTAATTAAGCTATAGGAAGAGATGGTAACTTGCCCTTTAGGTCGACCATATAAATATTCCTGGAGTAACCGAAGGTTCTTAATTTGAACTCGTGATAAACGTTATAGATTTGTATTAAACATGATATATATTCGACGACAAACTTAGTGCTTTGATAGATGATCATGGTATGTATCAAAGAATTCCAATCCTCGTAAGCATCCATTGAGCACTGTACACCCTTTTGCTTTTACGTCGATAGAAAACAATTGATCACATAGTCAATTGGTTCGTGGCATATTCTGCTGCATGAGCAATAGGGAAAGAGACCAGGAGAAAAGAGAGCCGACTCCTCCTAGTCACGTACGCGCACGGCAAGCGTCTATTTTCCTGTGCTGTAAAGCAAACAGAACCAAGTTTATAATTAAAACTCATGAATGATTTAGGAAAACAACCAAATGAACCTATTTCTCTAACACATCAAAATGTTTCTCCCAACATGGCAAAATCTAGAGGTGGGTAACTGTGATATAGGTGCCGGTTTGGCCAAAACCGGCACTGTCACTGTTACGGACGCTGAGAAGAAACTGAGACTGGCACCGGTATCGGCAGACAAGAATAACTGGCCTTACCGGTGCCGGTTTGACCGGTAACGGTTAGAGATAACTGTCGGCTGCCACTAGAGAGAGAGATGAGGAGTGGCTGGATTCTGAACGCCATCGAGAGTACAGAGGAGAGGGCGAGAAAGAGGTGTTGTGCAGGGTGAGAGAGAGGCATTGTGCTACTGTAGAGTGTAGAGGAGAGAAGTGTTGTGTGGCTGACGGCTGTAGAAGCCAGAGGGAGAGATAGGCGCTGTGCGACAATGAGTGTAGAGGGAGAATAAACGGTAAAGAGATTGGGAGTGGGGTTAGGGTTTTTCTAACCAAAATCCGTCGACGCCATTTTTTTAAATTAAAAAAAAATCATAGTGAAAAGCATTGAAAGGGTTAGGGTTTTTACCTAACCCAACAAAAGCAATGGAATGACGTCGTTCTCTTTAAGAGATGACGCGGTTATTTATTTATTTATTAAAAAAGAAAAAATTACAAAAGTTACAATGAGGTAACCCTACATAAGTCATGGCGCCGTTCTCTTTAGAAGAGAACGACATCCTTTTTTTATTTATATTATTAATAAATAAATAAAAGCATGAAGTAGATAGACAGCTGACCCTAGGATACTGGTAGGGTGCAAGAAATATCGTTTGAAGTTTTATATATATTATTTTAAAAAAGTAACGGTTACCGACGAGCTGCCGGTGCCGGTTAAACTGGTAACCACCGGTTTAGCAAAAATTAACACTGGAATCGGTGCTGGGAATCGCCGGTTTGGTGGTTCCTGGCGCCGGTGACGGTGACGTAACAACGGTGAGTTTGTGCAACCCTAGTAAAAACCCTAGTCGATCGCCTGCCTCTCGTAATTTCCTTATAGCTCCATTATTTTCTCTTGCACATCTGTAATTGTTCTCCTCCTGGTAATTAAATATAAGCAGCAAGTTCTACATATAGGACTAATTCATTTGGAGAGACTTTTCTAATGGGTTCATCTCGGGGAGGTCTTTCTTGTAGGATAAAAAAATCAAACCAAAGCGTTAGTTTAGAGTCGTTTTTTAAAATCTAATGGGAGGAAAATGGGCATGCATCCACTGTCTTCATTTATGTAGGTATTAAAAAATAGGGTATTAGTTATATTTCAAAGTCAGAAGTCAGAACATCTCGGTGGTGGTCCTTCGTCTAATTGCGTCACGGAAAATGTATTGCGGGTTGAATAGGCTGCGCCAAAAACTGATGTCAATTGACGAATATTTTAGATGTCTAAATTGTCGGATAGCAATCATAATCATAATCAGGCTACTTCCGGGAGCAGCCAGCCAAGCCCTCCCCACATCATGTTTTGGGTGCATTCTGGATAGTTGATAAGTCGCTTATAAATTAGAGGTAGACTTGTGAATTCAGCTATGCCGGCCATATTTGGTGGATTGGAACTTGGCAGATACGCACCGGAATAACTATCGCCGTGGGGCCCCAGACTTTCGTGTAATCTCTCAGCTAATCAATCAAGTGCGATTTTCGTGATCGATCTCTTTACCTTGCAGATTAAGGAAGGGTCGGTTCTAAGTATTTGAACCCGTGACCTCAAGGTTATGAGCCTTGCGAGCTACCAAACTGCTCTACCCCGCGACGAAAAGAAGAACTGGGAACTAATGGGCAAAGAAGGATTGAGTACACCCCTCTACCATATCGGTACAAATAGAATAGCCTATTTATACAGAATGGTAAAGGGCCCCTCTAGATTTATGAGACTTTCAAAATTTTTTTTTTCCCTCGGACTGCCAAGTTGACGCTGAAGTTGAATCTATTCTGAGGGCACGAATGGATCGGGTACTTGAGTCATTTCTCATACGGACCCAGTTTTCTTTCTCGGTCCGTCAAAACCAACTGCACCAGAACGAAGTCATAATAATTCAGGTTCAGATCTCATTACTTTCTCTGTACGTATCAGAAAGCGCTGAACTAGGGTTGGAAATTATTCTCATCAGGTGTTAGATTTGATAGGTGTAATGATGATAAAGTGGGGCATCTTGAACTAATTGGACGTCATCATGCACCCTTGGCGTTTTTGCAGACTATGAATTACAGAACTCTGTGCAGGTACCTTAATACCTATGTGCTTGAACCTCAATTTTCTTGGGCCCCAGTTGGGCTATTGAACTGGGCCCTCCATCCACATTATTAGTCTTCTAAAAAGGGACACAAAGGTCCCTTTGTTTGTACGGTGATATTCCTCTGCCATATGAGCACTGAACAATTTATAGAGCATGGCTATCCATATGAGCACATGCAGAAGCCTTTATCCACGTAGCGCATTACTGATCAAGTGCTCAATTATTAGCACAAAACATAGAACAGGCACTACACATGTTGGCTGATAGCTCTGGCAAAAGGGAACCAGTTTGAAATTTGAAAGCTGATAATTGTAATGGAGCAACTTCTTTGTTCTTCCTTCTGCTGCACTGCTGGTGATTAGAAGATGGATATGCGCCCGGTTTGTCTATTATACCTTATCGCCCTTATGGACCATGTTATAGCCAGGTACGAAGATTAAAGATTTGGATTCTATATTAGGGGTGCCAGTTTCATAACAATACATTTTGGGGTACTGCCAAAATGGAACAAATATAATTTTTTTGAGAAATTATCCTTTTCACCCCCTAACTGCGATTTTGATTTTGATTTCTACACTCTAAATTACCAATAATTGTACATTTTGCATCATAGTTTAAGAACTCAACATAAAAAGGACACATGGCACAACCATAAGTGTTTGATGGCAGTGGTAGGATATTTCATTTTGGAGGCTGAACTAATTTAATATTATTATTTAAATTAAAAAAATATATAATTTCATACACGAATTTTAACTTATAATAAAAGTAAAATAAGCAAACTATTTTTAAACAACTCCAATTTAGATACATAAAAAAAAACCAAAAACACTAAACCTGTGCATGTATCTTGCATAAGTTGCGAAAAAATACCTTTTACCTGGTTTTCTCCAAATATTTGTTTGACCTTTTTTGTACCTTGTCCTACACTTTTGTCTATTGAACTTTTTTTTGTACCTTTTTTTATTATAAAAAAATGGTTGTTGCATAAAGGAGCAATGAATTTTTATTCAAGTTGGAGTGGTTGAGAGAGAGGAGGGATAAAATACAAAAAAAATTGAAAACAGATTTTTTGCCTAAACGAATGATTTTTGCTACAATTTTTTTTTGGAGGGGGTTTGGAGGGGTTGATGGTCCAATTCGAAGATAGATAAATACAACATGTGGGTCCTACAACAATTAATAATGTCTGCATTAATTATCAGGATAGCGTGAACTCCACTGTATACTACAAAAAATGACCTTTAGCAACGGTCAGAAACCGCTGCTAAAGGTAACAAAACCGTTGCTATATCTTTAGCAGCGGTTTTTTAGCGTCGGTCGTGACCGCCGCAATAGACTGGAATCGAAATTAAAAAATATTGGCCTATCACGCGCGCCCAGCTAGCAGGGGGCGTGCGCGACGGGCCAAATGGGGCGAGCGTGGCAAGCCAAATATTGGCCTGTCGTGCGTGTGATCTTGAGCGCACGACAAGCCAACTCCATGCAAAAGTATGCCAATCCTTTTGCAGAACCTAGAGCTATTTTCATTCTGGTTGGCCAGTTCGTAGTTGATCTCTCCTTTCCTGCAATGTTATTTTCCTTGAATAAAATTGTGTTGTATTTTGGAATTACAGATGCAGATAGAAATCTCAAATCATTGACTAAATTACAATGTCAATACAAGACGCACAACCAACAAATACAGTCACGGTAGGTACTTACTATGAAGATGAAAATCCAAGGTGTTGTTTGGGACAAACTCATAAAGAAGCATCCTCTGTGCCCCAGCAATGCAATATCCAACCAGTGAAAAAAGATGTTTGTGATGGACACGGCTAATGACTTCGACCTCTGCCCTGCCATCTGCAGTTCCCCCCCCCCCCCCCCCCCCCCTCTTTAATAATCCCAAATTTAACTTGATAGACAACTAACTCCATGCAAAGGTAATTAGACAAATATCACTCCTACACCAATATAAGAGAGAAGCAGAAGAGTTGATCTTATCTGTAATATCACTCATAATATGCAAGCATGTACACTTATCTGTCATCTGGAAGATTCTTCTGTGTAGTTGCCGCCACAATTTCCCCTCTATGGTTCCTAATGACGACAACACCAATTGCAAAGTAATCTCGGAGCGCAATGGAGAGAACTAGAACTTGAGTTCTTATCTCATCACCTTTGCTTCACCTTAACTACTAATTTCTTTTGTCGTGGTAACATGACTCGCAAAAAACAAACATAAACATAAACTTTTGATTTAATTTTTATTTTTTTGGCACCATCATAAGAATTATTTCTTTTTGCTCCCAAACAGGTGAGATATTTTTTGTATAGGTTTTATTGGTAGGAGTTAATTTTCTATGCTATAGTTACCTCATAAATATAGGATGTAATATGATGTTTCCTTAACTATTTTTCTTCAAAAAACCGTAAGAAACTGATCCTTGCTGTGATGCATCAAGCCCAGACTCTAAAAGAACAGAGTTACATTAGAAAATAAGACTCTTCACCCTGCTTACAAAACCTTAACATCACTCCACTTTGATAAAATATAACGAAACGTACCCCAACTTTACAACACTACAAGAAGAACCTATGTTTCCAAAAATTTGAGCACTCCGGTAGCCCTTACAAAACAAGAACCTATGCTGCCTCATGCCTTTCTAACTCAGGAAGTTTAGAATTTACCCAAACTCCTGTAGGTGCCGAATTGAAGGAGTGGAACCTCACCTGCAGAACCAATTAGAAAAGAAAAAAGAAAGAAAGAAAGAAAGAAAGAAAGAAGACGAATTGGAGAAGAACAGAGAATGAGAGAGACGAGGATTGGTGAAGAATTTGGGCCGGGGAGACCCAAACGCACCACCGTCTGCTCCTTACTCAATATGGTGATTTGATTTCCCTTCATTTGCTTATTTTATTTGTCATGTTATTTGATTATCAGTTATTTTTTAAGGTGTCATTAATTTCACATGTATCAAAAATTCCTTTAGCTCGCAAACTCGAGTTTCGATTAGAATCCTCCACATATGTGTTCGATCATGTATTTGTATGTGTGACAAAAAAGACTCATAAAGAATAAGTTGGGAATTGTTAAGTAGTCCTATTATAAATAAGAGGGATCTTCACTTTTAACCCATAAACTTAACATTAAAATGTCAAAATGAGATCAAAGCTACCAAAGTCGTCACATTTAGCGGAAAAATTATCAAAATTTACCATATTATAGGATCCGGCCATAAATATTTTTTCACACGGCCTATTTTCTATATATTTTAACCCTTGGATCCTACGATAGGGCATACATTGATCAATTTTGATAATTTTTGGGCTAAATGTGATGATTTTGATAGTTCATATTTTTTCTTTTGACATTTTGATATAAGTTTACGTGCTAGTGACGTTTCACTTTTAAATAATTAGTTGGGTGCCGAAAGCCCACTTCACCGTAATAGTGGCACAGGCAACTAGCAAGCGTGGAGGGAAAAGAAGATAGATAGAAAAGAAAATAAAAAAAAAAGGGAGAAGAGAAAAGGAAGAAAAAGGAGGCAAGGGAAAGAAAAAAGAAAAAAGAAAACTAAAAACTAAGACAAACTTTCAGCACATGTTGCATCTAAGATCGACTTTGATTGAATTAGGACGCATTCTTGATTTAAATCAATAACTCTTACCTTTGATTTGAAATTTGTTAATCTTCAACAACCCAAGAGCGTTGTTTCCTAAGTTATTGACGTAATATATATGTATATATATTTCAATTTATCTCTCAATCTTAGGAAGGTCTAAACAGTTTTTCTCACACCGAACATTTAATAATATAATGTACCAAAATTAAAAAAAAAATTTGACATATAAGGAGAAGCCTAGATTTTTAAGTTAACTTCGGAAGAATAAGAAAATAGATAGAATTAACGAAAAAAATTTACCTTAGTAACTAACTCTGAAGAATAATAGATAGGAGAAGCCTATGCCGCTTATCTTCAATCTTTAGCAGCAATTGTTGTCCAATAAAGCTTTCTTTCTTACCAACAATTCAACTGTTGGATTTTGACTTTGGAGGGAGACAAATGAATTGTGAAAGAGAAATTCATTCATCATTCAATAGAAAAATATAATGAGAGGCTGGCCTAGATTTTATTATTTCTATGTCATTATTGCACTGTTGGAAGAATAAAAGAGAGAGACAGAATAACCACCAAGAATGAAGCATAGCATTTTATCTTACTAACTAGATCTAAAGAGAGAAGAGACTACTTGCAATAAATTAGAGTTCCAAGAGATAGAAAAATGGTCTATGATTTTATTTTTACACGGACCAAGATTAAAAAGATGGGGACAAATGGATCCCAAGTCAATAGCATATATATATATAGCCCAACTTGTCCAAACACATGAGAAATTTTCAGAAACCATTTTGCAAAAATATTAGCTCAGGCCAATAGTATTAACGAAAACCACTTGAGTAACCAGAACCTCAATTGCAATCCAATCGTAAAAACTACCCCAAATTTATCCCGGTAATCTAACTTCGGAATCCAACCCTTTGAATTCAGAGAGAGAGAAATCAAGTGCTAGAGAAAAATTCATTGAGTCATTCAATAGAAAGCTTGAAGGTTTGGGGATTTGACCTCATGATTAGCCCTCCGAGGTGCCAATTGAGCCAAAGGCTCACTGGCCACTATTTTTTCTATTTACTTTGTGTTTGAAGAATTTTATAAGGTTTATGCTATTATTTTAGGTTAGATTTCTTCCTTTTTTTTTAATGTTAGTCACAGTGAAAAAAAATGTTGCACCATTTTGGTAACTCTCTTATTATTCTTCCCTCAATAAACTAAAATATTTTCCTTCTTCCCTTATTACTTATACTTATATTTATCTTAACTTCGACACTTACTTTTTCACATAGTGATCAAAGAGAAATATAAGGACAAATATATATTTTAATATTTCTATACCATTATAGCACTGTTGAAAGAATTAAAAAAAAAGTAGTCAATCAAAATGAAGCAAAAGATTTTAATAATGAATTTCAAGACCTAAAAAAATGTTTTACTGTTTTCTGGCCAACATTAAAATATGGGGATAAATAGATCCCAAGATAAAAAGTAAGTAAAAACCGTAGTCTATAAAAGATGAGAAATTTGTGGAAAACTTTTTTGTAGAAAGTTTTATAAAAAAAGTTGTTTTGGATGTTAAAAAATGAAAAGTTAAGAAATTATCTAAACTTCTAAACTTTCTTCCATTACACTTTTATTTATTTTTATATTTCCTTATTTTTGTTTCTGCTTAAACCCACATGCAAGAGGTCTTCAATACTCTTTCTTAAACTGAACATCTCAATTCAATGTCTCTTACTAAAAAAAACATGTTTGAATGCAAAAACTAACCAAAACAAAATCTTAGCTCATTATAATTGCATTAGCGAAAATTAAACAAGTAGACAAGGATTGAGGATCCAGAACTTCAACTGCAATACAACCGTACAAATTGCTCCAAATCGATCCATCTCCCCACAATTTTTTTTGGCTCTTTTATTATTCTTTTAGCAGCTCAATGTTCTTACCATTGTCAATAAGCGAAAATGTTTTCCTTCCTTCTCAATGGCTATTCTCTCATTACACAAGCACTGCCCTTTTCAAATTGGGTTTGTTGGCGATTCAAGACTATTTCTCTTTCTACCAATGATCGGTAGATTGAGCAATAACTGAATCTTGAGAAATAAAAAATTTAAAAATTATCTGAATAGGAAAATTTTCTTCCATCACTTTTTTTTTTATTTACTGATTGTTTTACCACTGCTTAAACTACAAGCTTACTTTATATTTGATTTTCTGTACTTTTGTGGTCTTTAATACTTTTTCTCAATTCAATGTCTTTATACTCGTAGTCTCTTTCTAAAAGTTTATGTTGATTACGTAATTGATATTGATGGTGATGGCTTTAATGCTATTTTATGCTTATATATTTTTGGGCAGATAATACTATGGCATATATTTGCTTTCACATAAAAGTCAAATAATTTTGTATTTTATGTATTTAGAATAAATCTTTTTAGTTTCACTTTTATTGGATGTTTTGAAAGTTGCCAGAAAATCTTAAAAAGAAATTTTGATTGATATTGATTGTTTACTAATTTGGGAAGATCAGTAAGAAAAATAATGGATGAAAAATCTAGATAAGAGACTTTTAGATGAGAAAAAAAATTTAACAGGAAAAATTTAAAATAATTCTATAAAAATAACTAATTTTAGCAATTTCTAGACATTTAGATCCATCTCTTAATATCGATATATTAATCAATCTTTAGCCATTAGGGGTCTGTTGAAACTCGCAATCCAGTTTTAAACTGACCCATCTCAACCCGGCCGGTCTGGTTGCATCGGTTTCTGGGCCGAGTTCGAATTGAGAAAGGGAACCCCAACTTGAGTCGGGTTCAACTTCTTGATCCTGAAAATAACATCATTTCCCTAAGGGTATAAGCCTATCCCTGGAATATCCTATTGTAAAGCTTCTCTCTCTATTTCTAGAAGAACCCTAGCCACCTAAGTTTATTTCCCTCTATTGATTTCTCTCTCTACCGACAGCCTGTTTGTTCTTAGCACTCCACCATACTCAGTCTCTCAATCTCCTTCTCTTCACTCTCTATCTCTCTGTGAAGACATATCTCGGTAGGTACAGTTGAACAATTTCACGAAGTGGTCCACATCAGCAGTATTAGTTAGTTGTTATGTAACATGTCATATACTTAGTTATAATTAGTTTGTTATCTCTCTGTCATATGATAGAGTACTGTTGAGACACAGTCAGATGCCAAGTCCTCTGCCACCTCAGCATCACAACATTCATCTCCAGCTCAGCCTTCCATAACCTCCTCTACACCAGAGCCTTCTACAGCATTCTCTAAAGATTCGGCAGTTACATGATATTGTCGTCCTGCATGCTACTATGCGATAAAATATTATTTTTGTTAAAAGTTTGCTAGGTGGTTAAGACACCAGTCTATATATACTACAATTGTACGCCAAATTCATAGATGAGAATAGATACAATTCTTTAAGTCTTTTGCCAAGGTAAGTGGAAGTAAGTGAAAACTTATTTTTTACTAAAACTGGAATGATACACAACATGATTTTTCATGATCAAGCATGACATGTTATTTATTATCAAGCATGACACGTCATAAGCATTTGCATGTTTTCTTTCAAGAAAAAGAAGTTTTTGTGCAATGAGTGAATGAAAGATGTTTATTACAAGTTACGTTAAGGGGCTTCGGTCGGTACCACACCAAGTTAAGAAGGTACATCCATTCATGATCAAGCATGACATGCGTGAAGGGTGAATGTTACCTAGGACGCCCATATAAAGGACGTTCACGTGAAGGTTGGGTAAATCCTTGAGGTTTGTGCAACCACACTGAAGGACGATTGAGAGAAGGTGTGGACCTCCAAGGGTCGTGTCTAGCCATCAGGCCTGGGGCCACTTTAAGGGCTAGCTCGACCAGATGTTATGTCTCCAAGGGAATAGGGGGACAGTTCCGATGGGAACGCACAACACTGACTTCAGGGGTTAAATGAAGTGTAAGTAGCCCACAAGATAAGAAATTATTCTTTTCAAAGATCAAGTGTCATTACAAGTTCAAGTATATGTTTTCAAGAGCAAGTGCATGTGCATACGCAAACATGAAGCATACATGCACATCAAGATTCACAATCATTCATGATTTCCAAGTTCATGTTCCCTTATTGAGTCTTTTGACTCACAAGTTTTTAAATTGTATTATTCCAGATGTGCTAGGTGAAAGGAGTCTTGAGGACTACTTATCTTGAGAAGGAAGGCACTCCATGTATTTTTGAAATGTTGATGACTATTGACCAATGTGGTCTGTCACTTAGGAAGTGTTTTGTTTATGATATGTAATTAAGATGCTTACTCATTTATTAATGAAGTCGTTTTGTGTAAGTTGAAGTTTATGTAGATCCCCTTGGCCCGTCTCTCTCTCAGTAAATTTTTCCGCTGTTAAATCGAGTTAAGTTCGCTGGAGCATTCTTTCGAGTTTGCTCGCGGTTGTCATTGGCCTTCGGGTTAGCGTTTGGGGCATGACATTTCCACACTCAGCCTGACTACCTATTTCTTCGCACCTTTGGCTGCTCTTGCTGGCCTCACTTACGGGCCTACACCCATAACAAATTTCAGCCCCGGTCCCTTCTCTGTGCCTTTTTGGGTTACAACACCTTACACAAAGGCTACCTCTGTCACCACATCCCAACAGGTCACACTTATATATCTTGTCATATCATTTTTTATGAGGGCTCTTTTCCATTTCACACCTCGTCTGTCCCTCCTACACCTCTGCCGACTCAATCTGCCCCCTTACCTTTCCCACTCAATATTTTCCATTTTTCCTCTCCTGTTGTTCCCGATGTGGACCCTCCCATGGTCCGCTCTGTGGTCCCAACCTTTCTTGCATCTTCCCCTCCCTCCGCTACTCTCGAGTGTCCCTCTCATTCACCCTCTCCTCTCCCCTCCCCTCACCTCCTCCTCCACCACCTAAAGTCACAACCCGTTCCTCACACAATATTCGGTGTCCTAAGATCCACACGGATCGAACTATTTCCTGGCCACCTCATGCCAATCTCTCTTCTGTTTCTCTCATTCCTGAGGAACCTACCTCATTTACAAAGGTATCCAAGTTTTTGGAGTGGCGTCATGTGATGCAGCTTGAATTTCAAGCTCTCCTTGACAACCACACATGGACCTTGGTGCCTCCCTCTTCTTCTAACAATGTCGTTGGGTGCAGGTAGATTTTCAAGACCAAGAGGCATGCTGATGGCTCCTTAGAACGACAGAAGGCCCGTCTTGTGGCCAAGGAATACCACCAATTACTAGGGGTCGACTACACAAAGGCATTTAGCCCTGTTGTCAAGCCTACTACTGTGCGGCTTGTTTTGTCTCTTGCTGTTACTGCTCATTGGCCCATCCGTCAGTTGGATATTCAGAACGCATTTCTTCATGGGGAGATCACAGAAACTATTTTTATGTCCCAGCCTCCTAGCTTTCATCATCCTGACCTTCCATATCATCTTTTCCATCTTTACAAGGCCTTATACAGTCTGAAACAGGCACCCCATGCCTGGTTCCATCGCCTAAGTCGCCGCCTCCTGGAGATCGATTTTGTTGCCTCTCAATCATACTCTTCTTTGTTCCTCTACGTTCGACCTGCACTCACGATGTATGTTCTGGTTTACGTCGACGACATTGTCATTACTGGTTCAATCTCTTCCGTTGTGGACACACTCATTGCCACTCTTGCTTCAGATTTTCCCGTTAAAGACCTTGGTGCTCGTTCCTATTTTTTAGGCCTTGAGGTGCATCGATTTGACAATGGGCTTATTCTCTCCCAAAAGAAATACGTCCAGGATCTTCTTCTTCGATCCAACATGTCCTTTGCCAAGCCTATTTCCTGTCCTCTGGCTTCTACTACTCAACTTTCCGCTCACATCGGTGATTTGTACTCTGATCCTACTGGCTACCGCAACATCGTCGGTGGCCTCCAATATTTGTACTTCACGCACCCCGACCTAGCCTTTGCAGTCAGCAAAGTTTTTCAGTTCATGCATGTGCCCAGGATTCCTCATTGGCAAGCCGTTAAACGCATCTTACGTTATCTCAAGCATACTTCTCATTATGGTCTCCATCTCCGCTCCTCTGCTTCTCCTTCTCTACTGCTTTTTCGGATGCCGATTGGGCCTCCGCATTTTTACAATTTGGACCCCGTACCCAATTTGCCAACCAAATTGATGGATTTATCAACACATGCACCGGTCGACCGCTACATGAAGCGGTCGACCGACTCGTCATGCCTCTCACATTACCTTTGTAGCGGTCAACCGGTTCACGTGTTGATGAAATCTGTCAATTTAGACGGTCAAATCGGGTACGGGGTCCAAATTGCAAAAATGTGGAAGATAATGAGTTCAATGTATCAAAAATAAAACATCGTGGTGCAAAGTGTAAATGACCCCAAAGGGGCCAAAGTGTATTTATCCCTTTCTCTCGAGTTCTGATCAACTGGCTGATATTTTCACCAAGCCACTCTCAATCTCTCGGTTTCAGTCTCTTCGTTCAAACCTCACGGTTGTGCCACTCCCGTTCGATTTGCGGGGGGATATGTCAGATGCCAAGTCCTCTACCACCTCAGCATCACAACATTCATCTCCAGCTCAGCCTTCCATAACCTCCTCTACGCCAGAGCCTTCTACACCATTCTCTAAAGATTCAGCAGTTACATGATATTGCCGTCCTGCATGCTACTATGCAATAGAATATTATTTTGTTAAAAGTTTGATAGGTGGTTACGACACCATTCTATATATACTACAGTTGTACGCCAAATTCATATATGAGAATAGATACAATTCTTTTAGTCTTTTATAGTACACAAATGTATTGATTGATTCAATTGAATATATAGACACAAATCTTCAATATCTCTCTCCCTTTCAGTGCATGTCTTTCATTCTCTTCACATTTCCTTAGACTTACATGGTATCAGAGCTATTTTTATGGCTTCCACTGATCCCTCTGTTGTTCCTGTAACGAGTGCTACTGTGAGCAAATATCCTGTAAATCCATATTTTTTGCACCACGGAGATAGCCCAGGCCTTCAGCTTGTTTCACATCTGCTTGTTGGAGATAACTATCCAACCTAGAGCCGATCCATTTTCTAATCAATTTATCGACAGTTTATTGGTCAAATGCTCTTCATCTAATTCGACGTATTGAGCATGGATTAGATGTAATAACATTGTCCTATCTTGACTATTTAAATCAAAGAAAGGTTCTTTCACTCTAATGGACGTAGAATTTTTAAACTTCAAAAATCGATTTCAGATCTTTCTAAAGATCAAATGAATGTCAACTCATATTATACTAAGCTTGAAAGCTTGTGGGATGAACTGATTAATTACAGAGCTCTAACACATTGTTCTTGTGGAGGTCTGAAGGCTATGGCAGAACTCCAGCAAGAAGAATATGTGATTATGTTCCTTATGGGACTCAATGAAACTTTCTCACATATTAGAGGTCATATTCTTATAATGGAACCTTTACCTGCAATTAACAAAGCTTTTGTGTTAATCCTCCAAGATGAGAGACAACATTAAACTACTTCTTTAGTTAAACCAAACTATGAAGTTGCAACATTTGTTGGTCAAAATGCTTCTTCAAATGGATCATCAAACCAATTCAACCGTAAGTTTTCTCATCAAAACTAACAGAAAGAGAGGCCTATTTGTAGCCATTGTGGTATCAAAGGGCAAACTATTGACAAGTGCTATAAGATCCACAAGTATCATCTTGGCTACAAATCTCATATATGTACTGATATACTCATTCAATTTCTACCAACAAATTTCCCCCCTCACTTTAGCCTTTATTTCTTGAATGTTGTACCACTTCTTTATCCATCGAACTCACTCTATTTTTTTTTATTTTTCTGCCGCATTATGTAGAAGCTGACACATCAAAAGCTCCACATCAGCAAGCTCATTCGTGTTAGCTTAGTTAGTTAGCAAATCTGTTATGATTAAGTTACATAAACAGATTCAGTTCTAGCTATACATTCTCTATATATACCATAGATTGTAATAGTATTGGAGCAAGTTAATACAAATTCATTTCAACACACTTGTCACTAAGGATTCTTCAAATCCGTACTTCCTCCACAATGGTGATAATCCAGGAGCAATGCAGGTTTCACAATCACTTACCATGGATAATTACACTACCTGGAGCAGATCGATGACAATGGCTCTCAGTGCCAAAAATAAAATAGGATTCATTGATGGATCTCTGTTACGACATGCTTCCAATCATCCTAAGCACAATGTGTGGATTCTGTGCAATAACATGGTGTTGTCCTGGATCTTGCATTCATTATCCACAGATCTCGTTGCGAATGTCATCTATATAGACACAGCCCGAGACATGTTGTTGGATCTCAAAGAGCATTTTTTTCAATAGAATGGACCTAGGATCTTCCATATTCAAAGGTCAATAGTCAATCTTTCACAAGATCAGATGTTGATTAGTCTATATTACGCTAAACTCAAAGGTCTGTGGGATGAGTTGATCAATTTTCGCCAGATTTTGATTTACAATTGTGGTGGTCTGAAAGCTGTTATGGAGTTCCAACAACAAGAGTACGTGTTGAAGTTTCTCGTGGGCTTAAACGACTCTTTTACTCATGTCAGAAGTCAAATACTTCTCATGAATCCTATGCCTCCAATCAACAGAGTATTTTCTTTGGTTTTGCAAGAAGAACGACAGAGGACAATCTGTTCTATCACCAAACCGAATGTTAAAGCAGCTGCCTTCATTAGTCAGCAACATTCTAGTTCATCTTGTCCTTATTACAAATTTGCTGGCAATCATCCTTTTCGCAAAGACATACATCTATGTAGCCCTTGTCGCTTTCAAGGCCATACCATTAAGAAATGCTATTGGATACATGGATATCCTCTTGGTTACAAGACTAATCGTGCAAAGACATCTTCAGCTAATCAAGTTTCTACACCACAAGGTACTGATGGTGAAGTTCCAAATCTCCCTATAACTCAAGAACAATACCGGCAGCTCATAAATATCTTCAAACTACCTGATTCCACACTCAACTCTGCTCCGGTAATTTCCTCTAGTTCAGCAATGACTTGTTCATTGCAGACTACAACTTTTAGTAATATGGCAGGTATTCTACCTTCATCTGAAAAACTTTCTCCTTGGATCATTGACACGGGAGCCACTGATCACATAATTAGTTCTTTATCCCTGTTTACCAATCTCATCCCTACTCCAAAAGCATCTGTCTTGTTCCAATTACACATATCAGCACTGTCCATATTTCCACTTCTCTGGTTCTTCACAATACTGTGTGTTCCTTCATTCGACTTTAATCTGATTTCAGCTACAAAACTTACTCTTGATCTTAACTCTTGTCTAGTTTTCCTTGACACACATTGCTTTATTGAGGACCTGAACACATGGATGACGATTGGAGTGTGTAAAGTAGTGAATGACCTCTATCATTTGCTACCTTCACTTCACTCTACTCATGCTTTGTTTCTACTACTACTCCATCTGCTCAAACTTGGCATTGCAGACTTGGGCATCTTTCTTCCTCTCATATGTCAACTTTCATCATCATTTATTTGCTTTTCCAATAAATTCTACTCACATGTGTGATGTATGTCCCTTAGCCAAACAAACCCGATTGCCTTTCCCCATTTCTTCTACTACATATCAATGTAAATTCAATTTTATACATTGTGATATATGGGGTCCTTTTTCTCTTTCAGCTCTTGAGGTTCTCGATTTTTTCTCACAATAGTTGATGATTGTACCAAATCTGTATGAGTTTATTTGATGGATCATAAATCCCAAACACAAACCATTCTCCAATCCTCTCTTGTGTTAGCTCAAAAATTCAATTCAACCATAAAATCAAACAAATCTGGTCTGATAATGGGGTTGAGTTCTTTATGCCTGAATTTTACAATTCCCATGACATTATTCATCAATGAAGGTGTGTTGCCACACCCCTAACAAAACGGTGTGGTAGAATGCAAATATAGACACATTTTAGAGGTTGCTAGGGCCCTTCGTTTTTAATCTAACCTCCCTCTCAAATTTTGGGGAGATTGTATACTTATTGTTGTATACATCATTAACCACCTCTCTTCCCCTCGATTACATCATAAATCTCCATATGAACTCTTGTTCTCCACTCCTCCATCCTAAACACATCTCCGTGTCTTCGGTTGCTTATGCTTTGCATCTACTTTAAGGCATAATAGAGGCAAATTTGATCCAAGAGGTATATGTGCAATGAAAAAGTATATGTGCAAGTTCCACCAGGATTTTACAAGGGAAATGATCAAGTTTGTAGGCTCACCAAGTCTCTTTATGGCTTGAAACAAGCCTCCCGCCAATGGTTTTCTAAACTCTCATCTTTTCTTTTTGCATATGATTTTCAGCAAGCTCTATCTGATTCCACTATGTTCATTCAGTCTTCTAATGATATATTTTTAGTCCTATTAGTCGATGTTGATGATGTACTTGTTTCAAGAAATAATCTACAAGCTATTGAGGACATTAAAGCTACTTTGCATGATAAATTCAAAATTAAATACCTCGGGCCTGCGAATACTTCCTTGGTCTGGAAGTTGCTCAGTTTAAGAAGGGAATTTGTTATGTCAACGCAAATACACTCTTGATGTTCTGGATGATAGTGGTTTTTCTGGTTCAAATCCACTTAGTATCCCTCTTGATTAGAATGTGAAGTTGGATTCTACTTCGAGTGATCTTCTCCCAAATCTAAGTGTTTATAGGTGATTAGTTGGTCGTCTACTGTATTTAACTATTACTAGACCTGATGTTTTCTTTGCGGTTCAACATATGAGTCAGTTCCTTGACAAGCCAAGGTATCCCCATCTTCAAGCTGTTCACAGAATTCTTCGATACCTCAAAGCCACACCTGGCCAAGGCTTGTTCTTTTCTTCCACATCAGATCTACATCTCAAGGCATTTTGCGATTCTGATTGGGCTACTTGCCCTGATACAAGATGGTCAATTACAAGTTATTGTATGTTTCTTTCCAATTCCTTAATTTCTTGGAAAGCAAAGAAGCATTCTACTGTGTCAAGGTCTTTATCAGAGGCTGGGTATAGATTCATGGCCATCATAACCTCTGAATTGATCTGGCTCTTGTTATTCGCGATCTTACCATTCCACATTAGCAGGCTGCTCTTCTCTTTTTGTGATAACATTGCTGCTTTGCATATAGTTGAGAACCTCGTTTTTTATGAAAGAACTAAGCACATCGAAATAGATTGACATGTTGTTTGACAACAAATTTCTGCTGGTACACTAAGGACTTTGCATGTTTCCACTCACAACCAGTTAGCAGACTTATTCACGAAGACACTCCCTGCTCCTCGATTCCATCTCCTTTTATCCAAGATAGGTGTTTTAAACATCCGCACTCCATCTCCAGGGGGCATGTAGAAGCTGACACATCAGCAACTTCATTCGTGTTAGCTTAGTTAGTTAGCATATATGTTATGATTAAGTTACATAAACAGATTGTAATAGTCTTAGAGCAAGTTAATACAAATTCATTTCACCACACTTGTATTTTTTTCTCTTTCTCTCATTCTCTCTTCTCTGTTTGCACTTTGTTTTCTTAACTCTACACATTAACTAGTTATTGAATACTCTCAACAGTAAATGTTTTGGGTGAAAATCTAAAGTTGAAAATATCTCTAAATAAAAAGAATTTTTAAATCAAACTGTTTGAATTTGAATTTGAAGGGAGACAAATGGAGTGCCAAAGAGAAATTCATTCATCATTCAATAGAGAAATATAAGGAGAGGACTAGATTTTATTATTTCTGTCATTATTTGCACTGTTGAAAGAATAAAAGAGATAGACAAAATAGCTACAAGAATGAAGAGAGAAGAGACTACTTGCAATGAAGAGTTCCAAGAGATACAAAAACGGTCTATGATTTTCTTTCTATACAGACAAAGATTAAAACGTGGGGACAAATGAATCCCAAGACAATAGCAAATATAGACCCGATAAAAATTATCCAAACATAAACGTAAGTTTTCTACATAGATGAGAAACTTGTAGAAACCTTTTTGCAGAAAATTTTTGAAGTAAAAAATAAAAAGTTGAAAAATTATCGAAACTCAAAAACTTTCTTAGATCATCTTTTTTAATTTCTTCAGTGTTCTATCACTGCCATAAGCTACGTCTTCAATAATCTTTCTTAAATTAACATATACTCAATTCAAAGTCTCTAACTTTGAAGTTCTAAATTGCAACAGAAAATATGATGTATGGTTGCAAAAACTAATCAAAACAAAATCTTAGCTCAGGTCAACACTATTAAAAAAAAACCCTTGAGGAACCAGAAAAACTGCCCCAAATTTATAGCAGTAATCCAATGTCCGAATACAACCGTTCGAATTCAGAGAGAGAAAAATCAAGTTCTATAGAGAAATTCATTGAGTCAATGGCTCAACTGCCCCAAATTTATCGCAGTAATCCATTGTCATTAAACTAAAATATTTTCCTTCTTCCCAGGTGGCTACCCTCTCTTTTTATAATCTCTCAATTATGTAATTATGACTTCAAAAATATAAAATTTCCTTATATTTCTCCTTAACTATGAAATTTTCTGTTTTTACTGAGTATTCAAAGAGAAATATAAAGACAAATATACATTTTATTATTTCTAAGCCATTATAGCACTGTTGAAAGAATTAAAAAAGAAGAATAGAGTAATCAATTAGAATGAAACAAACAGTTTAGCTTACTAACTAGTTCATAAGAGATGAAGAGTTTCTTGAAGAGCTACAAAAATGTTTCATTGTTTTCTTTCTACACTGGCCAAGATTAAAAAAGATGTGGACAAATAGATCCCAAGACAATAGCATATATGTCCTGATAAAACTTATCCAAACAAAAAGTAAGTAGAAAAAGTAGTCTACAAAGATGACAAATTTGTAGAAATTTTTATAAACAAGTTTTTTGGATGTAAAAAAAATCAAAAGTTGAAAAATTAACTAAACTGAGAAATTTTCTTCCATTATACTTTTTTTTATTATTTTTATTTCCTTACTGTTGTTTCTACTTAAACCTACAAGAGGTCTTCAATACTATTTCTTAAATCGAACAACTCAATTTAATGTCTCTAACTTTTGAATTGTAAATTGTAAAAAAAACATGTTTGAATGGAAAAAGACTAATTGATGAATAATGCAATATAATCAAAACAGAGTCGTTTTGTCATTATTGACTTTTCTGTTAGTTGGTTATATTGTAAGTCGGTGTTGACCACCGAAGTTTAGTTTTTCCTCTGCTTGTATTAGCCTCAGCTCAATGAGATAAGATCGGAGAGAGTAATTCATAAGCTCTGCTCTCTGGACAAATATCATCTTTTCTTCCTTAACATGGTATCAGAGGATATATAGCTTCCTCTGTGCCAGATCCATTTCCAGAACTAGTTCTAAACATGTCAAATGTCAGGGTTATTGACGATCCTACAAATCCTTACTACTTACATCACAGTGATGGTCCATCTAATGTTCTAGTTTCACAACCACTCACTGGTAGTGAAAATTACAATGCTTGGAGATGATCGATGATGATTGCTCTCAATGTGAAGAATAAACTCAGTTTCATCAACTGCTCGATGAACAAACCGCAGCCTTCCACTCAAATGTCAGGTCACTGGAATCGGTGCAATTTGATGGTGCTTTCCTGGTTAGTTAATTCCTTATCCAAGGAAATAGCTAGCAGCGTCCTATACATTGATTCATGCTAAGAAATGTGGGATGAATTAAAGGAACGATATGCTGAAAGCAATGGTCTTCGAATTTTTCAACTTCAACGATCTATCTCTTCATTGATTCAAGGCCAGATGTCTGTAAGTGCCTACTTCACCAAGCTGAAAAGCTATTGGGACGAACTTATGAATTTCAAGCCACAACCGATATGCAAGTGTGATCCAGCTTGTAATTGTGGCTTAATAAAGTCCTTAATGGAGTATCATCAACGAGAGTAGATTATACAATTCTTAAGTGGATTAAATGATTCTTTTTCTGCTACTCGAGAACAGATCCTACTAATGGATCCTTTGCCTCTTTTTAACAAAGTATATGCTATGGTGCTTAGTCAAGAAAGGCAAAAGGAAATCTCTATTGTCTCTTATGATGCAGGAAATGAAGCAATTGCTTTACTAAGCAAATCCAATTCTGCTGTTCCTTTTCGTGGCAGACAAAGTTATCAAAGGAAAGAGAGGCCTATATGCAGTCATTGTGGCATGACAGACCATGTGGTGGATAAGTGATACAAGCTACACGGTTATCCTCCTGGATATAAACAAAATCGTTACAATTCTAATTCCAAAATTGGTTCTTTGGCTAATTCAGCTATAACAGCTCCTTCTGTTGAATCTGTAACTAGCTGTAATGAGTCTCCTACACTGAGTTCTTTTCCTTTCAACAAAGAGCATTGTGATCAGTTGATTCATCTGCTTCAATCACACAGTAATCACTCGGATCCACATCAAGTAAATGCTGCCTCAGCCAATCCACATCTTGCAGAATCGCACATGACAGCAACAAGTATCTTCTCTGTCTGCTCTCCAGCCTTTGTATCGAATGTGCATAGTGATTATATTCCTTGGATTTTGGACTCCGGAGCCACAGATCACATAGTATGCTCATCCTCAGCTTTGGTTTCCTCATCAGCCATTAATTCTATAGTTCGATTACCAAATGGAGTTTTGGTATCAGTAACACATATTGGATCTGTTCAGCTCACACCATCACTACTTCTCACAAATGTTTTGTGTGTACCAACCTTTCATTTCAATCTTATTTCAGTTAGCCAGCTAACAAAAACAAATGCCTATTGCCTTATGATGATCTCCAATTACTGTCTTATCCAGGACCAGTATTCTTGGAAGATGATTAGGCTGTGTGAACAGAGAAAAGGATTGTACTATTTTGTTCAAAATCCTTCTTCCTTTCCAGAAGTTCCTACTGTTTCCAAAGTTCATTCTAGCCTTGTTAATTCAAGCTTTGTTGAAAATACAGAGATAGACCTATGGCATTGCCGATTTGGTCATGTTTCTTCAAATTGTCTTCAGCTTTTGCATCAAGCTTTTCCTTTCATTACTGTTAATAAAGGACATTGTAGTTCATGTCATTATGCTAAGCAAACTCGTCCTGACATTTGGGGTCCTTTTTCCACAAAGTCATTAAATGGTTCTCAATATTTCTTGACTCTTGTGGATGATTTCTCCAAATGCACTTGGATCTTTCTGCTTAAACACAAATCAGATGCACGAAACACATTTATTTCTTTCTTCAATTCTGTTGAAACTCAATTTGGATCCAAAATCAAAATTATCAGAACTGATAATGGACCTGAATTCATCATACCTCAGTTCTATTCTTCAAAAGGTACTACTCATCAAACTTCTTGTGTTGAAACTCCACAACAAAATGGTGTTGTGGAACGTAAACATAGACACATACTTAATGTGGCTCGAGTTCTAAGATTTCAAGCACATCTTCCTCTAAAATTTTGGAGAGAATGTGTTCTTGCTGCTGTTTACATTACAAACCGCATTCCCTCACCTATTTTGCACAACAAATCTCCATATGAGCATCTTTTCCATTCCACTCCAGATTACTCCAAACTTAAGGTCTTTGGCTGCCTTTGTTATGCTACTACTATCAAACATAATCGCCAAAAGTTTGATTCTCGCGCAAGGCAGTGTATCTTTGTTGGATATCCAGATGCTGTTAAAGCTTACAAACTCTATGATCTCACTTCACATTCAATTTTTCTTTCACGAGATGTCATTTTCTATGAAAGAATTTTTCCTTTCCAACAACGTCCTTCAGCAATTGATATTCCAGCTTCCTCTTATACCTTGACAGCTGCTCCTCCTTTAATTCCTGATTTTTCTGATCCTATTGTTACTCATAATTCTCCTCCAACATCTCCTGCTTCTATTCTCAGAAAGTCCACTCGTCCTCATAAACCACCATCTAATTTGAGGGATTATCATTGCAATTTGCTCTCTTCCACCACTGCCCAAACTTCTTCCAGGATTGCAGATCATCCAAAGGCAGGTACTCTTTATCCTCTTTCTCATGTCTTGACATATACCAACTTCTCTCCTTCTCACCAGAAATTTATCCTTTCTATTACCTTTCAAATCGAACCAAAAACATTTCATCAAGCCTCTCAAAATCCAAAATGGTGTGAGGCTATGCAGGCTGAACTTTCAGCTCTTGAAGACACCCATACTTGGACTCTTGTAGACTTACCTCCTGGTAAGACAACTGTAGGCTGCAAAGGGTGTATCGAATTAAATACAAGGCCGATGGCAGTGTAGAGAGATTCAAAGCTCGACTGGTTGCTAAGGGTTACACCCAGATTAAGGGCCTTGATTTTATTGACACTTTTTCACCAATGGCTAAACTTACAACAGTTCGGATTTTACTTGCATTGGCAGCTTCTCAGCGTTGGTTTTTGTATAAACTTGATATTAACAATGCTTTTCTTCATGGAGATTTAAAGGAGGAGGTTTATATGGAGATTCCTCCCGGGTACATCACAGCCACACCTCACAAGGTTTGCAAGCTTCAAAAATCACTCTATGGCTTAAAACAAGCCTCTCGACAGTGGTTCTCTAAGCTCTCAACCTTTCTTATCTCTCATGGTTTCGAACAATCAAGATCTGATTATTCCTTGTTCATTAAAGCTGATGATTCACATTTTATGGCTTTGCTGGTATATGTTGAATATATCCTTATTGCCAGCACTAATATGCATTCGGTTGATATCATCAAAAGCTTATTACATCATCAGTTCAAGATTAAGGATCTTGGCATTTCAAAATTTTTTCTGGGCATTGAAATTGCTCGATCATCCAAAGGCATTTCTCTTTGTCAGAGAAAATATGTTTTGGACTTGCTTGAAGACACTGGTTTCCTCGGGTGCAAGGCTGCCAATACTCCAATTGAGCAACATCACAAGCTTTCAGCTCATGAAGGAGATCTTCCTGAACCATCCTTATATCGCAGGATGGTTGGCAAGCTTTTATATTTAACCATGACCAGACCAGATTTATCATATGTTGTCCATATTCTTACTCAGTTTATGGATAAGCCTCGTACCTCTCATTTGGCTGCTGTCCATCATGTCTTACGGTATCTCAAGTCTTACCCTGGTCAAGGTTTATTTTACTCCCCTTCTACCGAGCTTCATCTTAAAGCTTTTTGTGATTCTGATTGGGCTGGTTGCCCGGATACTAGAAGATCACTCACTGGTTTTTGCATCTTTCTTGGATCCTCATTGATTTCCTGGAAGTGTAAGAAACAAATTACTGTGTCTCGATCCTCTGCTGAATCCGAGTACAGAGCAATGGCTGCTACTTGCTGCGAGAATCAATGGCTGCTTTACTTACTTTCTTATCTGCATGTTTCCCATAATCAGGCTGCCTTACTCTTCTGTGATAATAAAGCTGCTTTACATATTGCTGAAAATCCTATTTTCCATGAACAAACAAAGCATGTTGAACTCGACTGCCACTTTGTTCGTGAGAAGCTTCAGCATAATGTCATTCGGCCTCTCCATGTTTCTTCTCAACATCAGCTCAGCGATTTGTTTACCAAGCCACTTGGTGTTTCCCAATTTCGGTATTTGCTGGCCAAGATGGGTGTGCTCGATTTACACACTCCATCTTGAGGGGGGCTGATGAATAATGCAATATAATCAAAACAGAGGCGTTTTGTCATTATTGACTTTTCTGTTAGTTGGTTATATTGTAAGTCGGTGCTGACCACCGAAGTTTAGTTTTTCCTCTGCTTGTATATTGCTTCTATAAATAGCTGTAGCCTCAGCTCAATAAGATAAGATTGGAGGGAGTAATTCATAAGCTCTGCTCTCTTGACAAATATCATCTTTTCTTCCTTAACACTAATCAAAATCTTAGATGAGACTAATTGTATTACCAATACTAAAGAGAACAAGATTGAGGATCCAGAACTTCAACTGCAACTCAATCGTACAAATTGGCCCAAATCAATCCATCTCCTTAATTAAGGTCGCGGTTATTACAATTCAAAAGCGAGTAGTGTCAATTGAGCCAAAGGCTCAAGTCTTTCATTTATATTTGTCCTATCTTTTAACTTTAGTCTCTCAATGGAAATAAATGTCCAGAATTTTCGTAGCTCTTTTATTATTCTTCTAACAGCTCAATGTTCTTTCCATTGTCAATAAGCTAAAATATTTTCCTTCATTCTCAATGTCTATCCTCTCTTTACGACAAGCATTGCCCTCTTCAGACTAGGTTTGTTTGCAATTCATGATTTTTTCTCTTGTCTACATTTTCTTTTTATTTCCTGATTATTGTATCTGCTTAAACTACAAGCTTACTTTATGTTTGATTTTTTTGTACTTTCGATGTGGTCTTGAATACTCTTTCTTAAACCGAACTTTTGCTCAATTCAATGTCTCTATGCTCGTAGCCTCTTTCTAATAGTTTATGTTGATTACATAATTGATTTTGATGCTGATGGCTTTAAAGCTGTTTTATGCTTATTTTTTTGGGTAGATAGTACCCATAGCATATATTTTCTTTCACATTGTATTTTATGTACTTAGAATATATCTTTTTAGTTTTACTTTTATTGGATGTTCTGAAAGTTGCCTGAAAAATCTTAAAAAAAAAGGTTTTGATTGATATTGATTTTTTAAGAATTTGGGAAGATAAGTAAGAAAATATGAACTAACAATGGTTCAGAATTTGCTATGGGAGATTTCTATCTTGCTCAAGGTATAGTTAATCAATGTAGTTGTGTTGCCACACCTCAACAAGATGGTGTTGTTGAGCGCAAACACTAACATATTCTTGAAGTTGCTAGAGCACTTAGATTTTGAGCCAATCTTCCTCTTCATTTTTGGGGATTGCATTCTTGCTTCTATTTACATTATTAAAGAATTCCCTCTTCTCATCTTGGTAAAAAATTTCCTTTTGAGTTGTTATTTTCCTGCATTCCCACCTATACTCATATGCGTGTCCTTGGCTATCTCTGTTTTACTGCTACATGAAAGGATAATTGACATAAGTTTGATGCTCGGGCACATAAATGTGTCTTTCTTGATTATTCCTATGGTGTCAAACGATATAGATTGTTTAATCTTGAAACTAATAAAACATTTTTATCTAGAGATGTTGTGTTTCATGAGCATGTTTTTTTCTAATATAATTTATTGTGATACCCCTTCCCTAAACTTCTCTAAATTTCCTTAAGTTTCCCTAAATTTCTTAATTTCTCTAATTTCGTTAATTTCTTGTACTTAGCCAATTATTGATTTTGATCATGATCGTTTCTATTTTCGGTTTCCATGAATTCTTCCATAATCTTGCTAATATCTTAGTATTCTTATTTCTTGATTTAAACATGTGATATTTTACCTAAGTGCATTTCATTGGCGCATGTTTAACATTTTATAAGTGTTAAAATTTGATTCTTGACACATGACTCATTTCGGCTCTAATTGCCCTAAAGGATTTCGGTATGTTCTCTTTCCCTTTTCATTCTCTTGTTTACCTCTAAACTTCTATTTAGTGTCTTACCTCTAAACTTTTATTTAGTATCAATTTTGAATTCTCCATCACTAATCTCGATTTATTTCTTGACTAATTACCTATTCTCTTTTTCTAACATATGCATTGATTAACTTTGTAACTTAGCTAATTCTTTTTGTTAACCTAAGTCTACTTTGATGTCATGTTGGTCCCACTCTCTCTCCTCCCTAGGGCACATGACACACAAATAAAAATCTTGGCTTTGTCTTTTTCCCTTGTCCCATATTGTTGGCCTTTGTTGCATGAATAGTGAGATGTAAAATTGGACCAACCGGCCATGCTTGCTTATAATCACAATTGATGTGATTTTGAGATGACCTAAGCTTGTGTAAGTATCCCAAATGATTACCTAGAGAATGAGAAGTGTGTCATTTGTCACCAACAGCCATGGTGCCGCCCAAGCCACCCAATTAAGGGATTTGCTTGTGACAGCCACATTTTGACCAAATGATGGCAAAGTTGGCTATAAAAGCCAGCCCTTGCCATGCATTATTCACACCAACAGCCGGCCTCTTAAGCTTGAGAGTGAGAGTGAGAGTGAGTTGAGAGCATTCGGCCAAGAGGGAAAGAAAGGAGAGGAAGAAAGGAGAAGAAGGAAGGAAGGAGAGAAAGAAGAAGAGAAGGACGGTGAGAAGACATTCCATGCCAAGGTAAGTTGGCAAAGGGGATTTCGGGCAAGGCCTTGAACACCCCCTTGCACCACTCCTTTTCTACTTCCTCATCTCCATTTACACTCTTCTTAGCCCTAGTTCAGTGTCATTAACCACTAGGTCTTGTGTTAATAGGAGAACTTCAAGAGCTACCTGAGATCACCAAGGTAAGGGTTTAGGTTCTGAGTTTTGTGGAGGTTGGATAACATGTTCTCTTGTGTTGAAATGCTCATACATATTTTTGTGCATTAAGTTATGATTCAGTGATGAACATGTTAAGGTTATGTGGTTTTAAAGTTTTGCACAAAGAAAGATTCATGAAGTATAGACACCTTGCATGTTAAGGCTTATGGTGTTGCATGTTGCATTCTTGATTTATGCCATGCATACGTGTTATGAAATGTGAAGTATCAATGAGAATGATGATGGCCAAGATGCTTTAAAGTATCCCTGATCAAGAGAAGGCCAAATGGGCCAAACAAAGGAGCCATGGGCTCAAGGAAAAAGATTATGAAGGGTGAAAGCATGGAAAAGATGCATTTTTGCATGTTTCTTAATAATGTTGCAAAAGATCTTGTTTGCCTTTAAGTTTCTTGAAGAATCCATATGTTATGTACTCTATGATTTCCTTGATGTTGTTAGACTAAAATTATTTTTGGTCTAAGGTTTCGAAAAGCTTAAGATTGATTAAAAGAATGAACACCCATCAAGGGCACCTAGGCAAACATAGGTGCTGCCCAAATCGACCCTAAGCTATAGGTTTTAGTTTTGCACGAAAATTTCCAGATATCATTTTCGTCTAATATTATGGTCCCTGTAAAAATTTAAGCCCAAAATGATGAAGGAAAAGGTCTAAACTGCCACTGGAGGTCTCTGGGGGCAGATTCGACATTTGGCCTGATTCGTTTGGGTAAAAGGGTCCAAAATGAGAAAATGATTACATGGTTGGATAGAGAACGAAAAATTGATGGGGGAGCCCAAATTTGAGTTCAAACCAAGTTGAAACAAGGGCCCAAATCACAAGGCCCGTTTAGGAGCCTAAATGGATTTTAGGCCCCAATAACCCTAAAATAGCACAAGGCCCATAACACTTCGGGAATAGACCCAGTAGGGTCTAAGGAGGCCCAATAGGCTTTCAATGGAGTTTAGTGTATAACATCGTACTAGTTATTATCATGGTTGTTTCAATTGTCAATGATCATTCTTTAAGCGTGTTATGCTTCTTTCAAGTTCATTGTAAATTAGTGTGCATTATTTAGATGATATGTTGCATGTATACTTTAATGCTTGGACATGAGATGACATTCATAAGAGGAAAAAACAAATGTGAGGAACCCCTAAGCCTGCGAGGTGATTCCCCGAATGGTAGTGACGGTACCGGGCACTTAGGAGATGTGCAACCCACCACTACAGGGAGTGGGTGGGCTCCTTTATGAACGCTAAGGCGTAATGTTATATTAAGGGTCCTGGTGCTGGAAGCACGGGACAGTCCCATAGAAGGGGAGGGGACACACAACCCGACTCTGGGGGTGAACAGAGCAGACACCGGGAACTCCTCAGGAACCAATGATGGTGTGATGCATTGCATACTTCAGATTGTTTGTGCTTATACTTATTGTCCTGGAAGTTTGTTCTACATCATGCTTTGATGAATTATATGCACTGTATTTGTTTGATCATGCTTTCCCCACCCCCCTTACTGAGTCAATGGACTCACTCTTTCTCTCTTATGTTGTTTTTGCAATACTTGGCGACTTGGGTATTGAATAATGAAGCTATTCGAGGAAGAGTTGACCTACGATTTCCACCCCTATGTTCTGGTGCTCAAGATTCGGACGTGGGTCACGGATTCCCTTGGTGTATCAGTGGAGCATGAGACCCACTGGTTCTTCAGGGAGGCCCAACCCCCATCTCATGTACCCCCACCCCATGTACCCCAATCCCCTGTGTCCCTACCATTCCCTGTACCCCACTATCTCCATCATCCCCGTTACCCCGATTTGAGGATTTTGGGTTACCAGATGTACCGCCTGAGTGGCTGAGACTTGATTATGTTCCTTCCCCACTGACAGGAGATAGTAGTGCCTTTCCAAGGTCTGAGCTTATAGATCTTACATCGGACTCGGACGAGGAGGTTTAACATCCTTCTTAGGCTTGTTAGAATATTTTCTCTAGAGTTCGTTCCTGTGTATCAGGAAGTTTCTGAACTTGTAGCCTTTTTGTAGTCACGGGAGGATGTAGCTCAACTTTTAAAGTTGTCCTTATTATGTCAGGTTTTTTATCTCCTTTGTAATGCTTTTCTCATATCTTATCTCAAGCTTCATATTTCTACTTATAAGCTTATGATCTGACACTTTTGACTTTTCGGATTTTATTTCTAACCTTTTGTAAAACGTAGAGTTTTTACCTTATAACCCTTTTTTTCAACTTCTCATTTCTATTTATACGTTTTCCGCTAAGTTCCTTGATAAATCGACTAAGACTCATAAAGACATAAGTGTCATAATCCCCGTCTATGTGCATACCATTACTATAGGTGAGCCTAGGGGGTAAGTATGAGCACAGGACGTGACATTTATGCTTCCATTCCTTCTTCTCCTATTGTTATACCGTGTCCTCTTCCTCACATCACATCAAATTTTTCTCCTTCCACTTCTTCCTGATCTGGTGTTTCACTGCCTTTATCTTCCATTTCTGAATTTTTCCTTCAACTCAAAAATCCTCTGGGCCACGACAGCCACCATCTTATCTTAAAGACTACCATTGCAAACTTGGTTTTACTCCTTTGAATGATTCATCCACGAGTTGGTAAGCCTTATGATATTGCTAATTTTCTTGGTTGTTCCAAATTATCTCATGTACATCGAGCCTTTACACTTTTTGTCTCCTCTCATGAAGAGCCTAAATATTTTCATCAAGCAACTATGTCTCTTCTGTGGCATCAAGTCATGGTTGCTGAAATATCTGCCCTTGAGACTAATAATACATGGACTCTTACTTCGTTTCCTCCTGACAAAACTGCAATTGATTGTGGTTAGATCTAAAAAATCAAGTAAGAATCTAATGTGTCTATTGAGCATTATAATGCTTGGTTGGTAGCTAAGGGATACACTCAACAAGGTGACATTGATTGTTTGGATACTTTTTCTCCAGTTTCTAAGCTTGTTACAGTTCGTAATTTACTAAGTGTTGCTTCAATTAAAAATTGGCATCTTCATCAACTTGATGTCAATAATTTCTTTCTCCATAGTGATCTTCATGAAGAGGTTTATATGCAAGTCCCTCATGGTTTCGATGATAAGGGGGAGAATCAAGTTTGTAGATTGAATATGTCTTTGTATGGTCTCAAGCTCGCCTTTCGGCAGTGGTTTCATAAGTTGTCCAGTTTTCTTTTAGGCATTTGCTTTAATCAATCTGCTTCTGATCACACACTACACTATGTTCACTCAGGTTCAAGGTGATATTTTTCTGGTTCTTATCATCTATGTTGATGACATCATTGCTGCTAGAAATGATCTTCCTATAATTGTCACCTTGAAATCCATGCTTCATGCTCAGTTTTAAATTAAAGATCTTGGTCCAATCAAGCATTTTCTTAGACTTGAAGTTGCAAGATCCAGTAAGGGTATTTCTCTGTCAAAGGAAGTACACTCTTGACATCTTGGCTGATAGTGTGTTCGCTGGTTCTCATCCTCTTACAATCCCTTTACAACAAAATTTGAAGCTTGATAATACTACTGACAACTTGCTTGAGGATCCTAGTTCTTATAGAAGATTAGTTTGGCAATTGTTGTATCTTACAATAAGTCTTCCTGAAATTTCTTATGCTACTCAAATTCTTAGCCAATATTTACACAAGCTGAGAAAACCTCACATTCAATCTATTCACTGTGTTGAGATATCTCAAAGCTACACCAGGTCAAGATTTATTCTTCTTGTCATCTTCAGATCTTCATTTGAAGGCTTTCAGCGATTCTGATTGGGCTAGTTGTTCAGAATCTCGAAAATCTACTACTAGTTATTGTGTCTTCTTAGGGGATTCTTTAATTTCCTAAAAATTGAAAAAACAATCTACTATTTTCCGTTCATCTGGTGAGGCTGAGTATCGAGCCATGGCAGCTACAACTTGTGAATTGATTTGGTTATGTTCTATACTTTGATATTTATCTCTTACACATAATCAACCTGTTCTGTTATTTTGTGATAATAAGGCAGCTTTACATATAGCGGGGAAGCCAGTTTTTTATAAAAGAATTAAGCACATAGAGATTGATTGTAATGTTGTTCGACAACATCTTCAAGTTGGAGTTCTTTTTCCTCTTCATGTTTCTTCCCACAATCAGCTTGCTGATCTTATAACTAAAGCTCTTCCTGCTTCTTAGTTTCAGTTCTTACTGTCCAAGATGGTTATTCTTAACATTCATACGCCATCTTGAGGGGAGTGTGAAGATATATCTCGGTCGCTAACAGTTGGACAATTCAACTAAATTGTCAACATCAGCAGTATTAGTTATTTGTTATGTAACAGATTGTGTACTCGGTTAGAATTAGTTTGTTATATCTCTGTCTATATAACGGAGTGTACAAATGTATTGATTGATTCGGTTGAATGTACAAACAAAATGCTTCATTCTCTCTCTCTTTCTTTGCATCTCTTTCATTCTCTTCACTATTCTTAAACTTACACTTGGTTTAAAGTCTCGCCTTTGTCTTTGTTCTCTGTCACAACACATCTTTGTCTCTCTGCATCCTTGATTCTAGCTCTCTCCCTTTTCTCGTGGCTTCAACAGTCGTTGCTTCATCTCTGACTCTTCGTGCCACTGTGGATTCCTTTGTTATGAATCATTAAGTGACTAAGCCTTAGTTTTTGTTGCTCTAAATTGTGCAAGGTTCGCGTCTTCCTAATCCTCTTTGACTTATGGTAACTCATTTATTACTCTGGATGATTTTAATGAATTGGATTCTTTTTTGTTCTTGGTGATCTGGTGGTTTACTTGTGAAATGCCAACGACTAACAAAGAAATTTCAGCTGCTATATGACTAAGTATCTTTTTCCATTGATGATCTGGTTGTTTGCTTTTGAAATATTGTTTTCTGTAGTTACGAGGATGATTCAAATGCTTTGCGGTGATGGTGAGTTGTGGTGGTGGATAGTTGGAGAGTATTTATGGATGGTTTGTGATCTGTTGTTGGCAATGGCATGTGTTTATGATCCTGTGAAATGTGAACTTTTTTTATTTTTATTTCTGTTTTTTCTTGTGATTTTTGGGTTTGATTTTCATTCATGTTTTGATTTGAATTTGATTTTGGTTTTGTTATTTGTTTTGGTAGCCAAAGCATAGTTGTTTATGATTTTATTAAGGGATTTAGATTTTGTTTATGTTTTAATTTGGGGTAAAGTCATAGTTAGCCCCATAAGTTTGGCCAAAAATCAAATAGCCCACTTAAGTTTCAATTCAGCGATTTAAGCCCCATAACTTTTGAACATTATCAATTCTAGCTCCCGTCTAAATTAGGCGTTAAATCCAACGGAAAATCATGCAAAATGACCAAAATGCCCCTCCAAGAGAAAATTACAAAACAAATCATGAAAAATAAAAAATGAAATATTTTTTTTAAAATAATAATTTTTAAATAAAACTATTGAAACTTTATTTCAATAATATATTTATTTAAATTTATTTCTTAAATTTTTATTATTATTTTTATTATTTATTATTTTTTAAAATTTATTCTTGGAGGGGCATTTCGGTCATTTTGCATGATTTTCCGTCGTATTTAACGCCTTATTTAGACGGAGCGCTAGAATTGATGATTTTCAAAAATTTTGGGGCTTAAATCGTCGAATTGAAACTTGAGGGGCTATTTGATTTTTGGCCATACTTATGGGGCTAACTATGACTTTTCCCCTTTTAATTTCTATTTTTTAGCTTTGATTTCCATTGAAGTTTTATTTTTGGTGTTAACTTTTGTTAACCTATTTTTTTGTTTTTTTCTTATGGCTTCACGCTAAGTGTAGGTAATCTTTGGATTTGGGAGTTACCATGGCCAATAATTTTCAAATATGAACTTTCGTATTCTATTCTTTTGTTCAAATGGTTCAACTTGAAATATGTATAGAATGTTCTCTATTTTTTTTTGCAGTTCATTGGCTTAGATTTTATTTGGCACAAAATTTTATTTTTTATAAAAACAAGAACCACTTTATACAAATAAAAACTTAACCATAGTACTACATCAAACCAAAAACCCCCCCAACATTATGGCAGATTAAAGCCCTCATACAACCACATCAGATTTTGTAATAGATTAGGAGTCACCAGAAATAACATCCAATTTTTGCCTCTACGGACATGTCGTGCTTTCCATTTAGCCATTTCATCAAGAATGAGTCGAATGTCTCTAATTGTCTCGTGTATCTTCCCTTCCACAGATCGAGGATAAGAGTAATTTCTTGCATCACCTCTGTCGAGTCACCTTCCACCACCACATCTCGAAATCCTTGCTGGTAGGCTTCTCGAAAGATGTGCATAGCGGCGAAAGCTGTGCATAGCGGCTTCCACCTGATCAGTTTCTATTAAGTCCATTTTAACAGCCACAACTAGGGCTAACAAATTTGGGCTAGAACTGACCAGGCCGACCCTAACGGCTCTGGGACCGACTGGGCCGGCCGTTTTGGGCTAGCCCGGTTCGGCTGTAGGCCCAAATTATGAGAGAACCGAGAGGTATTTTGGGACTTTTTTATTTTTTTTATATATATTAAGTGTGGGTGGAAGATGGCGTCTTCTCCCACCCCCTTACTCCCAAGCCCCTTTTACGTTAACCAGAATTTAGTTTCCCCCCTCGAGTCCACTGTCCACCACTCTACCCCTCTCTCAAAACCCTAGCAGCCACCCCCCCTTCGCTGACGTCGTGTCAGTCTCTCTCTCTCTCACGCCTCTTTGGCCCTCTCTTTCTATCTCAGAGGTCAAGCTGCGTCACGCCATCGACCCTCTCTCTTTCTTAGTGTAAATTTTCTCTCTCTCTCTAATTGATTTTGATTTTAATTCATGATTTTCTCATACTGTGATGGTAAGATTAAAGATTTAATTCATGATTTGGTTAAGTTGATTCTGGTTGAGAGCATATCTGTTTGTAAGGTTGATTTAGGGTTATTTTTTATTTGTTTAGGTTGTATAATTTCTTATTTGATTTAGGTTTATCAGTTTTTTATTTGTTTAGTTGCTGGTTTTTGTTGTGTTTAATTTCTTAGTTACTGTAAATTACGTAGGCTGCAAGTAACAGATTGTTGTAATTTACAAAAAAGCAACCTGATTTGATTTGTTTGGTTACTGTAATTTCTTATGTAGTAGGAACTTGGAAGTTAAAAGATTGCTTTTATTGCTGGAAATTAACAGATTGCTTTGTTGTAAATTGATTGTTTTCATTGACATATTGTTTTATTGATGTAAATTGACTTTAGTGTTGCTATAAATTTTGCTCAAGTTGATTGGGTGTTGCTGTTGAAGAGAATCAAATCAGGTTAGTATTTCATATTTCTCATTTTGCTAAGTTACCGTTAGTTTATTTTAGAGATTGGAAGTTAGGATTCTGTGGAGATTGGAGGTCAAGGCTAATTTGATGTTGGATTTTGAGAATTTAGGGTTAGGTTTTTTGGATGATTTGCTGATTTAATGTTGTTGGATTTTATGTTGATTTTATGTTGTTGGATTGTTTGTTAATTTGTAATTTTTATTTTTAATGTGGTCTAGATGGAAGAGACTCCAACAAGTACCCCTGATAACGAGTGTCCCAAGACTGTGATTGATATTAAAGATGAGTTGGATTGGGTGCATATTGATCTTGATGACGATAACCCTAGTATTAATACAGCCCCTAGTCGACCTTTTGCTAAAAGGGAAGAGTCTAGAGATTCTTCATTAGTATGAGAACATTTTACAAAGGTTGAGGGTTTGTCTGATCATTCACCTAAAGCTGCTTGTAACTATTGTGGGAGACAATATTATTGTTATTCTAAGAGAAATGGAACTTCATTGATGATAACCCACTTGGAGAATCAGTGTAAAAAATACCTTTATCGGTTTGGGACATTGAGCTTTGATAAGAAACTTGAGGGGGAGGGGAATAGTTCTAGTTCTATGATCATGCATAGGTATAATGATTAGGACCTTCGACAAGCAATTGTTGAGTTTGTTATTGGTGATGAACACTCATTTAGAGTTGTTGAGAGTTGTTGGTTTAGGAGGCTTTTGAAGAAGTTTGAACCTAAATTTCAGATGTCATTTCGTATGACGGTTGCTAGGGATTGTTTTCAGGATCTTCATATGTGACTGCAAATATCTACTTTCTGGAGATTTGTATTATCCAGGAGAATATTAGTGACTTGTGTGAAAGTGGTAATCATATTTTGAAAAATATGGCAACGAGCATGAAGAGAAAATATGATAAGTATTGGGAGATCTCTTACAAAATGAATATGTTGTTGTTTATTGTTGTGGTGCTTGATCCAAGTTATAAGCTGACTACTTTAGAGCTTTGCTTCAAGCAAAACTATCCAACTGATGAAGGGGATGTAATGTTCGCCTTTATGAAAAATGTGTTTGATTGGTTGTGTGCGGAGTATACTGATAAGTTTGGTACTGTTGAACCAACACCTCAGCTTCTCGTCCTACGCATAACGTTGGGGAGGGTAATCAAACTCGTCGATTAAAGTTGGCTCGCATCCTTGAAAGGCTTGAAGGGTCTACATCTATGGGTGATGGCAAATCAAAGGTGGAATAGTATTTGACTGATGATCATGAGGCAAGAACTGAGGAATTCTATATTTAACAGTGGTGGAAGTCCAAAGCATCTAAGTATCATATTCTTACTCGCATGGGTCGGGATGTTATGGCTATCCCAATTTCTACAGTATCTTCTGAGTCCGCTTTTAGCACCGAATGACATGTTCTAGACCCTTATCGGAGTTCATTGTCTCCTCAAATAGTGGAGGCCCTCATATATGCACAAAATTGGATAAGGGAAGACTCTATTGCTGAGTCTATTGTTGATTATGAGTTAGTAAGCGTGTATTTTAATTTATCTGGTAAATTATAATTTATTTTAATCACAATTTATATTTATGTATATTTAACTTGCTTTGATTTGCTATTTGTTTTCAACAGTGGAGATCCTTGGGCCGTCCGAGAAGCGCTCAGTTGACAATTAAATGTAATGGAAGTTGAAATATTTGAAACTTGTTCTAATTTTAATATTTTTTGTTGTTGTAATTCTTACCATAGTCTTTACTTTTGGAGATTAGAACGGTGGTTCCATTTTGGGTTTGAGCATTGCAACGTACTCTCTGTGAAGTAGACTTTATAGGCTTCACAATTGAAAAAATAGGAAGGAATAAGAATTTCTACTGTTGATTTGTGTGTTTGGAGTAGGGTTATTTTGAAAAATAGCTTTCTGAAAAATATGAATAGAGCATTTGGTCGTGCTACATAATGGAAATCCATTTTTCTGCAACTAATCATTGGAAAAATAGATTTGCCAACAGGTTTTTTAAGTATGTTGTTAACTACTTAACTGTTATTTATTAGGACTCATGCATACAGCATACGTACAAAAACTGAAAGAAGCATAAAAATTGAATTATTTGTCTTAAAACGTGAACTATATGAAAATGGGGTAAATTTAGGCCACTAAATGGGCTCAACAAATAAAGATTTGAACTTTAAAAAATAAAATTAATTTGGGCCACCGAATTAGGCTTTAGAGGACTGCAAATTTTGGGACCATTACTGGGCCTAACCGACCAAACCGGGCCAACCCCCGAGCCTGGTCGGTTGTTCAGCCCTAGCCACAACTCCTTTAACGTCGCCATTGAAATCCTTTAATATTGTCAATTTTACCGTAAAATTACCTCTCACAACCGTATCTACATTTACCTTTATGCTCGGATAATTAGGCGGAGAACTCCTAAGCTGAGGCTCATCTTCAGCATGCCTCCCTATGCTCACAGTACAGGCTTCCCACCATGACAGCTAGCTCCTTTAGACCCAGCATCACCCGACCATATACATTTGCATTACTATTCATCCACAACAGATCAATCTCCATAGCTACATAAATTTAGAATTGGTGTCAAGATTCGAGTATAGGATAATTTTCACCCACTCTACTTCTGAAATATTTTCTAATTTATCAAGATTCAAAGGCCAAGTCGACTCCTGCCAGATGACCCGTGAGAAACAACACTCCAATAGCAAATGTTTAATAGTCTCCTGCCTTGCATTGCAACACCCATACAGCAGCTGCTTCTCATCCAATTTTTCCAATTCTTTCAGAGAGCTTAGTCTTTGTTGGCAATAAATCCCACAGAACCCTCCATAGAAGAATTTTTTAGCGCTCATGAATCCTTACCTTGCACAATACTTTCCACTCTTTTTGAGTCAAGAGTATTGTACATGTTTTAATGTTGTCATTTAACTTTTTGTACAATGTTTGTGTCATGTATAATTCCTGAGATTGAAGAAATTGAAGAAATTGCAGATAAATGAAATCCCCATTGATTATCTACATTATGGTTTTAATTGGTTAAGTCTGGAAGAACTGGGTGAAGAATGGATTTACCTGGGGTCAGTCCGTAGTTTACTTGAACGAGTTAAAGACGTTGTAATATTGTGAGAAGAAGTTCAAGTTCAATTGGAGTTTGGTATAGTCTACTTGAACGAGTTTTTTATGCTAGAATATTCTGAGAGTTCAAGTTCACCTAGAGTCCAAACAGTGGCGGAACTAGGACCTAATTTGAAGGGGGCGAACTCCTATGTTGAAATGACAATTTTTTCCTAAATAATGCAAAAAGTGTCTTAGAGTTAAAATATCGAAAATTTAGGACTAAAAGTATTAATTTTTTTTGAAATACACGTACCGTACTATTTACTAAAACTGAGAGGTGACAATTGGATCTTATAAGTCTGTATCTTCTGAAAACATTGAATAATAACTTCATTCTCAATAGTTTTATTTGGACTAAACAAAACATAAGGTCTTTTTGAACTAATATTCGTTTTAGAAGTAGTAGACACTTTAGGAGTATTAAACAACTACACAATGACTGAATTTTTTTCATCAAAAACTTATACATTCTCTAAACAAAACAAAATCGATCAACTAATTCAATCTAAAAATTCACAATTATCCGCCCCGGTTGGTTCCTTCAAACATGAATTTTTTGTATGTGTTTTATCTGCCCAACCCCAGCACGCCCCCCTTGCGAATTGTGAATTTGGTTAACGGTTTTGTGAATTTGTGAATAATTAGGAATTGAATAATAACTGGCTGGTTCCGCCTGTGAGTCCAAAAATAGTCTACTAGATAATAGATTAACTGTTTGTAGATTAACTGTTTGTTGATTATTCATAACTAAACATCTGTTAAGGAGCTTATAAGGTGTGGAAACCTCGAGAACCTTTACTCCCATATATAAAACCTTCTAGAAACAGAAGTAGATATCTCTCTCATTATTTTTGGAGGAATTCATTGATTTTCAAGATTAAGGTTTTTGTTAAACAAATTCCAAGATTCACTGCCTATTTTCTTTGAGTTTGCCTTTTGTGTAAACTAAGAATAAACCAGTGAGAATACCTTCTTCTTAGTGACTCAGTTCAAAGATCGATCACCCGCAAATCACCTTGAGATTTGGAAGAAACCTCCAGAGTTGCTAGATGTTCTAAAGGTCTGGATGGTCCTGTTCTAGAAGCTGGTCGCATGATGGTCACACGCCTTTGAAGTACAGATTGGTAAAGAATCAAGTTTTTGAATGGAAAATAAGTTCCTCGTTCCCTACAAGGTGCAGATCCAGATGTGGCATTTGTACACCGAGTTTAAAATTAGTGATTCAGTTTACCAGCCTAGGGCCAGGAGAGTTTTTACTGCTTGAACTGAGTTCTTCAAGTTCGTTTTCTCTTCGTCATCAAATCTACGTCTCTTGTGGTTTGATTAATTTCTTATGCTTTCGTTTGTCTTTTAAGTATCTTGTTGGTTATAAATTTCTGTACATGTGTATGTGATAAAATTGATTACTTTGGAACTCTGTTCACCACCTAAGATGGAATAGTAAGTAATGAAAGTATATTGATGATGTTTTGATTAGATGTGTTAAAATCACATTTGGGTTTCTGATCTATTAAAGATAGTTATAAGTGTTCTAAATTTTCTTGAAGTTACTAATATTCTTGTGTAGAGAGAGTGTGTAGAAAATTTAAAGGAACCTATTCATTCCTCTAGGTTTAGCTCATTTAGTTTCGATTGTAAACCCCCTTGTTCAAGGATACTTGAAAGGCATTAGCTCCATGAACAACGATCTTGAAGAGAACAACCCCGGCCCTTCTAACCTTCAAATTAATGATGCTATCGTTACTACCGTCCCGAAGTAATCACATTTTCCTTATTTCCTGCACCGTCGACTCAGTTGAAAATAAATGTTTCAACAGCTAAAAATTATCATCCAATAGAATTCCAACATCCCTTGGGGCCAATTTCTGACAATCACTCCCCATGACCCATTGCATCTCCCAAGCCACAATGCTCTTTCCATCCCTCACCCTGTCGCAAATATTTTCTCTTAAAGGAGGCCTAATCTCCCAAACTTTTCCAAATCCAAGATGCTCAAAATGTTTATTAATTTGTTAATAAATAAGCAAAAATAAAATAAAAATACTAAAACGACTTTAACTTACTATTCCATGTATATATCATTTTCGAAATATACTCAACTGTTTAAAAATTTTCATTAAAACTAAGTTTGCAACAACTTAACAAAACATGAGGCTCTGTATGGGCTTTTAATGTACCAAGAAAATAGAAGAAGAAAAAGATATAGAACAGTCCGGAAAAAAAAAAGCCGGTACCCAGCAACCAATACGCTACTACTAATGTTTTATCTTTTTTGAATGACACATTTTTTTGAAAAATAAATTTCTAAAAAGCAATCTCTAGATCTACGTATACTTACTTATTCAGACTGTTTTCAATTTTTTTTTCTTTTACAAAATCAATCTCTATCCAAAAATTATTTTTAAAATTTTCTACTTCGACAAATCCCAATAAAAAGTAAAACTACAATAAATTCTTTTCAGAAAGATGAAATATTTTTGAAATGCCATCAAAATTTAACGGTAGTTTAGTCTGACTGTCAATTATTTATTTAAGTAGCCTTTGAATTGCAGAAATGCATGGCACAAAAATGTATCTCACAGCTCTTATCACTAGCTAATAGTTATACACTACAAGAAAAAATACTTTGGGTGAAAAAAAGTATTCATTTCGTTAGCTAAGGTTTTGGGTGACAAAATCGGTTTGTCATCCATTTTGTCACCTAAAGCCCGTCAGTCAATGTTTTAGGTGAGGATTTTCGTGTTCTGTCACTCGAAACCTTTCGGACGGTTTATAATCTCGTCCAAACGGTTTGGTACCATACTGACGAAATTGAAAATCGTCATGCCCAGTACAGTCCATCCATTCACATGAGCTGTATAAACGTTCTCTCTATACGTTCGTACAGCTCATGCAAACGATTAGTCCAATGTGACGAAATACATTTTGTCACGAAATAAACGTCCGCACCGTTGTATATCAACATTCGAACAATTATGTAAATATGTCCGGACGCATTTGTGAAGACGTCTGCACCGTTATTTCAATATGACGAAAATATTTTTTGTCATATGAAAGTGTCGTTCGAACCATTACGTATACAGTTCGGACGCATTGTACGTTGAACACGTTCGAACGTATTAGTATATCGTGCCCACAATTTCTTATTTAAAGAACGCGTGGACGCGATAGACACCGTTCGGACTAAAGAATTTAAAGCAAAGTGTCCAGACGGATAGTTATGCGTGCACACTCTAGCAATGAAAAAGAGTCGTGCGAAGGACATTTAAACATCGTTCGAACGGTTTTCTATATATTTGAATTAATTTAATTAAAATTTTAGAAATAATATAAATATAAAGATATTTACTGCTCATAATATAATAAAATATCTACAAATATGCAATCGTTATTAAAAGTAAATAAAATACATAATAGATAAGTACTGACAAAGTAGTAAAAATACATAAATCTACCCCAATTTAAGTTTGGGTGTCGAACGAGATTGTATCTGTCTGATCTGCTCAATCAGCTGTTCACGCATCTGCTCCGCCATTAGTTGCATCATCCGTTCTTGTTGTTCCACTGGGTTTCTTTGTTGTTCCTGCATCATCTTCTGATGCTCTTCATCTTTTTTCCGTTGCTGCTCCACCATGATCTACATCAGCTCTTCGTCCTTCATTCGTTACTGCTCCTCTATCATCTGTAGATGCTCTCGCATTGTCTGCTTCATATCTAACCGTTTGACCAGAAGCGCTTCATATTCCATCTGTCTAGCTCTCAACTTCTCAATCTCTAATCTGATCTCCTCCAATCTCCGGGACATATCAACGGACGCTGCTAATGAAGATGATCCAACATACCGTACTGAACAGCCTAAACCTCGCACGTAACTCGCTTTCGTTCCCAACGCCTCAGCGAAAATCTCCACTTCGGTGTATGACTTTCCTGCAACTATAACGCCTCAACTTTTTTTCCTACAATTTTCTTTTTTAAAAAAAGAAAGATAAAATTAGCATATATGAAACGTAAACGCATATGAATGCATCATTAAATTTAACGTTAAAACTTACAAAATTTTCTCGTGCATCTTCTGATGTCCACATGCCATCCTTATTAGATTCTGGATTTTTCTATACATCAAAAGAAATATAGAACGTGCATATTAAAATACGTAAGTCATTTATTTAAATAATAAATAATATAAAAATAAATTTATTACTTACTAACAAAGCTCTTGCGCGTTGGAAAGATCTCGCTCCAGATGTGTGTACAATCTTCAGCTTAACTCTATTCTCCTTGTTGATTGCACTCCTCCTCTGCATTGTACATTTATAGTTGTTACCACAATTAATAATAAAACAAAATATATGTTCAATAATGAATAAAAATGTTTAACTTGAAATTGTTTGCTCGCAAATAAATCACAGACACGAGTCCATTCTTCCTTGTTCATATCGGGATACGGATGTTCTAACGCCTCTTCTTTGGAATTGAACACCGAATAATGTTGGAACCTTCTATTTCTATGCGTCCTGTACGTTGTGTTCGATCCTCGGTTTGATCGTAATCTAGTTGGAAGTTATCCTTAACATATATAACAGTTAGTACGTATAAAATTTTCAACAATTAAAATTTAATGAATTATACTTACCAACACTCGGTTCATTACGTACGATTTAACCTCGTCGGAGACGTCCTTCCACTTTCTCGTCTCAAATGGAACATGTTGTCGAACGAGCGTACCAATATGGCTCGAGAGCATTGAGGATGCATTGTCATCACTGCTCGTACGTCAATCAGGGATATGGACAATCAACTTTCCTCCGGTGCGAGCTTTGAGTGAGGCAATCCCACGCGTACTACCTCGAACGTGTTTAAAATTCAGTTAAGCATAGAAATTTAAAAGTCATAACATTTAATCAAGAATTACGGGATAAGATACTTACACGCACAACTACTTTGGGTGCCTAATGGACTGGTTGTGGTAGGAGATAGTAATTTGTTCCTATCCCTAAGTGAAGGAGCCGACATTGCTAGTCTACTGAGACTACTCTCAGTACGAACTGATGAATCGCACCAAAGACGTTTTCCTCCCTCAGGCATGACATTGTCCTGTGACCAAATAAAATAGAAACACAAAGCAAATCGAAATGAAAAAGTTACTTTAGTCCTCTGATAGCATATACAATTATGCACAATACACATATTGTAAACTCAAACTGTCCATAAAGTGGACAATTCAAGAATTAAACCGAGTTCGTTATCCGAACTCCGTGTAATTCTCAAACGAGGGCTAAGGCAACTACATGAATGCAAAAACATAAAGATAAAACCGTTTGGATGTACACACCACCGTCCAAACATTACAAATCTGTTCGGACGCTGTTTGAAAAGCGTTCGCACAATGAAAATGAGTTCGGACGGATAGACAATTCTTCGACGCCCAGACGATTTTTACAAGACAAACTCTTCCCAAAATCACCCCTAATTACAAACACTTCAATATCAACACATCATAAACTCAATTGCTATCATTTTAGACCAGAAAATTTCAAAAAAAAAAAAGCCTTCATATCCACAATCCATGCTTTTCATCCTAAAACAGTTAAATTTGTAACTCACTAACCTTAAATGCAATCAAATATCAAATATTGAATGACTTGCTCTTCTACACCCGATTCAATGTGATTAAACGCTCAAAATCTGTTCTTCTCTTGCTCAAATCTCTTGTTTTTTAAATGTTTCCGTTTTTCTCCTGTGTCTGCGATTTCACAATTTTGAAACGAATGACAACCGTTCGGACTCTTACGTGTATTAGTTTTCAAGGGAATTGTTGCCGCCTAAAATCTCCAAACCGTCCGAACTTTATAACCACGTCCGAACGCGATCTTTGGACGCCATTTTAGAAATCCTCAAATGACAGCGTTTGGTCATAACACAAACGTTTAGACCCTTTTAACCCGTCCGAACGGCTTATTACATTGCACGACGTCGTTTGTATATCCCCAAACGACAGCGTCTAAATGAGTTGATCAAAATCGATTCTCAAATACTAAACGATTCTGCTGCTCCCTCGCCATTGCAGGCTGCTCCTGTCATCTAACTCTAGCAGCCCGAGCGACATTCAGTGCTCGGCGTGTCTGGACCATCAATTTGGAGAGCGTTGTCTTGTTTATAGACCCAATTGGAACGGCTCTGGGCTCGTCATCACCCTCAAGTACCAGCAAGGAGTGCAAGAACCGAGTCAGTAGAATCTCGTGCGACAATGAAGTCGTAGCATCCGTCTTCAGGGCCTCCGCAAGAACGGATTGGTAAATATCGGATGTCATATCAACAGCTAGCCCTCGAACAACGACCATGTACAAGAACTTCGCCCGGCTATAAAACAGCTCTGTAGTGTGCTTTCTCGGGTCGATTGGCGGAGCATAAGATCAGGTGCATGATTCGCCAGAATGGATGCAGCTTTTCGTTTACCATATAGGCTCTGTCCAAAATCAATGTATCAGCACTCAGCATGGTCCAAAATACCTCGGCCTTAGTAGGCCGACCCTCCTGGCTCATTGGTAGGTTTGGGAATACTGTCAAATCTTGCTCGTACCCTAAGAATCTCGCCAACTAGTCCGGCGAGAATACGATTGGAACATTACGAACTGTGACCTCCAAACTAGGCTCCTCGATGTTTGTCGCCCACAAAATGGCACAATAGAACTCCCGCACCAGGTTCTTCGATGCATACCCCATCCTATGAATTAGTGGAAGCCAACCAATCTCCTCTACCACCTCCGGAAGTGTCCGGCCCTCAAAAGTGACGTCGTAAAAATCCGTCAACTTTATGTCTTGCTCCAAAACAATCAAACGGGACATAATAATCGCTATATGCTGGTCCAACGACAAAGTTGAACTAGAAGATTGCTCCATATCAGTTTAGCCACTCGTACGTGCATGCTTGCTCATTTTTTTAATCTGCAAAACAACCATTAACACCGTTAGATAGGAGTAAGAACCAAAAAAATACGTCCAAATCAGAAGTTCAAACCGTCCAGACGTCATAAATAAGTCCGGACATACTAATAATTACCTTCTGAACGTTAACCGACTAAATTTTTTTGTAATTTCAATGTTAAAACGTTCGGCCTGAATTCAAAACGACAATGTATCCCTTAGGGATGCTAAGTGCGTCAGAACAAAAATAAACTGGTTCGTACGCTCTCAACATTCTGTCCGGACAAACCATAAATGACAACGTGTTCCTCCGAACGGCATTCGAAACAATCCAAACCATAGCAAAAAAGTTCATACGTTAAACATTAACGTCCAGACGCTACCGTAAGGGTCCGGACGTTGTGGGACCTCAGTGATGTCAGCGTCCCTCGACCACCACACACGCCCAAAAACACAACCAAAACACAAAGTATCATACTCAAAACAATGCTAACAATTAACACAATATTTTTATATGTAAAGATCAATAAAAAAACACAATGTACAATGCAAAAAATGGAATTGAAAATCTATACGTAAAACTATAAAAAAAATCAAATTTTTACGGCTAAAATCATGTTAAAAGTAAACAAAACATACCTTAACGAGATTAGAGCGTCGAAAGAGTGATATTAGGCAAAGATTTGAGAAGAAAAGATTTGAGAGTTATGAGATTTTGATGAGAGACGAGTGGTTTGTTATGAAAATGTCGAACCGTTCGAGTTTTCAAAACTCGTCGACAACGTCTAGACCCTATACATATCGTTCGGACGGTTATTTTAAACACGTGGCCCAATCAACGCATGCGTATTAAATGCCAAAATTTAAACCGTTTAAAACAGTTCGGCACACTAAATACGTCCGGACGTGTTGTAGACGTGCGGATGGTTTTACATCTAAACTGCGCGACGTGGAAGCGCACGTTTGGCTGACCCAAACATCCGAACTGTTAGGTAACTTTCGAACGTTCACAACTGTTTTCCACCATCTTGTAAAGTAAACACGTATAAACCATGCGACGGTTACATCGGAGTCCGGACGTGTTGTTCATCCTTTCCAACGGTGTCACCTCTTGATAACAGTCTGGACTCTATCCCTCTATGTTCAAACACTTATTTGTTATGTAGTCCCGACGTTAATGTAACGTCCGAACGCTTTGCAGTTATGTTTAAATTACTTATGTTTTGTTGTTAAACTCACCAATTTTAACTTAATTCACTGAAATTAATTTATTTAAATGATTTAATTTACACGATTAATTTTCTTCACTTAAGTTAATTAACAAATCACCTATTTAACTATAATTACAATATCTAATCTATTAACATAACACTTGTACTAATCGCCTATTTTTTTGTACTAATTATCCCTTTAAATTATACTAAATTTTATCAAGTGAAAGAATATAAACTAATTTAAAATATCAAAAATAATTAAATTACCAAATGAAAAATACGATGATAATGTCAAGTACAAGCTTGAGACAGTCTTTGAAACGATATGTAAGTAATTAATAGTAATAAAACATAAACAGGAAACTAGTCCAAATCGATAGCTGGCTCTTCCAGATCTAAACCGAGGGTGTCACGAACATGCGCCAAATGCTCCTCCATATTATCCACTCGTCTGATGAGTGTCTGTAACTGTATCGGAACGGTATAGACAGATCGGGACAACACAGAAAATTGTTCTCTCCCAGAGAATAGCTCCCTCCGCATAATATTGAGCTCTTCCGTCAGAGCCCTATCCATTAGAGCAAATTTGGTCTCTAGACCAATCAATCGACATTGGAGCGTCATACACAACGAATGTGTCGGCATCACTGTTTCCCGAATACTCTCTCTCAACTCCACTAAAAAGATGTCCGTCCAAGCTGGTCGCTTTGTCTGTCTCCCAACATTAGTGCTATTTTTCCCTGAGTGTTCGATGGTCAACCTATCAAAAACGTCCGAACATTATCACAAACGTTTGAACAAAAATCAAACTGTGTCGTTTAAATTGTTTAATGTCCGAACATATAAAACTCGTCCAGACATTGTGAAAAACAGTCTGGACATTTTCAACTCTGTCCGAACGGTGTTTCGACGAACCAAACTAAAACAACTTAATTTGATCAACGAAAACAACCCAACAAATTAAATAGCGGACGATAATGAATTAAAATATATGAAATTAAGAAGCAAACACATGGAAATTTTTTTACCTGATGTTGTTTGAGAGATCTTGAATGGGAAGTGAAACTGTTTGGGAGAAAAGTTTGAGAGAGGAGAGCGAATTTGGGAGAAAATTTTAAGAGACGAGAGAGAATTTGTGATCTTGACAAAGTCTAAACGTCCCTTAGAAGCGTTCAGACATGTTTCTGCTTTATTTTTATACGTGGCCCAATCAAATTTAACGCCATTAAATATGTCGATGGATTGGAAATGGATCTAGAACCTTAACCGTTCAGACTGGGTTTATGGGTTCGGACTTCGGGGTAGAAGAATCTGAATTAACCATCCGGACAACCTTTTTGTGTTGTCTCGACGGGGTTGGAAAATTATGACGATTCTAATTGTCACTCAGTTATGACGATTTGCAATTTGTCACCCAGCATAGAGTTCGTACGGTGTATTTGGGAGTCCGGATGGTGTTTATTTTTTTAATGATTTTTACCGCCACTCATTGGCGACGGGTGTATGTCGTCACTCCTGAAATACGTTCGAACGTTTTTTTGAGTGGTCCGGACGGGGTTGTGGTTCCTGGATGATTTTTGGTGACAAAATTAATGTTGGCTTTTGTGCACAATCGAGATTTTGATGATTTCAATAAATGGAAGAGTTTACAAAACAGACATTTTCAAAGACAAAGACAACTTGACGAAAAGAGCCAAACCTTGAAGAAAGAAGAAGAAGAAGATGCAAGGAGCTTAAAGTGAAGATTCAAGATCTTAGGGTATAATCCTTGAAACTCTTTATTTCACATTTGACAAGGATTTGAATCGCGCACTTGCATATCTTTCAAAACGTGCATAAACCGTTTTTCCTTTTGTTTGTAAAGGTTTCAAAACACCTCAAATATATTCCCAAACCTTTCATATACTTATGAGAAGTATGTCTTCAAAATTTGGTGTTTAAAAGTGATCAAAAACCTTGTTTTTGAATTAACCGGATCATGCTTAAGTTGAGGAGGTCGACCGCCTCATGTAGCGGTCGACCGGTTGCTTTTATAAAAGAGCCGTTAAGCTTCTGACACTATGACCGTTGGAGTAACGGTAACTTGAAGCAGTCGACCGGCTCATGTAGCGGTCGACCGGCTCGTTTTAGCAAAAACTCCCAACGGCTAGTTTTTATATGTGGCCTATAAATACACCTTCATTTCGTCTAAAATGAAAACCCAACGACCACATATCATTTGTATAGCTTGAGAAATATTCTAAACCTTTCTATTTCATATTTCTCATATCATTCACACAAATTACACTTTCACATCCTTGTCTTTGTGTAAATCAAGAGATAGAGCTTTCCACTTTTATATCTACTCTTTGAGAGAGTATTGTTCCTCAATCTACCTATCAAAAGAGGTGTTTCCTTTAGTGAGGTTGTTCACTAAAGAAGAAGCTTTGAGAGTGTATATCTCAAGCTTGGTGAGGTTGTGAGTGGTGAGCCAAAAAAAAAACCACTTGGGTGGGTTTGAGTGTTGATCCCGGGAAAACACTTGTACGGTTCACTAGCACCCGGAAGCTAGTGTGTAAAGCTATTGGAGAATAGTAGAAAACCTCAAGGCTCGGTGAAGGAGCTTGAGGAGTGGATGTAGGCGGATTTGCCGAACCACCTAAAAATACTGTGTTTGATTCTCTTATCCCTACTCCTTACTTTAGCATTTATTTACAGTTTCTGTTAGCCCAAGGTTGTTTCATAAACAATCTATTTTTGATTTTGATGATAACAAACTTTTTCAACTAGTTTGAGACCTTTAGATTCTACATTTGAAAATCTTTTTAAGAAAATGATATCAAGAGTTCTCTAAGCTTAAATTGGCCTTAGATATAATTGAACACCTCTACACAAGCTTATTGGTCAATCTTTACATTGTAGGTGTTTTTGGAATGCTTGATGGTGTCAAGGGAAACCATTTTTCAGTCTAAGTGTTGAAGGTGTCGACACATAGGACCATGGTGTCGACACATTGGTCATACTCCAGAATGCACAAAACTATGAGTCGACACATAGAAGACATAGTGTCGACACATTGAACAATGACAAGATCCCGCTTTGTTTGTCGTCCGATCGAGCTGAAATTTGGAGAGGACGTTCACAACACAAGGTGCTATAATCTGAACGGTGAAGATCAGATTTGGAGGTCGGGAACAGTGTTTCTCATGCATGAACAGTAACCGCGAAATTGGTGTTTTCGGAATGCTTGTTACTGTCAAAGAACACATTTTTCAGACTAAGTGTTGTATGTGTCGACACATAGGACCATAGTGTCGACACATTGGTCATACACCCGAAAAAGTGAGTTTCCAGGCAAAGCTCCTAGGTGTCGACACATACATGGAAGGTGTCGACACATGCTTCGATTTCTCAGATCTGGAGCGACGTCACTCATTCTAAAAGTGTCTCCAACGGCTCTAAATGCCCTCCAACGGCTCCAAAAGATGACAAGAAAGCCCTTGGTGTCCTAGAGACTATAAATAGAACAAGATTGAAAGAGAAAATAAGAGCTACACACGAAAATCATTCTTGCCCTAATTTCTTGAGAGACAAAGCTCAAAGAAGAAGAAGAAGAAGAGAGAAGCTCTTCCAATCTAGAAGGCTTGCATTCAATCTTGCACATCCATAAGCCTTCCTTGAAGAACTCATTCTTCCAGTAAATCTCAGGTTCTTACATTTGTAGATTTGGCTTAGAGAGCCCTATCATTTCTTGAGCTACCCATTTGTAGATTTAGCTTAGAGAGCCGTTCCATATCTTGAGCTATTCATTTGTTGATTTGGCTTAGAGAGTCATCCTCCATTGTACCCATCTATTGTAAAACATCTGAGTGTTGGGCAAACACTTGGTCCTACTTGTGAGAGTAGAAGAAGTCCTCTAGGTTGTGAGGATTTGTAAGAGAGTTAAAGTGTGAGCTCGGAAAACACTTGGTCCTACTTGTGAGAGTAGAAGAAATCCTCTAGGTTATGAGGATTTGTGAGAGTTGAAGCGTGAGCTCGCAAAACGCTTTGTAAAGGTTCCTTAGCACCCGGGAAGCTAAGGTGTATTCGCTATTTGGAGAATAGTGGAGGAAGCCCAAGGAAGTCAATTGCCTTGGGGGTGGACGTAGGCACGTGTTTGGCCGAACCACCTAAAAATACTAGTGTCATCTTCCTAACTCTCATCTTTCATTTCTGCTGATATTGCTTGATTGAACTTGCTTATCCTTTATTGTTAATATCATTGTCTGCTTATATCCAGTCTCTAGTTTTCCTAGAAATAGATCTGAACGTTTTGGGTTTGTTTGCAAAAGAATTCAAAAGTTTTTGAACAACCCAATTCACCCCCCCTCTTGGGTTGTTATTTAGACTCACAATTGGTATCGGAGCTGAGGTTTAATATCTCTATCTATGACAACCCTTGTTAGCACTTCCTTAGCTGAAGGTCAATCCACAAATAGACCTCCCTTATTCAATGGAACTTGTTATAATTATTGGAAGGCTAGGATGAGGATTTACATCCAAGCCGTGGACTATGAACTATGGAGAGTTATCTCAAATGGTCCTACTTTTCCTAGAGATAAGGATGGAGAGTTGAAAGATGAAAATGAATGGAATAATGTTGATCTTAGACTTATGTCTTTAAATGCTAAAGCTATGAATGTGTTATATTGTGCACTTGATTCAAATGAATTTAATCGTGTTTCCGGTTGTGATACCGCGAAACAAATTTGGGACAAACTTCAAGTAACTCATGAAGGTACAAATCAAGTTAAAGAAAATAAGATTAGTATGCTTGTTCAAAGCTATGAGCTTTTTAAGATGAGATCTGATGAATCTATATCGTCTATGTTTACACGTTTTACTGATATCATAAATGGGCTTAAATCTCTTGGTAAAGAGTACACTAATGATGAAATGGTAAGAAAGATTCTCAGGTGTCTTCCTAAAGCTTGGGAACCCAAGGTCACTGCAATTCAAGAATCTAAGGATTTGACGAAGCTCTCATTGGACGAGCTCATGGGATCTCTTATGACCCATGAGATGAATCAAGTTAAGAGAGACGAAGATGAAGGCAAAGGAAAAAGGGGTGTAGCCCTAAAGGCCACATACTCTAGTGAGGATGAATCCTCTGAGAATGATGAGGAAATGACTTTATTCACTAAAAAATTCAAAAAGTTCCTCCACAAGAAGTCCAAGGATTTCAAATACAAAAAGAAAGCATTCTTGGCTGCATGGGGAGAATCCGATGAAAGTAGTAGTGAGAGCGATGAAGAAGTTACAAATCTTTGCTTTATGACAAAGGATAATGAAGATGAGGTACAAAACTCTTCATTTGACTCTTTTACTTTTGAGGAACTACAAGATGCTTTTGATGAACAACATGTTGAGTTGAAAAGAATTTTTTCAAAATATTGTTTTCTCAAAAAGAATCTTGAAAGTATTGCAAAAGAAAACGATTCTTTGAAAATTCAAGTTGTTTCTCTTGGAGAGAATCTTGCAAGAATCACAAAAGAAAATGAAAATGTCTTGCAAGAAGAGTCAAATGATTTGAAATCTGAAAACAATGATTTAAAAAGGAAAGTTGACTCTCTCACTAAAGATCTTGCAAAATTCACTCAAGGAAAAAGAAACCTTAATATTTTACTTGGCTCTCAAAGATGTTGTTTTAATAAAAGTGGCATTGGATATGATTTTTTAAATGATCAAAAATCCTACTCTTATATGATCACAAAATCATCTCCATCATTTGCTTTGTGCAACTTTTGTGGAAAGAATGGACACATTTCACACACTTGTCCAGCAAGAAAGAAATCCACTCATGGCATCAAATTTGTGTGGATTCAAAAAGACAAGGTGAATGAATTTATTTCTAACACCAAAGGACCCAAAAAGATTTGGGTACCAAAAACCAAGAGTTGATTGATTTTGCAGATGTGCTTGAAGTCCAATGTGAATGCTCCAAGCACATGACCGGAGACAAGAGTTGGTTTAACTCTCTTTGTCTCAAGGGAAAGGGTTCAGTTACTTTTTGGTAATAATTACAAAGGAAAGATACTCATGTTGATAGCATTGGATAGTTTGGGTAAGTTCGAGGCAAATGCAGATGAAAGGTATCCTTCTTGGCTATTCAACTTATAGTATAATCTATCTTGTTTTCAATAAACATACCCTAGTTGTTGAAGAATCTTTTCATGTGGTATTTAATGAATCTAGCATTTCTATGAGAAAAGATTAGAATGAAGTTGTAGGTCTTGAAAAATATGTTGAGAAACTAGCTGCAAGCGAAGAAAATAAAGGTTCTCATCCACAAGCGCAAGATGTAAAAGATCTTGAAAACGAAACACCTCGAAGTAACAAAGATCTACCAAAGGCCTGGAAGTCTTTCAGAAATCATCATATTGATCAATCCATTGGTAATGTGGAGAAAGGTGTAAGAACTCACTCTTCCTATAATCTAGCTAGTAATTCTGCCTTACTTTCTCAAATTGAGCCAAAGCATATTTCTGAGGCAAAAATTGATAAAAGTTGGATTCATGCCATGAATGATGAAGTAAAACAAGTTTTAGAAAAATATGGTATGACATCTAGTTCCTAGACTCCAAAAACATCCAGTTATTAGTACTCAATGAGATTTTCAAAACAAAATGGATGTATCTGGGGAAGTGATAAGGAACAAGGCAATATTAGTAGCCCAAGGTTACAATCTAGAAGATGCAATTGATTTTGATGAATCTTTTGCTCCTATGGCTAGATTATAATCTATTCACATATTGCTTGCCTTTGCATTTCAAATTATTTCAATTAGTTGTGAAATATGCATCTCTTAATGATTATTTATGAGGAAGTGTGTGTAGAACAAGCTCCTAGACTTGTAGATGAAAAGCTACCACACCATGTGTTCAAGCTCACAAAAGCACTATATGGCTTGAAGCAAGCATCTCAAGAATGGAAAAGGAAAATGATCAAAAAGGTAAAGACGTTGAACACACAAGGTATCGAGGTATGATTGGATCTTTCCTTTACCTCACTGTAAGTATACCTAATACAATGCCTTGCATATGCATGTGTGCTAATTTCCAATATTGACCTATGAAATCTCATTTACTCGTGGTTAAAAGAATTTTCAGATATCTTATTGGAATGAGATTACTTTTGGATTAAATTGGTGATTTGTGCGTGTTTTGTAATATTAATTGTGTTGTTGATTGCATTGGATATATTTTGATCTTTGTTTAAATTGCTCTCTATGCATTTAGCTCTAAAATCATATTTGTTCCTTGTTAAAATATTGTATGCATTCTTTTTACATGACATATGTCAACACTTGGTAAAACAATGTGTCAACACTTATAATGATTACAATGTTTTTTAAAATGATGGACATGCATATCATATATATATACTCTTTAGGGCAAAAGGGGTCAGCACTTTATTTCTCCTCCATCTCACAGACCCTCTTTTCTCTCCCAAACGGCATGAACTCCTCTCTTTCAAAATCATCTCTTGCCCACAGCCCTCTCCAAAAAATCCACTGCTGAAAACCTTCAAACTCCTCACAATGCCTCTGCTGAAATGTCTTCCAGCCGCCCTAAACATTCCGCTCGCCAATCACCCGTATTTGTCAATTCTACGGCTCAGAAGAAAGGGAAAAGCATTGAGGAACCTGCTCCTACTCCAAAGGCCTACACTTGCAGGTCAGGGCCTTGCAATAATCATTTTGTGCAAGATTTTCGGAATATGATAGTAATTGCTGGTTGTGGGGCTGATTTTCAATGGTTAACTGAGAATGGTTTTGATTTTAAAGAGATGTCAATAGTTGTGAAAATGGGGAGATATTAGTCATATCAGTTGCTTCATTAAACTCCCTGATTTCTGCTCCTAATGATGGAAAAAGAAATTCTTTGATGCTTACAGATGGATGGGGTTATCAGAGGTAGAACCACTTGATATTTAGGGTTGTGTTGGATAACTCAACCCTTAATGAGGTTATTAAACCTACTGCCAGTGGATTGACTGTTCATAGATAATTATTGCATCATATGCTTTGTAACATTATCTTACCAAGAACTGGAAAATTCAAATACATCATATTCTTGGAGTTGTCTAGGGGATGCTTTTCATGAATATATTTCAGATCTTTGAGATTGATATGACTGGGGAAGTTAGAGAAAAATCCAAAGACTCCATGTAATACAACAAGAAAACCCTTTGGGTATTGAGATTTTATGCAAAACAAGGATGGAGAATGGATAAAGAAATGTGTGGTGATACCTTAGAAAGAAAATGAAAGAGGTTCAGTTTTGAGGAAAAGACTGAAACTGAAAGGACTCTCAAGGGAAATACGACTTCTTTGGGTACGTAAACACCTATTTCCTTTCCCCCCACTGCATATTGGATCATCTTCCGTATTTTCTGCTCCTAGTTCTCATGAGCCTCACCTAAGTCAACTTGAGGATTAAATTGCTGATATCGAGAAGGAACTGAAAAGTTTGGGTAATCAGATGGCGGAAATGACCACTCGTTTGAAGATGTGATTGGAAGATATTACGAAGCTGAGTGATGTTTATACATAGTGTTGTGGGACTCTTCATAAGGAAATGAGAGGTATCAAGCATCAAGTCAACAACAACCTCCATGTGACTAGAAATGTGATTCAACTTACTGATGATGAGTTCACTACTGTTTATGCTGATCTTCATGCTTTTATGAATTCATCAACTGAGGATGTTATAAAGGCTACAGAGGCGCCTATGGAACCTGCTAGAACCCTTTGACCTCCCCTTAGCTTATTTTTGATGATGCCAAAGGGGGAGAAGTTAGAAGGAAGAAAATTTTGGAGAAGTTTTAAGTGATTATGTTGACTCTCTAGCTCTTACTGAGTACATTCCATTTTGATGTTGGATGATCACTTGACTTGCCTTATCTATGCATATCTCTATAATTTATATGTCTCCATTAGATTATTTGATTATGCTCGCATCTATTGTTTATCTAATGGTGATTTTAAAGGTTCTGCAAAGTGCTTATCTCTTTGCTCTTAATTGTGGATATTTGAGACGTGCTTCAGGTAATCTTCTTGAAACTCTCCTCTATATGAAGTCTTGTGATCTGAAATTGAATGATGAAGTTTGGGGGAGTTTGGAGGATGTTATAGAAGTGTTTTTACAGGCTTTGAAAATTTGGAAAACCTCTATTTACAAAGGGAACTCTAGCAAAATTTTCGTAGAATCTTAAAGTTCTTTTTGCTAAAAACTCTTGAAAAACTCCAGACTAATCTCAGGGGGAGCTTTTCATCTTGGTATCAACAGTTTATTATTAGTTAGGTTTGTCATCATCAAAAAGGGGGAGATTGTTAGCCCAAGGTTGTTTCATAAACAATCTATTTTTGATTTTGATGATAACAAACTTTTTCAACTAGTTTGAGACCTTTAGATTCTACATTTGAAAATCTTTTTAAGAAAATGATATCAAGAGTTCTCTAAGCTTAAATTGGCCTTAGATATAATTGAACACCTCTACACAAGCTTATTGGTCAATCTTTACATTGTAGGTGTTTTTGGAATGCTTGATGGTGTCAAGGGAAACCATTTTTCAGTCTAAGTGTTGAAGGTGTCGACACATAGGACCATGGTGTCGACACATTGGTCATACTCCAGAATGCACAAAACTATGAGTCGACACATAGAAGACATAGTGTCGACACATTGAACAATGACAAGATCCCGCTTTGTTTGTCGTCCGATCGAGCTGAAATTTGGAGAGGACGTTCACAACACAAGGTGCTATAATCTGAACGGTGAAGATCAGATTTGGAGGTCGGGAACAGTGTTTCTCATGCATGAACAGTAACCGCGAAATTGGTGTTTTCGGAATGCTTGTTACTGTCAAAGAACACATTTTTCAGACTAAGTGTTGTATGTGTCGACACATAGGACCATAGTGTCGACACATTGGTCATACACCCGAAAAAGTGAGTTTCCAGGCAAAGCTCCTAGGTGTCGACACATACATGGAAGGTGTCGACACATGCTTCGATTTCTCAGATCTGGAGCGACGTCACTCATTCTAAAAGTGTCTCCAACGGCTCTAAATGCCCTCCAACGGCTCCAAAAGATGACAAGAAAGCCCTTGGTGTCCTAGAGACTATAAATAGAACAAGATTGAAAGAGTAAATAAGAGCTACACACGAAAATCATTCTTGCCCTAATTTCTTGAGAGACAAAGCTCAAAGAAGAAGAAGAAGAAGAGAGAAGCTCTTCCAATCTAGAAGGCTTGCATTCAATCTTGCACATCCATAAGCCTTCCTTGAAGAACTCATTCTTCCAGTAAATCTCAGGTTCTTACATTTGTAGATTTGGCTTAGAGAGCCCTATCATTTCTTGAGCTACCCATTTGTAGATTTAGCTTAGAGAGCCGTTCCATATCTTGAGCTATTCATTTGTTGATTTGGCTTAGAGAGTCATCCTCCATTGTACCCATCTATTGTAAAACATCTGAGTGTTGGGCAAACACTTGGTCCTACTTGTGAGAGTAGAAGAAGTCCTCTAGGTTGTGAGGATTTGTAAGAGAGTTAAAGTGTGAGCTCGGAAAACACTTGGTCCTACTTGTGAGAGTAGAAGAAATCCTCTAGGTTATGAGGATTTGTGAGAGTTGAAGCGTGAGCTCGCAAAACGCTTTGTAAAGGTTCCTTAGCACCCGGGAAGCTAAGGTGTATTCGCTATTTGGAGAATAGTGGAGGAAGCCCAAGGAAGTCAATTGCCTTGGGGGTGGACGTAGGCACGTGTTTGGCCGAACCACCTAAAAATACTAGTGTCATCTTCCTAACTCTCATCTTTCATTTCTGCTGATATTGCTTGATTGAACTTGCTTATCCTTTATTGTTAATATCATTGTCTGCTTATATCCAGTCTCTAGTTTTCCTAGAAATAGATCTGAACGTTTTGGGTTTGTTTGCAAAAGAATTCAAAAGTTTTTGAACAACCCAATTCACCCCCCCTCTTGGGTTGTTATTTAGACTCACAGTTTCGCATATTATATACTTGTGCTAAAGTAGTATTTACTTTCAAACACAACTTTGGGGTTTTAACCGAAAAGTTTAGAAGACCAATTCACCCCCTCTTGGGTTGCCTTAATCCTGAATCTAGGACTTACAATTAATATTTTGACAGGAAAAGACCACTTTAGTTGACAAAAATTGGTTTGACACCCAGATTTTTGTCACCTAAAACTATATTTCTTGTAGTGATATGGGCCTAAAATATTCTTAATTATTTAGATTTTTTAAAAGAAAACTCAATTCCTTAGATTTACTGCATACACATTTTAAAGCTACAAACGATATACCGAACTTATAGTTGTGATATGTGCAGTTCCTAATTTATTAAAATGATGTAGTATTTATTTAGATCCTTGGGTGACATCTTTTACCTTGTAGATAATATACTGATATATTCATTTTTTTAGTCCTTAGGTTTTGGACACTTTTTTATTTTACTTTCAAATTTCAAATTTTTAGTCATTGAGTTTTATTTGTTTGATGAAATGATTATTCCGTCAGTCTGTCGTCCATATGCTTAATGGAGCTCTCTGACACATCAGCAAATTTGTACCGACCGCTCACTTTCAAAACATATATCTGTTTCAAATTTGCGAACGTGATAAAAAAGTCCGTTAAGCATATGAACGACAGACTGAGGGAAGGACCATTTCGTCAAAAAAAACTCAAAGATTAAAAATTTAAAATTTAAAACTTAAGACTAAAATAAAAAAAAGTAACCAAAACCTAAACTAAAAAGTGAATTTTCCGAATATACCCGCAGCGGATGAAATCAATGAAGAGGTTCTCTCTACAGTGCTGATCTATCTCTCTAAAGTACGTGGACAGAGACGATTGTTTGGCGTGGGAAAACGACCATAATGCATGTGGACCATCTTCACCATCCTATGGAAGGATAACTCTTTTCGAACAGGGAAAGTAAGGGACAAAATGTGACGAATGCATTGACCAATTCACGTGATTAGGCCAAAAGATATCCGTGGGAGAGGAATGCTGGGCATCCCGCCCACGTCCCGCTGGGCTGACGTGGAGCGGGGCCCAGCACACTCAAACAAAATGTCCCAAACCGCATGTGCTCAAACCGCATGTCCCAAACCGCATGTCTTTTGATTTTCAACCGGACCGGTTCAATTGTCATTCCATGACTTCTCACGTGACTTCTCCCGTGATTTCAAAAAGTGAAATCCCTAACCCACCAAATTAAACTCTGTGCACTTGAACCCGCAGCCCCTTTCTCTTCTTCGTCGCGAACAGAGGGGTGTTGCAGCACTTGAACCCGCAGGAAATCTTCTTCGTATCTCTGGGTTGGAAGAGAGGGGTGTTGCGAACAGCCCACTTGCTTTCCAGGTTTAGTGTGTTCGGCTTTAATGCAAGCATTTCCTTCAACTAATTATGATTTAGTGTGTTCGGCTCACATGCAATGAAGAAAGCTTATTTTATAGTTAATTTGTCTCATATATTATAATCTAGATTCGGCAGTATTGTCTGATGGGGGGTGGGTTAATACGTCCAAAACCTTTACAATTGGACAGCTCTAATATTTTCTAAAGTATCTTATCACATGAAAGTGCAATATTTGGAGAATCAAGTTAACTATAATTGTCACGACTGCAAGGATGCAGTACAGTACCCGTTTCTATACTATATATATCTCTGTCTTAAAAAATAATTGACACCTAACTATAATTCGGAGCTTCCTATAATCACATATTTCCAACTAGGAAACTTTCCATATGAAATTTGGTATATATCCATGCAAGGTATATATCCACCTAATTAGCATTTAAAGGCTCTAGAGGGACCAAATAAAACAACTAATTGAGAGAAAAAGTTGGAAGTTAGGCCAGTCGGAAGTGGATAGGGGTGTGGTCTGCAATGCACTTTGTAAAAAGAGGATGATGATGAGTTTTGAACCGGAGTTTGCCTAGCTAGCTAGTGCAACCTACTGTTGTTAGTTGCTTATTATAATGCAGTACTTTTGTTGTAGTGTTAACATGCCCCTGTAATAGCAGAAACGTGGTGTACTATTGCTGGTGTATTATAAATGGACTGTTCTTGTTCAGTCTTGGAGATTGACGAAGAAGTTGACAGTAAATATAACGACAATGATGTAATCGACGAAAGTGACACTGAGATTGGTTAGGCTTCTTATTTTGATACTATATCGTCAAATTATTGTTCTTTAACCCAAGTATACAGTTGGAAGTCGCATTTCTTATTGAATTTTTTGTATGAAATTTAGAGGTCGATGATAACGAAGATGGGGATGATAAAGCAACTAATGCTCGGCTATACGATGTGATAGATGGGGATGACAATATTGAAGAGCCGAAGACGTCAATGATGTTTGATTCGGCCGATGAAGTTTTTCGGTACTATGTAAAGTATGTTAAGCAAGATGGTTTTGCTGTGGTGAAAAGACGCAACAAAAGAAAGGAAGGTACTCTCACACACATAACTTATACTTGTGTTCGTGAAGGGAACCAAAGAAAGACGAAAACTGATGCTGTGCCAACAACAATAAAAACGAATTGTCCAGCCAGAATTTGTGCAATGGTCTGTGCCAATGGAAAGTGGATGGTGACTAGGGTTGTGCTTCAACATAACCATAGTCTAAGCCCAGGCAAAGCCAGGTTAATGAAATGCCTTAGACGAATTGAAGCTTCTGTGAAAAGAAGGCTAGATATAAATGACAGAGCTGGAATACGTGCAAGTAAGAATTTCCACTCGCTTGTTGTTGAAATGGGGGGGTATGAAAATCTTTCCTTCGGAGAAAAAGACTGTCGTAATTTTATTCAAAAGGCAAGGGAGCTTTGGCTAGGTAAAGGAGGTGGTCAAGCACTTAGTGAATATTTTTGCAGAATGCAGAAGAATAATCCTGGCTTTTATTATGCAATGGACATGGATGACGATTGTCGTTTGCGAAATGTCTTCTGGGCTGATGCACGAAGTAGAGCAGCATATGAATATTGTTGTTGTTAAGCAGAATTTGCAAAATCATATTGTTGTTAAGCACAAACAACAGAGGGGCTGTTGTTGGGTTAGGGATTTTGATTTTCAAATGAAGAAAGAATGCAAAGAATCTAGATTATAATATATGAGACAAATTAACTATAAAATAAGAAGGAAATGCTTGCATGTGAGCCGAACACACTAAATCATAATTAGTCGAACACACTAAACCTGGAAAACAAGCGGGGCTGTTCGCAACACCCCTCTCTTCCAACCCAGAGATACGAAGAAGAGATTTCCTGCGGGTTCAAGTGCAACAAGCTTCTGTTCGCGACGAAGAAGAGAAAGGGGCTGCGGGTTCAAGCGCACAGAGTCCTCCTTTGGTGGGTTAGGGATTTCACTTTTTAAAATGAAGAAAAGAGCTTCTGCGAGTCACGGGAGAAGTCATTAGGGATTTCACTTTTATGAAGAAAGGGGATTTCACTTTTTGAAATCACGGGAGAAGTCAGCCCAGCGGATTTCACTTTTTGACAATTGAACCGGTCCGGTTGAAAAAAAAAAGACATGCGGTTTGAGCACATGCGGTTTGGGACATTTTGTTTGAGTGTGCTGGGCCCCGCTCCACGTCAGCCCAGCGGGACTTGGGCGGGACGTGGGCGGGATGCCCAGCATTCCTCTCCGTGGGATACCAGCCAGCAACCCCATCGAGATACCTTATTATATAATAATATTAAAAAAAACCAGGTTGTTGGCACAGGGTAGGGTAGGCTTAGTTTTCGCTTACCAAGAAAAGAGAGTCAAAAACAGGGTCTGCGCAAGAGGAAAACTTTACTCGATTACCCAAAAAAAAAATAAACTTTACTCATACTCTCTCTCTCGGCTGTGGTGGGCAGAGGAAAAGTACTTTGCTGGTTTTCATGGCAAAAGCCTCCGTACATGGCATTCTAAAGCCAGACTTAAGAACTTCTGCTTCTCATTGCAGGCTAAAATAAAACAAGATTCCATGTCCAAATAATTAATGCAGATAAACCAAATATTAAGTTATTGCTTGCTATGTTACTATATCTTCGGCATAGCTCTCCTACAATCCATCTTTTAGATGTTTGCTTTCCAAGTGTCAGTATCAGTCTGATCTGTGGCCGTCTCACCCTCTCTGAACTTCTTATATATGTCACCCCGATAAAACGCCCTCGTTCTCACGACTAAAATCAACGAAACAAGAGCTCCAAAGAATGTTACAGCAGCCAAAATGATGAAAGACAGCCTGTAGCAATGTGTCCCGATGCAAGTCAGCTCCTTCACAGATGACCTATCGAGACCTTTCTTTGCTAGCTCCTTCAATGCCTCACTGTCGTAAAGGAAGCCAGTGACCTTCACGTTGAGCATATACGATCCAAGTGGACTTGCCACTTGTCCACAATTGAACAAGGTAGAGTAGTACTTAAGGCCAAAGAGCTCAGAAATGATGGCAAAAAGCAAAGGCAGTTGTGCACCGAAGGAGAATCCGATAATGATTGATGCCACATACACAGAACCAGGGACCGGGAAGGCGATGAGCAGGTGGCCGACGCATGATAAAAGAAGCACCAATGTCATCATAAGTGGTCGGGGAATTTTGTATCTTGCAAGGAGGTCTTCGGACACAAACCCAGAGAAGACCCTGCCAAAGTAATTCCATATGCTAACCAGTGACACAAAGGAGCTCACAGTCCGAGCTGGATATCCCAACGACTCCCCTATCTGCCCCAAGTTGTCCACCGCTGTCAAACTCGACCCCAGTCCACAAAGGGTTTCAAGGAATAGAATACACATATCCATGCTCAGGAGCGCTTGTAAAATGGAGTAGTCTTCCCCTCTTTCTGGTTTGTTACATATATTGGCAAAACAAGATATCTCCTTGTTCTCATCTTGAGTTGCAGAAAAATTTGGTGGTGGTGCCGTCTCTTTGCCCTCTGTCGCTTGTGGTTCTAGAACAATAACCTGAGTTTGAGGATTTATAGGCTGTTTCTTGAGGTTCCAGAGAACCAATTCTTCCCTAACGGCAATAAGCATAGGAACAAATAGCATAAACCAGATCACGGTGGCACTTCCAGCATAGGCTGCTCTGGAGAAGACAACTAGTTTCTGAGTTATAAGCATAGCCAAGAGAAACAATGCCAGTACGATTGACACATAGAGGAAATGGTAGAAGACTCTGAGCTCGTTCGGCTGCCTCACAACCTTCATAGTCCGGATCTTATACACGAAGACAACAGATAACGCTGCCGGAAACCACGCGATTAGAAGAATAAGAGATTCCGCATCGTTTCCGTAGATGGCCAAGTAAAGTTGTGTCATGACAGCTCCACTTAGCCCCACAAAACCCTTCAACAGCCCCAACATAACGCCTCTGCTTTCGGGGAAGTTCTTGACACATGTGACGAGAGCTCCTGTATTTGCAAAGTTCTGAGAATTGGCTCCAACGCAAATGTACAGGCACATTTGCCATACTTTCGGCTTCGCTATCTTGCCTGTGACGGCTAGCCATATCATGAAGTATCCTGCAAAGTTCATAGCCGAGCCTACTAGCAGCACGAACCAAGTTGTGGTTACCTCAGCTAGGAGGCCGGAGAGAACCCCAACGTTTGCTCCAAGATCTTTGAAGAAGCCCATCAGATTGAGCGTGGTTTGGTCATATCCAAGAGAAGATTTGATCTGTTTGGAGTAGATGCCAAAGAGGTAAGTCGCACCAGCCCCAGTCATGATGAGGAAGGAGGCGAAGACCGTGAACCATCGTCCTCGAACCACTTGCGACGCAAAAGGGTGTAATTCGCGACCTTTGATGCCACCACTACTTGGGGAGGTACTGATCATGGCTGCCTCTCCCCTTCTCCTCTCTAGTTATGGGTTTGATTGGAAAGAAAAGAGCAATGACGGCTTGATTTACGCAGGTAGCATGCGGAACTTCTCCGACAAAAGGAGAAGGCTTATGGGAAAGACAGAGAGCGGCCTACCTCCTCAACTTGATACAGGTGTGTGGCAGCTAACAATTAGCTATAAGACGATATTTAGCTGGGAGTTTTTTTTTTTTTCTAAATAGCTGGGAGTTTGTTAATGGTGGAAGCTGTGCGCATAAAACGTCTGCCCTTAATTCTCTCTCAAAGAACTAATGTCACTTCTGTGACCCTCTAAGATGAAGGGCGTGTGGATCTTTTACCATTCTCCCAAATCAACCAAGTAAATTACGAGAGATTTTCACAGCGGTTTTGTCTGCCTCGACTCCGTGATTTATGCATCCGCTGCATACTTAAATCCGACATCCTTCATATTTTCTCATCCAACTTGTAAGAGTTCCATTGCAAAAGAGACAAAACATAGGGATCGATTGAACTCGGGGAACTAACAATTAATTTTAGCCTTAATAATTTGCTCTATATGATATTAAGTTGTGTTTTAGTGTTAAAATTTTAGGGCATTGGATTTGGTGAAAACGTGAAGAGAGATATGATTTTTAATATTTATTATAGTAAAAAGTAATGATGCGAGGGAGAAAGAGAGATTATATTGTAATTTTTTATTGGATTAAAATTTTTAGGTTCATTCCAAAGGAGGGATTTGAACCCATTTTGGAGACTTCTTTATTTCCTAGTCTCAATATGGTGTAAATATATGTATTGATCCAGTTGGCGTAGCGGATTACGTGGTTTTTCGGTGGATCATGTGGTCGACAGCTAAGAAAATCGGTCGAGGGTTCAGTAAACGAAGAACATTATGCTTCCGGTTTTCTTAGCCCTTATACACATGTAATCTCTTTGATAATCTCTGGATTTTCTCAAGGAATTCCTATTGGATGTGATCAATAAAATAGGGCATGCCAAAGTCAGGATCGATTTACTAGGGCTGAACAAAATCGGACCGCAGACCAGAACTTTTGATTGTGTAATCAAGTCTAGACCTTTTGAAATTGGTCTGAACCGGACCGGATTTATTGATATAAATAATATATATATATTATTTAATGCAAATTACAAACTTAAAAAGTTTAATTTTAACCTAAACTAAAACTCTGTATTTTGACGTATTATTTCCCCTTCGAAATTAACCTAAATTTTTTTTAAAAAAAAAATGAAATCGTGGTCCAGACTGGACCGCTTTGGTCCGGACCGGATTTCCGATTGTTCAACCTTACGATTTACTTACCATTACGGTAATATAAACAGTCATAAAAAGGGGTAACATATTGGAGCCACCTTGCCTTTCTCAGACTGATCGACTTGAATATTTTTCATTACATATTCAGAAAAATGAACCTTTGTAATCAAATCCTAATTTGAAATAACCCACACACACCCATTTGTAGTGCTTCCTTGGCAATCATTGCGTTGTGTCACTTTCTTATATATATATATATATGCCCAGGGCCGGCACTAACTGGGGGAGAAAATTAATGAGAATGTATGTGTCATGTGTGAGCACGTATGAATTTATGTTGTGTCACTTTAAGTATCAAATGATTATTTACTGTGAAATCTTCTGGATAAAGTTCATAAAGACGACATAACTTAGCATGATCAAACGCTGAGAATTAATTTTTTGGATCAAGACATGCTATGCAAAGAAGTAACTCTGTACTTGCTTCTGTATACCGATTATTCATCTCCTGAATGATCAAATCAATAACTTGGCAAAACAACGAAATATATTATAGGTATGAACTCCAACGAGTGTCACCTACAATATTATAGGAATTATAAAACTATAAACAAATAAAAAAACAAAACAATCTATTAATATTATAATGAAATATATTAATCACCTGGTCGTGCGAGACTGATTTCTTGATTTTTGCCCATTCCACTAGACATTTCTCCTTTGTCCAACCATTCCGCTATCTTCTCATGACAACTTTGCCGAAGTGCATATTTCCTTTTACATGACGCTCCGACCAAATTCACAAATCATGGAAGTATAATTAAAAAAATCATCAACTTACAAGTTATTCTTTGCAATAACCATAACAGTCAATTGAAGTTGGAGAGCAAAACAATGGATATATGTAGCAGAAGAATTGTCCCTCAAAATGAGTGACTTCAACCCATTGAACTCGCATTGCATGTTTGATGCCCCATCATACCCTTGGCCTCTCAATTTGGATTAGGGGTGTAAGTCCGGTACAGCCACCGGCGGAACTCTGTCTCCGATTCCGTCACCGGTTTCGGGAAGCTAAGCTTCAGCTCTTCCAGGAATCAGAGCCAGAGGTCGATTTTGGGATTTCCCGGAAACGAAACCGGAAGCGGAAATTTCCGCAGGTTCAGTGGAAAACTGGTTCCAGTTCTTTTTTACTTTATTAACTAAAAGTTAAAACGACGTCATTTTATTCTGTTTTAAATAGAATGACATCGTTTAGGTGGGTTTTTTTGTAAAAAAATATTATACCATTTTTTTGATCCATGGTAACAAAAGCCCTAATTCTTGATTCCTTTCAGCCTTTCCCCTGGGCCAACTCTCCTTCGCGAACCGTGACCCTCCTCATCACTCCCTCAACTCTATATATATATATATATATATTCGTCGAGTCTCCTCATCACTCCCTGAGCTCCGTCTTCTCCGGCGAGTGCAAGCAACGTCGAGTCTGCCTCCATCGTTGTGACTTTGTCGTTTTGCTTCTCTCTCTCTCTATGAATTCTCCATCTCTCTATATATATCTCTCTCTATGTTTCTTTCTCTTTCTAGTCTGTCTCTGTCTCCATCTCTCTATCTCTCTCTTTAGTTCAAATTTTTCACAGATCTGTTCGGCTAACTTTTTCACATATATGTTCGGCTAACTTGTTAAATGTATATTGTGAATTTGTGAACCTGTTAGGCTGTCAATTGTATTACATTAAGTGGTGCAAGGGTTCGTCTAAGTGCATCAATATTATATTGTGATTTAGATTAGTGAATAAGTGGTGCAAGAGTTCGACTAAGTGTATAAATATTATATTCATAGTCATTATGCATCAATATTAGATTCTTAATGATTTATAACTAACTTTCATTGTGATTTGTGAACCTATCATTGTGAACTTGTGATTATGGCTAAGTGTTATGTTGTTTTATAGTTATATTGCATTCATTTGAAAAACAAAGTTTATTATTTAGTGAATATGTTAGTTGTTAGATGTTTTTAATTTTTCATCTTGTTCATTTTCCGTTGTCTTTAATTTGGCTTAAGTTGGTAGAATGAGTTATCTTAGGGCTTTACATTGTGTCTTTCTTTCAGATGGATCTTCACTCCAATTGCATCTTCGCAATCCACAACCCCCAAGTTACCTACCTTTGCCTCTACGACTACACCTACAATTGGTGGGATACCAATTATAGATATAAAGGCACAACAAACTGAGACAATAGACCATGCCCCCAAAAGAAGGAATGTTTTCAATCCATCCCTGATGTGAGAACAATTCACTAGGATACTACCAGTAGTTGACCCATACAAACCATTGGCCAAGTGCAACCATTGTGGTCATAAAGATAGAACAGTAAGCAAGGATGGGTTCAAGGACTCATATGATTCCAAGGCTATTAGAGCTGCTATTGCTAAGTTTATAATTATGGATGAGCTTTCCTCTAGAACAGTAAGCAAGGATGGGTTCAAGGACATGATTCATATACTGGAGCTTCAATTTAAAATACCATCACGAATCGCAGTAATGAATGATTGTATGAAACTTTACTTGGAAGAGAAGTGTAGACTGAAGGCTAGTATCTTACTTAATAGACCACGAGTTTGCTGGACCACAGACACATGGACATCAGTTGAAAACATGAATTATATGTCTATCACTGCACACTTCATTTATAGTACTTGGCAATTGCATAAAAAGATACTTGCATTCTGTAAGGTGTCAGATCATAAGGGTTCGACAGTTGGGATGAAGTTGGAGGATTGCATGTTAGAATGAAGGATTGATAAAATCCTTACAATCACTGTCGATAATGCTTCCTCTAATGATATGACCATTAAGCATGTGAAGAGTAGACAATTGCATTTGGGGATTCGGCCTGGAAAAGTAATTTGTGACCATGAATTTTTGCATGTGAGATGTTGCGAACATGTCTTGAATTTAATTGTGCAAGATGGGTTGAAGGAGCTGAATGATTCTGTGGCCAAGATAAAGAACTTGGTAAAGTATGTTAAGTCATCTCCTGGTCGAATGGATGAGTTTAAGAAATATGTAGCAAGGAGGAAGTTTCCCATTAAGGGAGTTTTGCAACTTAATGTTCCTACTCCTTGGAAATCAACGTATATTATGTTGGATGTAGCTGAGAAATATCAGAGTCTTTGAGGATATGTTGGAGGAAGATGAGATTTTGATAAACGTATTTTTTGAAGAACCTACCAAAATTCATATGCATTTGGGGAAATATGCAGGAAGTGAGGATTTGTTCTTGGTAGACATGACAAAAAAAATGCAAGTGTAGTATCATAAATACTGGGGTGATTTGGCTAAGGTTAACAAATTGTTGTTTGTTGCAGCGGTACTTGATCCACAATACAAGATTATATACTTGTACTTTTAGTTCAAGAAGGCTATGGGGACAGAGTTAGGTGCAAAGACAACTAGAATATCTAAGGGAAATTACAACATTGGTTTTAGAATCAAATTTTCCAAGATTGTCTTTGGTATTTAAAATAAAGCATTTGCAACCAAAGACTCTAAACTAGTTGATGTTGGCTTTTCTATCTTTCAAAAGCTCACAGGGGGTTTTCTTCAAGGTGGATCTCATAGAGACTGTATTAAATATGAGTCATAGTTTACAGGATTAAGGCAACCCAAGAAGGGGTGAATTGATTTTCTAAAACTTTTTGATATTAGCCCCCAAAGACGTGTTTGCTAGTAGATACTATTTTAGCACAAGTATAACATGTAATAAGAGTAATTATGTGTTGAAAGTAAAGAGTAGGGATAAGAGAAACAAACACTCGATTTTTAGGTGGTTCAGCAAACCCGCCTACATCCACCCCTAAAGCTCCTTCACCGAGCCTTGAGGTTTTCCACTATTCTCCAATAGTTTTACACACTAGCTTCCAGGTGCTAGAGAACGGTACAAGTGTTTTCTCCCGGGGTCAACACTCAAACCCACCCTAGTGGTTTTTCTGGCTCACCACTCACAATCTCACCAAGCTTGAGATATACACTCTCAAAGCTTCTTTAGTGAACAACCTCACTAAAGGAAACACTTATTTTGGATAATGAGATACAAGAATAAACTCTCTCAAAAAGTGGATAAGAAGATTGAAAGTTCTATTTCTTTTGATTCACACAATGACAAGGATGTGAAAGTGTAATTTGTGTGAATGATATGAGAAATATGAAATAGGAAGGTTTGAAATATTTCTCAAGCTATACAAATTATATGTGGTCGTTGGTTCTACATTTTAGATTAAATGAATGTGTCTTTATAGGCCACATGTGAAAACTAGCCGTTTATAGCAGTTGAGAGTCGTTTGTTAAAACGAACCGATCGACCTCTACATGAACCGGTCGACTGCTTCAAGTTACCGTTATCTCAACGATCATATTATCAGAAGCTCAATGAATCTATTTTAAAACCAACTGGTCGACCGCTATACCAAGCGGTCGAAGTACCTGTCGACCGCTTCACCAGCCGGTCGACCTCTTCAACTTAAGCACATAGTCCGGTTCTTTTCAAATCTAGTTTTTGACAACTTTTAAACATTCAATTTTAAAGTCTTACTTCCCATAAGTATATGAAAGTTTGTTTTGGGGTGTTTTGAAACCTTTAAAAATATTTTAATCTTTCAAACAAAACTTAAAACGATTTATGCACGTTTTGAAAAATATGCAAGTGGGTGATTCAAATCCTTGTCAAAAGTGAATAAAGAGTTACAAGATTTATACCCTAAGGTCTTGTTCTTCTTTCTTCAAGACTTTGGCTCTTTCCTCAAATCGTCTTTGTCTTTGAAGATGTCCATTTTATAAACTCAATGTATTTATTGAAATCATTAAAATCTCAATTGTGCACAAAAGCCAACATTAAAAACATAAAAGAGGTGTTGATTGCCTCAGTCTACAAATATTTTGATAGCTTATTTCATTAAAAATTGTGCAATGTTCGCCCCAATATAATTGTCACACTAGTAGATGAAAGCATATTTGATCGTTCCAAATTCCAATGAATCATATTCTAAAGTTGTCAAAAGAGAATCTTAAAAAGGAAAAATACACTTTTCACCCACGACCTACCATGTATTTTGCACTTCGCACCATAAACTATCACGTTTGAGACATTGCACTCGCAAACTACCCAGCCTTAACACATTGCACCATCCGTCTATTTTTTGGTGAAATTAGAGAAAAATTGAATTTTTTAATATGAAATATCAATTATGCTCTTAAAAAAGTCATGCGTATATAAAAAGATTTAAGAGTATAATTATCATTTCGTTTTTAAAAAAAATCAATTTCCATCCAATTTGAACAAAAAAATAGCCAGATAGTACAACGTGTTATAGATGGATAGCTTGTGCGTGTAATGTCTCAAACGTGTTAGTTTAGGGTGCAAGGTGCAAAACATATGATAATTCATGGGTAAAAGTGTATTTTATCCTTTTAAAAACTAGTTAAAGAGATTCTTGTTTAGATTAAAAGAAATGTTAATGAGCAAATCATTTGATGGTATAATGTTTTCAAGTTTAGTGTTTTATGGGTAAAAGATTAATTTATTTTAAGTTTAGTCTTTTTTAACGAAAGGCAAAAATTTCGCATCATACATAGGCTTTTGACAATTTAATTTTTAAGACCGGTATTTTTTAAGTTTTAGATCACATACTAATACTCCCTTTATTTGTTGTTACACGTGAAGTGAGGGTACACTGATATGTAAACTTGTTAAGGTGATTGTGAGTACGTGTAGACAACCCAGGAGGGTAAAAGATTAATTTATTTTAAGTTTAGTCTTTTTTAACGAAAGGCAAAAATTTCGCATCATACATAGGCTTTTGACAATTTAATTTTTAAGACCGGTATTTTTTAAGTTTTAGATCACATACTAATACTCCCTTTATTTGTTGTTACACGTGAAGTGAGGGTACACTGATATGTAAACTTGTTAAGGTGATTGTGAGTACGTGTAGACAACCCAGGAGGTGTGAATTGAGTTTTATAAAAATTCTAGTGAATATATCACATATTACCCAATAAAACAATGTTTTAGAAAAATATGCAAGTTATAGCATAAAGCACAAAGCTTTACAAGAAATAAATTTAAGTAAAACGATTTACCCACTTTTATATAGAATCAAAGAGGGACGAATTACATATATGAGATGATCAAAAGAGAGATATACCAAGAGATATGACACTAAGATTTTTAGGTGGTTCGACTTAAACTCAAGCCTACGTCCACCACCAAGGATCCTTCTTGGGTTTCTTCACTATTAGCAAAATAGTACAATCTAGCTTGCAGGTGCTAGATAACCCTTAAAAGTGAATTTATCGGGCTCAATACATACAACCCAAGTGTTTTTGTGGACTCTACACTCACAACCTAAATACTTTTGAACATGAGCAACACTCACAAGCTAAACCAAGAGTATCCTCACCAAGGTTTTCCTTTACCTCACGGTTAGTAACAAGTATTTAATACGATACACATAATTCTCGAGCTTTATGGTACTTGAGAACCCTCACAAAAAAGAGTTATTGCTCACAATAAAATGGCTTTAGAGAAGTCAAATATGCCAATAAAATTCACTTGTGGTGGAAAATATTTTCCTTCAAGAGCTCACACCAATCCAAGAAGGATGGTCCTCAAGATGAAAGAGAAAAAACTTAGCTTTAAGATGGAGATTTAAAATCAAATGTGTTAATCTTCTTTAACAAGATCTGTTTGCCTCCTTTTATAGTCAGACAACCTTTTCTGGTCATTTGATGCATTAAATGCAAAGCTAGCCATTTGAAATTTCAAACTTTGAGTTGTCCGAAACTTGTCCACCGAGGGCAGACGACTATTCGTGACCATGTAGTTGACTTCTCTGAAGGCAGATTCAGAAATACTTTTTCTCACTAAAGAGCATTAGTAGACTCATCCTTCTCTTTGTAGTCCACACCAATTCCGATCTTGACTTTTTGTCGTCTTTAAGGTTAGACTTTGATCTTTTAAGCTTTGACCTTATCAGCTTGTAGTCGACCCATTTGGGATTTATAGTTAACACCTTCTTCGATTTTGACTTTTTGATTATGTGGAGTTCGACTTTGACTTTTCTTGGCTTGAACTTTTTAGCATGTAGTCAACACGTATAGACAGTTTAGTCATAAACGCAAATTTTCACAAATCTAGCATTCTGACTTTGGAATTAATTTGAGTTTTAAGATATCTCTTCAATAGAAACATATTCTCAAATTAATATTGATAAATTCAATAAAATAACGTCAGACTGAGCATGATTCATCAAGATTTAAAATAATAGAAAATATTTTCATAAAAATAAACTTTTAAGAGTATAGATTCTTTTGAGAATATAATAAATTATTTGTTATCATTCAAATCAAATAAACTGAGGTTATTATGAAATTTTTTGACTAATAGTGAAGATGTAATGTTAGCTTTTGTGGGTAAAAGGTTAATTTATTTATAAGGTCTATATTTGAATACCTACAATTTTTTTTATTGAATTGCTGGTAGTCTAGATTTTATTGAACATGTGAAAAAAAGTACAAAGAAAGATAATTTGATAAAATCTTTTATTTAATAAAAAGGACTTAAAATTTGTAAACATATATTCAAGTTTGTGAAATTTTTTGTGTGAAAACATTTATAAAACTTGTTTTGTGCTTCCCAAACATATGTACTTTAGAGAAAACCAACGTGCCCTCAAAGTAACTGCGTAATATTTTAATTTTTTTATAAATATACTTTTTATCTATTAATTATCAAAATTTTAACACACTATACTTTAAAATAATAATAATGCCCTTGATCTACTTTACATATATTGAGGATATTGTTATTAATTCATTAAATTTTTAAAAATATTATTATCTTAGTGTCTAGCATTATTAGTTTGAGAGTATAATATATAAAAAGAAATAGTTTAAATTGGAAGTGTACAATATTGATACCGAAAGAGTACGTGTAAAAATTAAAAATTTAGATGAATTTGCAGTTACATGGAAATTGGTTTTTGTTTTTAAATCCATTGAAGTACCCACCCGCCCCAAAACTGTATCACGATCATTTGTGCGGCGCACTGCCGGTGCTTTTTGAAGTGTCCGCCCACGTTGGTTCTGCTCTCACTGTAAGATTTGGAGCCCAGGAAAACGTAGGGATCTTTGGGAGATCGGGAAGGAGTCGGTATGGATAGTCCGCTAGATTTTGAGTTAGAAGAACCACTTCAGAGTTTCCCTGCTATTACGAAAAAAAGGTTTTCGCGCCAAAAAACCTTTTCCGTCTTTTTAATTATTCTATGATCGCAGCTATTCGTTCAAGTAGATTTTAGAACATTGTGTTATATGGGTACTTAGGGTTTATCGTCTTCTTTGTCACTCTTTCTGCAATTGGTGCCCTTGAGTGTTTTGGGGGCTTGCGAGATATCCCTGTTATGTGACCTTCTTAATAGTTTGAGGCATGGTTTCAAGTTCATTCTTTTTACTCCGGTTGAAACATTTGAAGTTGATTGGGGAAAATGTAAGTTGTACATGACGTCTTATACTCTTTCCAAATTTCATTCTTATTTGCACCATAAATTTAGAGTTGCTTCAGAGCCCAAACACGGCCTCTTGTCTCGTGTTATATTAGAGAATTGTTGGTTTATGTGTTAACAAGAGGTCATTTATAAAGCGTTGCCTTTGAATTGGAGTTTTTATGTTTTTTATTAATTGGTGAAACTTCATTGATTTTGAATTGAAATGTATCTTTTTTGTGTTTACCAGGAAGAAGATTATTGGGTTGGATGATCTTTTGTGTGATCACTACAAAGAAAAAAGCAAACTTCTGGAGCGGGATTGTAAACAGGGAATGGCCCAGAGAAACTACAACTCAGACGAGGATGTAAATAGCAAAGAAGCTTCGCTTGCTGAAGTCATTGATCAATGCCAAACTCAGGCACAGTAACCTTTCTGTAGTGTCGTTGGTATTATTCTTTTTTATAAAATGCAATCACTTTGTATCTTCTTTTCATAACTGAGGGATATAAACTCTTTGATGTAGATTAGAGAGGTTGGTGGTGACGAAGAAACGTCCATGTGGGGCATGCGTGTTTTTGGGAACCAGCAGGTTTCTAAAGGCTTGGCTGATTAGTTACACGCTTGTTTTTGTGAGGATTTTGAGGATAACCATATTTCGAAATCTGATAGTTCTTTTGTTTTAATCCCTCTCCATGAATTGCAGAAAGTTCCACCATCTCTAATTTCTCATGAGCTTGGAAGTTGTGCCCTTGTGCAATCTTTCATGAAGAATGAGCTCAATTCCCTGTTGGAACTCAATTCAGAAAAAGGTGATTAATTTTCTTTTTATTGTTGCTTATGCATAGTCATTGGTCATTCCTGTTTTTCAAATATATTCGTTTTCAATCTACACAAGGAGTTTCATATCATACATATTCTATTTAGTAGGTATTATATTGAGTTACCTCTTTGATATGTTTCTTGCAGGTGACACTTTCCTTGAAGGATTGCTGACAAATGGCTGGCTTTCAAAATTGGCTGTTGTATGCGGTCATGTTGAAAAATCAATAGCCACCTGGGCCTTTAATTTGAGTGAGCAAATCCACTACTTAGAGATCATCCATTTAATAGCAATATAGTTTTGATTTTTTCATCTGCTTATTTTTGCTTTCTCAGTGTTATTTTCGTCGAAAGAAGAATTGTGTACATCTGCATGTGACTTCTGGTGTACTATTCTGTCATCAAAAAATGAGGTGAACATTCACCATATTGTTTCTTTGGAGTGAATTTGATTGCTATATATATTAGAGAAGTTCAAAGGGTGAATACTTTCTTATTGTTATTCTCTGAGTTACTATGGCTTATCTGCTGTCACTTTTGACCGGTTGATTTGCAGCCTGTTCTAATTGATTGGTTTCCTAGCTATTTTGAATTGAAAGGAGCTCTTGAAATCTATGGATTTCAATTTAACAGAGAATCTCTGCATTTTGGTAAGCTTTCTTGTCTACTCACCACTTTTGTCATGCACGGTGCATTTATCCAGATTGACGAACCTGATAACATGATAAAACATGAAAATTCATTTATCTCTTTCTTCTGCGTGATATACTCTGCGATTTTGCCATTTTTAGTATGTATCTGTAACACCCCCTTCATGGATAGAGTTAGGAATATCACCACAAGTACATAATATTTGAGGCCTTAAATTTGTTTAATTCACTGATGCTACAAAAGTAGTGACACATGTTACACCCTTTTAGGGCTTTTCGTATGCATGAATAGGAGAAAATACTTGTACAAAATCCCCGCAACAATAAAATTAAAAATAACATCTTTATGTGGTAGCAATACCAAATATACCATCTATGCATATTGACTCTTCATGCAATCATACACTGAATCATACTAGCATGTTAAACATATGTTTAGGGTGTTTTCACGATTTCAAGCAACTATTTATCTATACTACCATGTATTAAGTCACTCAAAACATGCTGAAATTTACCAAATGCAATATCATCACAACTAAGCTATTATAATTAGTCGGTTAGAGGAGAAACCAACCTGACCTAGCGCTGGCAGCACCTATAGGAAGTCAAATTGGTTCTATAACTTCGTAACTCACATTTAATTTCAAAATTTAAGGGAAGAGAGGGTCTTACCAAGTTGGATTTTCAATATAACCCAAAGAGGAGACAATAAAGGTTGTCGGGTGAGTTATGGAGTGAAAAGTAAATAGCTTTTGATCAAGGAAATCTCTCTTGCATTAGGTCTATATGAATATTTTAGAAAGATGAATGTTCTTGAAAGTTATTGATGAAAACATTGTAGAGAATTGATTAGAACTTACCCCAATTTTTGAAAGTTGAAACTTTGATACGGTCTTCAAGGTCCAATGAGAAACTGCTTTCTTGGAGGAAAATAAATGATTTGGGGTCTTGAGAGGTGGATGCTATCTCCCTTTCTTGAAACTCAAAGGAAAGCATGGTTTGTAGAGAGGAGGCTAAGGTTTTCGAAATTCTCAAGGGTGGTAGCAAAAAGAGGCTTAAACTCATGCTAGGGTTAGGTTTTTCTTGATTTTTAAGACTGACTTGTTGTACTAAGGCTTGGGCCTTTTTATTTTAGGTTTTGAGGTCTTAAAAGCCTTTCAATGAGGCCATGAAGTAGGGTTTACGAAAGTTGAGAATTCAGGCTACGAAGTAAATAAGGAAAAGGTTTTACTATTTTGAAAGAATAAAAATACTCAATTGCTCTAGGTTTACACCTCTTTCCCTTAACTTTAAAACTAATTTAACACATCATTAAGCTTTAAAAAGTAAGGATTATGAAAATTGCTAATTTACCAAAACAAACAAGACTAAAAGACTAAAATACCCCTGTGATTAGGGTAGGGGTGTTACAGTATCAATACAGGGTGTCACAGCAATAATATGTGTATTAAACTTTTGGATTCTCAGTTGTTTTTCAATTTTTCTCCCTTTTTTCTGCATCCCCAATTTTGGCACAATCCGGAATGGTTTTCTTGTTCCTGAAGTTCTACATATTAGTTTGCCATACATATTAAACTTTTATGGCTATGACCTGTACTTCAGAACTATAGCATGTAGAAGTTGACTTGGTTGATGCATATTGTACAAACTAAGGACAAATATAAATATATATGGATATCTGGAAGCATGTAAATGGAGCATTTCATCCTATGCAAATGTCATGTATTGTTCTAGTGTTATTTACTGTTGATGAGGATATTCGTGTTGGTTTTGGTGTCCGGCATCTGATCTGACACGGTTATTGTTGCATCAACAATTATAAATATGCTTATGTGCAACTTGTGGCAGATTAGGCTAAAATTAGAACTTTCTATAAAGCTGAATTGGCCCACGAATCTTCCATTTCCCTGTTGGGCATCATAGGGTTTTAGTCAGAATGAATTTCATATGTAATTTAAAGTATAGCTTGATGAGTTGTTTGAGCCTGGTGCTTGTAACCAAAGTAGTTAGTCTTCATCTTTAGTTCCGTAATCTAGTCATTAGTGGTCCCTGGTGATATTCTTCTATTGACAACATATTCTTTCTCATATCGGTTTGAGTACAGGTATCTTCCGTAGTGTTATTATATGGGTGCCACCCCCTTGTACTGGGTGACTGATACAGCGATTGATTGTTTACAGATTCTCATGGATAAATCTATCTATAGATTGACTTGTTTCTTTCTCACAGTTTTTATTACATAAAAAATACCTGTGGACTAGTTGTATTATTTTGCAGTGATCTTCCTAAAGCATCTGTTAATCCTGCCTTATAGGGTCTAATTGTGGAGGGCCACCTCAGAACATTAGAGCTTGGATCAGATTTGCTACGGCTTGTTGTCATGTAAGGTAATTGACAAGTGGAACTTGTTAGGGACACACTTAGGGCATCAAGTTTGGTTGAGCCATGGGCTTTGAGGCATCAGTCTGGTGGTTGCATACTGCTACTGCATAAGTTGATATGGAATCCTGTAAATGATATGAGGTTGATTTTTTTTTTCTGGTTTTTTACTGTCGTCGTAGGAATAAACAGTGTATCTTTTCAACTTCAGAAGCTGAAGAGTTGGTTGACGTCAATATTTATCTGTTCTTGGATCATCAGCTCCATGGTCTGATGGTGCTTTTACACGAATGTATGCAATCACTTATCTGCTACTTCACAGACAAAGAATGGACGAACAGCTGTAACAAAATAGCAAAATCACTTGCTTGCAGGTTGTTAACTCATACTACTTGATTGCTCTGGATATAAATCTATATAATGAGGGAAAAGTTAGATGTATAGGTTTTTATCATATATATTCTGGTATTTGCTTGCTGAGTTCTGACCGGTTGTTATTCCCTTCTTTTACATGTGGAGCATCTTTTGCTTTATCTAGTTAGCTACAGGCATCATTATGAATTTTGGTCTGCAGGATCCAGAAAATGATCCAGTTTGCTATATTTAATTTGGTATACTAAATTCATTATCCATACACATTGTGAAAAAACAGAGCAAAATATCTCCTAAGCTAGAAAATCTTGGTATTACATGTGCATATAGTCTGGTAAGGATCATAGTACTAAAAGGGGGGTGGGGGGGAGGAAACACAAATCCAAAATCAAACGGCTTTGTAATGGTCCTGGTTACTGTACCTTAGGTGATGTATTGTTGATGAATTCAACTGCAGCTTTGAATAGATGATAGGTCCCAGGTGATCAGTGCTTGTTAGTATGCACAGTTCATGCATTGCATGGATTAGAACAATTTTGCTGATACAGTGGTGTAATATCTTCTGGGTTCAATTATTTCAGCAATTGAAAGTAGATACATTTATTCTTTTCAGGACTATTGACAAGTTTAATACCTTTGACTTTTCTTCAACCAATTGAGATTTTTTGGCATGTTTGCATTTAGGAATTTTTAGAAAATTTTGGTGATGATGTGAAAATTGAGGTAGATTGAAGTTTTATTGGATTTTGTGAAAAATTGGTGAAAATTTTGAAGTATGTTTGGGAGATGATGGAAAATTTTGGAATTTCATGGGAATTGGTAAAAAAGTGAAGAGAGAGATGATTTGAGTGAATTTTTTATTTTATTGTGATGGAATTGATTGGGAGAGAGAGATGCTTTTGAAGTTTTTTATTATTATTTTTTTAAATTTCGGAATTAAATAAAAAGAGAAGGAAAAATATTGTGGGCTTAAAAACTGAAAAAGTGAAAATTTCTTGACAATTTTTGAGTCTGTTATGTTTGGGATTAAAAATTTTTGAATGGAGAGAATTTTGGCCAAAGTTCTCATTTGCATACATCACCTTAGTCTCGTGTTTTGTTCCTAGACTATAGTTTGGGCAAGCTTCTTTCTTGACATTTTTATTATATTGTTTACGCTTCACTAGCATGACAAAAATTGTAAATAAGGACGACTTTCAAGTCAGCTATGATCACTACAGAGATGACACATGGTGTGGTTTCAGCAGTTTCTGATAAAACCTAGCCACAAGAACGGGATGTTTTTCTATCCTTTCTTTATTCGGACATCGTTTGATTGTGGTCTTCTAGAGGTGCCAGAGTAATCACATAGTCCATCCCGAACGTAGTGGTTAAACTGTTTGATTCTGATCTTCTAGGCACAGAGGAATCACATTGTCCATCCTGAACTGAGTGGTTAAACTCTACCACAGTGACAATTTTATGAGGGAGTTGATGGTATAGGCCCAGGGCACCTTAAACATGTGCACAATGAGAAGAAGGCAGAGGGGAATGTGGATCCACCAGGAAGGGAGTGAAAGATTCTTGAAGCACCTATGTGGTGAAGGTGCTACAAACAAGTAATGAGTATGGTCTTGGTAGGGTTTAAAACAAGAATATCCTCTTTGATAGTGGACTGGTATTTTTTTTTTTTTCATATTTTTCCATAGGCGACACAAATGAAAGTTTTGTGGTAACAGAAAGCTGGAGTACATATCAATAGTGGCCCAAAACAAAAACATCCATCTCAGCTCTATAAATCCTAATCGTATAGCAACCAAGCCGACTAAGATAGACAGGTAAGTGATGGGCATCAAGCACATAACAAGAAATCCGCATGCCTGATACAGCATGTCCTAAACCGGACGGCCAAAGACAAGCCGCAAAATGCGGAGGTGGTACTGCGGTGAAGGGGTGCTAACAAGGGAAGCATTTGCACCTCTCTTCATGGTCGGCAATTATACAGTCATCCAAGTTCATCACAATTCATCCCACCAATCTGGGACTTGACTTAAGCAAACATATGGGCTTTATAAATGTACGAGGAAGTAGCAATATATTATAGATTCCCTACTAAAATTTTCATTTTTATTGCTTTCGAAACATTTGTCAAAAGGTCTTGGGCCAAGTACAATTTATCATCATTTTTGTTTTAGGGTACAAGTGGTACCTTCTGCTATTGATTGAGATTCAATTCCATGTTGAATGGTGGAATAAGTGATTGGTAATCAGTAATAAATACTTGGACTGAAGTTTATATAATTTACTTGCCTTGTGCTGTTGATGGTTTCCACTTTCTCTCTCTCACAATGCTCACTGCTTGTTCTAAATGCAGAATTCCTAGGGACTTGAACTGCTTGCGAGCTGTCGAGTGCATTTCAGGAGTCAATACTCGCAGTAAGGAATTTAGAAGTGCAGTTGCCTATCAAATTCTTCTTGTTTGCTTTGATAATAAGGTATCCTTTGCATTTTGGCTTGTGTATGTTTCTTTACATCTATGCTTTCCTTTAAGCCACAATTTATTTTTCATTTTTTATGCCAAAGTCATGAGACTAAAGCCTAGTTTCGATTCGTTTGACGTATTGAGGCGTTAGTTGAATAGAAACATCACTAATGCATCCATGTTAACATGAACTCTTCCAGTATTCTAAGCTGTGATTTGTGTAAAATAATCTTCTAATTAGAGTGAAATGCAGTTTTTGTTCACTTTTTATTCTATTCTATTGACTACCAAATTTCAAAAGTTTGGAGACTGTGGTTGTGTTGAAAAATTTTTGGTATTGGGTTTTGTGTTGGTATTGGGTTTAGTGAAAAAGTGAAGAGGTAATTTTTTATATTTTTTATAGGAGAGATTATATTGTAATATTTTATTGTAAGTTGGTGAAAAATATTGTGATATTTTTGGTGCAAACGCACCCTGTATTTAACAAAGTTAGCCATGTGTGCAGTGTTTTGAGTAAAAATGAAAAAAACTTGACAGACCATTTAACTTTTCTCATTTCATTATTGTTGTCAATAGGGCTGAACAAAACCGGACCGCGGACCGGATCGGATTTGTAGTCCGGTCCGGTCCTATTTTTTAAAATGCGGTCCGGTCCGGTTTATAAATTTCTGATATGCGGTCCTGACTGGACCAGACTGTATTTAGTAAACATTTTTTTAAATTTTTTTTAATATATTAAAAAAGCAAAAGTCTCTGTGCAGTGCTCTTTGCACTGCGCAGTGAGCCTACTGCGCTGTGCAGAGGCTCTGCGCAGAGCACTGCACAGTTCTTTCTAGTGGTCCAGACCGGACAGCATTTCAGAAGACCGGAGCGGACCGGACCACTTATAAGTGGTCCGGTCTAGTCCTTTAATATAAGAGAACCGGAAATGCGGTCCGACATTTCCGGTTTTCAGCCCTAGTTGCCAAGAATGCTGCACCATGATGGTAATCCCTCTAGTAGAAAAGCCATTGCTATGTCTGGAAAAATCATAATGACAAATGGAGGCTTTGCCAAATAAGTTAACTCCTAATGACAATTGCTTGAACCTGTACAACTCTGTTTGATTTTAAAGTTCACATATTCAAGCCAAGTCAAATGATCTTACAAGGCATATTTTTGTAATTCTTCTCCTCAGGCTACTGATGAAGAAGACATGCTGCGCTTGCTTATCTCAATTAATGTGAAAGAAAGAAGTAGTGATCTTTTCAAGATGTACATTTACTTGGTTTTAGCAGAGAATTGGCTCTTGGTTAATAAAGTGATAATATATAAGCCGGTAATAAATGAAATGTGGGGACTTTTTCTTCGGAACTGTTCTTGCCACATTCCCAGCACAGACTTGAGGTCTTTTGCATCACAGGTGTGGAATCAAACTGTTTCTTTATCTTCTCATGGTTTGGTGCTTTTCAGTGTAGTATCTTTTTATGTTGCAGGTCCGCAATAAAGCTTCTTATCTTCTGCAAGGCACCGTTAACAAATAATATTGTAAAGTATGTATGATATCCCCAAAACATGTAAACGGACTGCATTTTTTTTTCTAGTACCTACAGTTTTTATTTCTATGCATCCATTGCCTCGATTTATCTATAGAGATGTTTGGAAACATTTTCTGTGCATTTCTTGTTAGGAATTATGGAAATAGGGTCATTTGTTACTCTGGGGAATAGCAGAAAGAGGAAGCAACCTGATAATTAGTTGTCATAGTTACTAAATCCAGGTGCTACCTTCGTTCCCTTTTATGCTCCATTAAGCATCTTGACATATTGAGAGGAGTAATAGTCTATCGAACATATGGAGTCTATGAGTAGGGGAGTTGGCCGAGTCAGTTGCTCTATGTTCTTATAATGATTTTCTTGCACCAAGAAAGCCTGGGTTGCTGGAAGTTGGGTTTTTTTTTTTGGTTTATCCAGCTTGATAAGTCAATCCTTCTATCAGTTATTTTAATAAATTTTGCTGCATGTCAAAAAGCCACTTCAAATGCCTTAATTCGTCGATGGAAGTATAATAATGGTCACATCAGCATCCTTATTAAGTACAAGAAAATAAACTAAAATCTTGAAAGATAAAAGAGAAAAGAGAATAAGAGTAGGAGGGGTGCTTTCTTTTCTTTCTATTTTTCAAGTTTAGTTTCTCATTGAAACGTGACATGAGTTTTGGTAAAATAACGAAGGGAGCATTAATGCAATGTTGGATATGTCGAACTGGGGAAACTCAAAACCGAAGGACATGTAGTATTTTTTACCCCTTCCTCAATTTACATCAAAATAAAGCAGATTATCGTATCTTCATGGCTTAATCTATTGTTTTCTAGAATCTAGATGGTAAAAGTAGGGTGTTACCATGTGTTGGTTCTATTAGTCAGTGCTATCTTTGGTCTGAGTCTTCTCTCTGGGTAGAGGACAACTCTGATGTAGTAACTGTATAGGCATTTCACTGCTGTATAAAATTTTGACTATATTTTGCTTACTTTCCTACTTGAAATTGTGGCATTTGGTGTTTGCAGGAAATTTAGACGGGCAAATGCTTTGAACCCAATAGATGACACTTGTGATAGAGCTAAATACACTGTTTTTGGATAGCAAAGTGTGCAAGACCTAATGCAGACGGTCCTGATTCTGAAGAATGTTGAAGTTCGCCTTGTCACTTGGACTGACCTTGAATGCGGATGCGCTTTTGGTTCTAGTTGGTGTAGGGGGGATTGGGAATTAGTGGGTGTAAAATGTTTGGCACTGAGCTTATCACACGTGTTCTCTTTATCTGGACCTTTTCGGCAGGATGCCTGCATTTCTAAGGTTAAGGTGTTGGGGGCTTTGGCGATGTTGTAAATGTATTACGAAAATCTAATTAACACGGTGTGATAACATTCCCTGCTACAATATGCTAGTTGACTCGATTGAATTACGGCTGAGACTACACGGGTCAGTTTGCCTTCTGTTTGCCAGACACTTGAGCTATACGGATGCAGTGCCAATAGGAATAAGAGCGTTGCTTGGCTAGTAGCAAAGCCCCTCTTTGACCGGTGCAAACGTATGTAAGGGATCTGAAAGGCAGTCAAAGACAGCCATGGAGGTGTGAGAGAGAGTTGAGTTCATCATGGAAAGATCTGTTTCACTGTGTAACAACCCGAGTAAAAATTAGGGAAAATTTTATTTTGCGTCTATAAACTAAGAGGTCAATGTCAATTTAAAGGTCTGAATTACCAAGCTCGTTATATTGAATCTTAAACTAATAAAATTCATCAATGTATACTTTCAAAGAATATCTGATCGTCAAAATCATATCACATGCTATGTTAAAGGATTTTGACGGTTAGGTCTTATTTTAAAGCAGACATTGATGAATAATAGAAATTTAAGGGTTTAATGTGACTAACTTGGTAGTTCAAACTTTGTTAGAAAAAAACCATTTGGCAGTGGAATAACATAGACGAAAAAGCTTTACCTGTCTTCTTGTGTTAGCTCTAATTGATTTTTTCAAAGTTTTTCATCATTGCATTTAATGCATCTGAGATTTGGGACTGGGGCAGTGTTGATGCAAAAAGCCAAGCTTTCTAAAATGTTGTCATTATCTACCTTCTTAAGAAACATTTTGATTTGCAATTTCGAAATGGAGACTTTACTTGATTTGAAGATTTTTAAAAGGTGAAAATTGGTTAGTAAAGCTTAAACATTTCCCAAACACAGAAGGTGAGATTACCGATTGCTAAATGGTTGGGCTGTTATTTCTCTACAATGTTTTCGAATTGTTTACTATGCCAAATAGAAAACCTGGGAAACTAATTTGGAAAAATCACAAATAAAATAAAAATATAGAAAATAACCCACGCGCGCACAAGAAAGTTCGTGTTCCTAACTATCAAATGCATGAAAAGTCAATTTTTTGTTTTTTATTTAATAGTGAATTCGGTATATTGTAATATGTTATTTTGAACTTGCATATGGATTGTTGGTTTGGTTTAAGTAAAGTATCCTTTCAAAAAGTCAAGAGAGAGAGGTCCTCATTCTCTCTAGACTTTTCCCCTCTTCCCTCGTTTATGCGTTCCCCCTTCATTTTCTTCCCTTCCTCTGGGCGACGAGAGGAGGAGGAGCTCCCGTCTGCTCCCCTACTGGCTGGCTGTCGACTGGTCAGGAGTTTCTTTGTGCCTTTATGTTTCAAATAACAATGGTGGTTTCGTTTCCAATGATTCTCTCCAGTGGTGAATTTTTGGCGACGACCGGGTATTTTGGCTCCTTGGTTGGTTGCTATGGCTTTGCCTCTTCATCGTCATCCATCTCCGGTAGCACACCTCTGGCTTGCGCCCCTTTTGAGGCGCGTGGATCTGACGCTCCTTGGTGCTTTTGCTTTCCTTTTGGCCGAATTTCTCTTCTTTTGGTGTTTTTGTTGCAGGTGCTGGTGCTGTGGTGTTGTGTTCTGGGTCTTTGGATCCGGGTTGGTTTGCCGCCTTTCTGGCTTGCTGGTTTGTGGCCTTTACGACCGTTTGGTTTATGGCCCTTCGGGCCCTTGAAATTGTAACAGGCCTTTGTTATCTGTAAGTTTCCGGCCATGGATGGTTCTGGACTCTGTATTTGTATTCTCATTCCTAATTGTGTAATGATATCCACCTTTGCTTAGAAAAAAAGAACTTGCATATGGATTTACCGTGGAGAAAATGGAAATCAGGCCTATAATTTGTTTGTGCGCTAAAAAAAGAAAATAGAGAGACTTCTTTCTCGGCTTCAGCCTTTCCCCCGGCAGCGCCACTCGACCAAGGACTGCGCCTGGTGTGACCGGTGTTGTCCCAGGCGCTAGAGTCAGCAACGCGGCGTGACCTGGTGGCCATGGCAGCTGCTCTAACCGTGTACCAAATGGGGACATTGTTAGAATTTCGGTCACCCCTGGCGACCATAGGCCACGGGGTGGCTGGCTAACAGACAATCGGAATCTGGCCAACTCAGTTGGACTTGACAAACCCGGTTTTTTTTTTTTTAATATATGCTCTTCAATAAGAGATTCCTATGCCTCCCCTTCGTTGTCTTCTTCTTATAATAGTAAAATAATAATAATTCATAAATAGTTTATCATTACAATAACAATAATTTGGTTCCATAAAGTTTGAGAAAAGATTTAATTTTCCAGGCACAGTCGTTTCTTTACTTCGAATGTGGTCCAATTTTCTAATTTCTAGTAGAGTTTCAAATGTTTGTGTCAATTTAACACGGAGACAATTTTAATTGGACTCATAATTCGAAAGCATGTGGAATTTCTTGTTTAGAGGAAATAGGTAATTAATCAACATATATTTTACATATGGTAAGTACTATATAATATAAAAGCAAGTCTTAGTTTAATAAATAAATTTCAGGGTGGACCTAGATTAGTTTGATACCATAATCCCTATCATAATTAGTTACTCAGTTTTTCCTTAAAATGTTTGGTGATTCACCTTTTTAAATTCTAAGAACATTCTTTATAAATTATTTTCATGACTTTCTGTCGAGGCTAGCATTCCCCCGTCTTAACAAAAGAGAAAGGAGGGGGTTGGGGGAAATTAAAATCTTGAAAAGCTTTGCCAAAATTCTGAAAGCGAATGTATACCTAACATGTTCGGGACAAAAAATAAAAACTCTTTTTATCTGGCTCGTTAGGTGAAATCCCAAACGATCGAGTCAATACCATGATTCTAATTTCTAACATAGCTGCCTAGCTTCAGGGCTGCCCTCGCCTCTTCCCCACGGCTCCAACGCCTCCTCTCCCCCCCGGGGGTTCTCTTAGCAGTGGTTTGTGAAAATGAATGGTTGCTATGACAGCAGCTCTGATATGCCCCAGAACCCGAATCGGGTTGACTCAGTTTGACTAAAAAAATATATTTCTTTTGATAAGTTTTAATATAGGCGTTAAATTGGATTGTTTATAAGAAATTAAATCTCATGGCATTTCGTTGGTTAGTATACGGGATTTTTTTTATTAAGGTTGGAAAAAATTAAAATATTTAAAGCCGATCTTTTAATTTGTCTCTATTAATTTACTTATTGCGAAGATAAATGAGTATGTATGAGTAGTTGGAGTATTAACTAAGATATTAATACCAACTCATTATAAAAGTGCATATCATTTAGACAATATTTACACTTAACAATCAAAGAAAAATATAAATGAAAAAAGATCGGATGCTCTTCATTTTTCAATGAATCGAAGATATTGGTCCAAGAAATTGTGCCTGCAAAATAGAAAGTGATGGTTTTCTCTTCTTCATGGAACCGCAACGTACATGTGTGACTTGACAAATATTTGAAATTTATAATCATTTTATCACGTAGTAATTCACTCCAAAATCTTCATTAATACTCGACATTACTTCGAATTTGAGTGCTATGATACAAAATTCTGATATCCTTTTGATATTTAAGTACAAATATGTAACGGTCTCCATCATTGATATAGAATAACTTTGCTGGTTGCCACTGTTCAAATTAGCTCTCTTCCTTTCTAAATCTTTTCTTGGTTTTCCCTAACTTCATTATTTGCACGTAAATTCTGTCAAGAGGGACATGGCTCAAGGTGCTGAAGGCAACGGTGGTGGTGGCAACAACAAAAAGCCTGTGGAGGTGAAACCACACCCAGTGCAGGAGCAGCTACCAGTCTTAGCTGACTTGGCATATGGCATACAAGCAGTGTTGAGAACGTGAGCTGGTTGGATATTAACCGGGAGATTTTCTAACTTCTTATAGTTAGTTTTGTTAACTTTAGTTGAACAGCTGTAAAGTTTGTTATATACTTTCTCTTTATATATCTCTAGTTCTAATGTAAACACGTTACATTGAATATACAAAACTACTTTTCCCTCCAACTCTCTCTATCTCTCTTCCTCTCGCACTCTGTTCCTATCAGTTTTCACATGGTATCAGAGCAATGACTTCTGAATCTGCTATTAGTTCTACTTCTCTTTCTGAAATTCAATCGAGTCCATACTTCTTGCACCACGGTGACAATCCTGGAGCAGTTATGGTTTCTCAAGTTCTCAACAGTGAGAACTATCCAAGCTGGCGTCGTTCTATGCAAATGGCGCTCAGTGCTAAAAACAAATTAGCTTTTGTCGACGGATCACTTCCAGAGCCAAATTCATCAAGTACTTCTCACTCAATCTGGATCTGATGTAATGATATGGTCACTTCATGGATTCTTAACTCCATCAGCAAAGATCTGGCTGACAGTGTGCTATATATGGATTCTGCTGCTGCAATCTGGAAGGATCTTCATGAGCGATTCTCACAAGGCAATGGACCTCGAATTTTTGAGATTCAAAAGGCCATTGCATCTCTTTCACAAGGCCAATCCACCGTCAGTTCGTATTTCACTAAGATGAAAGGACTGTGGGAGGAATTGGCAAATTATCAACCGAATCCAGTTTGTTCTTCTGGAGCAATGAAGGTTTTAACTACTTACCAAAATCGAGAATGCATAATGCAATTTCTCATGGGATTGAATGAGTCTTATTCTCATATCAGAGGACAAATTCTGTTAAATGAGCCTATGCCTCCTATTAACAAAGTTTTTTCTTTGGTCATTCAAGAAGAGAGACAGCGTGGTATCACTTCTCTTGAATCTACAAATGCAGATGCCTCTGCATTTTTCACTCGGTCACAGCAGCAGTTTGGTACTAAACAGCAGCAGTTTGGTGCTAAACCCCCTGGAAAATCCTTTGTTCAACGCAAGGATCGTCCATCTTGTAGTCACTGTGGCATTACTGGCCACACTATTGAAAGGTGCTACAAAATCCATGGTTATCCACCTGGATATCAGTTCAAAAACAAGTATTCATCTGGTTCTACACATCAGCGACCATCTGGTTCTGCACATCAAGTAGCATCCGAATCTACTTCAGTTCAATATTCTCCATTTACTATGGAGCAATATCAACAGCTTCTTGCCATTATGAATCCATCTTCTGTTGCTTCTAAATCTTCAGTTGAGTTGACTCCTGAACTTTCAGAAACTGACTTGTCCTCTGATTCTCCCATGGTCAATATGGCAGGTATTGACATTAAACCTTCTGCACCTTTATTCTACTACTGCTCAATGGATTGTGGACACCGGTGCTACCAATCATATGGTGCACTCCATTTCTGTACTTACCTCTATCACTTCTACTCTTTCTTCATCTGTCAAACTTCCAAATGGCAAAACTGTTCCAGTAACTCATGTTGGTACAGTATGTATATCTCCTCACCTTCTTCTAACAAATGTGTTAGTTGTTCCTTCATTTGCTTTCAATTTGCTATCTGTTAGTTCATTAACCAAACAGATACATTGTTGCTTAATTCTCCTGCCTAATCATCTTTTTATTCAGGACCTATGCACTTGGACAACAATTGGTATGGCTGAAGAGCTTGGCGGCTTGTATTACTTGGTTTCTTCTTCTGGTGGTCTTCCAATCTCTTCCATTTCCAATAAAACTTCATTTTCATATACTCCTTCTGTACATAATAATAATGCCACTTTGTGGCATTGTAGACTTGGGCATCCTTCCTTGTCCAGATTGTCTTTACTTCATAATTCAGTTCCTGCACTTTCTCTCTCAAAACCTCATCATTGTACAATATGTCCATTAGCTAAACAACATAAGCTTCCGTTTCCCTTCTCTGTAAAGAAAACTCAATTTCCATTTGAACTTGTACATTGTGATGTTTGGGGGCCTTTCAATGTTCAATCTCATAATGGTGCTCGGTTCTTTCTTACCATAGTTGATGATTTTACTCGATCTACATGGGTACATTTACTCCATTCTAAATCTGAAACACATTCTGATATTGTCTCTTTCTATAATCTTGTTGAAACACAATTCAATACTAAAATCAAGACTTTAAGGACTGATTTTGGTACTGAATTTAACTTGCATTCTTTTCTTTCTTCCAAAGGTGTTGTTCATCAACATTCTTGCGTAGCAACCCCACAACAAAACGGTACTGTTGAAAGAAAACATCAACATCTTCTTAATGTTGCTAGAGCCATTAGGTTTCAATCCAATGTTCCTCTCAAATTTTGGAGTGAGTGCATACTCACTGCCACTTACCTTATCAACCGATTACCTACTCCTCTTTTAGATAACAAGTCTCCATATGAACTTCTTTTTCACACTAAACCAGATTATATACACCTCAGAGTATTTGGCTGCTTATGCTATGTTTCTACTCTTACTCAAAATAGGCATAAGTTTGATGCAAGGGCTGAGCCTTGTGTGTTTCTCGGTTACCCATTTGGTATAAAAGGCTACCGAGTTCTTCATCTTCAATCTCAGAAAATTTCTGTTTCTCGTAATGTCATTTTTCATGAACAGATTTTTCCATTCAAACAATTTCCTTCTCATTCTAATTCCTTAGTTATTCCTAATTCTGTTCCTGACATTGCATCTCCTGATTTTTCTTCCCTTCTTAATACTTCTGCACCTCTATTAGTTCCTTCTCCAACATCTGTTTCCCACTCAGATTGCATCCCACACTTAGCTTCTATGTCAAACACCAATCCCATTACAGCTCCTATTTCCCATTCAAATTCTTCATCTATTCCATCTTCCACTTCTCTTCCAGTTGTTTCTTCCACACCTTCTCTTCGTAAGTCTTCCAGGATTCGAAAACCACCAGCATATCTAACCAAGTATCATTGTCAACTGGCCACTGCTCCTTCTACCATTCAATCCACGTCTCTTGCTGCAGGTTCTCACATTGCTGGCAGCCCTTATGATATTTCTTCTTCCCTCTGTTACACCAAATTGTCCCCTGCCCATCGACATTTTGTTCTTTCTGTCAGCTCTATGACAGAGCCTTTCTCTTACAAAGAGGCTGTTCAAATTTCTGAATGGAGAGCTGCTATGTCCAAGGAAATCACTGCCTTGGAATTGAATAATACCTGGACTATTTGTCCTTTACCTCCTGGCAAGCACCCGATTGCTTGTAAATGGGTTTACAAGTTAAAATTCAATGCTGATGGCACAGTAGAGAGACATAAAGCTCGTTTGGTAGCCAAGGGGTTCACCCAAAGAGAAGGTTTCGACTACTTCGACACTTTCTCTCCAGTGGCAAAGCTTACCTCAGTTCGCATTCTTCTTGCTGTTGCTGCTTCTCAAAATTGGCATTTGCACCAGCTGGATGTGAATAATGCTTTTCTTCACGGTGATCTAAAAAAAGAAATTTATATGATGCCTCCTGGCTTTCATGGCAAAGGAGATTCTAATGTTTGTCGGCTCAACAAGTCCTTGTATGGTCTCAAACCAGCTTCCCGTCAGTGGTTTCTTAAGTTTTCTAACTTTCTTCTTGCCACGGGTTTCAAGCAATCACATGCCGATTACACTCTTTTTACCAAGAAGTCTGGTTCTTCTTTTCTGGCACTTTTAGTTTACGTAGATGATATCATATTGGCTGGTAATGATATTCATTTGCTTACTAATCTCAAAGCTGCCATTGATCACCAGTTTAAAATAAAGGATTTGGGCCAGCTCAAATATTTTTTGGGCTTGGAGGTGGCTCGAACTACTACTGGGCTGTCTATTTGTCAACGCAAGTTTCTGCTTGATATTCTTTCAGATACTGGTTTTATTGGAGCTAAACCAGTTCACACACCTGTTGAACAGAATTTGAAGTTGGTTCGTGATGGTGGGTCTCTTCTTCCTGACCCTGCTTCCTACAGACGTCTTATTGGTAGACTTTTGTATTTAACCATCACTCGCCCAGATGTTTCTTATGCCCTTCAAACCCTCAGTCAATTTATGGATCAACCACATCAGATTCATATGGATGCAGCACACCGTGTTCTTCGCTATCTCAAGTCCTCTCATGGCCAAGGCTTGTTCTATCCTGCTTCTTCTTCACTTCAACTCAAAGCTTTTATAGACTCCGATTGGGCTGCGTGTGCTGACACAAGACGCTCTGTTACTGACTTTTGCGTGTTTCTTGGGGACTCACTTGTTTCCTGGAAATCCAAGAAGCAAACCACTGTTTCTCGATCTTCAGCCGAGGCTGAATACCGGGCCATGGCAACAACGTGTTGTGAATTGACTTGGCTAAAATATATACTTGCTGATCTTTGTGTTGCACATCCCAAACCAGCTTTATTGTTTTGTGATAACCAAGCCGCCTTACATATTGCAACTAACCAGGTTTTTTACGAACGAACCAAGCATATTGAAATAGATTGTCATCTCGTTCGTGACAAGCTTCGTTCTTGTTCAGTTCGTACCCTTCACGTTCGCTCTCAACATCAATTGGCAGACTTATTTACTAAGTCACTTGCCTCTGCCCAGTTTCAGTTTCTATTATCCAAGCTAAACATTCATGATATTCATGGTTCAGCTTGAGGGGGAGTCTTAGCTGACTTGGCATATGGCATACGAGCAGTGTTGAGAACGTGAGCTGGTTGGATATTAATCGGGAGATTTTCTAACTTCTTATAGTTAGTTTTGTTAACTTTAGTTGAACAGCTGTAAAATTTGTTATATACTTTCTCTTTATATATCTCTAGTTCTAATGTAAACACGTTACGTTAAATATACAGAACTACTTTTCCCTCCAACTCTCTCTATCTCTCTTCCTCTCGCACTCTGTTCCTATCAGTTTTCACAACCAGGCATTCAGTATTGCGTTAGCAGTCCTCCTCCATGGCGTCTGCACTCTTTCTAATCATACTCCTATCAATCTCTTATGCCATATGCAACTTCAACCTTTTTTTTTTTTACTTTTTTTTCTTTCTTCATTTTTTTGCGTGTCCAAATGCAGTTGCTACATACATAAATATATTAGTTATGCCTGGCTCAAGTTTCCGTGTGATCTCAATTACTCAAGCACGTTTCTTCTTTTCCATTCGTTTAAGAAACGAAAATTAACTGCTGCAACATTTTGGGACTTCATGAATTTCAAAATAATATATATATATATATAGTTTCTGTTTACGGTAATGTTCTCTATGAGTAATTGATTTTGCTCTGTGATGTTATATGTTTAACCAGTTCCCGATCATTCTAGTAGTCCTTATATCTTTCAAATTTCACAGCAAAATAATGTATATGCTTCAGCGCATAGTTTTTGTTTTCCAATTCTTAATTTAAATCGAAATGTGGATGACGGGAAGGACTTACATTTCCACCATAATGCAGCGGAAGCTGTTGTGTCGGGATTCCAGCATTATCTTTTGACTGTGGGCATTTCAACTTTGATTCCAAGTTTGATTGTTCCTCAAATGGGAGGTGATGATGTAAGGATTAGGGGACATTTTCTTTAACGACGTTTCTTTTTCTTTCTTGATTAGTTTTTCTCTTCAACTGATCCAGGCGAGGTGTTTTCTAATCACAGGCTGAGAAGGCAAGGGTGATACAGACATTGCTTTTCGTTTCAGGATTGAGCACACTTTTCCAGTCTTTATTTGGAACTCGACTTCCATCTGTGGTTGTGGGTTCATATTCATATATTATACCCACGACTTCAATTGTGGTAGCCCGCAGATATAAAGCATACACAGATCCATCCTCATGAGGTTTATTTTTTTACACATTTATTTGGCTTTTTTTGTTCTTTTCAAATATTTTTTATAATTTTCTTCCGATTGAACTTAATCTCAGTTTTACATTGTCCTATGCTGATCCTCTGCCTTATGAGTGATTTTTCAGAGGTTCATAGAGACTATGAGAGGGGTACAAGGTGCTCTAATCATTGCTGCTTGTTTCCAGATGGTAGTGTGTTTTTTAAGCATTTGGAGGAATGCTGTGAGGTAAAATAATCAAGAAGTTCAAGTTTCATGAATGGCTGGCTTTGCTTTTGGTTTGTTTTCCATTATTGCTAACTACATCGTGGTCATGGATTTCTTTCTTAGCCCCCTTTCTGTCGTTCCATATGTAACTTTTACTGGATTTGGACTTTATCATCTCGGTTTTCCTATGGTATAGAGCTCTATCTTCACCTTTTCCCGTGTTGATAACTATTCATCCAAGCAATGCTTTTATTTGACTTGCAAAACATTAATCTGTTTTTCTTGTTTTCTTCTGTTGTAGCTGGCAAAATGTGTTGAAGTAGGGCTTCCGGGGTTGATTATTATAGTTTTCATCTCACAGGCACGTAGTGAGATTCTATACTTAAACCCTGAAAACTTCGTCCTCCTTCTCGGGTGATAGCCAACGTGGTTCATAGCATCTCTTCATATTTTTCATTCGAAAGTTAATGAAGCATAAAAATCTCTCTAGGACCACAAGCTTCAAGCTTCAAGATTTCATAGGGCAAACCCCTCCTGATTCTAGAGAGAGAGAGAGAGAGGAGATCTCCATCTTTATTTGGAATAAGACTATTTGTCAAGTGGAATATATTTTGCTGCAGAAGAGTGGCCCTCATTTATGAATCAAAATGTGCATCAAGGAAAACCATGCGTCATCAGTTAGCTAAAACTATTTTTGATGCATATAATAGATTTGTCAACTCCCCAACCTCAATACTTTTTGTTTAACATGATTATCTATTTTGAGCTGTCAACTAAGGCTTCCTCCTTCAGAAGATGGTCAAGACACTGTGAGTTCAAGACCCATTGGTTGTGCATGCATGTATAAATATTAGATGTACGTATACATATAAATGTACACAGACAGTGGCGGATCCAGGATGAATTTTCATGGGGGTCGAACTTTACATGCAAAATAACAATAATTTTTTTTCTTCGTAATGCAAACAATTTTCTTAAAGTTACAATATCGAAAATTAAATACTAAAAACATTAAAAATAATAGAATACACGTACCGTACTATGTAATACAACTGAGAGATGACAATTGCATCCTACGTTTTTGCATACTTATCCATTATCTAAACAAAATAAAACAAAGTGAAAACAATTAATCAACAATTCCACAAACCAATTCAAAATATGAAAACAAGTTCACAAACCAATTCAAATAAACAGTTTCACAAATCACATATATCTAAATTCCAAATCAATTCAAAGAGAGACGTTATGTGATAAAGTTGGAGACAAACATAAGAAACTAAAATTAACGATCTAAATACATTCCAAACACATGATCCATTACACTGCTAGTCCAACATTCTAACCAATACCCAGCCTAAATTAATCAGATTCTACTGCACTTCCTCCATGCCCACTGCAAACCTGTGTGAAACATACATAATGTCATGCCAGCAGCAGCAGGTAGACCGGCAAACGGGGACCTCACTTCAGCAGGATAAGTTGAAATTCATATAAATGACTACCAGCCAATCTATTACAAACTCCGCACATCATGACACATACAACATTCATACTCAGTCAATTGAATGTGTTAGGTTTTAAGTGCGCTTAGTTAAAGCATCATAAAGTCATGACATGATGGGTGCTATCAATATAAAAACACTATCACGAAGAGAATGGCCAAAGACAGCAAGCATAGACGAACATTAACTTTCATAACAACAATTTGCATAGCCTCATAGGCCATATCAAATCAGATAATATCAAAACATATATAACCAAACAACCTCACCTTTATTGTTACCAGACTCGGTAATACGACCGTTGTTACTTCTAGCTGCAACAGAAAGGCCATGGAGATCACTCGTTCTAGGCGCTAACTGTCAACAGTACACAAAGTAATCTCATCACTTATACATGAACAATTAGGAGTAACAAATGGGAGAAAGACCATGCATTAAATTTCGGCATATTGGCAAAACTACCTCTGGGAATGAAGACAACTTCCTTGAACAGAGTACTTTGTCATCATACAGGAATAATTCTGTCATTAGAATAAATAATACATAATCTCAGAATTCCAATTACAACACCAGTCATAACAGATGCAATCTAAGACAACTTCCTTGAACAGGGTGTAACCCCCCTTCTCAAGAATCTAAGCATGACCCTTGAAACTCTGCACAAAATTCATCTGCTCATCACAGCGAATCCCACATTCATCATTACTGTTTGTCCAAAATTCATACTCAACCCTCTCATCAGGGTGGGGCACAGACTCTGTCCAGTCTATTCTTACAGAAACATCTTTGCCTTTTTTCAAAGCTTGCTTCAAGCTATCACCAAAAGACTTCTCTATTAAAGCAGATGGAATTCCAATCTTCTCTACATAGCCATCTGAGTCAGTACTCTCCTCTGGAGAATCCATAGTAATCAGAGGCTCAACAACACTATCAGCCACTAAAACAGCTGCAGCTTCAGCCTGTTCTCCATTTCATGCTTTCAAGGCAAAGTAGCAATCTGCAATTGCAATGGAAAATAAAAGCTATATATAATTCACAGACATGGTTTATCAACATAAGTCATTCAAAACTCAAGAAATCATATAAGTATCATTCAAATGTATGTTTTCAAGTCTTTGTCCATTGAAATATTCATGTGTGAGTAGGATGTTTTTCCCCTCGGCAAGTGCAGGATACAGGGGTAAATTTGAAAGGGAATGGGCAATCTGTATTTTGATCTTCAATATGTTGTCTTAAGATTTCACACGAGACTCTCCAAGATGTTATTTTTTAACTCTCACAAACCCAAATCTGGAAAACTGGATTTAAAACATCTAATAACTGAAAGAATTTATTACATATTATGTCTACTGAGTAATGAAATTAAACAATTTCAAGGGTTTGCTACATATTATCATTCTTTTTCTCTGCAAGATAACTTATGGTAGAAATTCACTGTGAACTAAAGTATGGAAAAGAGATGGAAGATATCTTTTGACTAAAGTAAAAGTGGTAAAGGAATGGATAGAAAAACAAAACATATGTGAATGACAAAAGACAACAATCCCTTATCTAGTTTAGATTGATTGTGTAATTATGAGGATGATAAATATAACCAATAGTAGAAAAGGAACCGGCTTTTGCTAACTTGATTTTCCTCATCTTGTGTAGATTATGCACGATCGAAGTCCAAATCCACCATATTGAAGATGACCCCTCGTTGTAGTCCTAGGATCTCAGCCAGTAGTACTCTTACTAAATCCAAACAATCTCAACTAACATCGTACGATTTTGAATTTCATGCTTATGAAACCAATTCAAAACACCTAACAAAGATTAGCAATAAATAAAAACTGGAAAGACCTTATTGCATGAGCCATCAAACAGAGAAAATGAACAATAACAGAGAAAATGAACATGCATCTCAGACAAATTCACAGTACAGAAAATGAATAATAACAAATTAACAATAATATAATTGCAATTTACAAGTATTCAAGTACCGTGGAAGTCTAAATGGAAGAGCAGAGCTGCTGCTAGCCTGCTGCAGAGGGACCGGACAGCAGCTGGGCCGTGGGCGCTGGCAGCTTCAGAGAGAGAGAGAGAGAGAGTCTGAGAGAGTGGCAGAGTGAGAGAGTTGAGAGGCGGAGAGGGCTAGAGGAGAATGTGGTGGTCCACGGCGGCGGAGTGAGGAGGAGAGAAGGACGGAGCCCGGAGGCCTGCTGGCTGCTGGCGTCGGGAGGGAGGGAGAGCAGAGAGAGTGAGAAAGGGGGAAAATTTTGGGGGTGGGGGGAGAATTACGCAGGGTGAAACGCAATTCACCGTTTCACACCTGCTGATTTTTTTTTAAAAAAAAGCGCCTGGGCCTGGGTGCCGAGGGGAGGCTGGGTCTGCTTTAAAGGGGGACGGTCCATAAAAAAAAAATTCTTCACACCTATTCAGGCGTTGGGGGGCAGCCGCCCCCCACCGCCCCAGGCTAGATCCGCCTGTGTACACAGACATCTGTATGTATGTGGGTGCGTGTATTACATATAGATCATCATCAGCTATCAAGCTAGGAAACCCCGCGTGTATGGGCTATTGATTGACCAAATAATCAAAGCAATTAATTCGCTTTATGTGTTTTAGATAAAAGGAGATGACCGATGATCTTATTTAATTTCCACTTATGATGTCTTATTATGGTTTTGCAGTATCTTCCTCAAATTTTGAAATCAGAGAGGCCAAAATGGGATCGATTTGCGGTGCTTTTCTCGGTTGCAATTGCGTGGTTATATGCACAACTTCTCACTTCAAGTGGCCTGTACAGCAACAAACCAGCAAAGACTCAGATTAGTTGCCGCACAGATCGTGCTGGACTCTTCACTGCAGCTCCATGGTGAGATTTTAAGCTCTCAAGTAAAATGGTTTTCTGACCAATTAAAACTTTCTTTTTAATTTATTGGTAGTTCTTAGTACCAACACCCCCCCTTTTTGTCCTTGAACAGAAAAAAAGTGAAGAAAACGGCTTGTTACTAAATTTTCCCACAGAGAAATATTCTTAGCATATTTATATCTATATAAACATTTGTGTTTTGCTGGGTGTTAATAAAGCTAGGGTGTCGTGTAGGATTGATGATCCAACTAAGTAATGAGCTTGACATGAGGTTCTAAACCTATCAAATAGTGTTACGGAGTATAATTATCTTTCTTTCCTTTATCTTCCATTCTCATTGTTCATAAATCTTCCAATGATTATATTATAACACTTGTAAAGAATAATGTGTTCTGAAAAAGTTTTATTCATATATATGTTAACTTCTGGTTTTCCGCGCTTTTAAATTGTTACAATAGCATCTAAAGGGGGATGGGAATCTGACTGACTTGCAAAGAATGGATGCCAGGGGGAAAGAAAAGCTAAAGAAGTAATGGTAATACCATCTTCAGCATGATGGCGGTCTGAACACAGTGGTGCCATCTTCCTTGTCTTCTCTGACACATTCTTGAGACACCAGTTGTCCCTCCCTGAGGAAAATCTCTTCAGATATTGAATTGACCAGTTATTTGGAAATCAATAAATCATTCGAACAACTAAGCCAATATTCTTTCCTTCTTGCAGAGAAATTTGACTACATTATATTGTCATTTTGTGTCAATGCCTGCAGGGTATATATTCCTTATCCCCTTTCAATGGGGAAGCCCCACGTTTCATGCGGGAGAAGCTTTTGCAATGATGGCTGCTTCTTTTGTTTCACTTTTTGAGGTCACTTCTGCATCAAGTATGCGTGTCTGGTTCACTAGCTAGCTACTCTGTTACCCCTTTTTCAATTTACTTCTGAAAGCAGAAATTTGTACGCAACAAAATGGTTCATTATCATAAGCTTTTGTGTTAAAACATACAAATCTGCAAAACATGTTTTCATCATTCTGGAATTGGAGAAAAAAAATGCAAATGCAAAAAGCTTTCATTTTCGATAATTTTACCCCCTTTAATTTGCAGTCTACTGGTACATTTTTTGCGACATCAAGATATGGCAGCGCCACACCTGTTCCACCTTCCGTCATTGGCCGTGGTGCTGGCTGGCTGGTAGGGCATGCTTATATGATGGCTCATTTCCGCATTTTGCTTCTTCTTTAGTCCTAGAATAAAGTTTTGTTGCTTCATCACTTTTAAACATTTGATGGATTTTCAGGGAATTGGAGTTTTGCTGAATGACATGTTTGGCTGTCTAACTGGTGCTTCTGCATCAGTGTAAGAATCTCAAACCTTATATACTGTTCTTTCTGGCACAAACTATTATCAAGTATTGGAGAACCAGATCTTCTAGCTCCACTTCTAAGTCTAGTTTGTTGTATAGTGGGTTTATTTTGGATGTCATCAATGAATACTGATTAAATCTGACACAGCTGATAAAAGATAGTCCAATATGATACATACCATCTAAAATGTCATATCCTTCTCGGACTCCTTTTGTGGGGGGAGGGGAGTTGGGAGAAAATGGGGGACTATTTTGAGTCTTGTGGCAAGAGTCGCTCACTTGGACTGCAAATTTATCCCCAGATGTAGGAAGGCATCCAACCCAAGCATGTTCCATATTCCCTAATTATGTTTGCCTACTATGCTTTCCTACAGGGAAAATGCAGGTCTATTGGCATTGACAAGAGTTGGAAGTCGAAGAGTCATCCAAATATCAGCAGGGTTTATGATTTTCTTCGCTGTATTTGGTATGCTAGCTCAGTGATCAAACTTTACCAATTCACGCTTTTTTGCTTGTCGGCAAAGCACTGCTAGGTGGCAGTCAATCGTAAAATCTAACAAAATTCGCTGGTGAGGGCCTGAGTTTTAAGTGTTAAATCTGAACCACAGTTAAGGCTCTAAACCATGCATTTGAAAGCAGCATATCATGCTCTTTTTAATTAGAATGTAGAATAAAAGACATCCAAATGATCACCGTCCATTGATTACTGCTTTCTTGGTACTGTTGAGCTCAGAATTAATACGTCTGAAATGTGGAAATTTAGTCATGCAAATTGAATTTTAGTCAAGGTTTTTCTTTTAATTGTGTCGCTAATGTGGGTAACCGACGTCCTTGACCAGGAAAATTTGGAGCACTTCTTGCTTCTATACCTCTACCGATCGTAGCAGCTTTGTACTGTGTGTTCTTCGGCTATGTCTGTATGTATTTCTCATTGACAGGACATAGTGCTCAATGTTGCTTCTTCAGTAATTAGAACCTGACACCAAAAAATGCATTATATTAACGTTGGTCCATGTTGTTGCATTCAGCTTCTGCAGGTCTTGGTTTTCTCCAATTCTGCAACCTGAACAGTTTCAGAACAAAATTTATATTGGGCTTTTCTTTCTTCATGGGCCTTTCAATCCCACAATACTTCAGAGAATACTATCACACAAGTCCTGCACACGTTCACGACAGCACTGGATGGGTGAGAGTCTTGAACTAAATTGCTCAGTCTGCTCTGATATCTCACCCTTCATCCTTCATCCTTCATCCTTCATCCTTCGTCCAATATATGTATGTCGACCTTATGCCATTGGCATTTGACATAATTTTGTTCAATACGTTGCAGTTTGACGACATAGTGAGTGTCATCTTCATGTCCCACGCAACAGTGGCTGCACTGGTTGCTTTGATTTTGGATTGCTCACTCTCTCGTGAAACCGAAGCCGCCCGAAAAGACGCTGGTTTGCATTGGTGGGAGAAGTTCAGCTTGTATACTTCGGACGTCCGAAATGATGAATTCTATGCTCTGCCATGCCGGCTGAATAAAGCTTTTCCCTGCCCTGTAAACCCATGAGAGACTGTCTACTGTCTACAACTACTGTTCCTGAAGTTCTTCCGCTGTTCCCACTCCTCATTAGGGGTGGTTAACGGTAGTGTAGGTGACGGTTTGACAAAAATCGTCACCGTCACCGCAATTGACGGAATCACATATTTGACACCGTCACTGCACCGCTAAGACACAATAACCGCTCTTACCGGTGATGATATTAACGGTAACGGTTAGATGATAACCGCTTAAACCGTGTAAGTGTCAGGCCAAAAAAATAGTTTTTTTTTTTACATTTCATTTTTTTCACTGTTTTGGACTCTTTTTCTTGAGTTTTTTTGGACCATTAATACCATTTAATCATGTTAAATGGACAAATATCATAACTTATTCAAACATAATATCATAATCATAACAAATATAATAAGTTGTCCCAAAGTCCAACATAATATCATATTCAAACATAAAGACTAAAGTCTAATAAAAATGTCCAAAAATGTGACATAAACCAATTAACATATTCCAACAAAAGTCCAATAAAAGTATGTCACATAATCAATAATCATCTAAAGTCTAAACTAGGGGTTGTTATTGGTAGTGTAGGTGACGGTTTGGCAAAAACCGTCACCGTCACTGCAAATTGACGGAATCACATATTTGACACCGCCACCGCACCGCTAAGCTACAATAACCGCTCTTACCGGTTCAGGTACCGGTAACGGTGACGGTTAAACCGCCACCGCCGGTGAAAATGAATACCCCTACTCCTCACATCACACTAGAGGGAGACGAAGATGAGCTTTGAAGAGTTCTTCCAGACTGTGTCGTTAATATACCGTCTTAAATCTTCCACATATTTCTGCTACTACGTACGACTAATTCTTTTCCAGTTTGAGGTAGTTAGATTGTCATAAGTTCCTGCCTGCCTTTACTTTCTCCTTTTTTTTTTTTTTCCTCCCACGCAACAAACCTTCATTCTGAAGAGCAACAACCCCTCGAGGGGTTCAAAAGCCAAATCCTGTATTAACAGTACAGCATGAAATGAAAACGAATAATGCCAATAAAATTATTATCCGCGGCTTTAAGAAATCCGCCATAAAATTAGCTTGCCTGAAACTTTGGTAAGACTCCACGATAGTCTACTCAATGTCATCTCAGCTTGTGGGGTTGATTACCTTACAAAGTAAACAAAACTGGATATATATTCGAAGTCATATGTTTCTTCTTCTTTTTCGTTGTTTTTAGGTACTCCTATATTATACTCGGACGCATTTGCAAACCTTAATAATGTAAAATATTTAGGAAATGCTGTGAAAAATGAGAAGATTGAAGTTTTTATTGGGTTTTGTGAGAATGTAATTTAAAAAAGTAGAATTTTATAGGAATAGGTAAAAAAGTAAAGAAAAAGAGATGAAGAATTTTACAAGAGGATGAAAAAGTGAAAAAAAAGAAGATGATTTGAGTTAATTTTTTGTGTTTATTATAACAAACAGAGCTGATTTGATGAGAGAAAGGGAGATTATTTTAAATTTATTTTATTATTTTTTTTTAATCAAAATTTTTGAATCAGTTGTATTTACGAACTAAAATTTTAAAATAAAGAAATTTTTTAGATAATTTAAGAGTTTACAAACGCACCCTAAAACGTACATAAGTGTTTATCCTAAGGTTCAAATATTAACAAGAGAGCATGTTGCAAACAAATATAAATAAATAATAGCTTGGGAGTCCATTACAGCTGGATGATATTCTACAAAAAAAAAATATTTTAAGAGATTCAAATAATAGAAAGAAAGGACACATCTTATTTAATACGATAACAGTTTCGAATGGTAAAATAAAAGTATTATCATTCCTTGGTTAATCCTTTGATACTATTTAATAAAGGTTTATGTGAATTCTAATTTTCTTGCTTTATTTTTCTCAAGCATGTAATTAGCTAGCTACGGCAAATTTCAAAGATACCTCTCTTTTTTTTTTTGTGTGTGTGAATGATGTAGTCTGCTTATAATGGTCCTTTTATATTAATAGAATTTGGTCGCCGGAGACGGGTATATTATTACATTAACATAGCTAAATATCATTTATAGATGAAATTTGCAGACACGTCACCACCAATAAAACAATGACACGTGTTTGATGTGCTGATTGGGCACATCCTTTATCCACCTTGCGCGCCACATATCAGATAAAATCTCGGCTAAATTACTCTGTACGTTCCTAGGGTTTAACATTTTCTCAGTTTGGTCATCAGGATTCACTTTTCCCTAAAACTATCCTTGGGGTTTGGACTCATTCCCAAATAGATCCCGCCGTCAACTTAGTGGACGGAAATGCACACGTGACTAACGACTTACACGTGAAAATTGACAACTTGATTAAAAAATATCGCCCAATCGCAAGGTGACACGTGTTCGTAAAATAAAAAATAAATAAAAATATAATTTATTTTATTTTTTCAAGGATCGGGGGGGTCTGGCCGCCCAGAACTGGCAGTGATTTGGGGCGGTGGGGACCTCCCCCATCCCGCAACAACCCATTGTGTAGCTAGCATGCCCAGACGAACCTTCTTCTTTGGTTGTCCATCATCTTCTTCCTCCTCCATGGCCAATCCAGTTAAAGAGTAAAACATTAGCTCATTCCAGTTAAAGAGTAAAACATTAACATATACATAAGGAGAATCTCATTACCTTCTGGGCACCCTCAGTGTTGATTGGCTTGATATCTAGATTTGGACAGATAATTCCATCAAATAGTGAAATATATTTTGCATAATTCGGTTCTTCATCAAACCTCAAGTTCACCACATGTTCAACAAACTGTCTGAAAGGTGATGAACATAAGCAACACAAGGTCTCTGGAGATGTTGCCGCCATCTTCTTCTTGCAAACGAGGAACCCTTTATTCTCTCCCTGAAGATACCGTTGAGTTAAAACACTATATGATAAACGAAACACAAGCTTCTATAATTTGGAAAGGATAAACCTGGTACCCCTGCCAAGGTAGACGACCTCGAAGAAGGAAAATAAGTGTATACGCAAGAGATTCTTGATCATCACTTCTGCTACTAGTTCTCCCTAAATGAGCATGCACACTAGCGTAACGTACCATTCCCCTGTCAAACCATAAAATAGTGTCATTAAGAAGGGACTAAATTAGGAAGATGGATAAACGTCCAGAGAAAATAAAACTACATAAACATTTTGCATAAATCCGATCACGATTGGTGGTCGTGCCTGAAAACGTCCAGAGTTGGGAACATTGGTGAGGCCTGGCCACCCTCATGCTGCCATTGTTTCTCAGTCTTTGGCTTAGAGAGGAGGAGAGAGAGACTTGGGGCGGTTCTTTATTACATCCCGGGTTGAGGATGGATTTGGAGGAGAGATTCATGGACGAAGAGGTGGAGAGGCGCGACGTGAAGCAGATGAAGAGCTCATTGATTCCATTTTCTCTTTTTTGTTTTTGTTTCTACTGTTCGGTAACTTTTCACTTTGTCTCGGCCAGATCCCCTAGCGGCCGGTGGAGGAGGACTCCACCGGGAGATCCTTCCCTTTTTTCCAAAAAAAAAAAAAAAAAAAAAATTATATATTTTTTTATTAATATTAGCTTTATTTGTTATTTTTTTAAAAAAAATTATTTTTTATTTTACTGACACGTGTCACATTGCGATTGGACGGTATTTTTTTAATCGAGCTATCAATTTTCACGTATAAGCCGTTAGCCACGTGTACATTTTCGTCCACTAAGTATACTGCAGGATCTATTTGGGAATGAGTCCAAACCCCAGGGATAGTTTTAGGGAAAAGTGAACCCTGGGGACCAAATGAGGAAAATGTCAAACCCCAAGAATGTACAGAGTAATTTAGCCTAAAATCTATAATTACAACACATTCCACTCAACCTCACTTAAATCAAAACCGGGGACGTCTCTTGTTGTTAGCCCAAGGTTGTTTTATAAACAATCTATAAATGATTTTGATGACAACAAAAGTTTCTAAGTAATTGAGGACTTTAGAATTTATTTTGTCAATCCACAAATTCCAAGTTATATTTCAATAGGATTGAATTTATCTCTCTATAAGTCTTCTTAATATACTAAAAGTCTTTACACATGATGCTTGATAAATTCTTCAAGATATGGACACTTAAAATAGTTATGGAATGGGATGAAAACTTCATAAACACTGATTTTTGTCTCCAGGACTTTTAGGTGTCGACACATTCAGGACATGTGTCGACACATTGCACTAACACCCGAGACATGTTTTTCTAGGTAAAGAATACACTAACGATGAAAATGGTGAGAAAAATTCTGAGGTGCTTACCTAAAGCTTGGGAACCCAAGGTCACTGTTAGGCTAAAGACTTGACCAAGCTCTCATTAGATGAACTTATGGGTTCTCTCATGACACATGAGATGGACTGAGGAAAGGGAGATGAGGAAGAAGGCAAAGGAAAGAGAGGAATTGCCTTAAAAGCCTCATGCTCAAGTAGTGATGAGTCTTTCGAAGACGATGAAGAAATGACATTATTCACCAAAACGTTTAAGAAGTTCTTTCGGAAGAAACAAGGAGGAAGAAGATTTCAAAGAAAGACAAGCCACAAAGGGGATAATAGCAAGAAAAAGGAAATTATTTGTTTCGGATGCAAAAAACTGGGTCGCATAAAGACGGACTGTCCCAACCTTGAAACCCACAAGAAATCCAAGATTTTCAAAGACAAGAAGAAAGCCTTCTTGGCTGCATGGGGAGAATCCGATGATAGTGACAGTGAAACCGATGTTGAAGAAGTGACAAACCTATGCTTTTATGGCAAAGGATGATGACGAAGAGGTACAAGAATCTTCAACTCCTTCATTTTCTTTTGATGACTTGCAAGAAGCTTTTAATGAACAATACATTGAATTAAAAAACATATTTTCAAAATATTGTTGTCTAAAAAAGAACCATGAATTGCTCATTCAAGAAAGTGATTCTTTAAAATGTCAAGTTATCTCTCTTAAAGAGAATCTTGTAAAAGTCACAAAAGAAAAAGTAAATGTTATACAAGAAGAGTCAATAGATTTAAAATTAGAAAACAATTTTTTAAAAGAAAAAGTTGAATCTCTTACTCATGATCTTGCTAGATTTACTCAAGAAAAAAAAAACCTTGAAATTCTTCTTGACTCACAAAAGTGTTGCTTTAACAAAAATGGCATTGGGTATAATTCTTTAAAGAATAAAAAATCTTATTCTTATATGATTACAAAATCTTCTCCATCATTTATTATGTGCAACTTTTGTGGGAGAATGGACACATTTCACATACTTGTCCAACAAGAAAGAAAACTACCCAAGGAATCAAATTTGTATGGATTCAAAAAGACAGGATGAATGAATTTGATTATAACACCAAAGGACCCAAAAAGATTTGGGTACCAAAGATGAAAGATTGATTCATTTTGCAGGTGTGTTTGAAGACAAAAAATACAAAGTAACATTGGGTTCTTGATAGTGGATGCTCCAAGTATATGATTGGAGACAAGAGTTGGTTCAGCTATCTTTGTCTAAAAGGAAAGGGTCCGGTTACCTTTGGTGATAATGACAAAGGGAAAATTCTTGGCATTGGTAGCATTGGTATGTATCCTAATCCCATAATTGAAAATGTGCTTTTTATTGATGGATTAAAACACAATCTTCTAAGTATAAGTCAATTATGTGATAAGGTAACCGAGTCATCTTTGAATCATCTATGTGTCTTGTTGAAAACATAGAAAGCAAGAAAGTCTTGTTTGTTGGGCTTAGATTTGAGAATATGTATACGGTTCATTTAGAGAGCATCTCCTCAGAAAACATAAAATGTCTTTTATTTCTAAATGATAAAGATAGTTGGTTGTGGCATATAAGGCTTGCTCATGCAAGTATGAACTTGATTTCAAAACTAGCCAAAAAGGATTTAGTTTTTGGTTTGCCTAACCTTACTTTTGAAAAGAACAAAATTTGTGAAGCTTGTCAAAAAGGCAAACAAATCAAAACCTTTTTTAAGCCTAAAAATGTTGTGTCCGCTTCTAGACCACTTCAACTTCTACATATGGATCTATTTGGCCCAACCCGAACATTAAGTTTGAGTGGCCAACGTTATGACTTTGTTGTAGTTGATGATTTTAGTAGATTTATATGGGTCATATTTCTAGCTCATAAAGATAAGGCTTTTCATGCTTTTGAAAAACTTAGCAAGAAAATTCAAAATGAAAAAGGATTTGCTATTTCTAGCATAAGGAGTGATCATGGAAAAGATTTTGAAAATTCCTCATTTGAAAAATTTTGTAGTGAAAATGGTGTTAACCATAACTTCTCGGCTCCTAGAACTCCTCAACAAAATGATGTTGTAGAGAGAAAGAATAGGACTCTTGAAGAGATGGTTAGAACCTTGCTATGTTAAAGCAACTTGCCTAACTATTTCTGGGCTGAGGCCGTTAGCACAAGTTGTTATGTTATAAATCGTTGCATGATTAGACCTATTCTTAAGAAAACTCCTTATGAGCTATTGAATGAAAGAAAACCCAATATTGGCTACTTTCATGTCTTTGGTTGCAAATGTTTTGTACTCAACAACAACAAAGACAATTTGGGTAAGTTCGATGTCAAGGCGGATGTTGGTATATTTCTTGGGTACTCAAATTTTAGTAAAGCATTTCGTGTTTTTAATAGAAGAATCAATTCATGTTGCTTTTGATAATTTGACATACTTGTGAGAAAAGATGATGAGGATATTGTAGATCTAAATAAAGAAGTTGAAAATCTTACAATTGACAAGGACAAAGTAGACACTCTTGAGAAAGAGCAAGAACCTCAAAATATTCAACAAGAGTCTCAACAAGATAAAGATGATCTACCTAAATCATGGAAATACATCAAAAGTCATCCTCTTCAGCAAATCATTGGTAATGTAGAAAAAGGGATAAGCACTCGCTCTTCTTTAAATCAAGCTAATAATTTTGCTTTACTTTCACAACTTGAGCCTAAAAGCTTTCTTGAGGCAAAAGATGATGAAAGTTGGATCCATGTCATGGAAGATAAATTAAAACAATTTGAGAAAATCCATGTATGACATCTAGTTCCTAGACCCAAGGATTATCCAATTATTGGTACAAAATGGGTTTTTAGAAACAAAATGGATGAATCCGGAAAAGTTGTAAGGAACAAAGCAAGACTAGTAGCCCAAGGGTATAATCAAGAAGAATGAATAGATTTTGATGAAACTTTTGCACCCGTTGCCCGTTTAGAATCAATTCGAATGCTACTTGTTTTTGCTTGTTTCAAAGATTTTAAACTCTTTCAAATGGATGTAAAAAATGTCTTTTTAAATGGATTCCTCTCTGGGGAAGTATATGTTGAGCAACCACCAGGTTTTGACGATGAAAATCTTCCTAAACATGTGTATAAGCTCACAAAAGCACTTTATGGTTTGAAACAAGCATCACGGGCAAGGTACGAAAGGTTGAGTTCATTTCTTATTGAAAATGATTTTTCACGAGGTAAAATTGATACTACGCTTTTTACTAAAGAGAAAAACAATGATTTGTTGATTGTTCAAATTTATGTTGATGATATCATTTTTGGATCAAGTAATGAAATCTTGTGTCAAGAGTTTTCACAAGTAATGCAAGGTGAATTTGAGATGAGTCTCATGGGGGAATTGAACTATTTCCTTGGACTTCAAATCAAACAAAGCAATGAAGGGATCTTCATCAACCAAGCAAATTATACAAAAGATCTTCTCAAGCGTTTCTTTATGGAGAGTTCAAAAACAATAAGCACACCTATGAGTCCATCAACAAAGATGGAAAAAGATGAAAATGGTAAGGATGTGGACCAAACCAAATACCGAGGTATGATTGGATCCTTACTCTATCTTACCGCTAGTAGACTGGATATAATGTTTAGCGTTTGCATGTGTGCTAGATATCAATCGTGTCCTAAGGAATCTCATCTCATTTCAGTTAAACGAATTTTTAGATATCTTGTTGGAACTCAAAATCTAGGATTGTTTTATCCTAAGAGTGTTGAATTTAATTTACTAGGATACTCGAATGCAGAATATGTTGATTGTAAAATTGATAGAAAGAGTGCTAGTGGTGCTTGCCAATTCCTTGGCCCCTCACTAGTTTCTTGGTGTTGCAAAAACAAAACTTCGTAGCTCTATCAACTACGCAAGCCGAGTATATTGCTGTGAGTAATTGTTGTGCACAAGTTTTATGGATGAAACAACAACTATAAGATTTTAATCTTCATTACTCTCTCGTCCCAATAAAATGTGACAACACTAGTGCTATAAACCTTACTAAAAATTCAATTCAATACTCTAGGAAAAAACACATTGAGATAAAGCATCACTTTATTCGTGATCATGCTCAAAGAGGGGATATAGTTCTTGAGTTTGTAAATATCGACCTTCAATTGGCGGATATTTTCACAAAACCACTTAATGAGGATAGATTTTGTTTTATTCGACAAGAGATAGGATGAGATTTCCTTTGGATTAATGTGATTATATATGCCTATTTTATTGTTTTGAATATGCTTCTTGATTACTTAGAACATGACTTGATCAATATGCTAAAATGCTTTATGATGATATAAGTTCAATTGATTTTGTTGAAAATTCTCTGAAAAAAATTTTCTTTGCATAGAATGTGTCAACACTTGGTAATTCAAATATTAACACATCTGGTTTTTATGGCGTTTTGCACCAAGGAAGTATGTGTCGACACTTATGAGTTCATGTGTCAACACATTAGCTTCAGTTCTTGAGCTCCTTCAAAAAATGGCTCTCGGGTACATGTGCAATGTGTCGACACATTGATACATGTGTCTACACATATATCGGGCACAGTGTTTTTAAAAAAGGGTACTCGCGTTTTATATTAAGCCTCTTACGGCAAGGGTCAGCACATTTCCCCCCTTTTCTATTCGCAGACCCCTCTCTCTCACCCTAGCCGAGCCATTTTCTCTCTTCCCCACGAAATCCTCTCACCGGCTGGCCTTCCTCTCAAAATCTTACCGTTGACAACACCCCTGCTCTTGCCGAGATGTCCTCCAGTCGCCCCAAGCGCTCCAAATCTCAGACACCTTCTTCGGCTAGTTCTAGAGCAAAGAAGAAAGGGAAAAGTTTGGAAGAAGCAATGCCCTCCACGGAAGCCTACATCTACAGGTCAGTGTTTGTAAAAATCGATTTCTACAAGATTTTAGGGCTAGGAAGGTTATTGGTGGTAGATGTGATTTCACATGGTTCAATGATAATGAGTTTGATTTGAAGGAAATGTTTGAATATCAAGGATGGGGAGTGTTTGTAAATTTGAAGGTTGATTGTTATATTTATCTTGTGAAATTGGTATATGCAAATCTTCAACACACTACTTCCGAATCAATCACAAGCTATGTAAATGGGAAAATTTTGGATTTGTCTGCAACTTCTTTGAATAATGTAATTGCTGCTCCCAATGGGGGAAAGAAGTTCTTTGATGCTTACACTTGGATGGGGATGGCAGAGGTAGAACCTCTAAATATACTTCGGGTTGTGTTGGATAATTCAACCCTAAACAAAGTGTTTAAACCCACTGCTAGTGACTTGACAGTCCATAGAAGGATTTTACATCACATGGTGTGCCATGTAATTTTGCCAAGGACTGGTAAATTTGAGTATATCACATTTTTGGAGTTGTTTATCATGTATTGCTTAATCACTCGTACTCCAATAAATCTTGGCCATCTGTTGATAAACCACATTAAGGCAGCCTCTGAAAAGAAAAGACAAGGACTGCCTTATGAGATGTTTTTCACCCATTTATTTCATGCCTTTGATATAGAAGTCTCTATGGAGGTTAGAGAAAAACCCAAGGATTCACAAAAGTATAACCAGAAAACACTCAAGTTGATGAGTTTTATGAAAAATGAGGATGGAGATTGGGTGAAGAAAACAATAGTAACTCCTCAAAACTTTGGTGATAAGGGGTCCGGGTCTGAAGAGGATAGTGATGAGGATGATGCTGAAACCGCGGCTGAAACTCCTATAGAGGAGCATACTCCCTTATCTGTCTCTCCTCCACCTTTTGGATATACCTCCCGAAAGGTTTCTGCTTGTAGCTCCCATCAGCCTCGCATATCCAGAACTAGCAAAAAGCTAGTTGGGGGGTGTGATTGTATCACAATTTTGTTAGTTTATCACTTGAGAAAATTCAACAATTACACCATTTCCACTAGAAAATGAGAAAATTATGCTTTGGGCATTAGTATGAGGCGAATTGTTAATTTTGACAAAAGCAAGTGTAATTGATTAAATTTAAGTTATTTGTTTTCTCTCTTCTCACCATATTTTCGTGTCTCCATTTTCATAAATATGTTTGGAATATAAGGCTCAGTAGCATAATTCTTGACTATTTGAAATTCTAAAGTTGGCTTGATTTCCTTTTATTCCAACAGCCCAAGTATTTCCCAGAGTACAAACTTTGACAAGAATTGCAAGAAAGCCGAGAGACTTGGGCAAAGCGTGTGGAGCTTTGAAACAGAAACTTGAAAGAAAAGGCTGAAGACTTGAAACAAGAGCTGGACCGAAATATGTAAAGGAGCTGGACTGAAACTTGTAAATGGGCCGAACTAATCAGAAGGAAAAGGCTGGCCCGAAACCTGCAGAAAAAACAAAGAAGAAGCCCATTTGGACGTGAAGAAGAGAGGACTCTCGGCAAAAAGGAAGAAAGGAGGGTAACTTTTAACGGAAAAAAAGAGGAGACTTCGGCTAGAGGGAATGCAGCAGATTATTTATTTATTCAGCAGTTTTTCTTTTTGTTTTATTAGGCAGCAACTTTTCGGTGACTTTAGTTTTTGGGTGACCTAGACCTAGGGGGCAGCTGGGGTTTTTCTATTCGGTGCTTTGGAGAGTTTCATCCGGCTGCTCTTATTTCTTAACCATTCGGCTGTGTTTTAACTTCTTCAGCTGCTGTAGCAACTTTTCGGTGCTCTAGTGTTGTATTCAGCAGCTTTTATTTTATATTCGGTGGCTCTTTGTTATAGACGGCAGCAATATTTCATTCGGCTGCCTTGGAGAATTTCATTCGGAGCTTTAGTTCTTTTTCATTCGGCAGCTGTAGCTTTTTCATTCGCTCTAGTTTTTCAGTGACTTTAACTATTCGGTGACTTTTGTTTTTCATCTGCTCTAGCTTTTTCATTCGGTGGTCTTGTGTTTTTTCGGTGCTCTTGTTTTTCATTCGTCTAGTTTTCTTTAACAGCTTATTTTTTTTCGGTGCTTAAGCTTTTCATTCGGAGGAGTCTTTTTGTTTTATTAGGCGGCTGAAACTTAACTTTTCGGACCTAGTTGTTTTTCATCCGTTGGTTGTAGTTTTCTTTCAGCTGCTCTTGTTCTTTTCTTTCGGCTGCTTTAATTTTTCTTCAGCTTTAGTGTTTCTTTCGGCTGCAACCCGTAGAGACCAAGAGCGGTAGATTTTGGCTTGTTTTTCTTCACAATTTTGAGAATAGATCTTGTTGCATTTGGTTCTTTATTTGAGAGTTATTTTTATTGCATTATCTTACTGTTGTGTTGATCGAACCTTCTATTATGATTGTACTTTCACTTTAGTTGCAAAAATATTCCAGATTTGAGGTGGAATCGAATGCCATGTTCCTTTTAATCTTTAGATTTGAGTTTTGCTTTGGTTGAATGATTAAAGTTCTATTTTATTTCTTTAATGTTAGATTAGTATTTAAGTTTGTGTTTATTAATTCCATCTCATGCTATTTAATTATCGTGTTTGATTGTTAACATTTCATTAGTCTCCTAGCGTTTAGATTAATCGCAAATCAAAAATCTCAAAAATCATGGATGGTAACCTAAAACCAAATTTTTCCCTTTGTAAATATCATTTTCATTGTAAATAGAACATAGTTTTCGTTTATCGTAATGGTGATTGGAATGAAAGATTGAACACATCGTTCCTTGTGGAGATGATCTAGGACTTCCCTAGTATTACTTGACAACCTCCTATGCTTGGGAGTAATTCGCTAATCATTTTTAGTTGAGTCATTGGGCAGGAATATGGAGGATTTGGCCAACTCTATGAAGACTGGGCTTGAAGACATCAAGAAGATGCTTGCTGACCATAATGAACATCTTGGGATTATCTCTAAGGATATGAGGAATCTCAAACATCAAGTCAACAATAGCATCACAGTGGCCAGCAATGTGATTCAACATTCAGTGGATGAATTTACTTCTACATAAGAAATTCTCAAGCAAAATATGAAAACACCTTGCTGAAGATGTGATCAAGGCTACTGAGATCCATTTGGATGAAGATCGCAATCTTCACCCCCGAGTGATTCGATGGACTTATTGGTTCTCCACCACCTGGGTCAACTGGCTGAAGAAGTTTGATGTGGATCATTCACCTCCTCCCTTTGATTCCCCATAGTCTTCTTGATTGACTCTCCCCACAACTTCTTACCTTTTTAACCTCCTCCCTTACTTGTTCTTTTTGATGATGCCAAAGGGTGAGAAAATGTATATGTGCTGAACTCATAGCTTTTTTAGAGAACATTTCTATTAGAGAACTTTTAAATCCATTCTCTGTTTATAATGTCTATTTGAATTTCTGGATCTATAATATTATCTATGTTCTCTTTTAAATTGAGATGTGTTGATTATGTTCATAATATTTATATATGATTCTCTATATCTTGAAACTTGCTTGTTGATATTCTCTATGGAAGTTCTATGAAGTTTTTGAGAAGTGCTTATTTCACTTCCTTATGAACCTGTGTAAATTTCTCAAGAGGTAGTCTTTCTATCTCTCAAAACTCTCTCTATATGAAGTCTTGGGTTCTGTTGATAATCTTTGGAGTTTGTGGGGATTGGAGGAAGTTCATAGAAGTGCTTTCTTATGTTTTAAATTTTAGGAAACCTTCAACTACAAAGGGAACTCTAGGAAATTTTTTATAAAATTCTAAAGTCTATTTGCTAAAAATGACATGAAAAACTCCTGCTTGTTATCAGGGGGAGCTTTTCTATTTGTTAGCAAAAATTTGTTTTTAACATGTTTTGGTATCATCAAAAAGGGGGAGATTGTTAGCCCAAGGTTGTTTTACAAACAATCTATAAATGATTTTGATGATAACAAAAATTTCTAAGTAATTGAGGACTTTAGAATCTATTTTGTCAATCCACAAATTCCAAGTTATATTTCAATAGGATTGAATTTATCTCTCTATAAGTCTTCTTAATGTACTAAAAGTCTTTACACATGATGCTCGATAAATTCTTCAAGTTATGGACACTTAAAATAGTTTTAGAATGGGATGAAAACTTCAAAAACACTGATTTTTGTCTCCAGGACTTTTAGGTGTTGACACATTCAGGACATGTGTCGACACATTGCACTAACACCTGAGACATATTTTTTTAGGAAAAAACATGTGTCGACAGATTGACCCTATAGTGTCGACACATTGCACTTACACTCGAGACATGTGTCGACACATTGACCTTATGGTGTCGGCACATTGCACTGACTCCCGAGCACTAATTTTTAGTCCAAATTTTATGTGTCAGCACATGCTAGTTGAAGTGTCTACACATTACAAGGGTTTGAGGATTTTTCAGAATGACATCGGAGACATCAAATCGTTCCTCATTTCATGGGAAACTTTTCAACGGCTATTCTCACCTACCCACTCGACCGTTGAAGACAAAATTGCTTAAATAGAGGATCGGTTGTTGAAGAAGACAAGAAGCTCTCACCTACACGACGACTTTGCATTTACTCTATGACCTAACTTCTTGAAAAAGAGAGAACTTTGAAGAAGAGTGAAGTTCCGCACCAAACCAGAAGATCTGCTATTTTTCCATGCCATATTCCTAGTCTTCTATTGTACATCTTATCCTCTTCACATAGTTGGCGTCACACATTTGTAAATTCGGCTTCAAAGAGCCAAATCATGATTTTTCATTTCATACCCCTTCAAGTTAAATCTTTTGAGTTTTGGGTAAACACTGAGCCCTACTCTTGTGAGTCGAAGAAATCCCTAGGTATTGGGATTTGAGAAGAGGAGTTAAAGCGTAAGCTCAAGAAACACTTTGTGAAGGTTCCTTAGCACCTGGGAAGCTAAGGTGTACTACCTATTTGATTGTTAGTGAAGAAAGCTCAAGGAAGTCAATAGCCTTGGGGGTGGATGTAGGCAAGTGTTTTGGCCGAACCACCTAAAAATCACGGTGTCATCTCTTCAAGTTTCATTATTTCTATTACTCTTTACTGCCGTTGTTTATAGTGATTGTTTGTGATTGGTGTTTTAAATCTCTTAGAAATTGTTGAATTTTATTAAAACCCAATTCACCCCCCTCTTGGGTTGCTACATAGACTTTCACTTGCAAAATCTCAATCCCTTGCCCATTTTTTCCCCAAATCTAATAAGAACCTGTTACACGTCCAGAACTAAGAGGGTTCAATGTTCGAGAAGACACGAGGTGGGGAACTCATGAGAAGATTCGAGATATGTTGGAAGATGAGTCGCTTTGGTTATGTGCGTGAAGGGTTGGATGCTTTGTTATGTGCAGGAATGGGCTGGAGCTGTGCGTGGGTGGACCATTAGTCAAAGCCCAGTAGTCAATTGCAGTGTGGGCTGGACCGTAGCCCATGGGCTTCCAATTTTCTAGGAATTCTGTTATGTTTGTTTCGTAGAATCTTTTACGGTTTTTTCGAGTATATTGTAATGGTGATTTCGCCCCTGCGTGGGTATCAGACAATCAAGCTACCTTCTAGAATTTCCTGTTTTCTTTCAATTTTTCAGGAGGCTGCCAACCTCGAATTGGCCAGATCTATCTACAAAGTTACTTTAATCACTATCATCTTTCACTACAAGTTGAGTTGTTTCTTAAGTGGACTCAAAGATGAGATAAGACTTCCAGTGAGAATGTTTAACAACCTCAACCTGATTACAGCCTATGGCCTAGCCAAAATTCTGGAAGAACACGTGCTGTTAAATATAAAATTCACCAGAGGCTTATTACCCACCCCACCATCCTAAAACCAACACATTACTCCTCATTCCACTACTTACCACCAACAACACAACCAAAATATTACCCCTCATTCATCTACCTACAACACGCAGCCCAAAAATACTTTTTCCATCCATAAATTAACACCCTACCAAATGAAAGAGAGAAGAGAGAAAGGATTGTGTTACAATTGTGATAGAAATGGTCAACCAAGCAGGTTTGTAAGAACCCCAAATTATTCATAATGGATTAGATTCTGGGTGATTCCATTGACACTATACCACTGAAGAAATAATAAGTGAGGAGGAAGAAGAGGTTCTAGAAATGATTGAAATAGAATCGGAGATATCCTTGCATGCCTTGACAGGATCTTTGAATCCTAAGACTATGAGGGTGGTGGGCAAGGTGGGAGGCAGCATGTGGTAATCTTAATTTATTCGGGAAGTACTCATAATTTTTTGGACCCGTCAATAGTAAAAAGGGGACAACTTAAGATTGAAAAAGGGGAGGAGTTAAGGGTGAGGGTAGAAAATGGAAAATTGCTAACTAGTGAAGGAAGAAGTGCTGGTTTGAAGATTACCATACAAGGAAATTCTTTTGTGATTGACACATATGTCTTGTCATTGGTTGGATGTGATATGGTCTTGGGCGTGTATTGGCTACGAATGTTAGGTCAAATATTGTGGAACGTTTCTGATTTAACTATGGCATTTACTTTAGATGGAAAAAAATTCAGTTGCAAGGAATGACTCCTACACAACTTATGGAGGGCAGGGAGTTGTCTAAAGTCAAAAGGGCTGGCAAGAAGGGCATTATCTTACAGCTTATGGAGCCAATGGAGTTAACCACAGCCGAGGTAGTTCATGAAATGGAATGTTTGTTGAAACAGTTTGCTGATACCTTTGAGTAACCTACTGGACTTCCACCCACCAGGATTCAAGATCATGCCATTATCCTAAAGGAGTGTACAACTCCTATTTCAGTCAGGCTTTACCGGTACCCTTTCTTTCAGAAGGAGGAGATAGAGAAAATTGTTAGGGACTTGCTGAAAACAGGGGTTATCAGATTGAGTCAAAGCCCATTTTTTCATCCCATGTTTTGCTGCTTAGGAAGTCTGATGGCACGTTGAGGATGTGTGTGGATTATAGGGCTTTGAATAAGGAACCATCAAGGATAAGTTTCATATTCCCGTGGTCGATGAATTATTGGTTGAGCTTCATGGAGCTAAATTTTTCTCTGAACTCGATTTGAGGTCGGGTTATCATCAAATCAGGGTCAGACCTGAAGAGGTTCCTAAAACAGCCTTTAGGACTCATGAGGGCCACTATGAGTTTCTCGTTATGCCTTTTGGCTTGACTAATGCCCCTTCTACATTCCAAAGTGTCATGAATGAGGTTTTCAGACCTTTCCTAAGGAAATTCCTACTGGTTTTCTTTGATGACATTCTTATCTATAGTAGAACTTGGGCAGAGCATGTGCAGCACCTAAAATTGACTCTAGAGACCTTAAGACAACATCATATGTATGCCAAGAAGTCTAAGTGCAGATGTGAGACCCCGAAGTTTGCTTTTGCTATTTTCCTATGTAATTGTTTTGATTTAATTTATGGGGTCATGTTTGGCCACCTTTTAAAGTACATTAACTAAAATGAGATTGTATTTCATAAATTTTTCCTTAAATAATTTTCTTTTCATTATGGAAGTTTTGTGCAAGTTTAATTTTATTTTCCTAAAACCCGAAACTTGCAACGTAACTTTCTCTTATGGATTTATATTTTTTTTTCATTTGCCTAGTATATTTCATAATCCTTGGAAATTAAATTATGATTTAAGATCTATATATATATATTTGCCGAAAATAATTAAATGGAAGAAAATCATGAATTTCTTTTAAGTATTGAATATTTTTGTGTGTCATTAATATGTGGCATATATTATTATTATGTGACCTAAATTAGTAGTTGAATTATCATTTGAATATTAGATGATAAGCTACTAGACATATGATAAAGTTTTAAGAGAGTTTAAAACGATAAGCAAAAACGATAAGCACACTTGCTTATCATAGTGATAAGCAAGCATAATGTATGTTAGGGAAACTTTTATGTAATAAGTTGATGTGGCTATCGTAGAGATAGGCTAGAGCCATTATCTTAAGATAAGTTGTCATGCTTATGAGATGATAAACTATGTAATTGAACTAGATAAGCTAGAGAGCTTATAGGAGATAAGTTAGGTGAAAAGTAACTAAGTTGAAAGCTAGTTGTGAGAGTAACTAGAAAGTTAGTTGTGATAGTAACTAAGTTAGTTGTATTTTAACCAAACATCATGAATGAACTAAACAAGAGGCAAACCAAGAGGTGACAAAGCCATTTACGTAGGAGTGAAAATCCATAAAGTTTGTAGGCCATGTGAGTTGTAAAGAGAGCAATTAATTGACAAGACAATTCAATGGAAGAGAAATGAGAATAAATCAAATGCAATGGCAAGAGAATCACGTAGGAAAGCAAGCATGAGGAGACAAAGTGTGATGTGAGAGAAAGTGAAAAGCCAAAAGGAGAGAAAAGACAATGGCATGGTTGGCCAAAGCTCACCCAAAGTTCACCCCTTTTTCATACTTTCTCTCTTTTCACTTTCAAACATCTCATTGTCATTTGTCATTGCAATAAATGAATATTGGGAGACTCAATTTCTTTCTATGAACTCACTCCACACTTAAGCATTTCAACTACACACCTCATTTGCTTCTCTTTGGCCGAATATCACTCCATTCAACTCTCTCTCTCTCTTTTTCCTCTCTTGACCGAATCTCCCCCTTGAGCGTAAGCTTTGTTCTTTTCTTCTTGCAACCAAATCACTCCTCTAAAGTTCTAAGGTTGTTTCTCTTCTTTAGGTGACCCAAATCCCTCTTTTGTGCAACTCATTTCTCCTCTTGGAAATTTCTATTCACCTAGCCATTTTCCCTTGTTGAAATCTACCTCACTTTCCTAAAACTAAACCATTTCAAGTTTCAAGCATTGCCTTGTTTTATTTTCCCCACCATAAAACCTACCTTAGCACCTTATAATCAAGCTTGGAACCACTCCAAAAAGGGTGAACCGAAAGTAGGGAGAAGGAAGGGTTTTGGTGAAAATTTGGTGAAGGTAGAGGTAGGCTTGATTCTACTAAGTGTTTATGCTTAAAGTTCTTTATAAATTCTAACCTAAGATATTTTATTGTGCTAGGTACTCAAGGCTTGTGATTAATCATCAAGGTAAGGCCAAAGATGTGGGTTGTTAGTTTTGAATATGGGTTGGCCGAATATCTCATAGTTGGATCTTGAGTTAGTGTCTTGATTTTTGTTAGATCTTGAGGTTATGAGATCAACCCTAGGATATATGTTAGATCTAGCAATATGTGAGCATGCAATCCGAACTCAAATGTTAGAAAGATGTTAAGGGATGAACAATGCATGTTAGTATGGTCTTAAAATGCAAAGGGTATGCATGATGTAAGTTTTGCCATTTAGGGTTGTGATTTATGGTGTTGGCCGAAACTTATAGGTGTTGAATCTCCAAATATATTTTGTTAAATGTCAATTTGATGAATAACCATGACATATATGAAGGTTTAGTGAACACATGCATATAGGCTAGATCTAGAAGTTGTGTTGTGATTGATAGATCCTAGGTTGTGAATCTGAAAATGGAGGATGAGATCACCATTGGAGAAGAAAACTTAGACAAAGAATGCTTAAAATGGTGCATGACCGAATGACCTAATGAGTGGAACCCTAATAGCAACCCTATGAATAAGATCTATGTTTATATGTGATGGATAAATGAAACTAGGGTTATGGCCAAATGGATTAGAGGATTAAAGCTTAAGTTCAATCATAGAATACACCATACAAGTAAGAGAAAACAAGGATAATAGGCTTGAAGGTTCGGGTTAAAAAGGATTAGCAAGGCCTTGTGATGTTAAGCATGGATTAAGGATTTAATTAGAGTAATTAAGTTTTGGCCAAAATCTATTAGATGCAAGTGAAGTGTAATTGTAATGATATGAATAACAAGAGAACCTTGGTCACATGAGGAGAAAATATATAGAAACTCTAATCAAGGTTAATGTCTCGGATAGCACAGAGATCTAATGTCCAAGCCAAGAGTTAATTATGATTAAGGTTAGTGATTGATTAATGAAAAGATTTAATTGAATACATGGAATAAAAGAAAGATCAAGATTTAAATCCTAAATCAATTAGTTTGTTGATTAGAGTCCTAAATGTGAATAGATATATATTGCAATAGAATTAAGTAATTAAATAACCTAAGCTTAATTCGTAGAAAGTAAAAAATTAAATAAGTTATTAAGCGGTTAAAAGAATTAAGGCAATGTACAAATCTATAATATAGAAATAAATAAATATATATAGTTGCTGTTTGAAACCGTTGCGATGGATGGGGAGTTCAAGGTTAAGAGGTGAACAAGAGGTTCAATTGGACTAAGAGAAATTCAGCAACTATATTATATCGTTGAGATTAAGTTGAGTGCTTAATTATCACTATTCGTTCCTCAGTGGATTTCAAGATAAGTTTCCTCGAATTGTTCATAGAACCGAACGTGTTGATATACTTTCATGTAAACTTAGTATATTAAGAATCGAACCTATTCTTTGTAGGCAAAGAGCCAAGTGAGATCTAAGGAGATTTGCGAGGAATACTGTAAGTGAATCTTACCCGATTTGGAAAACTGGAATGATACACTGCATGTTTTATTGTGCATGGCAAGATGTTTTTAATACAAGTGACATGTATTGTGCATAAAGAATGTTTCAAGTACGCATGATGTTTCGAACATGTCATAGCATAATCATTTGCATGAACGCATGAGAGACGTTTTGATGCAAATGAAATTACGATGTTTTCAAGAGTGGCATGGCATGTTCATTGCATAGAAACATGAAAAGTTGTTTTATGCAAATGAGAAAGAATTTATGTTATGATTAAGCCCGGGGGCTTTGGGTCAGATCCGTACCAAGTTAAGTGAGGTTCATCATTCATATCGAGGAACGTTGATCGAGAAGGATGGATGAATGGAACCTAGGACGCCCATACCGAGGGACGTTGATCGAGAAGGTTGGGTAAGTCCTTGAGGTATGTGCAACCACACCGAGGAACGTTGCTCGAGAAGGTGTGGCGCCTCCAAGGGTCATGTCTAGCCACTGAAGGACGAATGCGAGAAGGTGTGCTAGCTTGACCGTATGTAAGGTCCCCAAGGGAAATCGGGACAATTCCAATGGGAACGCACAACCCTGACTTCAGGGGTTAAATGGAGCGAATAAGCCCACAAGTATGAATAAGCGATTTTCAAGGGTCTGGGGCCAATTTCGAGATTTGAAATGTATTTGAAAAGGCCAAGAGTGGCAAGAGATTTTAGTGCATGGTATGTGCATCACGGAGCATGCATATGCATCATGGTTTTTATGCACTATCTCATGACTTACAGTTATGCATTTCTTTTCTTAACTCTACAGTGTATTGAAGTAAGTATGTTTTTAAAGCCATGTTTTATCGAAGTTCATGTTTCAAACTGTTGTTCCTTACTGAGTCTTTCGACTCATAGTTTTTAATCGTATCATTCCAGATCCACAAGAAGATTGGGGAGCAGAGGATTATCTCACGTAGAAATCCTAGGAGTTCGGGAGTTGGAGTCGGAATTGGTGAACTCCGAGTTAGCACTAGTGAGTGCTGGTTTGTTTTGAGTGGCAGTATGTTGCCCTATTACGTTTTGTATGAGTTTGAGGACAAGATGCAATGTAAATACTTTTATGAGTTATAATTCGTTTACCGAGGGGTTATGTTCATTGAGCTTGTATCTCAGCCAACATGTGGATCCTGAGTGAGTCTTCCAATGTGTATAATAAAAGTTTTTCAGCTGTAAGAGTTAGTGTAAGCGCTGGAGTGTTCCCGGGGAATGCTCGCGGCTGTCACGGTCCCTACGGGATGCCGTTCGGGGTGTGACAGCAGATTTGGGTGTCGCGATGTGGATTACTTAGGCCACATAGTCTCAGAGATGGGAGTAAAGGTAGACCCATCTAAGATTCAATCTATGATAGATTGGCCCCTTCCCACGAGTCTAAAGTCCTTGAGAGGATTTCTGGGGTTGACCGGGTACTATAGGAAATTCATAAAAGGGTATAGGTCAATTGCAGGTCTTTTGACTGCACTCCTTAAGAAAAATGCATTTGGGTGGACCTCTGCAGCCACTGAGGCCTTCCAAAATCTCAAGGCTGCAATGAATGAACCACCCATGTTGGCCCTACCAGATTTCTCTAACCCTTTTGTGTTGGAATGTGATGCTAGTGGGTTGGGTATTGGGGATGTCCTCATGCAGAGTGGGAAGCTTATTGCCTATTTCAGTCAAGCCCTCAAGGGTAAAAAATGCAGCTATATCTACATATGAAAAGGAGCTGCTAGCAGTAGTGTCAACAATTCCAAAATGGCGTCCTTACCTAATTGGGCAGAGTTTCACAGTTCGAACTGACCAACAAAGTCTCAAATATATTCTTGAACAGAAGATTGGTACCCCCTTTCAATAGAAATGCTTAACTAAATTGTTTGGTTATGATTTCAGGGTGGAGTACAAAAATGAGAAGGAAAATAAAGTTGCTGATGCACTGTCAAGAAAGGAAGAGGTGGTACCTTCTCTATCAGCCCTATCTTTTCCTACAGCTAAGTGGTTGGGGGAGCTAAGGGAAAGCTATCAAGAAGATTTTAGCAAGGAGTTGCTGGCCAAATGGGAGAGGGGTGAATTGGTCCCCGTGAAGTACATCTTCAAAAATGAGTTGTCTTATCAGGGCAGATTATATGTGGGTGCACATATCAATTTCAGAGATCTAGTTGTACAACAAGCTCATGATTAACCCATTAGAGGACACTCAAGGTATGCTAAAACACTACATCGACTTTGCAAAGATTTCTATTGGCCACATATCAAACAACACCTCAAACAATATATCAGAGAATGCAACGTATGCCAGCAAGTTAAACATGAGAATGTTGCTCCTGGGGATTTGCTACAACCCTTGTCAGTGCCAGACTGTGTGTGGACTCATATCACCATGGATTTTGTGGAAGGTTTACCACTTTCTCAGGGTTATTCTGTTTTCTATGTGGTCATGGACAAACTATCTAAATATTCTCATTTCATACCTCTTTCACATCCTTACACAGCTTCAAAAGTTTCCATGTTATTCATGACTAATATCTTTAAGCTACATGGTCTACCAGAGTCAATTATTTTAGATCATGACCTTGCATTCACAAGTAATTTTTGGAAGGCATTGTTCAAAACACAAGTTACCAAACTTGCTTATAGCATTGCATATCACCCACAGACGGATGGGCAGACTGAAATAGTGAATAAGTGCTTAGATAATTATTTGAGGTGCTTCGTGGGTGATAGGCCAAAAGACTGGTCTCAGTGGGTGTCACTTGCAGAATGGTGTTATAACACTAATTTTCATGCCTCAACTAAATTGACTCCGTATGAAATTGCATATGGACAATCACCTCCTCCACTCTTACTATACTAAGCAGGCATAACACAAGTGGCAGCAGTGGATGCAGCTTTGCGCTCCCGGGATCTGACTATGTAATTATTGAAGTAAAATCTTGTAACGACCCATGGACAAGCACTAGCCACATCTGTGCTTTGACTTCAAAAGGACTAGTCAAGGTTACTCTTGAAACCCCTTGGATCATTATAAAGCTCAGTTCAACCTAGTACGGTCCCAATGTTGGACTTGACCCTTATAGAACCAATCACTCATTCATTCTCATCTCTCACTCCATGTGGGATTCGGGGTATCACAATCTCCCCCACTTAAATCTTTGACGTCCTCGTCAAGGCCTACCAAGCCCACATTGGTGGTTACTAGGACTGCTCTGATACCATTTGTAACGACCCAAGGACAAGCACTAGCTACATCTGTGCTTTGACTTCAAAAGGACTAGTCAAAGTTACTCTTGAAACCCCTTGGATCATTATAAATCTCAGTTCAACCTATTAAGGTCCCAATGTGGGACTTGACCCTTATAGAACCAATCACTCATTCATTCTCCTCTCCCACTCCATGTGGGATTCGGGGTATCACAAATCTAGTTAGAGCTCAAAGTTGTATGAAGCACTATGCATATCTAAAACGAAGTGAGAGAAATTATTCTGTGGGTGACTAGGTATACCTGAGGTTACAACCGTATAGACAATCCTATGTGAGTCAACGCCGAAATCTTAAGCTTTCTCCAAGGTTTTATGGCCTTTCAGGTTGAAGCTCAGATCGGTGAGCTGGCATACAAACTCCATCTTCCCCCAGATCTACAGGTTCATCTCGTTTTTCACGTTTCCTAGCTGAAACGTAAGATAGGAACTCGCTGTGTTCAACTCCCTTTTTTGCCTCACGTCGACTCCTATGGGGTTTTTTAGCAAGAGCCCCATGCCATACTGAAACAAAGGGTGCGTTGTCGTGGGCATCTGCCAGTCACCGAGGTGTTGATTCACTGGTCTGGTTAGGAGATTGAAGATGCTACATGGGAGCTATTGCAGTCTATACGCCTTCAATTTCTACACCTTGTGGACAAGGTGCTTTGAAGGGGAGGACTATGTTACACGTCCAGATCTAAGACGGTTCAGTGTTCGGGAGGACACGAGGTGGGGAAGACATGAGAAAATTCGAGATATGTTGGAAGATGAGTCACTTTGGTTATGTGCGGGAATGGGCTAGAGCTGTGCGTGGGTGGACCATTAGTCAAAGCCCATTAGTCAATTGCAGTGTGGGCTGGACTGTAGCCCATGGGCTTCCAGAATTCTAGGAATTCTGTTATGTTTGTTTCGTAGAATCTTTTACTGTTTTTTCGAGTATATTGTAATGGTGGTTTCACCCCTGCGTGGGTATCAGATAATCAAGCTACCTTCTAGAATTTCCTGCTTTCTTTCAATTTCAGGAGGCTGCCAACCTCGAATTGGCCATATCTATCTACAAAGTTACTTTAATCACTATCATCTTTCACTACACTATTTCACATTATTCCGTTTATCACAAAATTACAAGCAGACTGTTACAGAACCTAGTGCCCAAATCGAAGTAGCATTGGCTTGTGCTCCAAATCAGGTACGATGTACTAAACGAAAATAATTGTAACAAATGCTGAGAAATGGGGTCGATTGGAGGAAGCTTTGTTGAAAATGGCAGCTAAAGGTTCTTTTTGCGTGGAGTGTTTGAGAAGGGGATATGGGGTGTTTAACTAAAGCTGTTCGACGAAACCAGGGGTTCTTGTCTGTAGTTGATGCTATGTGTTTTACGCTAGTGAGATGGGCTTGCAGTTGGGTTGTTGGGCTTATGCATTATGTTATTGCTTTCTTATTGTTTTATTAGTTCGGTGGGGCTAGGCGAGTTGCGGTAGGCCCACGCCCATATTATTTGGTTATTGAATTATGTTGCATTGTCAGCTTCTAGGAGATTCTTGGGAAGTTTGTTAGAGGGGATATAGGCCATCGGAGAAGAGGAAAATGGTACGTAAAAACTAAGAAGATTGACATAGGATTCCTAGAGGTTTGCTATCCTCGAAATAGCCTGTAATTTTCTTTTTCATCTTACAGCTTTTAGCTTATAGTTTTCTATTTACAGCATTATCATCAATCAAAAATTCAAAAACATTAAAATATTCAAAACCCAAATCAAGAGTGTTTGAAGTGGTATCAGAGCATTTGATCCTCCACAATGGCTGAAGGTAGCCAAATGAATTTGTTGATGGAGTCAGTGGCTGCCATGAAACAACAACAAAATGGTTATACTGAGGTTATGGAAGATGTCATGCGGTAGCAAGACAACCAGTTAAGAACCCAAGAAGCTCAGCAGAAAATTTTGGAAGACTTAGCTGCTCAAATGGCAGAGATAGAGGGTGTGGGGGCTACAACAACAACACCAACAACAATTATAAAACTAGAGGGTTTTATCCAAGGTCAGTAAGGTTGGATTTTCTCAAATTTGATGGGGGAAAATCCAGCTGAGAGGCTTTATAAGGCCCACCAGTTCTTCTCATATTACAATACACAGCCAAATGAAAAACTTACGCTTGCTGCCTATACTTGGAAGGGAGGCCCTAGTTTGGTTTCTTGATCTTGAGGATTCTAGAAACTTGGTTGATTTGGGGGGGGGGTTACTATGGCTTTATTATTGAGATTTGGAAATCACCCTTATGATGACCCTATGGAAGCTTTTGACTAGACTGAAATAAACCTCATTAGTAGAGGTTCTTCTCATATGACAATACACAGTCAAATCAAAAACTTGTGTTTGCTGCCTATCACTTGGAAGGGAGGCCCTAGTTTGGTTTCAAGATCTTGAGAATTCTGGAGACTTGGTGGATTTGGGGGGGGGGGTTTACTTTGGCATTATTATTGAGATTTGGAAATCACCCTTATGATGACCCCGTGGAAGCTTTTGACTAGACTGAAATAAACCTCATTAGTAGAGGTTTATAAGAGCCAATTTGAGGCTCTTTCTAATCGTCTTACGGGGCTGAATGAACTTCACAAGCTTAGTTGCTTTTTAAGTGGACTAAGGGATGACATAAGGTTACCAGTGAGAATGTTGTGTCCTAATTCCATTCACACAGCTTATGGGTTGGCTATGATGCAAAAGGAGTGTAACTTGGCACACTGAAGTGGGTTTAGGGGCGCTAGGATTTTTTCTCCTACCATCAGTGGGGACACACTAATTTTGGAAGTTCAAAGGCTATGGTGCAAGTGCAAAAAATAACTACACAATAGATGAAGGAAAGAAGGGAAAAAAACTTGTGTTATTATTGTGATTCTAAGTACAGTTCCCAACATAATTGCAGGAGTCCCACACTATTCTTGTTGGAGGGATCTGGGGAGGTTGGGGAGTGTGAGGAGGTGGATACTAAGCAAGAGGCTCAGGTGGAAGGGAATGTAGCTAAGGAGGATTGCTGCCCAGCTATATCTTTGAATGCTATTACTAGTTCATCTTCTACAAACACCATGCGATTACTTGGGCAGATCGGTAAACAATGGGTGATTATATTGATTGATAGTGGTAGCACCCACAATTTCATTGATCCCAAGGTTCTGAAGAAAGAGAAGCTTGTTGTAAATTCCAAGGATGAAGTGAGAGTCCGAGTAGCTAATGGTGAATCTCTACTAAGTGAAGGGAAGTGTCCTAAGGTGGAGGTGAAGGTGCAAAATCAGAGATTCCTAGTTGAGGCATACTTACTTGTTTTGGGGGGTTGTGACATGGTGCTAGGGGTATAGTGGTTAAGCACACTAGTACCCATCCTATAGAGCTTCGAACACCTCACCATGGAATTTCAAATTCATGGGGTACAAGTTAAGTTGCAGGGCATAACATCTCCATAATTGGTTAGCAATGCTTGGCAGATTCGGCTATGTAAGGAGGAACAACGGGGAGTGGTTCTCCAATTTTTGGAGAATGTGGCAGCTTCGGGAAGTGTGGAGCATGTTCAACTGGAAGCACTTCTACAGAATTTTTCATGTGTTTGAGGACCCCAAGGGGCTACCACCTATTCAGGCTCATGACCATGGTATTCCTGTGAAGGGTGAGCACAACACCGGTTAGTGTATGGCCCTGTAGATATGCTTGTTTTTAAAAAGATGAGATTGAGAAGAACATAAGGGAGCTTTTGGGTTCAAGGGTTATTCCACTTATTCGGGCTCTTGACCATGGTATTCCAGTGAAGGAGGGCACACAATGTAACGCCCCGGGCCAAAACTCCAAACAGAAAGATTTCCGTAGAAAATAAGTCTTTTTACCAAGAATAATCATTTATCTAGGCCCCAAAATTTCAAAACTAATTTTGTACAACCACAGGAAAATATTCATAAAACATAAAAAGACCAAAAAATATCAATATCGATGATCTCCCAAAATAATACAATATCGAATTTCCCTACATTAATCTTCAAAAGTACTCTTGAAAACACACCTTCGAAAAACAAATATCTTTGAAGCTCCTCGAACTTCTCTAATTTCGCCAACTCTGAAAAATATGAGAATAAGGGGTGAGCTACGACTAGCTCAGTAAGTAGTAAGTTAATGAGGGTTGGGGAAAAGACAATTTTATTACAATAACCAAAATCCAGAATAAAACACTGTGACCCATACCATATCCAAAAATGCAAGTTTATAACAAAAATATCCAAGACTGCGCAATATAGGGAAATCACCAATGGTCACACAGACCTCCAGGCCACAAAGGCCTCCAAATACCACGAGGGGTATCAAATTGGCCACACAGATCACAAGGATAAATTGGCCACAAAAACCATAGAGATATATCACCAGTGCAAGGATAATTTTCACAGCATGCTCACCAAAACAAGTTATAAATATTTCAATTGAGTTTCACAAAATCTCGACAATCTCATTTTACCCAAAATTTGTTCAGTTTCCCAAATAATACATCAAAACCATATAAAATACGGTGCACGTTTAAAAATCTCATTGAAGAATCATTTACCTCGAACATTAATCAATCCTTAAAGCTTCTCCAATAATTGTCGAACAATCTCTTGGAACCTTGTAGCACCACATTAATCTAAATTTTAGTCTCTAATATACATTCTCTGCAACTATTTATTAACCTCAATCTCTGCAACTTTAAAATTCAAACATACCTCTATCTATCACCTTTAAATTCAAACATAAGATCTTTATCCATATCTTTCAAATTCAAAAATAAGAATAATCTTTATCCATATCTTAACCTTTAAATTCAAACTCAAGATCAAATCTTTATTCAAACCTTTAAATTCAAATATAGATCACATCTCCATATCAGCACCTTTAAATTCAAAAATACAATTCAACCTCTATCCAAAAATCAAATAGAAGATTAAACATTATCTCTTCATTTAAAATTCAAATTACTCACTTACACATTTTTCGGAACGAGATATTACACACCACCCATTTGTGTAAGACCCTATAGATATGCTTATTTTCAAAAGGATGAGATTGAGAAGATCATAAGGGAGATGTTGGGTTCGGGGGTTATTCGGCCCTGCCAAAGTCTATTTTCTTCACCTGTGTACTAGTGAGGAAGGTGGATGGCAGTTGGAGAATGTGTGTGGACTACCATGCCTTAAACACTGTGACAATAAAGGACAAGTTTCCAATTCTCGTGGTAGATGAGCTACTTGATGAATTACATAGGTCTAAGATTTTTTCAAAGTTGGATTTGAGATCCAGATATCACCAAGTGTGGGTCTAGGTGGAGGACATCCCTAAGACGACCTTTCACACTCATGAGGGGCATTATGAGTTTTTAGTGATGCCTTTTGGACTCACTAATACACCTTCCACCTTCAAGCTTTTAATGAATGATGTATTCAGGCCATATCTACGAAGGTTTATCTTGGTATTTTTTGACGACATTTTGGTCTATAGTAAGAGTATTGAGGAGCACTTCCACCACTTGGAAGTGACACTTAACTTACGTAGACAACATCAACTCTATGCTAAGATGAGTAAGTACAAATTTGGATGCAGGAGGTGAAATATTTAGGCTACATTGTGTCAGCTCAAGGGGTAAGGGCAGATCCGGGAAAGATTAATTCAATGCTAAGTTGGCCTCCACCTAAGACTATAAAATCCTTGCGAGGACTTTTGGGGCTGACGAGGTATTATAGAAGGTTCTTTCGGGACTATGGTTCTATTGCAACCCCTCTTACTAATTTCCTAAAGAACAATAATTTTCAATTGTCAAATGAAGTGGTCGACCGGTCTTCGACCACTTGGTATAGCGGTTGACCAATTGATTTTAAAATAGAGTTGTTGAGCTTCTGACAATATGACCGTTGGGTAACGGTAACTTGAAGCGGTCGACCGCTTCATGTAGTGTATTTGGCTCTTTCATCAAAACATCTTTTTCTTTAAAGATATCCATTTTATAAACTTGATCCATTTATTGAAATCATCAAAATCTCTATTGTGCATAAAAGCTAACAATCTCCCCCTTTTGATGATGTCAATAAATTGATAGTTTTGGGATGACATCCCCTATCTTTTGCAATTGGACAAACATTTAAAACTTGAGACAAAGCATTTGATACCAAATGTGCTTACTAGTTTTGTTAACTTTCTATTCTCCTTTTGAATTTGTTCATGTAGCAGTCGACCGACTCGTTTTAATAGACGACTCGCCATGGCTATAAACAACTATTTTTCATATGTGGCCTATAAATACAAATCCATAACGTCTGAAAAATATACTCAACGACCACATATCATTTCAACTACTTGAGAAATATTTCAAACCTTCATATTCTATATTTCTCATATCATTCACACAAAATAAACTTTCATATCCTTGTCTTTGTGTGAATCAAGAGATAAAACCTTCCATTTTCATATCTACTCTTTGAGAGAGTTTTGTTCTTCAAGTATTTGGCTCTTTCATCAAAACGTCTTTTTCTTTGAAGATGTCCATTTTATAAACTTGTTTCATTTATTGAAATCATCAAAATCTTGATTGTGCTCAAATGCCAATAGTTTTCTCCCTTTAATTATGGTCCTAATTTGAGGGATGATGCTCTGGAAATTAGGAAGGTTAGTCGTTATGTTTTCTTTAGCCCTCCTGAGGAGCATAACGCCTCCAAAGCCTCCACCTCCACCCCCTTCCGCTGAAAACTTAACAAGTTCTCCACATTGCCTGTCCCAAGACCCTTACGCCTTACCAAGCACTCCTCAAGGTCACACTTCTCCCACACTTAGAATCCTCAATGCAACAGGACCTATATTAACTCTGTGATGCGTACCTCTAGCCTCTCACCCATTCCATATGAACCTTTGGCTACCATTGACAGCCCTGCATCCAAGGAATCTCGAGCCCCCTCTTTACTAATGACCTTCCAAAAATAGCTCAGCCTTGCCACCCCACCCTCTTAAGTCTACTCATCATTTAATAAAATGCAAACCTAACACTTATCTTCCCCTCCTCTTTCACTCCAATTCCTCTATAGTCTCACACCCTGACCTACTTCCCTATGCTGATCTTTCATCCACACCATTCTTCTCCTCATTTCTTAGCCCCCCAAGATCTAGTATCATCCAATGATTACCAGCCATGCACAAAATCTTTCAATCAAGTCACCAATAGTTTTGGGCGCCAATCTCTCCCTATTTTTACCCCCCTCAAGTATTCGGCCTTCACATCATTTCCACAACCTCAACATCCCCAACCAGATATGGATTCTCAAAATACAGCTGCTCCATAAGACCTCCCACTTTCCCCTGATGCTTTTACCTCAACCATTGTTCAAATTCAAGAACTTCCTAATACCCCACCTTCACCACAGTCTCAAAATTCGCTGCTCCCCTGCCCTAGTACTGAGTTTGATGAGTTTCCGTCACCTGATCCTACTACCCCTACAACCCAGACATGACCAATATCCTTTCTGACTCCCAGCCTCAAGATTATTCTCACTTTCCCATTGTCATGTTTCCCCTCATTAACACATCCTAATTTTATCATGCTCCGCCTCTAGCTCCTTCCATGCCAATTGACCCTCTTCCCGGACAAGACAAAAAAAGGGTAAAGGGAAAGCTCATTAGACCTCTAGCCCTAGATCAACACCTAAATCTCATACCTCCCAGAAATCGAGTCCATCTAGACAGGGTGGCAAAAGGAAAGCTGAGGATGAAGTTGACTCTTTTCTCTCATTCCCTAAGAAGCCTATTATTGAGCCCACACCCCCTGTGTACACTGATCCAATCATCTCCATTATCCAAAACTCTCAGTTTCTGCCCTCCAAGAATGTTGCACAACAGAATTTAGAACATAAACAACTTCGAGATCTTATCAACCAAGACCGTGTCTAACGTGTCCATTCCACTTATCTGTCCCTGGCAAAATTGATCCAATGATTAAGGAGGCGAGATAATACATGCCCCATCCAACACCATGAAGTTCATAGTTTAGAATGTCGAGGAATTGCTCAAACTTCGACAATCAACTCTTTTTGAGAAAGGATATGAGATCACAATCCCGATTGCATGTATATTATAGAATCCAAAGTGTGTGACAGTGTAGTAGTTTCAATTTTGAATAGACTAGGTTTCTACTCCTTTGCTTTTGTTTCCCCTTGATTCTAAGGGTGGTCTTGTTTTTTCTTGGAGGGCTGGCTATCCCCTCTTTATTATCTATATATATCGGAATGATATCCATGTTTTTTTCCCTCTGATCCATATGCCGCCTTTTCGTGTTTATCTATGGTCTTCCTTATGTATCTTTTAAGAAACAATTTTAGGATGATCTTCACACAATTGGGCACTCCTTTGAGGGACCCTGGCTCCTTATTGGAGATTTCAATGCTATTCGTAATCCCAATGAAAAAAGGGGAGGCAGGCTCACTGGCTCGATCTCTAAAATTTCCAGCTTTAAGCACTTTGTCCACACCCATGGCCTCTCTGATTAAGTCTTTGAAGGTTCTTCCTTCACCTGGTCAAATGGCCGCCAAGGCTTAGCCAATATTCTGGAAAGATTAGAAAGATATCTTGCAAATAAACTTTGGCTTCAAAAACACCATTCGAGCTTCCCTGAAACACTTACTTCAATCCTCATCAGATCATGCACCCATCCTCCTTAACACTGTAGGCCACTACCTAAGAGCACATCGACCTTTTAAATTTGAACAGTTTGGGTTCGTGATCCTTCCTGTTTTTTTTCATTACAAATGTCTGGAATTCTCCTCACCTTAAGATCCTCAAGTCTCCATTCTCACCAAAATTGAAGCCCTTTTGTTGCTATTTGAAAATGGAACAAGACCCATTTTGGCTATCTGTCAAATAGAATTAAACAAATTTCCTCTGAGATAAACCGCATCCAAACCTTATCCCCCACACTGGCAAATCAACAATATGAAATGCATCTCAAAATTCTCCTTGAGGAACAAATTCAGAGAAAACATATCCTATTGAGATAAAAATTCAGAACTCAATGGCTCATCTCAAATGAATTGAACACAATGTTTTTACACCACCACTGTCATCAGACGCAGCAGAAAGGATATTGGTCATGGTGAGACCCGGAGACTTGGTCCTCAAAAAATCACGAATTACTACAATGCCAACGTGAGACTGGGAGACTTGGTCCTCAAGAAGATGTCGACAAGAACTAAAGACCCTCGACATGGCAAACTCCATCCAAATTAGGAAGGCTCATACCGCATCGTCAGATCCAAACGACTAGGAACATACTACTTGGAGGACCTCCAGGGCAAGGTGCTCCAATATCCTTGGAATTCAATGTATCTTAGAAAGTATTATGCATGAGTATTTACGTAGATATCATGTTATGTGTTTCCACCATTATCTAATCCACCATGAATGAAATATCCGAAGATTTCACCTCAAAATATCGTCTCAAGCATCAGTCGCCAATCACACGAGTAAGGCGACCTCGGAGGACTCCAGTCCCCAGGTGCATCCAAAAGAGTAAGGCAACTTCGGAGGACCTCGATCCCTAGGCGCATTCACAAGAATAAGTCGACCTCAGAGGATCTCGATCCCCAGTCGCATCCACAAGAGTAAATCGACCTCAGAGGACCCGGACCCCAGTCGCATCCACAAGAGTAAGTCGACCTCGGTCCAGAGGTGCATCCACTAGAGTAACGCGACCTCGGAGGACTCCGATCCCCAGGCGCATCCAAAATAGTAAGGCGAACTTGGAGGACTCTGGTCCCCAGGCGCATCCAAAAGAGTAAGGCGACCTAGGAGAACCCCGATTCCCAGTCGTATCCACCTACAAGAACAAGACGACCTCGGAGAACAACAGTTCACAGTCGCATCAATGGACCTGGGAGAACTACAGTTCCCAGTCCCTACAAGTACAAGACAACCTCTAAGGACCCCGGTCCCTAGGGGAATCTACTAGTGTAAGGCGACCTCTGAGTACTCCGGTCCCCACGTGCATCCTAAAGAGTAAGGCGACCTTGGAGGACTCCGGTCCCAAGGCGCATCCACAAGAGTAAGTAGATCTCAGAGGACCTCGATCCCCAGTCGTATCCACAAGAGTAAGTCGACCTCGGAGGATCTCGATCCCAGTCGCATCCACAAGAGTAAATCGACCTCAGAGGACCTCGATCCCCAATCGCATCAACAAGAGTAAGTCGACCTCGGAGGATCCCGGTCCCAGTCGCATCCACAGGAGTAAGTCGACCTCGGGGGAATCTGGTCCCCAGGCGTATCCAAAAGAGTAAGGCAAACTCGGAGGACTTTGGTCCCCAGGCACATCCAAAAGAGTAAGGCAACCTCGAAGAACCCCGGTTCCCAGTCGTATCCACCTACAAGAACAAGATGACCTCGGAGAACAAGAGTTCCTAGTCGCATCAACGGGCCTGGGAGAACTATAGTTCCCAGTCCCTACAAGTACAAGACAACCTCTAAGGACCCCGGTCCCTAGGCAAATCCACTAGAGTAAGGCTACCTCGGTGGACTCCGGTCCCCAAGCACATCCTAAAGAGTAAGACGACCTTAGGGGACTCCGATCCCCAGTCGCATCCAAATATAGTAAGGCAACTTCAGAGGACCTCGATCCCCAGCCGCAAACATAAGAGTAAGTCGACCTCAGAGGACCTCGATCCCCAGTCGCATCCACAAGAGTAAGTCGACCTCAGAGAATCTCGATCCCTAGTCGCATCTGTAGGAGTAAGTCAACCTCGGAGGACTTCGGTCCCCAAGCGAATCCAAAAGAGTAAGGTGAACTCGGAGGACTTTCATTGGTGGTAGGGGTGGGCAAAAAACCCGCGACCTAAATATCCGACCCGTTTTTGACCCAATCGGAGCGGGTTCTGGTTTTAAAGTTAAAAAAAATCTGTTTCGGGTTCGGGTATAGTACTATACCAGACAGATTACCTGAACCCAACCCGAAACGTAAAAAAATAAAAAAAGAACTTAATACCCTCAGCGAAACGCACCGTTTCGCTGAGGGTATTTTCTCCCCTTAGGTTAGGTCATCCGTCATTCGCGACCCCCCCACTTTGACGGCCTCTTCAAAAATTTCCCCTCCAGTCGCGCCTCTTCACGCCCGATCTCACTATCTCCCTCCGGCCACCGTGCTCCCCCTCTTGTCGCCATGTCTCTACTCTGTGCTCTTCTCTCTCTCATCTCTCTCCTTCTCTGGCCGCCGGCAGGTGAGCTGATTCAAGGCGTCTTCCTCTCGTTACCTAGATGCACGGTTCACAGTTGTATCTCGTATGAATTTCCTTGCCCTAACTAATTACATTTTTTAGTGCAGGTTACACGATTATGTAGGATTGGTTAGTGGCTCAGTGCATTGATTCAGGTACAAATCCATTCACTTAATTTAGTTAATTATTTATTGTAGTTCATAGTTAAATTATAATTTTAGAGTATAGATTAGAAAATTTGGTTGTGAAACTGTGGCGGATGGGCTTGATTGGAGGATTTTGTTTTGTTTGAAATTGTGGAGGATGAGTTTGATTGAATCATTTGTGCATGTATAATGTGACTTGTGAATTCGTTTGCATAATATTTGTGGACTGTACATTTGTGAATTTCCTTGGGGTGAGGGGCTCGAGCACTCTTTCCAGTGTGATCTGTGTATTGAATCTATTGTTGAATATTGAATCTTGCTGGGTTTTTTTTGCTGAATATTGAATATTGAATCTTTAATCTTGCTGGGGTGAGGGGCTTGAGCACTCATCTGTTGCTGAATATTGAATCTTGAATCTTGTTGAATATTAAATATTGAATCTTGCTGAATATTGAATCTTGTTGAATATCCTGTTCTTATGTAATTTTTTTAGCTTTTGTACTGGATAATGATTTGGCTGGTGGTCTTGGTGCTGTTCAGATGTTTACTCTTTTTTGTTTGGGTTTCTAGTATCATATATTACATAATTTCCTTTTTTTGTTACTTGTTACTTGTTAGTTCTTATGTCTTAATTTTTAAATGAGTTTTATTCTCTCAATATCAGATGGGTGATCTCGACTTGGATATTGATGAGATTATGCTCATCACTAGTATGCCTACATCAGGAGATGGATCTAATCCTGGTTCTCCCTCGACATTGCCTCCTTCTCCCTCGACATTGCCTCCTAGCCCTCCCATTCAATTTGAGGGCCTTGCGGCAAATGTAGAGCCTAATATTGCTAAACCTTCTGAGGGTCAGCCTACTGAGGTTAGGCGTACTAGTGGACAACCACCACTGCCTAGGTTCCAAAGTAATAGATCCAAAGCGTGGGATCACTTCACAAAGGATCCCACTTCTGATCCCAATGAACTTTTGTGTATATGTGCTTATAGTGGTGTGTCTCTCAAGTGCCACTCGAAAAACCAAGGCACGTCCTCCTTGTTGAATCATCTAAAGAGATGTCTGAAATACAACCGAGTGAAAACTAAGTGTGAGAAGGGTCAGTCCTTCCTGAGTTTTGAGGCTTCAAAGTCATCAGATTGCAGTGGCATTGAAAAGACTATGGGATTGGCCAAGTATAATGAGAAGAAGATCCGGGAAGTTGTTGGTAGGATGATTATTATTGATGAATTATCATTTCGTATAGTAGAGGGTGTTACGTTTAGAGACTTTGTGAGGGTTATTGAGCTTAGGTTTCCTATGCCTTCTCGATATACCGTGATGAGGGATTGTATACGCGTGTATGAAGAGGAGAGGAGAAGTTGAGGGATTTGTTTCTCAGAGAGGATATTAGGGTTTGTTTCACCACCGACACATGGACTTCTATTCAAAACTTGAATTATATGTGTGTCACTACTCATTTCATTGATTGTGGTTGGACCTTGCATAAAAGAATTATCTATTTCCGTAAAGTGCAAAATCATCAAGGAGAGACAATTGGGAGGGAATTAGAAGGATGTATGTTAGAGTGGGGATTAGAGAGGTATCTTACCATTATAGTTGACAACGCCACATCTAATGATATTGTTGTTGCTTGGTTGAAGAAACGAACACTATCTAGTGAGGGAACCATTGGTGGACATACATACATTCACGTGAGGTGTTGTGCACATATATCGAATCTTATTATGAATGAGGGTTTGAAAGATGTAAATGATAGAATTGTTAGGGTTCGGAATATTGTAAGACATGTGAGGTCTTCTCCTGCAAGGCTTCAGAGATTTAGGCTTTGTGCAGAGAAGAAAAAAATTCCATGCAAAATTTTGGTAAAACTTGATGTTCCCACTAGATGGAACTCGACATACCTTATGCTTGAATTTACACAGAAATTTCAGCGAGCTTTTGAGCTCCGCAAGAAGATGATTGGGCCCTGTATTGCTCAGTAATTGAGGATGGGTTGGGAAAGAAGGGTTTGAGACCTCCCATTGATGATGATTGGGACACAATTCGAGCTTTCATCAAGTTTTTAAAACTGTTTTATGAAGTGACTGTGAGAATGTATGCCACATCAAGTTTGTGTTTTGAAGAGTTATCTAACATTCTTGGTCATTTGACAGAATATACTAATAGTGATGATCTTGTGTAGAGTACTATGGCTAGAAAGATGATGATTAAGTATCAGAAATATTGGGGAGACATAGAGAAGATCAATAAAGTGTTGTTTATAGCTGCAGTCCTTGAGCCACGCTACAAATTAGATACCCTAGACTTTTGGTTCAAGGACGAAATGGGGGATGAGAAAGGAGAAGTGTTTGTTGAAACCCTGAAGAAAGACATTGAACACTTGTTTAGGCAATATGCCAGGAAGGCCCATATTGGTGGTGATTCTTCTAGCTCATGTACGGATTACACAAGTGGGAGTGAAACTGAGAGTCAACCTTATTCTACCTCATTAGGGCTAAGTCAAAATAAATTTGCATTGAATGAGTACCGTCGATTCTGTGGTTCTCAAAATCTGACGGAAAATCGAAGTGAATTAGAGCAGTATTATTTGGAGGATGCGGAGACTCCGAGTGTTGAGTTCGATCTCTTGACTTGGTGGAAGGTCAATTCTACCAAATATCCTATTTTGGCCCGAGTAGCACGAGACGTATTGGCCATCCCCATCACTACAGTCGCGTCTGAGTCTGCATTTAGTACTGATGGTCGGGTGCTAGATTCATATCGAAGTTCATTAGCGCCATCAACGGTGAATGCTCTTATATGTGCCTAAATTGGTTGAAGTCCAAACCTATCTTTCATCAAGAGGAAGAGTTGGATGATATTGAGAGTTACAAGCTTGATGCATGTATCTTTCTCATTCATTGTAAATTTGTAATTGTTAAATTATAATTGTTATCATTTCAATTATTAAATGAGTGAAGTTAAATTCATTTGTATTGGTTGTTGTTTTAGAATTAGAGGATGATCCGTTGGGGATTCTTCTTGAATAATGATTATGAACGTGGAGCTGGACTGTTGGAGTATGGCTACAACAAAGAAACAAAAAAACAATGTAACTTGTTTACTGTTTAGCATTGATTATTTTTATGCTCATTTTATTTTCTTTGGAATTGTGTTGTGATTTGCAAAGTCTAAAGTGTAAATTGTTGTGCAGGGTAGAAGATGATTCATTTGCTCTGATCGTTCAAGTCTTCCAGAATATCTTATTTGCTTTCATTGTGATTTGATCTCAGCAAGTTATTGTAATAGTTAGAACTTAGAATTATTATATTTTCATAATTTCATTGTAATAGACTAATAGCTTAAGGAATTATGTTTATTGCTTGCTGATTTTTTTTAATCTATTGCTTAGTAGTTAGTAGTTAGTAGTTAGATTTGTTTGTTGTGCATGTAAACATTGGCATGACAATTGGCTTGTGTTAGTAGTTAGATTTGCTTGACTTGTTGTCACGCCCCGAACGCAGTCCCGCCGGGACCGTGGCAGCCGCGAGCAATCCCGAGGGAAAGCTCCAGCAAGCTTCCTTAAACTTACAGCGGAAAAACATAGGACCGAGAGAGAGAGAGACGGGCCATACTCATAACATCGTAAAGGTCCTCTAATAAGCATAGTATCTCATATTACACCTTACATGAATAACACTTAGTCAAGTGACGGTTCTCATCGATCGTGTCACATCAACAAAACATGAACATAATCTCTTGTTCCCTCTAAGTCAAGTAGTCCTCCTGACTTTCTTCACCTAAGGCATCTGGAATGACACGATTTTAAAAACGTGAGTAAAAAAGACTCAGTAAGGGAAAAACATAAACTTGAAACATGCTCTTGCATAATCATGAGAAAGAAACTTAATTCATGATGCACATGCATGTCATGGATATGCTCTTGCTTGAATTCGGCCCCAGACCCTTGAAAATATCTCATTCGTGCTTGCTTGTGAAATTGGCCCTTGGCCCTTGAAAATCTTTCATTCAAACTTGTGGGCTTACTCGCTCCATTTTACCCCTGAAGTCAGGGTTGTGCGTTCCCTTTGGAACCGTCCCCGATTTCACTTGGAGACCTTACATACGGTCAAGCTAGCACACCTTCTCGCATTCGTCCTTCAGTGGCTAGACATTACCCTTGTTGGCCCACACCTTCTCAATGTCCTTCAGTGTGGTTTGCACAGCCTCTTGGATTCACCCATCCTTCTCGCATTCGTCCTTCGGTATGAGAGTCCATCTTGATGGTACGGTACCGACCAGTGCCCCTTGACTTAACTTATCGTTTCATAAACTTTCCATAATCTTTTCATAAAATCATTGCATAAAAATTCTCTTTAGAAAAATTCATGCAATGCACATGTCATGTCATGCTCGATCAAAATCTCATGCTTGTTCATGAAACGATGCAGTGTGTCATTCCAGTTTTGAAAAAGAACCACTTACAGTTTCCACTTACAAATTCCACTTACCTTGCTTCTCCGATACTCGGTGGTTCTTTGCCTACAAGCGAATCACATTCGTCACATAAATGCTTAGATAAAAACTTTCAAGTTGACATACAAAAGTACTCGTAACCGTTTCCGGTTTCCAAAAGTACATATCTTGAAAATATGATTTCACTTGCAAAGGATTTCTTTAAACTTGGCTTGAATAAAACATTTTGAATAAAACAATTAAACAATTAAACTTGAGGATTTCACCTACTTCGTGGCCAACTCGTATCCGACTTGTTCAATTAATTCTTCCTGTCACTAATCATTGATTCCAAAGCCTATCCATGAAATCAGCAACAACATTTCATCTTAAAAATTCCAAGTCAAAACAGCAACTTATCTTCATCTAGCTTCTATTCCTTTGTTCCACACTTTTCATCGTATTATACATGGACCAATAGTTATCATCCTCCACCAAATTAACCTCAATAGATGTGTTATATGGACACTGCCGAGATCTATATGATTTAACCTAAGTTTATGCTACTTTGAGTTCTCATAGCACCAATGTACCAACTACTTACTTGCCTTGATTCGTTATTTTCTTATGGCCAACCCCTGGCCTTCTTGCCCTTACTTTCGCTCTTAAGCTTACTGACCTGAACCAGAAGATATCTTAGATTAAAAATCCTCAAGTTTCATGCAAGGATTCATATAGGTCACTTAGAGACAACAACATGAAACCAATTCCCCCTTAACCCGAGTGTATATAGTCTATGCCCAACAAATATAATCGATTTACTTAGGTGACTAACTTGCTGATCTATCAATTTCAATCCTTCTTGACAATCAACTCATAATGTCACACATATAACACCTTCTTCTTGACATAGGCAGCAACATCATTCGGCTCCCAAGTCCCCTTTCCTCAAATTTTACAACATGTTCTTGCCTATTCATGTTCAATTTACCTTAATCATATTCAAATAACACTACTCATATTTAAATCACATTAACCCCTAGGTTTAGGCCACTGACCGAAGTTCTAATATATCTCAAATCTTACATTTTTCACTTTCATTCCCAAGCTTTAGCACAACATGCTTACAGCACCTAAAGTCAAGGATTTATACCTTAAACTTCACATGCACTTAGTTTATTTTCTACTCTCACAAGCTGACCCTAATCATAATTAAACCTCGGTTTTGACATTTGTTCTCCATGCAACCCGAGACATTATTCTTTGATTAGGTTTTACATTTTTCTCCTCATAAGATCAAGGCTCTCTAATCCTTAGCTTTGATATTCATATCATTACAATTACGTTTCACTTTGACCTAAATAGGATTTGGCCAACATTAATCATTCTAATTGAATCCTTAATCCATGCTTAACATTATAAGGCCTTGATAATCATTTTAACCCGAGCCCTTTAAGCTTTCTTATCTTTGTTCTCTCTCACATACATGTAGTCTTTTCCTTGCACTTAGGTTTATATCCTCTAATCTATTCAGCAATGACCTCATTCATCCATTACATGTAAGTGTAATTCCATTTGTTATTAACTTGCCATTAGGGTTGCCTTTTACTAGGTCATTTGGCCAAGCACAAATCCAAGTATTCATTGAGTACAATTTCTTCTCCAATTGTGATCTCATCCTCCATTTTCAGATTCACAACCTAGGATCTATAAATCATAGCACAAACAAAAGGTTTCATGCAATACCTTATTCGGCCAACACCAACATGCATAACATTAACATGCATTTTCATTCTCTTATCACATGCATTCTTTTCTCTTCAAGCTTAGTCAAACCCGTGACTTATATGCACAATCAACCTAACAAATCAGCCTACAAGATCCATACTTTAATCATTCCCAAGATATTTTACACATAGCATGGATTTCGGCAAAACATTGTATAACTACATCCGAAACTCCTCTAACATGCATTATCCATTTCCATTGCACTTTCCAACAACCCATTCATACTCTTATGCATGCTAGTTCAAATCCAACCTCACATTATAGTCTAGGAGTTGCTAAATTCAAGATCTTGCATGACATCATATTCGGCCAACACCCATATTCGTAGAATAGTTAGGTTTTTCTTGGTTCTTTTGATTTGCATGCAAACTTCTACATTTCAAGACTAACTTGTTTACTAAACTTACATATACCATGGCCACTCATCAGATCTATACTTAAACAAAGTTATACTTGAAGATCAAAGGCATAAAAGGTTCGGCCAACATCAACCAACACAACCATCCATGCCGAAACTTGCAACATGCATTCCCTTTGCATTGTAAGACCAAACTAACATGCATTGTGCCTTACAACCTCCTCTCTTCATCATATACAACAACCATAACTAGATCTAACACTTAGAAACCTCAATAGCAATAGATCTAAGGAAAAAATCTAACTTACAACCGGCCAAGTATAGTGTGAGTTTAGATCTAAACTTACCTATCATGCATTGTTTATTTTCTTGCATTTTTCTAACATTCAAGCTTAGATCTCATGCTTATATGGCCAGATCTAACATCACAACACAACCTAGGGTTTTCTAAGTTCAAGATCTAGCAAAAATCAAAGCACAACACTCAAGATCCAACCAAGAGAAACATTCGGCCAAGAGGGGTTTCAAGAGACCGAATGTACCTTGTTGTTTCTCCCTTTTTTCTTTCCTTCTACCTCTTGCAAAACCTTCTCTTCCTCTTCTCCTTCTTCTTCCTTCTTCTTCTTCCTTCTTCTTCCTTCTTCTTCTTCATTCTTCCTTCTTCTTCTTCCTTTCACATGGTTTCTCTCTTGGTTCTCTCATTTCTCCCTTTCTCAGTTTCTCTCCACTCTTAGCTTGTGTTACATGACCAAATGAGGGGAAATGAAAAGGAGAGTGACTTAGGTGAAAATTAAAGCAAGTGGGTGAGTGAATGTGGCCTAATTTTTGGTCAAAGGGGGGGTTCTCTCTTGGTAGCATAAAAAGCCACTTTTGCAACCTTCACATCATGTCTCCTTGGCCTTATCTCTCTTTTGGTTCCAATCCAACTAACTTAGTTACTCTAGTGTTACTTAGTTGGCCTAATGAAGTTGTAAGATAACTAGCCCAATAACATAAGTCTAAAGGCCCAATAGCATAAGCATTAAGTCCAAATCATAAGTCTAAAGGCTAAGGCCTAATAACATAAGTCTTTAAAGCCCTATAACAATATATGGCAGCCCAACCATTACAAGTTCTAAGGCCCAATATCAACCCAATAACAACCCAACTATTATAAGTCTTAAGGCCCAATATCAGCCCACTATCTTTTCCATATAAAAGGCTCAATATCATAAGTCTTAAGTCTATTTCATAAGCCTAAAGGCTAAGGCCCAATAACATCATATGACAGCCCAATACCATAGGTCTTGAGCCCAATAATATAAGTCCTAGCAGCCCAATAACAGCTCATTATTCTTCCAAATAACAGCCCACTATTATGAGCCATAAGGCAGCCCACTAACAGCCCAACTACCATGATTTCTAAGGCCCAATTTCAGCCCAACAACAACTCAAATTCTTATAAGTTCTAAGGCCCAATATCAGCCCAATTTAATATAAATTCTAGGGCCCAAATTTTCATCCCAACTTATTATAACTTCTAGGGCCCAATAACATAAATATTAAGTCCAAATCATAGATATTGGCCCAATAACATGTATTAACATTTCAAAGTCATAAAGTAGGCTATAAGAAAAATACTTTAGAAATATTCAGCAACTTGGATGCTAAAAATATCATAAGTTCTTCTATCATCATCACCATAAAAGTTACCTTGAAGAATGTCATAAGTCTTATGGAAATTATCTTGGAGAAATTCACCTTGAAGAAATTCGGTCATTAAGAAATTATTGACTTCACCACCATAATAAAATACTTAAGGAAAGTGTGGCCACCCCAAATCAAAATAACATAGGTCATTGTGGTATAATATCTTGTTACGTATTAACAAAATTTACCAATAACGGCCCTTTAAATATAAATGGCAAAATACGTAAGCATAAAATGACATTGTAAAATTCGGGGTCTCACATTCTCCCCTCCTTATAAAAATTCCGACCCCGGAATTTATTTTGCTTCCAAAAGTTTTGACATCATACTGAGATATCTCTCAAAATATAGTTAACAGCTCGAGAAATAAGCAGAAGAATTTCATAAATAGAATGAACTAAATCGAGAAAAATTAGTAACATACAAAAGTATAATTAACTTCCTTGCTCAAAGGAAAGAGTTCAGCTCTTACTTATTGCTCCAACTTCAATTTCGAGCTTTCTTCTTCAATCACTCGCATGATGCCTTAAGCATTCGCATACCTCTTCTGCTATCTTTCGGTTGTCTCAACTCCCTCCTTGATTAGTTACTTCGTTTCTTTCAGTAGAATATTAACCCTATATCAACCAAGCCTCAAGCTGACTTATGTAGGAAGCTAAAGATTCACACAACAACCAATCAAATCTCCAAGCTTAGTCAACTGCACTTTTCAATTCTGGATCTAAGCCAAGGTAGCAGAAGGTTATATTTCCTCAAACTCAAAATCTACAAGGCTCTACATGTATTATGCAATCGAAACCTAATGAGCATCATCAAAGCATAGGCCACAATTGCAATCTGCCCTTGATACATATTTTCAAATTTGTGCTCCCCAAGGCGACATACTCGGCTAAATCTACCCTTTCTTCAATTAATCCTCCAGTTGGATCTTTAATTCTGCCAGCTCTGCTCGTGCCCTCCTATATGGCACTTTAGAATATTGGAGTTGACCTTGGTTTGAATCGAATACCAAACTCCACTTCTCTATCTGGAGGTAAACCAAGTAATGCCAACCAACTAAAAATCCTCCACATGCTTGCAAAATAACAGTTCGGTCTCCCTCCTTTTTGGATACGACCTTCGTCTCGTAACACTTAATACTAACATCGAGTGTTGCCTACCAATCCATACCTCAATATTCCCCCTCCCTCCATTATAGTCAAATAAGGAATCATCATTTTCCTTTCACCATCTATCAGACAGTTCTTCAATAGTAGTTCATAATTGACTCTTCTATTAATAGGCATTGACACCATTAGATTATATTCTCGTGGTTCATGCCTCATATCCTTCACCTTATAGTATGTGTAGCCCCTGAATTTAATAAGACTAAGGCTTTTCCATGATACAAAGGCAACGTACCTAACCCACAGTCGATTAGTCCTCTACATCCTTCAGGACGACCACATATCTTATCCACATTGTTGCACATGATCAGTGACCAGCTGATCCAAGTGCCTTAAAACATCAACAGGGAAATCACTAATCAATCTAAATGCTTATGAAGCACCCTAATCATTATCCCAATGGTCTCTTATGCAATAATCAATCCTAATGGCATCAATAAGCATTCATAATAGCAATCTTTAATGCGAGATGTCTTCTTAGACATATCTCTTTCTAACCCAAAGATCGCGCCCCAACATAGATAAGCATTAGTACATACCTGAGTTCATTACAATTGGTCAACAATTCCTTGATCTGGGCGGTATAAATCTCCAATAATTCCCTCGATTCCTTGCTCATATTCAATTGCAAAACCAAGTTCAATGTCAAAATTCATTATTCTCAAAACAACCCAAACATTTTGAATTCCTAATCCTTAATAGAACAAGGAGCAATACCTATTACTTAGCCATATTTGACCTTCTGATTAATCATCAAAATGTTCAGTCAAACTCCATTCGGAGGGGTACCAAAATCAAGACTTACTTAAATTAGAAATTCCTTCCAAGGGTCCGCCTAATAATATCCTTAGGTGATCTTAACCATTCGCTCCTTGTTGCACCTCCTCAACAATGAGCTGAGCCATGTGCCTTAGAATTTCATCGATGGTATCACCCGGGTCCTCGGGTCCCCGATTTCTCTGTGGTCCTCTAGGTGCCATCCTGCAGTTCAAGGTTACCGTTTGGCTTAAAACAAACCTCAACTTAGAAGTCTACCATACATGACTCTTATCATATGATTCATATCTCTAGGGTTTAGGGCTCTACCATTCCCTATATCTCATGGCATTCCCTATGTCTCATGGCCCTACTCTCATTTCCTCTGATACCATTTAACAGTCACGCCCCGAACGCAGTCCCGCCGGGACCGTGGCAGCCGCGAGCAATCCCGAGGGAAAGTTTCAGGGAGCTTCCTTAAACTTACAGCGGAAAAACATAGGACCCAAAACATTATGGGCCACTCTCTTTGAGACCCAGAATCCCGAACTCGAGCCGAACCCAGAATCCCGATCCGGCTCGGTTCTTCACTCATGTTCAGGTCAAGTTCGGGTTAAAAAATTTGAACCTGAATCGTTCGGGTTCAGGTTCGGGTTAGGGGATGCCCAGCCCTAATTGGTGGACATTTTCAGAGGAGCTAAGAATCTACAAAAAAGTAAGAAACCGTGTGGGGCCATTAGATTGACGTCTGTTTCTTTCTTTTGTTCCTGTTTTTTATTTTTTTAATGTTATTTGTGTCCCCCATCAACTTATATATTATTATATCCCACAAGAAAACATCATATGTAAACAACAAACAAAAGATTTGTGGAGAGCCCCTTCATATCTCCGTGATGGAAAAAGTCTATCCACCTTCAGATTTCACTTAACATTTTTAAAATACCCGTTTTTTTGTCCACTCCCGTGAGCGCTTAGACATTTTCGTCCCCACAGATCTAACAACACAAACAAGATATTTGTTTTACCAAATTTTTGGATCTTAAAAGTTTCAATCAAATAAATATATTTTAAAATTTTTAATTTTTACACATAAATTTCAAACAAAACTAAATAAACATCAACATTCAAAAGATTTTCAAAATTTTAGTAATGGACAAACAAATAACCCCTTGAGTCCCTGAGATCGGAGTGGGGTACTTGGCACAGTCCAAATAAGTCCAACTACTCATCACAACCCTCAATTGCAAGGGGGGGCGGGGGAAATAAGTAAAAAACTAGTGCTGTTCACCGGTACCGGCGGTGTGCCGGTTAACCGGCACAGCCACCGGTACCGACACCGGTAACCGTCCCCCGCTTAGTAGAGGGGCGGTACCAGTTGCCAATTTCACCAAAAGGCGGTGAAATTGGCGGTGGCGGTGAAACCGCCACAAACCGATTTTTTTTTTAAAAAATGAAAACGGCGTCGTTTTGGTTTTTAGTGCTGCCTGCTAAAAGCCTTAGCGAGTTAGGGTTCCCAAATGAATCCCGCATAATCTCGATCCCCCCTCGACGGCTCCTCCCTCGACAGTCGACGATTTTTCGGTGCCCACTGCCCTCCGACCTCCCCCTCGACGGCTCGGCACTCTCTCTCTCACGGTGAACGTCACTCTCCCTCACGGTAAGTCTCTCTCTCCCTCTCAGGCTCTCTCTCGCTATCAGCCTCTCTCTCTCTCTCTTTTGATTCTAATGTGTCTCCGCCTCATACATGCAGCTGCCGCCGGCCGCCGTCTCACTCTCCCTCGACGCTGTGACTCTGTCTCCCAGCTCCCTCACGGTAAATCCTTAAATCCATCTCTGCCTTTATTTTTTTCACACCGATTGGCTCTAATATGATCAGATATTATAATAATCTTGGATTGGTGATATAGTTGCAGCATGTAAATCAGATTCTGCATTTGTAGACATGTTTTTTATATAGCTTTAAGACCCCGTCGGGTTGTATCATGCATGGTCGTGTGGTGATAGGACAATGTGTTTGATGCTTCAATATTGACTCTTGGCTTGTGTGGGTCAAGATAGTATTGACAAATAATTTTCAAGCTGTAAAATGACAGGTGCTGTCATATTATTACAATTAATCTTCAAGCATGTATTATTACATATTAACTTAGGTGATGTAATTAGGTTAATTAGGTGATGTTAGGTGCTGTTAATCGGGTTAATTAGGTGATGTTAGGTTAATTAGGTGTTGTTAATCGGGTAATTGATTAGGTGCTGTTAATTAGGTGCTGCCTCTTTTTGCCTAATTGTGAAGTTAAATTTCTGCCTCTTTTTTTAGGTTCTCAGTGATTGTGATTGTGCTTAATTTGGCAGTGGTATCAGGTATGTCTTTCTATCTCATCCCTATATAAAATTCAGTTACTTAAATTGCTTTAGGGTTTGTGAATCTGTTGGAGGATGGGCTTGCATACTTGTGGTTTGTGAATCTGTTGGAGGATGAGATTTAAATTGGTTTGGATGCTTGTGGTTTGTGAATCTGTTGGAGGATGGGATCGAATTGGTTTGGATACTTGGATATATTTGTATGGATTGTTGGATTGGTTATTTGGTTTGACAAATTGTTTACTTTGAATTGAATTTGATGTTATGTTTTGTTTTGTTTTTAAAAATCGTATTTTTAAAGATTTTCAATCCCTTTAAACTCTAAAGCGTACATCGAAAAGGCCAATTTTTGCTAACTTCTATTTTGGAGGTGGTTGTAATTTAATATGATCCCATCTAAAGCTATTCTGAATTGGCCAACATTTTTTTTAATTCAAAATTTGATCAATGTAGCTTCTCAAATTATTTTACACTTGAATTGTTTTTTGTTTTCTTTATTTTCAGATGGATTTGACACAATCACGTACTTCTAATAGTGAGACTCGATTGGGAAGTGAAACTAGTCACACTTCTAACGTGATAGGTAGTAGTGTGGCTACTACACCTTCTCAATCTTGTCCAGCCACTCCTACGGAGAGTATGGAAACAACTGGGGTTGATCCACGTGGGTTACCACCACTTCCTCCACTTAAAAAGAGGAAGAACTCACGTGAGTCTCCGGTTTGGCAGCACTACACTAAGGTTGTTGATGAAAATGATTCTATGAATGTTAGAGTCACTTGTCACTATTGTAAGAAAGATTTTCCTGCCCATCACAAGAAGAATGGGACATCGGGGTTGAGGCAACATTTAGAGTCTTGTGTTTATTACAGAGGACTTTAGCGGGTCATGTGGATGTTGGTCAGATGTTGTTGAATCATGATGCATCGAGGGCGAAAAGTGGTGATGTTGGGGTGATGGGGGTCACTCGTAAGTTTGATGAGAAGGCTATTAGGGAGTTGATAGCAAGAATGGTAATTATAGACGAATTTCCATTTCTCACGGTTCAGAAGGTTGGGTTTAGGGCATTGATGCATTACTTAGAACCTAAGTTTAAGATGCCTTCGAGGTATACGTTGATGAGAGATTGCATGGCATTATTTTTAAGGGAGAAGATTAAGTTGAAAGAGGGGTTTTGGGTGAATAAGTATAGAGTGTGCCTCACCACAGATACTTGGACATCAATCCAAAATTATAACTATATGTGTGTGATTGGACACTTTGTTGATTGTAATTGGACGTTGCATAAGAGGATCTTGTCATTTAAGAGGATCCAAGACCATAAAGCATCAAGTATTGTACAGGAATTAGAAGATTGTTTACTTGAATGACATATTGATAGGGTGCTAACCATTACGGTTGATAATGCATCTTCTAACGATGCGACAATTGACCAATTCAAAAGAAGACAATTATTTGAAAGTATTGGTTGTTCAACTTTGAAGATTGTGTGTGGACATGAGTATTTACATTGTAGGTGTTGTGCACATATTCTTAATTTGATTGTCTCTGACGGATTGAAAGATGTGCATAATTCGATATCTAAAGTCCGCAATATGATCAAATATGTAAAGTCTTCACCTCAAAGGTTAGAAACTTTCAAGAAAGCTGTTGCAGAAAAAAACATTGAATGTGGTCAATTCTTGAGTCTTGATGTTACAACCCGTTGGAACTCCACCTATTTTATGTTGAATGTAGCTGAGAAATACCAGAAAGCATTTGATCAGATGATGATTTTGGATGGGTATTTTGTTCTTTATTTGCAAGAGGATGGGCATGGGAGGCAAGGTTTGGGTCCACCTACATTTGAGGATTGGGAGGCCATTCGTGGTGTAATAAAATTTTTGAAGTTATTCTATTAGGTCACTCTACGGGTATCGGGATCGAACTTGGCCACATCTAATTCATTCTTTGAAGAATTGACTAAGATTACTAGACATATCATGAGGTATAAATCCAGTGGGCAAAAGGATCTTGTGGCTATGACATTGAAAATGCAGTCGAAATATGACAAGTATTGGGGTGATTTAGAGAATGTGAATGGATTTTTATTCATTGCAGCATTAATTGATCCTCGATACAAATTGGGGGCATTGGAGTATTGGTTCAAGAACCAATTAGGGGAGGCAAAGGGGAAGGAGATGACAAACAAAATAAAAGGTGTATTTGAGAGGATGTTTTCCGAGTATAGTAGTGTCTCATCTACTAGTACTAGTAGTGGTAGTGGTATTAGTACTACCACTCCTCCATGTGCTGTTGTCGATAGCACTGTCTCTATGGTTGATGTTGATATTGATGATGACAGTGACTACTTTACTGAATGGAGAATTTCACAGCGGGCGTTAGAGTCCAAATCTGAGATTGAGAGATATTTATCTGAGGGAGTTATCGAGAAGAGTCCGGAATTTGATATTCCGAATTGGTGGAAGGTGAACTTGTGAGATCCCGACCTTATTTATGTCGTTTTATAAGAGAGAGATTTTTTGCTTATGATTCCCTCAATATGTATGTATGATTAAATTAGTGATTTTTGATGTAAGTGTCGACACATTGGAGCATAGTGTCAACACATTAAACTAATACCCGAAAATTTATGTTTTTCCGAAGCTCAAGTGATTTTTGACTAAGTGTTGGAAGTGTCGACACCTTGAGTGATGGTGTCGACACATCTAACTAAAACCCGAAAGTTTACATTTTTCGTGATTTTGGCTGCGTTGGAAGTGTCGACACCTTGAGTGATGGTGTCGACACATCTAACTGCATTTCCGAAATTTTGTCGGATTAAAAAAACACGTGAAGTGGAATTCATGAAAAGGGGGAAAATAAGGGAGGGCAGCCCTGTCTTTTCCCCAAACCATTTTCACGTTAAACACCACACCCCCTCCTCTCTTTCACGCATTTCACATTTTCCTTTACCCAAACCATATCTCCCTTGCCCTAAGTCACCCGACCGAAGAAGAAGAAGGAAGAAGAATAAGAAGAAGGAAGAAGAAGGAAGGAGAAGGAGAAAGAAGAAGAAGAAAAAAAGGAGGAAGAGGTGAAGCAAGGTAAAAATCCAGCCCTCTTAGGAAACCTTGCTGGCCGAAAATCATACTACCCTCTCTCTCTCTCTTTTCTTCTTGTTTTCTCTTGTTGGTTGGTTGTGGTTTGATGGTGGGTTGTCTAAGTAGTTTTTCTCCTTGTGTTCATGGATGTTTAGTTTAGATCTATGCATGTTTAGTGTAGATCAATGCATGTTTAGTGTAGATCTATGCATGCTAAGTGTGGATCTATGCATGTTTAAGGTAGATCTCGCAAGTGCTTAAGTGTAGCATAGATTTTTACATGAGAACATGGAAAAATGGTTGAATCCGAAATTAGGGTTCTTGAGAAATTGGTTTGGTGCTCTAGGTGTTTGATAAAAGGCCTAAGAGAGGATTGAAACCTAAATTGAGCAAGTATGGCCGAACTCAGGGTTTGGTGCATTAGGTTGTATGTATGCTAGTCATATTGAGAACCACTAAGCCCTAATTGTTAGAGATAGGTTCAGATCTGGAAAAATAGGCAAGAGGGTCAATAATGCACACTAGGTGTTTGGTAAAAAGCCCAAGAAAAATGGGTAAATGCAATGGTGTTAACTTGATGAATATGGAACCATGGTTTGGTTATAAACTTCGAGTTGAAGTTGAATAAGTGGGAGGAAGGTGAGAAGATGGTTGCTGCTAGAAAATGTTAAGTTAGCCTTGGATGTTGGTTGTGACATGGAGAGATTCGGATTTTTGGTTGTTGGAAATTTGGAGGGCTAGAAAGATTATTGTGATTGCTGGAATTTACATATGCAGATTTCAAGGTTGGAATAGAGAGTGTGTTTTGATGCATTTGTGGTTATCTCTTGATATTGAGTGGATCCTAGATTGTAGGCCTAGGAAATGGGAAGATTTTAAGTCATACCTTGGACGATTCCGATAACTATCGAATGAGATATGCGTTGTTCGAGGCCCGGACGTCAAGCTGACAGCAGTCTTGCACGTCCGGAATGTCAGCTCTTTTCGAGCACCCTTTTGAGGAATCATTTTTAGTCCAAATTTTACGGGGTTGGTCTTGAATTTTAAGTTTAAGAAAGAGGAATGTTTTAAGGTAAATTGCAGGTGATTTAGAGGTAAGACGAATAAGTTGTGATATTTTGAAAATGGAGGGTCGAGCTGGAAACAGCAATAGTGTGGTTGTAGGATTTTTGCTTTATATGAAATGTTTTTGAAAGTGTATAACAAAATCTGCTGTTGTGAATTTTACTCCCTATATTGGCCTAAGAAAGCAGAATATTTCAAGGTAAATTTTGTGTAATTTGGAGCCATGATCAGGAAGTTATGGATTTTTAAGTTGGAGACGCTAGGGCTGCCCGCTTAGAAATTTTCAGCGACATGTATTGTCATGTAAGGTTTTGGGTGGCTAGTGAGCTTCAAATTACTTAAAATTTTGATATGATATGAAAAATTTGTGTGAGGGTCTATTGGAACAGATTTCGTGTGAGTAATTTATTGATTACTCTATACGTTTAGTAAACCTATGAATAACAATAGTATGATTCATTGTAGGTAACGAGACGTTCAATACTTGAGCAAGCGAAGGTAAGTGAAAATTGTAAGTAGAAGCTTACGCCTTACAAAACTGGAATGATACACAGCATGAAAGTATTTATGAATGAGCACATCAAGCATGACATTATCAAGCACGACATGAATACATCATGATCATTTGCATTCATTTTCCTCATGAGAAAGGAGAAATTTTATGCAAATGAAAGTACCATTTTTATGCTACTCTATGACAAGTTTGACGACAAGTTAGTTAATGAACCCAAGTCGGTCGGTACCGTACCAAGTTAAGAAGGTGCATCCATACCGAAGGACGTTTACGTGAAGGATGGATGTCACCTAGGACACCCATACCGAAGGATGCTTGCAATAAGGATGGGTAGTCCACGAGGTAGGTGCAATCACACTGAAGGATGCTTGCAAGAAGGTGTGAACCTCAAGGAGTCGTGTCTAGCCACTGAAGGACGAATGTGAGAAGGTGTGCTAGCTCGACCATATGTAAGGTCCCTAAGGGAAATAGGGGACAGTTCCAACTGGAACGCACAACCCTGATGTCAGGGGTAAATAGAGGGCAAGTAGCCCCATCAGATAAGATGTGAAATGATTTTCCAAAAGCAAGAATTTTACAAGTATAAGTATTGTTTTCAAGAACAAGTGCATGTGCATATGCAAACATGAGGCATACACGTGCATCACGATTCATGATCATGCATGAATCGCATTATGTTTACACGATTATGATTTCAAGTTCAAGTGCATGCTTACAATTTCAAATCTATGTTTTAGCTATAATTCCTTACTCAGTCTTTCGACTCACAGTTTTAAATTGTATCATTCCAGATAATGTTTCAGGGGAGGAATCTTAAGAAGAGGACCTTGAACCCTAGGAGAAGGGTTGACGAAAATGTCTCTTCCTTGTTGCTTAATTTTAGTAAAGGTTTAGATAATTTTTGTAAGAGCCGGCATGAGCCTCCGTGATGTGGTGATCATGGGTTATTCGGCTTAGTAAGTTAAGGTTTTTAACTGGTTGATATTTTGAGACCATGTTATAGCTACTTTAAGTTATTGATGGGAAGTATGTTCCTATGTGCATTAAACGCTAGTGTTATAAGGTTTCTTTTAAATATTGAGGCATCATGATGTTTCCGCTGCAAGAATACTCTGAATGCGATATATTTTCAGCTGCAAGAACTTTAGTAAGTACGCTTGAGCGTTCCTTGTCGGGAACGCTCGCGGCTGTCATTAGCCTCGGTTAGCTAGCGTTCGGGGCGTGACAGAACTCTTCGAGGTTTCCAGTTATTTCTCAGATAGCCTGTGACGTATTGGCAATCCCCATCACTACTGTGCCCTCTGAGTCGGTGTTTAGTACTGGAGGACGGATCTTGGATCCTTTCAGGAGTTCATTGGCTCCAAAGACTGCTGAAGGATTAATATGTGCTCAGAATTGGTTGAGAGGTGACACTATTGTGGGAGTGGTTGAAGCTGAACTTTATGGATCCCATAACATAACTGAAGATGAAGAGACTTACAGGCTTGATTCAGGTAAAATTATTCTTTGGTTAAATTTTGAAATTCAATACTCAATATAATGTAATCATTATAATTTTATGCTTTTATTTCTTAATTATGTAGAGTTATCGACTTTGACGACGGAGATTGAGATGGAGTAGGACGCATGTTGCACTTGCCCCACTTTTTAATCCTTTTTATGCTATTTTATTTGAACAATGTTTATTTGATGTATCATGTATGTATAGTGTTGTCTTGAATTATGTATTGATTGTAGTTTGGTTAACTTGTAAGTTTTCTAACTTGTATTTGACAATTTGTCAATTTTGTTGTAATTTTGTAACTTGTAAGTTGTAAGTGAAAATTAAAATTACGTTTTAGTGTTTTAATTGAGAATGATCAAATATTGGATTTGGTCATTCTCAAAAAATGCGGCATATAGAAAAAAAGGCCATATGATAACAATCTCCATGATAAGTTTAATTATTGCCATGGTGATCAATAATATGGCCTACATGTTTAGATATAATTTTCACTATATTCTTTTTTTTATTTCATTATTTGTTTTAGATATTTGTTTAGATTATCGAATATGGATCATTATATTATTCTATTTTTTATTTTTAGATCAATGTGCAATTTGTCCAATTTTCGTGTCCCAAAAACGCCTAAAAAAGAGGGTCCAACTGGCCCAAAAACACCCAAAAAAAAAGGAAGTCCATTTGGCCCTAAAAGGAAAAAAAAAGGTAAAAAAACGTGAAAGTAAAAAAAAGGTAAAAAAAAAGGAAGTCCAATTTTCAGAACTTGCTCAAAAGCTATTGTAAATGGCATAAAAAGTCAAAAAAAGGGGTCGAAATGGCCTAAAAAGGCCCCAAAACAGGGGGGCTAAATGGCCCAAAACGCCCAAAATGGGCCCAAAATTCGGGCCCAGCGGTGTAGCGGTTCACCGCCACCGCCACCGGTATAACCGCTACCGCTGGGCCCGGTTGTAGGTTACCCCCGGTGGCGGTACCGGTGGTACCAAAACTCACACCGCCCATAGCGGTGGCGGTGGCGGTTGGAGGCATAACCGCCACCGCCAATGCACAACCCTATAAAAAACGACAAACGGACCGCAATTTCTTCAAATTCCTCCGACTCCCCAAACCGCGTGAGAGCACGGACTGTTTCCACGTTTGGATGTGACTTAAAGAACATTCTTTTTTTGTTTTTTTAACAAGAAGAATTAAAAGAGACACCGTGAATTCCTTTCCGCGAACCATTTCATTATTAATTGTCTGTAAAATTCCATTGTATCTATTTTTTTAAAAAAAAAAATTGTACGATCTAATTTTGAACTGAATTATAATCTATTTAATATGTCAAGGAAATAACATTAATAAGCATTGCGCGTTGATATGGGAATATTCCTATCCCATTAATTTAAAACAAAAAAGAAGAAGAAGCTATGTTTGGATTGATTTTAGGAAATTTTTTTAAGAAATTTAATAATTTGTTCAACCATCTCAATAAATTTTAACAAATTTTTTATAATCTTTTTTAACACATTTTTTTATCAATTTCAAGAAAATTTATATTACTTTCAAAAAAAATAAAGGCAAAAAATATTTTTAAAATCAAAACGAGACGCTTGGTATTCCAATTAGATCCTACATACATATAATGTGATATGATTTGAGGTGGAACTGACGACCCACCTAAACATCAAACAGGTATGTCATGTCCGTGACCTTTTCTTCTATTTTTTTATTTTAGTTATAGTTTTGTCCATGGACCCCACTCGGTTTATAATTATATAGTTGTCATCCATCATTTTGTGAGGCTATGTTTGGTAAGTGGATTGAGTACTGGGTTTCGTTTTCAGTTTCGTTTCACTATTCCGTGTACAGTTTGAGGTGACTCTGACTTAACGCAAAGTTAATGTGGCTTGTCAATTACGCTAACGTCCGTTAGTAAGGTGCACTTGTCTCGTTAGCTAGCTTTCCTTGTGCGCGCGCTAGATTGTAAATATTTTTTCGTTAACCATCACTTCTCTTGCGCACTCCAACTCGCACGAGCCAAATGTTTATTCTTTTAATATTTTTTGTTAACGTTCTGCTACTCACAAGCATCTTCAATTCGCGGGAGCCAATTTTTGTTATAACATTCGCTTCCCTCGTGCTCTCTAAATTGTTACCTTCGCTTGCTAACTGGCTAACTTGTTCTTTTGCTTGTCTCGCTGCTTTGGGTCTCCACTAAAGGCGGCCTCCAATTCACACTAAATCTAATCACTAACTAAGGGTTGCGTCAAGGTTAAATACAAACTGAGAATTGAAAAATCACAAAGCACCTAGATCTTAAGAATGACATTCCATTAAACCGAGAAGCGAATTCGAAAAATTGGACAATTAGAAGACAAAACTTGGAAAATAAATTATCATGTGTACCAACCACCCTAACCCTACCCCCCTCGTAGGTAGATTGAAAGTAATTCGTTTTTGTAAGAAAAAATGTATAAAAGATAATAGCCTTAATTTCTAAATATAATTGAAAAAGAGAAACTCTACTATATTGAGAGGACAAACCAATGGAAGAGCTAGAGGCCATCCAGTCGCTGGAAGCTGAGGCGATGGCAGCAAAGTTGGGTTTGGAGTGTGCTAGGCAAATGAGTTTCAGTGAGGTTATTCTAAAAGGGGATTCGAAGTTGGTGATTAAAGCGATTTATAGTTATCTTGTACACTCTGAGTGGAGGATTCATCATACAATTCAAGAGGTTGTTGAAGTTTGTCGTCAGTTGAAGAGTTGGAAAGTTGTTCATGCATGTTCATCGAGGTGCAAATGAGGCTATGCACCACCAAAATTCTAATATCGGTTCCATTGCCCACCAAAAAATAGGATCCTCTCATCAGAAGAGGGCAAACAAACAGAATACTCATTCACACCCATGACGAGTTAGGAGCAGGTCTTGCAGTGTGAAAATCTCGACCATAAAGATATTTGCTCTCCAGAAGTTTCACCCAAAGACAGTTCATGTTGCTAGCCATACACTAGTCTCATTTGGAGATTAGGCAAGAGTTAACATTTTGGACTAAGCTCATTCCCAGACCCCTCGACCCCTCTTGGAGAACATATAGATTACCAAGATCTCAGGAGAAGTTTCTGCTCTTTTCTGGATTATGACCCCACCAAAAGTTCTTAAGTACCCTATCAATATCTAGACACCACGTCTTCAGCATTTTGAAAAAACTCGAGGGGTACATTGAATAGCCGAGGCCACGGCTTTAATCATTGTAGTTCGCCTCACTTGAGATAACAACTTCACCTTCCAACCCGCCAATTTTCTGAAAATTTTGTCTCTCAAATCAGCAACTACCTTTTTCTTCGACCTTGGAATCAATAAAGGCAAGCCAAGGTGTTTCGCTTTTGCCAGAAGCTTCTTCAGTTGTAACTTCTCCATTATCTCTATAGTTGGCTGATCCACAAAGTTTTTGCTGAAGTGAATCGAAGATTTGTTCTTGTTTATTTTTTGTCCAGACCAGGCCGAGTATTTTGCCAACACTTCCTCAATCGTACCTGTATCATGAATGGAGGCCTTTGAAAAAATAATCAAGTCATCAGCAAATAACAAATGCGAAATTCATGAAGCACCTCTACATATTTTAATTTCTTTCAACGCTCCATTGGCCTCTTCTTTGAGTAAGAGTTGGGGACAGTAGTTCCGAAACTAGAATAAAGAGTGTCAATGATAGAGGATCACCCATGGGAAGGAGAGAACTTCCCACAGGGGCTGCCATTGATGAGGATCGAGAAACTTGTAGTAGTGACACATTGTTCCACCCATTTTATCCAGACTTTGTCAAAACCAAGATTTTCCATGTTTTTCAGAACACACGCACATTCCACCCTGTCATAGGATTTTTCTATGTCAGCCTTGATTGCCATCCAGTCTCCCTTCCGTCGCTTATGAGCCATGCTTTGGAAAATCTCAGCTGCTAATATATAGTTGTCTAGGATTTGTCTTCTCGAAACAAAGGTGAGTTGAAAAGGAGCAATAAGTGTCTCTAAAACCTTCTTCAATCTTTCAGCCATAATTTTGGAAATCAACTTATAAATAACATTGTACAAACTTATGGGGCGAAACTGACTTACCATAGTAAGGTTGTCAATGTTTGAAATCAAGGTAATATTTGTGTGGTTCCGTTCCGGAAGCATTTCACATTTCTCAAAATAATCATTCACTGTGCTTTTCACATCCTCCCCAATGATTTCCCATAAATTTTTATAAAAGAAGGTTGTTAATCCGTCGGGCCCCGGGGCCTTATCCGAGCTCATCTTATACCCAAAGCACCCACAAGTTCTTCATCTCTAGGAATACTAATCAGCATCTCATTTTCCTCCTCAGTAATCGACCTGCTAAAGAGGCTACCCAAGTCACTACAAAAAACAGGTCTTTAGCGGCAGTTTTTTTGCGGCGGTCGCAAAAAATAGCCTATAAAGGGTGTCTTTTGCAGTGTTTTTCCACAAACGCCGCTAGAAACCACATATAGCAGCGGTCTTTATAGCGACGGTCGGTGACCACTGCTAAAGACCCACGTTAGCAGCTTTTTTTTGAAAAGTCCTGCTACACGTGTTACCTATAGTTGTTTTAGCGGCAGGCATTTACCACCGTTATAGACCCACTCCGTGAATTTTGAAAAGCACCGCGATAAGTGTTACATTCTCCGCGACTATATTGAAAAATCCTTCCCGTTCCCCGCATCCATATGAAAAATCTAAATTTTGTCGCTTGTCTCTCTCTTTAAATTAAACCATTCCCGCTCCCCGCGCACATATGAAAAATCTAAAGTCTTCCACCCCTTCTTCGTCGAAGAAGCTCCAGCCCCTCCGATCACTGCCCTCTCCGTCGACAGCGCCTCTCTCCTCTTCCTTCGAATCTCTAGCCCCATTGATTGCTACTATAGGAAGCTCCAGCCCCTCCGATCACTGCCCTCATCGTCGATAGCTCACCTCCCCTCTTCATCGAAATCTCCAGCCCTTTGATCGCTGTTACAGGAAGCTCCAGCCCCTCCGATCACTGTCCTCTCCGTCGATAGCTCCCCTCCCCTCTTCATCAAAATCTACTGTCAATTACCGCCGCTACAGGTATTTTTAAAATTATTATTATTTTTATTTATTTTCCTGTATTATATTTGATTTACCTGTAGCGGCGGTCAGTGACCGCCGCTACAGGTATTTTTATTATTATTATTATTGTTTTTTTAGTATTTTGCTGACATACAAATTTTGTTATAATTAATTGATGCAGACAAAAAAAAGTATATTCGACCAAAATATAATAATCCTATCATACAAGTCTTACACCAAAAAAAAATTACTGAAGGACAGTCTGTCAATAATCTAGAAAGTCATAAGTTCATGACATTTAAGAACAAATAACTATAAAAATTAATCCTCAGCACCTTCAGCACATTCAGCACCTTCAGCACCTTCATCACCTCATGCGCTTTCTGCTTCATTTGCATTATCTGTTGTTACAATATTTGAAAATTAACAAACAGTAATGACATGAACCAATAAGCTTAGTGCACACTTAAAATTACATTAATGACAGTATTCATTTATGTTAGTATCTTACCAAGAAACGTTTTCCGACTTGCACGAGATGATCTATGAATTGCTGGTGAAACTTGAATGTTATTGTCAGCATCTTGATTTTGTCGTTGATCCTACAACGTTAATACAAAATTAATTAACTACGAAGTATATATAAATAGAATCAATAATAACATGTGAGAATAAGTAAATACAACTTTTACCAAAACTTATGTTATCCTCTGTAGTGTAGATTTAAGCGTTGCTAGTTCTGACTCCAACGAGTGACCTCTATTTTCCAAGTGTTTTTCTCTCTCGTTAGTAGTGGATGCAGGCTGACTGTATATGCAGTTCGCGTTGGCAGGATGACATGAAGGAGTTGGTCCTAATCCAACGCCGCGAATGCGACCATGTCTATCTGGCCCAATCACTTGTGCATATCGGTCAGATGGTGACCAACCGATGCTGCCATCCACTCTAAATTGGCTAAAAGATTGTGAACTTCCTGAATCATTCAGTCCAATCTCCTCCATTCGCCTCTGACATAATACAACATAGAATTATATTTTGAATTAATATTCGCACATTCAAATCAAAATTGTGACTTACTATTTTCTCTGCTACGTCCGCATTTATTGGAGATCCATCAGAACGTATATGAACGGCTTTATATAACTCCGCTCGGTCGATTGGAACTTGTTTCTCTTTTTCCTGCATCACAAACACCAATTCGTGATAAAATTGTAAATCACAAATAATAATGATAAAATTGTAAATAAACAAACTAATGAAGTACTACATACCAATTCGTGAGCATAACGTGCGAAGCTTTTTGATCCTGCAGTGTGGACCGCCGTTTGATGCGATCGATTTTGTTTTCCAGCTTCACTTCGACGCTACATTAACATCAAGAGAATTAAAATTAATAATAAGCTACATTCTTGATAACTATAATACAAAATAAATAATGTCGTACCCGTCCTGCATCAGAGTACCAAAAATCGACTAATTTGCAAAATTGCTCCAAATTAACGTCTGTTGGAGCATTATTTTTCACATACTGAGGCGTAAAGGCCTCATCAAAAAATTTCAACTTTAAACTACACTTATAGTTCCTCCATTTCTCTCCTAAATCTTTGAGAAACCAGCTCTTGACAATATCCCCTAATGGAGGCTCGGGGATTGTAAATCGTTTCTGCAAAATATATCGCAAGAGTTAGGTGCGTCAATTATTAAATTTATATGAAAAATTACTATTATTAAATTATACCGTCATGAGGCTCCAACAGTCCTCTTTTGTTGACATACGGACTTTACGCCAATCCGCCGCATGTAATGGGATTTGATTCGCAACACGGGCAATACAACCCGTGAATTTGTTAAATATTCCTCCTTCATTACCCAATGGCTGCCCATTGCCATTGAATTGTACTGGAATCAATTTGTCTTCCTTCAGATTCCAGACGTTCGTCATCCGCGTGCCACCACGCACTTTCCGGACTCCACTACCACCTGCACATTTAGTATGTGAAACATAATTGATTAACATATAAGTAAGATTATATCTATTGTGGTTATGAACATACCAATTATTTCATTATCATTCAAAGATTGATCATCTTCGAACGACGACATCGTAGCCTGTTCTGAAGGCACCTCGGGTGGCTGTGACGGCGTTACTTCTTCAGATGGGGGCACAGATGGCTGCGACGGCGTTGCTTCTTGAGATGGGGGCATAGATGGCTGTGATGAAGAAGATATAGTCCTAAACCTCTTCCTCGTCATTCTTGAGATAGGGGTTTGACCATAGAATATATAAAAAGAAGCAAAGTTAGATAGTTGCACTAGGAAAAATTAGGTCCTTGAAGTCTGACCACCTTAGTACCAGCAACTGCCAAAAAGAGACTATTACTGCAAAAATTCGTACAAGTGAAAAGAGATGTGTGTTTAGACATGGATTAGATAAACAGGAAGTAGGAGTTAGACAGTTGCACTATGTTTACACCCATAATTATAACTCACTTCTCAGCAAAGCAATATAGTACACAAGTTTGGCTAAGCCTCGTGATCCAAAGCCAGTCCATGGATTTGTGGAGAATTCTCTTAAGAGAAGCTATATGAGATGGTATTAAATCTGTGTCCCAAAGAAACAAGTAGGTTTACCAACCCATCCCACATCCGAAATAGATTTGCACATAATCTTTGCAGAATTTTATGTCATGCAGATGATTTAAAATGTAAAATGTGCATCTATTTATATCTATGCCTCAGTTGAGATTCTCAAATAATGTGCGTTACAATTCTTAATGCATCACACACCACAATATAGCCATTAAAAATCTTGTTTGGATGATGGATATTATTGTAAATGTTGTATATGCAGATACAGGAGTATTGATAGTTCAAGAAGGTGAACATCATTCAGTGATCAAGGCAGCAACAAGGATACAAGCAAATCCCTTAATAAGAAGTGTATGATTTACACAATGGTTCACATGCATCTATAAGTAAAGAAATATCAGTTCCAGATACTTGAAATTTTGTTGGAAAGTATTAACCTAGATGCTATGACTTTCCAAAAAGCACATTGTCATTCCTTTTGCTTCCAAGCAATACTTAGTGATGTCACTTCAGGCCCCATAATGTGAGAGGGATGCATCTAATGGGAAGTTAGCAACAAAGTATTCGTATGCTCCAAAAATGGCCTCCATATTAATTACGATCATCATATAAATACTGTCATGTGCTAATGCATAATGCTGCTCGGATTTCTAAAACTAACAATTCCACTCAGTTCTCCAGGTTGATAACATTATTATGGCAGCAGAGTGAATAATGTAAAATATGGGTTTTGAATGCAAGAAACAATTATCAGCAGAAAGCCCACCCCAAGTCACTTCAACAAAGTCACGCAAAGCCTGAACTGTGGAGTACCATACAATTCCTCTGCCCTAAACAAACTCAAGAACCTAGTTGGTTTACAGAAAAGAATCCAGAATGCTTTTACATTTGAAAAATTCATATAAACAGCACACACAGAGGCTTTACACACATCCGAAGAAAGTTTCAGCGACTGAAACAACAATTGAATGAAACATAAAAGTATCATACCTCAGGTTTAATAACCGCCATATCAACTTCTGACATTTTCCAATTATTTTAAAACACGAAAATAGGTGAATAAAAACCTGGTAACTTCATGCAGCAACTAAATCCTTTTCGAATGAACTATTTCATGCTTTGCATGTCACAATTAACTTGTAAATAGACTACTCATTCCACAGAAAATGAACTTGCTCTAATATCGGGGTCTGCTCTACAACAGATATAACCTTGAAAAATTCATCATCCGAGACCTAATTCTTCAACAAATCCAACATGCATTTCAGATTAGAGGGTAATTTTCCTTTAAACACCTGATTTAAAAGAGGGGTACTGCAAGAACTACCTTGTAATTCACAGCAGGTCTGTTGAAACGCTATCCTAAACAAGGTCTCCCAAACTCAAAGCCCAAAGACTGCAACACTATGCAAGTATGACAAATCACAAACCCTAATTGCCGAGAAGTGAGAAGTGAGCCGAGAGGGGAGGAGCCGAGCTGCCGAGGAGAGGCCGAGAGGGACGGAGGGCTTGCTGGCGTCGGGAGGGAGAGAGTGAGAAAGGGGGAATCGGGGGTATTCGCGGGGGAAATTTTTGGGGGGAATCGGGAGAATTCGCGGGGAGTTTTTAATAAAGGGGGGAGGGGAGGGGAGGGGAGGTGAGGGGAGGGAACGACACCGTTTTTGTTAAGGGTTTTTTTTTATAATAATTTTATATTTTACAGTTATATATGTTTAGTAAATTAAATGTAGTTGTAAATTATAATAGTATTTGAAAAGCTTTATACATAATATTAAATACATAATATTTTATTTAATATTTTTTTAACTAGTGTAATAATTTTAATTAAAACAAGTTTAGAAAATTTGGCCAAAATTTTTCACATACATGACAAACTTCATTATTTCATAGTTCCATAACACTTTCTCTAACTTCATATTTTAATAAGTATGTCTTTAAATTAAAAATTTTCAAATACATAACAAACTTCATTATTTCATAGCTCATTATAGGCTCATTATAACTATGATAATAGAAATTTTTTAAACCAATTATATTTAGTTAATAAATATGCAATAACCATAACAACCATATAATAACTTTAATTTTCATAACACTCTTTTTTAATTATGCATTTTATTACGTAAGTCCCTTAAAATAAAATTTGTTAGACACAAGGCAAAATAAAGTTATGTATTAAAAGGCTAAAATTAATCAATAAAATAATTATTAACATATAAATTTTTATTTTTTTATTTTTTTTCACATATACCTATAGCCGCAGTTCAGTCAAAACCGCTGCTATAGGTATATCTTTAGCAGCGTTTTAAATAAAAAACGCTGCTAAAGGTACAGCCTACAGCGGCGGTCAGTGAGACCGCCGCTGTAGGCACTATATTTCTAGCGGCGGTCAGGTGACCGCCGCTAGAGATAGGACCTATAGCCGCGGTTTATTTGGAACCGCGGCTATAGGGAATATATAGCAGCGGTCAACGACCGCCGCTATATAGACCGCCACTAAAAGATAGCATCTAGTGGCGGTCTTATTCGCGGCGGTGAGGTGACCGCGGCCATAGATAGGACCTATAGCCGCGGTTTATTTGAAACCGCGGGTATAGGGTCTACATAGCGGCGGTCATGTGACCGCCGCTATAGGGACCGCCGCTAAAAGATAGTACCTAGTGGCGGTTTTTATAGCGGCTGTCACGGACCGCCGCTAAAGACCCCCTATCGTGGCAGACTTTGTAGCGGCGGTCATTGACCGCCGCTACAGTGACCGCCGCCATAGGATATTTCTAGCGGCGCTTTCCGAAAAACGCGGCTGAAAACACTTGTAGCGGCGGTTTTTGCGACCGCCGCTACAGTGACCGCCGCTGGAAGTCCTTTTTTTAGTAGTGTCTCCCTTATATTCGTCAAACCAGCTCTCTTATTTGACCAGGTAAAATGGCACCTCTGAGAAGCCTAGATCCACGAGACCCGAATTTGGATTGGCATATTCACATACCTGTTTAATTTTTTTTTCTACATATTTACATACTACAAAAATATTGTAGGTCAATATCTTTCAACATTTACATACCAAAAAAAAATTAAAAGTGTAGGTCATTTTAGCAAGTTCACCTTGTCCTCTATAACTATATTTGACTAAGATCCTATCGGATTGATGGCCACTTTAATTTCCTCTCATATTCAAATTCAAAGTGGCCTAATATGCAAATTACAAAATTGGCTATAAGACATTAACATAATCCATATTCTACAAATCAAAAAATACCCAAAATATAACTACTAAGTAATAAGGAACACCTCCGTATCAACACGTGTGATCAAAGTGTTCAACATAAGTAACATCAGTCACAAGTCCAACATAAGAATATAACTAATAACCAAACTAGGTGTAGACAGCGGTGTACAACTAGGTGTAGATCCCGGAGTAGTGTCCATGTCTATCTAAATCTGAGAAACAAGGTTTGATACAGTTAATATATAAGAATATAACATACTGAAAAAGCAAACTTATGAATCGAGATAAAAAAAAATATATATTATTGAATGAAGTATAGAAGGTCAATTTGTTGATCAGTTTTGTGAATGCGGAAAGGTCAATCTCGTTTTGAGTTTTGGGTGGGCTCATTTAACCCGAACTGTCTTTATAATCGCAGTTGGTACCAATATTGTAATTGTGATATGCGACCTCAGGATGCGAATTAAACAAAGCTTATAACATGTAATAAATATTAAAATATCTTAATACTATGCATATACTGTTATAAACATGTATGTTTCATATCCATAAGCATGTAAAATTCTATAAAGAAATTGTTCTTCCTTTCTTCAAAATTGTTATGATATATAAGCATGAGAGAAAAATTAAGTAACACTAAAATAAAAAGGCTAATGACTACATCATTTTATGCAATAATATTTCTAACATTCAGAGTTTTTAATAAAACATATCATGATTTTAAAAAGTCACATCGGCACTTGGAAGAAAATAACTAACCTAATAATCCGCTTACCTCTATTTTCAAAGCACTTGAACCACTCTAATCACTTTTAACCTATCTCAAAAAATATATATAACTATATCAATATCAATATTATAATTACATTGACATTTACTAACAAAACGCTTATCGTTCTAACTTTAACTATTCCCAACTTGACCCCTTTTTTATGGAGACTTCGACTAGATAAGCCACCCCTGATGATCGCCATAAAAAAGGGGACGTTATCCAGAGAGAGGAACATAATAGACAGACAATTTTCGGATGCATGCGTTATATTTTGATTTATTTGATTTAGCAGAGAATTATACTCAAATCATGTAGAATGTTATAGTTTTATTCATATAAAACGATGGAGTGACCGTGGCCGGGGGCAGTCCTAGCAGCTACGTCCAACGGTAGGAAAAGCATCCATTTCCTACTTTAAGTACAAATGCTTAATGTAATATTTCTTATAGGATTTAAGTATAAAACTATAAATATATCTTTGCATGAAAAAGAGCTAAGAGTCGACAAATAAAGAAAAAGTAAGAGTAAAAGGACCCTACCACCTTAGATGGGTATTCATCTATTTTGGCCTTTTGATAGATATGATTACACTAACCGTCCCAAAAGCAAGTCGTTAATTCCTTTCAAGAGCCTTTCGTTCTTTACGGAGAATATTTTTTTAACTGTAGAATATATTGCCGCATTGATTCTTTGACAAATTATTATAAACTACAACCCAGAGCTTAAGCTTAGTGTGGTTTGTTTTCCTTTGTTCCCTTTGATCTTTTGTTGACACAATCGTACGTACGAACCTGTGAATATGGGGAGCGGATTCGGTCCGACGGAAATTTCCTCCGAAGTACCGGATGGACTGTACAGATTTGAAGTTAATCTCAGCTCTCCATCCAAGGCTGCTAAATGGTCCAGGTCATTTAATGATATTTTTTGGCTTTTGCTCGGCTCATGGCTTGGCTATTGATCCCTCTAGACTTTTCTATGCGTGACTTTGAGACCCTCTTCAATTCGTCGACACTTTTTGCATGACCGGTTGCTTCCTCTCCAAGCTTTTTCTCCTTCTCCATCACACTATTGCTCTGCCGCTCATCCTCTCGCCGGACAGACATCATCTCGAACTCCTCTGCTCCTCAGGTCCTCTCAAGAGCTAAAAGTGAGTTTTTTTTCCAGAAAAAACTAAAGGTGGAGACTTTTCATTGGTCTGGACTGTCCTGAGATTTGGTTGTCAAATGACTACTGTGGGGTTGTTTTGGTGGCTTTTGTTAGCATTCTCCAGCTTGTTTAGCAATTTGTTTCCTTTTTGATACGGCACCATAAATTTCCGGTGAAAGTGCTTAGCATATTGGTTTTTATTGGTTTGTCAAATGAGCTCCACTGAGGTTTGGCTATAGTGACTCCTAAACTAGTTTTATGGACCGGGAAGAATTTTAGAGAGCCTCATGTTAAGCCTAAAGTTTAGGCTGTAACTATTCCGGATATAGATCCTTGTTTGTAAGTAGCTTTTCGGCAGAGGAGATATTGAGGTTACTAAGGGAAAATTGCCATTTATGTACAAGTATTTGTGAAGGATTACAAAAGTGTTGTTAACGCAACAATATAATGACTTATTATTTTTTTTCCTTTACGTGCAGTACTCTTTATTGTTTTTCATTTTTCATTTTTTTAGGCATAAAGGCCAGGGCCTATTCAATTGGGATAAGTTGAGATTTTAGTCAAATTGTATTGTTTCTCTATTGGAGCCCTTTCTTATAAAAAGTTCGGGGTGCTCCTTATTCTACAGTTGAGCTAAGAATTTCTTCTTTTTATTGAATTTAATAGGTTAATAAATGGCAGCAATCGAGGGTGGTATTTGTCCAAATATTAATAGGCGAGGGTCTTCTAATATCTTAGACCCGGAAGGTTTGTCAAAATCTTTATTTGCTATGTTGAATCTTTTTGTATATGAATTCCAATATATTTTTATTTATTTTAATGTATCGTTGGATTGTAAAGGTGATATGGTTCGGGCAGACAATGGGGAGTTACTGAATATTTGGACTCTAGAGTGGAGAAATGAGGTGCATGCTTATGATTGGTACAATGCGTACTCAATTAGTATGGGGTTTAGCATCCGTAGGAATTCCGGGTACAAGAATAAAGAAAAAGGGTACTATACAAGTAGAACATTCGTGTGTAGCAAAGAAGGCTTAAGAAAAAGTGTTGAACTACATGCGCCAGTACTGAAGGAACGAAGAAATACTAGATGCGGGTATCTTGCTAGTTTCACCATTCAGCGAAGGTCAAATGGGAAGTAGTGCACATTTGATTGGTGTGCACAACATAATCACGAGTTAGCTACACCATCGAAAGCCCACCTACTCCGTTCACATAGACGAATCAACGATGTGCAGCGTCTCGAGTGTGACGATGCAGACAGAGTAGGCATCCGTCCGAAAGTAGCACATGATTTGATGGTGGCCCAAGCTGGGGGTAGAGAAAAATTAGGATTCACACAAACAGACTTGAAAAATTACTTGAGCAGCAAAAGGAGTAAATCTGTAGAGGTTGGAGTAGCCAGTGCTCTTCTTAATTGGTTTGGTGATCAGTACGAAAAGAATTCACAATTCTTCTTCAAGATTATGTTCGACGATGATGAACAAATAACAAATGTATTTTGGTCCGATCATGATATGAGAAATGACTATGCACTTTTCGAGGATTTCGTTTCTTTTGACACCACATATAGGACAAACAATGAGCACCGGCCATTAGGGGCATTTTTGGGAGTGAATCATCATAGGGAGCGAGTAGTGTTTGGGGCGTGCCTGTTGTTTGATGAGACAGCCCAATCATTCAAGTGGTTGTTTGAGAACTTCGTTCAGTGTATGGGAGGGAAAGCACCTCAGTCTGTTTTTACTGATCAAGATGCTGCAATGCTTACGGCAATCCCAAGTGTCTTACCAAACACACATCACTTCCTCTGCGTATGGCATATTCAGCAAAATGCATTGAAGAATCTAGGTTCATTGTTTCGTGACAAAGACTTCAAGAAGAAATGGGATAAACTTTTGTTTGATGCTGACATAGATGATTTTGAGCTTGAATGGTCTAAGATGATCAATGACCATGGACTCCAAGATAATGATTGGTTGCATAAGATATATGAGAAGCGCGAAAAGTGGGCCCCAATGTACGTTCGAAGTATTTTCTGTGCTGGCAAAAGGACTACGCAATTGAGTGAAAGTTTTAATGCGACCTTGCGTAAATACTTGAAGACAGTACTGAATATGCCCCGATTTTTCCAACACTTTCAGCAAGCCGTTGATGATATGCGGTACAAGGAGCTTCGATCAAATTTTGAGATGGATGACAAGTTACCTATTATAAAGTTTACCGATCCACTTTGTGTTCATGCATCAAAAGTCTACACTCCTTCTGTTTTGGCCATTTTTTTAGAACAGTTTGAGAAGGCTTCTTGGATTGTATTGAATTGTCGAAGCGAAAATGTTGACTCCGAAAAGGTCGAGGTACATGTTTGCAGCCATGACCCAAATCATAATTGTTCGATGGCCAAACGACATATTATCACTACTATTAATGGGTTTCATCAATGTAGTTGCAGTTATTTCAACTATATGGGTGTTATATGTCTCATTTTGTGGTTACTGAAACAGAAAAGTGTTTTATTAATCCCAGAAGAGTATATACTAAGCCGATGGACAAGGAAGGCAAGATTGAGGGTTGACTCGGGTTCTTCATCGAGGGTACATGTTGATCCAAAGTTGGAAAGAGCAGCCAAACGCAGGAGATTAATGAATATGTACGCATCCACTATTTCTCAATATTGGGATGCCCCAGAATCATGGGAGGTCTTTCAGCGTTACCACATCACATTGGCGGATGAGCTTGCTAAATTACCGCCTACTAGAGAGCCATGTGAGCTTGAAGTAGAGGCTGAGAGAGCAATATTTGATGCCGCTCTAGAAGTGGGTGGAAAAGGATGGAAAACTAGAGAGCCGAAACATCGAGGAAATAAGTGGTTGAAAAGTGCACTTGAAGGCAAGAAGAGGTTAAAGCATCAGAGCAGTCGCAAGAGTGGCGCTATAACATTGTCCCAACCAGTAGCTCGTCACTTGCTTCTAGAGGATGAGCCAAAGGTATAATGCATATGAGAACTCATATTTTATTTTCTTATATGACCATTTTATAACAATTTATTTTGCTCCCTCACAGGTATCAAGTGAGGATGAGCTGGTGTCACAACTTGGTAAGTACAAAAGCGTCGAAGACTTGTAGTAGATTTGTTGTATCGGGTTATAAGTGCGACCATTGTTATTGATGTTCTATTTGAACTTTTTTTATAGATGTCTAAGTGATGCATGCCATTAGAAATATAGATCATATCAGAATTTGACTTAAATCTTTGAATGTTGTACAGGCTAGTTTTTGATGATTGTCCAGATAATATCACAAAGAGAAGTCATGAGCTCTGAAGGGAGATACTGAAAGAAGAACAGTATACATGATTTTTATGACGAAGTCATACCTTTTGTGTTCAGATTATGTATACATCGTTGCTTTTGGAAAAGTCTTGATTGTACAAATTGTAATTGATGTACTTTGTGGTATTTACAAGTTACATTGTGATTAACAAAATCTAAAATTTAGAAGAAAAAAACACAAGACCCAAAACAGGACAAGTCTGGATGTAGAAAGTCAACAGGAAGAAAGCTACAAGACCCAATTGGTTTGGTTCTTCATACTCTCTGGCATCGCGGATAATATCCTCAAAGTCAGTAGAATCACTAGCAACAGGAAGAAAGCTACTGATATCATCCCTAGCTCCAAAGCCTCCAGCCCGTATAACATCATCAGTCGAAATGGAGGTCTCCATGTTGACTTCTCCAAAAGCTTGAATAAAACATCGCAGGGGCTTGCGTCCAAAAAAAAATGAACAAGGTATGGGAACGAGACATACAACAATTACAATTTCAGAAGAGAAAACTGAAAAAATACAAGAACAGGGATGCAAGTCTGTAGAATTGTTTTAGTTACACAAAAACATTATCGAATATAGATTCCAAGTTTGCAGAATTGCCCAATAACAACACTTTTGTAATCCTTCACAAATACTTGTACATAAATGGCAATTTTCCCTTAGTAACCTCAATATCTCCTCTGCTGTTTGTACATCTCCCTTCTCTTTCAAGTAGTCAAGACATCCAGCCAAAATAAAAAGGATTAGAGATTTAATTCAATGCCCCTCTCTTCCATCTCTTACACTAAAATGTCCAATTTCTCTATTAACCCATATGAGTTTCAGAAGAGAAAACTGAAAAATAAAAGAACAAGAAGAAGCAATATTTGATAAATTCAGTTTAGTTACAAATGAGAAAACACAGCCACCACAAATGTTTCCCATTACACAGTTAAGAGATTCTAAATACTTCCCAAAAGCTACTTACAAACAAGGATCTATATCCGGAATAGTTACAGCCTAAACTTTAGGCTTAACATGAGGCTCTCTAAAATTCTTCTCGGTCCATAAAACTAGTTTAGGAGTCACTAATTGCCAAACGTCAGTGGAGCTCATTTGACAAACCAATAAAAACCAATATGGTAAGCACTTTCACCGGAAATTTATGGTGTCGTATCAAAAAGGAAACAATTTGCTAAACAAGCTGGAGAATGCTAACAAAAGCCACCAAAACAACCCCACAGTAGTCATTTGACAACCAAATCTCAGGACAGTCAAGACCAATGAAAAGTCTCCACCTTTAGTTTTTCTGGAAAAAAAACTCAATTTTAGCTCTTGAGAAGACCTGAGGAGCAGAGGAGTTCGAGATGATGTCTGTCCGGCGAGAGGATGAGCGGCAGAGCAATAGTGATGGAGAAGGAGAAAAAATTTGGTAAGGAAGCAATTGAATGACCTGGACCATTTAGCACCCTTGTATCAGTAGTCGAGCAATTGAAGAGGGTCTCAAAGACACGCATAGAAAAGTCTAGAGGGATTAGTAGCCAAGTCATGAGCCGAGTAGAAGCCAAAAAATCTCATTAAATGACCTGGACCATTTAGCACCCTTAGATGGAGAGCTGAGATTAACTTTAAATCTGTACTGTTCATCCGGTACTTCGGAGGAAATTTCCTTCGGACCGAATCCGCTCCCGTGAATATGAGCCACTTTGCAAAGAGACAGAGAAAGAGAGATCAAGGTATTCCGAAAAAACAAAAGGCTTGGAAGCTTAACTGCACCCATTAGGGAGACTATAAAGGGATCTTTGCTTTAATATATAACATTTAATATATGTCAAAATCGTATTTCTCGTGATCTTCCGGATCGAGATCGATACATTTCGATTGATTGTCATTTAAACGAGCTTCCCAAGAGAAATTATCTCGTCCAATATTGCTGAAAACTCCTCATAATTAGAATTCCGCGCGCATGCATTAATATCAAGCACTATTTGAATGACTTCTCCGCAAAAACCCTTCTTCCCCTAGAATTACTCCATGCAATCTTAAGGGTAAATCAAGGCTTCAATGTCCAACTTCAAATACTTATCTATATTCTTTGCAGCAAATATGAGATAATATTTATAAAGTTCTAAAATAAGGGCCAAGCAGTAAGAGATCATGGTCATAGTCCTTACATTTCATCAGTGAATTCTCTCTAAGTCAATTCTCTCTTGCTCTCTCTTTTTCAAATCCTGTAATGTTCATCATTGTTATGCAATAAAATAAAATATATATATATACCTAAATTACTCAATATGGACTTACATTTCATCAGTGAATCAATAGTACCGCAAAAAGGGGTGAAAACCCTACAATTCACCCTAGTATGAAACCCATATGATTCTTCTTTTTGGTTGACATTTTGTAAGACTAATTATTGGATCTAGACATTACTAACTCACCATTTCCAAATTAAGAAGTGTGCCGCCCACTTGGCTAACCAGATGATCAGTTGTCTTTGCTGCAACCAAGCAAAAATATATTTTGTTTGATGGAAGACATGAGAGATACGATAATGTGGGTCCACATGCAAAAACGGGGACTCGGGTCCTACCAAAAGGTTATGACCAACTACAGTAGTACTACATCCTAAGTAGTTCTTTAATTTTTATCAACCCAGTGGCTATACTATAATGCAATGATGTCGGTAAAAGCGATCTTGTAATGATACTTCATGTCTGCTCTTTTTGTTTGGCAGGATGGCACTCCAAAAACTCTCTTCGCTCCAAAGAGCAACCAGATGGATCTCTCTTTTTTTATGGTCATTTTTCCATGAGTACTTCTAAACTACTAGTTTTAGGATAATAATTACAATCACGAGTATGATAACTTGGCTATTATTCTTATCATAATCATTATGCAGAACATGCCCTGAGACAAATTACATTATGGCTTTCAAGATAGTTGAGGCTGGGAGGCAAAAAAAAAAAAATTGGATACCGGATTCTTTTTGTATTATCAATAAGGCTTAATTATCCTATAAGGTACACTGACAACCTTTATGTCACGTCACGCACTTGTCAACCCGTGTAACCCACAAACCAACATTGTTCCTATCTACCCGATTCTAATCCCTCCGCTTATTAATCATTATGCAGAACATGCCCTGAGACAAATTACATTATGGCTTTCAAGATAGTTGAGGCTGGGAGGCAAAAAAAAAAAAATTGGATACCGGATTCTTTTTCTATTATCAATAAGGCTTAATTATCCTATAAGGTACACTGACCACCTTTATGTCACGTCACGCTCTTGTCAACCCGTGTAACCCACAAACAACATTGTTCCTATCTACCCGATTCTAATCCCTCCGCTTATTCGATATGCACCGTTTTTCTCTTATTGAAATAGAATTTATAGATGAAATGAGTGTCAAGACTAAAAAATTTTTATTTTAAAAACTCAATGGCATGTTATAAAAATAGTGTAAAATTCAGATACTAAAGAATGATTTTTCTCTTATTTTAAAGCAACAGTTCGAAAGTGAGTTGACCTTTGTATTGGTAGTGGTTTATTTTCACTTTCATCACTAGTCAGATTTTTAAGAAACTTTTCCAACAACTGACACCGGCGCTGCAATTCTTCACGAACTACATTAATATATATGTACACAGTACATTGCAAAAGTAGTCGATTAAACATATTAAAGTATTTCCAGTAAAAAAAAAGAGAAAACAAAGGAAAAATAGAGAAACGATGGAAGTAGAAATCTCACCACACTTGACTGTGTGTGATTCATTTTCATTTATAGAATATCTGTTTACAACCGAATAATACGATACAATGTTATTTGGTAATGAACTGATTTGATGCCTTAATATTAGAATGTGTTGTGTTGTTTTTAACGACAGACAATTCATTGACAATAGTAGAATCCTTCCTATTCGAACTTATAGCAAAATTTCCAGCTAATGTCTTCAAATTCCAATTGTCTTTAATTTACTCCAGTGATATTTTTGAATTCAACAGCATCCTTGGTTTCTTCCTTTTTCCACCTCCTCTGTTTATACGTTAATCTCTTTATTCAAAACATCATTGATTGCCTCCTTTCCCATATTCGCTGTAGCTACTCTCTCTATATTAAAAACCTCCTTGATTTCCTCCTCTTCCATATCTTCAGCCATTGTGATTTCCTCCTTCAAATCTGTAGCAGCTAATTTCGTTCCTTGATTTCCTCTTCCCATATCTACAGCAATTGTGATTTCCTCCTTCTTAATCTACAGCAGCTAATACGTTATCTTTAATAAAAACTAATATAATTTTTGTTGACCTAATCCCATCATCAGCCCACGGAGAAGGTGGGAAGCTATCCTATAGAGCTTGTATGCCTTAAATTTGCCGCTTCCTCGCTAGGGCATCAGACAATGCAGGTAAGAGGTTAGTGCGAGGGAGAGACTAAACAGAGCGCCAAGGACAAGCGCACAGCTGATGGGACATAAAGGAGCGGCGCCCCATATTGTTGCTTTATGGGTCGGATTATTGGGTTGGATTTTCCTTCCCCTTTTCCCAAAGATTTCACTAATTACCTCCTTAATCTAATGGCAAACTAAACCGCCTATTAACGTAAAACTCACTCTTCACCTGTAACGGTCTTCATTTTTGAAGCAAGACCCAGAGCTTCATCCCCATACCATACACTTGTCTTATCTCCATGGACGGATATTATGCAAGTTTTTAGTGCACAAAATTACCTCGATGGTAAAGCTACTCTTATGAAACAGAACGATAGGTCTTTAGAAAATTCTCTGTTACCCTTGAGAAAATTGATACTTGAACGTTTTCGAGTAATGTGCAAAGTCTTGAAATAGGTTATGTTTGTGTTGTAAAATTTTTGGTATTGAATTTAGTGATGATATTGGGTTTAGTAAAAAAGTGAAGAGAGGTAATTTTTTATATTTTTTGTAGTGAAAAGTTATGATTTGATGAGAGAGATTATATTGTATTATTTTATTGTGAGTTGGTGAAATTTTTTATAAAATTTTTCATGCAAACAGTCAAATGGAAACCTTCCTCTTTCCCTCACGTAAGACTTTATTGTTCAAAAGGGGCCATCAGCTTTCTTTGGGCAATTGTTGGTGGGAAAGTTCGGTTACCAGCTCCTTTTTCTGACCAATGAAGCTCTATTCCTTGACCCTAGGTTTGAACGAGAGAGAGAGAGAGGGGTTGAAATGGGAAATAGCTATCTTGTAAGATTATGCTCTGGTCTATGATGAGTACGAACTGCACATGCAGGCATTCGGCAGGTAAAAAATGAGTGCCATTGGAACCTTATGAGTACGTCCATATTCCATCTAACATTTGCTTTGTGAGTTTGTCAAAAACGACATGCGGGGTCGAAAATTTTTCCAATATATTGTTCTTCAAGACTTCTCGATCTGGCTTTAGTTCCAAATGAAAAGATTTTGTGTGGCCAAATTAGAAAATTGTAGTTGGTTTCTTGTCAAGTCAATTTCTTTTTATTATTATTGTTTCAATCCATAAGTGAGGTGCTTCAAATTTGTCATTTTTCGCTTCAAAAAAGGTTTCTAGATTCTGAGTAATTAATTAATTCCTACATTTTTTTTTAATTTTAAGAAATGTTCCTTACATTTAGTGTTCCACACTAACATCTAATGAAAAATATTGATGTCGTGACATGCCATGGAGATGATCTATGTGTGACATGCTAAATCTGAAAAATAAAAACATCAATAAACAAATTGAGAACACAAAGAGAAGTAAAAGAAACAAATAGCAATTAGGGAATCCTGCCCCGCCTTGTCCAATGGCTTCTTTAGTTCATTAGGTGGGAGAGAGTTATCACCGATCGAGAGGGGATGGAAGAGGGGGGAGGAGGGTATTCCCGGCCTGCACCACTTGTCCATGCACCTTGCATGGTTGGGGCGCCATGCGGGTGAGCGGCGGCACAACCTTTTTCTGTCTTTCTTCTAATTTTTTTAAAAAAATTAATTTAATTAATTAAAAAATACTTTACGTCTCTAAATTATGGGATTACTATTATTTTACTGTGTTCGTAAAACTGCCAAGTTGCTCTCGAATTAGCAAAACTCAACAATATGGATCAGGTGGTCATGAAAATTGTCACAATTAGTACTGACTTTTAATTATATGCTCATTTTTAGCACTTTGAGGACTGAGGGATATGACATGCTATTATTTGGTCTTTTTGTGATATGTCACCAGCATTTTGGTGTCTAAAACACAACCATCAATTACTTCTTCTTCTTTTTTGAAAACTTAAGATCTTTTATTAGAGTTCTAATCTCGAGATTAATGAACTACAATTTTTTTCTTTTCCATCCTTCTGTTACAATATATTTGAATTAGTCTCGCATTGGCTGTAAATGTGAGTTATTTGTATTTTTGGTCCTGTAAAGAGGCCCTTTTATATATATACAAATTCAATAAATATTGAAAAGTAAAAATAGAGCACCATTCATGAGTTTTCTATAGAGGATTTAGATATCTCTAAATTGAATCAGTTTAAATATTTTATCTCTCTATTTCAATATTCAATTTTATATTTTCTATATCATCTATATAGTATAGAAGTCTATATAAGTTGATGGAGCAAAAAAAAAAGAGCAATCCATTGGTGAGTTATAGGTCGCAATCAAGTCTTCTTGGTAGAAGGCATGCACAATAAAACGGTATGAGCGGAGCTTTCCTGTTGTCAAAGCACACAATATCCAAGTTCTCAAAACAGGAAAACCACCTGATACCTTTCTATCGAAGGACACCTCATCTGCCACGATAGAGGCTCTAGAATGATCTGCATAATAACCTTGTGTATACGTGTTGCCTTCTCCTTTATTGTAGAATAATAGCCTCTATTATTGTTACACGTTCTTGCGTTGTATAAAAGCTACAGTATTCTGTAGTAAATGAAGTGAGAGAAACAAAACATATTCTGTGAAAATATCTGTGTTTATTCACGACTAACTCATCAGACAAGTTCTCTTTCCTCTCCATCTGAGATCACAACCAATGTCTCCACCAAAAATAATTCTTCTCGTGGTTGAGGTTCGTCTCATGGTTCTCGTGGCCGTGGTAGAGGTCGCCACCCTTTTTAGCCTCCTTTTTCACGTGAGGATCGTCCAACATAACAACTTTTTTCCTTGTTTTTCCGGCATCCTCTTCTACTCACCTCTGTTCAGCATGTCGTTGCGTGAAGTCACACCAGATTTCATTTCCTGTTTCTTACTCGGTTACCACTCGTCCCCTACAACTGCTATTCATGGGCGTTTGGGGCCTTGCTCCTCTTTTGTCTAGTGATAGCTTTCGGTTTTATTTTTCCATTGTAGATGCCTACACTCGTTACACTTGGTTGTTTCCAATACGGTGTAAATCTGATGTCTACTCTCAGTTTCTCATTTTTTACAAAGTTGTTGAGAAGTTTTTTAATTTACAAATATTACAAATTGGGGTGGTGAGTTTCAGACTCTCCATACTTATTTTTGTGACCACAGTATTTCTCATCGCCTTAGTTGTCCTCATACTCACCAACAAAATGAGACTATTAAATGACAACATAGACATATCTTGGAAACTGGTCTGGCTTTGTTGGCTCATGCATCTATGCCCCCAACATTTTCTGGGCTGATGCCTTTCGAACATCCGTCTATTTAATTAATTGGCTTCCTAGTCCAGTTATCTCCAATCCATCTCCTTACTTTCGGTTATTTCAAAAACATCCTCCATACAATTTTCTTAAAGTCTTTGGGTGTGCCTGTATCCCTCATCTCCATCCATATAGCCGTCACAAACTTGATTTTCGTTCCACTATGTATGTGTTTCTAGGGTACATTCTGGACCACAAGGGATACATCTATTTTCATCAACCCACCTCTCACATTTACATATCACATGATTTACGTTTTGATGAATTTGTCTTCCCATTTGCCCTTCCATCCATTTTTTTGTCTCCCACATCCGGGCACTCTCTGTCATCCTCTCTTGGGCATCCTTTGACCACCTCCCACTACTGCATGACAGGTCACCCCCTTGTTGTATTTTTCCCAACCCTCTCCTGACACCCCTAGTCCCTCTCCTGCAGCACTGACTGGCCCCCTCTGACATACAGTCTCCCTCCTTTGCATCGAGTCCTCCTCTGCCTTCCCCACGCCAAATCATTACTCGGTCTCAGCATAATATCCATTGTCCAAAACACTTCACTGATGGTACAATACCCTGGCCCCCTCCCCGTGCTCGCCTCACCTCGACAACCACGGTTCCTCTTGAACCAACCTCAGTTACCGAGGGCCTCAAACATGTCGAATGGAGGCAGGATCTTCAGCACGAATTTCAGGCTTTATTAGAAACTCATATGTGGACTCTGGTTCCCCACATCCTACACAGAACATTTTGGGTTGCACATGGATTTTTAAAACCAAACATAATGTTGATGGGTCTGTTGAACGCAGGAAAGCACGTCTGGTGGAAAAAGGTTTTCATCAGCAACCTGGCTTGGATTATAATAAACCTTCAGCCCTGTTGTGAAGCATTCAAAAATCCGTCTTGTTCTTTATCTTGCTGTCCAACGTGGCTGGTCTCTTCGTCAATTAGATTTTCAGAATGCCTTTTTACATGGTAAAATTTCTAAGGTTGTTTACATGCAACAACCGGTTAGTTTCTATCATCCTGATCTCCATCACTATGTCTGCAAACTCTATAAAGCTCTCTACAAACTCAAACAAGCTCTTCGCACTTGGTTTTCTAAACTCAGCTCGCGCTTGGTTGAGCTGGGCTTCTCTCCATCACGATCAAATTCCTCTTTATTTACCTATATTCGGCCAACTCTAAAGATATATTTTCTGGTGTATGTGGATGACATTGTGCTTACAAGTTTCGATCCCGCTGCCCTTCAACTTCTCATTGAGACTTTACATGTTGATTATCCTCTCAAGGATTTAGGTCGCCTTCATTATTTTCTTGGTGTTGAAGTTCATCACTTACCCGCTGAAATTTTTCTCTCAAAAAAAATATATTCTTGATCTTCTCAAACGTACTAACATGTCTCAAGCCAAATTTGTTCAGTCTCCTATGTCCACAACAGAGAAACAGTCCATGATGGTGCAGTATTTGAAGACCACACTTTACTGGAGTGTGGTTGGCAGCTTACAATACTTGAGTTTTACTCGTCCCAACCTTTTTTTTGCCGCCAATCGAGTCTGCCAATACATGCACCTTCCTCGTGTCCCTCATTGGCAAGCTATAAAGAGGATTCTGAGATACCTTCGGCACACTCTCGATTTTGGTCTTCAACTATCTCGTTCTTCCTCTTCAGTTTTGGCCGCTTATTCGGACGCTAATTGGGCCAAGTGCCACGATGATAGTTGTCACGTCCTGAACGCTAACCCGAAGTGGCCAAAGACAGCTGCGAGCATTCCCAAAATAATGCTCCAGCAAACTTAACCTTGATTTTGCAGCGGAAATTATATATATATATATATACTACTGAGAGAGACGGGCCAAGGAGATTCACGTATAAGCTCAACTTACACAAAACAACTTCAATAATAATAGTGTAAGCATCATAAATACAATCCATATACAAAACACTTCATCAGTTACGGAATACAATGGTCCATGGCCACCAACATTTAAAAAGATTACACTGAGGGTCTTTCCTCTCAAGACCTCAGGACTCCTTTCGCCTGGCACATCTGGAATGATACAATTTAAAAATTGTGAGTCAAAAGACTCAGTAAGGGAGCATATGCAATAAAATGTGCATGTCTTGCATGGTCATGACATCAATGTGCATGTACATGGAATGTTTGCATATGCGTGGGACACATGTTTTTGATCTTAAAACATGCACTTGATCTTGAAAAGACTTTCTTTCTTGACTTTTGGGCTACTTATCTCGCTCCATTTACCCTTAAGTCAGGGTTGTGCGTTCCCATCGGAACCGACCTCCTTTCCTTCGGGGACATATCATTTGGTCGAGCTAGCCCTTGATGTGGCCCCAGGCCTGATGGCTAGACACGACACCTTCTTACAAGCATCCTTCAGTATGGTTGCATATACCTCAAGAGCTACCCATCCTTCTTGCAAGCATCCTTCGGTATGGGTGCCCATAGGAGTCATCCATCCTTTTCGCATTCATCCTTTGGAGTGAATGCACCTATCATACTTAGGTACAATACCGACCAACTTCAGCCCTTTAACTTAACTTGTCATAAAATACTTTCATGCTTTAATTTGCACAAAACTTTTTTTTCTTTCAAGAAAATCATGCAAATGCTTATGTCATTTCATGCTTGATAACAATGTCATGCTACGTATCATTCCAGTTTTCGTAAAAGAGTAAGTTTCCACTTACCTCGATCCTCTCGAGCTTAGGATGAAGCTTCGCCTACAAGCGAGTTACATTTGTCACTTAGACACTTAGAATTAAACTTTCAAATAAGCATACAAAATTACTCATATACATTCCCGGTTTCCAAAATTCATATCTTTGAAAATATGACTTCACCTACGTGAAATTTCTTTTAAACGTTTTAGACTTCATAAAACAAGTTTGAAAACAATAATCATACACATCAAACAACTCCAACTGAGGTGAAACTCCTAAGGTATTTCCAACTCGGTCTTCCAATTCAAGATACCATAACTTCTTCCATACATTTCCTGCTTGTATGGAGTTTATCTTCAAATCTTCTATCCTTAATTCGCCATGCGAACCTAGATCCATAAAAGGGCAGCAACAACACTCAACATCAAAGATTTGGTTTGCAAATCAGCAACCTATAACATGTCTAATTTCATTCTCTTTGTTTCACAATTTACAGCCTTACATTGCATGAACTAAAGGCCATTCATTTTTTCATTTTTCCATCGATTAAACTTCAAGGAATGTTCTATATAGGTACTGTCGAGACACCTATGACTTTGACCTTATTCCATTTTCCTTTTATCTCTCAATTTTCATTTATCTCTCAATTTTCAGTTCACATGAACACCAATGTACAATAACTCTTCAAAACACAACTTATATGCATTGAATCCTCACTTCAATGGCCAACCCGTGGCCTCTTTACACTCATATTCACTCTTAGACTTACTGACCTAGACCAAAAGGTATCTCAGATTCACAATTCCACAAGTTTCTTGTAAGATTCATACAATTCTCCTAAAGAAAACAACTTGCAAGCAAATCTCACCTAACTCGAGTATGGTTGATCCTTTTTCTCCAAGTTTACCTTGATTTGTTCGGGTGATTAGTTTGCTGATCTACCCACATTATTCACATGTAATACACTTAACAGCAAGCACATCAAGAAAAACATGAGAACAATGACATAGGGCAGTGAACATCATTCAGCCAACACTAACTATTTCCTTCCATTTTCATATCATCCACTTACATGCATGTTAGCACTTCTCCTAATACATTTGTTCATAGATTATGGCCACTGACCGAAGCCCTAGTACTTCCCAAACCTAACATTTTTCACACCTATTTCCATGGTTTAGCACAGCAAACTTCACAGCCTCCAAATCAAAGAGTTACACTTCCAATTTCACATGCAACTAATCAACATTTCCAATCTTATCACAAATCACAATCCAAAATGGTTTTCAATTTTTTTTACCTAGCCCAAAAGAGTGGCCTCTAAGCTCATCCTCCATCAGCAATTTCACAACCAACCCAACAATACCACCAATAATACATCCAAAGAGAGTTTACATTCAAGAAAATACAAGAAAACATCATTCAACATGTTCGGCCAAGCTCAAAACCAGAGGATCGAATTTACCTTTGTTTTCTGCCTATCTCTCCTTCTCCTTCTCCTTCTTCTTCTTCTTCTTCTCGGTCTCCTTCCCCTTATTCTCCTTCTTCTTCTTCTTCTTCTTTCACGGGTTCACGCTCCCTTTCTCCCTTTCTCTCCTTTTCTCTCGGGTTCTCTCTTTGTGCGACTAAAATGAGTTCAAGTGAGTGCCGTGAATGAGTGAAGTGAAAGTGTAGTCTGTGAAATGGTCTGAATGGAGACCATTTCACGTGAAGGGGGGAACAACATTGTTTCCATCGTCCCCTCCCATTGGCTGCAATGGGCGGCTGCTTTAAATTCTTTTGTTTTCTTTTCATTTTTTTCTTTTGTTTCTTTGTTTTATTGTATTTCACATGAAAGTCATTTCTATTCTTCTAAGCATGGTTAAACTCATGCACTTTGTTTCACGTCTATCATCAAATAATAGAGTTTACATAATAAAATACACAACCATGATTATCATACAAAGAAAATACTTAGTAAAAATTCATCAACCATAAATTATAATAAATAGCACCTTAATTTAGATACCACATACTGAAATCCTTTACATTCTTTTCCAAATATTCAAAATAACAAGGTCTCACACATAAGAAGTAACATGGAAGAAAACTTAAACTTCATAGTGAAAATCGAGGTCTCACAATAGTCGTTCTGTCGGGGCTCTTTGTGTGTTTCTTGGTCCTAATCTGATCTCCTAGAGCTCCCGTAAACAGCCCGCCATTGCCCAATCGAGTACTGAAGCTGAATATAAAACAGCTGCTAATGCTACCTGTGAACTCCTAACGGTCTCTACTCTTTGATCTTGGTGTTTTCCTTGCCTCACCTCCTGTTCTTTGGTGTGATAATCTTGGCGCCACGTATCTCACTTCAAATCTCGTTCAGCATACTTGAACGAAACACGTTGATGTCGACTATCATTTTGTTCGAGATCGGGTCCACTCCAAATCCTTGGTTGTTTCCTTCCTCTCCAGCAAAGATCAACTCGCAGACATCTTCACTAAGCCTTTGTCCATCTCACGGTTTACTCAGCTTCGTACTAGCCTTTCTGTTCGTGCCTACCAGTTTGGCTCGCAGGGGGATGTCAAAGTACACAATACCCAGGCTCTCAAAATAGGAAAACCACCCAATACCTTTCTATCGAAGGACACCTCATATGCCAAGATAGAGACTCTAGAATGATCTGCATAACAACCTTGTGTATACATGTTGCCTTCTCCTTTATTGTAGAATAATAGCCTCTGTTATTGTTACACATTCTTACGTTGTATAAAAGCTACAATATTTTGTAGTAAATGAAGTGAGAGAAACAAAACATATTCTTTGAAAATGTCTGTGTTTATTCACCCGTGGAGTCAGACTCCAGTTCTTAAGTTAGAGTCGTGAATGTATATGCAGAGAGGCAAAGACGATTCATAAAATGTTATTGTGTGTCCTGTGCATACCTGGGGCGGTTATACTTTCGTCGTTCTGCTCATTGTAGAGAGGAAGAGGGGGGTCGTGGAAAGGACGTTGCACTTCTCCTACTACTTGTTGTAGATCTCCCTTTTAGTCGTCCCTTTGTAGGCGGAGATGCGTTCTATGACAAAGTGAGTGGAAGAAGTGACCACTGTACACGGCGCCTCCTTGCATTTTTCCCAATAGATGTCCTTTTCTTTGTTTTATAGTGGTTTGCTACTCGTGGGGAAGACGATCGTCTTTCCTTGCTCAGTGATTTGGTATGGCTGATTCGACTTGTCATGAAAGGCTATTTATGCGAAAGCAGTTTCCTTTTTTGCATGCAGCGCTTTGGCATTGAAGATAAATAAATCCTTGCAAGCCTACGCCAGTACTGTCCCAACGATCTTTCGGGCTTCGGCCTTACGGGACCCATAGATCCTTCTTTACTCTCTAGGGCTTTCCCCGTAAAATTTGCACGCTCTCGTTGGCAGTGGCGGAACCACATGATGGGCGCCCTAGGCAGCTACCCCCCTTTGTTCTGAAAAGTTAAGGAATTTTTTTTTTCTGCTTTTTGTTTTTTAAATATATTTGCCCCAAGTGGGTCAGGTCCGCCCCCCTTAAGCCCAACCCCCTTTTTTGGGAATATTATTCAGAACGAGCCAGGGAGCATGAAAGACTGGTTTCTATATTTTTCTTTGAATTTCTATACTCTTTTTTTAAAAGGGGGTGTAAAGGTTGTTCAAATTTTCTGACTACTTTCTGTTTGTTGATTCTGCTTATTTATGTGGCACTGTAGGAGATAGAGGGGCGGTTAATTCTAAATGTGAGTGATATAATCTCTCTCTCTCTTCCTCTCGAATTTATCTCTGTTTGGTGCGTTTTTGTATATTTTCACGCGTCTGTGTCTTTTTAAAAAAATATGCTGATTTGAATGAACACGCTATATTCAATTGATCTGCCTAGTGACAAATAAAAAGAAATGAACCCATAGATCCTTCTTTACTCTCTAGGGCTTTTCCTGTAAAATTTGCACGCTCTCGTTGGCAGTGATGGAACCATATGGGGGCGCCCTGGGCGGCTGCCCCCCTTCTGTTTTGAAAAGTTAAGGAATTTTGTTTTCTGCTTTTTTAAAAAAAAATATATTTGCCCCAAGCGGGCCAGGCTTGCCCTTTAAGACCAGCCCCCTTTTTTGGGAATATTATTTAGAACGAGCCAGGGAGCATGAAAGACTGGTTTCTGTATTTTCCTTCGAATTTCTATACTTTTTTTTTAAAAAAAGGGGGTGTAAAGGTTGTTCGTGTTTTCTGACTACTTTCTATTTGTTGATTCTACTTATTTATGTGGCACTGTAGGAGACAGAGGGGCGGGTTAAATCTAAATGTGAGTAATATAATCTCTTCTTCCTAGTGACAAATAAAAATAAATGAACCCTTAGATTTTACTCGTTGCGACTGCAACTGTTGAGAGAGTATATTATCTGCGATGAAGATTATCAAGATTAACTTGCGTAATAAGATGAAAGATGATTGGATGAATGATGACATGGTAGTATACATCGAGAAAGAAATTTTTGAAACTATTGAGAACAAAGTCATTTTTCAACGTTTTCAGAAGATGCAGTCTCGTAGGATCCAATTGTCACATCTCAATCTCAGCAAATAGTACGATGCGTGTATTTCAATATTTTTAATGCTTTTAGTCCTTAATTTTTGATATTTTAACTCTAAAACACTTTTGCATTAGGTAAGAAAAAAATTGAGATGTCATTTTGCCTTTAGAATTTGCCCCCTTAACTAAAATCCTAGTTCAGCCAATGCTCGTTGGGTTGGACTTAGTCAAGTAGGCCGAAAAATATCTAATCATCATAAGCTGTCAATGAAAATGAAAATTTCTCAAAGATTTATCATTTTTGTATCTTGAAACAACCAAATCACGGATAACTTAGTTGAACCCAATTTTTTCGACCGGTCTTAAATTTGGAATACTGTAATACTCGTTGTCTTGAAGCCATGGACTATTGTACGAAGAATATTATTCAATGGACCATAGAAAATAAAATATGAAACACGAGAGACGATCGTCGAGTTGATGATTTCAAACTTTTTTACTCTAAAAAGACAAAAATTCCCTCGAAATTCCAATAAAAAGTTAAAGAATCCTGCCTAATATTAGGTTTAAAACTAATTTAGTACGACTCTTAATAAAATACTCGAGAAAATCAATCACCAATTGCTTAAACAGCCAAATCTTTCCAGATTCTTCTGACAAAACTGTTCAGACAACCTCTTCTGTTTGCAATACTAATGTTGGGCAGGCAACAGCAGATCTAGAGGTTATAGAACATCGGCACAGGATTCAAAAACTTGTGGCCTTAGAATAAACTTTGACCCCCTCCACGTGTCAATCATTGCCCTCTATCTACTATCAGTTTTGGAGTATGGCTAAGAGTATATTATATGTATTTCTTCTTAGACAACGAAGGGGGAAGAAACCGAAAACAAAATTCAAAGAAGAAGGAAAATTCAAATGGAATGTTTAGTCATTCACATGCAATCAATTGCAAATTGAAAATTTAAACAAGAATACCTTGTTTGGAGTTATTGGGAAAGGCAGCCCACGTGTGAGAAAAATCAACTCTTTCATAAGAAAAACTCCGCTTCCCCGACATTACGAAACTCCGACTTCGTCGACTTTACAATACGATTTTCTTACCAATTCATTTGTTTTGGTGAAAAGGCTATGAAAGATTTTTCCTAGTAACTCCATGGTGCAACCCATTGGCTCAATGTCTCTGTTAACCTTTCTCTTTCTCCAATCAAGATTATTATTAATTGGTTTATAATATAGTTTTCTCTTTGCTAGGCATAAATTAATTAAAAGCTATGCAATGTTTTCTCTCTCATGATCCCAATTCTTATGCAAGTGGTTACAAAAAGCAAACTGGCTAAACATTAAGGCTAAGGGTTCCATCAAAAGGGTAAAAAGTAAGACATAAGAGGAAACCGGTTTCTTGCCCCCGCTTTTACCGCTGATAAAATGATTCCCCCGCGCTAGTTTGGAAAAAAGGCCAAAACTCTCCACCAGACAGCGAGGGCTCGAGCATAGGATATAGGAATTGGCTTTGCTAGGCTCTTTGGCAGTTTGCGCTTTTGTCCACCTCCTAATGAGAAAAGCACGCAAGAGAACAACAGATAACAGACTAACAGTGACAACAAGTGCTTCTTATAAGGACCAGAAGAACCACTCAAAAAAACCCCAACCTCGCTTTCCCTCTCTATCTTTCTTTCTCTCTCCTTCCCTCTGAGTAATACAGTAGTCCAATTGCAGATATACATGGACAACCAACGCAGTCCTCTTCTCAGCTGGGCCTGGAAGGTAACGATTTTCTTCTTTATTATGATACTGTGCAGGAGTTAGTTTAGCTGTAATTTGGTTGTGTAGTTTCAAAGATTATTGGGTTCTCGTTTTTTCTGCTTCAAAATGCGTATAATGATTTCTTTGTTTGCCATTTGAGAGATAGTTGCTGAACTGTGTTTGTCTATTTTAATCATACAGACCATGGAAGAGCTAAGAACGTCCCTCTTGTATGCTACTGCGGAGCTGGAACAAACAAGGTTGGCAGCTCAAGAAGAGCTCAGAAGGAGAGATGATCAGGTTGCTCATCTCAAAGATATGCTAAGCAAAGTCATCAGCGAAAGAGACGAAGCACAGGAAAAATGTCAAAGACTTCTTCTTGAGAAGCTGTTACTCCAACGACAGCAAACTGCTCCTCTTTCGGGAATTTCCAGCATTGAAGATGAACCCAGAAGAGGAATCGAATCCAACAATGGCTTCTCGGCGTCAGATTGTGAGGAAAGCATTGTCTCATCTCCAATTGTGGACCCAATTCCACCATCCGGCCAGTTGCCTCCGCCAGCACCAGCGCCACAATCTGTGCAACAAGCAACAGTACCAGAGCTAATGCCTGAGAAGCCACTACCTGAAAAAGGGACGCTTTTGCAGGCAGTGATGAAAGCCGGTCCACTTCTTCAGACTCTTCTTCTGGCCGGACCACTTCCCCAATGGAGACACCCACCGCCACCACTCGAGTCCTTTGAAATTCCTCCCGTGACGATTCCTTCCCCACCACCACCAACACAACTCCTCCAGCAGGACTCGTTGACCAACATTATTGGCTGCAACACCCCCACCAACTGTGGCATCAATAGAAAAAGGGTTTTTTGTGATGGCTCCGTCTCTCCAACAGAGACCAAGTACCAAAGGCTCATTATCCAATGACATCTATATCTAAGTAATCCCCATAGTTTTCATTATAATTATTAGAATTTAATGCAATCACAGGTTGTTGAGGATTAAATTTGCGCGACTGATCTAGCATTGTACAGTGGTTTGTTCTAGAAAAGCAGCTATCCTAAGTTTTAACTCACTGGGAGAAGAAGAGAAAGAGCTTGCTCTAGCCTGCCTTCGGCTAGGGCTTTGGGCTGGAGATTTTGTCTCTTTTTTCTTCAAATTTTAGTTTTTTGCCCCCATGATGTGAGAGGGGTTTGTTGATTTCTCAAAAATTGTTGGGTGATGTAAACTGGTATAGTATGTAGCTCAGACTGAGTGTGTGTGTGTGTGAGTTTAAAAGATGTGGGTGTGGAGTTGTTAGGGTTGGGTGGTGGGGATAGGTTATGGCTTACCAGAAGGTCTTTAGAGCCCCTGCTTGTCGGGTCGAGTGGTCCCACAAATCAGAATCAGGATCTACTACTGGTATGATGTATGATTATCTTAATGGAGGTATGATTATTGATGTCTAATGACATGTTTCTGGAAATTATCTTTAAACCCTCTTTTGTCTCTCTGCCCCCACTCAAATTTGTTCATACTCTCTCTCGCTAGATCTCTGAAGTTGCACAAATAATGCTTAGGGTACTTGGCAAAACCATATCAAAATTATATGATTTCCCTTGTGACCAAATCGTAAACATAAGATCGTCTGATTTTAATACGTCTCTTAAACCACAAACAAGGACACGACATTTGAACCGGTTTTCACACGATGAACTTGAACCGTAAACCCGGCAGGAATGTTAGGCGGCAAACCCGAAACTAATGCGGGGAGGTCTGTTGTCCAGTCCACACGGCAACTGAGGATCATCATCATATTAAGGCTACGTTTGCGTCCTAAAATTTTACACACTCTAAAATTTTAACACAATAAAAAATTACAATATAATCTCTCTCTCCCCAATCAAATCACTACTATTCACTACAAAAAATATAAAAAATTACCTCTCTCTTCACTTTTTCACTAAACCCAATACCTAAAATTTTAATAACACTAAAATTTTACAACACAAACACACCATAAGTGTTATTTGGTTGGGTCGAGATCCCTTGACCGAAGACTTCACACCGCATGGACCTCTTCGCATGTGAAACGTCCCGTCACCGACTCACCGTTACCGCCCTCTCTGTTCTGCATCATTATCGGTGGCTTCACGTACATGTATCTGGCAAGGTTGTGAGGGGAAGTTTGACGATTCACCCACGCGGGACATCAGACATGGACGTCTAACATTAAAGCCAAAACTTAATGCGAGAGATAAGTCCGGTGGAGATTCGTATGAACATGCGAACGTGTGGATATTCGTATTCGGATCAAACATCCAGAGCTATCTGAAATGACCTCTCGATGGAAGGTAGGACTATCTCAGCCCTATGTGTCTGCAAACATTGTTTTTTCCGGGACAGCTGTCAACGGCAATTTGGAATGGCCTCGAAGAATGAGTCACATTCTTTTAAACAAATAAATTTTAAACTCCTTTTATCTTCTGTAAATTTTATTTGAAGGCTATAATGCGTCACATTCCTCTATCTTCTGTAAATTTTGAACTCCTCTGTTGATCACTACTTTTCTATTATCTCCCCAACCACAGCTTCAAAAGATGCCGAGATTTCAATTGAGACAAAAAAAAATACAAAACCATTTTCGTTACAGATAAACAATTTGTTACACATGGAAACGTTGATTACCATCTCCAAGTATCACTATGCATAGGAAAATATACCAAGATGAAATGAAAGAAGAGATCTGATCCCTAATAGTGAATAGTTCTGAAAAGTGTTTGATTCTAATAAGCTTAGCTCAACGCCTAAGTTCCTGCCTCTACCACTCGCGCGTCTGCTGCATAAGTTACTGTAACAGTACTATAAGTCCGGAAATATATATATATATATATATCAATGTTGTATACCATCATAGATAAATTTCATATTCTTATGCGAACATCTGAGCAGATAGTACAATATACGAGCATATGATCATATAGCATAGTAGGCAATCAATGAAGGAAAAACACAAAGATCACGCAAGTGATGTGAAGACAAACATAGGTAATAGAGTGACAATCCTTCTTAACCTTGTTCTCCCCACAACTGTGGGTATTTTGCGTACATTTCACTCTCTAATTCCCACGATGTTTCCTCTACCCCATGGTTTCTCCACAAAACTTTTACAAGTGGTATAGTTTTTGACCTCAACTGTTGTTCCTTTCTGTCTAAAATCCTTAATGGTTCTTTTACATATGTGAGGTTCTCCTTAACCTGCAATGGTTCATACTCTAAGACATAGGTAGAGTCAGATACATATTTCCTCAGGAGCGATACATGAAATACATCGTGGACTCCCTCTAAGCATGGCGGTAAAGCCAACCTGTACGCCACAGGTCCAATGTGGTCTAGGATCTCAAAAGGTCCTATGAACCTGGGCTGGAGCTTTCCTTTCTTCCCAAATCGCGCTATACCCTTTGTCGGGGAAATCTTCAAAAATACTTTACCCCCCACTTCAAATTCAAGCTCTCTTCTTCGATTGTCCGCGTAACTCTTATGTCGGCTTTGGGCCGTCCCGAGTCTCCTTGATTATTTGAATCTTTCTCTTTTTTCTTCAGGACTATTTATGGTCCCAATATTCTTCCTTCTCCTACCCCATCCCAATATAATGGTGACCTACATTTCTGCACATACAAAGCTTCATATGGTGCCATGCCGATACTTGTTGGATGCTATTATTGTATGCAAACTTTGCTAAAGGCAAGTATTGAGCCCAACTTCCTTTAAAATCCATAACGTAGGCCCTGAGCATATCCTTCAGAATCTGTATAGTTCGTTCTGACTGTCCGTCCGTCTGTGGGTGGAAGGCGGTACTGAAATTCAAACGAGTATCCAGGGATTCATGCAGTTGTTTCCAGAATCTTAAAGTGAACCTCGGATCCCTATCCGACACTATGCTCTTGGGTACCCCATGAAGCCTGACAATCTCTTCTTGAAAGTAGACTTTAGCTAGCTTTTCCGGGGTATATTTCACCCCAATGGGCAAAAAGTGGGCTGACTTGGTCAATCGGTCCACGATCACCCATATGGCATCATAACCTGCTATCGTTCGAGGTAGCCCTATAACAAAGTCCATGGCTATCCCTTCCCACTTCCATTCAGGGATCTCTAGAGGCTTTAATATTCTTGTCGGCTTTTGATGCTCCGTCTTCACCTTCTGACAAGTCAAGCATCTGGCAACATATTCTGCGATCTCCAGTTTCATATTAGGCCACCAAAAGGCAAAGAGAGTAGGGCCAGAAGACATGAGCAATAGATTAGAGCCCTACGAGTTAGCTACGTGTTTAAACATCGAGTACGCTAGACTTGTCACGTAGAATTATGACACTTGTTAGAACACATACTAAACAATGACCTTGATGTGCAGGATGACACCCAGAGGACCACAAAGGAATCGGGGACCCGAAGAGTCGGGTGTCACTACTGATGATGTTTTAAGACACATGGCTCAGCAATAGAACAAGGATCAAATGTGGAGGGGGCAAGAGGCCGCCCTGAAGGATGCACCTTTGACCAGTTTAACCGCCAGCACCCGCCAGCGTACAATGGCAAGGGAAACGTTGTTTTGGCAAAGAATTGGCTCGTGGAGATAAAAGAATTGCTTGAAGTCTTCGGGTGTACGGACACTCAGAAAGTAAGCTTCGCTACTTTTAAGCTGCAAGGAGATGCCAAGAGGTGGTGGTTGTCTAAGAAACTACTACTGAGCCAAGAGTTGAGGCAATAGCCCATAACTTGGGAGAGGTTTCAACAAGAATTTTTGCATCGCTATTTTCCAAGGACAACTCGGGAGGCAAAAGCGAAAGAGTTTGCCACCTTGACTCAGTGGACTATGACAGTTGAGCAGTAGTACTCCGATCAATTTATGGAATTGGTGAGGTTTGCTCCGTATCTAGTGCCAGATGAGGAGAGGAAGGCTAGGAAGTTTCAGGAGGGACTCCACCCCCGGATCTATGACAGGGTTTATAGCCACAATTTGAAGACTTTGGCAGAAGTGATAGAACGGGCAGATATTATGGAAAAAGGATTGCAGAGGACAGCGACGTATTATGACCAGCAAAATAGGAAGGTTCTTCCCAAGCCGGCAACGTCACAGGTGCCCTGGAAGAGAAGTAAGCAGGGTTCATCCCAGGGACAGAATCAGAGGCCTGGTGGGGCCTAGATTTTCGGAGGACACCAATTCCCACTATGTAACAAGTGCGGCAAGAGACACCCAGGGGAATGTAGGCAAGGAGTATGCTTTCAGTGCGGGAAAGCCGACCACATTGCAAGAGATTGTAGGGCAACAAGTAACTCAAACCAAGCGCCCCGACCTGCACAGCAAAACAAGTGTTATATTTCACAATGTGATGCTGTTTCTAGAACATCTACTTTAGATAAACCAATATAAAGATGGCTTTCCAGTCTGTCATTTCACACGACATGCTGCAACATGTTTTCTAATATGAAAAACAAAAACTGACCTCTTCTAAAGGAGACTGAATGTTTGGAGGTGGTGTTGAATGTTCTTCAGTATATACAACAGCTTGACCCAATGCAACTAACAGGGTCTGCTCTGCCAATCCAATCCGCAATTCTGTCTACCAAACAAATAATAGAAAACTGAGAATAGAAGAAAGGACCCCACAAGCAGATAGCTAATAAATATCCAATTTGCAACCTGAAGTAGCCGGATATTGAGGTTCATAGTCGGTGGTGGCAACAAGTAGTCCCTTGATATGGTTTTTCTTCTTTTCTTGACTATCCTTCCCAGATTCCTATCGAGATTCAAATTAACAGCAACTAAATTAGAAAAGGTATATTCTATAATAGCAACTCTTGATCACACACAAAAAGTACTCATCTCGTCCTCCCAGGGGAAAAGTGCACCGTGATGGGCAAAATAGCAATCAATATTACAAGATAACCCGAACACAAATTCAAACAACATACTAAGAGGGATGGCTGCAAACTTCGAGAAAAGAAACGAAAAAATGGCAATGCCCTTAGGGGAAGGACATGGAATCAGAGCTTCAAATATCAGAACCCACTACAAAAAAAACACCTATAGCGGCGGTCATTGTAGCGGCGGTCAGTAAAACCGCCGCTACAAGGTGTTTTTAGCGGCGTTTTACCGAAACCACGGCTAAAAATAGCCTATAGCCGCGGTTTATTTTTAACCGCGGCTATAGGTCCTACCTCTGGTGGCGGTCACGTACCGCCGCTAGAGGTATGGTGCCTACAACGGCGGTCATGGTGACCGCCGCTGTAGGCTGTACCTTTAGTAGCTTTTTTTTTTTAAACGCTGCTAAAGATATACCTATAGCAGCGGTTTTGATACAATCGTTGCTATATGTATATGTGCAAAAAAAAGAAAAAAAAATTATTATTTATATGTTAATAATTATTTTATGGATTATTTTAAGCCTTTTAATACATAACTTTATGTTGTCATGTGTCTAACAAATTTTATTTTAAGAGACTTACTTAATAAAATGCATAATTAAAAAAAGTGTTATGAAAATTGAAGTTATTATATGAAGTTAGAGAGTGTTATGAACATTAAAGTTGTGACATAATATATTTGAAAGTATAACAATATTTGTTATGGTAATATCATATTTATTGATTACAACTAAGTAGTTTAGAAAACTTATAGTATAGTATCATACTTATAATTAGCAATTATATTTGAATAATTTGTAATATAAGACTAATTATGACATATTATTTATTTCAAAAAAAGATATTGTGAATTTAACTTATGCAATTAAAATACATATCATGTATTAAATGACTAAAATACTTATAGTATTAAATGATTAAAATACTTATAGTATAGAAAATATTATACTTTTAAATTTTAAGTATTATATATTATTACTATCATGTTGTTTTAATTAAAATTATTACACTAGTTATAAAAAAGAAAATTAAATAATATGCTATAGTTTGAATTCTAAATATAAAGATTTTTTAAATATTAGTATAAATAAAAAATGCTTTTAATTTATTAAAAACACATATTTAGAAAATATTGAAATTTTTTTAAAAAAATTGGGTTAGTAAAATAGTTTTTTATTTGGGTCGGCCATGATAATCGGGCCAAGGCCCAGGGCCGGCCCATATATATATCTTTTAAATGGCAGAGGGTGAAACGACGCCGTTTCACCCTCTGCTGTATTAAAAAAAAAAAATCAGGAGTGAAACGATCACCCCTGCGTAAATGTCCCCCCCCTCCCCTCGCGCACGCAGTGAACCCTAAGCGCTCTCCTCCTCTTCTCCACTGCCGACAAAAACACCTCTCTCTCTCTCTCTCTCTCTCCTTTCAGCTCTCACCCTCTGCTCCTTCGTCCTCGCTGGAACCCTAACAAAATTTGCAGGAAAAGTACCGAAATCAACATCTACCACCTCCGACTCGGCGGCATCAGCCAGGGCTCACACGTGAAAAGCTAAGCAAAAAAGTTCCTTTCTGCTTCCGTCCGGTGGGTTTTCTTGTCATTTGATCTCGTTTGCAGAAGTGTTTAAGAATTTTGTATATTTCCTTATTTCGGACTCAAATCCCAGTAAGGATATGACTTTATGTCTTGACTGTTTGGTGTTGTGTTTTACATTTTTCTATTTTCATAACAAAATGATGCTTGAGTTCTCAACTCAGTTATCAAAGTACAGTGACAGTTTTTTTCCATGCACCACTCATAGAACTCTTCCAACTGGTTTTACTTGGATCTGTGATGGGTTGTTCACCTTTGGAATGCAGGTTGTTGATTATTATTCCAAGAAGAGTATTAATGTTGCTAATCTTCATGCAGAAAAACCTCCCAAAGAGGTCACGGTTGAGGTTCAAAAGGTGTTGTCTTCATAAATTTCGTATCCATGTGGCTTATAATTTGTATCACATTCCCCAGATACCTTGGGGGTTTTTGTAGCTTATTATTCCATATACTGTTGAATTTCTGACTTATTAGTTAACTTCTTGGGGTTTTTGGGCTTCTTGATTGTCCTCTTAGATGTTGAATTTTTACTTAGTTGACGCTTGTATCAGCATTCACCTATTCTCTAAAAGATAATTTTTAATATAAATCATCTCTATATGATTTTTTTCTTTACCTGGAAAATGATTATGTATGTGCTATTATGCTATGGTGCTTTCTTTGTTTTCCGTGTTCCATGACACCTTTATTTGCTAGAGAATTTTCATCTCATTAACATAAAAGCAACTCTTCACCAGATATTGGCCAAGCAACTGGTAGCATTATTATTGTAGTTTTTACAAGCTATGTTTGCATGTGATAGAATAAGCTGATAATTGGTGTTTGTTTACAGGGAAATTTTTTACTAGAAAGGTGTTTGTTTTTGCTTTCTCCAAGAGAATCGGTTGCAGATAAGAACAAAGTTGTTTGGTGTTGGAGCTTGGGATTATTCAGATAAGAAGAACAAGCGGTTTGATCTTGAAGTTGTGGGTCTATTGCTTGTTTCATTTGGCCATTAGATTTCTACTTCTATTTACCTGTCATATTTATAATTGTTCACATTATTTTTTGTATCTTTACTGTTCTTGGACTTGTATTATGTAAAGAGTTTTTTTGTTTCTCCTGGGTTCTATCTGTTGATCGTAACTCCTTATTTTATCTAAAAATGACACGTATTCATATATTGTGTGTATATAAATTTAAATCAGAGAGAGTTAACATTAAAGTGAGATTCTTCAAATAAAAATTAATCATATACGTTCTGATGGATCTCCAATAAATCCGGACGTAGCAGAGAAAATAGTAAGTCACAATTTTGATTTGAATGTGCGAATATTAATTCAAAATATAATTCTATGTTGTATTCTCTCAGAGGCAAATGGAGGAGATTGGACTGAATGATTCAGGAAGTTCACAATCTTTCAGCCAATTTAGAGTGGATGGCAGCATCGATTGGTCACCATCTGACCGATATGCACAAGTGATTGGGCCAGAAAGACATGGTCGCATTCACGGCGTTGGATTAGGACCAACTCCTTCATCTCATCCTGCCAATGCCAACTGCAGATGCAGTCAGCCTGCATCCACTACTAACGAGAGAGAGGAATACTTGAAAAATAGAGTTCAATCGTTGGAGTCAGAACTAGCATCGCTTAAATCTACAATACAAAGGATAACAGAAGTTTGGGTAAAAGTTTTATTTACTTATTCTCACATATTATTATTGATTATATTTATATATACTTCGTAGTTAATTAATTTTGTATTAACGTTGTAGGATCAACGACAAAACCAAGATGCTGGCAATAACATTCAAGTTTCACCAGCAATTCATAGATCATCTCGTGCAAGTCGGAAAATGTTTCTTGGTAAGATACTAACATAAATTGTGAGTCTAAATAACAACCCAAGAGGGGGGGTGAATTGGGTTTTTCAAAGATTTTTGAATTCTTTTGCAAACAAACTCAAAACGTTCAGATCTATTTCTAGGAAAACTAGAGACTGGATATAAGCAGACAATGATATTAACAATAAAGGATAAGCAAGTTCAATCAAACAATATCAGCAGAAATGAAAGATGAGAGTTAGGAAGATGACACCAGTATTTTTAGGTGGTTCGGCCAAACACGTGCCTACGTCCACCCCCAAGGCAATTGACTTCCTTGGGCTTCCTCCACTATTCTCCAAATAGCGAATACACCTTAGCTTCTCGGGTGCTAAGGAACCTTTACAAAGCGTTTTGCGAGCTCACGCTTCAACTCTCACAAATCCTCACAACCTAGAGGATTTCTTCTACTCTCACAAGTAGGACCAAGTGTTTACTCAATACTTGAAAGGTTTACAGAGATTGGGTACAATGATTGAAGGCTCTCTAAGCCAGATATACAAATGGGTAGCTCAAGAAATGATAGGGCTCTCTAAGCCAAATCTACAAATGTAAGAACCTGAGATTTGCTGGAAGAATGAGTTCTTCAAGGAAAGCTTATGGATGTGCAAGATTGAATGCAAGCCTTCTAGATTGGAAGAGCTTCTCTCTTCTTCTTCTTCTTTGAGCTTTGTCTCTCAAGAAATTAGGGCAAGGATGATTTTCGTGTGTAGCTCTTGTTTTCTCTTTCAATCTTGTTCTATTTATAGTCTCTAGGGCACCAAGGGCTTTCTTGTCATGTTTTGGAGCCGTTGGAGGGCATTTAGAGCCGTTGGAGACATTTTTAGAATGAGTGACGTCGCTCCAGATCTGAGAAATCGAAGCATGTGTCGACACCTAGGAGCTTTGCCTGGAAACTCACTTTTTCGGATGTATGACCAATGTGTCGACACTATGGTCCTATGTGTCGACACATACAACACTTATCTGAAAAATGTGTTCTTTGACAGTAACAAGCATTTCGAAAACACCAATTTCGCAGTTACTGTTCATGCATGAGAAACATTGTTCCCGAGCTCCAAATCTGATCTTCACCGTTCAGATTATAGCACCTTGTGTCGTGAACGTCCTCTCCAAATTTCAGCTCGATCGGACGACAAACAAAGCGGGATCTTGCCATTGTTCAATGTGTCGACACTATGTCTTCTATGTGTCGACTCATAGTTTGTGCATTCTGGAGTATGACCAATGTGTCGACACCATGGTCCTATGTGTCGACACCATCAACACTTAGACTGAAAAATGGTTTCCCTTGACACCATCAAGCATTCCAAAAACACCTACAATGTAAAGATTGACCAATAAGCTTGTGTAGAGGTGTTCAATTATATCTAAGGCCAATTTAAGCTTAGAGAACTCTTGATATCATTTTCTTAAAAAGATTTTCAAATGTAGAATCTAAAGGTCTCAAACTAGTTGAAAAAGTTTGTTATCATCAAAATCAAAAATAGATTGTTTATAAAACAACCTTGGGCTAACAATCTCTCCCTTTTTGATGATGACAAAACCTTTTAATAATAAACATTTTGCTATCAAAAAGAAAAGCTCCCCCTGAGAACAAGCCGGAGTTTTTCATAATATTTTAGCAAAACGGACTTTAGGATTCTACGAAAATTTTGCAAGAGTTCCCTTTGTAAATGGAGGTTTCCCAAAATTTCAAAGCAAGTAAAAACACTTCTATAAGCTTCCTCCATACTCCCCAAACTTCATTCTTCATGTTCAGATCACAAGACTTCGTATAAAGGAGAGTTCAAAGAGATTACCTGAAGCACGTCTCAAATATCCACAATTAAGAGCAAAGAGATAAGCACTTTACAGAACCCTTAAAATCACCATTAGATAAACAATAGATGCGAGCATAATCAAATAATCTAATGGAGACATATAAATTATAGAGATATGCATAGATAAGGCAAGTCAAGTGATCATCCAACATCAAAATGGAATGTACTCAGTAAGAGCTAGAGAGTCAACATAATCACTTAAAACTTCTCCAAACTTTTCACGTTTCTTCCTTCTAACTTCTCCCCCCCTTTGGCATCATCAAAAATAGGCTAAGGGGAGGTCAAAGGCAGCTGGCTAGGTAGGTGGAGTCTTTGAAGTGGAGGTGGAAGGTTTGGATGTCTTGATAACAAGAGGAGGATACTCAATCTCAAACTTCTTCAGCCAGCCCATCCAAGTCGTGGAGAACCAATATGTCCCTTCCATATCATGAGGCCGAAGATTTCTATCAGCTGTCATATGTACCGTTGTTGCCTTTACAATATCCTCAGCAGATGATTTCGCTTCATCCACAGTGCTTTGAATCACATCACTTAGCAGCAAAGAGCTTCTTGATGTCATCAAAGCCCATCTTCATGTCGATGGCCAAATTCTCCAACTGTTGATCAACTTCTTTTATTTCTCCTTTATGTTCCCAAATGAAGCTTTAAAAGATCCCAAGTGAGGTTCTTGTGAACTACCGACCTCTTTCCGTGAGGAAAATCCAAAGGGTGGAGGAGTAACAGAGATAGGAGTGTGTTCTCCCATAGGGATCCTAGTTGCTGTAGGAGTCCTATCATTCGTTTCAGCTTCTTCCTTATCTTCTTCAGACTCGGAACCCTTTTCATTATCTCCCTGAGGTGTCATCGCACCTTTCTTCACCCATTCTCCTTCCATATTTTGCATAAAACCCATCAACCTAAGAGTTTTCTTGTTATACTCTTGAGAAGCTTTGGGTTTTTCTCTAACTTTCCCAGTTATATCAAACTCAAGGGCATGAAATAAGTGAGTGAAAAACATCCCATAGGGTAGCCCTCGTCTCTTCTTCTCAGTGGTAGCTTTCATGTGATTAATCATCAAGTCACTGGCAGTGGGTCTAATCACCTCATTTAGGGTTGGATTATCCAACACAACCCTAAGAGTATCAAGAGGCTTTACCTCAGACATACCCGTCCAACCATCAGCATCATAGAATCTTTTTCCATCATTGGGGACCGATATCACTGAGGTTAGAGATGTGACAGACAAATCTAAGTGTTTGGCATTCACATAACTAGTCACATTCTCAGCAGATGAAATATCTAGGTTTGAATACACCAACTTCACAAGATATGGAAAATAATCCAACTTCACAGTGACAAACCTACTCCATCCTTGATATTCAAATATCTCCTTAAAATCAAAATCATTCTCACTTAGCCATTTAAAATCAGTCCAACAACCAGCAATAACCTTCATATTTCGCAAATCTTGCACAAGGAGATTCTTTCAAAGCCATGACCTATAGATGCAGGTCTCTGTAGAAGGAGCAGATTCCTTAGTGTTTTTCTCTTTCTTCCGTGCCCTAGAATTGACAGATATTGGTTATTTGCGAGCGGAACATTTGGGGTGGTTGGAATACATTTCGGCAAAGGCATTGTGAGGAGTTTGAAGGTTTTCAGCAGTGGATTTTTCGGAGAGGGCTGTGGGCAAGAGATGATTTTGAAAGAGAGGAGTTCATGCCGTTTGGGAGAGAAAAGAGGGTCTGTGAGATGGAGGAGAAATAAAGTGCTGACCCCTTTTTGCCCTAAATAGTATATATATATGATATGCATGCCCCTCACTTTAAAAATATTGTACTCATTATAAGTGTTGACACATGCCATGTAAAAAGAATGCATACAAGATTTTAACAAGGAACAAATATGATTTTAGAGCTAAATGCATAGAGAGCAATTTAAACAAAGATCAAAACATATCCAATGCAATCAACAATATAATTAATATCACAAATCAAACACATATCACCAATTCAATCCAAAAGAAATCTCATTCCAAAAAGATATTTGAAAAATATTTTAACCACGTGTAAATGAGATTTCGTAGGTCAATATTGGAAATTAGCACACATGCATATGCAAGGCATTGTATTAGGTATACTTACAGTGAGGTAAAGGAAAGATTCAATCATACCTTGATACCTTGTGTGTTCAACGTCTTTACCTTTTTGATCATTTTCCTTTTCCATTCTTGAGATGCTTGCTTCAAGCCATATAGTGCTTTTGTGAGCTTGAACACATGGTGTGGTGGCTTTTCATCCACAAGTCTAGGAGTTTGTTCTACACACACTTCCTCATAAATAATCATTAAGAGATGCATTTGAAATCATTACAACATGCAAAGGTAAGCAATATGTGAATAGATTATAGTCTAGTCATAGGAGCAAAAGATTCATCAAAATTAATTGCATCTTCTAGATTGTAACCTTGGGCTACTAATATTGCCTTGTTCCTTACCACTTCCCCAGATACATCCATATTGTTTTGAAAATTTCATTGAATACCAATAACTGGATGATCTTGGAGTCTAGGAACTAGATGTCATACCATATTTTTCTAAAACTTGTTTTACTTCATCATCCATGGCATGAATCCAACTTTTATCAACTTTTGCCTCAAAAATATGTTTTGGCTCAATTTGAGAAAGTAAGGCAAAATTACTAGCTTGATTATGAAAGGAGTGAATACTTACATTTTCTCCACATTACCAATGACTTGATCAATATGATAATCTTTTGAGGTAATTCCAAGACTTTGGTAGATCAATGTTGACTTGTTGAACTTTTTCTTGTGAATATTGAGATCTTTGCTCTTGTACACGAGTTTCTTCCTTGTCCTCATTTATGGCAAGTTTCTCAATCTCATTATCAAGATCTATAACATCTTCATCATTTCTTTTCATAAGATTGTTAGATTCATCAATAACAATATGAACAAATTCTTCAACAATCAATGCATATAATATGTTCAATAGTAGGATTATGAGATATACCGACATTTTCAAAACCAATAATCCTTCCTTTATTGATATCACCAAATGTAATCGATCCCTTTTCTTTGAGACAAATAGAGTTAAACCAACTCTTGTCTCCGGTCATGTGCTTGGAGCATTCACATTGGACTTCAAGCACATATGCAAAATCAATCAACTCTTGGTTTTTGGTACCCAAATCTTTTTGGGTCCTTTGGTGTTAGAAATAAATTCATTCACCTTGTCTTTTTGAATCCACATAAATTTGATGCCATGAGTGGATTTCTTTCTAGCTGGACAAGTGTGTGAAATGTGACCAGATTGACCACAAAAGTTACACAATGTAAATGATGGAGATGATTTTGTGATCATATAAGAATAAAGTTTCTGGTCATTGAAGGAGTCATATCCAAGACCACTTTTGTTGAAGCAACACCGTTGAGAACCAAGAAGAATGTCAAGGTTTTTCTTTCCTTGAGTAAACCTTGCAAGATCATTTGTAAGCAAGTCAACTTTCCTTTTCAAGGTGTCATTTTCAACAATCAAAATATTTGACTCACTTTGCAAAGGTTTTTTATTTTCGTTTATGGTCCTTGCAAGATCATCTCTAAGAGATATGACTTGACTTTTCAAAGTATCATTCTCTTTTTTAATACTTTCAAAATTCTTTTTAAGAGAACAATATTTTGAAAATATTCTTTTTAGTTCAACATATTGTTCATCAAATGCATCTTGCAATTCATCAAATGTGAAAGAGTAAATTGAAGAGTTTTGTACCTCATCTTCGTTATCCTTTGCCAAGAAGCAAAGGTTTGCATCTTCATCATTACTTTCACTATCGGTTATGTAATTTGTCTTCCTCGAAAAAGTTTTATCTCCTTGTTTCTTTAGGAGAAACTTCTTAAATCTCTTTATCAACAATTCCACGTCCTCATCATCTTTGGAAGACTCATCATCACTAGAGCATGAGGCTTTTAATGCTATGCCCTTTTTTCTTCTACCTTCGTCCTCATCCTCCTCTACTTGGTTCATCTCATGTGTCATGAGAGATCCCATGAGTTCGTCAAGTGAGAGCTTTGTCAAATCCTTAGCTTCTTGAATTGCTGTCACTTTAGGCTCCCAAGTCTTAGGAAGACACCTGAGGATCTTTCTCACCATTTCAACATTAGTATACTCTTTACCGAGAGATTTTAATCCATTTATAATATCAGTAAAACGAGTAAACATAGAAGAAATAGTTTCATCAGATCTCATCTTAAAAAGCTCATAGCTATGAACAAGCATACTAATCTTATTTTCTTTGACTTGATTCGTACCCTCATGAGTTACTTGAAGTTTGTCCCAAATTTGTTTCGCCGTATCACACCCGGAAACACGATTAAATTCATTTGAATCAAGTGCACAATATAACACATTCATAGCTTTAGCATTTTGAGACATAATTCTAAGATCAACATCATTCCATTCATTTTCATCTTTCAACTTTTCATTCTTATCCCTAGGAAATGTAGGACCATTTGAGATAACTCTCCATAGATCATAGTCCACGGCTTGGATGTAAATCCTCATCCTAGCCTTCCAATAATTGTAACAAGTGTCATTGAATAAGGGAGGTCTATTTGTGGATTGACCTTCAGCTAAGGCGGTGCTAACAAAGGTTGTCATAGATAGAGATATTAAACCTCAGCTCCGATACCAATTGTGAGTCTAAATAACAACCCAAGAGGGGGGGTGAATTGGGTTTTTCAAAGATTTTTGAATTCTTTTGCAAACAAACCCAAAACGTTCAGATCTATTTCTAGGAAAACTAGAGACTGGATATAAGCAGACAATGATATTAACAATAAAGGATAAGCAAGTTCAATCAAACAATATCAGCAGAAATGAAAGATGAGAGTTAGGAAGATGACACCAGTATTTTTAGGTGGTTCGGCCAAACACGTGCCTACGTCCACCCCCAAGGCAATTGACTTCCTTGGGCTTCCTCCACTATTCTCCAAATAGCGAATACACCTTAGCTTCCCGGGTGCTAAGGAACCTTTACAAAGCGTTTTGCGAGCTCACGCTTCAACTCTCACAAATCCTCACAACCTAGAGGATTTCTTCTACTCTCACAAGTAGGACCAAGTGTTTTCCGAGCTCACACTTTAACTCTCTTACAAATCCTCACAACCTAGAGGATTTCTTCTACTCTCACAAGTAGGACCAAGTGTTTACTCAATACTTGAAAGGTTTACAGAGATTGGGTACAATGATTGAAGGCTCTCTAAGCCAGATATACAAATGGGTAGCTCAAGAAATGATAGGGCTCTCTAAGCCAAATCTACAAATGTAAGAACCTGAGATTTGCTGGAAGAATGAGTTCTTCAAGGAAAGCTTATGGATGTGCAAGATTGAATGCAAGCCTTCTAGATTGGAAGAGTTTCTCTCTTCTTCTTCTTCTTTGAGCTTTGTCTCTCAAGAAATTAGGGCAAGGATGATTTTCGTGTGTAGCTCTTGTTTTCTCTTTCAATCTTGTTCTATTTATAGTCTCTAGGGCACCAAGGGCTTTCTTGTCATGTTTTGGAGCCGTTGGAGGGCATTTAGAGCCGTCGGAGACATTTTTAGAATGAGTGACGTCGCTCCAGATCTGAGAAATCGAAGCATGTGTCGACACCTAGGAGCTTTGCCTGGAAACTCACTTTTTCGGGTGTATGACCAATGTGTCGACACTATGGTCCTATGTGTCGACACATACAACACTTATCTGAAAAATGTGTTCTTTGACAGTAACAAGCATTCCGAAAACACCAATTTCGCAGTTACTGTTCATGCATGAGAAACATTGTTCCCGAGCTCCAAATCTGATCTTCACCGTTCAGATTATAGCACCTTGTGTCGTGAACGTCCTCTCCAAATTTCAGCTCGATCGGACGACAAACAAAGCGGGATCTTGCCATTGTTCAATGTGTCGACACTATGTCTTCTATGTGTCGACTCATAGTTTTGTGCATTCTGGAGTATGACCAATGTGTCGACACCATGGTCCTATGTGTCGACACCATCAACACTTAGACTGAAAAATGGTTTCCCTTGACACCATCAAGCATTCCAAAAACACCTACAATGTAAAGATTGACCAATAAGCTTGTGTAGAGGTGTTCAATTATATCTAAGGCCAATTTAAGCTTAGAGAACTCTTGATATCATTTTCTTAAAAAAGATTTTCAAATGTAGAATCTAAAGGTCTCAAACTAGTTGAAAAAGTTTGTTATCATCAAAATCAAAAATAGATTGTTTATAAAACAACCTTGGGCTAACATAAATGAATACTGTCATTAATGTAATTTTAAGTGTGCACTAAGCTTGTTGGTTCATGTCATTACTGTTTGTTAATTTTCAAATATTGTAACAGCAGATAATGCCAATGAAGCAGAAAGCGCAGGAGGTGCTGAAGGTGCTGAAGGTGCTGAGGATTAATTTTTATAGTTATTTGTTCTTAAATGTCATGAACTTATTACTTTCTAGATTATTGACAGACTGTCCTTCAGTAATTTTTGTTTGGTTGAAATATATTTTGGTTGATTATACTTTTCTTTGTTTGCATCAATTAATTATAACAAAATTTGTATATCAGGAAAATACTAAAAATAATAAAAAATAAAAATAAAAAATTACCTGTAGCGACTGTCATTGACCGCCGCTACAGGTAAATCAAATAAAAACGTCTAATACTAAAAAAAATAAAAATAAAATTACCTGTAGCGGCGGTCACTGATCGCCGCTACAAGTAAATCAAATAAAAATGTCTATAACGGCGGTATTGACCGCCGCTCTATACCAGCAGTCACTAAAACCGCCGCTATATACCTATGCCAACGGGTATATAGCGGCGGTCGTGACCGCGGCTAAAAAACCGCTGCTATAGCCTATAGCAGCGGTTTTGGGGCCTATAGAGGCGGTTTTCGACCGCCGCTATAGGTGCTTTTTTTTTTAGCAAGGAATTTAGTATCAATCAGCACAAGGGCGTACCAAATATAACCAAACCTATCCAAATCTTAGGAGTCCATCAGCCCAACTTAGTATTTTGGGTCTACCCACACCAAACGTCACAAGTATACATCCCACATTCTAAATAAAGACATTAATGTTCCGTATGACAAAATAGACAATTAGTACTTACAATGAAGAAACCAAAAATAAAATCTCAAATTTATATTTGAGAATCAACATAATTAACAGGTGATAGGCACATTTTCAAATGACAGCCTTTAAAGCCAGGCTAAGGAAAGTTAAACATGTTCTCTTTTATTTGCATCACATGCACAGACAGAACCAGAAATATTTCTTTCATCACTCAAATAATTCATATCCGAGATTACCAAATGACTGATTATCATGACTCATTGGGTCCTGCTGTGCAAAACTTAAAACAACCATTTCATATTAGTTCTAAATTTATAACCAAAACCGAGCCAAAAATAAGGTAAATGGTGGGACCAGCTTTTCCCCCATAATGGTAGTTGAGAAAATATGACCTATATTGGTCATCTAGGTGATGTTTGGCAAGTAAAAATTTCTAAGAATTTTGAGTTTGTAGGAGAAAATTTTGACTTTTTATAGGGATTTGTAAAAAGTTGGTGACAATTTTAAGAATGTTTGATTATAAAATTATTTTTATTGAATTTGTTAAAAAAATAAGGAGAGAGAAGATTTGATGGAATTTTTTAATAAAAAAATAATGGATTTTGTTAAAAAATAAGAAGATAGAAGATTTCATGTAGATATTTTATTTTATGAAAAAATATTGATGTTAATGTGAAAAGATGTTGGAATTTGTGTGAAAATTTTGAGATTTTGATGTTTGGTTGTATAAATTTTGAATTTTTGAAAAAAATTCTTAAAAAGTTGAAATTTTTTCCTAACCAAACATCACCCTAATATCGCATTCAGCACAATGTACAGAAAAAGCTTCACAAATATGGAAGCCAGAGTGAGATATATCTTACTTGAGCTAAGAAAAGTCACAAACTGACCTAAGAAATGGGTTATTCATGTAATTTTATTGGCTTTGTCTGACTGTTTTTAATTCCCGTTTGGTTTGATTCGTGGGCGAAAAAGAGGTTTAAAAAATTGTTTTAAGCACGAAAATATCGAGTTCCAGAGCAATATTTTAACCAGCCTCAAGAAAAATTGAGGTTCTAATTTTTTGGTCATAAAACCATGCCTACTTTACTTTGAAGATCCTAAAGAAATTAGTTCAACATCGGAACATCACAAAAAAGCTTGCCACCCCAAACCTTAAAGAATTCTTGCAAAATTAAACAGTATTTTCTATTCCAGCAAAGCCTCCTTGCTGCCACAAGCTCCATTGAAGCGCTTGGTGAGTTTTCTTCACAATTTCATCATCTTTTCCTCTACCGCTCCATATAAACTTCAAATAATTCTTCCAATGAATCTTTTGGTCTCCTTGAATGGTTTTAGCAACAATCCGAGCACAAGATTTGATGTTTTTTTCTTGAAAAAACATTTCAGTTCACCTCAGCGATCTTTGGTTCTCTCTTCTTGGGTTTTGATCCATTATATGACGAGGCATTGTAACGTCTATCTAATGACTTGTCCACGTTAGTGGTTTAATAAGCCTTAAAATAAGAAACATATGTGCAACAAGAAAATAGAGTCCAAGTCGATTTCCTCAAACTAAATCGAATATGGCGTGCATGATTATGTGATCTATGGAGGATTTAGATATCATAAGTATTGCACGCATCTTAAAAGCCTTCAAAACTTAAAATTTTCAGAAAAAACCTGAGGATTGTAAGCTGTCCACATATTGCTAATCTTAATAGCTTAGAATGTTGCATTCGTTGGATAAATGCTGAGTGATAGAATAGAACATGAATAAACACTTTATCTTGTTTTATGCATCTTAGGAAAATATGACAAAATTGTGTGATAAAGAATTTTCAGCAACTATCTGACATCAAATTTATTTTAAAGAGGCCTCCTAAGCCACCTTTTTTACCCATGTTTAGATATATTATCACCCAACAGAAACCTTAAAAATAAGAAAAAACCCTTAAAGGCTGCTACCATAAAGATCTTAAAAGCACCTCAAAAGCGAAAGACCAACGATCTATTTTCTTCACATTCTTACTTTATGAAATTTGGTTTAAGGGCTGATCGTGGACTGCTTTACAGTCAACTTCCACCTAGCAATCTCGAACCACATTTGAGAGACCTAATGCCCACAGGACCAGACATTATAATAAGGTTAGGGTTACTCAACGGGAGCGTAAGAATAACTCATATTGACTGATAAGTTAGAACAAAAGCATAAAACAAGTATTTATAATGCATCGAGAGGAGAAATCAAATCTTGACCTAGCGTTAGAAGTCATGGTTAGGACAACCAAACTGTTGAGATTTATAGGAATGTTGTATGGATTTGTTGATGATAAGATTGATGGTTATGAATAAGATTTTTACATTGTTAAGTGGAGTTTTTTGAGCTTCAAGATAAGGAGCGACACAAGTAGATAGGATGATGCCTTTATATTTCAATTCCCAAATGATAATTCCTTAAAACGATTTGAAACTATGAACATGAGGTAAAGTTAGCCTTTCAAGGCCGCTTTTATAAACCATATATATTTTGTTTGCAAGTTAAATGTTTAATGACGCATGCTATATTTTTCTTAAGTTAAGAAGATTTTCAAGATGAAAAGGTTATGACGCAAAGGAATGATGAATGAAAGCACGTAAATGTTTTTAACTTTTTCTTGGCCATAACAGAGGTGTGCCATTGTTAAAGTGCGGAAGCAACTAGCTTGTATAGTCCACAGCGATTGACTCACTCGAGCACACCTGCATTCATTGAATGATCTCTATTTCTTAGACACAACTCAACTGGCTTAGCCATGGGAATAGAGAAAGATGGAGTGAATATTAGAGGACCATAGAATAAGTGCATTTGGCACAATTGAACTTCTCTGTTGTTGCCATGTTTACATCATGACCACGTGTTACATAGTGAAATTTTCTTGAAGTGTTAATGATGTGTTCTCTAAGTTCTACTCACGTTTGTCCTAGTTTATCGGATTTTGAATTATTTCTGTTTTTACACTATCCTGGTGTGACATTTGAAATCCTAACGGGAAGGGTGCGCTACACTAGTCATGTACTTATTCACTGTCAAATTCTCAACTCAAATTTATCAGTCAAACTATTTATAGGAACCTATTGACCAAAAGAAGACTATATTTTAATAAGGCTAGTTTAGACACAAAAAAGAGCAAAATCCAAATTCGTGTTAATTTAGTATGAACCCATAATGTTCCCATCCATGTTGAAACCGGTTCCAAAGTGTAAAATAAGAAATCTAGAGTGCATGAAGAAGAGAAATCATATCTAACCCTAGTATCAAAAGCCATGTCTAGGAGCACTAAATAGTCAAATTAGAGAAAATCTTACACGGATTTGACAATAAGTAGATTGATAGATATAAATATGTTTGCTAAATCATTAAGTGAAGTTTGTTGAGTATCGACCTAAGGAACACGATAAGTAGACATGATCATATCCTCTCACTATTTCAACTTCTCACTCCATGACGTATGCTCTATTTACTAACTGAATGGTCAAGTCACTATTTGCTTTATGTTTTAACCTACCCAAATGATGTTGAAGATGGTTCAGCAGGCCAAGGAAACAAGAGTAAGAGTAATCACCAAGATAGTGTCTTTGTGTTGCATATGTCATCTTCATGTTGAGAATCGAGTTTAATCCACTGTTCGAAAATAAGGTGTAACAATTTGGTATGTTTTGGCTAGAAGTTTGCTTGGATTTTGTTTACCTAATTTTTTTATCGTTGTGCCTCTACACATAGATCAGTAAGATTCTTATCCCAAGCAAGAAGGGGTTGTTACAAGTTATGATTGCACTGGAAACCAAAAGATAAAGAAAATCTACTTACCATAGTTTAATCTCCAGATATTCAAAGCTTCAAACACATGAATTAAGATGGGAAAAGAAGGCGAAGTGCACCTTAGCAATGAGCCGAAATGTATTGAAAACCTTAGTGACAGTTAAGGCAGCAGGCTTGCGCATCATAGATTGAGATGAACGGCTTGCTTTTGCAACAAGACCCAAGTCTCTTAATTCCTACCAATTTTGAACCCAAAATAAGATAACTAAACAATAATGATAACCATAGTAGAATGACACAAAGGAAGACAAAGGAACAATATTAGTTACAAGAACAAGGTAGAAAAAAGATATTGGCTCACCAGATAAATCAGAAAAGGCCGGTCTTGTCTAAGGATGATGTTCTAATCCAATTGGGATTGACAGATGAGATAGGAATCAATGGCAGCCAATGTAACTCATAACATCACTTACCCCTAAAAGTGTAGGTCGTCTGAATCTTTCCATTGGCATAAATAAACAATCAAGTTATTTCTCTCTAGTCTCAAATCATATCAGCCATCAACTTCCACATCATTATTTGACCAGTACGAAACTGGAGAGCATTCATATTTAAATGTTAAAATGGATGGCTAGTCTTGAAGCCTAAAAAAGAAAAACACTACTATCATAACTTTCACTAGGAAAAAAAAACTGTCAAGACTTCATGCCCATTTGTTAGCTTTCACGAAATGAAATTCGAAAGTAATACAAGCTCACTAAACTAGGCAAAAAAAAGATTTGTCAAAACTTCATGCCCAACTAGTAGGTTTCACTAAATGCAATTCGAAAGTGATATAAGCTCACAAAAATGAAAGAATGTCATGCAATCAGCAACCTCAAGGCTCAAACCCTTCAAAACAAGTAAATGTCGCAACCATCCAAAATAATTACGAATGTCAAATCTGGTGGACTTTCGTTCTTTTATAATCGGCCCAAACAGAAATGAAAAGTTTAGTTGGGACATGCTTAATCAAGCATAGTTTTCAACTTTGTCCCCAAATAAACAAAGTAAAACGATAATTTCTCTTCGTACTATATTACCACAGAAATCGGATTTTCGTAACCTTTTTTCTTTTTATTTATATTGGTCTCCACTATTTATACTATTAGCTACTAGAGGAAGATGAAATAACTGAAAAATCGAACTTAGTTAGAAACCAGCGCAAAAATTTGTGAGAAAAAAAAAAGAAGAATTCTCGCAAAAAAAAGTACTAAAGAAAAAAGTAACCAAACAAAAGCAAGTACCTTGTATTGCTTTTTGACCTGCACCTTAGTCCTCCCACAAGCCTCCGCAAGCGCCTTAATTATAGAAGCATCCCCAATTCCTAGCTCCAAACCCTCATGAGCCGGAGCGATTATTTTTGCCGAAAGATACACGACCGCCACCAGATCATCAGGTGTGGTATACATCACAGTCCTCAGCATATTGCAAACAATATCCTCAATCAGAATCCGCCCCGGTCTCGTTAGAAATCATATCGAAAACTAAACAGAGAAACATGACCGGAACTGTAATGATTTTCTATTAAAAAAAATTGTAATAACGTAGGGATTGTAATATGGATGCAAACTGATGGATCTTTGATTGAATGAGTAAAACAGATAGGGCCAATTTCGAGGATTGGCAAGCCTCCACAGAAAAGGAGAAAGAGAGAAGCACAAATGCTCAATGTTTTCGATACCCCTCTCACCGTACTCCCCCCTATATTCTAACAGATTCACATTCACGTAACAAACTCCACACTTCACACACTATGGGCTTATTCAAATCTAACCCGAGCCCAACCCATTAAAACAAACCAACACCACAACTAAAATAAAACTAAGATAACCCACATAGAGTTCGGGGCCCAAGGCCCAAACATTAACCCAGCCCACACCAACACTCAACACTTAAACTTCAACTACGCGACCACACCCTCAGCTTCTGTCTTCGATCTCCTCTTCTGTCTTCGTATCTCTCCTCTTCAAGCCCTAACTCACTTCGACATATGATATTGCCGCCCCCATTTAGAGCACCTTGTCCACAAGGTGGGAAAATTGACGGTGAAGAGTGTCAAGCCTCTCCCACGTCGCATCCTCATCGTCCTGGCCCGACCATTGAACGAGGAACTCCGACACAGCATGCTGGCCCGCTCTACCAACACGATGATCCAACAGATTTTGGGGTTCGGGCTGAATTAAACCCTGCGGATCTACCGGTGGAAGTGAAGGGAGAGGCACACAGAGTGACCCAAGTTTCTTTTTGAGCTGGGAAACATGGAAGACTGGGTGGATACGAGTCGTCGAGGGTAACTCCAGACGATACGCTACAGCCCCAATCCGAGCAGAGATCTGAAACGGCCCGTAAAAGCGAGGAGAGAGCTTCAACCTACGGCGGTGCGCAACCGATGTTTGTCTGTAGGGTTGTAACCGAAGGTAAACCCAATCCCCTATTTCAAAGTGTCTTTAAGTGCGCCTTAAATCTGCATAATGCTTCATGCGATTCTGTGCTTTTGCGAGGTTCTCCCGGAGTAAACTCAGCGTTTGGTCTCTGGTACGCAAGGTGACTTCCACAGCAGCAACTTGAGTCGTGCCCGACTCATAAGGTAATAATCTGGGTGATGCTTGACCATATAGGACCTCATAAGGAGTTAACTTTGTAGATGCATGAAAATTCGTATTGTACTACCACTCGGCAAGGGCCAGCCATTGAGACCAATTCTTTGGTCGCTCACACACAAAACACCTAAGGTAGTTCTCTAGGCATTTATTCATTATTTCTGTTTGACCATCAGTTTGTGGATGATAAGCTGTGCTGTAGGATAGTGTGGTACCCTGAACCCGAAACAATTCCTTCCAAAATGTACTTGTGAAGGTCGGATCTCTATCAGACACAATGGAGTCAGGAAGACCATGAAGTTTGAAAATAGAGTTTAGGAAAGTCATAGCTATCTTGGAGGCTGTATAGGGGTGGGCAAGGGGAATGAAATGGGCATATTTGGACAACCTATCCACCACCACATAGATCACAGAATAGCCTTGGGAAAAGGGGAGACCTTCAATAAAGTCCTTAGTGATATGAGACCATGTATGGGTAGGAATTGGTAAAGGTTGTAGTAAACCCCCAGGGGCCAGATTATCATGTTTAATCTACTGAAAAATGTGGCATTCCCTAATGTGTAGCCGAATTTGGTTTTTCATGCCCGACCAATAAAAATCTCGATGCACTCTATGTAGGGTTTTATCATACCTTGAATGACCCCCAATGGGTGTGTCATGAGCTTGTTTGATGATCTGGTCGCGTAGGTTGGTGTCAGAACCCACATACAATAGGCCTTTATAAGATAGAAGGTCATTCCTCAAGTTATTTATAACTGGATCTAACTCCCCTGCTGCCCACTTAGTTAACTCTTTAGATCTGTCATCTGAGTAACTAGAGCTCAAGTCTTCCAACAAGATTACTGTAGGTGCTGAAATAGTTGAGAGAGTGGCTGCCGCAGCAGTCTCTTCTCTGCACGATCCACCGCCAAACGCCAAATTTTGAACTACCACTCAAAGCCCCCAAAAAATCAAAGACGAAAAAAAAAAAATAGCCGTCTTCACTTGGCGACGAAGCGATAGAAAATAAATAATACAACAAAAGAAAAAAAAAAAAAAAGCAGATGGGAATATTAATTGGAGAGAGCAAAGCAGTGAACTACAGTGAAGTACATCGAAACAGCCAACAAAAATAAACCAGACAAAAAAGGAAGGCAGCTTCTCCTCCGTGTTGTCCCTCTCTTCTCTCTCTCTCGACGTCGCTACATTGCTTTGAAGCGCCCGACACGTAAGGATAGCCTACAGTGTGTCTCTTTTTCGAAGCATTGAATGCGGGCGGCCATTTCACCACCGCTGCTATCCCTCACTCGGGTTCGCTCTCTCTCTCTCTCACTCTCTCGTTCATTCAATCAATCGCTCTGCGTTTGCCATCTTTTTTTTTCTGATCATTTGCCATCTTTCTTGCTCATATATACTTCACCGGCATTAGCAGGTTTTTGAGCATATATCTTTTCTGGAACTTCCTCGACTTCGCTTTCATGTTAGAGTCCTCGATTTTGGACTCTTATTTCTGTTTGATCGGTTTTGCACATGCTTCTCACTGTTTCCTGCACATTGTCAGATCTATTTTAGTTCCACCATCACAGCGATAGTGACAGATCTTTGGCTGTATTTTTTAAAATTGGTTTTTGAGAGCTAAAAGGGCACCAGAAAAAAGTACCTCTACCGCAAAAAAAATCGTGAATTTTGTTATTTTTAATCGGGCGCTGAAGCTGATCTTTTTTTATCATGGTTGACTCGGGTTTTATGTTGTGAGGTGATGACTGATGAGTGGAGTTGAGGTGCGTAAAACGAATCATTTTGGTTGAAGTGAGAGAGCCAGAGAGAGAAAGAAAGAGAAAGGGGAGGATGAAGAAGTATCAGGGGCAGGTGAGTCCGGTGAGGGCTATAGTGTGGAGCGAGAAGTCGCCCAAGTACCAGCAGAATCGGAGAGTTTCTGTGGTTTACTATCTCTGCCGCAATCGCCAGCTGGAGCACCCTCATTTCATGGAGGTCCCGCTCTCGTCCCTGGTCGGGCTCTACTTGAGAGGTATTTCTGACCAAAAGAAGCGCCAGCGTTTCGATTCCCTCATCGAACTTAAGTTGTTTTCTTATCAGATTTTTCGAGTGTTTTCTTTTGAGATGTGATTGATAGGCTCGATGTTCTGGGAGGTAGAGGGATGGCCTCAATGTACGCTTGGTCTTGCAAGAGGTGAGACAAAATGCTGCCAATTTCCTCTCTTTGGATGCTAACAACCCGACCCAAAACAATTATATTTGCGTAGGCTTGAAACAAAATCGACTATTTCCATTTCCTTTAATTTTCTTGGACATCAAAAGAAGGGAATGTTTATTTACTGGTTGCATTTGTTGTTGTTATTTGGTATGACTTATTTCTCTTATGTCTTGGTCCTATATTATATGAAAATGCAGAAGCTTCAAGAATGGATACGTCTGGCATGATCTTTGTGAAGATGATCTGATTCTTCTAGCTCATGCAAACGAGTACGTTCTCAAGGGTTCCGAGCTCTTCGAAGAGTGTAACTCAGGTGAAAGGGGACAATTGCGTTATTTAAGGAAAACGTGGGAATTTTGGTATATTTGCTCCTGACCAAAGAAATAATCTAATCGCTAGAAACTTTTTGATTTCGTTGATTCTATTGATCACGTGTCAGAAAGTAACATAAAAATGTAAATTTGAACTTCTATGGATTGACTAAGCTATATACTATTGATTCGATTAGTTATCAAGTTCGTGAGAATATACAAATAAGAAACCTGAAATCTGTAGTATTTCTGTTACAGATCGATTCAGTCCCGCCGGAAATATAAAAATGCAGAGTTTGAAACAGGTACCAGAGCCTTCAACATCTAGAAGCCAAGATGACTCGTTCTCTTCTTCCAGCATGAATGGTAAGGACGCAAAACATCCCCAGGAAGATGAGCTGTCTCCTCCAGTTCAACGACCCAGTTCCTCTAGTGTTTCTCTGGAGTGTAGAGTTGGAAAGAATTCTTTGTGGGGTGGCTTTCTAAACTTGACAGAGTACAAGGTTCACAAGAGTGATGGTTTAGCTGATGCTTCCACGCAGACTGAGGAAAACGTAAGCATACCTGAATGTAGCATACCTAAGTACCGAGAAACTTGTACAAGAGGTATTTCGACTGAAGATGGTTTATTAGAACCTGAATGTAGTGAGATTTATCGAAGTCAGCTTTCACGTGAGAAAGAGAATTCTGAAATTTGTAGGGATTCGGTTTCACCTCCATCAACCTCTAGTGCGTCTTCATTAGGTGGTGGGAAGACAGAAACTTTGGAATCCCTGATTAGAGCTGATGCCAGTAAAATCAACAGTTTTAGGATTCTTGACGAGGAAGAAATTCGGATGCCAACCAATGGACGGCTAAAGGCCACAAATGCATTGATGCAATTAATCTCATGTGGGTCAATATCAGTGAAAGACCATAGTTTTGGCCTCATTCCCACCTACAAGCCCAGGTTTCAAAATGCAAAATTTCCCTCCCCATTGTTTTCTGCTACTTTAATGTTGGGGGAGCTTGATTGCTTGACAGAGAATCCAAGGCTGTCGGGGCTGAGGTTGATTTCAGTGGAAGCTGGATTGAAACTAAAATGCTGAAGGAAGAAGAAGATGGAGTTAATGCTCTCAAACGTTCTTCTTCATGCAATGCTGCCAGGTTAGTCTGCTTCCAATTCTTTTCTTGCAATATTTAGATCTTTTGACCACAACTCTGATGCTTGAGTAGTAGAAACTTACCATGTTGCATTTTGCTATGGGTCATAGTAAAAAACCAATTAGTGATTTCCCAATTTGGTTGATAAGTTTCAGTGGAAACTTCTGACGTTGGGTCACAGTGGGTGCGCTAGGGGGATGGGGTTGGTCTGAGGTTCAAATACTCAGGACCTTGTTCAGACTCGTTAACCTCTTAGAGAAGCCAAAATCAAGCTTATGCTCCAATCCTGATTGCTTTAGGAGCCCAATTTGATTGAGACAATGGTCACATGACTTGGCCTTGTGCTGACCTGAGTTAGGTGTTCTAATGAAGAAACCTCCAGTAAGAGAATAGTTAATTTTAGTGAAAAATGTTGAATGTAATGCCTGGCATGTGTTTCGGCAGTTGGAATAGAGTTCAATGTTTTGGTTTGTGAGGCATTCTAGATTAGGTTGATTGACATCGGGTAGGTTTGTTTACCGAAATTTTGGGGAATATTTCCAAAATTTTGGGAATCTTTTGAATGTTGAAGTTTATTGAGATTTGTGAAAAGTTTGAAGTGTATGTGTAAAAGTTGGAAATTTTGAAGTATGTTTGTTTGGTTGGAATTTTTGGGCCTCCAAAATTTTGGGCAAACAAACATGCCCATCATTTGTTAAGCTTGTGAAGGAGCTCGGTAGACATTGTAAGAACCAAGCTAAAAAACTTTAGTCCGATTTGATGCTTTTGTTGAGCTTGGTCATGTCCAAGTGAGCTGAGCATGAAGCATCAGCTACTCAGTAAAGTTTGGTATCGTAGAGAGAGAGAGAGAGAGTAAAATAAGACGTCTGGTACTTGCAAGACGTATGTGTCCCAAACGCATTTGAAATGCATTTGAAGAATAGACATTGGGAAATCTATTGGTGAAGCCACGTAATTGCCCCTCATATGGTGAGTGTTGATTAAGAAACTCGGTGATTGTATATTAGTCACAATCCAAGTGTGTGCTTGCCTTTTCTTTTTCCTTTTAAGATCTTGTTTTATATGCTTTGCATGTGGTTGTTTTGTTGAATTAAATGTTGAGTTATTGGAGTAGGTCTAGTATATTAATCTATCGTGGGTGGTTAGTTGAGATTGATTTACATCCTTCAGAAGCATGGTGGCCATAACCATGTCTAGTCAATTCCATTTCAATTTTTCAGTCTGCACTTAAGAATGAAACTAAACGTTATTTCCAGGACATGCAAGCAATCAGATTCGGTTGAAGAAAAACAGGAGTGGAACTCTGGAGGTTTAAAATGCATACCACGGTCAATTAAGACTACATTGAGCAAGCATCAACGATGTGAATCTATGAGATCTCCTGTGTCTGATAAACCAAGAAACTCTTCAGATGGAGCTGACAGCTCAGAAATCTTGACCTCCAGCGCATATCTAACGGTGGCAGTAAGAGAATCACAGAGCCCTCCTTGGGAAGAAAGCAATCAAATAAGCTAGATTCCTTCAGAGAAGAGAAGGTGATCAAAATCGAAGAAAGTTAAGTGTCGGCTCTGTCCAATTTTCACAACTGGGTCTCTTTAAGAACCTACTTTGAGTTCTTTCTTTCTTGTTTATATTGGTTGCTATTTCATTTGTTTTTCTACTGCAGGTTTGCTTCAGGAGCTCGGGTTATAATCCAATCCAAAGCACGTGAGACTGCTGTTTGCAGCTCTTAAGAAATGGTACCTTCTTCCTTCAATATGGGAAACCGCTCGTTTTCAACTTTTGTTTTATCCAATTGTTCTTTCCTGGGAAGAGATCCAGGAAACTTCGTCTGAATTTCAAAGGATGGAAGACTTGTAGGCAGATATACACGAGGATCCTGTAAATGTTGGAAGTAGAAGTTCAAAAGAAAAAAAAAGACAAGAACAAAACACTCTTCAAAAAGGGCGGTAGTGGTGCAGGTGTGGTCCACAGGTCCAATAACTGATAGATTCTTTGGCCAGCTTTCCGAAATGGGATTTCTCCGTTTCTTGTAACTATCGTTGCAATATCTTCCTTTCGCAGTCCGGCTTTGTTTTTTTGGTTTTTTTTGTACACCTTCCTTGCTACAGTTTTGCCTTGACCTTGATTCAACCGTTGACCATGAGAGTGCTGACATTTGATCTTAATTTACACGTGGACGGACGGGGAGTATTACGGCAGCATTGTCGATGTGCTATCAGCCACTAGCCCCTTAAATCTTTTTTTTTCTTGGCATACCCATGACTTCAATCAGCTCGCATAAGTGCTCGTCCTATTAAGGGGCATGTCAAGTTTCATCCCAATACCAATTGGCTATAAAAAGAGGTGACCCAACAGGTATATAAAGTACAAGATTAAATGATCATTAATCAATGTAGAACTCTAACACTTCCCGTCACTTGCAGGCCGAATGAACATAGTTCATGAAGGTGGACAATAAATGGAGAATACAAATAAGTGGGTCAAATTCAGAAATATTTTGGCTCCGATACCATGTCAAGTTTCATTCCAATACCAATTGGCTATGAGAAGAGATGACCAAACAGGTATATGAAGCACAAGATTAAATGATTCTTAATTAATGTAGGACTGTTAAGCAAATAAATGTTTTTATATAATCAATTTTGGAAATGTTGTAAAAATTGAGTTATTTTATACTACTTGGAGTAAATGCTATCTGAACAGCTTCAGGTATTTGAGGTCACAGTTTAATATCACGGCCCCTAATTCTACCCATATGTAAAGGTGAGCAAAAATTCAGGAACAAAATTGAAATGAATCTTTCGTTCTAACCATGTTCAATCTTTAAGCTACGTGAAATGAATCAATCACATAAGATTTATGAATTCAATGAGATCCATTAATTAGAGCCAAAACAGCACAAATAGACAATGAAAAATTTGGTAAATTATGTGTCCTGGGTTTGTATGGTAACAAAAAAGTGTATAGTAGTACACAACCATAGAATTTAGTCAAAAAGAAAAACTCAAATCAATCTAATTTTCAGTATGACTGGGAATGGAGTCCAACACGGAACAACCTACTAATTCCACGGTTTTGGCATAATTTATTTTCCAACTTTTCACTTAACAGTTCATTATAGTTTCCTTTGGGCGACCGGAAGCGGATAGATAATGGAGGATTATCGTTATCCCAGAGCCAATCTACTGAAAACCCACCAAATGGTTGGATTATTGTTAGTAGATCATCATGTCTATGTAACTTCAAATAATATTATTTTTACTCAAATACTAAAATGCACTACGTTGACGTTCAGAAAGAGTCTCCTTCCATGATCGCTTAGCAAAAAATGAAGATATTAAAGAATAAAAGAAAGAATGACATTCATGACCGGAAATTGCCAAGACAAGCAGATGCAATTACCAGCCTATTGCTGACTTGAGATTCTCTGTAAGGAATCTCCCTTACAAGAGCTGGCTCCCCATGGAAAAGAATGGTTAATTAATCTGAAAGCCTCTTGATCAACCAGTGTGTCAACTCATCGTCTCAGCCACCCCTGATGCACATGATGCAGTTGGGTCTCTTCTTATCTGTCTAGTATTGTAAGACTTGCAACTTAGGCATTTATGAGCCACAACGTGGAACTGGACGTGAGAGTTTTCTCCACAATCATTGCAGAGAATCCAGACCTGACGTAAAACCTCAATCAAGGATATATACAACCAAGTTCAATAAACAGGTCCTAACACTATGCTTAGTTACTTGCCATCTTATTCCAGTATATCTCAGGCATTGGGGTTGAGGCAATCTGCGTATGAAGAGAGTAATGAGAAAATGTCATGACATTGAACAAACTATAATCAGCATAAGCTCCATTTTGCTTGGATAACAAGAATATGGAGATTCTACTATAACCACTTCATCAAGCTTTTGCCATGCACTGGACATATCCCCCGATGGACTTTGAGCAGATAGGGCATGAGTACCTGCAAGATAAAGGAATCGATTCTCCCTAGGTGAATTCTTGCAAAGAGCAGTTGGAATGCAATCACTCGCATCCCACACAGATAAATTGTACATCAGCAAAGTCTGAAATTGTACAAAGATTGTGCCAACTTCAAGAATGACTCATTATTTTCTTATTCTATTGCGGTTTCACATCTTACATGTGTAATGCATACAATGTCAAGTATATGAGAAGCAAGAGCTCACCGGAAATGTTGCGTCATGTCTTGCATACATTCATCATGTATAGTGTGTCCACAGTGTAAGACAGTAATCCCTTTCATTGAATCAAATAAAAACTGCAAACCAAAATAGACGCATTCATCCCACTAATATAAAACGTGTGTTCTTGTTCATTTTTATCCAACACAAATGCTTCTCGTATTACCTCAAAACAAACAGGGCAATTGTGATGCATTGCTCTTTCGACACAATGATGTCCACCTTCCATTGACTTAGAGTAGCAACATTCTGAGGCAAAAAAAATGCAAGATTAGAAGATGAAAGCAGTAAAAGAAGATCAGCTAATGGCCTAGAATTACCCAATCCATCACTTACCACATTTCTTGCAGTGGAAGAAATTTTCCTTGCCACCAATTCTGAACAAAGGAATTAACGGGAAAATAATTTTAGGACAAATGAAAAAAGAAAAGAAAATCTTCTGGTTACGAAGGAATTAAGGAAATGGTATGGAGATAATGATGCGGAGCTTCACCTGCAGATTCCACAATCATCACAATGGAATTGGTTCTTTGAAGTCTGAAAGAGGAACAAATTGGTTGTATAAACAGACATTAAACTTTGCAAACTAGCACATGAAAAGAAAGTCCAGAAAAAGGAGCATTTGACACCCTCTTCATCTTTTATCAATGGATCAGGCTCAGAACTTTGAAACTTACATCATCATCAAAGAACTTGCATTTTGCACAGAAATATGTCCCCATACAAACACCACAACTTGTGCAATACTGTCGAACCTGATGAGGGTACAAGACAACAAGATCAATAACCAGAGAAAAAAGAAAACAGAAATTCCAAATTTACTTTAGATTTTGAATTCAGAACGTACATCTTGTTCTGTGCCACATAGGGAGCAGATGACCTGAAACTCAAACAAAGCATGGAATTTAGAGAATTGAAAGAAGCAACAGCATGGGCCATATCCAAGAGAACCTACATAAGATGAACGTCAATTTCACTACAATAAAAATCAAAGGCTATTTATGTCTTTTCTTTGTTCCAAATATCTCTTTACATATCTCAGGCTCACAGGAAACAAATGAACCAACAAAAGCTCTGAGAAATTTAAATTTTTCGTTTTTCATTAACTACAGTCTACACAGCTATCAAGACACGATATAGAAGAGAACAACCACAGAGAGGCTATTCAAAGGGAAACCCATGCTGACGAAGTCTTCTTCCTCTAGTTTTCTGTTTCTGGGAAATGATAATAGCCAAAAGGAGAGTGATGCCTTACAGCTATGCAATATGATTGTAGGTTCTTTGGATAAATCTGTGCAATATGGATGAAATGACTACATTCTTTCTCAGTTTCTAGAATCCAAGAACAGCTCTAAGTTTGGAAACAATGCAGCACAGGAATATTTAGGATGGATTTTGGTAAAGATTTTTAGGAATTCACTTCTAAATCACTTATCCTTCGAACACCTCAAGCATGTATTCACACCCCTCGTTGATAACTTCTTCTAACTGGGAGTCCCACATTCTATCATTTGTAATCTCTTTCTAAAAGTGAACGAAGTTATTTGACGGAATGTAATTGACAATAACTCTTTATTAGAAAAAAGGAAGAGTAACTTGCTTTCGTTGGCATTAAAACAACTCCAATGAATTACTAACCCAACAAAAAATAGTCCTTCTCGCCACGGTTTACTCACTGAGCTAACCATAGGGCAACACTTGGTAAAGGCACCTTGAACTTCATAAACAGAAAAATATGTAAATGAATAATTGCAAACCTGTTCAACTTTGTGGCGTGGAAGATCATGTTGATCAAGAGGATCAATTTCCATGGAGTTCTATCATGGAAGATAGAGCAAGAATTAACACCAGCACAGAAATTATCTTCGGACATGAAAAAAAAAGAACTAAAACTGGGAGGGATTTATAGATATATACCTTTGCTTTATTATGGCAATGTCTGCAATCAAAAATCTCATTGCAACAAGGTGCTCTGATCTTGCATCTCCTCCTGTAATGGGAGCACCTGACCAAACACAAAAACCGATTTTGAATCACCAACTTGACAGAAAACAGGAAGACCCAAACACAAGATAGGCCTTCAAAGAACAAGAAAAAAAAAAGAAGGGAGGGGGGGGGGGAAGAAAAGAAAAATGATGAGAGATACCCGTAATTCCCAGATCCCGGTTCCATCAGAGACATCTCTACGTCACTAAACTCAGAAATTCCTGAACTTTGAGAAGACAATGAAGTCTCGCTTTCGGTCTCCATCTCTTTGAAGTTTCGAATCTGTTCTTTCTGAAATCTCTCTGAACCCGAAAACGTTCCAAACAGAGAAACAACGAATCAGACAAAGAAAAGAAATAACAAGGTAAGTTCCAGAAGAACTTAACACGCAGAAGGAAAAACACCTACCTTCACAAGGAATCGGTTTTCCGAGACAAGAAAATCACAGAGTACACAAATGCCACACCAAGAGGACAATTATTGTTCTTGCTTTAAATATATGTCCCGTCAGATAGCTGGGCTTTGTAAACATCAAAATATGAGTTCCGCTGCAAATATCTTTTGATGAGTTGTCCATAGTCCCAAAACTCCCCAACTCCTAGATGCTATTTACGCGGCTCGGGATTCAAATCTTTCGTTAATGGTCAGCTCTGACGTGGCGACACGCCACCGCTGATTCTTAACGCTAATTATCTTCGATTGTTTCTGAAAGGATGTTCGGTTAATTTGTTTTGTAAAGTTTTGTGTTTTGAGAATATTTAAATGATGTTAATTTTATTGGTATGAGTGTTGTAATTATTTTTATGTGCTGTTAAAAATTATATTTGATTGTAGAATTTTTTGTATTCTGAGTATTCAAAAAAATCCTCAGAATACAAAATAACCGAAGGTCCTCTTAATATACAATATATATATCCAACGAGAAGGTTTCTTTATTAATCTGTCAAATAAGGGTTTACATAATTTTTAAATTTTTTTATAGAATTCACTAATATAATTTAGACTACCAAGAAAACATTGAAGCTATTGTTTATCAAATTCAATGGCACGTGATATAGGTATAATAGTACCTTGATATATATTATGACCCAAAAAACTTATATTTGTCTGAAATAATTTTATTTTTGGAGCCGATACAACTAATCCATTTTGTTCAATTATATTTTTTTAATTTTTTTAAGGTGATACCAATGTTGTTTTATAGATTTGGAAAAAATTAAAATATCATCTATATATACTAAAACAAATGAATAATAAAGATTAAATATATCATTCATAATATTTTGAAATTCAGAAGGGGCATTTTTCAAAACGAAGGGCATAACATTCCATTCAAAATGACCAAAAGAAACTGTAAAAGCGGTTTTATATCTGTCTTGTTTAGCTATTTGAATTTGATAATATCTAGATTTCATATCAAATTTAGAAAAAATACAGGTATCATGTAAACAATTAAGTAAATCTTTTTTATTAGGAATTGGATATCTTATCCATCTTAAAGCTTTATTCAAAGGTTTATAATTAATAACAAGACGAGGAACTCTACTTTCTTTTTCTGCGACATTCGTAACATAAAAAGCAGCACAACTTCAAGGAGATTTAGAAGGACGTATTAATTTTTTATCAAGTAAAGATTTAATTTCTTTTTTACAAATTACTAAATATTCTTGATTGATTTGTATTGGTCTTGCTTTGGTAGGTATATTCTTTTCAGAGAATTCAGGTTCATAAGGAATGATTATTATGTGTTGTTTACAATTCCAGAAAGCATTTGGAACATAAGTGTAAATAGTATCTTCTAATATTTGTTGATATTTTTGTATATATTGTTGTAACTGTTTATCGTTGATTTGTTCATCTATTTGTTTATACATAATTTCTTTTTGTAAAAAATTTAAATGTTGTTTTTTACGATAAATTTTTGTTTGATTTAAAATATTAATTTCTTTAGATATATAAATATTTTTTAAAGCTTGAATATCTCTAAAAAAGAGGATAATAGAAATCAAAAGTAACTCCATGACCTAAAACACGAGAAGTTATTCCCTTTTCACTAACAATAAATGGATATAATAAAGACAAAAAATGATTACCTAATATAACTTTAGAAGTTATAATTTTTTACTAAAATAAAAGTAGTTTGAAAACAAAATTCATTATTACAAATATGTACATTTGGTATTTTATAGTTTATTACTATTTTCTTTCCATCAACTTGAGATAATTTTTCAGTGGATTTTTCAAAATATTTAGAATCAATTAAACCTTCTTGTATACAGTTTAAATCAGCACCAGAATCTATTAATGCAACAGTTGTAAATGAAAAATCTTTTATACGAATAGTTACTTCAAAATACCATTTTTGAAAAATAATTTTATCAATTATTTGAATAGAAGCTTCAGCGGGTACTTCTGGAGGATTTTCAGAAGTAGAGGGTAAACCAGATATTTGGAAAGTATTTTCATCATTTAAATTTCTTTGAGATTTCAATAAACAAATTTCAGATAATAAGTGATATGTTATGTTTGTTAAATTTATCTGAATATTTTGTAATTGTTTTATTTCTTGTTTAAGAATTTGTTTTTCTTTTTGCAAATCATTAATAGTAACAGGTTTATTATTAGAAGTAAATCGTGCTAGTATTTTACTATAGTCATAATGTGTTTCTGTGATTAATCTATTATTACTAGAAGAAGAGGAAGGTTGTAATTCTAAATTTTTCATCTTTAAAAGATAAGCTTGTTGTAATTATGGATCTTTTATTTGTGTAATGGCATATAATAATAATTTATCAGATTTAGATAAAACTAATATTTATTTTTTACATGTACAATTTTCTTCATCAAAACAATTACATATTTGTACTTCATCATTATCAGAAGAAGAAGAGGTAGGATTCTCATGTGTAGAATGTTGTGGAGATTTTGAAGCTAAAAATATTTTAAACAATTGATTTTTTATTTTGGGAGATACTTCTAATTCTTTTATTTATTTTTTAACATAACATTTATTAGCAAAATGACCAGTTTTTCCACATTTCCAACAAGTAATATCTTTTTTCGATTTTGATTTATGTTGTGGTATTTTACTTGAGTATTTTGGTTTATAATGTTTATATTTCCTTTTAGACTTATAGTAGGGTTTATTATTATAATATTTTTTTTATGTTTATGTCTTTTAGAGGGAGGTATCATTTCACCATAAGTATATTGATCATACAAAATAACACCTTCATTATTTGCTAAATTTATTCTAACTTTTTGAGCAAAATAATATGGTAAACCAACTATTAATTTTTCTTTCCAATATGCTTGATTACAATCTTCACGCAATAAAACTTTAGTTAAAAATAAATATTTATACCAACGAAAATCAGTCATAGTAGGACATTTTAAGTTTAAAAGAAAATCAGAAGCTCTTTCTCAAAAAATATCAGAAGAACCAACAAAAATTCTTGTAATAGTTTAAAATAAAGTATTTACAGCATCAGGAACGGTTTGATTATTAACTGTGACAGGATTACCCTCATTATCTTTTTTAATTGCATTAGTAACGACAATTCTTTCTTCATTAGTTAAATATTTATCCCACCAATTTTTTAATTGACCAGTAAAACTAGATATTAAACAATTTACAGTTTCTCTTTCATTACGACCAATATTCTTTAAAACATTAGCATACATAGTCATTTCATTCATGACATTAAGTATTTCATATTCAGCCACACCATCTATATTCCATTCATATAAATTATCAGCAGAAAAAGTTGAAGTTGCATATAAATGTCTTTCTTCATATTGCACATCAGGAGGGGTAGGTCTAGGATAGTAATTTTTTCTATTTTGTCGATAATGTTTAGATTCATATTTTGATTTAGAATTATTATGTATTTTATTAATATTTAAATCTTCTTGGAATTGAGATTCTAAATTAATAATATTTATTTCTTCACTTTCATCAGTATTATTATCAGATTCATATGTACTGGTGTGAGTCCTAGTTTACAAGATTATGCAACCCAAGAGGGGGGTGAATTTGTTTTCTAAAACTTTTCTGTATTGACCCCCAAAAACGTGTTTGCTAGTACATACTACTTTAGCACAAGTATAATATGCAATAAGAGTAAGTATGTGCTGAAAGTAAAGAGTAAGGATAAGAGAAGCAAACACTCGATTTTTAGGTGGTTCGGCAAACCTGCCTACATCCACCCCTCAAGCTCCTTCACCGAGCAATGAGGTTTTCCACTATCTTCCAATAGCTTTACACAATAGCTTTCGGGTGCTAGAGAACCGTACAAGTGCTTTCCCAGGCTCAACACTCAAACCCACCCAAGTGGTTTTTTCGGGCTCACAACCTAACAAGCTTAAGATATACACTCTCTAAGCTTCTTCTTTAGTGAACAACCTCACTAAAGGAAACACCTCTCTTGGATATAGAGATAGAAGAACAAAAACTCTCTTGATAAAGTAGATATGAAAATGGAAGACTCTATCTCTTGATTTACACAAAGACAAGAAAATGAAAGTGTATTTTGTGTGAATGCTATGAGAAATATAAAACATGAAGGTTTAAGGTATTGTGTAAACATTTGAAATTTCAATGAGTCAAGATCTTTCTGTTTTAATTGCTATTGCCTTATTGCTTAACAGAATTATGAATACCTTGCTTGCATTTTTATTTCTGAATATCATTTACGGTGCATATTTACTTCAACAATACACTGTTGACAATATCAATCATATCATTGATGAAGCATTATATGAAGAATACGATTATGATGTGTCGTATCATTCCGACGACAACACCTGCGCATAATTGGTATCAGAGCCATACATACATCTCATACATTCATCATCTTGCATATAAGACCATTCTTAAGTGGATACCAGCAGATATGTACCTTAAATGTCGACTTGCTGGTTTAACTAAACTTGTTCCCTTCACCGGGGGTCTTCAAATATTATTGCATTAACACCCTTACTTTTACTATTTTAATTCCCTCTTAAAATACTCTTCTATTGTGATTCCTATGCTCATTCGTTTAATAACTGGTTTACCTTATGTTTTTGCTCAAAAAGTTAGAATAAATTTAGCAAATGATGAAGGTGTTATTTTGTATGATCAATATACTTATGGTGAAATGATAAATATTATTAATCGAGTCGGTTTACTTATATGTAATGATATAAAATTAAAGAAAACTTTAGAAATTGAGAAAAAAAACATACTAAAAAGGAGTTAGGATTCTTTTGTGAACAATATGGTTATTCTAATCCGATACCTCCCTCTAAAAGACATAAACATAAAAAATATTATAATAATAAACCCCTACTATAAATCTAAAAGGAAATATAAACATTATAAACAAAAACAATATAAACCAAAATACTCGAGTAAAAAACGACAACATAAATCGAAATCGAAAAAAGATATTACTTGTTGGAAATGTGAAAAAACTGGTCATTTTGCTAATAAATGTTATGTTAAAAACAAATAAAAGAATTAGAAGTATCTCCCGAAATAAAAAATCAATTGTTTAAAATATTTTTAGCTCCAAAATATCCACAACATTCTACACATAAGAATCTTACCTCTTCTTCTTCTTATGAAGCTTCTTCTTCTAATACTGGTGAAGTACAAATATGTAATTTTTTTGATGAAGAAAATTGTACATGTAAAAAATAAATAATAGTTTTATCTAAATCTGATCAATTATTATAAGATGCCATTAAACAAATAAAAGATCCAGAATTACAACAAGCTTATCTTTTAAAGATGAAAAATTTAGAATTAAAACCCTCATCTTCTTCTAGTAATAATAGATTAATCACAGAAACACATTATGACTATAGTAAAATACTAGCACTATTTACTTCTAATAATAAACTTGTTACTATTAATGATTTGCAAAAAGAAATACAAATTTTAAACAAGAAATAAAATAATTACAAAATACTCAGATAAATTTAACAAACATAACAGATCACTTATTATTTGAAATTTGTTTATTGAAATCTCAAAGAAATTTAAATGATGAAAATACTTTCCAAATATCTGATTTACCCTCTACTTCTGAAAATCCTCCTGAAATACCCGCTGAAGCTTCTATTCAAATAATTGATAAAGTTATTTTTCAAAAATGGTATTTTGAAGTAACTATTCGTATAAAATATTTTTCATTTACAACTGTTGCATTAATAGATTCTGGTGCTGATTTAAACTGTATACAAGAAGGTTTAATTGATTCTAAATATTTTGAAAAATCCACTGAAAAATTATCTCAAGTTGATGGAAAGAAAATGGTAATAAACTATAAAATACCAAATGTACATATTTGTAATAATGGATATTGTTTTCAAACTACTTTTGTTTTAGTAAAAAATTATAACTTCTAAAGTTATATTAGGTAATCATTTTTTGTCTTTATTATATCCATTTATTGTTACTGAAAAGGGAATAACTTCTCGTGTTTTAGGTCATGAAGTTACTTTTGATTTCTATTATCCTCTTTTTTTTAGACATATTCAAGCTTTAAAAAATATTTATATATCTAAAGAAATTAATATTTTAAATCAAACAAAAATTCATCATAAAAAACAACATTTAAATTTTTTACAAAAAGAAATTCTGTATAAACAAATAGATGAACAAATCACAATAAACAGTTACAAAAATATCAACAAATATTAGAAGTTACTATTTGCTCTTCTATTCCAAATGCTTTCTGGAATCGTATTCACAATATCAAAAATATTTCATATTATGATTATATTGATGCACGAACCTTTACTTTATCTTTTAATAAAGATAACATTAATAATTTTTCTAATAGATTTTCTACTTCATCTATTTCATCTTTATCTCCTTCTACAAGTTTTAGAAATTTTAAATCTGCTTTTAACTCATTTCGACCAAGTACTTCTTCGATACCTCCTTCTATTCCTCCTACTAGTATAGAATCTGATAATTCCGTACAAATACCTGTATACAAGAAGATTTAATTGATTCTAAATATTTTGAAAAATTATGTCAAGCTGATGGAAAGAAAATGGTAATAAACTATAAAATACCAAATGTACATATTTGTAATAATGGATTTTATTTTCAAGCTACTTTTGTTTTAGTAAAAAATTTAACTTCTAAAGTTATATTAGGTAATCTTTTTTGTCTTTATTATATCCATTTATTGTTACTGAAAATGGAATAACTTCTCGTGTTTTAGGTCATAAAGTTACATTTGATTTATATTATCTTCCTTTATCTAGATATATTCAAGCTTTAAAAAAATATTTCTATATCTAAAGAAATTAATATTTTAAATCAAACAAAAATTCATCGTAAAAAACATTTAAATTTTTTTAAAAAAGAAATTCTGTATAAACAAATAGATGAACAAATCAACGATAAACAGTTACAACAAAATATACAAAAATATCAACAAATATTAGAAGATACTATTTGCTCTTCTGTTCCAAATGCTTTCTGGAATCGTAAACAACACATAATAACCCTTCCTTATGAACCTGAATTCTCTGAAAAGAATATACTTACCAAAGCAAGACCAATACAAATGAATCAAGAATATTTAGAAATTTGTAAAAAAGAAATTAAATCTTTACTTGATAAAAAATTAATACGTCCTTCTAAATCTCCTTGGAGTTGTACTGCTTTTTATGTTGCGAATGTAGCAGAAAAAGAACGTGGAGTTTCTCATCTTGTTATTAATTATAAAAATTTGAATAAACCTTTAAGATGGATAAGATATCCAATTCCTAATAAAAAAGATTTACTTAATCGTTTACATGATGCCTGTATTTTTTCTAAATTTGATATGAAATCTGGATATTATCAAATTCAAATAGCTAAATAAGACAGATATAAAATCGCTTTTACAGTTCCTTTTGGCCATTTTGAATGGAATGTTATGCCCTTCGGTTTGAAAAATGCCCCTTCTGAATTTCAAAATATTATGAATGATATGTTTAATCCTTATTCTTCATTTGCTTTAGTATATATAGATGATGCTTTAGTTTTTTCCAAATCTATAAAACAACATTGGTATCACCTTAAAAATTTAAAAAATATAATTGAACAAAATGGATTAGTTGTATCGGCTCCAAAAATAAAATTATTCCAGAAAAATATAAGATTTTTGGGTCATAATATATATCAAGGTACTATTATACCTATATCACGTGCCATTGAATTTGCTGATAAAATAATTGATAAACAACAGCTTCAACGTTTTCTTGGTAGTTTAAATTATATTGGTGAATTCTATAAAGATTTAAGAAAATTATGTAAACCTTTATTTGACCGATTAAAAAAGAAACCTTCTCCTTGGACAGATACACGTACACAAATAATTCGACAAATAAAAATGCATGTTAAACATTTACCATGCCTAGGAATAGCATCTGCACATGCATTTAAAATAGTTGAAACAAATGCATCTAATATTGGATATGGTGGAATATTAAAACAAGGCATGCATAATTCAGATAAAGAACAAGTAGTACCATATCATTCTCATGCAAGGAATATTACACAACAAAAATATAGTACTGTTAAGCAAGAGGTTTTGACAATAGTCCTTTGTGTCTCTATATTCCAAGATGATTTATTAAATCAAACATTTTTAGTTCGCGTTGATTGTCATTCTTCCAAAGACATTTTGTTAAAAGATATTAAAAAAATCGCGTTTAAACATCTCTTTGCCAGGTGGCAAGGAATTTTATCCCCTTTTGATTTTGATATTGAATACATCATAGGATCTCAAAATTCTATTCTTGATTTCTTAACTTGTGAATTTTTACAGGGAAAATGAGTAAAAAATCCTCTTCTGATCAATCTTCTAATTTTCCTCATTTACCTCCCTTTGTCTATCGAGGAAATACTAGACCTCCTGGACCTCGTCCTGGATCTGTTCCAACAAATAATCAATTTACTGTTTTAGGCCAAATTCCTCCAATAGCAGGACCACGTGTCCGTCCTCCTCTTCCTCCAATGAACGCTACCTTTAGTCAGAAAGTAATATCATCAACATCATCCCCCTCTGCATCTTCTGCATCCTCACCTCCTTTGCCCGATAATAATCCTTTAATTCTCAAGTCATATATCAGACGTGTATTTCATTGAAGATCCATATCATACTTTGAGTGATCCATATCAGGTTGCTTCTCAAATATTACCACCAGGATGGAACTGTGTTACACAAAATCCTATGTTTACTCAACCTTTTTATCAACATATTTTACATGATACTAAATCAGTAGAATTTGAACAAACCCCTTGTAAATTCACTCTTCTAGAGTTGGTTTTTCAAAATTTACCATTTGTCAAATAATTTCTTCCAAAGAATAGGGTCAGCCTTGGACCCTCCGTGCATTATCTGAACCTTTTCGCAATATAAAAAATATTTCATATTATGATAATATTGATGCATGAACCTTTACTTTATATTTTGAAAATAATAATCATCGGCATACCTGGTTCATTCGTTTTAAAGGATTTCAAGGTTCCGAACCTATACCACATTGGTTTATCCAGCGGTGGAATCGTTTTGGACCGGATGAAAAGCTTTTCCCAAATAATCTTAAACAAGCATATGATCAATGGGCTGCAAACCCACATGACACCCCTTCTCTTGATAAATACCAGTAATGAAAAACCCTTCATTCAAAGATATACCCATTCTCTTTCGCGTTTACATACAGTTCAACCTTGTTCCCTGGATATTCTGTTGGAAATTTATTTTTACCCAAGATAACAATGACAAAGTCCTTTCTCAGAAATTTTTCATAAAATGGTGGACCCATTTCACTACAGATAATATCATTAATGTCATTTCTCGAGCCAAACATCAAATAACAAACCATCCCCAATTCCTTTCCCAAAAAAGTCAATTACAGGCAAAACTTACTGCTGCCAAGGATAAAGATGATTACAAAAATCAGTTGCTTGAAGTTCTTTCCCAATTGTCTGAAGAAGATGAAGATACTGCTGCCTCAAAATCAAATACCTGTTATGATCTCAGTCCAATAAATCCTCAATATCAGGAGGCTCAAGATCCATACGATGGTTATGACATTGATCTATCATCAAAAGAAATATTAGCCATCAACCGTCAATTTCTTTGAAGGGTTGATCAAGGATAGTTTATGTTATTTTCAACAATATCAAGATAATTTCGTCATTTCAAGATGTGATTAGTGTGCTGCTGCCGACAGTCGCGGACAAGCACTGTTCAAGATACTGTTCATCCGACAAATATCACTGTTGCTTTTACTGTTTTCCCGACATAACACTTTTCATCTACAGTAGCTGTCACCGGATACTATTTATTTATTGTGCACTTATTCCAATCTTGCCCTTACTGTTTAAAAATATCAGAGGCTACAATCCGAGCTTTTTCAACTATCTTTTTCTATATAATCGGCCTTCGTTTCTCATTCTCCGCATATTACATTCCAGAGCGAAATACCTACCTTCAAAAAATCTCTTAGCCTTTTCTCTCGACGTCAGCCTTCTCTCTCAACTTCTACTCCTTCAATCTTCTAAAATATCTCACATCTCTCTCACCTTTTCATATTATTGCCTCTCTGTCCTTCCAAATATCAATCAATTTTATCTGAACATTCCTCAAACACATCTCCTTTCCTCATTCAAATATCAAAGCTTTCAAGTCTTCCGTTTATTTCTTCTTCGAATCTTGTAAGTTTGCTTTAAGTTTGTAATCCTTTTCAAATATTGTTGTAACGCCCCGGTCCCACACTCCAAAGGAAATAGATTTCCGTATAAAATAAGGGTTTTCACTATGGATAATCATTTATCTAGACCCCAATATTTCAAAACTAATTTTGTACATATTCATAAACTGTAAAAAGATCCAAAAATATCAATCCGAGCACTAAAATTTACATTAGAATATTCGACATTTCCAATATCGATGAAGATCTCCCAAAATAATATAATATCGAATTCCTCAATATTAATCTCTAAAAGTACTTTTGCAAAACACGCATTCGAAACATAAATCTATCTGAAGCTCCTCAAACTTCTCTAATTCTGCCAACTCTGAAAAATATGAGAATAAAGGCTGAGCTACGTCTAGCTCAGTAAGTAGTAAGTCAATGAGGGTTGGGGAAAAGACAATTTTATCACAATAACCGAAATCCAGAATAAAACATTACGAGTCATACCGAATCCAAAGACAAGTTTGTAACAAAAATATCCAAGGCCACGCAATATAGAGAAATCACCAATGGTCACACAGACCTCCAGGACACAAAGACCTTCGAATACCAGGCCACACAGACCTCCAGGCCACAAAGACCTCAAAATATTAGGCCACACAGACCTCTAGGCCACAAAGACCTCCAAATACCACGAGCGGTATCAAATTGGCCACACAGACCACAAAGATATATCACCAGCGCAAGGACAATTTTCACAGTATGCTCAAGTTATAAATATTTCAATTGAGTTTCACGAAATTCTCAACAATCTCTTTTTACCCAAAAATTGTTCAGTTCCCCAAATAATACATCAAAACCATATAAAATACGGTGCAAGTTAAAAATCTCATTGAAGAACCACTTACCTCGAACGCTTAATCAATCCTTAAAGTTTCTCCAATAATTGACGAACAATCTTTCAGAAACTAGTAGCACCACCTCAATCCAAATTTTGGTCTCTAATAAACATTCTCTGCAACTATTTATTAAGCTCAATCTCTGAAACTTTAAAATTCAAACATATCTCTATCCATCACTTTTAAATTCAAACATAAGATCTTTATCCATATATTTCAAATTCAACTATAAGAATAATCTATCCATATCTTAACCTTTAAATTTAACTCAAGATCAAATCTTTATTCAAACCTTTAAATTCAAATATAGATCAAATCTCCATATCAGCACCTTTAAATTCAAAAATACAATTTAACCCATATCCAAAAATCAAACACAAGATTAAGCACTATCTCTTTATTTAAAATTCAAATTAATCACTTACACATTTTTCGAGACGGGGTATTAAAATCTCCCCTCCTTAAAAGAAATTTCGTCCCCAAAATTTGCAGCACTTTCTGCAAAGAATAAATTCATTAACAAACTATATCACAAATCATTCACGCTTCTGCTGCGCACTCTGATCACACAAAATCACCTCACAATTTTTTCATTAACACAATTCCAGCCTAAAACCCAAACTCATACAAAATCCAAGCCTAAACTAAGATCAACATCAATATCCTCAAAACAAGCCCATAACATTAGCTCTTATCCGTAATTGAATGATCAATATTTAAATCTCTTCCAAATTTAAAGCTATAATCCGACTTCAATCGAAATCCTTCTTAAAATCAAAAGAGTTAGCACATATCATAACCTATGCTCGTACTTCAATCAAAATCTTCCTAAGAGTACAGAATCACAAACCTATGCTCCGATACCATCTGTAACGCCCCGGTCCCACACTCCAAAGGGAATAGATTTCCGTATAAAATAAGGGTTTTCACCATGGATAATCATTTATCTAGGCCCCAATATTTCAAAACTAATTTTGTACATATTCATAAACTGTGAAAAGATCCAAAAATATCAATCCGAGCAATAAAATTTACATTAGAATATTCGATATTTCCAAATCGATGAAAATCTCTCAAAATAATACAATATCGACTTCCCAATATTAATCTCCAAAATTGCTCTTGCAAAACACGCCTTTGAAACATAAATCTATCTGACGCTCCTCGAACTTCTCTAATTCTGCCAACTCTGAAAAATATGAGAATAAGGGGTGAGCTATGACTAGCTCAGTAAGTAGTAAGTCAATGGGGGTTGGGGAAAAGACAATTTTATCACAATAACCGAAATCCAGAATAAAACATTGTGAGTCATACCGAATCCAAAATACAAGTTTGTAACAAAAATATCCAAGGTCACGCAATATTGGGAAATCACCAATAGTCACACAGACCTCCAGGCCACAAAGACCTTCGAATACTAGGCCACACAAACCTCCAGGCCACAAAGACCTCAAAATATTAGGCCACACAGACCTCTAGGCCACAAAGATCTCCAAATACCACGAGCGGTATCAAATTGGCTACACTGACCACAAAGATATATCACCAGCGCAAGGACAATTTTCACAGTATGCTCAAGTTATAAATATTTCAATTGAGTTTCACGAAATTCTCAACAATCTCTTTTTACCCAAAATTTGTTCAGTTCCCCAAATAATACATCAAAACCATATAAAATACGGTGCAAGTTCAAAATCTCATTGAAGAACCACTTACCTCGAACGCTTAATCAATCGTTAAAGCTTCTCCAATAATTGACGAACAATCTCTCAGAAACTAGTAGCACCACCTCAATCCAAATTTTGGTCTCTAATAAACATTCTCTGCAACTATTTATTAAGATCAATCTCTGCAACTTTAAAATTCAACATATCTCTATCCATCACTTTTAAATTCAAACATAAGATCTTTATCCATATATTTCAAATTCAACTATAAGAATAATCTTTATTCATATCTTAACCTTTAAATTCAACTCAAGATCAAATCTTTATACAAACCTTTAAATTCAAATATAGATCACATCTCCATATCAGTACCTTTAAATTCAAAAATACAATTCAACCTATATCCAAAAATCAAACACAAGATTAAGCACTATCTCTTTATTTAAAATTCAAATTAATCACTTACACATTTTTCGGGACGGGGTATTACAATTGTATTGTGTAAACATTTGAAATTTCAATGAGTCAAGATCTTTATGTTTTAATTGTTATTGCCTTATTGCTTAACAGAACTATGAATACCTTGCTTGCATTTTTATTTCTGAATATCATTTACGGTGCATATTTACTTCAACAATACACTATTGATGAATCATTATATGAAGAATACGATTGAATACGATTTTGATGTGTCGTATCATTCCGACGACAACACCTGGGCATAATTGGTATCAGAGCCATACATACATCTCATACATTCATCATCTTGCATATAAGATCATTCTCAAGTGGATACCAGCATATATGTACCTTAAATGTTGACTTGCTGGTTTAACGAAACTTGTTCCCTACACCGGGGGTCTTCAAATATTATTACATTAACACCCTCACTTTTACTATTTTAATTCCCTCTTAAAATACTCTTCTATTGTGATTCCTATGCTCATTCGGTTTAAGTTATAGATATAGCTTTTCGCTATTATCTATTGCAAACGTTGGACTTCACCTGAATAGCCGTTGGATTAGCCGTGAAAAAGGCCGGACCCGGTTGGTGTGACCCGTTTGAAATAGCTAATTGTGAAAACATACTGTAGTTTAAACAAGATGTTTAGAAGATCGAACAGTAAACGTAGTATTGCAAGTGGAAGTTCTAATAGTAATAGTATGGACAATACTGCAATTGATAATACCTCATCATCTGCATCTCATTTAAATTCTGATGAATATCATGTTTCATTAGGCATTAACAAACCATAATAATTGGGTAATACCTAAATTAAAAGATTCTCAATTGTACAAACAATTTATTTTTGCTTTTAATACTGATTATGCTATTAAAACAATAGAACAACTAATACCTATCGGTAAGGAATACGAAACAATACATTTAATTAAATCTGATATGATTAAAAAACATATAATTTAGGGTTTTAAATATATGCATATGAGATTAGTTCAAGTTGCTGATACCCCTTTAATTCGTCAAGGTTTAAATACTTATGTTTTATTATGTTTAAAAGATGGTAGACATGACCAATTTGCAAACTCTTTACTTGGTATAGTTGAATCTTCTTTACATCAAGCTCCTATATATTTTAATTGTTATCCTTGTTTTCTCTATCTTTATCAGATCCTATTATTTTACATTCTTTAATATTAAATATTAAAGCTATGGGCCAGGATATGATGGAAGGTGCTCAATACCTTGCCATTGTATACAGACTCCATTATAAATTAATGAAGACGACTCTTGATCCTAGATCTAAGGTTCGTCCTCATTCTGGCGAAACTTTACTTTTAACTATTAGTAATGAATTTTCAAATATTACTATTCTGAAGATGATAAAATGGGATGATGTTATTTTACCTGATAATTGGAAATTACCTTTAATTGTATCTCCTCCTAAAAAATAAATAAAGAAATTGAATATTTTACTCAACATACAGACGGATCTGTTACTTTTATCTTTTTATAAAGATAACATTAATAATTTATCTAATAGAAATTCTACTTCATCTATTTCATCTTTATCTCCTTCTACAAGTTCTAGAAATTTTAAATCTGCTTTTAACTCATTTCAACCAAGTACTTCTTCGATACCTCCTTCTATTCCTCCTACTAGTATAAAATCTGATAATTCCGTACAAATACCTGTATATAATACTCAAATTGAACCACCTGATAAAACATCCCCTACTCAATCTGAAATAATTTCTTTACAAAGATCTCATTCTATACATGTTTTACAAAATGATTTTGTACTCAATAAAGAATTACTTAGAAAAGATTTTGAGTCATTTGAAAATATGAGTAAAAGAATTTGGTTTTTAAATAGTTATGATAAAATAGATCAAGTTTATATTCGAAGTGTATATTATACCCATATGAATAATGTTAAACAAAATATTCCCTTCTTTTCTTGGTTTGAACAATATTTACCTACTTTAAATGTTCTTACAAAAAATATATCATGGTTAAGATACTTTTGTTGGACATACTGTAAGACCCCAACTTTTTCTATCCTAGTAAAAGAATTATGACTCCTTAAGATGTGTCCTAATTATGGAGAAAGGTAGGTATAGGGGAATTAATCTAAGGATATGTCTAGGTGAATATTTCCCCTAGCACTTTGTGTATCTATATTGTAATTGAATTGATATGTTGTTGTAATTTTAACAATATTGAAATTGAGTATTTGGAGACTTAGTTGAAATAATTGGAGGATCACAATTATGGTGTTGGAATAAGAAGATTTTTCTTAGCACCCTGTTTTTTTAGGTAACATTGCACTCGACCAGCGGGCGTCAGGCGCTCGAGCGGCCTTAAGGAAATATGATGGACAGTGTCTTGTCGTTTGACCAACGCTCAACAGGTGCTCGAGCGGCCCTTGGGAATTCTACACAGTGAATTGGACAGTAAGTTGGCGCTCGACCGGTGCTCGACTGACGCTCGAGCGGGACCAGTTAAAATTCCATATATGATGAATTTGGAGTTCCAATGGAATACTTGTGAACCCTAACATTGAGGAAAGTTGTATAAGCTTAGTTAAGAAATTTATTGAGGTTAAGATAGTGGGAAGTCGATAGACATTAGCCCAGACATGGTATGATGTAAAGTATTGAGTAAGGGACAGTGTAAGGATTATACTGAGGATGTATGTATGGATAATTAATTTCAAGTTGTGTTTAGGGAGATTTTTCCCCTAACATTTTTATGAGTTTTAAGCTAAGATCTGACTGTGTTATTAATTGCCATTAGATTTGAGCAATTGAGATTGATGGAATTGTTTTATTAATGGAAAATGTCCCTAAGTTACAAGATTTAGAAATATTTTAATTAGGGGCTATAGCCTTGGAAATATGAGAATCCTTGGAACAAAAATGAGGAGACATATTAGAGTTAATTGTGGGAGTGGCAGAAAAGAGAAATTTCGTGAGGGGCAGAAATGGAAAAGAAAGAAGAAATGGAGGACAGAAAGGGAAAGAAGGGGGAAAGGGCAATTTTGCCTTTTTCCCTTCCCCCAAGCTCTCCCGTATAAGCAGCCCCCCCAAATTGAAAAGCCATTTGCCCTAGCTCCCACCGAAGAAGAGAAGAGAAGAGAAGAAAGAAAGAAGGAGAAAAGAAGAAGAAGAAGAAAGAAAGAAGAAGGAGAAAAGAAGAAGAAGAAAGGAAGAAGAGAAAGAAAGAGAGAGAGAAGGAGGTGAGTGGTTATGGTCGGCCAAGCCATACCCATTTTCACCTATGTTCTCTTTTTCTTTTGAATGGTTGTTGGTTGTGTGTTGTTAGATTTTCTCCTTGATATTCATGTGTTTTCTTTGAGGAAAATGTAGATCTAATGAGCTTTATAAAGTTGTAAGGATTGTGCACAAAACCATGGAGAATGTGGTTAGATCTGGGAATTTATACACTAGAGAAACGAATATGCACTCTAGGTGTTTGATAAAAAGACTAAGAGAGGAGGAAGAAATGCAATAACTTAATTTATGAGATGGACTCATGTTTTAGCTGAGAGATTGAGTTGGAATGAGTTGAAATGTGATAAAGTTTAAGTCTTGTATATGAGGTTATAAGAGGAGAGCATGTTAAGACAAATTTCGTGTGTGTTGGATGTATAATGTGTGTTTTGTGTCTGAAATATGGACTGACGCTCAACAGGCGCTCGACCAGAGCTCGAGCGCCCTTCAAGAATTATTCATGCAGAAACTTCACGCTCGACCGACGCTCGACCAGCGCTCGAGAGTCCCTTAGCATTTTTATACAGAGGCTTAACGCTCGAAGAGCGCTCGACCGGCGCTCGACCAGCTTCTTTGAATTTCACGAAATTTTTCCTAAGTTTCTAAGTTTCCTATTGACCTATTAGGAGACCCTACTAGGTTTTTCACTTAAGAAAATACCTTGTGGTGTAAGATCACCAATTAGAAGTCAAGGATACAAATGATTTTATATGATGAAGTATGTATATGACGAAGTATGAGATATTGAATGAGGAATAAGGACAATTTTGTATGATGAAGCGAGTAATTGATTGATTACTCTATACGTCTAGTAAATCTATGAATAACAATAGTATGATCCAATTGTAGGTAAATGGGCATTCAACCCACAAGCAAGCGAAGTAAGAAAAGCTTACGTTTGTAAGTGAAACTAGTAAGTGGAACTTACGTCTGTAAGTGAAAAACTTACTTTTATGAAAACTGGAATGATACGCAACATGTTTTATGAACAAGCATAACAGGTTTATAACCAAGCATGACAAGTTCTTTCTCAACAAGCATGACATATAGTATACGTATTTGCATGAAAGCATGAAAGAAGTTTTGTGCAAATAAAAACATGAAAGTTTTTATGAGATTACGAAAGTTTTATGAGATATTCGTCATCAAGAATGATACGTCATGAGCATTTGCATGATTTTCTTGAAAGAAAAAGAAAGTTTTGTGCAAATGAAAGTATGAGAAGCATTTTATGATAAGTTGATTACTCATCATCGAGCATGACATGAGCACGTCATGAACAATTGCATTTGCATCTATTTTTCTCATAAGGATGAAAGATAAATTTTATGCAAATGAAAGTACCATTTTTATGACAAGTTTTATGACAAGTAAGTTAATGAACCCAAGTCGGTCGGTACCGTACCAAGTCAAGATGGTGCATCCATACTGAAGGACGTTTACGTGAAGGGTGGATGTCACCTAGGACACCCATACCGAAGGATGCTTGCAAGAAGGATGGGTAGTCCAGGAGGTATGTGCAATCACACTGAAGGATGCTTGCAAGAAGGTGTGAACCTCCAAGGGTCGTGTCTACCCACTGAAGGACGAATGCGAGAAGGTGTGCTAGCTCAACCATATGTAAGGTCCCCAAGGGAAATAGGGGACAGTTCCAACGGGAACGCACAACCCTGATGCCAGGGGTAAATGGAGCTAAAGTAGCCCATAAGATAAGGATTGGAAAGATTTTCCAAAAGCAAGAGCTTTATAAGTACAAATGATGTTTTCAAGAGTAAGTGCATGTGCATATGCAATCATGAGGCATACACGTGCATCAAAATTCATGATCATGCATGAATTACATAAGTTTACATGATATTTCAAGATTAAGTGCATGCTATGATTTCAAGTTCATGATGATTTCAAGTTTAAGTGCATGCTTATGATTTCAAGTTTAAGTGCATGCTTATGATTTCAAGTTTATGTGCATGCTTATGATTTCAAGTTCAAGTGCACGCTTATGATTTTAAGTTCATTATGATTTCAAGTTCATGATGATTTCAAGTTCAAGTGCATGCTTACAAGTTTAAGTTCGTGATTATGAGTTCAAGAACAAGTTCATGGTTTCAAACTCACGGTTTCAAGTTCATATTTCCAAACCATGATTTCAAGTCCATGTTTTAATTATAATTCCTTACTGAGTCTTTTGACTCACAGTTTTAAATTGTATCATTCCAGATGACGTTTCAGGAGGGGAAATCTAGATGAGGAACCGACGAGAATGACCTTTTCTCTTTTGTTGTTCATTAGAGGATTCATGATGTATTATAAAGATGTTATGAGTAGGTCAATGTGAAGAGGATTTGATGGAATCCTTTAGATCGTGTACTTCAACTGTGCAGCCATGCGATGTCATTAAGACGCTTACCCTATTCCGAGGAAGTCATTTTGGGGTAAGTTGAAGTTATAGTAAATCTCTTGGGCTCGTCTCTCTCAGTTAGATGTGTATAAAAAAAAATTTCCGCTGCATGATTAAGAGAAAACGCTGGAACATTCATTGAGTGGATGTTCGCGGCTGTCATTAACCCCCTTCGGGCTAACGTTCGGGGCGTGACACATACTTTGAACATTATTGATTATGTGACATACTTTTGTTGAGCTTTTGTTGGAATATGTTAGTTGGTTTATGTCACATTGTTGGACACTTTTATTAGACTTTAATCTTTATGTTTGAATATGATATTATGTTGGACTTTTGGACAACTTATTATATTTATTATGATTATTAATGATTATGATATTATGTTTGAATATGTTATGATAATTGTCCATTTGATATGATTATTGAGTATGACATTATGTTCGAAATTTAAACAGCCCAAAATAGTGAAAATATGAAAAAGCCCAAGGAAAAAGCTCATTTTTTTGGCACAACGGTTATACGGTTTCAGCGGTTACTGTATAACTGTTACCGTTAATACCGTCACCGGCAAGAGCGGTTATTGTGCCTTAGCAGTGCGGTGTCAATTATGTGATTCCGTCAATTGCGGTGACGGTAACGATTTTTACCAAACCGTCACCTACACTACCGTTAATCACCCTTACCCCTCAAGCACATTCATCCTTTGTTGCTGATCACTACTAAAAAAACCTCCCATTCTGCCTCTTCTTCCCTTCTGCCCAGTTTTACTACCGAGCTTCCTCCTTTGACTTGATGACTTCAAATGTTGCAAAGTGGGATTACCACCTTGTCCAAATGAATTATCCCTCTGCCCTTCTCCAAAACAAACTCCATGATTTATTAGATCATCAGCAAAATCACTCTCATCATACAAAACCAACATTTTCTTTTTTACGGGGCTTTCTTCCAAGTCTACCTTAGCCAGCTTGCTCTTAATATTTCTCGATTCAAAAGAAAGATCCCACCTCATATGGACTCCTAATAAGGGCCTTATTCGACTCCTTTAACAAATCAGTAGAATTGGACCCATTTTGGGCCATTTCAACTAACTCTTTAGCTTTACGAAAAAACCTCATCTTTTTCAGCCCAACTCACATGCTCTTCTATCACCACCTCCACAACATCGCTCCTTTTTTCCATCCTTATCCTCTTGCTGAACTGTCAAAGGAATATCCTCAGATATAACCTTAGAAATTATCTGAGGAATAGATTCAACGTTGAACAGAGAATTAACATTCTACTCCACCAATTTTGGAAACATATGACCCCCCCTCCTCTAAAACATCCACCAAATTAATTTGCTGACACTGAATTTCTGTGAGAACCACAGATGTTCCACATTGCCTCATCCCAGCATTCGCTTCTGCAAAATTATTTAGCATCTGTCAATCAAATCTTGGTGGACCCTTTCCACTCAACATCCCTTCCCCAAAAGAAGAAATTTCTTCTGTTGAACTACCATCTGAATCAGCTTGAATGATGTCCTTATGATTCCACTGCCGATTAACTTCTGTTTTAGTTGGTACAATTGAAACATTCCTCTGCCAACTTCTCATCTTTGCAGCGGAAATGTTTGATGAAATTCCACATCCAAATTGGCCTTCAGCCTCAGATTACGCACAATTCTTGTCCTCCCCTTGCTCAGATGATCGACTAAATCTTTGAATTCCTGCACTATCTGCTCGCAAATCTGAACTAAAGATACCTTCCAGTAGGTGTTTATTTTCAGTAAAAGTACAAAATTCCTATTATGACTGACCTCCCACGCAAGGAACAAAAGGTAGACAACTGTTCATAACGAAACGAAATAATCGCTGACTCCATATTTTTCCTTGGCCAGAAACATCCTGGAATTCAAGGTTTTCGAACATCAACCTCCACTTTAAGTCTAGGATAATTGGTATAAACAAGAAGTCTATACTTTGGAAAATCACACACAATTATAGGACCTATAATAGATCTTATCTTCCGAATATATTCTGGCAATGCACCACCCAGCGATATACCATGAATCTGCACCCACATTGTTGTAGTATTAAGATCTACCTCTTGCCATGAACCGGAATTTACCGGAACGGAACCGGAATTTTCTGGAAATGGAACCGGAAATTCTGGTTCCATAAGTGGGCCTAAAGGCCCAGTTTTACTTCGGCCCAAAATGCTTTTTTTACTTCGACCCATTAGAAATGCAAACGGGAATCAGAAGCCAATTCTCAAATCCTCAATTGCACATGTCTGTGTCACATTCTTAATACTATCCTCATACATTTTGCAAACTGTTCTGATAAAAGGAAAGCAATAAGAAAAGCATCAACATGCATAATGAGGAGAGAATAGAACCTGACGGGACAATTGTTGATGATACAAAGCACCAACATACTCTTTTGTAACAGGGGAAATAATACCAACGCTCAACAACCAATCTTGTATCTCTTCCTTGGAACCCATCTCGTCGTCAGTTGTTGAACCAGTTTGAGAATTTGAGCCAGACAAGAGTTTTTGCCTCATTTTCTGTACTAGCATCACCATCTCTTTAGCCTTACTTTGAAAATCCAAGATGGCTATAAATCTTATAGCAGCAAAAGCAAAGATACTTAACAGTATCATAGCAACAACTATCAAGGGTTCGATTATTTTACGACTCCGACTGTGAACTATTTCTCTTTCCTGCGTTTTCCCAGTATTTGAGGGGAAGAAAAGCAAGCTTTTGCTATTTGGTCTCCTATATATCCTTTTTGACCAAAACAGAAAAACTTCCACTGAAAGTGGCCAAATGCTTACAATTAAGTCCCATTTCACCCTTTCTGTTCTCCAGCATTCCCACATTACAAAAATCTCAGTGCATTACTGAAAATTTTCTAACCAACCGAACAACTCATATCACAGAAATCAGCATGACAAACGCATAAATCATTTTACCACAAATACAAAAGAAAAAATACACCGAGACTCATTACCATGAGAGCATTCAAATCCTGGAAGGCGTCCTGCAAGCTCTTGTCCGTACTTTCCCACATCTCCTGCACCTTCCTCAGTCTCGACCGACGTAATGCTTGCAGAGGGAGTTCAACAATCAAAGCCCTAATCCCAATCAAAGCCCTAGCCCCTAGATCCCAAATCTGCCAATCAAATCCCCAAAGTATCAAACCCTAAAACTCTAGTTCAAAGAGATATAAGTCATCATGCTAAGGTTTAGAAAAAAATAACTATACCTTTTTGTGAGAGAGAGAGAGAGAGATTCTGAACCATTGATATCAACAGCACCAAAACCCTTCCATTGATATCAACAGCACCAACTTCACCCATGGTAACTATTGTGTTGCGTTGCCTGAAAGAAAGGCTCAAAACCCCTTCTAAAAACACGTGGATCATCGGGGGAGCAACCATCCGGGTAGAAATTGGTCTGGGGGGAGGGGGGCTGGATGCTGGGGAGCGAGAGTTGCTGGAGAAGACTCTAGAAGAGTCGAGAAAGAGTTGAGACTCTGGGGGAGGGGGGCTGGACTGTTAGGGACCCCGGTCTAGGCCACCATAACAACGCCAATCCCCGCCATGCGATTCGAACACGATCACCCCAATCGATCCTCCTAAACCGTTATCTGTAACACACGAGCTCTTTATATAGGATCTAACACTCAAACGGAGAATACTCGAGATCTTTATTGAAGAACACGAAGAACGTGGCTAAGGGTTAATTAGCCCAAAGACCACAAGAACAAAGAACAATCCAGATCAAGGGTTAATTAGCCCAAGAACGGTACCCAATCTAGGTTATTAGCCTAGAATGAATCCCAAGTAACAAGGTTAGTAGCCTTGAAACCGACTTAGCATATACTTGCCTATGCTCGGCCAAATCCCACCCCAAAAGCACTAAGGCTCTACTATTCTCTCTATTCTCTGAATGAATGACTCTAATGCTCCTAATGGTGTTTATATAGACATCCTTAGGAGCTTACGAACCCTAATTGACTCCATCAAATCAAATCAACATCAAATCATGCGTCGTGTCATGGCAAGGCCATGGGTGAGGCCATGTGCTATCATGGCATGTCTGTGGCCGGCTGGTTGGCATGCCAGGCATGGGCGTTGGTGAGGCGCCATTCCTTGTCAGGGGCGCTGGGGCGCCTAGCTTGCGCGCGCGCGCTGGTGCCATGGCATGGCTGCGGTGTTGTCACTGCGCGCGCTGTGGGCATGTCATGAGTGCCCATGTGGGTCCTTGGCACCTCATCTCGGCACCTATCCTCCCAAGCATGGCTTTTGCCGCTCACGTCATCACTAGGGATCCTTTCAATCTCCCTTCCATAAAGAGTACCCTTGACCCCAAGGGTAACCTTTGTAACTCTAGAGGCCACGCCATCATAGTCCTCCCACACCAACTCCTCTCTAGGTAGTCCACCCATGCTCCAAGTAACAACTCTACCCCCAAAGGTGAACTCCATACTCCTCCCATCATAATCAAGTATGATCTTGCCAATGCCTTTCAACCAAGCATTGCCCAAAACCACATCCAACTCATCCAAGGAATGTACGTAAAGATCAGCAACTATACTCATACCTTGGACATCAATGGAAGCCACCTTTACCATCTGATGACATCTCATCTTCTCACCGTTGGCAAGCTTTACTTCAAAGGCTTCTACCTCCTCTCCATGCAAGTCCGCCTTACTAACAAGGTGAGTGTTGATGAAGTTATGGGTAGACCCACTATCCACCAACAGGGTGACCTTGTGCTTGCCCATGGAAGCCATGAATGTCAGGGTTGAGTTTCTCCCAATGCCAGTCATGGCACTAAGGCTCAACTCACTATCACTCGAGTCCTCCTCATCCCCCACATCAAGAAAGCACATGAGCTTGGACTTGTGGCATTGGTGGTTTGGACCCCACTTTTCTCCACACTTGAAACATAGATGCTTCTTGATGCACTCTTCAAGCTCTTCCCGGCTCTGCTTCTTCACCTCGTTCTTCTTTTTCCTTGGCTCCTCCACCTCCTTCTCGGGTTGCAAGGGTTCATCTTCCTTGCTAGCCGCTTCCTCTTTGTCATGCCATTTCTCATACCGGTGGCTCTCTTCAAGGATCTCGGCCATCCTCATTGCTTCTTGCAATCTGGTGGGCTGCTTCAACTTCAACTCTTTAGCTATCCACGGCTTTAGCCCATCCACAAAGGTGCCAATGAGTGCCTCCTCCGACCAACCCCTTACTAATGTTTGGAGTTGCCGAAACTCCTCCACATATGTGTGCACCTTGCCCTCTTGCTTGAGCTTTGCTAGTTGGCCATGGTGATTGACAATGGGCGAGGGCCCAAATTGCATGAGCAGCTCCCTTTCAAAAGCCGTCCACCCGAGCCTTCTTCTCTCTTTCTCATATTGGGCTCGGATCCACCTCCACCACTTGCTCGCTTTGCCTTCAAGGTAGAAACATGCGGTGGAACTCTTTCATCCCGTGGCACTTCATACATGTGGAAGTAGTGATCCGCCTTATCAAGCCATTCATGTGGATCACCTCCACCAAACTTTGGGAACTCAATCTTCGGCCTCCTAGGTCCTCGGTTGTGAAACCGATTTCCATCTCTATCACGATCATGATCATCTCCATGGAAATGTTGCCTCCTAGGTCCTCGGTGGTTAAACCGATTTCCCTCACCATCACGATCATAACGGTCACGATCACTCCGCGATCCTTCACGCCATCTAACATCTTCATAGGCTCGGCCATAGGATCTCTCCTCCCTATACGGACTTCCTCCATCTCTTCCTTCCGATCTTCCATGGTCATCATCGCCATGGTTGGACTCCACACGTAGCCACCTCTCGACTACTTCATGCTCATTCTCCACATGGCCGCCCACTCTAAGTTGTTGTCTTGGTCTTGGCTCCCCTCTTGTGGACTCGGATAGCTGAGTTTCTCTTCCATCCATGTGCTGAGCATCCTCCCTCCTTGCGGCTTCTACACGGTTACCTCCACTTGGCTCTCTACCAAGTCTCGCCAATGCCGCTTGCAAGTCTTGTCTCATGCCTTCCACCGCTCTTCTATTTTCTTCGGTGGCCATGGTGACTCTAGTTATGGCTCCTTGCATGTCAGCCATGGTTGTGGATGTCTCCATCATCTTGTCTTTAAGCCATAGAGTTGATGACTCCAAGGCTTCGAACCGGTCTCTGTTGGAAGTGAGTGAACTTGAAACTGCCTCCATTGCAATACTTGGCTGCAATAACAAGTCCGACCTTGGGTTCTCTCCAAAATGAAGATCAAACCCCTCCCTTCAAAATTCTTAGCTCGAACAACTTCCGACCTTGGGTTCTCTCCAAAAGAAGATCGAACCCCTCCCTTTACTCAAGAACTCGGTAAGAACAAAAAAGTTCCAACCTTGGGTTCTCTCCAAAATGAAGATCGAACCCCTCCTCAAGTATGAACTCAATCACAAAAAAAACAATTCTCCAACCGAATTAATCCAATGAAACTGAATCAAACTACTAAGGCTCGTGTTTACCTCCCTTGAAGATCTTCACATTTCAAGCAACTCCTCGATGAAATCTTCAAGCATCTCTCAATGAAATCTTCAAGCAACTCTCAATGAAAGCACCATTTTGTTAGGGACCCCGGTCTAGGCCACCATAACAACGTCAATCCCCGCCAAGCGATTTGAACACGATCACCCCAATCAATCCTCCTAAACCGTTATCTGTAACACACGAGCTGTTTATATAGGATCTAACACTCAAACGGAGAATACTCGAGATCTTTATTGAAGAACACGAAGAACGTGGCTAAGGGTTAATTAGCCCAAAGACCACAAGAACAAAGAACAATCCCGATCAAGGGTTAATTAGCCCAAGACCGGGTACCCAATCTAGGTTATTAGCCTAGAATGAATCCCAAGTAACAAGGTTAGTAGCCTTGAAACCGACTTAGCATATACTTGCCTATGCTCGGCCAAATCCCACCCCAAAAGCACTAAGGCTCTACTATTCTCTCTATTCTCTGAATGAATGACTCTAATGCTCCTAATGGTGTTTATATAGACATCCTTAGGAGCTTACGAACCCTAATTGACTCCATCAAATCAAATCAACATCAAATCAAATCTAAATCAAATCCCTTGAATCAAGCAGGTTTGATATTACATGCCTAATATAACAAGAACATAAAGGAAAGGAATCTTCTAGAGTTTAGGAAAGGATCCCTAAATCTAGAAGATATGATTTATTCAATCTAAACAGAAAAGGAAACTAATCCCTAAGATACCTCCCTGATTGTTGGGATCTCGCCGTCGTCCGCCGCCGTCCACGGTGGCGCCGCCGCCGCTTGCACCACCGTGGGTGGTGATGCTCCTCCGGGTCCTGGGACCTTCCTCTTCCATTCCCCACCAAGTACCGGTAGGGGTGGTGGTGCTCCGCCACTGGTGGTGGCTGCTGGTGGTGGCCATCCTGTGTCATGGCACTCCTTTGTCTGCTGGCTCGTTGCTGCTGCTTGGCTTGGCTGGTGGCCAAGGACTTGCTGCTGCGCCGTGTCATGGCAAGGCCATGGGTGAGGCCATGTGCTATCATGGCATGTCTGTGGCCGGCTGGTTGGCATGCCAGGCATGGGCGTTGGTGAGGCGCCATGCCTTGTCAGGGGCGCTGGGGCGCCTAGCTTGCGCGCGCGCGCGCTGGTGCCATGGCATGGCTGCGGTGTTGTCACTGCGCGCGCTGTGGGCATGTCATGAGTGCCCATGTGGGTCCTTGGCGCCTCATCTCGGCACCTATCCTCCCACGCATGGCTTTTGCCGCTCACGTCATCACTAGGGATCCTTTCATGGACGCTGGGGAGCGAGAGTTGCTGAAGAAGACTCTAGAAGAGTCAAGAAAGAGTCGAGAATGATCTCTCGTGAATCTAACGGTGAACTATTTTTTTTAAAAAAAAAAAAACTTCTGGAATCAGAAAATTCCGGAATTTCCGTCAGAATTTTCGGTTCCAGTTTTTTTATAAAATGAGTTCCGGTACCGAAATAGGCCGAAACCGGTATCGAAATTCCTGTACCGGAACCGAAAATTCCGGCGGAAACCGGAATAAAATCTCAGCCTTAGTCTAGGTCCAACCTAATTTGCTTGGCCTCCTCCTTTTATTTTATTTTTAACAATAGCCCCCAAGTTTTCATAAATACATAAAGAGATAATTAAAATATTTTAATAAGTGAAAGAACATAAAATCTATAATGAGAAAGATGCAACTATAAATTTGGTACATACCTTAGAACATAAAATTAAAGGCAAGTTAAAAATTATCAAAACACATATATGCTGATTAAGTCATTTAATCACATAAAAATGTATAAAATAATGATAAGAAATAGCGCCTTAGGTGAGAGACTGCACTAGTACAATAGACTTTGAGCAATATAGGGTATGTTTGGGGCTCAAATATTTGGGCCCAAAAATTTATGTTTAATCATAAAAAATTCACCACATAATTTATTATTATTATAATACTTATTAAAAATCTTCTCTCTTTACTTTTTCACCAACTCTCATAACATATCTTTACTTTATAATATTTCTCAAACCCCAATACCCAAAATTTTCACCCTCAAATATACCCTACAATCAGTTAAGGCTTGAAGAACGAGTCAATTTTTAGGTGTACAGAGACTGTTTGACTCATCTTTTGAAAAAGAAAAAGGGAAAGGATCCAATGAAGAAAATAGCATAGCAAGAAAACAAACGTATCACTGTTTTCCTATTAAAAAAAAGCACCAAAAAAGGCATTAAATTACTGTCGCTATCATATGAATTATGAAAGAACGCCAATATTAATAAAGAGCTATACTATTGCATGCTTCGGTGTGGAGGCCCCCAACCCATTATTGTAAAAGATGAGTCAAACAGTCTTTGTACTGTGGAATCGATTTATGCGCCAAATTGGGGTAATCCCGTAGTTGTTATAATGTGGCAGGTCCATAAGTTTCTAATAGTTTCAACAGGAGTGAGAGTGGGTCTAGAAACATATCATTGACGTTTACAAATTGAATAAGCAGATGCGACGATCAAAAGCAATTCTACACTGTTGATGAATTTTGATAATTTTGAAGTTAAATTTGAGAATTTTTGACCACTTTTTGATATTTTGATATAATTTAGAAGCTAAAACTGAAGATCCCAGATTTTGCACCACCTACCATCTCCCTAAGACATCCCACCGAGGGCTCTCTTCTTCCATATCCATTTAGCTACTTAAGAAATATACCATCAAAACCATTTGTTAAGATAATTATTTAGTTAGATATCACATGTTTATATTTATTTATTGGATATTTTGTGACATACGATATTATACGTATATTATTGAGTGACATTGTAAAAAAATCACACCAATGATTAATGAATCAAAGGCGGGAGGAGTATGATTTTCCGGTTCTTTGTTCACTTGAAGGTTGTTCTAGACCGATGTACATTTTTATATACATATAGTTCTATACTCGTTCTGTCTCTATTAAATAAGATGATGGACTCCGTCATTGAGGTGATGACTTTAACCAGATGAGTGAGTGCACTATAAGAGTATATGCACTGAACGAGATCAAATATGGATATACGAGTGCGCATTTTGGTCATCAAACTTGTGATGAGAAATTTATGCACGGTTTAAAAGATATGCAAGTGAGCGCTTCAAATCCTTATCAAAAGTGAAACTAATAAGAGTTACAAGAGTATACCCTATGGTTTTGAATCTTCACTTTTGAGCTCCTTGCATCTTCTTGATCTTCAATCTTCTTGTCTTTGGCTCTTTGATAAAAATGTTTTTATCTTTGAAGATGTCAATTTTATAAATTTAATCCATTTGTTGAAATTATCAAAATATCGATTGTGTACAAAAGCCAACAAATATTTCGGTCATATTAGCTCATATGAAATATAGTATGTTTTAAGGATAAATAAACAATTATAATTGTTAGCAAAATAAAATTTACAATTCAATCTCAAATACTTGGGGTGAATTGTAATATGTTGATGAACATGATTACAATTAGTAGAAGCCTAAAATTCGGAATAAAAGAATATAAAAGAGTTAATGAAAAAAATAGTTTTTCCATGTGATCCTACGACCGGGATCTGAGATCCCTAACGATCCCACACACTACCATAGCTAGGGTTTTCTTATATAATGATAGCTATGAGATAGTCTATCATAAGTGGTTAGTTTCAGAGTTGGCTATCAAAACTCAGAAAAAAACCCTACAACAGTTGTGAGCACGGATATGAAGGAGATAAAACACTTGGACTGCTATTGTGAAATTCTTGAGATTGTGAGATCGACAAAAATTTAAAGATTATTGAAGAATTCTCGAAATTAACACAAAGAATTGATAAATTAATTTTCTTTAAGGGAAATTGACATTTTAGTCCTTAGGTTTATACACTTTTACGTTTTAGTCCTTAGGTTTCAAATTTTAAATCTAAAGCCCTTAAGTTTACATTTTTTTATAAAATAGTCCTTCCGTCAGGGATCCGTTAGTTTCCCTAACGGAAGGCCACGTCAGCTGACAACTCAGCAGCTGATGTGAATAAAAATTGACAGTTTAGTCCTTAAGTTTTACGTTGTTTTATTTTTTAGTCCTTAGGTTTAATTTTATAAAATTCTAGTCCTTCACTTTACATTTTTTGACTAAATGGTCATTCCATCAAGAATTACTGTTCAAATTTTGAAATACAAATTTTGGCCTTGAATATTGAATAATAACATGTCATTTTTAGTTTTGAAAATTTTAATAACACATTTAATAGGACTAAAAAATTTTAAAATTCAATTTAAATCCTAAAAAATCTACAATTTTCATTGAAACTCTATCACTTGAATAGTAGAAAGTTCGAAAAGTTAAAAATATATTTATTTTTTTGAAAAAAAAGAGAATATGAGTGTCCTATTAAATTTGTTATTAAAATTGTCAAAACTAAAAATGACATGTTATTATTCAATATTGAAGGCCAAAATTTGTATTTCAAAATTTGAATAGTAATTCTTGATGGAAGGACCATTTTGTCAAAAAATATAAACTGAAGGACTAAAATTTTAAAAAATTAATCCTAGGAACTAAAAAATAAAGCGACGTAAAACTTAAGGACTAAATTGTCAATTTTTATTGCCACATCAGTTACTGATGTGGCCTTCCGTTAGGGAAACTAACGGATCGCTGACGGAAGGACCATTTTGTAAAAAAATATAAACTTAAAGGTTTTAGATTTAAAATTTGAAACCGAAGGACTAAAACGTAAAAGTGTCTAAACTTAATGACTAAAATGTCAATTCCCTTTCTTTAATTTAAATTTTCACCGACGGTCGTAATCACTCCAGTACGACGCCATTCGGTCCACGTGTGAAGTCTCACACGATTGCGTCATGTGTCCGACCTATTTTCTCTGACTCGGTGGTTTCCAGCTATCTACAGAGGACACGCCCCATAAAAGGAGTTTTGTACGCAGTGCCGGCTCAAGGGTACCTAAGGCCTCACCCTTAGCAAGGCCTCATAAAAAAAATCCAAGAAATAAAGAGACCTAATATTTTTTTATATTGTAAATGACCCAAGAAAAAAAAAAGACAATTGAGCTAAAAAAAATGGCAAGGTGCAATATTTTTTGTTTTTTTTTATCAGGAGTGTACTATTTTTTTGTTCATTGATATGTTTTTCTCAAGCTTCATAATCCTTTTTCACATTATGAACTTTGCTAAAAGAGAAAAAAAAAGCCCTATAATAAATTAACTATACAAATTATATGAATGTCCTATAAATTTCTTAATTATACAAATTATGGGGCCTTGATGTCATGAGTAAGAGCCCTAGAGAAATAATTAATGAGGCCTTTTAATATTTTATATTAAATTTAATAATTAATAAATATTTTATATTAAAATTTATACAAAAGGCCTACAAATTTATATAACGCCTTAGGCCTCCATTTGGCTTGAGCCGGCGCTGTTTGTACGTATGCATTCCAAATACAGTTAACATACATATGCCCCAGGATATAAATATTTTGACAATACAATCCAGTAGGCCTGTCCAAAAAACCGGCCGGACCGGACCGGACCGGCCAAACCGGACCGGCCCGGACCGGTTTTGACCCAAACCGGTTGACTTTTAGTCAACCGGGTTGACCGGACCGGCAAACCGGTGTATTCCGGTCCGGTTCCGGGTTACCCTCATGAAAACCCGGGACCGGACCGGAGTATACCTCTCCAAACCGGCCCAAACCGGAAATTGGCCCAAAAAGGCAAGGCCCAACCCAAAAACCGGCCCAAAATGGCATGACCCAACTCAAAACCGGCCCAAAATGTCATGGCCCAAACCGGCCCAAACCGACCCAGACCGGACCGGTCAAACCGGAAACCGGACCGGACCGGTCCGGTCATATAACCGGTCCGGTCCGGTCCGGTCTATATACTTTGAAAAAGTTCCGGTTTGGCCGGCCAAACCGGACCGAACCGGACCGGACCGGCTGTTGGACACCCCTACAATCCAGGCACGTTGCAGAAGACAAAGCCAACCCGCTACGCAATTGTCTATTGAATCTGTTCCTTTTGAAATCAGATATATTTTCTTTTATCTTTTGCAAACACCAAATATTTTGGAGCAGAAAAAAAAAACACAAATGCCCGCGAGGGTCTAGCCTAGCCGCAAGAGGCGATCCCTGAGACAAGCTGTACGGACTTAGATGTCCTAGTCCTAGGTTCCAATTTCAATAAGGTGCCTTCAATTAATTAGTGGTGTACATATCTTGTGGGCGGGTGTGTGTTTAGGCACAAAAGTTTTACGGTACTTTTTCAGCCAATGGCAGTGTATTCCTCACCTGCTCCAAGGTCTGTATTGGATAGGACTCGAGAATGGTATATAAATTTTCTTAGTTACGTATAAAAAAAATAGTGGATAAACGCAATCACCTTACTGATTATTAGGAGTCAGCACTACGTAACCATCGGAAAACTCCACAAAAGAAAAAAGAAACCTTCTTTTGCCTAATGTCTACACAGGACCTAGCTATATATTTCACAGTGTATATTCTGTATCTCGCAGTACATGTTATAATTAGGCCGGGGCAGGAAAACACCTATTTATAGGGAGATGAGATTTTTGTAAGCTATAAAGAAATCACCTCACAACACAATGGAGAATTGAATTAACTACGTACTATTGGAGATACAATCAATACATGACAGAGAGATTAACAAGGAGATAAGGGGTTATATAGATACAGATATTATGTAGGGTATGATATATAATTTCATTGTACGTTTTGTACCTTATGGCAATAATTAAACATATATTTATTTTGCTACTGAGGTTAAACGTGCCCACTATTCAAACATCAGAACACGAGCCTACAGATCTAGCAGTTGGAGCAACTGACCTAATCAACACTTATCTGTCCTTCCTTTTTATATAATAATATGGTTGGAAAAAATCTTTTTCCTTCCTCTCAAATTATTATAAGCTACATGTAACTTCAATTATCTGTCCTTCCTTTTAATTTTATATAATGTAAAGTAATTTCAATAATTTTGTTTAACAAAGTATTTTAGATTTCAATATTAGATACACGCTACACATTTAATAATCTTATATGATTAATAAAATTTGATTATTAATATCTGAGATGAATTAAAAATAACATAAATAACAATCGATTAAAATATTTATAAAAAATATAAAGTACATAAATTATGAATATATATATCAAGATAATAAAGTTAGGAGGGACAAGAAAAAGAGAGGGAAACATGTGTTCAAGTGCAGTTGGGAGAATCCTAATGGCCATGGACCTCCTCAGATCTCCACCACGCGCCTTCTCTACCACCAACCTCTCCGGCCAAGCTCTGGCTAGTGCTTCTCGTTTTAGTCCGCTCGTTTGGGCTTATCTGACCGTATGGGCTTATTTGTAGTGTGTTTTTGTGTAGTTGTGAGCTATTGTTTGCGTAGGAAGTGGTTTGAGGAAGCAGGTTGGATGATACGTCTGTCTCTCCTCTAGGAGAAGTCGCCATTGCTTTGCGTAGTGTTTGTTACTTGTCATGGCCCTCAGGCCCCTTTACCGCTGGTCTCTCCGCTTTCGAAGACCTTGCGTCCTCTTTTATAGGCTTCAGCTCCCTAAATTTGTTGTCGGCCTTTTGGGTTCTTTCTATTACAAGTTTTCAGCTGTAATTCTCTATGCGCTCAATAAAGTTGTCTTATTATAAAAGACAAGTGCAGTTAGGAGAATATGAGATTAGAAAAGTAGATTACTTTCTTTCAAAAGAGAAGCAATTTTACCTAAACTAATGCTTCATTTTACTTTACAGATGAACAATTTTATTTTCAGTTAGACTAAATTGTGCTATATCTGATCTCTCCAAAACAAGAAATTAGGGAAAATATATTTCGGATTCTGGGTGAAACAAACATAGTGTTAAACTCTCTCTGATTACCCGTCATTCATCTTAAACTCCAGGATTCCATTCATACCACAAAGGTAGGATAGACCATGTCCGGCATCTGTTGATGTCACCCTTAACTCTTTCCCTAGTGGACAAAGACTTTGGATGCAAACCGACCAATATTTGTATTAAACCCAAATAGAGACAGAAGTTGGACCCCGCATCATGACATTAAAATATGCTAAATCTGGTTAGCCCAATTGTTTGTTTAGTTCAAATCAAATATAATCAAGTATTTTATTTATGGGAATCGTCCAAAAATTGAACTTCCATCCAAAACCGTGTCAGACTTGATACATCAGGGTTGTCTGTCTCGATTATTTTTAATCATCCAATTTCTTTTAATCCACGGCTCTAGAAAAAGAAAGTTGAAGACAATGGGAGTTTTATCTTTCTCTTTCTACAAGCCCTATTCACCAGGTTGAACCTAAACTATTCCTAATTTCTCTTTTTCTTTCTTCAATTGATCACACCAAGCACACTTGGCAACAATTTGGTCAGGTGAATTGAGATTTTTCTTCGGGATAAATGCAAAATGAGTCCCTGTACTATACGCAAAAATCGATTTAGTCATTGTGATATGAAAATCATCGATTTAGTCCCTGTGATTCTATTTTCGTTTGTTATTGGTCCTCCATCAGGGACTGATTTTATCACTTTCTGAAATCACAGGGACTAAATCGATGTTTTTCATATCACAGGGACTAAATCGATTTTTGTGTATAGCACAGGGACCAATTTTGTATTTATCCATTTTTCTTCAAGTTTTAAGCTTACTCTGTGAATGTGAATTGGGATAGTAATTGGCTTTAACCATTCAATTTGATTTTTTTTAATACATATTTTAAGGTTCTCTTTGTCCTGAGATATAACCCAAGTTAAATGCCAAAGTCATCAAATATATATATACCCATATTTGTATATTATATAGTTATCTAGAAATTAAGCTAATATTGGAAAATCTAATGGTGGTGTGAAGGAGTTAGTCAGGCCCCCGCTTGAAACAAATTAGGGTGTAGTCCGAATAAAGCATGAGATAGTAATTAATTAGCAAAAAAAAAGTGCACGCGGTTGGAAATTGTCACATAGCTCTCCGGCTCTCTCTGTTTCTACTCTTTTCTATGCCTACATGAGAATCTGCCCACAATTTTATATTCACAAGCATAAGCAAAATATGTATATTTATATATTGGTCGGAAGCATCATAGAAATTAAGTACTCCAAATAGAAGAAAAGACCAAATTTTGAGCATAAAAAAGAAAGAAAGAAAGGCACCAACTGTCTCTTGGTAGCCACTATTCAATGATTTGGGTTTGTCAACCCCTACCAATTTAAATGAATAATTTCCCACCTCAGAAAATGCCCCAATCTGATTCCATTCACACCCAAAAATGGTATAAATCATCCGAAGCATGTAGCAAGAACAGAGTAAACGACTGATAGGGATGGATTCCTCTGGGAACCCCCTTGTGCACATCAATGACTTTGAGCTAAACGATTTCGTGGATGAGGCCAACTTTAGCCACTGCATCGATTTGATTCGTGGAGAAACTGCTGATCAGGTTGTCCATTTTGATGCTGACCTTATCAATGGATGTTTTGTTGATAGCCAGTTTGGTCTGGCCCCGGGAGATATGTACGACTACACTGCTACCATGGTGTCCGACCCGAATTCCATGTTCAATACGTTGCCAAGTTTTGGTGGGGAAATGAAGGATGGAGAAGATTTAGATGATATTGATGGGGAGGATTCCTCTGCTACCACCACCACCAATACAACGCCGTCCAAGAGAGGGAAGGTTGATAGGTCGAGAACTTTGATCTCAGAGCGGAGGAGAAGGGGAAGGATGAAGGAGAAGCTCTATGCATTGCGCTCCTTGGTTCCTAACATAACAAAAGTATGTTTGGCTTTGTTTTATCAGAACAAAAATTGTTTGTGTTTATTCTTATTCTCGAGCAAAAATTATGTCTGGCCTTGGTTCCTGATATAACAAAAGTTTACTGGGGTCGATGGTTTATGTTGTGGACACTTTTGATATTCCTTTGGACATGTGCAGATGGACAAGGCCTCCATTGTTGGAGATGCTGTGCTCTATGTGCAAGACCTGCAAGTGAAGGCTAAGAGGCTGAAAGCTGAGATTGCGGGTCTTGAGGCAACCTTAGTGGGGACAGATAGATATCAAGGATCATCTGAAACCCCCAAGAAGATTCAAATGGTACAAAACAACCATCCGATTAGCAAGAAGATCATGCAGGTTAGTTTGATGATAAAAGCTTGTATCTCCTAGCCGATACAGGAGGAATAAATAAATGACTGAACTTTCAGTAATTTGTGACGGTCTGAGAGTTTTTTTCTGCAATCATCATGTGTGTGCATGTGATTTTGCAGATGGATGTGTTTCAAGTGGAGGAAAGAGGGTTTTACGTAAGATTGGTCTGCAACAAGGGAGGAGGGGTCGCTTTATCACTTTACAAGGCTGTCGAATCCCTCAACAACTTCATTGTTCAGAGCTCCAACTTGGCCACAGTTTCTGATAGATTTGTACTGACATTTACTCTAAATGTATGCTTTCTCTTTTCCCAATCATTTGTTCGTTTTTTTCTCTTCTTAAACTTTTAAGCCACTCCAAGGTGTTAAAAGGCCTCAACTCATCGGTTGTTGTTTGATCCATAATAGGTGAGAGCTGGTGAGCAGGAGATGAACTTGCCAAATTTGAAGCTATGGGTTGCTGGGGCTCTCTTGAACCAAGGATTTGAATTTAGAGCACCTTTATCTGCCTAATCTCTCTCTCACTGTCTCTTTCTCTCTCACACCCCCAAGAAACCAATCCAATCCACCTATTAGAACTCAGGCAGTCGAATCAGGGTTAGGTAATTCTACTATGAGCGGCAATCAAACGGGCATAGGTTATACAGAGAGTACTCTGTACATCATTGTATGAAAGTCAATTGTTAAAGATGAGTTGATATTGGGAGTGGCTATGGTGTTTGACGTGGAAACCCCATTTTTTTATGTGTTGCCAGTGTCACGTAGACGCAGATATGTTCCTTTAGTTTTCTTCCCTTTACATTAAAGCCGCCGCAATTGGTATACCCTCTAGCTTGGCTCTGTTTAACGGCCTCCACCTGCGAAGTGGTTGTAGCAGTTATGCATGATTGTTTAATCTAAAGTATTATTCGAATGCATCAATTGAAGCAAATGTCAAGTTTCATCCCAAAATTAATTGTCAATGGAAAAAAGTGACACAACAGATATATGAAGTATAAAATTAAATGGTCCCTAATCAACGTGAGACTCTAACAACAAATCTGACAAGACTCTTTACCTTTAGATAACATGCTCGACACAGCAACAACAAGGCAAAAGGCAAGTGGGTCCAAGATACTGAAGGTCAACTAGTTTAGCTAACAATTTGATGCTTCTAAAATTCTTATACAGTTGCTTTGGTCAGCCGTGACACCAGATGGCATCAATATCGGTTGATTTTCCTTTAAATAAAGACCTTAATTTCAATCATTGATAATCCACCAAAAGACATGATAAGCCCATTAGTATCTACCCACAACAGCTTCACACAATTAAGGAAGATGAACCCTTTAATCTCTTGATGCTTGACATGATTTCTAAGTGTGCACCATATGCAAATTGCCAAGTGCGCCATGTTGAAAATATGCCCTCAAAACCAGTTATTAGAATAATTATGAGATAATTATTTCTTTTATCTACACATGTATTTATTACTTATTGGGTATAATGTTGTAACATGAGATGTTACACAGTTATATATTGGTAAGTGAAATTGTAGAAAAAGTCATGCCGATGATTAATGAATCAAAAGGCGGGGAGTATGACTTTTCGGTTGCTTGTTCACTTGACCGTTGTTCTAGACATAGGTACATATTTATGTACAAATAAGTTTACACTCGTTGTGCCTCTATTAAAATAGGATGATGGACTCCGTCATTGAAGTAGTAACCTTAAGCAGATGAGTGAGTGCACTGTAAAAGTACATGCACTGAACGAGATCACATATGAATACCTTCTGGAAGTGATCACTGATGTAGAGAAGGTATTCAACACAATTAGTTTATTGCATCCTTAGACCTGAGAGGTTTGTGCAAGTTTGTTTGTTGTGTACTTGTACTTTGACTGAGTCATTTGATGATGATCTTTCTAGGTCAAATATTCTAGATAACGTTGGGTCTTGCATATGATAAATGAGCTTGTGTAAATGCTCAACAAGGAATCCACCAGTCTCTTTGTGAGACAATATATTCAGTATATTTGTATAGAGTTGGACTTGAAAAGAAATCACTGGCTAGTGAATGTTTGCGAAAATATTTTTTGAAATTAAGATATATATATATATATATATATATATTATATTTATTTGTGAAATTGTTTTAGAAACAATCCGTCTGAAGGTATGCTTATCAATTGATTTAATGGAGTGTCCATTGGATTTAGTGTGTCAATTGTTGACACAACCTCTCACTTATGCAATATGATTGCAGAGGTTTGAGGAAACCCAGAAACATGATGATGAGGAAACTAATGGAAACGAGTGCAAGCGTTGCAGCGACCTCCGTTAGAGTTTTTTTTCACTCGAGTCCATGAAAGTTTAAGTTGTAAATTTGGAAGACTATCTTTATGTTCCACAACTTTTGGAAATTTTAGTTTTCTGTTTCAAAACTTGTATAAATGTTTGTTTTGACACTTGTTATTTGAAAGATCGTCTTTCTAGTAACTTTGGTATTGTTGATAGTCTATTTTGAAAAAGTGAATTGTGGACTCTGTGAATGGTTAAAACAAAGCTGAACTTTATATGATATTGTTCAGTGGGTGATAAGCATAAATGAATTACCTGCATACTTTTGGGGTTTTCGCCTTGGAGGCAGCTGTTTATGTTGTAAACAGGATACCTACTCATTCTATACCTAAAACACCTTGTGAATCATAGATGGGTGAGACCAAGTCTGAATCATTTGAGAGTATGTGGTGATATCTAGCTACGCATCAAAGAGTTTGATGAGAAAAAGGTGGAATTAAAGATTATTTGTAGGTGACCCAAAAGTGGTTCGTTGGGTTTTTTATTATGATTTTATAAACCTAAGTGAACAGAGGGTGATTATTAGAAGGAAAATTATATGTTAAAAGGAGTACAGCCTAAGTGAAGGCGAAAACATGACAGTTCTTGATGAAACAGTCAGCTGAGCCAATATGTAAGGCAGATGAGATCAATAGAAAATAGATGTTACTAAACCTACTGAGGAGTTTAGAACTCAAAAGCGTTAGCTGAGAATCCATTTAGATGAGATGATCAAATCGTTTGATTTCTCACGAAATATGGATTACCCTTGTATTGACAAGAAGTCAGTGAGAGTTTAGTATTGTTTCTAGTTCTTTATGTCAGTAATATGCTTCTACTTATGAGAATGATGTCGAGAGGATGTCATCCATGAAAAAGATGGTTCATGAACCATATTTTTCAAATCAAAGACCTTTGGAAGTGTTCCGCATTCTTGGACCCAAATTGTTTGGAAACCGAGAGAAGAGGTTTTTGGGACTACATTGACAAATATTGGCAATGCTTTACAGAATACTAAGGAAGGATTTTATCCTTTCGGTATAGTATTCATCTTTCCAAGAGAAGAAATATAAGGTTAGATATTAGTCATGCAGTCAACATTGTAAGTAGATATTAATTTGACATGAGCTCTGTAGCTAGACAGCGGTTAAGCATATTCTCAAATACTTGAGAAGTACTAAACACTATTTTCTGGTGTTTAGAGTTGAGAATTTGTGGACTGTCTAGAAATGCACAAGTTCAGTTAATGATAATTGATCACTTTTGAACTTGTATGTATACATTTTGTAAATGTGCATGAAGTTGCAAGAGTTGTAAGCAGAATACTACTGCTGACTCCAACACTAAAAGCAAAACACATAGAAATAAGATACATGATACAGTGAATCAGAAGGATATCGTAATGTTTGGTGTATTATCAACCTAACACATTGCGGATCCATTTTCACCGATTTGTTGACTCAAAAATGATTGAGACACATTTAAAGTCTGTCTGGGTATGACATACCAAAATAAATGGTTTTGAGTGCAAGTGGGAGAGGAGCCATAGCTCTTCCCCTACTCCCTCTCTCTTTCTCTTTTTCTTTCTCCCCTTTCTTCTTCACTGGCCTTTCTCCTCTCTCCCCGCTTGGTCTTGGGCGCCCTTTTGTGTTCGGTCTCAAGCTAGATCTCGACTGTTTTGGTGGTCCTCTTTGGCCACGCCCAGCTTGGCTGGCCTCCCTACCTCCCTCTTTTGGGCACCTCCTCTCTGTTCCTTCGGGATGTGTTCTGCTTTCAATAAGGTGGTGGTTTCTTGCTTTGGGTTTTGCTTCGGTGGAGTATTCTTGGTGGCGGCGGGGTAGATTCTGGTGAGCTCGCAACCCATGGTTTGTTTCGACAGCTCTGGTGCTTCTTTGTGGCCCATGTCCAGCAGCCCCCCTCTGGGCCTTGGTCTTCCACGTGCCGCTGTTGTGGCGCGTGGATCTGACGCGCATGAGGGTCCTTGGTCTCCTCTATGGATTTTTTGTTGTAGGTGCTGATCCTGATCCTACTCCGGCAATGGTTTCTGCCATTCTCGGCATGGTTGAGTGGTGTCCCGGGTCTGTGGACCCGGTTTGGACTTATAGGTCTGTGGACCCGATTTGGAATTATGGGTTTGTTGACCCGGTTTGTAGAGACCCTTCTGGCCTGTAGTCTCTTGGCCTTTAAGGCCTTCATGTGTAATGGCCTTCGGGCCTTTGAAATTGATGTAATGAGCCTTTGTGTCCCATATGATTGTCTCCGGCCTTGGATGTTTGTGAATTTAATGCTTGTATTTGCCTTCTATTAGTAATGAAATCCACCTTTGCTTAGAAAAAAAAAAGAAACAAAAAACTGTCGCCTTCCAGTGACTTAGCCAAACCCGTTTTCCAGGAGTGAAGGACCCGCCATCAGCTATCTCGTCGGTAGAGTTTAAGACAAGACGAATGCTGATGACTCGTCGATAAAGTTACACATTGGTTGCTGCCACCACAGCTATTCCATCGTTGCCAAATTGATTGTTTCCATTTATCATTAATTGTGTTATTTGTGTTCTCTTGGCGGGTGGAGCCTAGGAATGAGTACTGCTCTGTTCTATTTTTCTGGCGAGATTTCTACGTAATGGAAATCTGTAGCTTCTGAAATTATGGCGGTAACCGTCATCTAACGTATATCGTCTGAGCTGGAACTATAAAAGAGGTGACTTGAGTCTTGACACATCACAGAAGAGGATTCTCCCACCAACTTGGTTTGGATCCAATGTTCCAAGAAACACAGCCCACGCCATGGATTTTCATTAAGCATTCGAAACTGACCAGAAAACACCCGTCTACCATTATCCTACAACAAAAAAGAGAAGCTTACTGGCAGCTCATACTTGTCCTGTTCCAATATGAAAAAGCAAGTGTTAGACGTGACACTGCACTTAGTCGGCACACCCTTCAAAATGATGCATAGTTTAATTTCTAACCCCTACACTGTTTGGAATCTGAATTAACAATGTCTTGGAACATTTCAAAAATCTGAAGCGGGACCTTCATGTTTGTTGATATCTTTTTTATGATTATGGTATCGACATTAGGAACTTAAACACCCTAACAACCACGCTTAAAGGATACTAAACTAATTGAATTTAACAGAAGATACGTTTAGTCAAAACTCATCTCTGTAAGGGACGAGGTTTTGCTGCTTTTTCTTTTCTGACAAAGCATCTAATATTGTTTCTGAACATGTAGATAGAGAAGCTACCTTTCAATATCGAATCGGTGGATTATCGTACAATAATCCTTCATAACATAACCCAGTTTCGGCCTTATCATACAGCAACTTGTAAATCCCTTCCTTAGGCAAATACATGATTGAGGCCAACATAATGTCAAGATATTAGTTTAATAGATCAGATCGGTTGATAATGATAATAGGTGTATGATTAAAATGCTAGGTTCCGAACAAGTTGAATGGCATACAAATTTGGAGCTTTTGAGAGGAAATTATGGTCATTTTCCCCCTTTCTTTTTGTTTTTGAGTTGAATGGCATACTAATATCTGAGCAGGTCACATAATGTTTGTCAGGGCATTAACTGATATTTTTAGTCTCTGCATATGGTTCAGTGGGGCAACATTTCTCAAACAAGCTCTTAGATTTTCATTTTTTTATCAGGAAGTTAGGCCAGAGATTAAACATGAGATACAAAGGATGACAGTTATTAGTAACCTTTTCTAACTCCATCCCTGCCTATGAAGACAGAGGAGACAGAAGATTAGAAGTGACAATTGAGAGTAAAAACGTGAGGAAAACTCCATAGAAAAATCATTTGGACTCGAACATACATGAACAACATAGATAAGTTTGGAATTTACCAAAGTTGTTTCAATAATTGGGTCAATGAAAATAGAATAAGCAAGGTCTTTTGCTCCCTAAGAGCTTCCCTTGTTGATTAACAAGGACAGTGATTTCCAGGAAGCCATAATATATGTACCATAAAAACTGACCAAGGTATACCCAGAACATAAAACTTTCGAGGTTACAAATAACAAAATAGGAGCCTGCGCCTAAGTGGTTTGGTCGGATAGTCGGGACTGACCAACAGGCTAATGGATCCGAGCCTAAGTGGTCTAGTCGAGCTGAGTATTTCATGACCCATCAGTAGTCTCCCCCAATTAAACCTAAAAAACGATGTAGGTTTGACCGAAGATCAAGTCTCCCGATCGGGTTAATTGTCCTATTGAGATCTAGTTCCGAGCAGGGTACTTTGGAGAAGTTCGATCGCTATTGAGATCAAGTCTCAAACAGGGTTTTCAGTGGAGTTTGACCAGACCTGAAAGGAAGAAGAAGAGAGGGCGGTCTAGAATCCGGAGACTCCGATGCCTCAATTAGATCTCAATAAGATTTTAGTATTAGAAGAACAATCCAACCAAAGAAAATATAAAGGGGGACTTGCGATCGAGTTGACCGTTGCCCTGGTACGAGCCGGCGCAGGGTACTCAGGAGACTTGCGAATCGAGTTGACCACTGCCCGGGTACGAGCCTGTACAGGGTACACGAGAGACTTGCTATCGAGTTCCCTCTACCCGGGTAGGAGTCGACGCATAGTACTCGGGAGACTTTTGATCGAGTTGACCACTGCTTGTGTACGAGCCGGCCTTGGGTACTCAGAAGACATGCAATCGAGTTGACCTCTGCCTGGGTACGAGCTGACAGGGTACTAAGGTGAATTGCGATCGGGTTGATCATACCTAAAAGGAATAAGAAGGGGGTGGCATTGGATCCAGAGACTTTGATGCCTATGTTAGATCCCAAAAGACATTTAGTATTAGAAGAGCAATTGAGCTTGATAAAATATAAATGGGAACTCGATCGAGGGTGCCTTTGGCACTTACGAGTTAGACCAGCCGCTCGGAGCCTGTACGAGCGGGGGTACTCGATCGGGGTGCCTTTGGCACTTTGTAGAGAACGACTGGATGCCTGAATTATTAGATAAGATAAAACTAAGCTTGTCGTATTAGATAAAATACAATAAAATTATCAGAGTTAGGTAAAGAGATATTATCAGTAGGCCGATAAATTAAATTCATACGGAACGTTCTCAATTCGATCACGCTGCATGGGTCGAGCTGATCTGGAGAACAAGGTTCTCCACGAACTGGACCAAGGTGGCCAGTTATACTGTCACGCCCCGAACGCCATCCCGCAGGGACCGTGACAGCCGCGAGCATTCCCCGGGAACACTCCAGCGCTTACACTAACTCTTACAGCGGAATTTTATTTTTTTTAAAAAAAATATACACATAGGATGGCTCACTCAGGATCCACATGTTGGCTGAGATACAAGCCCAATGATCATAACCTCTCGGTATACACATCATAATTCATAAAAGTCTATACATTGCATCTTGTTCGCAACTTATACAAAACGTACTAGGGCAACATACTGCCACTTGATCAAAACCAGCACTCCCAAGTGCTACCTCGGAGTTCACCAACTCCGGCTCCAATCCCCAAACTTCCAGGATTTCTACGTGAGATACTCCTCTGCTCCCCAGTTATCTTGTGGATCTGGAATGATACGATTTACAAACTATGAGTCGAAAGACTCAGTAAGGAACAACAGTTGAAACATGAACTTTAATAAAACATAGCTTTAAAAGCATAATTACTTCAATACACTGTAGCGATAAGATAAGAAATGCAAAACTGTAAATCATGAGTTAGTGCATAAAAACCATGATGCATATGCATGCTCCGTGATGCACATGTCAGGCACTAAAATCTCTTGCCACTCTTGGCCTTTTCAAATGCATTTCAAATCTCGGAATTGGCCCCAGGCCCTTGAAAATCTTTCTTTCATTCTTGCTTATAAAATTGGCCCTTGGCCCTTGAAAATCATTCATTTCATACTTGTGCCACTGTTGGCCATTTACAACCATTTTGTATCTCTTACTCGTGGCTCGCTCCATTTGACCCCTGAAGTCAGGGTTGTGCGTTCCCTTCGGAACCGTCCCCGAATTCCCTTGGAGACCTTACATCTGGTCGAGCTAGCCCGTAGTTGCCCCAGGCCTGATGGCTAGACACGACCCTTGGAGGCGCCACACCTTCTCGAGCAACGTTCCTCGGTGTGGTTGTACATACCTCACGGACTAACCCATCCTTCACGAACAACGTCCCTCGGTATGGGCGTCCATTCATCCATCCTTCATGAACAACGTCCCTCGGCATGGATGTCTCAGGTTCCATCCATCCATCCTTCACGAACAACGTCCCTCGGCATGGATGTCGAACCTCACTTAACTTAGTACGTATTCAACCAAAACCTTCGTGCTTAATCATAACATAAATTCTCTTTCATTTGCATAAAACAACTTTTCATGTTTTCTATGCAATGAACATGCTATGCCACTCTTGAAAACATCGTACTTTCATTTGCAATCAAAACGTCTCTCATACATTCATGCAAATGATCATGCTATGACATGTTCAAAACATCATGCGTACTTGAAACATTCTTCATGCAATACATTTCATATGTATCAAAAACATCTTGCCATGCACAATAAAACATGCAGTGTATCATTCCAGTTTTCCAAAAGGGGTAAGATTCACTTACAGTACTCCTCGCAAATTCTCCTTTGCTCACTTGGCTCCTCGCCTACAAGGAATAGGTTCAATCTTTCAATGTACTGCGTATAGATGAAACCATATTGGTACGTGTCGGTCCTACGAATTACCCGACAGTCCTATCTTGAAGTCCACTAAGGACAAGTAGCGATAATTCTACTCATTACTTAATTTAATGGTATAATATAGTTGCCGGATATTTCTTAATCCATCTTGAACTTCCCGTTCATCACTTGACATCGTACCTTCCATTCGTCGGAACGTTTCCGAATGGCAACTATATTATATTTCTTTTTTTGATAATATATATATATATATATATATATATATATATATATATATATATATATCAATATAATTCTTTTAATCATTAAATATTTAATTTAATTTATTCTTTAACTAATATTTAAAACTTAGGTCATTTAATTATTTAATATTGCAATATAATATCTATGCACATATACTTATAGGTATCTTGATTAGGGTTCTAATCAACAACTGACGGATTTAGGATTAAACCTAAGTCTCTCTTTTATTTCCTGTATTCGGTTAAATCTTTACCTGAATAAATCACTAACCTTAATCATTAACAACCCTTGGCTTGGATATTAAACCTTTATCAATCCGAGACATTAACCTTGATTAGGGTTTATATTTTTCTCCTCATAAGGTCAAGGCTCTCTAATCCTTAGCTTTGATATACATCTCATTACGATTACGTCTCACTCTGCCCTAAATAGGATTTGGCCAACATTAAATCATTCTAATTGAATCCTTAATCCATGCCTAACATCACAAGGCTTGTTAATCCTTTAACTCGATCCTTTAAGCCTTAACACCTTTTAATTTGTTTGGCCACAATCCTAATTTTATTTATTCATCACAAGCAAATAAAATTTTCAATTGTTACAAAGCTTGCAATTCGGGTTTCTCTTCCTCATGGCATTCGGCCAACACCAATTTTATGTGTTCTTTAATTACAACTTCATCTCCAATGGTGATCTCATCCTCCGTCCCACAATTTCACAACTTAGGATCTAAAAATCAAAACACAACACAAGTTATCACTCATAGCATTATTCGGCCAACACCAAATATCACAACACCACTAGGTTTTCTTCGGTTCTTTTGCTTTGCATGCATTCTTCACGTTTCAAGGTTGATTTTCATGCAATAGATTACTAATCTTATACATAATATGGCCAACCAACAGATCCAAGCATATATAAAATCATTCTCAAGGTTTTAGGACACACATGGTTCGGCCATACACCAAAACATCACATTTCCCATACTTAAATCACAACATGCATATCCTTTGCATTTTTATAACCTATCTTGCATGCATCAACTTCATATCTTCATCATTCATAACCAACATGACTAGATCTACACTTGAACAACATTATATTTGAAGATCTAGGGCATACCATATTCGGCCATCATCCAAATAACACAACCCTTTATGTTAAAAATCACAACATGCATATCCTTGCATTTTATAACCTAACTTGCATGCATTAATCCCATACCTTCATCATATCCAACCAACATGACCAAACCTATACCTTAGACACATCAACAACCATAGATCTAGGGAATATCCAACTTACATCCAACAAAACATAACCTAGGTTTAGATCTAACTCCATCTATCATACATTGTCCATGTCTTACATTTTCCAACATTCAACCTTAGATCTAAAGTATGCATGGCCAGATCTAACACTTACACATAACCATGATCAAAATCCAACCAAAATACAACATAAAAATCCAAGATCCAACTACCTAAAGGGTTCGGCCAGCAAGGAAGAAGTGAGATCCATATATTACCTTGTTGTATTCTTTTTCCTTGCACAAATCCTCCTTTTTCTTCACCTCCTTCTTCTTCTTCTTCTTTTTCCTTCTCTTTCTTCCTCTTACCCGAGCTTCCCCTTTGATTCAAGCTCAAACCTCACTCTTTGGCTCAAGATCTTCGGTTTCCCCTCTTGGTTCTCACTTTCTCTCTTTCGGTTTGCCTTCTCTCTTTTTGGTTCGGTTTCTCTCCTCTCCTCTTTGTGTTTCTCTTGTCTTGGCTTTGTGTTGGTCGACCAATATGACTCAAATAAAGTGAAGTGACACAATAAAGTGAAAAGGGAGTGTGATGGGTGTGAAATGAAAAGCCAAAAAGCAAGGGAGCATGAGCTTAGTCCAAAATTCGGCCAAGGGGGGAAATGCACTTCAATTTTCACTTTTCCTTCACCTTTTTCAACTTTTCAGTTTTGTCTCCCCTTTGTCCCCTTTGGCTTGCACGAAATTCACCCTCCACCACACATTTGAATTCCACATTTAATGCTTAGTTCAACCAATTAGATTCCCTTGGTTGAAATCCAACTAGTTTAGTTTACTTAGTTACAACTCAACCAACCTAGGTACATAACATACTTAGTTGGCTTAATGAATGATTGGTACTACTAATCTTATATTATAACTTAACTCCAAGACCCATTGGGCAGCCCAAAAACATTAATCCAAGGCCCAACAACACCATCTTAAATCCAATTCATAAGTTTAAAGGATAGGGCCCATTAACACCAATCTTTAAAGTTAGGCCCACTAACATTTCAATCACATAAGACTTTGATAGCCCAATAATATTTGTCTAAGGCCCAATATCACAAGTCTCAAGTCCATTTCACAAGCCTAAAGGCTAAGGCCCAATAACCTAAATCCTTAAAGCCTAATAACCATTCAATGGCATCCCATTACCATGAATATTATGGCAGCCCAATAGCATAGTTTAAAGCCCATTTCCATGAACATTTTGGCAGCCCATTAGCATGAATTTAAAGCCCAATTTCTTGATCTTCATGGTAGCCCAATTGCATACATTTAAAGGCCCAATATCCACCTAATACTCTAAGCCTTATAGCAGCCCAATATCACAACTTCAAGGGCCCATCATCACATGTAATTGGGCGGCCCACTTGATTAAATTTCAAGGCCCATCATTCCTAATTTTCGGCCAAGCTTGGGCTGTCCATTTTCAGCCCATTCTTTTAGGCTTTAAGTCCAACCATTTAAACCTTAATAGCCCAATAATATGGTCCATAACATAATCCTTCAAAAATTAATCAAGGATATAGAAAAGGAATACATTTAATCTAACAACTTAAATTGGCTACCTTAAAATTTAGACCTCATCCCTTGATATTCCATAATGCTCATTAAATTTAGATCATACCATGGCCTCCATTAATTCAAAACAAATCACTAAATCCTTAAGCTTACAACGGAGTACGTACTAATTTTTCGGGGTCTCACATATACATAGTTGTTGGGGGCAAGATCCGAGTTCGTCATAACGTCGCTATTAAGGATGAATTCTGTGTTTGTGACCCGAGGTGGCTGGTCGTCGTGCGGTATTTCAGCGGAGGAAGAAATTATGATGAAAGAATGATGCAAATGAGGTGGTTGAAAATTGCTGTGGTGAGCGTAAAGTGTTTGGAGATGAATTTTTTCGAGAATTCCCACAGACGACGCCAACTAATGATGTAAAAAATCACCACAGTGCTCAGAAGCCTGATGATGTCAAGAATCACCACGATGCTCGGAAGCCAAGTGAACCTGCAGGAATCATCGAGGGGGGTGGCCTCGGGTCCAGAGACTCCGACGGCCAAGTTAGATCTCAAGGAGAGAGTTCGTTATTAAAGAAGTAAGACTTGAGCATATGATTCAGCGTGTAGAATGGAATTTTGCATATGAAGTAGAATACCTGGCTATTTATATAGGGAGGTGGTAGAGTCCCAAAGGGAGTCTAGAGGTATGGGCTTCAGGACTCCTTATCTTACCTGAAGTGCTGAAGTCTCTAAGATCCTTATCTTACCAGGAGTCTTGTTGTAGAGTTGTATTATGAGAGTGTCGCTGGTCATTCGAATTGCCATGAGGAATCCTCGGGTGGCTAGACTTCTATGTGAGATCAGATGCCAGACTCCTATGCGAGGTCGGATAGTCGAGACTGGCTAACAGGCTAATGGACTCGAGCCTAAGTGGTCTGGTCAGGCCGAGTATTTAATGGCCCAATAAATTCATAAACAACTTGTCTTCTCTCGTGCTGCCTATGCTGCAAGTGCCATCGTGATCTGGTGTCTCTTCATTCCTCTATTTCTTGCCATTAGGGAAGAGCTGGTACTCTGGAACCTCAAGAAACAACCTGTTGCACCTCAATCTGGTTATCGTTCTAGAAGCAAAAGCATTTCTACTAAAAAAAGATAGGGCAACTACAAAATTATTATGCAAAGGATGATGGGAACTCGGATAGATCTTGTTTGGCAAACATATGGAACAAACCTAAAAGAGGGAAAGAGTACTCCATTTTACAAGCGCTCCTGAGCATGAACATGTTTATTCTATTCCTTGCCACCCTTTGTGGATTGGGTTCAAGTTTGATGGTGGTAGACAACTTGGGGCAGATAGGGGAGTCATTGGGATATCCAGCTCCGACTGTGAGCTCCTTTGTATCACTGGTTAGCATATGGAATTACTTTGGCAGAGTCTTCTCTGAGCTTGTGTCCGAAGACTTCCTTGTAAGATAAGAACTCCCTCGACCTCTTGTCATGACATTGGTGCTTCTTTTGTCATGCGTCAGCCACCTGCTCATCGCCTTCCCCGTCCCTGGTTCTGTGTATGTGGCATCAATCATTACTAGATTCTCCTTCGGTGCACGCCTTTGCTTTTTGCCATCATTTCTGAGCTCTTTGGCCTCCAGTACTACTCTACCTTGTTCAATTGTGGACAATTGGCAAGTCCACTTGGGTCGTTTATACTCAATGTGAAGGTCACTTACTTCCTTTACGATATGGAGTCACTGAAGGACCTAGCAAAGAAGGGTCTCGATAGATCATCGGTGAAAGAGTTGACTGGCATTGGGACAGAGTGTTATAGGCTGTCTTTTATCATTTTGGCTTATGTGACATTCTTTGGAGATTTTATTTCATTGATTTTAGCTGTGAGAATGCCTATTATTGGATTAGAAAGCATTAATCCTTAGCTATATATTTTGATGAACATGCCATAATCTAGGTTTATTTTAGACTGCAATCAGAGGCAGAGGTTCTCGACTCCTGCTTTAGAGACTCATGACCACTGAGTGTTTTGACATGGAAATAACCATAGTATATTTAAATTTATTTACCATAGCCTTAGAGGAATATTTTCTTCATATTGTATAAAGCATCACAAAGGAGTTGCTGACATCTAGAGGACTTTTTTTTGGTGCAATCTAGCTGATTGTTCAATGGATTCATCAAATTTTGTGCTTCAGTTTCTGTCAAAACAGTACTTATGCTTCGGTAAGTTGCTTCACATGTCATATAGCCTTATTTGTCTTCCACAATTCTACTAATATCAAATGCTCTTCCCTTTATCCACTGACTCTCTCTTCATACACTTTTTTCCCTTAGCAAACCTTACAATAACTGAACGAAACTACCCAATAGAAAACGAAGCCCGATTAAAAACATGATCAGGCAAACATGAAGCAGATAAAACACCAAAACAAGAAGCGGAAAAAGCCCATTGACCAATAGAATGGACAAAACAGTTGTGCCTCCTGGAAAACCACTTGAGAGAGCAAGAGGGATGAGCCACAAAGAAATCACGTAAGGAACCAATCTGGTCGTGTAAAAGAGGGCCACATGGAATGTCCTCATCTAAAACTATCCTAGTGAGGAGTTGACAGTTAGACTCAAAATCCACATTGTAATAGTCAATATTCGATGCAATATTGACAGTAACTACAAGCAAAGAAGATTATCCAAACAACAAATTGATGCTTGAGAATTGCTCCGTGAACAGATGACATAGAGAGCCTCCCGAGTCTCTAAAACACGCAGCCAAAACAGCCACGCTACCTCGCAAGGCCACATCCACATTGCATTTCAGACGTCCACATGAAGGAGGACACCAAACCTTGTAACTAGACATAGTCGAGATACGCCACACGCTTGCGAATGTTCCAAAAACCATTATCTAACACAATAGCAACACTCAAAGAGAAATCACGCTGCATTTCCTCACCTATATGAAGAAGCCTATAGAGTTGGGATAAAAGATGAATAAGGCTCTGCAAATTATCACCTGGAAATTGATCAACATCCAAGCGCCATACCGCCTCTTGCCATAGCACCCATGCCACAGAGCAATGGAAAAAAATGTGAAACCTTGTTTCTAACTCAACACCACAAAGGGAACAAATACAAGCATCTGAGCCCAAAGAGTTCATCATTACACCATTTCACCTATATAGAATCCACTTTTTTTTGCTGAATAAACCAATATATATAAAAGACAACTACCGAAAGGAAGGCATATCACAAACCCGGATATGCACAGGTAAATAAGAAAGCGGAATAAAACAAGAACGATGACAAGAACTAGCCCACTTCGCTAACCCATGAGCCCACCTATTGCACTTACGAGAAACCCAAGCCAGCTTCCAATTATGACGAACCTCCAAACCCCGACGAATCTCCAAAACCAAAGACGAAATAGCCCAACACACCGCGGCTCAAAAGACAACACCTCCTTGCAAAGAACCAAGGAGTCATACTCAAACTCCACAAAAGGCCAACCAAATTCTGAAGAAAAGGACAAAGCCTCCTTCAGCGCCACCGCTTCACCAACGAGAGGATCCATAGCCGCTAAGCGTTCCGTATACAAAATACAGAGGGAACTTGAAGAGTCTTGAGACGAGATAGCTATGTACGATCCATTTGGTCGGATAGCCACATCCAAATTAACTTTCAAAAAACCCACTAGAGGGGGGCACCATCTAAGGTCCGCCGCCATATCAACAGCCCCTAAGCCTTCAAATGGTCACCCTACCGCCTATGAATATCCAACACCAGCTTGGCAGTAACAACCGGCAACTCCTGGTGAACAACCTTGTTTCTAGCTTGCCAAAGGACATCCATTACAATAGCCGCATTGAGAGAGAATGCTATCAGATCCTCCTTAAGAATATTCAATCTTCTATCAACATGAAGAATCAGATCAACTAAATCAATAGGGTCGGCTATAGGCAGATCATCCCATGTAATAGCCCAATTCCACTCCCGCCAAACCACACAAGCAACTAGGCATCTTAAGATCAGATGTAACGTATCCTCCATAGCTTGCTTACAAAGAGGGCAAATAAATTCTTCATCCTCTTCCCTGTTGAGCCGTCTACCTAGCGAACCTCTAGTTTTTAAAGCTCCAGCAACAACTTTCCATATCATCATCCTTAACCGATCCTGTATTCGCAACTTCCACAAGATATTCCAGGAAGAGCTATCCAAAATAGGTAGCGCTGATGTTCTACGCAGCCGCAGCTCCCTCACCACAGAATTAACTGAAAAAATCCTTGAGGATTCCCTAGCCCAAATCCACCTGTCCACCCTTGAAGGAGATAATCTCAAAACTGCATCAATCGAATCTTCCTCAAAGAGCTCTTGAATAAGAGGAGTATTCTAAACATTGGAAGTAGGCCAGCACAGATCAATAACCATTTGGATATTAGGGTAGTTCTCCTCATTAACACGCAAGAAGGTTTGCATTGGGGAATAAAGGGAAGCCATAGGTCCCTTCTGACATCCACTGAAACCCACTAAAGAGGGAGCAGACAGAGCCCCAATTCCAAAACTGTCGAAGTCTGGAGAATCCCCTTCCAAATAAGAGAAGCATTTCTCTGCACAAAGGAGGGTTTCAGGGGAGTTTGAGCACGATACTTACATTTAACAGTGCACACCTATAAAGCTCCCTGGGTCAGCAAAGAACTTCCAACCCAGCTTTGAGATTAAAGCTAAGGGAAATTGACATTTCAATCCCTGGGTTTAGACTCCTTTTGCAATTTGGTCCTTCAAATTCAAATTCAAATCTAAATCTAAAGCATTTTGATCAAAACGTCGTCGTCAAGCTTCTAAACACCGAAATGAAACAGAACGCGAATGTCTTATTCAGTTGCCAAAAAAGCCAGTAGCACACAACTCCTCCTTGCAACAGCAATCCCAGCATTCATATCTTCCTTCGATTCATAAAAATCATACCATTTCACTCCATCAACCACTAGCTTTCCACAATGGATTGAAACCGCATCAATTCTTGCGCTTTCAAACCCTCATTCAAGTACAATAACAATGCCTTCCCATGATATAGTGGAATTCCATTAAAAGACGCATGTATAGGTAAAGATTCTTCTATTTTCACTCTGTGTTGAATTGAGTTTCCTTAGAATTTTCCCTCGTTGTTTGGGTGGGGTTCAATTGGGTTTCTTTAAAATCGATCTGGGATTGGGTGGTTGGAACCAATTGGGTCTTTTTGGAAGTGGATAGGGGTTCTTTGCATTTGTCCTGGGATTTAAGAGTTGCAGTCGATTGATTTTCGGTGGTATTCAATTTGGTTTGGCATTGGAGGGTTGGATTCAATTCGGTTTCTTCGATTTTTGCTTGGGAGTGGACAGTTGGAACCAGTGGGGTTTCTTTGGAATTGATTTGGATTTCCAGGGATTTGGTTCGGGATAAGAGGGTGGGAGCGAGTTGGTCGTGTTTGGGTTGGAGTTGCTGGAGTTTGTATTCGACGGAGCCGCGAATGGACAAGAAGTGGTCCTCCAGGTCCTGCCATAGAAAGGTGAAGTTGGCGACGACAGCAACATGGGTTTTGAGGAGGTTGAGTGCTTTGGGGATGTTCAGTTTCTTCGACTCTGACAGTTGGAGTTCGGCAGAGACTTTCTCCAACGTGGAAGACATTCTGGTAGTCGATGGAAGAACTGGATACAGAGAGGGGAAGTGATATTCGGGATTAAAAATGTATGGGAAATAGTACAAGGTATTTGTCCCTTTCGTTTGGGAGTTTCTTTTTCGGGATCCCGATCGCCTGCAATTCGGCATTGCAGGTGATCCTGGTCGTCCTTTTCGGACGAGTGATACTGGGTTTTTTGCAACTGAAGAAGAGATTCGCGTTATGTTTCCATTAGGTGTTTACAGGCGTGCCGAAAACGTTTTGATCAAAATGCAATGCATGATTGAGATGGGCAGCTGACATGGCATACAAGCTTGCCACGTGGACATGCTGCTGATATGGTTTGCCCTTCCGTTAAGCTGATGGAAGGAAGCCTAACGGAAGAGCTTCTATGTCAAAGGCATGAAGCAAAAGGGCTTTAGATTTGAAGTTTAAATTTGAATGACCAAATTGCAAAAGGGGTCTAAACTCAAAGACTAAAATGTCAATTTCCCTTAAAGCTAAATTAACTTTATGCATTCTCCTCAAACCCAATCCCTCTCTATCTTTTGGGAGGGGCAGCGCTGTGATCACTACTTTGATGAGGACAGGGCGGCCAGCTTGAGAAAGAGACCTCATCTTCCAACTCACAACTTTGGACAACACCTTACTCTTGACGTCGTCAAAGGCCTTCTTTTTTGATCTGCCAACGAACAGCGGGAGCCCCAAATATCTGCTGCTAAGAGACATTTTATTAACTTGGAGAATCCTATAAAGCTCCTCTACAACCTCCAGATGTGTATTTTTGCTGTAAAAAATGGTAGATTTCTCTTTACTCACCCTTTGCCCAGACCACCCCTCGTATGTCTCCAATATATTATTAATCTCCACCGCTTCTCTCCTATTAGCACGGCTGAACACAATCAGGTCGTTAGCAAAGATGAGGTGGGAAATCGAAGGAGCATCCCGAGCCACTTTGGTACAGTGGATGGCAACTCGTTCTTCCACCCTGGACAACAATCTTGATAGGACTTCCGCTCCCAAAATGAATAGAAAAGGAGACAAAGGGTCCCATCTTCGCAAACCTCTCCTCGATTTGAAAAAAACCATGCGAAGACTCCTTTACCAAAATAGAATAAAGACGGTGGAAATACACTGCTCGATCCAGCCCACCCACACCTCGCTGAAGCCAAAGCATCTCAAAACTCGGAGGATAAAATGCCACTCCATACGGTCATATGCCTTCTCCATATCAAGCTTGAGAGCAGCCCAACCTTTTCGACCCTTTTACAAATTTCATGGAATGAAGGACTTGCTGGCCCAAGATAACATTTTCTTGAATGGACCGCCCCGGCACAAAAGCGGCTTGGAAAGACGAGATAAGCCTAGTGAGCACACTCTTAAGCTGGTCTGCCAAAATCTTGCACATGACTTTATACGCCACATTGCATAGGCTTATAGGCCGAAGTTGCTCCATCCACAATGGGTGATCAACCTTTGGAATCAACACTATAAAAGTGTGATTTATTTGCTTGAGAAAAAATCCGTGACTGAAAAAGTGCTGCACCACAGCAACCATATCGCACAACACAATATTCCAGTAGTGCTGAAAACTATAGCGGACATCCCATCAAGACCGGGGGCTTTCAAAACCCTTAGGTTAAAAACCGCCACCCTTATATCCTCCTTAGTAGGAACCCCACATAAGCCAATATTATCCTCCTCCTGTAGATTCGGCTGAATTAAGTTTCCAACTCTTCACATGGACAGCTGGGAGAAGCCGAAAATAAGCCCCTGAAAACGTCTCAATGTGGTCTTTAATATCGGCTCTATCATGAAGCTACACCCCCTCCCATCCTTCAAAGCTTCTATATTATTCTTCCTTCGACGAATAATCATTGAGAGGTGAAAGAAGCTAGTATTGAGATCAGAAGTTGTTAACCAAGAAATTCTAGCCTTTTGCTTCCAAAGGCACTCTTTGCGTCTCAAAGCTTCCAATAAATCCGAGCAAAGTCTCATGTCAGGCTCCCAAGAAAGATCTGAAGGGGGAATCCCCTAGACCCGTACCAATTTGTCATTCAGTCGCTTAATGCAAAGTTGGATATTATCAAAAACCTCCCGATTCCAAATCCGAAGAGCTCTTGTAGTTTCCTTGATTTTATTTGTCAGGCGATAAGAAGAAAAACCCCACACTGTCTCCACCACACCAAGGCTCTTCGGCTCCCTAGTCTAAAAACCCTCGAAGCGAAAATGTTTGGGACCATCCCCCATCGAACTTGTCGTTTCGAGAAGGATCGGGGCATGATCAGAAGCACATATCGTCAAAGTTCGAATAATAGCGTCCAAGAATAAAGAGATCCACTCCCCATTCGCGAGACCTTTATCGAGACATTCTTGAATCTGGCTTCGACCATTTCTTCCATTGACCCAAGTGAATTGGGGTCCTGCACTTTTCACATCCACCAGTCCAAGAGAAGATCGCATATTAAAAAAACCATGAGATGAGGAAGAGGCGACAGACCTCCCCCAATTTTTCACTCTGCCCCGAGATAGCATTGGGCTGTGGATCAAAGTCATAGGCCACCAAACACAGAACCTAAGCCAAACAAACACAAAACCTAAGCTCCCCACTTCGTCCCATAAAACCTCTTTATTGCCAGAGTCACATGGGCTCCCCACAGACCACCAAACATAGAACCTACGCTCCCCACCTCGTCTCAGAAAACCTCTTTACTGCAATAGTCACATGGGGTTGTGGATCAAAGTCATAGCCCATGGCTAACACACGGTTTCCCAAAGACAATAACACTGCATAAATTCTGATTCAGTGCCACTAAATCAAAATCCACTCCCCGATATCAAGCAAAAATCAGCCCACCTTTAGTACCAACAGCCGGAACTTCTAAAGAATCCGGATAACCCAAACGAGATAAGGAACCTGAAGCATTGGAAATTTTTGTTTCCACTATGCAGAGACAATCTGGGTTTGATTGTCTTAGCATTACTCTCAAGTAGATGATTGTCGAGGCATGGGCGAGGCCTTGACAATTCCAAAAGAGAACTAATATGTAGGGGTGGGGGGTTATGGTTCGACCTGCCTACTAGGTCTTAGAGGAAAAATTACCCACACTGGGGTCATTATCACGTCCAGCTGCACCCTTTCCCCTCCTGCCTTTGTCAGCCCGCTTGTTGTTCTGATTCTCACCCACACTAGAGAGTGGAACTTTTTTCTACTTGACCCACTGCGACAACTGTATAGTGAGTTCCTCAGAAGACAACACTCCTTCCCGAATAGACACCCCTTTCGAAAGTTTCTGATGTTTATGCTATATACCTCTTCAGCTTCCCACCCTTTCCTTTTTTGACCAATAGAAAGACCCAAGCTTCTTGGTCCCAGCCGTACCTTGCCTAACCATAGGCCCTTCCCTTTGCGATCCCACTAGTGCTCCAGGTCCCCCGTAGAAGCCCCCTCATCCTGGAAACCCTTAATCCCCAATGAGGGCCTTTCGAAGTTAGAAAACTCACGATGGGCCACCTTTGCCAATTCTTCATTTAAAAAGAAAAAAGGATGGGCTGAAAGACTTCAACCCAGAGGGAAATTCTTTCGACAAATTCAAGCCCAGAGGGGCCCGACCTGGGGACAAGAATGAAAAATCACCCAAAATAGACCACTCATCCACCTCATCACCTATACGTTCCAAATGCTGCTTTCGGGAATAATCCAAATCGAAATCTACCAATGCTTGCCAAGCCTCCGCATCTAACACATCTTTGTCTGTAATCGAAAGAGACAACCCCTACCAAGAATCAACTGGTAATTCCCCTGCAGCAGATGATCCCCCTGCAGTAAAGTTAGTATCGTGATCATGTTCGCAAACCTCCTCTGAGGGCACAAAATTGTCACCCACAGGCCTGAAAGAGTTAGAACGGACAAACCCAAACCATTGTCGCTTCCCAGAAGCGCGTGGAGGACCAGCAGGCCCCAACCCACCTATAGCCAGCAGCAGACTCCTCTATCATCATGCCCACAAAGACAGAACCCCCAGACTCGAGGGCAGCTGGTAAGTTTCTAAACCTTCCCTGTTGCTAACTTGGATAAGAAATGAGACGCTGATTGAGGATCCTAGGCTGGCATGAGGGATGAAACTGTGAAGAAGTGTGGGGGATTTTGGGGACGATCTGGGTAGGATTGGCAAACCTTATGTAATCTTGAGCTAAGGTAATAATACGGGGGCTGAAGGCATTAGGTTCCACTGCTTGGTTTGGAGGTGCAGAGCAGGTATTCGTCAAATGTCCCAAACGACAGTAGTTAAAGCAAAAGCCAGTGATTCGCTCATACTTGAACTGAATCCATGTATTCTCACGGTTAGCACGCGGAAGGAGGAACCCTAGGTTGAGCGAGTGATCAAGAGTCACCGCCAAATTCACCCTGATATATGGGGTGACCCACACCACCTTAGACGAGAGAAAATCCACCTCTAAAACCTTTCCAATCCTCCCGGCCACCCAGGTAGCCATAGCCTTCGTAGAGTGACCCAAAGGTAAGCCGTGAAGCTGAACCCAAATATCCACCATAGAGAAGTCCATCTCCTCAACAGTCTCACCCACATTTCAAGGCTGAGAACAAGGGGGAAACCCTTGATGTTCCACGATCCTTGGTCCAAGACCTTTTGTTTGCTTTCTCTCGAAGGGATGGAGAAGATGAACTTGTCCCCATCCACTTCTTCCATTTCAAGGTCCTTGATGAAATGCCAGGACCTAAAGATAGCAACACGCAATCCCACCTTGTTGAAAGGCCTTTCAGAGACCAGTTTCCTAACCAGGCAAAGGTCCAGACCTTGAGGTTCAACACCATCACCCATCGAGAATCCGTCCCCCTCAAAAGACCAGTCCAAGACCCACCCTTGACTACAACTAGACTCCATAAGACCACACCACCTGCAAAGAAAAACAACACAAAAAAGCACTGGACAAGACAAGAGCCAATGATAGGGAAAAAAGCTTTAGAGCACGTGGAAACAACCACAGAAGGATAAAAAACTTCGGGAAGAGAGCGAAAGTGAACAGAGAAAATGTCACAGAAGACCGAAAAAAGGCCTAAAGCCCCAGGGGCCCTCCTAGCTAGAGAGCATATTATCAGTTTTTACTCAGCCTTGCATGACTTGGACGCAATTCAAATGCTGCGAAAAGCCACTAACTATCAGCAAAACAAAGAAGTGGTTGAAGATGTTAGGATTGAAATGTATGAGTAGTGTGAAGTTCTTTCTACATCATCAATGTCACTTATGGAGAATGCCTATATAAAATCCACTTGATTAGTAAGAATATGCCATAAATGCTTCACAAGAGCTGCATAGTTCCAGTTTCTCAAATTTGGAATACCCAATCCCCCTTCTCTTTTTGGCCGACACACCTTATTCCATGCCACTTTCGCTCCTCCTCTTCCAAGTTGAGCTCCCTTCCACAGAATCTCACACATCATCTGCTTAATTAAGAAAATAACTTCTTTCGGGAGCATGAACAATGATGATCAGTAGGCCTGGATGCCAATAAGTACTGAGTTAATAAGACGCAATCTACTAGCGTATGACAATTGGTTATTGACCCAACTTTTAATCCTTTCAACGATCATGTTGCACAAATCGTGAAAATAAGATAAAAATAAGTCTTGAAGAAAAAAGTGGGACACCCAAGTACCTCACTAGAAGGGTCCCAACAGCAAAACCCAACATCTCAATCATCCTACCTTGAACTTCAGAATTCACCCCGCATGTAAACAAATGGCTTTTTGCTGGGTTAGAAACTAAACCAGACATACTACCAAACTTACCCAAGTATTGATGCAAAATTGAAACATATAGGATATTCCCCTTTGAAAAAAATAATAAATCATTTGTAAAATACAAATAAGTTGTTTTCACCTTGCTGCATCTCCAATGAGAGTTGAAAGGGCCATGGTTGGTAGCAATCTCCACCATGCCTGAAAAAACTTCCATAACAAGGGTAAATTGATAAGGCGACATAGGATCGCCTTGTCGAAGTCCCCTCTTGCCCTTGAAAAAACCACAAAGGCTTTCATTCACATTAATAGAAAAGTAGCAGAAGAAATACATTCTACAATTCAGCCCACCATTCTAGGGGGAATCCCAGCCTCCTCTAGGACATCAAATAAAAATTCTCAACATACGTTATCATAAGCTTTCATTAGATCCACTTTAATTGCATAATGGGAGGTACCATTGTCACAGTGATAATTACGTAGAAGTTCTTGAGCAAGGAGAACATTGTCTCCAATTCTTCTTCCTTCGATAAACACAGTTTGATACATTCCAACCAGATTCGGCATTACACGCTTTAGTCGAGCTGCAATAATCTTAGTAACACACTTGCAAATTGTGTTACAAGAGGAGATTGGCCTAAAATCCTTTATAAAGGTTGCATTCGGTACTTTAGGAATCAAGGCAACTGAGGTGCAGTTCGCACATTTGAGAAGCTTACCCGAAGGAAGAAAAGAGTGGACAACAACAGTAACACAAGGTCCATGATTTGCCAAGTTTTCTTGAAAAAAATGCATTAAAGTCGTCTGGTCTAGGTGCCATCAAATCGCCAATGGAAAACATAGCCTCCTTGATTTCTAGGTTCGACACATCCTGCACAAGCATGCTTTACTACTTAGCATTTAATTTTCTCTTAATAGCCACCTTGAAATATTCTCTATCAAACCCTTGTCCACCATCATTAGCACCCCAAAGATTGCTATAAAATTGAACAATCTCATTCTGGACATCTTCGTGCTTAGCTAGGCATGTACCATCCTCTAAAGATATAGTTCTTATCATGCTTCTACTATGGTGACTACCCATTGCTTTAAAGAAAAAAATTGGTGCACTAATCACCACATTCTAACCATTTAACCCTTGGCTCTTGCTTATAAAAGCGCTCATCTTCCCTCCTAAGTTGTACATACTTCAAGAGTGCTTCTTTCTCTTTACTAACAAGTTCCGACTGATTGGGTTGCACTTGCAACTCCATTTGAATTGTTAACAAAATATCTTTGGTCTCAAGCACACGTTTGGAAAGTTCAGAATAACACTCCTTGTTTAGCTTCTTCAGTTCTCCCTTCAGCTTGCTTAATTTTAAGTAAAGTTGATACATAGGTACCCCAATTGCTTCTTCATTCCAAACATCTTCCACCAGACCCATAAAGTGAGGATTATCTGCCTAAAAATTAAAGAACTTAAAATGATGTGCTACCCTTCTTCCATTCTTCCACCTTTACTACCATAGTCCCATGGTCAGAAATTCCAGGAGGGACAAACTTAGCTTCTGCCATGGCAAAACGATCTTCCCAACTATGGTTGATTAGCATACGGTCAAGTTTCCTCATGATGAGCTCATCCTCGCCTTCTTTTCGACCAAGTGAAAAGATGTCCTGTAACTTCAAAACATCAAGGTCAGCACCCCTTAGACACGAGACCAAGTCATCTTTCCATAGGAGCCAGTTGGTGGACCCACCCAACATTTCGCTTCTATCTCGGATTGCATTGAAGTTATCCTTGACCACTTCATCAAGTCATGCCATAAATCCTTCCTCCTGATTGGACAATTCAGTCCATAGATAAATGAAACACAAAATTCTCAGTCGGACACCTTAGAAGTCATTCTAGAGTGAATACTCTGTTTGTTGGACCCTCACTGGGGTTGACAAATTCACCCCCTCCAGTGCATTGCAGCTTTTTCAAGGACCTCGTGAAAAGGTCCTATGGAATCAGATTTTTTGGTTCAATTGCTATATACAAATATTTTCTCTTATTCTGTTGTTGGCAATTCGAAACAGATTATAGACACAATGCAGATTGAAGGAGATGGAGATGGGCCTTTTTACTAATATTAAATGCACATTTTGTGATTTGGATAACCATCTATTTTTTTGAGTGACGTTCTCAAAATGAATTTGGTGGCTCCTAAATGACAAGTGCTCCCTACCTCAGCTTTCTAGAAATTGGGATGACAATATAACTTGGTGTGTGACTAACTGGAAATGGAAGAGCTTGCAGTCCAAGGTGCGTAAATTGTGCTTTGCATCCACTGTGTATGCTATCTGGAAAGAGAGAAATGAGAGACTGTATGGGGGGAAGAGACAACATCTGGCTCATGTCTACTTAGAGATATTGCAATGGTGAAGGACCGCTTGGTGTCAAGGTATTTCAAGGGAGCTCTGAAGGCCAACCCTTCCATTGCAGAGAGATGGGGGTGCAACTATTGATTTGTAATTCTGTTTTATGCTACATATCTTGCTAATACAAGTGCTTATGGGTTTCTATTAATAGGGCTTGTCCCTATTCTTTAATAAAGTTTTTTTTGTTGGAATTCACTTACCTTCACCCCAAAAAAATACCACTAGCGTCCGGCTACCAAAGCACACCATCCTCAGTCCCAAGAACAAGATTACGAAGTCTACAAATAGCCACAACTGACTCATTTTCAAATAGAGCAAAACAAATTAAAGAACGATCCCAAGCACCAGAACCAAAATAAAAAAGGGCAGCCATAAAAATATCAGGTGGAATCGCAGCCAAATGAGAACGAAGAGCAAGTCTGCAATCCTCCACCCTTGGAACCCAATGATTTTGAGTGACTACAATCGAATGACCACACCCTGGATCCCAACACATACCCCTCTACAAAAAAGACCGAATATGAAGAAGCACCTGCCATGTCCAAGATGCACTCCTCCCTGAAGGAGCTTGCCAAAAAGAACTTTGACTAAAATACTTGGTTTTCAGTAAAACAACATATAGATGATTCGATTTAGCCAACAGATTCCAACTTAACTTAGCTAGCATAGCTTGATCCATATCATACAACCTCCGCAGACCATCCCACCCAATCGTTTAGGAGTACAAATATGACTCCAAGAAATTGGTGAAAAATGCTGAGACTACTCTCCCCAAATCCCAACAAAAAATTCTTAAAACGCCTATCCATATTCACAAACCATGTCTTCGGTAAAAGAAGAGATGCCATCTGATATTGTGGCATAGCAGAGGCAGTAACCCGAAGTAAGGTGGTACGGACAACCTGCGAAAGAACCTTGGCCTTCCAGCCAGCCAACTTTTTAATCACCTTATCACTTATATGCTGAAAAGCCTGAAGCTTAGAACGTGGCATCACAAGAGGGACCCCCCAAATACTTACTACCAAGCCGCATCTTCTGAAGACCTAAAATACTACAAAGATTATGTTGCACATTAGCCAGAGTATTGCGACTAAAGGTAATGGACGACTTGCGTTGATTGACTTTCTTTCCCGACCAATCCAAGTACTGCTACAAAACTTGAAATTCAGGTCCAGTAACTCAAGTAAAAAAATGAGGTTATCCGCAAACATCAAATGAGTCACTAGTGGAGCATTATGCACACAAGATAAAAATGAAGGGCGATAAAGGATCACCTTGGCGAATACCAAGAGGAGGCCGAAAGTAACCAAAAGAATATCCATTTAGAAGCACCGAAAAAGACTTTGTAGACACACACTGGACTACCCATTGCACCCATTCCTCCAAACCAAAACACCGAAGCATATGCTCAATAAACAACCATTCAAGCCGATCATATGCACGCTCGACTTCATGGAATGAAAAATCTCATGCACAATGATAGTGTTCTCATGAATAGAGTGACCTGGCACAAACGCAACCTGAGAAAAAGAAATCAACTTGCCTAAAATCCTACGAAGGAGACGTGTCATAATCTTCGTAATAATTTTATAGGCTACATTACATAAACTAATGGGCCTATAATGAATGCTAAGAGATGGATTATCCTCCTTTGGAATCAACACAATCATAGTATGATTAAGTCAAGTGGACAGAAACCGAGATAGAAAAAATATCTGCACCATTGCAGCAACTTCCACCCGCATAGTGGCCCAATAAGTTTGGTAAAATAGAGCAGTCATACCATAATACAACAACAAGGATCTCCGGATCATCTGAAAGAGAACAAATCATATTGTTGTCGTTCGTAATAACCAGTCTTGGAATAAAATCCTCCATTTTATCCAAATTCACCACAGTGGAGGCAGTGAAAAATTGCAGAAAATAAGACAATATGATTACCCACCTTTGCCTACCACTAATCCACTCCTCCTTTTTAGATTTGATAGATTCAATACAATTACGACGACATCGTATTACTGTCGACAAATGAAAAAATCTAGTATTTTATTCTGTTGTTGTAAGCCACGCGACATGAGACTTACTTCGCCAAAGATCCTCCTCCTGCCTTTGCAAATCACCCAAAGCAGCTCTCAAATACTGCTCATGTTGTGCATCACTGTGCAGTGCCTGGGTACATTGATACTGAATATGCCCAAACTCCATCTTATTCCACAAAAGAAACTTTTCCTCTGTTCGTTTAATCTTAGCACAAAGAATAAACCCCGAAGAACTCCTACACTGATATTCCCAAGCACGATCAACAAACTAGAAACTACGGGATCTTTAGCCCATAACTGCTCAAAACGAAAGGGACAAGGCCCTGCAGAAGATCCATCTTCCATATCTAACAACACTGGAGCATGATTAGATGAATACCAAGGTAAGTGATTAACCAGAGCCCGCGGGAGAAAAATACGGCCAACTACAATTAGCCATAACCTTTTCAAGACGCTCAAAAATTGTCTGACCTCCATCCTTACCATTAGTTCAGGTACAAGGATTACCCGTAAAAATCACATCCAATAGACCATGTCTAAGAGAAAGCTGGTATAATCCATTAGTAGAAGAAGAAGGCAGATTACGACTGCCACATTTATCCGTGGGATGAAACAGGGCATTAAAATCACCAAATATAGCCTACATTCCAAGAAACTGATCACCAATTTGCTGCAATTTTCTCTAAAAAGCCTCCTTCTGATGATAATAAGGTGGATCATAGATCAAGGACAACAATCATGGTTGATTGGCAGGATCAGAGAAGATAAAAATATTAAACAGATTTCCATCCATAAACTGACAATCAAACAAAACACCCAACTTCACTGCAACCACCAAACCCCCACGAGTATTAATAGCAAGGAACTTCCGAAACACAAGAGAAATCAATACGCTTAAGAAAAACATGAGCAACTGTTTGGTGATGGCTCGAAGTCTATGAATCGCCGCCACTCGACCCAAGCCACGATAATTCCAATAAAGAACTCTCATGAGGTTGGGGGTGTGGTAAGGCCCGCCTTCTTAGCCATTGTCAAATCCAAATCTACTCGAACAGAAACTCCATGAGCAATTTCCTGATAATCCATCCCAGAACTTCCTATAGAAAAACCACCACTGTCCATGCCAAAAGACCCTCGAATCTTCAATTTCCTGCTGCTCCATGCTGCAAGTGGCAAATCCTCCTCCCAATCACAAGGTGGAAATCTCAGTTGTCTTTTAACATAATGAGAAAGAGATGAACTTTTAGACCGTGAAACAGGGGAACTAGACAATGTTAACTTCAATTGCGCTTTGGGTCATAGTGGGGCCAAAAAGACTCATCAATACTTGGTTGGGCAATAGGCTCATCAATCAATTGTAACGAAGCCCGTTTTATACGAGACCAAGTACTAGGAGAGCCCACTACACTAGAAGATGAAAAAAGTTGAGGACATTGTTGCCAATCACGATCCACCGCAGCTTGGGTTTGCTAAATATTGTGAAGCACCTTCTCAGAGGACATAGTGAAACCAAAAGCCCCTAACTCATGTATAATAACCTTAGCCTGATCCATAAAAAATTCCACATGGGCTTGAAAAGTATTCTCAATATTGGCTGAATCTTGGCTCACGTGAGCTTGTAGGGATTTAGGGGCAAGCAGTTATCTGACAAACCACGCGCAATAAAACAGAAATGCAGCATGTGGTCCCCAGCATGATCCTGCCCTTTCAAGGCCTCCATAGCACCATTCCTCTCACCAACTTGTTAGGGACCCCGATCTAGGCCACCATAACATCCGCCAACTCCTCCAAGCGATCCGCTCCAACACCACAATCGATCCTCCCGAACGGTTTCAAGTAACACACCAGCGTTGCAAATAGGATCTAACACACAAAAATGGAGAACACTAGAGCTATTATTATTGAAGAACGAAGAACGTGGTCAATAGTTAATTAGCCTAAGAACCACAAGATACAAGAACAATCCCGATCAAGGGTTAATTAAACCAAGAACGGGTACCCAAACTAGGTTATTAGCCTAGAATGAATCCCAAGTGAAAAGGTTATTAGCCTTGACACCGACTTAGCATATACGTACCTATGCTTGGCCAAAACACTCAAAAGCACTGAAGCTCTCCAAGACTCTACTCTTCTCTCAATGAATAACACTAATGCACCTAAGGGTGTTTATATAGATATCCTTACGTGCTTACAATCCCTAATTGACTCAAATCAAATCAACTATAAATCAAATATCTTTAATCAAGGATATTTGATATTACATGCCTAATTCAACATAAACATAAAGGAAATGAATCTTCTAGAGTTTAGGAAATGATCCCTAAATCTAGAAGATATGATTTATTCAATCACCACAAGAAAGGAAACTAATCTCTAAGATACCTTCATGATTGTCGGGATCTCGCCATCGTCCGCCTAGCACCGGTAGGGTTGGTGGTGCTCCGCCACTGGTGGTGGCTGGTGGTGGTGGTCATCCTGTGTCATGGCACTCCTTCATCTGCTGGCCTGCTTCTGTTGCATGGCTTTGCTAGTGGCCAAGGACTTGCTATGGCGTCGTGTCATGGCAAGGCCATGGGCGGGGCCATGTTCTATCATGGCATGTCTGCGGCAGGCTGGCTAGCATGCCTGGCATGGGCGTTGGTGAACGTCATGCCTTGTCAGAGGTGTTGTCGCCGCGCGCACTGTGGGCTTGTCAAGGGTGCCCATGGGTGCCACTGGTGCCTCATCTCGGCACCTATCCTCCCACGCATGGCTGTCACGGCCCATGTTATCACTGGGGATCCTTTCATTCTCCCTTCCATAAAGAGTACCCTTGACCCCAAGGGTAAGCTTTGAATCTATTAAGGCCCTACCTTCATAGTCCCCCCAAGCCATCTCTCCTCTAGGTAGCCTACCCATGCTCGAAGTAACATCTCTACCACCAGGGTGAACTTCATACTCCTCCTATCGTACTCAAGTGTAATTTTGCTAATACTTTTTAACCAATCATCACCCAAAATCACATCTAACTCCTCCAAGGCAAGTATATATAAGTCAGCAACTATATTCATACCTTGGATGTCAATGGGAACCGCCTTTACAATCTGGTGATATCTCATTTTCTCACCGTTGACAAGCTTCACCTCAAAGGCTTCTATCTCCTCTCCATGCAAGCCCGCCTTAGTAACAAGGTGGGTGTTGATGAAGTTGTGGGTAGACCCACCATCCACCAATAAGGTTATGTCGTGCTTGCCCATCGAAGCCATGAATGTCAAGGTTGAGTATTTCCAATGCCGGTGATGGCACTAAGACTCAACTCACTATCACTCTTGTCCTCCTCATCCCCTACATCAATAAAGCACATGAGCTTGGACTTGTGGCATTGGTGGTTTGGACCCCTCTTCTCTCTACACTTGGAGCATAGGTGCTTCTTGATGCACTCCTCAAACTCTTCTCGGCTCAGCTTCTTCACTTCGTTCTTCTTCTTCTTCCTTAGCTCTTCAACCACCTCCCTTCCCTTCGAAGGCATCTCGGATTGCAAGGATTCATCTTCCTTGCTAGCCGCTTCTTCCTTGGCTTGCTCCTTCACAAACTGATAGCTCTCTTCTAGGATCTCGGCCATCCTCATAGCTTCTTGCAACCAAGTGGGTTGCTTCAACTTGAGCTCCTTAGCTATCCAAGGCTTCAACCCATCCGCAAAGGTGCCAATGAGTGCCTCCTCGGACCAACCCCTTACTATGTTTGGAGTTGCCGAAACTCCTCCACATAAGCATATACCTTGTCTTCTTGCTTAAACTTGGCCAATTGGCCATGATGGTTGACAATGGGTGAGGGCCCAAATTGCACAAGTAACTCCCTCTCAAAATCCGTCCGTCCGAGCCTTCTTTCTTTCTCATATTGGGCTCAAATCCACCTCCACCACTTGCTTGCTTTGCCTTCAAGGTAGAAACACGTGGTGGTCACTCTTTCTTCTCTCGGCACTTCATACAAATGGAAGTAGTGATCCGCCTTATCAATCCATTCATGGGGGTCACCTCCACCAGACTTCGGAAAGTCGATCTTCGGCCTCCTAGGTCCTCGGTTGTGAAACCGATTTCCATCTCCCCCATCTCTATCATGATCACCTCTATGATAGTGTTGTCTCCTAGGTCCTCGGTTGTGAAACCGATTTCCCTCACTATCACCACCATCACGATCATAGTGGTCACGATCACTCCGCGGTCATTCACGCCATCTAACATCTTCATAGGCTTGGCCATAGGATCTCTCCTCCCTATACCGACTTCCTCCAACTCTATCTTCGGTTATTGCATGATCATCGTCACCATGGTTGGATTCTTCATGTAGCCATCTCTCAACTACCTCATGCTTGTTCTCCACCGTCCACCCATTCTAAGTTGTTGTCAAGGTCTAGGCTCTCCTCTTGTGGACATGGATAGGTGAGTTTCTCTTCCATCCATGTGCTGAGCATCCTCCATTCTTGCGGCTTCTACATGGTTGCCTCCACTTGGTTCTTTACCAAGTCTCGCCAATGTCACTTGTAGGTATTGCCTCATCCTTTCCACCGCTATCATATTCTCTTCGGTGGCCATGGTAATTGCAGCTATGGCTCCTTCCATGTGAGTCATGGTTGTGGATGTCTTCACCATCTTGTCTTTCAGCCATAGAGTAGATGACTCCAAGGCTTTGAACTGGTTTCGGTTGGAAGTGAGTGAACTCGACATTGTCTCCATTGCAATACTTGGCTGCAACAACAAGTCAAACCTTGGGTTCTCTCTAAAAGAAGATCGAACCCTTCCCTCCACTAACAACTTGGCAAGAACAAACAAGTTCCAACCTTGGGTTTTCTCCAACATGAAGATCGAACCCCTCCTTAAGTAAAGAACTCCAACACAAAAACAACTTTCCAATCGAATTAATCCAAAGAAACTGAATCAAAGTAATGTATGCTCGTGTTTATCTCTTAAAGATTTCCACGCTTCAAGCAACTCCTCTCAATGAAAGCACCACTTTGTTAGGGACCTCGATCTAGTCCACCATAACATCCGCCAACTCCTCCAAGCGATCCGCTCCAACACAACAATCGATCCTCCCGAACGGTTTCAAGTAACACACGAGCGTTGCAAATAGGATCTAACACACACAAATGGAGAACACTCGAGCTATTATAATTGAAGAACAAAGAACGTGGTCAAGGGTTAATTAGTCTAAGAACCACAAGATACAAGAACAATCTCGATCAAGGGTTAATTAGCCCAAGAACGGGTACCCAAACTAGGTTATTAGCCTAAAATGAATCCCAAGTGAAAAGGTTATTAGCCTTGACACCGACTTAGCATATACGTGCCTATGCTTGGCCAAAACACTCAAAAGCACTCAGGCTCTCCAATACTATACTCTTTTCTGAATGAATAACACTAATGCACCTTAGGGTTACAATCCCTAATTGACTCAAATCAAATCAAATCACAATCAAATCAACTCTAAATCAAATCTCTTTAATCAAGGAGATTTGATATTACATGCCTAATTCAACATAAACATAAAGAAAATGAATCTTCTAAAGTTTAGGAAATGATCCCTAAATCTAGAAGATATGATTTATTCAAACACCACAAGAAAGGAAACTAATCTCTAAGATACCTTCATGAATGTCGGGATCTCGCCGCCGTCCACGGCGGAGCCTCCGCCTCTTGCATCGCCATGGGTGGGGATGCTCTTTCGACTCCCCAGACCTTCCTCTTCCATTCCCCACCTAGCACCAGTAGGGGTGGTGGTGGTCATCCTGTGTCATGACACTCCTTCATCTGCTGGCCTGCTTCTGTTGCATGACTTTGCTGGTGGCCAAAGACTTGCTGTGGCGCTGTTTCATGGCAAGGCCATGGGTGGGGGGCCATATGCTATCATGACATGTCTACGGCAGGCTGGCTGGCATAGGCGTTGGTGAGGCGCCATGCCTTGTCAGGGGCGCCTAGCTTGCGCGCGCGCACACTGATGCCTTGGCATGGCTGTGGTGCTGTTGCCGCGCGTACTGTGGGCTTGTCAAGGATGCCCATGGGTGCCACTGTTGCCTCATCTCGGAACCTATCCTCCCACGCATGGCTATCACGACCCATGTTATCACTGGGGATCCTTTCATAGCTTCCCTGGTGGCCGTTGAAGACTGCATCATAGTCTCAGGGAGCGTCGATTTCACCTCCACCTCAGCCGACGAAGATACCTTAGCCAACGGAGATGCTGCAGTAGTCTCGGGTAAGAACCGAAGAAGCTGGCCAAGAAGAAGAAAAGGACTATGGGAAATAATATTTCTCCGAACGAAGACTCATATCCTTTAACTTCTGCACGAGCTCATCAGGACATGTGAAAATGCGATACTCCACACAATCAGCACGCATAAGAGGCCCATATACATCAGGTGAACCTGAGCTTATTGCTGAAGAGGACAAAAATTAACAGTATGCCCCAAGCAACCACTTTTAGAACAAAACTCCGCTATCCTCTCAAACTTAAACTGCACCCAGATAGGGGAATTTAGAGATCGATCTTTGAAAAAACCAGGACATAAAGGCCGACTAAAATTTATCACAACACAAACTCTAATATATTGAGAAGCCCAAATCCGTTTGGAAGAACAGAAATCCACCTCCAAAACCTATCTCAGTCGTTGACTAGCATCCACTGCCTCCTCTCTAGTAGACAAACCCAAAGGTAATTCATGGACCTGAACCGACAGAGGCAAAGAAGAAAAATCTACTTCATTAAGAGTATCTCCAGATTCCCAAAACTTCAAAATCAACATACATCCCTTAACATTCCAAGGACCTTGATTAAGAATTCGATCATGATGTTGAAGAGACAGACAACTGAAAATAAATCGGTTACCCTCATGGTCCTGAATCTCCAGATTGAGAATAAAATGCCAAATCCACTTCATTAAGAGTATCTCCAGATTCCCAAAACTTCAAAATCAACAGACATCCCTTAACATTCCAAGGACCTTGATTAAGAATTCGATCATGATGTTGAAGAGACAGAAAACTGAAAATAAATCGGTTACCCTCACGTTCCTCAATCTCCAGATTGGGAATAAAATGCCAAACACGAACAGACTAGTACGAATAGCAACTCTGTTGAGAGGCCTATCTCGAAGCGCCCAACCAGAGTGCAATTGGAAAAAGAGTCCCCAATCCGCATCAGCAGGGACCTCCGTTGCCATATAGAACACCAAAAGAATAACACCAAAAGCCAACGCAGAACAGACAAATGCGAACGAAAAGAAGAAAAAATTCAAGTAGAAATTGCCATAGAAATGATAAGATAGAAATCAGAAAAAGACAATGGGACCACCACAACGATTGGTGAAAAATAGGGGTGGAATAAGGTGGAAAGGACGGTGGCGCATGATGGGGAAAGGGCAAAAAAAGAGAAAAACAGAAAAGAAGGCAAAATGTACGGAGAGAAATAAATTCTTAGAGAGCTCTACGCGCGCGAGCGTTAACACAAATCTCATACTCTCTCTTGATACTCTGCTTATTCTTTTTGGCTCAATAAATCTTTACTATCAGTTACAAGCAAAAGAAATCATATCCTCAAATATATACATTTGCAGTGCCTTTCGATGGATTTTTTTAATTATCAAATACCACTACTGCTTCTCATTGAAAAAAACGCCGAGAAAGAAATAACAAACTACAAAGAAGCTAAGAGGATCCGAACCATCATAAAGCCAAAAAAGATAATAAAATAGATCAAAAAGAGAAAGTAAGCCTTCAAAATCAATCTCGGAGGTATCTCAACGAGCTAGATGGGCGCACACATAATTTGCACCACGCTTCACATGTTGTAGCTGCCAGACTTGCTCCGAATCTAGGCCTGTTCAGTGCCACCGGAAAATTTCAGTGGCACCGGCACCGACTTTGGATTGCTGGTACTCGGCTTCACCTGGCCCCCTCCTGGGCCTCCCCCGTTTGTCTTCACTCTTTGCAGATCCCCGCTCCCCCCAAAAGAAAAATCTCGAATCCCCGATTCTTCTCCACCCTTTTTGTTTAAATTAAAAAATGATTCGTTTATAAAATATAAACCCTCGGGCCCAGTCCCCCCGAGGCCTCCCCATTTTCCTTCACTCTTCGCAGACCCTCGGGCTCCCTAGCCCCCCAAAAGAAGAATCCCGAATCCCCGATTCTTTTCCCCCCCTTTTTTTAACAAAAAAGATCGTTTTGTTTAAAGCGACTTTAAACCCACTACAAAAAAATCAGGTTTTAAAAGCTGTATTTTTAACGGTGGTCGTGAAAAACGCCGCAGAAAGTCACCTATAGTAGCGCTTTTGCTAATCGCTGTAAAAAAACCGCTGCCAAAACTCTTTTGACTTTTAACATCGGTCTTTTTAACGGCGGTTGTAAAAAAAGCCGCTATAGGTGACTTTTGTTAATGATCGTCGTTAAAAGACCACTGCCAAAACTCTTTTGACTTTTAACGGTGGTGGTGAAAAACGCTGCTGAAAGTCATCTATAGCGGCGTTTTTTACGACCGTCGTTAAAAAGATCGTCGTTAAAGTCAAAAGAGTTTTGACTGCGGTTTTTTAACGACGGTCAGCAAAAACGCCGCTATATGTTACTTTCAGCAGCGTTTTTTTCTACCGCTGTTAAAAGTCAAAAGAGTTTTGGCAGTGGTCTTTTAACAACGATCATTAACAAAAGAGTCGCTATAGGTGATTTTCAACGGCGTTTTTCGCGACTGCCGTTAGAAAGACCGCTGTTAAAAGACAACGAAGTTTTTAACAACGGTCTTTTTAATGGCGGTCTCGAAAAATGCCGATGAAAGTCACCTATAGCGGCGCTTTTGTTAATGACCGCCGTTAAAAGACCGTTGTTAAAAGGCAACAAAGTTTTTAACACCGGTCTTTTTAACGGCGGTCCTAAAAAACACTACCGAAAGTCACCTATAGCGGCGCTTTTTGTGACCGCCGTTAAAAAATCGCTGTTAAAACTAGTGCTGCACAACCGAAAATGGTCCACCGAATTTCCAGTTGTGCTTATATGGAGGACCGGACCGGTCCAAAGTGGTCCAGATCGGTTTCTGTTTTTTTTCACCTCAAATCTTAAAAAAAAAATGTGAATTCATTCAAATAAAGTTTCATTTCTAATCATTTTATTCTCATATTGTTAATGTTACTATGTTAGTATTAGTAAATTTTGTTAAAAAATTATTCTTCTAATTTTAATATACATATATTTACATAATACTTACCAAATGAATATATAATCAAAATAGATGTTATTCTTGTATTTTATCCAATTGCAGAGAGACTATAATAATTAGTATAATAATATTCGATTCTAACTCCCCATACCAATTTGAAATATATTGATATATAAAATAGGTGTTTATGAGAAAAAAATATATCTTACATATCATTCGTGCATGATTACATTAGCTCTGACTCTTATTGATCTCCTAAAATTTTCTTGACTTAAGGTCAATATTTAATTCGGTACCTATAGCGGTGGTCACGGTGACCGCCGCTAAAGCACCCACCTTTAGCAGCGTCGTGTCAACAAATGCTGCTAAAGGTGGGTCTATAGCAGTGTTTGTTGACACAAACGCTGCTATAGGTCTAATTAAAATAAAAACACCCGCGGGAATCCTACAGCCAAAATTTCCATAAATTTTAAAACACCCGCACACCTTTTTTCAGAGCAATTCTCTCAACACTCTTGACTCTCCTCCTCATCACTCAACATTCTCATCTCTCATCTTTCTTGTGTCTTCTCTTGAAACTCTCTTGATGTGGAATGCCTTGCATGTGGGTGATGCTGGAATGGAAGAGGAAAACAACACTTAGATAGCACGGTTTGGACCAAGAGAAAAATGAAAAAAATGCATGCTTGGGTTTGGAAAGTTTTTCTCTTTACTTGCATGTTGTTCTCTTTAAGTATTTTGTATGGATCATTGCATTTCATGAAATTTGAGGTTATGAAGCCTTGCATAGTGATGTATGGAAAAGAAAAGTGGGCACGATAGTGCCCTATGAGGGACTCCTTTGGAGTCCGAATGGCCTTAAAGGGCAAGGGAAAGCATGAAGTCACATGCAATGTAATGTTGTGATTTTTGGAACAAGGAAAAGATGGGAATCAAGAATATTTTTTATTGCTGAGTTTCAAAATGAGAAGGACCAAGGGTCCACGATGCTAATTCTGAGACCCATATTCTCCTACAGGAGGTGGATTCTAGACCTAGATACCGTGAGCCCTTGGACAATGTGATCCATGACCCTAGTTTAGAAGGTCGGACCTATGAGTCCATGTCCCACTCTTGGACATGAAGTAACTCCCCAGACCACGTGTACCAGGGTGAGATTAGTAGTGGGGCAAGCTCGAATGTTCGCCCCCACCCTTATGGTCCTATGCCTTCACAATTGGGGCAAAATTACTAGTAGTAAGAAGGTAAATTTCGGGGACGGAATTCTTTTAAGGAGGGGAGGATGTGAGACCCCGACTTGCACTACTTAGTTTAAGTTTTCTTCAATGCCAATTTAAATGTTTACGCCCTTGTTACTTGACTTTTTAAGGGTTGTTATGATGAATATTTGGAAATGTATGGTTGACTTATTTTATTATCTAAGGAAAATTTTCTTTAGCACCTTTTTGTGCATATTTAATTATAATTAAAATGCTACATGGTGTGTGAATTTATATTATGTAAATTTTATTATGTGAAATTGATTATGCTAGGGCTTTGACTTTTAGAAGTATATGTGTGTTGGAAATAAAAAAAACAAAGGGAGACAAGGTGCATGAGGTGGCAAGTGAAGCAAAAAAAAATGGGGAAAAGCAGCCGCACAGTTCAACCAATGGGGAGGGACGATACTCACTATGTTACCCCCTCTAATTCACGTGAAACCTCACCTCACTTCACTCTTCACTCGGCTACCACTCACACTCACACAAAATTCTCTCATTCTCACACACTCACGCACGAAGAAAAGAGAGAAAGGGAGAGAGGCCGAGAAGGAGAAGAAGAAGAAGAAGAAGAAGAAGGAGTGGAGGAAGAAGGCCGAGAAGAAGAAGGAGAAGAGAGAAGAACAGAAGAGGAAGAAAAATAAGTAAAAGGAGAGAAGGTGAAAGGTAAGTCTTTCGGCCATGGTAGTGAAACTTTCCTTGACCGATTGTTGTTGTTCTTGTGTCTTCTCTTGAAACTCTCTTGATGTGGAATACCTTGCATGTGGGTGATGCTGGAATGGAAGAGTAAAACAACACTTAGATAGCACGGTTTGGACCAAGAGAAAAATGAAAAAAAATGCATGCTTGGGTTTGGAAAGTTTTTCTCTTTACTTGCATGTTGTTCTCTTTAAGTATTTTGTATGGATCTTTGCATTTCATTAAACTTGAGGTTGTGAAGCTTTGCCAAGTGATGTATGGAAAAGAAAAGAGGTCACATCAGTGCCCTATGAGGGACTCCTTTGGAGTCCGAATGGCCTTGAAGGGCAAGGGAAAACATGAAGTCACATGCAATGTAATGTTGTGATTTTTGGAACAAGGAAAAGATGGGAATCAAGAATATTTTGGATTGCTGAGTTTCAAACATAAAAATTTGGTAGAAATTGGTTTCTGTTGCTGCCCTTTATGGATCTATGTTTGCATGTTAGATTAAGGTTTAGATGAGTTGGGATTGAATAATAGAAATGCAAACTACCCTAGGGAGTATGAATGGAAGAAAACCGTGAGTCATTGGGTGTTGATTTGGTTCTGTTATTGTCTCCTTGATTGGATTAAATAATATCTTGGGGTCTAAGAAAACATGCATGGATGGATCTTGAAGTAGGGTGCCAATAATGCACCATAGGTGTATGATAAAAAAACTAAGAGAAGGATACGATATTGATCAAAAGTTGAAAGTTGTTTTGTGCATGCATGGCTGAATATGCCATGGTATAGATATGTGATGTTGTCCCTTGTAATCCGAAAGGATTGAGGTTCAAAGGAGCTAGAAATCAATGATGTTGCTGGAAAGAATAAGTGAACTGAGGTTATATACGAGTCGGACACATATAATGGTGAAAACAACAACTTACTCGGGTATAATGTTGCATGCAATCGCAAATTTTGGCAGATCTCTAGACTTGATTTAAGGTAACCTTGATGCCATAGTTTACCCTTCGACTTAGGTTAGAGCAGAGGTCTATGAAATTAAAAGATTTTAAACCAAATTTCAGGTCATTTCGATAAGCATTGAATAAGTTATGAATTTTTAAAGGTTCCGACGTCAAGCTGCCATCAACCTTATATGTTTAGAATTATGGTTTATTTCAAATGCCTTAGAGTGATCAATTTAGGTTCAATTTTTACGAATCTGATCTTGGATGTTGAGTCTATGAAAAAAGAAGATTTTAAGATAAATTCTGTGCAAGTTGGAGATGTATGAAAGAAGTTATGGTATTTTGAAAATGGAAGGCCGAACTGGAGGCAGCAGTAGGACTACCCTAAGAAGTTAGTCTAAAGATGAAGTGTTTTGAAAATGCATAGGAATTTTGATGTTTGTGACTATTATCTTCAAGTTTGATTTATGAAAGCTAAATCATTTAAAAGAAATTTCATGTAATTTGGAATCACGTTTTAAAAGTTATGAATTTTGAAACCGGAGATGTCGGGGCTGTCCGCTTGGACATCCCCAGCAACTTGCATATGGGTGAAATTGTATGATGTGCTTTACTTGAATGGTTATTCTAGTCATCTACTAACCTTCTAAATGTCATTATTATGACTCGCTTGTATGCAAAGCTCCACCCTAAGCTCAAGAGGACCAAGGTAAGTGAAAAATTATGTTTTCTTCGAAAACTGGAATGATACACAGCATGAATACTTATTAGTAAGCATGACATAAGCATTTGCATGATTTTTGTAAGAGAAGAAAGAAATTTTTGTGCAAATGAAAGTATGAAGGCATGCTATGTCAAGTTAAGTTAAGGGGCCGAAGTTGGTCGGTACCATACAAGAGTAAGAAGGTACATCCACTCCGAAGGATGAATGCGAGAAGGATGGGTGGGTAGTCCTCGAGGTATGTGCAACCATACTGATGGACGAATGCGAGAAGGTGTGGACCTCTAAGGGTCATGTTTAGCCAATAGGCTCAGGACCACATCAAGGGCTAACTCGACAAATTGAAATGTCCCTGAGGGAAAGGGGGACGGTTCCGATGGAAACACACAACCCTGACTTCAGGGGTAAATGGAGCGTTATAAGTTGCCCAAAATCAAGGAAGAAATTTTTTTTAAGATCAAGTGCATGTGTCTCATGCATATGCAAGCATTTCCATTTGGCATACATGCATAACTGATATCCATGATCATGCAGGGCATGTACTTTTTACTTCAAGTATCCCATACTGAGTAGTTTGACTCACCAATTTTTAATTGTATCATTCAAGATGTGTCAGGTGAAGAAGTTCCGAGGACTACTTGTCTTAAGAGGAAGGGCCTCATGAGGGTGCCCTCTCTTAGTATTTTTTCAAGAAGATTCTTTGTTGGTTTTGTGAGGGCAGTGTAACCCTCTTGAATTTGGTGGTCATGGTCCATTGTAGTCTTAGACCGATTCTCAAATATTATGTTAGTTGTATATGTTGAATCTGTGGTGTTTATACTGTTGATATTTAAGTCATTATGTGAAGGATAAGCTTATAGGTGAATCTATTAGGCCCGTCTTTAGACACAGGCAACGTTCCTTCTTATCTCAGTTAAAAAAAAATCCGCTGCAAAATCGTAGTTAAGTTTGTTGGAGCATTCGATCGGTGAATGCTCGCGGCTGTCATTGGTCCCTTCGGGTTAGCGTTCGGGGCGTGACACAGAGTTGCAGAAACTGAGGATCAACTTGTTGGAGAGTTTGTTTCACTGGATGTTGACTGCCTTTGGTTATTGACTACATAATTTACTATATGCGAAAATATTTTTCTTTTCTGATAAAGTGTGACTTTGTAATTGATAATATTGTTTGACACTTATATTTATTTTATTTTGTGATTTAAGATACTTTTCGTATTGGAAATAGCATTCACTGATAGCAGCTTTAATATATGGGGACATTCTTGTTTAATTGGACCGATGGATTACTTTTTCTAAAATAAAACATGAAGCTGCTTCATTAGCTATGTATATGCTTACGTTTGGAAGCCACATTCACATACAGGGGGACCTATTTACTAACCAGCACGGCAGCATCGTTTATAACTAACTAACTAGTGCTTCATCCTTCAGGAAGCTCCGTACCTCCTGATCCTCAATCTTCAACGGTGATTTTTTTTCTTCCCTAGAGGATTTACCACTTGATTCAAATCTAAAACTAGTTCTCTGCGTGTCTGCACCTTGTGTTAGTCAAGGACTAAGAACTCTTTTCATCTATATTTTCAATTTTTGTACATATTGTGCCTTCTGGACGTAGTTTTGTAATGTTTCCTTTTAGGTTCAGTCAAAATATTGAACTGTTAGTCAAGGATTACCCCTGCTTCCATAGGCCGTCTGAAACTATTGGCTTCATTCTTGCTATCTTTTGATTCTCTCTACTGGTGTGTGAGAAGAGGATGCATAATGTCCAATTTTGATCTTATTTTAACAGGTTTTAAGAACTTTCCAAGCAGAAGGAATTCGTGGGCTTCCAAAGGCTGATCGAAGATTATACACTCCTCCTGTCGGTTGTACATATTGTGCCTTCTGGACGTAGTTTTGTAATGTTTCCTTTTAGGTTCAGTCAAAATATTGAACTGTTAGTCAAGGATTACCCCTGCTTCCATAGGCCGTCTGAAACTATTGGCTTCATTCTTGCTATCTTTTGATTCTCTCTACTGGTGTGTGAGAAGAGGATGCATAATGTCCAATTTTGATCTTATTTTAACAGGTTTTAAGAACTTTCCAAGCAGAAGGAATTCGTGGGCTTCCAAAGGCTGATCGAAGATTATACACTCCTCCTGTCGGTTCTGGCTTCATATCTGGTGCCCCTTCCATCTCACGCAGTTTATCAACCGATATTAATGCTACAACTCTATCCGTTCCTTTTGGACCGAGCTCATACCTATCTGCACAAGCAAGAGTAGTTGAGGAATATACGATGTCCCAGATCATTTCGCAGAACTTGGTGGATGGAGGAGCCACTGGTATGCTAGTAGTGGTAACAAGTGCAAGCCATGTTATGTATGGATCTAGGGGGACTGGGGTGCCAACAAGAATTTCAAAAAAGATTCAAAATCAAAATCAAGTGGTCATATTGCTTGATCTTGAACGGCAACAAATAAGGAGAGAGGGAGAAGTTCCTGTTGCTGATTTGGTCGTAAAGTTATTTCTGGTTATTTTAGAAATTTTTTGTTATATCTGAACTAAATAACCCACCTTTTGCACATTTATTTTTTGACACTATTTACATAGAGAAGATATCCAACTTTTTATGTTTGACACACTTGTGCACACACGGGCATTTTTTTCCTTTATGGGACCTTGAAATATCTCCAATTTTTTATTTGAGAGCATAATTCTCCAATTTTTTATTTGTGAGCATAATTCTCTTTTGATGTAGTATAGCACTATTAAAGTTGTTTTTGCTATTATTAGGAACATTCAATTCTTTGGCCTTGAGTCCAGTGGCGGAAGGAAGGGGTAGCGACCATGGGCGGCCGCTACCCCTCACCCCACCCAAAAAAAAAAATGCATTAGTTTTTTTTAAAATAATAATAAGTTGGCCTGAGCCCGATACCCCTGAGGCTCAGGCTCAGGCCAATTAAGGAAAAAAAATGATAAGATAACCCGTGAAAAAAAAAAAGACATACCGGAGAGGGGGCAGCCGCCGGGCTTGACCCCATTGGGTCCGCTCCACTGAAGAAGACCACAAGACAGAGAAATCGGGAAGAAACAATATTGGGGAAGCGACATGAGAGAATTGTTCATGATGATAGTTTGATCCCACGCCTTTGATGGGTGCGATTAAAATAAAGCATCGCTGTTGTAACTAGAGAGAGAGGGGGGGAGAGAGAGAATCCATTTGATTTCACGAGGCTACTGCAGGGGAAGCTTGGTATGGTGTGGTCTCTTGTCGGAAAGTTTCACACACGCATTTACTCATGCGCGTGGGGCCCCTCTCCCTCCTCCATGCTTAAATATCAGCCTCCCGTACTATTAGAGGTTGACGGCGATTAAAAAAACTTATCTCTTTTCTATTCCTCTCTCTCTCTTATTCTCTTTCCACTTCTCACCTAGACAAACCAAAGGAATTTGCTGTAATGATGACTTTATTTTACTTATATGATATCTCCACGTCAGCAATGGCTTGTTTCCACATTTTGACAACTGGTGCACTACTTTGCTTTCGTAGAATTGGTTGTGATCTATGATTTAAGGGTTTAATTTAATTTTTCTAAAGAACTAAAGAGAATTTTTTATAGATCTTTCTATAATTTAAGGGTTTATATTTTTTTTTTTTTGACGACGAGGAAATTCCCCAAAGCCGGACCCTTTTGGCCCAACCCTGAAGTACAAACTCCGGCCCACTGGACCGACCCCACAACCCAGGGAGCAGATAAGTCAAGGGCGATAATGGGGATGTTGGGGCTCGAACTTGGGACATGTTAGAACCCAAGCCGAAGCCTTACCACCACACCAAACCCTTTCAAAATGTTAGATATCACCGAACTATTTTGCATGTTCACCGAACTCCACATGTATTTAGAACGAAGCCGTTTTGCAACATTTTCAAAAAATGCAAAATCGTAAGATGCAATTGTCACCTCTCAGTCGCAGTATATAACACGGTATATGTATTGTAATATTTTGAATGATTTTTGTCTTTAATTTTTAATATTTTAATTGTAAGACAATTTTTAGCATTATAAAGAAAAAAAAATTCTTGTCATTTCGTCTTTAGAATTCGACCCCCCTGAATTTTGGTCCTGGTTCCGCCACTGCTTGAGTCTCGACAGAAAGTAATTGCATCCTATATAGTAGTCATTGGTCGTGGAGGGGTTGGCAATCATGCTGCGTCTATGCTTTTGAGATCAGGGGTTGGTAGGCTTCTCCTTGCGGACTTCGACCAGGTGTGTTCTTGGATGACTTCTTTCCAACACTTTCGGGTTTTCAATATTTTTCGATGTGATGTTTGTGGTATCTTGTTGTGTTTAGGGCCTCTCTAATGGGTTACCGACTTCATTTGGCTTACACAACTTTTTGGAATCATACCCTTTCTGCTTTATTGTCCATCCCCGTGGTCAATCCACAAATTTTTTGCTATCTCGTAGTTCATTTTACATTTATTTGAATATATTGAAGTGATCTACAATTGCTTATTTGACAGAAATTTTAATTACACTTATGAGCCATTGGTTTATTTTTAATTGAATGCCACATTGGTGTCAAAGAGTGGTTTAATTGAATGCACATTAGTGTCAAAGAGTGGTTTGATGTTTATATATGATTTACTCATCATGTTTCTATTTGCCTTTTCTGGAATTTTGTTCCATAATCTTCATATCGCTTTACAGTGCCTATTTCTCATCAGCAATCCAACAATTTTGTAAGGTTTCTAATGTGTGTTCAGCTGGAAGAAAAAGCAATCAAAGATCAATCTTCTGATGGATGAAGTTGAACGGGCTCAAACACGACTAGTTAGTCTTGAGAGGAAGAAGGTGCATTTTAGCAATTCTGCAGCTTATATTTTAAAATTGATCAACTTGTGTTTAATCTCATTTCTTACATTGGTTTTCAGTTGTTTTAATTTGGATTTTTTCTCTCCCCAATTTCTACACATTATTTTGTTTATTTCTATTTCTCATGTGATATTTATTTTTGATTACATGAATTCAAGAGGACGTTCATGTGTAAAAGGAGGAAGATTTAATTTAATTGGTCCTTATGGTGTTGTATTTGAATATTTTTAGTTGGTCCTTGCTTATAGTTATTTTATATTAGAAACATTTTACTTTTTAGATTACTTGTAGAGATTATTGTGTTTGTTGTAAAACGTTATTAAAAAATGATGAAGTATATTTTGTTTTATTATCCTTGTTATTTAAGTTTTTACATCCAACGAATTATGGTTATTAAAATAAATTTGTATTACCGATTAAAAAAGCATGTATAGGAAAATATAAGAAAAATTAAGTATTGTTTTAAAAATGCTGGTATATACCAAATACTAAAAAAAACATAAAAAACAGCAACCACCGTTAAAAAACGCTGTTAAAACATATAGCAGTGTTTTTTGGCCTATAGCAACGGTCTTAAACCGCTGCTAAAGCTCTTTTTTGTGGGAAATGCTAGTGTTTTTAAAAACGCCACTAAAAAGGCTATTGTAAATTAGGAGAAACGCCAGCGTTTTTAAAAATCCTGCTAAAAAACCACCGTTGGAAATCAGGAGAAACACCAACGTTTTTAAAAATGCTCCTATAAGCAGGAAAACGTCAGTGCTTTTTTAAAATGCCGCCAAAAAACAGCTGCTATAAGCGAGGGAATTACCAGGGCTTTTTTAAAACGTCGCTAAAAAACCGCTGTTAAAAGGTAGGGAATCACCAGCGTTTCTGAAAAGCGTTGTTGAAGGCATTCCTGAAGGAGAAAAGACAGCGGTCAGAAAACGCCGGTAAAAAATCGCTGGTAAAAGTTTAGCGGCGTTTTTTAGGTTTTTGCCAGCGGTTTTCCGATCGCTGTTGTAGCCTGTTTTTTTGTAGTGACCCCTCCTAGCCTCCTCCAGTCCTCCCCTATTTCATTTCTTCGCATTTTGCAGACCCCCCGAATTATCCCAATTCTTCTTCGGTTCTCCCCTTCCCTTTTGGCCCTCTTGCTCTCTCTCCCTGCCTCCCTTCCCTCTCCTGCCTACCACCACCAGCTGTCGCGCCTCTCGTCGTCGACCACAACTCTCATCCCCTCTGTTGTCTGGCACATCTCTCTCAAGTGTCAAGGATTGAGATTCGCTTAGGTACGTTAAAAATCAATGGGTTTGTTAATTTTAATTTTTTCTATTGAAAATATTATGACATATATTATTGTTGAACGTTGTCCCTATTGTTTGTTGTTTTTAGGGTATGTAATTTTAACGAAATTTAGGAAATTAACAGGCCCCCGTTTGTTTTTTTTAGGGTTTGTAAAATTAACAATGTTACTTTGAAACTAGCATGTAATTACTTTAGATTCCATATGTCCAATAAATTGCTTACGATGATGGAACCGGTCTAATTGAGCTTGGTTCTTAAAAATGCTCTGGTCATATAAGCAATTGCAGCCCTCTTTTGAACTTCAATTTACGTTTGTGTTAATTAATTTAGGCGATTTTTGTTTGCAGATGGACACTCCACCACAACCACAGTCACCTGCAGTCACATGTGGTAGTGCTACTACTATGTCGCCCTCAGTATCGTGTCCAGCTGTCGGGTCCACTCCGGATTCTGAGACAATGAGGTCAATGACTGGAGATGTAAGTGGACGACCACGATGCCCTAAACCTTAAAAAAAAAGGAAAAACTTGAACCTTTCTGATGTATGGTTGCACTACACCAAAGTACCTAACTCTTATCCACCTAAACCGAAATGTAATTATTGTAAAAAAGATTTTATAGCTCATCACAAGAATGGGACATCGGGGTTATGTCAACATCACAACATTTGTACATATTTCAAGAGACAGAGGGGGGGGGGCAGTTAGATGTTGGGAAGTCAACGAGGTCTGATGTTGGAACGATGGGGGCAACACATAAGTTTTGTGAGAAGACTATTAAAGATCTGATTGCTAGGATGATAATTGTCGATGAGATACCTTTTATTGTAGTTCAGAAACATAGATTTAGGAATTTAATTCATTATCTGGAGCCTAGATTTAAAATTCCATCTAGGATAATAATTATGAGGCTTTGCATGAAACTTTATTTGAAGGAGAAGGATAAGTTGAAGCATTTGATTCGAACGAATGAGTATAGAGTCTCTTTTACCACAAACACTTGGATATCGATTCAAAATTTTAATTATATGTGTGTGAGTGGACACTTCATCGATATTAATTGGACCATGCATAAGAGAATTTTTTTCTTTTAGGAGGGTGCAAGATCATAAGGGGGCTAGTATTACTAAGAAAATAGAAGACTGTATGACTAATTGTGGGATACAAAAGATCCTTACAATAACATTTGACAATGCCTCATCTAATGACACTGTCATTGACCATTTAATGAGAAGGCAATTGCAAAAAGATACTCTAGATGTAGGGAGAATTGTTTGTGGCCATGAATTCCTACACATGAGTTGTTGTGCACATATTTTGAATTTGATTGTGTATGAGAGGTTGATAAGTTAATTGTTAAATAATGTGTGCAGATTAAAGAGATTACATTTACTCAAATTTTACTCTTAATGTTACCACTCGTTGGAACACAACTTATTTGATGTTGGATGTGGCTTCGAAGTATCGAGAGGCATTTGAGTTGATGTTGGATGAGGATAGGCAATTTATATTTTATTTGGGCGAAGAGGGTGGCAGGTTTAAGTATGTTAAGTCATCACTTATTTGATGTTGGATGTGGCTTCGAAGTATCGACTTTGTTGTTATAGGTCTAGACCATATCGGCCATAATAGCAGAGAATAACTGAAACGAGTGCTCCTCTTTGGTTGGTATACCAAGGTGTTTGTTGTTCCGGCCTTAAATTTCCGGCCATAATGGAGGCTGCACTGTGAATCCTCTTCTGCTCTCCCCCCAACCGTGACCGCAATTTCCATTTAGTTGGGAGTATATCCTACACTATTTTCCATACTAATAATTTCAGTCTCTCATGGAGCTTTACCTTCAAAAGATGACGCCGGATTGATGCTTCTATGGGGTAATCATCTGGTCTTCGGTTTTTAAGAAGTTCATGGTACATAGATTTAACCTATAACCTCCCAGAGTGTTCATGGGTCCATATCATTTCATCTCTTCGTGGAAAGATTGGAATAGAGGTTTTTTTTTTAGTCTCCATGCTCTCATCAGAAAAAAAAACATCGTGTCTTCGCTAAATCCCAATGCTATGGCATGGGGAGAATGAAATCATCCACTTTAGTGCTCAGGTACTCATCAAGAAGCAACTTACCTCTCGGTTGAGAGAGAAAATGGGGCATGGTAGGGATCCAAGGATCCCTCCAAACATCAATGTTCTAACCATCCCCTATTAAATGGCATGCCCTAGCTTTGAGCAGATTCATCACTCTGGAAATACTCTTCCAAATCAAGGATGGATTATGTCCCCCTTCTACCTGCCAACCATTTCTTCCCTTAAATACTTTTTTTTTTCTAAGCAACCATGGATCACTAAATGTAGTGAGTGCTCAATTTGGAAGAGAAATTCAGTGAATTTTAAATGCTGGAAAGCCTGAATTATCAAGGACTTCACATAAACAGCAGGCCTATACGTCTCTCTCTCTCTCCATAATTCATGTAAAATATTACAGACAATGTAAACCCACATGTGAGTGCCACGACCTGTGATGCTCATTGCCAAGAGCATGATGCATTACAATACTTTTCACAACATAGACCCTACAATGGTTGGAAAATATTTCCTCGAGGATTAAACTTAACTCAAATTTTATTCTCTTCAAACTAAGACGCTGCCTTGAATTGCAAAAGAACCAATTCTTTGATGAAAGCGCCTCTCAATTCACCTTTGCTATAGCCTTCCACGGCATAATACTATCGATCTGTTTTCATCAATGCGGTTTGACCTGTCTGCCGTGAAGCTTCGGCCTTTCTGCCTCTTTAACATCTACTTCCGAGTGAATTCACAGGGGGGATGCAATTTCTAGTTCCACCAGCAACTCGTCTAAGACCCCAGGAGCAGTTTTGTCTGCTGCTCAACCATCAAAAGCAACATTGATATACTCCCAGAGCATTTTATCCTGCAAACACATATCCAACCAAAAGTCAAGTAGCTAGATGTGATCAGCAATCATGAAGCATGAATTCACATGAATGCTACAAAAGAAATACACTTTGCAGCGCATACTAATACTTCTCCATTGTTCATCCCAACACATGTACAAAACTCAACATGCAAATCTAGCTCTCAAGCACACTATATAAACCTTTAACATGTCCAAAACCTCTAGGAAAAGGTTGTGGGAAACACCTCTACCCGTATGACTTTTGGGCATACAACAATATTTTCTGTACTCAAAGGTTTGTGATAGATGTCTATACTTTTTTTTTGATAAGTAAGCCAATCTTATTAGAGAAAAAGAAAGATGACAGTACAAGGGGCTATACTGACAACAACTAAAGCATACATGCTAGAAAACTAATAAAATCCGGAAAATCCACAAAAGTACAGCATAAAACCGAATTAGCCCAAAGAAAAAGAGAGTGCAATACAAAACCCCCCAGCCTAACCAAAGACTCCATCCTATCTTCGAAACATCTCCCATAAACACCACCAGATGCAAGCTGAGATCATCTTCCAAATGACCAACGCATTTGGATCTTCAAACTTCCTCCTCCAGCATCGCAACACATCCACCACCCTCCTAGGCATAACCCAATCATAGTTAAGGATACTCAGCACATTCCCCCACACTCCTCTGGCCATTGAGCAATGAAGAAGGATATGATCAACCGTTTCACCGTCACTCTTACATAAGTAGCACCACTCGGTCACATAGACACCCCTCCTTAAGTTGTCAATGGTTAAAATTTTCCCATGAGTGGCCTCCCAAACAAAGAAAGCTACTCTAGGGGGAACCCTATTCTTCCAACATAGACGCCAAGGAAAATCCGCATAGGATCCCTGATAATTAAACATTTTTGTCATTTTTCTTACTCTTAATATAGTGAGTTAAGTGAGTGTAAGTGTTAAACGAATGGAATTTCTTTAAGAAAAATGTTTAAGTATTTTTAGCATGTGAAATATCTCCTTTATCTTTAATGGGCTTTTGAAACCTAAATCACAGGCAAAAACACACCGGAGCTCAGTCCAGCCCAACTTCAATAAGGGTTCTCGCTCGAGCGGAGATCGAGCAGTGATCGAGCGCAAAGTCTCTGCCTGAAAGCATCCAAAAGCGCTCGAGCGTTTTTACGAGCGGACGTTGAGCGTAAAGCCTCTGTATGAAATCAACTCATGGCGCTCGAGCGGTGATCAAGCGTTGGTGAGGCGTTAATTCTCTGTCAAATTTTCTGTCTGAAAGAAGACAAGGGCGCTCGAGCGGAACATCGAGCGGGGGTTGAGCGCTGCGTATAATCTGCACTCGGGGCAATTTTGGAAAAGCAAATCAAGTTGGTTATAACAACTTGCCCAGCTGGAAAATACTCGACGGTTACAGTGAGCAACGGAATGGGCACTACGAAGGAGAGAAGCAAGGAGAGAATGGGGAACAACGAATCTGCTGAGGGGTTTGGCTATATATTCGGGTGTTTCTTCTGGTGGAGGGGTCTCCCTTTTTGGCTCTGTTTTCTTCTTTATTTTCACGTTTTTTTCCTTCTTGTTTTTCCATTCTCGGTTTTTCAAGTCTCGTAAGCAACATTTCATTTACAATGTTAAGGATTGTTTTCTTTAGTGGATTTTTACCTTTGAAGATGGTTGGCTAAGTTTTAATACTTGGGTTATGGGTTAATTACCTTTAGTTTCATGATGTTCTTGCCTCCTGTTGGATGTTCAATGTTCACCTGCTGAAACCGAGTGTTTGAAGAGAAATGTATTTTGAATAGCTTGATTCATTTCTTGTTTTGTTGTTGACATTAGGCACAGCAAAATCTTGATTTAGTTAAGTCTTTTCATTGACATATGTTATGTGATTTTGGTTGTTTGGAGAATGTTGATTAATAGCAGAAGAGTAACGAAAAGAAAGGTAGAACATGTAGAAACAAGGGTTAATGAACCTGTACCCCAAGTGTTTGTTAAAATTACTCTATTAAGTCATTTCTCTTTTTCCTTTTGATTAGATTTATTATTTTCGTTCCTCATTAATATTTTGATCTTCACACCTAAAAATACCTTCATCAACCCGATTTTCACATATACAGAAAACCCCAAAAATACTTTTACATAGTATTTTCTTTTCATTAGCAATAATAACTTACAAATACTTTGATACTCTTTTGTCCCTGTGGAATACGATCTTGGACTTATCCTTGTTACAACATGACACTTCTACACTTGGAAGCCTTTCCGTAGTCGCATCAAGTCCAAAAGCAAAGAATACAACGATTTAACAGAGAATACACCGTTCGTAGAACCTCTCCACAACATTTTATCCTCATTCCCACTCCTCCTACTCCACGAATACAGTAAAGAATAAAACTCCGAAAAAACATCCATCTCCCAATCATTAACCAACCTGTCAAAATGAACATCCCACACCACCACTTCAGACCCCACCTTCATACAATCAGCCACCCAAGCATCCTTCCTGCGGGCAATAGAATATAATAGAGGGAACTCTTCACTCAACAATCTATCCCCACACCATTTGTCATGCCAAAACCGAATTCGAGAGCCGCTCCCAACCACAAACCTTACGTGCTCTCTGAAGAAGTTCCACCCTCTACTAATGTTTTTCAACAGACTCACCCCATAAGAGCCCTGAACCACCAAAGTGCTCCAACCACCCGCCTCACGCCCATACTTCTCCGAAATGACTGTCTTCCACAAGCTGTCTCTATCAGAACTGAATCGCCAAAGCCACTTGCCAAGAAGAGCGCAATTGAACAAGGGTAGCCTTCTAAGCCCCAACCCACCAGCACGAATAGGGGACCCGTCGTTGATCTCAGGTAATATTGTTGATTTCTATTGCTCTTTGTATGAGGAGCCGTTTTTGTGGAGACCGACATTGGATGGTTTGGAGTTTGATTCCATTTATGAGGAGGAAGCATGTTGGATCGAGAGACCTTTTGACGAGGATGAAGTCACCGGGGTGGTTCGTAGCCTTAATGGTGACAAGGCTCCGGGGCCAGATGGATTCTCTTTAGCTTTCTTCCAGTTTTGTTGGGAGGTAGTCAAGGGAGATGTTATGGCTATGTTTAATGAATTTGCCTAGAGGGGTAAATTTGTTAAATGCGTGAATGCCACTTTCATTGTGCTTATTCCTAAGAAAGCTGGAGCAGTAAAATTGACAGACTTCCGCCCTATAAGTTTGGTTGGAGGGGTGTATAAAATTCTTGTCAAGGTGTTGGCAAATAGGTTGAAGATGATTCTTGAAAAACTCATTTCGCCTTCTCAGAATGCATTTGTGAGGGGAAGACAGATTCTGGATTCCGTCTTGATTGCTAATGAGTGTATTGATTTCTATACTATGAAAATATTATACTTAATTACTTTAAGCTGACAACCCAATTGCAATGCATGCTACCAATTTTGGCATCTAATACTCTATTGCTCTCTCGATTAAATGCATTCTATCTACTAAGATCTAATTGTTAAAATCATGTCATATGACCTATTTTTCTTCCATTTTAAGCTCAGATCTCAACCTAGAGGGTATATTGCAAATTGATGATGAGTTGGTGGCCATATTGCACTCATGTTTAGGTTTGAGGGGTTAACTATGTTTGCCTTGTACTATTGTACACAATAATGCTTGTCTAATTAAATTCTTATAAACGACCATGATTGAATCCTTCAAAATTGGCCAAAAATGTACTTATGAATTGTTAACTGCATCCTGCCATATAGTGTTAAAAATTTCTCAAGATTTATCGTATTGGCATACCCAGAATAAACAGTACCCATACAATACTTACACATTTATGCTTCAAAGACTATTGATGCTTGCTATGTAGTCTTAGAAAGAGAGAAAGAAAAGTTCCCTCAGGCTGAGCCTCAAACCAACTCTGCCAAGATGTAAATCCAACTATTTAGCATAGGCTACAGTAATTCCTTCTGCCATTCATTTTTATCTAGAACCATATCCTGAGTTCAATGATACTGGAACAGTGATCTCTTTATTAATTGCTTTCAACTGTCACACAACATGTTTTTAACGAAACTGAAATGAAAAAATTTGGCCAAATCCCTACTGCATAGGCGATAAGCAAAGGCAAGATACAAAAGTCTGTAAAGCAAAAAAATAATTTAAACATCAAGAGAATAATGGACATAAATATGCAAACATTAATAACAAATCATCCAAGGCATCATATAAAAGGCCACACCTCACCTGAGCTTAGATGAGCTGGACACATATATCTGCATGGGAAAACTGCCAATTCACCACAAGGTGTTGATTATCGTATCATCCGAATTCTAACTTTCAGCAAACTCGACTACTTATGAAATCCTTCATCAAGACTGCTTCCCTTTGACATGAGCTGCAATGTGGTGCCCTTGGTAATCCAGGCAGTCAATTCTGGTTTGTGTTCGAAACGATTAAAAGGATGTAGACTTCCATCCTCCAGGTGCGCACCGTACACAGAGGGAAGTCTAAGTGAAAGGAAACTATCTGGTGGTAAGATCACTCGGCATCCAAGACTGAACTGCAATTTTTGCTCGTGGTCCAGGATCGATTTAGGCAGGCATGATGGCTGCATTTAAGCAATTGCTATAATGTACGGACAATTAAACTTAAATCTACAAAAAGATCTAACCCAAGTTCCTAACAACAGAAACGTGCAGTGTGTGTATGCCAGAATTAACAAACTGAAAGTTTTCAACTGAAATAGTGGACAGCAGCATTTAATAAAAAGTTCAGGCCTAAGATGAACGAACCAAACCTTGAAGGGAGTTTATTGCCCCAAAAAAGTATATTCTAATACTAATGGCCAAGTGAAAATTAAAAAATCTTTGCTTACTCTAATGAGTCAAGAAGAGATGAATGATACAAGAAGTGTGCAAATAATAAGCATAAAGACTAATCCACGACTTCCAAGATTAACAGAAGAAAATGCTTCCATAGTGTCCAACATGTAAGCCATAACTTCAACAGAAATAAAGCAGGAAACAAAGTACAACTGTAGCTCCAATTTCTACTACTCGTACTCTTGGAGACTTCCAGAAAAGAAAACTACCTCAAGTAGTATTTGATGTATGTGAAGTTAAGCATGTTACAGTCAGAAAATGAAATATACCTCGAATTGTATGATAGGGGACGTTGCTAAAATGATTGGAAAGGGAGGTGTGACCTACAAGAAAATTCCATTTGTTAGATATTTAGTAATTAAGACGTAACCTACGAAGTAAAGCAAACTCCAAGAGACTCTAGTTTCTAGGAAAGTTTATTCATGGAACAAACAGACGGCATCATTTGTTCTCTGAATGTCTCTCCTATACATGGATAGAACTCTCAACACAGCTAATTCATCAAAAGACTATCCTCTAGATTAGTGTGCAACAACAGAAATCAATTGTCAATGAGGAAAAAGGCATCCTGACTTATTTTACTCTCTAAAGCACTAGAAGAAGGTAAGAGATGAGATATTCAGGATGAGTTAGATGTCCAAAATTGAATAAATTAATTCAAACAAGACATGGAGAATACAGAGAGCATCCGTCTCTCTCTCCTTGGCAGTGTAGAAGGTATTCAATTTGTCACCATGTTTTTCATTAAACAATATGACACCATTCCTATCATTTTTGTAGACAATTATTGTAGCAACTTATGCAAATAATTTCAGCTAGTATGTTTACAGGGAGAAAACACTACGGATCCTAGTAAACATTTGATCTCTTGTATTATACTTCAACCTTGCATATAATACTTGAAAATTCGACACTGAATGAAACAACCACTGTAAATGAACTCTCAAGGAAAGGGGACTTTAATCACCAGAAGAAAGCCCATATCTTTTTGGAGAGGAACTTGGGCAATGTAAGAAAAATGCACATAAGCAATTTTTTTGTACCAGAAAAATCCTTTGAAGCTGGGATATTGTGCCAGCGAACTTAATCTTTGGAAGACCCTTTTTGCTGGAAAGCCTGCAGTGTGGACAGTTCATGAAGATTGGTAAATTTCTATTCAGCATGGAGAAAGAACATCCCTCATCATCGAGGCCAAAAGAATGAAAGCCTGCTTCAATCTCTTTTACAAAGTTCGGCACTTTAGACGCACTGAGGGATGCCTGATTCTCTTCTTTCCCAGGGCCAGAGAACTGTGTCATTCCACCAAAATTTAGATCACCATTACCTACAAGCTCTTTCAACTTAATGACATTTTTCTCCCTATTCACAGTATTAGCAGGCATGAGTTTTGAGTTTCGATGACCTTTAACATGACCCCCATTTTTACCCAATTTTGAAGGATACACCACATTATAATCTGAAATTTCAACCGACGCAGCAATATGAGAGTCTTGAGGCAATGAATATGAGGATCCAAGTTCATTGAGATGCTCCGGATTCAGTAGGAAACGATGGCCATGGGGGCACTCATGCTCAAATCCAACATATGCTATTTCATGCTTCAAACAGCTGTACGGTTTGACTTTATCACCACCATTGACATTTACAGGAACTACATTACTGCCTATCTGCAAGAAGGGGTCACCATCTGTGCAGCCATTAGCATCCACGCCATTTAATGTTTCCTGAACAGATGCAAAATCTTGAGACTTTTGAGATCCATGATGGTAATCAGTTGCATGAACCTGTTCTACATTCCAATCTCTTGTCACACTTTGCTTAACCTTATCTGAAACAGATGAAGGTGGCCTCCTCTTCTGGAGAGGAGGAAATCCTGAATCTGCAGCTGCCGATCCAGCAACAACTGCAGAAAATGGTTTTCTCAAGGTAAAATTGGGAAGACCTCTACCAAAACTGATTTTATTGTCATCAGACTTGATGTTTTCTGAAGGTTTCCCTTGATGTGCACACCCGGTCTGCAAATCTTCAGAGTACAACTGTGCATTACTGGTTTTTCTGATATCTGTATCACCATTAAATTCAACCCTGGGGCTCATACTTGACCTCCTCAGAGAACTATGTCGCCCAACACTTTCTGGTAAACCGTATGGGCCTTTGCACGTCTCTAGAAATATGGTCCATCTCAAAAGAAACTTCTGAGTGGCAGAGAACCCACTCTGAAGCAAGCCTTTAGAAGGCTCATAGTACGTTGCACCCCCGACACGTATTAAACTCCATGAGGACAACTGAATAGGTCCTGCAATGCTTTCTTCTGGAAGCTGGAGAGCAGGAAGGAGCTTGTCACAGTTTGGAGTGCAATTAGACGTAATATTTGCTGATTTAAAATCAAAAGGGTCAGCTTGCAGCTGCCGTGAACGGCCACATGCACAAGCACGAAGGAATACATATCCGCTAGAATGTGGCTTTGCTCCAGCTCCTAAAAGTGACTCGTCAGTTTGGACATCATGCCTCTGGTGCATGCATGGCTTTCCGGTCAAACTAACAGCATCACAGAGCTGCCTTCCAGATTTCCATATAGATGCACATTCATCTTCCAACTTTTTCGCAAAAAGTTGCACAGCAGGTCCCTTCACCATTGAGCAAAAAGCATGCAAAGATTTCTCCAGATGAGCCTCATGAAGAGAAGTTTGATAACAAGCAGGCAAATCATTTAAGTAAACCTCTTTGGCAGCTGGAAGGGCTCTTTCGCACCACAAAGTGGAAAATTTTGTGTTTAGTCCACGACCACATTCTAACCAAGATACTGCAACATCTAGAAGCTCCATCTTTCTTGAACTAGATCCTTCAACCTGCGGTGGAGCAGTGCTCCGTAGTCGAGGTTTTTTTCTGGTAATTTCAGCTTCATCTATGCACCCACCTTTACCATAAAGCACTCCTTGCAAAAGTAGTTGACTAGAAGATAACCAAATTTCCAGAGTTGGAAGTTCAGGAGTGGTAAATGTCTTTCCAGAAGCAACTGAGGCAGCAGCCGCAGCAGCAGCAACAGCAACCATACCAGCACCAGCTGCTGAACCACTGTTGGTACTAGTAACCAGGCCCCCTCTGCCTCTTAAAATATCAGACTGCCGGCAAATGAACTCCTTTATGGGTAGTATATCCTCTTTGCTCGCACTAGGACCATGGGTTTCAAGCAGAAGAAAATCTGACGATGCTTTCCCATTCAAAACATCTTCCACAAGGCCAGTGGCAAACTCAAGAGATTCACACCTCTGAATTGTAGACCGATCTACCAGTGCCACTGCCCTCGATGCATCAAGTGAAAACAAGGATGCAGAACTTAAAGAAATCCCACTTCTTGAGCCAGGATGACTTGTTTCAGAACCTGAAAGTGTTCGGCATTTCTTAAGTAAAAAGCGAATCTGTGCTTCAAGAGACGACTGCAGTTTCTTCCTAAAACCACCTTCAGATTTACTCACAGGGCGTGCAAGCACCATAACAGAACCAGAACTTTTAACTGGAATGCTTGGTCTTGCTATACTGTTCATACTAGAAGATTGATTAAGAGAGGAGGTATCTGTTGACTCCTCCACATTAGAACTTGGATTTGCAACATCTGACAAATCATCAACAAAAACAAACAATATGACCGGAGTACACTGTCCTGGAAACAAAGAGGTATAAGAACCTAAACCTGACATGAGAGAAATAGATGAAGCATTGCGATTCGAGGTGCCACCACTTCCGCTTGGAGAAGGATTGTTGGAGGAGGTGGTTGATGTGGTAGGTCGTGAGGATGATGAAGAATGTGGCCTAGATGACAGCGAGGGTGTAGTTCGGGATCTTACAAATGGAGCCAAAGCATGCTTGGCAGCTTGTAAAACTCGAAATTGTTTCAAAATTTGAGTATCAAAGCGTGATCCCTCTTGAATGTATATTATTACATGGCAAACCTGCATGCATTGCTAATTGAACTAATGAGCAGATATTCCACTTGGTAGACTACATTATCAACAAAAAAACAAACATAATACATAAACACATCAACCAAGAACCCAAAATACTTGATCTTGGAGGCTCTAAACAACTTCAATGTCGTTGAAACCCAACCCCCCACCCCAAAATAGCACTTTGTTCTTGATTGAATGCAAATAACACAGAAATAGGACGAAGTTTAAAAGAAATGACAAATTCCTGGTAATTTCTTTCAATTGAAAACCTCTTTGTTGCTAATGAACTATTCTTCTGTGTTGCTAACACAGGTGCTTGTGTAACATACCAATCAAACGGGGGAAAAAGTCTGTATCAACAAAATTTGTGACATTCATTTTCCGAATCTAAGGAACTCTAAAACCTGCCTATTTATTACTGAACAAACTTCAACCATATTAACCACTACAAGGAATGCAACTTAAAACAAAGTATCACTCTAAAAGTTATGAAGGGGATCAGAACTTGCTATAGAACAGAATGAGTACATCGTATTTTCCTCAAAACACTCAACAAAATTTGCACCAGTGGTCTTAAGAGCCCAATGGGTAGGTCTGTTTGTCTTAGCTTCCGTTACCCTCTTTAATCTTTTACCAAATTGATTAATAAGACAAAAAGACCGGATGGAAAAGAACGACTCACGGTGAACATGAAGAGCATCCCCTGTAGATCCCCGCAGTCGTGCTCCTCAATGGCCGAAACGAAACACGACCCCGCCTCCAACAGGCGATCTACTGCGGGGCAGCGCATTGGAGAAAACTGCAAAAATAAAATCCCCTTCTTTTGGTCGTGATAGTAGCTGATTCTCCTATACTTGAACCACTCCCTCACCTCTTCTTTATCTATTGGGCACAAGGGCTTGTCCAGGTCGCCGGAGCCGAAGATATTGGAGTCGATGACGCGGTTGATGAGCCCGGTGGAGTGGTTCGGTCTTGGGGAAATGAAGCCGACAACGACGACGCCGTCCGGAGAGCGATGTTGTGATGAAGATGACGGTGACGTATCTGGAGGAGGGAGAGGGTTTTGGATGGGAGCGGGTGTAAGAGAAGAGGGTGGGGGCCGAATTAGGACCCGCATGGCCGAGGGGTTGGAGTTAGAAGGGTCCATATGTATGGAAAAGCGCGATTTTGGAGTGGCTGGCTTATTGCTTTAGGTTCGGACTTCCATGGAAAAGAAAGAGATTTGCTTTCTGGGTTTGGGGAAGGGCTCAGACGGTTCTACCAGCCCTCGCCAATTTTCGAAATTGCAAAGACCAAGCAAAGAAATGGCACCAACCTGTGTCAAGCTTTTCGCAATACCAGCAATAATGCCTCCTGGTATCAGCTTCTGCCCTTTGAACAACACACCCAGTTCCAGACGACTCGTTAGAGACACTTGACGCTTTAAGGTCGCACTGAATTTAGTGCAAAATTATGTCGTCGAATGTCCCCCTGCTGCTCATATCAGCATTACCCTTCTCTCTTCCGGATCGAACCCCTGATCTCAAGACTCGCATGGATCCGAAATTTTGGGTAATATTCTCAAAATTTTGAGAATTTTTTAAATGTTAAAATTTATTGGGACATGTAAAAAGTTTGAAATATATACGTAAAATTTGAAAAATTTGAAATATATTTATTAGAGTCCAATTATTTGAATTTAATAATAAAAAATTTATTACATAATTTTTTATTATTATAATATTTATTAAAAATCTTTTCACTTTTTCACTGATTTTCATACCATATTTTTACTTTATAATATTTTTAAAGTTTAATACCTAAAATTTTCACACTCAGGCATCCCCTTTATTTTATTAACAATTTTGAGACCACAAAATTTTAGACAAATAAACATGTCCAATTATATATATTTAGGTCATATATAATATGACGAAGAACTAAAACTTTGAACCCCAATTTTATCATGTTACACCTAAATTTTATGACTTGGAATTGAATAATTAAGATTATGTTTGGTTTAGTTTTGTAAATATCTTTTGTGTTAATTTGTTTTTGAAAGTAGTTTAGATTATCTTAAATTAATAAAATATTTATTAAAAATTGTTAAAATTTATAACAAAAAATTATCAAAAATTATTGGAGTTTGTAAAATGTATAATACATTTCTCTTTATCTTATCTTACACCTAAATTTTATGAACTGGATTCGAATAATTAAGAATTTTTTAGTAATCTCTAGTTTTCAAAATTTTAAATTTAAAAATTAATAAAATAATAAAACAATAATTTAAATAAATTTTTATATTTATTTTGATAAAAAGTTGGATACGAAAAAAGTAAGATTATTTTATTATGTTAACACTTTGAAAATATTGAGAATCAAGAAAATTATTAAATTATCTTATCTTCTTAACAAATTAATTTGAAAATTTTCATACAAATAACAAAATTGCTTAGGCTAAAAAAAAAGTCAATACTAATAGACTTATGTTTCAAAAAAGAGATTTAAGCTAAATAAAATATTATTTACTTTCTCTGTTGTAGTTATTATAGGGCTTCGTGAGATAATACCACTAAAACCCACAGACGACTATTATAATAATCTTCCCAACATGGAATTAGTAACTCATTGTCCCCACTCACCGCTCGCCAGAAGTTTCGCCACTCGCCAGTCTCGCCCATTATCTTCTATCAACCATTCAAGAGTCAGTCCCCAACACAAGGAAATGCAAGCTGCAATAGTAGCCATGGCCGCCCAAATCATCATCATCTCTCCTCCACATTTGTCCCCAAACGCTTACCACTCACCAACCCTCCTCCGCTCCTCCTCCTTCCTACACGGCACCTCCCTTAAGGTCCCCCGTCAGTCGCTGGCGCTCTCAGTCTCCGCCAAAGCAAGCACCATCGTCGCCGCCACGAAGAAAGCGGTAGCCGTTCTCAAGGGCGCCTCCAATGTGGAAGGGGTTGTTACGTTGACCCAAGAAGAAGACGGTTTTTCCTTTTCATTGCCCTCTTTCCATTTCAACCTATTAAGAGTATTTTTACTTCTCGTGCTCACCTAAGATTATACGCAGATATTATAGAAGCAATATTCTTGAGTTGTAATATTGTATTCGTGAGTCTTAATTGGAGAGGTTTCTATTTTTTGGATGTTTTTATTCACAAGAGTATTTGTATAAAAATTTGACAAAACAGTGCGTTATTCAGGAATATTGCAGCTTAAGATCAAAATTTAGAACCTTCATCTGCGAAGATAAAAGCATTTTTCTAGTACTTGTATTAGTAGGCTCATATGATCTTTATTGCAACTGGGTGTTGAAAGACGGGACGACATCGAGTAGAATGAGTTTAGTAGTCATATGTGGTTTGGTTGAGGAGCATTTTGATAGTTGCAAACATGGAAGGAGGCCAATTTTTGGACTCAAACCGTAGTTTTATGTTCCTCGCTTCTTTTTTTTTATGGTTATGGACTAGAACCATAATTTTTATCTCTTAGTTATACTTATATATAGGTCCCACAGCTGTCAATGTTCGTGTTACTGGGCTTACTCCGGGGCCTCATGGGTTCCACCTAGTAAGTGATTTTGTTTTATCATATATATAGGTTGTTTCGAATATCAAAGGGACTCTGAATTGTGTTGTAACTTTTTCTTCTTTTTCATGTAGCATGAGTATGGTGACACAACAAATGGGTGCATCTCAACAGGTAGGACCTGACTGTGTTTCAGGTTCAAAAAATAAAATTTAGGTCCACACAATGATGCATCATAAGTCTTAGTCCTATGATGATTTTATACTAATCTTTTCTTGCAAATGTTGACCTATAGGAGCACATTTCAACCCAAACAAGCTGACACATGGTGCTCCTGAGGATGAAGTCCGTCATGCGGGTGACCTGGGAAACATAGTTGCCAATGCCGATGGTAATTTAGTCGTTAATGTTTCTTAATCTTTTTGAATCCCTACTTTGAGATTTTGTTTCACAACTTCTGGTAATACAGGGGTGGCAGAGGCAACAATCGTGGATAGCCAGGTAGCGCTTACTTGCTTGCTTAATTGAGTTAGACTTTGTGTTTGTCTTTTGGGTACTTATTTACTTTGGGTGTGGCCATGATGTTTGTCTTTCGAATCTTTTTCCTTTCGTATTTGTGATTGCTGTTCTTTTTAGTAGTATTCAACAATGTAATATGGCTAAAATATGCAGATACCATTAAGTGGTCCAAATGCAGTTATTGGAAGAGCCTTAGTGGTTCATGAGCTTGAGGACGACTTTGGAAAGGGTAAGTTTTAATTCATTATCTGGTGCATGAAATTTGCTTCTTTGGATGCAGTGGAAATTCTCACTTGAAGTCTGATAGTCTTATGCTATGTTTGGAAGTTTGATTAAGCAAGAAAGCGTCTCTCATCCTCTCATTATGCTTTTCCAAAGGCTATTTGCATCGAGCCTCATAGCGGAAGTCATTGAACATTTGTAGGCCCCTCTCTTCTGTCTCAGAGCCTCTATTTGGCTCCATAGGTCTCCTTAGCAAGAAGCAACAACCATTCATCAAATAGGGATTGGTCGAAATTGCTTAATAGTGACCTACTTTATTATTCAACTTTACTCAAACAATTGATTCAGTGGATTTGCTTGAAATGCGAATTATTTTTCTTTTTCTTTTCTAGGATAATAATTGAGAAGATAAAACAAAATCTACGGTAGACCATATGGTCTGATTGATTTGATCTATATTGTTACCTTGATCTGGATTCTTGTCTTAGATGTACTAGTATTTGCATCTGACTTGTTTTCAGTGAAGTGTTTTTTATCCAAATGGCTCTCTTAATAGTTAAAGTGTTCATGACATCCTTGAACTGCCTTGTTTTTACTAGTATGTGTTTCGTTTTTACCTCCCCTTATTCTCACTTGGCTATTCATCGGCAGGTGGACATGAACTTAGTCTGACCACTGGGAATGCAGGTGGAAGATTGGCATGTGGTATGAAAAGATTATGAATTTTCTTTTTCTTTTTTATGCTCATCTCTTATTTTCCTGCACATCCACTTTTGAAAGACAATTATCTCTTGGACTTTTTCCCTCTTCACTTAATATTGCAAGGTTCAAGCATGTCTATCATATTGACAGCAAGTCTTCCGAAATATTGGTTATCTGCACCATCTATGGATTAAATCCCTTTGACTAAATTCACTAATTTTATAATACCTGTAGAATTGAATTGATGGAATTGATTAATAGGATGATATAGCGTTGATTCCATCTGATGTGTACAATCAATTATAATATTTTTGTTTTGAATATCATAAAGATCGCACTGTCCACGCTGTTAGTCTACGCCAATGCCCTTTCAAATTCCCACATATTCTCGTGTGTTGTAATTACAACCCTATGTTCTTTGTTCCTGGTTGGTGTATGTGCCATGTCATTTTGGGGTTTCTTAGGTCCTCTAAAGGGAAACAATCTGGTCATGCCTGATATAATTATTTGTTTTCTGGGACTTGTGCACGAGACCTTCAGATTTCTACAATTTTAGGTTGAAAGTTGATCTTTGAAGTGGTGTTATGGTAGTAGCACACGGCAAACATCAGACTTCAGCATGTTTAGTTTGATCTCTGTATGTTGGGCTTTCCAAATTTTCAGGAAGTTGATTTTAGCTATTGTCTAGAAACTAGTAGATCTGTTCCTAAGTGTCATATTTGTCATTACCATGCTGTTATGGATTTCAGAATGTCATTCACATAAATGATGCATTGAATTCCTGTATTCAACATAATACTGCAAATTGTAGAACATGAGATGAAGGATGTGGTTGTATCTGAGGAAGAAAGGCAATCTTGCTGATCTTCCAAGTTAAGTTTCATTCTCAAAATTCCCAAGAAGGTTGGGCCGGGGAGGATTAGAAACAAATCATAATTTTTCTGATGTAATCTTCAACATTGCAATAAGAGCATGTGAGCAGGATTTTAGGATTACTACAATTTGTTGTTTTCTGCGAGTTTTGGACATTCAGAAAATTTTCTCCAAACCATGATAATGTGTACCTGGCTCTGATAGTGAAGAAACACGGATTCTTTTGACAAAAATGACGGCATGCATGTTTCTTCGTTTAAATTAACTTATGTGGATAAAGGTTTGACATTATAAATCATCAGTCAGGAATATGGTTGAACCCTTAGACATATGAAATAAATGTACATGGATATTCTTTTTTAGGCTGACAATCAAATGGGAATTTCATTTTGGAATGTTTGAGCAAGACAACCTTGTCACGTGACACTGCCTAATGTAAAAAGTACTTTTGTTAATAATACAACGTGCTTGTGCGATATTTGTCCGGCATGCCTATTGTCAGATTTGTGTACATAGAGTCAAGTGGGAGCAGGTTCTGTGGCCCTGCACCCAAAGCTCGAAAACAATATCCTTCCATATGGAGTACATTTAATTTATAAGCTCATGATTCTTTTAGATAGAGATTCTCACCGTAAAGCGCATATGATATCGGAATTCTCACACATTAGGGGTGGACAATTTACCCGATACCCGACAGCCCAATCCATTCCGACCTAGTCAGGGCGGGTTTGATCAGGTTTGGGTATAATATGCTAACCCAATTGAAACCCGAACCCGACCCATTTAAAAGTAAAACATGTCGAATTTCTTTTACCCTTAACGAAACGGTGTGTTTCGCTAAGGGTTTAATCCCCCCCAAGGCCCAGCCATCGACATTTTCCCCAGCCCCGCGACCTTCCCCTCTCACGCCCCACACACCGGCCGCCGTCCTTCCCACTGTCTCTCCGTCTCTCTCACTGCCATGCCCCTAGCTCTCTCTCTGTCTCTCACCTGCCCTGCCCCTAGCTCTCTCTCCATCTCTCTTAGTTTCACTGTCTCTCCTTCTCTCTCACTGTGGCCTTGCCCTGCCCATTAACCCCGAACTTGAGCCGGACCCGCTCCAGCTCGGGGTTCCACCCCATTCGGGGTTGGGGTCGGCTCAAAATTTTCGACCCCGAACAACAATGTCCTGTGTATCAGGGATATAAGGCACTGCCTTCAGTGGAATATTAACAAAAGAAGAGAAATAAGAACTTGGGAACATCATGTGAGATATACATTGAGAAGCTTTCTTTTTTTAAGGTGTAGACACAATTGATATAATCTTTACTATTTATGTCCTTTGAACACTTCCCGTCTACAGTGGTTATTTTTCAGGATTTGCCATATGGGTTGAATATCAAGATATAATTATTGTTTTGCATCGCCAAATTGCGTCATTTTAAGCTTTCCTGGCTGTTCTCAGTGTGATAAGGTCTATGACAGGTGTGGTTGGTTTGACTCCCGTGTAATGGCGCCCCTGGCTTTGAGAGCAGTCTGTCTGTGGTATTCGCTGTGTGCTTTCATCCAGTTTGGCATATAGAGCAAATTGTTACAAAGTCACGAGTGTAATATCATGGAGATTGCTGGTGTTTGTTTATGCATTGCGAATGTGGAGCATGTTATTTATGTAGGGATGCATGACTCCTGGATTCACAATGTTTTGCTGTCTCCTACCATAGCTATGCTATATTAATCAATGAATAAGGTCTTTTCGTAAGTGTATTGTAATGTCTGTAACAATGTTCGCTCGTTCTGCTGGTTGAATTGTCTAGGCCGTACCATATTCACGCCACTTTAGTTTTTCGTACAAACAAGACAGAATAAAAGATTCATGCATCTTCCACCACTTGCGTCCTGGATATCTATAATTGTGCAGCTACAAGAGCATTCCTCGTCAATGCTTGTATAAACTTTCTTTTCCTCCAAACAATATGTATGTTTTGTTTTTGGTTCCGCATATATTTGATTAGAAAATTATTGTTCTACCCAAATAAAAAAATAGACAAATATGGAGTGAAAAGCCAATATCCCTTCTGCAGGATAAATCGAACATAAGAGGTGGAGGCCGAGACCCACTCATGGGAATTCAGAAAACAGCTTTGCACTTCATTCCCCTTAGGGGCCAACCTGCTTTTATTCATTACTAATTAATTAAAATGTGGAATGCTAATCATTAATCCATGGTTTTGGCAGAAAAAATTGGCCGCGGATTTAAAATCTATATATATATATATATATATATATGAATTGGTCCTTAATTTTAGCTTTGCTAAAAGGTGGTGTCATTCTATCGAGGTTCCTATCTATATACCTTGAAAAAGACGTGACACATTTTACGTATCTAAAAGAACATTTGATGGGTACTTTTTGAGCAAGGAGAGATGTTTATGACGAAAAATAAAATTCACAAGCCAAATCTAACATTAATATTACGAGTTTAGATTCCCACAACATCAGCAAGATCAAGAGAAATTCATCCAAAATAATAACAAATAGGGAAAAATTCATTTTGCACCCCCGAACTTTGGGGACATTTCTAAGGTGCATCCACTTTTATTCATTTCGTTACATTTAAATATCAAACTACCCGTTTCCATTAAAAAACACCCTCCACCTCAAATGACCGTTACATCTGACGGCAAACGCATCACATGACATCCACATGACTAAGGTTATGTTTGTGTTGTAAAATTTTTGGCATTGGATTTAGTGTTGGTATTGGGTTTAGTGAAAAAGTGAAGAGAGGTAATTTTTTATATTTTTTTATGGGAGAGAGAGAGATTATATTGTAGTATTTTATTGAGAGTTGGTGAAATATTTTGTGAAATTTTTATCACAAACGCACCCTAATTATAATGCGAACTTCTCGTTTTGCCCTTCTTTAATGAATATAGACGTTAAGCTACTCCCCCACCCGACAAACAACTATTTCCATTTGAAGCTTTCGAGCCCTAGCGAGCTCCAACGACAAGCAACCTTCGTGCTCCAATGACAAGCAACCTTCGTGCTCCAAGGACAAGCAGGATGGCGTCACAGTAGTAAATATCGAACTTCTGGTGGCTTATTTTGCTTCTTCCTGCATATTTTCTTAGGCTCCTTCGTTGCTCCATCTCCATCACAGGGTTTTTCAAAATCCTAATGGCCAACTGTCTAGAAAAAGTTATCTCATAATCTTTTTTTGAACCTTAGCTGTGATATAGCGTGAGATCGTTAGAGACCTCAGATCTCGGCCATTGGATCACATGGAAAAAATATTTTCCATTAACTCTCATATATTCATATATTTCAAATTTTAGGCTTCTATTAATTGTGATAATGTCCATTAACATATCACAATTTACTCTCGAATATTTGAGATTGATTTGTGAAATCCTTTTTGCTAACAATTATCAGTAATGGGTCATGGTCCAGGTCAAACCGGAACCGAATGACCTTCATGGGTTGCCACTTGGGCTGTTGATCTCCAATCTTCTATAATATTTAGATCTTGTTGATCTCACACCTTGAGTCTTTGATTTCACAATAAAGCAGCTAAAATATTCAGTCTCCTTCCTTTCCACGTCTCACAGCTGTTACAGGGTTTCTCAAAGTCTTAATTGCCAACTATCTAGAAAAATCTATCTTATAATCTTTTCCTGACTTCTTGCTGTGATATATCATGGAATCGTTAGGATCAAATGAAAAAATTATTTTCCATTAACTCTCTTATATTCATATATTTCGAATTTTAGGCTTCTACTAATTGTGATCATGTCCATTAACATATCACAATTTACTCCCGAGTATTTGAGATTAATTTGTGAAATCCCTTTTGCTAACAATTATTAGTTTATGGCTTAAATGCACCCCATGCCACTGGGGTATGCGGAAAGAGCAAATATGCCCCTAAGGTAAACAAAGTCATTTTCATAACCCTGAGGTAAACAAAGTCATTTTCATACCCCTGAGGTATACTTTCAGGAGCAAATATGCCCCTCCGTTATATGCCGTTTGAAACTCTAACGGTAAATGTTGACGTGTCAAAATTAGACACGTCAGCACCAATAAGACGATGACACCTGGCATTTTCAAAAATTAAAAAAAAAACGAACAGAGAACTGGGGTTTAGGGTTTAGGGTTTAGGGGTGGCCGAGCCCCCTTCGCCGCCGTGAGGGGTGGCCGACAGGGGCCACCCCGACGACGGGGGAGCCCAGATCTGGGCTCCCCCGTCGCGCGAGCCGCGCGCCGCCAGGGGTGGCCTCAAGCCACCCCCGCGGCTCCCCTGCTCAGGGGTGGCGCGAGCCGCAGGGGTGGCTGGTAGCCACCCCTCGCGGCGGCGAAGGGAGCCCCGCTGGGGGGTTCTCCCCCAGTTCTCTGTTCGTTTTTTTTTTTTTTAATTTTCAAAAATGTCAGGTGTCATCGTCTTATTGGTGCTGACATGTCTAATTTTGACACGTCAGCATTTACCGTTAGAGTTTCAAACGGCACATAACGGAGGGGCATATTTGCTCCTGAAAGTATACCTCAGGGGTATGAAAATGACTTTGTTTACCTCAAGGGCATATTTGCTCTTTCCGCATACCCCAGGGGCATGGGGTGCATTTAAGCCTTAGTTTATTTATCCTTCCACCATACTATATTCCACATGAGTCAATAGGACTAGAATCATATCACCGATTAAGTCCCTAACTCATATAATTCTCAATTCACGATCTGTAACTCGTTGGACTATCAATTGTTTTCAAAATAATTTCACAAATAAATATATAATATATATATTAATTTCGAAAAACATTTTCACCAAATACCATTGGCCAATGGATTATTTTCTAGTCCAATCCTATACAGATATATTTAATATATTACCTCCTTAAAGAGATTGGTTGATTCCTTATTTCGCATTTATACAAACCTACTTATTATGTACAAGACCCAACGTTATTTGGAATATTTGACCTAGAAAGATCATCACCAAATGACTTCGGTCAAAGCACAAGTACACAACAAATAAATCCATATAAACCTCTCAGGTCTAAGGATAAAATAAACCAATTGTGCTGAATACCTTCTCAACATTAGTGATCAATTCAAGAAGGTATTCATATTTTATCTCGTTCAGTGCATGTACACATTACACCTACTCGTTTGCTTAAGGTCACTCATTGACGAAGTCCATCACCATATTAAATATAGGCACAACAAGTGTAGACCTATCGTACATCAATATGTACATCGGTCTAGAACAAAACATCAAGTGAACAAGGAACCAAAGAGTCATACTTCCTGCCTTTGATTCATTAATCATTGACATGACTTTGTTACAATGTCACTCAATAATATCTATGTAATATCTTATCTCACATCATATTACCCACAAATAAATATAAACACGTGACATCTAAATAACTATTGTTCAGATAAATGATTTTTAGAGCATTATTCTTTCAATATCCCACTTGCACTAAAAACATTCATACATGTATCTCATACCCACGTACATCCTTTCTATCTATTATGTCTTATAGCGGTGGAGTCATCAATTCTAAACTGCTTACAACTCCTCCAACTCATGTACCTTTACCCAAAAATATATGTATTTATACATCCCTGAACAGTCTGTAAATACACAACTCTAAGCATCAACATCAACGCTTAGTTCTTCTCAAGAAGTTGAGAATATGCTTGACCCCTGTCCAACATTTAGGTTGCGTTTGCAACAAAATTTTTTACCTCTATTAAAATTTTAACACAATAAAAAATTCAAATATAATCTCTCTCTCCCCATCAAATCATTACTTTTCACTATAATAAATATAAAAAATTATCTCTATCTTCACTTTTTCGCCAAATCCAATACCCTAAAACTTTAACTCCCCAAAATTTTACATCTCAAACACACCCTTAGAGCTTTTGATAAATCAACATCTACTCATATAACTGACTACTTGATTAATTTCTGGCCTTATCCCTCTCTACTTGGAGTGATGAAATTATGTCCAAAAGGTAAAACACTTCCTTGGCATCCTGCAAATCATCCATTGCCAGCATTCATCAACATAGTCCCAAAGACCTCTTTTTCTCGGTTACCAATAACTTGGTTCCAAGAATATGGAACATTTCCAAACGTCTGTGACAGATAAATTCACTCTGACGTCATTCCAATTGAGTAATATATTATTAATATAAAGAATCAGAAACAATATTAAACTCCCACTGACTTCTTGTCAATACAAGTCTCATCCATGTTTTGTGAAAAATCAAACAATTTGATTATTTCATCAACTTGGATTTCCAGCTAAGGCACCTGAGTTCTGAACTTTTCAGACTCATTAGTAGGTTCAATAATATGACTTTTTCTATTGATCTTATATGCTCCTTTTATTAGCTTAGCTGACTGTTTCATCAAGAACTGTCACGCTTTCGCCTATACTTGGGCCATACTCCTTTAAAATAAATATTCCTACGGGCAATTACCAATTGTTCACTTAACAATTATCAAATAATATCTAGTGAACCTTTTTGGGTAAAATCCCAAAAATGCAGGTAATAGTTCTGTGCTTATCTCCCACTGAAAAATATCTCATAAAGTTCAGTTTCACATTTTTGCAACATCATTGTGCCTTGATGTAACAAGGGAATTAACTGAGATATGATGCTTCCATCTCCAAGATGAGCTTAAAACTAATCTAATTATCTGAGTATCTTGATACTCACTTCCAGTTGATTTTCCACTTTAGTCTGTCATTTCTTGAACTTTTCAAAAATTCAGACTCATGATTCATCAGGTACCGTTAACTGTAATTTGAATGACCATCACTAGAAGTGATAAAACAAGATAAAATATCCACTGGTTAAGTGTTTAAAATCACCACATACATCAGTTGTACACCAACTCTAACAATTCTGTACCTCTAACTCCTTTTACCTTAAAGGATTTCTCAGTCATCATTGGATCATATCTTGATTACCATGACCAAGTGTCAGATGCCACAAACAAGTGAGATTCATATCTCTCTCCCTTTTAGTGTTGCATAACTGGTATCAACATCTTTCTCAATATTATTCAAAGTTCAAAACTTTTCAAAAATAATACGACTATCAATAATAGTGCCAGATGTAGTAAACACTTTTAATTTAAATAATTGAAATAACATTTCTAAAAATTTATTGCACATATAAAGATAGTCATAAAAACAAAGTTTTCCTTTTTATAAACTCAGAAAAAATAATTCCATATGGAAGTCGCTGCAACGCTTGCAATCATCTCCATATTCTGCACAATTTTTCCTTTAACTTAATATCCCAGTTTCTTTAAACTCATGCAACTTATTGCAAAAGTGAGATATAATGCCGAAATAGACACACCAACAATAACAATTTAATGGGCAATACATTAAATTTGAATTTAATGATATGTATACCTTCAGTAAGATTCCCTTTTTCAACACAAAACTTGGCCTTAGTCCATAATCATCACAGGGTATAAGTAACGAATAATAAATATCCAAAAACATAGAAATCAATTCACATGTATATATAATATAAATCCACTAGCTTCAGGTTTTCGAATAACTAATGGTACCTCCCACTATGACACATCAATCAAATAAAATACCCGAATATAACAATTATATTATGTGTCACTAGTAGGCATCAAGAACTTTTACCTCATATGCACTTGATCCAATTTTAGTACCCATAGACACATCTTGTAAAAGCGAATAATAATTATCCATTATGAATTCATCTCATGTTATATACTAATAGCATGTAATTATTCATAATTCTAGATATTCCTCTTGGCCACCAAACAAACACAATATTCACTATTTTAGCGTACGTGTTTATTTGGTTAAGGGCAACCATCATCTAAATGAGATGTACTTTTGAAATGGGTCAACACTACTATTTTAGTCAATACCCCCACTCCTCATACATCCTCACTTATCTTCCAAAGAAATAAACGAGACAAAATATAAAATTAAGAAATTGGAGTCCCCTATTTTAGTTTCATCCAACCTTCAATAAAATAAAATTCTCATTTTACCAACAATGGGGTGGTCATGAGATTAATTTCCTATAAACAATCACATTTAACCCTTGCATTTCAAATTTTAGAAATATATAAATATATTTTTTGGTTGACTCGCTCAAACCGGGTTGGTCAACAGATTTGGCGGGTCAAACCAAGTTGACCCGTTGACTCACTGAACTGGGTCCAACCCATTCAGTAATGGATCATGGTCCAGGTAAAACCCAGACCGAATGACCTTCATGGGTTGCCACTTGGGCTGTTGATCTCCAATCTTCTATAATATTTAGGTCTTGTTGATCTCACACTTTGAGTCTTTGATTTCAAAATAGAGCAGCTAAAATATTCTGCCTCCTTCTTGTCCACGCCTCACAGCTGTTACATGATTTCTCAAAGTCTTAATTGCCAACTATCTAGAAAAATCTATCTTATAATCTTTTCCTGACTTCTTGTTCTGATATATCATGGAATCGTTAGGATCACATGTAAAAAGTATTTTCCATTAACTCTCTTATATTCATATATTTCGAATTTTAGGCTTCTACTAATTGTGATCATGTCCATTAACATATCACAATTTACTCCCGAGTATTTGCGATTGATTTGTGAAATCCTTTTTGACCAAGTATGGTGGAAGGATAAATTTCGAAAAACATTTTCACCAAATATCATTGGCCAATGGATTATTTTCTAGTCCAACCCTATACAGATATATTTAATATATTACATCCTTAAAGAGACTGGTCGATTCCTTATTTAGCATTTATACAAATATTCTTATTATGTACAAGACCTAACGTTATTTGGAATATTTGACCAAGAAAGATCATCACCAAATGACTTCGGTCAAAGCACAAGTACACAACAAATATATCCGTATAAACCTCTCAGGTCTAAGGATACAATAAACCAATTGTGTTGAATACCTTCTCAACATCAGTGATCAATTCTATAAAGTATTCATATTTAATCTCGTTCAGTGCATGTACTCTTACATTAGACTCACTCGTTTGCTTAAGGTCACTACCTTAATGACGAAGTCCATCATCCTATTAAATAGAGGCACAACGAGTGTAGACCTATCGTATATCAATATGCACCTCGGTCTAGAACAAAACATCAAGTGAATAAGAAACTAAAGAGTCATACTTCGCCTTTGATTCATTAATCATTGACATGAATTTTCTACAATGAATAATATCTATGTAACATCTTATGTCACATCATATTACCCAATAAATAAATATAAGCATGTGACATCTAAATAACTATTATTCAGATAAATAATTTTTAGAGCATTATTTTTAGGATGTTTGACATTTTTGGGTTAAGTAATATTCTTGGGTCGACTAAAGCAACTGGGTCGAGCCAATCCTTCGGTTCTGATACGGGAGATTCCTTAACTAAATCAGCCAGATCTTCTTCCAAGAGACGTCGAGTATCTTCCACTCCGAGTCCGAGATCCACCCGGTTCTCGAAAGTAGTCACCAAAACTCCAAATGCGAAGATTATAGCCCCAACTGTCGGGCCTTCCCAATCATTGCAAGCCTCAACAGTCGGGCCTACACAATCGTTGCATGATACTGCTATAAATCTGATTTTTGACTGGTTTTTTTCAGTTAACTCGCCATTGTCCAAATCCAAGCACCACTACAAGAGATTTGGTCACTTGCGGCGAACCCACAAGCGACCACAAAATTCCTGTCCCCAAAGCTGCATATCAGTGACTTGTTTCCTTTTGTTGTCGCCCAAAAATTAAACTAACGACAAGCGCCCATAACGTCGTCAAATATCGTTGCTATTTCACTTTATTCCTCTTAGCCCCCTTTCAAATGCTAAACAACGACAATTTCCTACAGATATTGCTACACACTAGGTCGCTGCAAATCACCTCTCAATACCAACAATTAAAAACCCGTCGCTGCTCATAACTATTTCGGCGAACGAGGCTACCCGTAGAAAGCATTGAAACTAATTTTCTTCGATTGGGTTACCACATATTGAAGCCGATTTTTTGACTCCTGAATTTCCAGCACTAGCAGGTGAGATTACATCTTACTCTGTTTGGTAATCAACATATACTTTCGTTTTGGGGCAAAATCTGGGAATTAATTTTCAGCTGGATCCATTCTTCTCTAACTAAATAACTCCATCTTGTTTTTTTTTTTTCAGAATGTTAACAAGAATTGCAGTAGGTTTCTCTTGTTGCTTCCATTCACAGTATTTGCGATTTGTCCCCAACTAATTCCACCTTGCACGCAAACCTTGGGTTAAGAGGAACTTGGAGAAGCAGAAATTCGATCGGAAGCTGACGGTGCTATAATTGGAAATTCAAGAATCGATGGTTCAGGTTATCTTTGTGTTCCTCTTCTCCTATTCTTGCTAATTTGCAGTTCATGGATGCAACTTTTGATGTTGTACTCGATAAAGGTGGGTTGGATGCTTTGAGGGAGCCAGAGCATGGCCCTAAGCTGGGGAATCAATGCCTAACGGAGGTATCTTGATCTCTGACTTGAGCCTGTGCTAACCCATATATCTGTCAATCAGTGCAATATTTGATTTAGTTTTATCTGTAGAATACTGCCAATATTTTTTCTTAGAGTGATGTATGGTAAGGGATTGCATTTCTAGGTGAAGAGAGTTCTAAGATCTGAAGGAAAATTTATTTGCCTTACGTTGACCGAGTCTCTTGTTCTAGGTACTGCTCTGTTTGCTTTATTTTAGAGGTAAAATCAAAGAAATCATTATCATGTTGCTGATAATTACCTTTACATTTTAGCTCTATTGAAAGGGGTAGTAATTTCTTTTGATCTTGCTTAATTTGAATTTAGACTTTAAGATCATTCAACTGGGGAATTAAACTTTTTACAGTTTCCTTGCTTTTCATGTTACTTGCATATTTAGTGAATTTCATCAGTTTGTTGTGCCTGCTATGAAAAACAGATGGTGTTTATTCCATCTTTTCAGATTTGCTTTACTCTAAGTTACGAGTAGATGGAAAATGAGTGTTGAGGCCATCCCTCGGAAACTGACCAATAGGCCTAGCCTTCAAACGTTTATGGTGGTTGCTGAGAAAGACATGTCTACGACTGCGCCCGAGATAACAACATTGTTTGATACTTCTTCACTTGATTGTACCGGAAATCAGGTAGAATAACCGGCTCTCATGTCGCTTGTGGAGGGTAAATATTCCATTAGCCTTACTGCATACACTTATATGCAGAATAACAGTTGTTCAATAATAATCCAATCCTGTGCTGTTTAGGCCTCTTTTCCAATGATATTGGGTTTCCAATGTTTTTAAGAACAGGTTTTGAATATATGATATTGGGTTTCCAATGTTTTTAAGAACAGGTTTTTCATACAGTTGATTATTGATTATTAATTTTTTGACAAAACATAGGAATAAATGATATTATGGACTTGTTTAGGCCTCTTTTGATCACTGTTATGTTCATTTCTTGAAGAAATTGAATGTAAGAGGGATATTTTTTCTTCTTTTAAGCGAGAAAATGGAAAAGACCAATCACTCTCGTTCTAATCTTTCCATCCATTTTCTTTTTTTGTTTGTACCTTCAAGGAGTAAGGATTTTGCTGTTCTGGTGTTAATTAGAGGACTCATTCCATCTAAAGTAGCAAATTCCACTGAAGACGAGAAAGACGAGAAATTACATCGTTGAACCTAATTTTAGAGGTTTCCCATATATTAGTTGAGTGGATTTTTTCGAGGTTCGGACACCTAGTAACAAGCCGAAAGGAAATTTTGCTTCCTCCTCCTCTTTTTCTGGCATCTGTTTTCCTTAGCAATCAGATAGACTGCTAGAGTTCTATGGTTGAATTGCTTCTCTGTAATTCTTAGCAATCACAGTGACTACTAAACTATTGATAATTTCTTTGGTTTATATGTTTATTTGCTTTTTTTATTTGATATAGGGGTTCCCCATATGTCTATGAGGTTCAGTTGATAGAGATTAACTTTGGAAAAATTTAAACAGTATAAGATGCTTCATATAGAAGCCTTTTTGCTTTCTATTCCCTGGTCTTCTTTATGTACAAAATGATTGTGAGAAAATTCACATTTTGTCAACGCTCATGCTGCTTGTTTTTATGTTGCTTATACTTATCATCACTTCTCAGTTTTAGTGGAAGCAACAACTGATTAACCCGACTCAGCTCCAAACATCTCACAGAATCAGTTCTCAGTTTGAGTGGATCGTAACTGGATGCATATCACTGACAGATTCAAAGATCCTGAATATGGCAGGGGTGTTGGACAATTCATGAGTATGGCACACCAACATGTAGATGATCTCAATAGGGTTAGATGCCCATGTCGAAAATGCATAAATCGTTATTACAAGCCTTTGAATGTTGTGGAAGACCACTTATGGAGATTATGAGAGTGACAGTTGTATATCTGATATGGCTGAGAGTGAGTCCAATGAAGAGGACTTTGAGTCGAATGAGGACAGTGATTGACAGTTGTTAGCAGATTTTTTATCCCCACCTATTGATATTTCAAGTTGGTGAGTGTTCTCTGTTGCTTGGATGTGTGTTGTCATTGTTCAGTATTATTTGAAACAATTATTTGGATGTTTAAACTCTAAAGGTTACGATTGTGTTTGTTTGAATGTAGGGTTGGTGCCGATGGTGATAACGTGCTGGGTCCAGGACTAAAGATTTCTTTGTTCTTTAGTTGCTGAGTGTTTGCTAAAAATATGAACACTACAATATGTAGGAGCCAGCCTTTCATTTTGCCATACTGAATAAAATTTTAGTCATCATGAATAAAATTTAATATTTTCAAAATAGAGCCTAATAAAATAATGCTTCACTAATTTCAAAACACAACAATAGACTTGTAACTATAGTATAAAAAAGATAAAAGCTAAATTTTTGAGAGCCTGCCCATTTTAGGAGACTTAGGCAGTCGTCTAGATTACCCATAACTAGTCATGTCTTACCTAAGTGGATACTTTTATTAATCCATATCGATCCAAAATGTCACCTATAACATTTTGATCCGCTAAGCATATAAAGGCATAGTTTGAACCACCTTGATTTTACCTATTTGTTAGAATGAATGAGTTATTGGCTTAGAAAAAATGTCGCGTTTAGCACAATATATATCAATGGACTAGTGATTATAACGAAGACTAAAGACAAGTGGGAAAATTGACATTAGAACTCAATAATGTCTTCAACAACTCAATGTGGTGTCATTTTAAATCAATGCATCTTTGAAGCTAGTTCATAAAATAATATCCAATGATGTATTTTTTTTCGGATGTTCTCTTCGGTTATTGCATATGGATATTTCTGGGACACATGAAGATGAAGTAGTTGAGAATTTATAAGCAAAACAAACAGAGTGGAGTCCACTATGGCTAGGAGCTGCATTGATTAACAATATGCTATAATTTGAAAATATATCGTGACCAAATTAAAGAATAAGCATTGGTCATTAATGTTGCAAAAACTGAGAAAAGTTAATCGTAGGTATAATGCAATTTTCATTTTCTATTGTTACAACATTAAATAAATGTTGACTTATGCAATTAACACAATAATATAACTTAATACTATTTCATAAATTATACTATATAACCGACTGTGATGTGTGGAAAAGTCAACACGTAACACAATTTATAAGTTATAAGAAAATTGACATTGTGTGTGTACCGAAGTCATTTGTGGGGGGGAAGCGGTACAAACATTATAGAGGGATGGAAAAAGAAGCGCGCTCTTACGAAAAATTCATTGTCTTCGTTTCCACCATTTAACCCTGTAAAGAGTTATCTTCTGCAACTTTGGGTATCTTGAAGGCGAAAACGTAATTTACGTATTGAATCATGGCCAGACATCTCAACCCCCAACGATGCCGGAGTTAATTCTGCCAGACTTTTCTGACGACGACTCCACTCAACCGCCAGACGATAGGCTATAGAGGAGATTCGGGAACTAGACAAGTGATAATATTTATTGTAGACGTGTACTTTATTGATCAATATTTTTGTCTCTTTCTATTGAAATCGTTCCCTTGATCACCCTATGCTAGTGACGTTAAAATTCTCTATTATCTGTGTTTGGACAGCAATGGCTCCTAAGAAGAAGAGGAGTGGAAAGGCAACAGGAGCCATGTTCGAGAAGTTTCTAAAGAAAGGACGGATTGCTGTGCAGGTCCTTGTGGGCGCAAGAGGGCCAATTGGTAAGAATGAACGACTCTTTAAGGAAAGGGTAAGATATCTAGTTCGACATTTCATCGATGTCCATTATAAGAGTTGGAGCGAAGTCCCAAAACAAGACAAAGAGGAGATGTACATGAGGATATTGGTAAGATTATGGTATAAACTTAGCAGAAACCGTTGTTCTCAATAAATAGAGTACATATGAGAGGATAATAAGCTAGTTTGTTGCTTAAATGCGCTACCTTTATTTGTGAAACAGGGTGATTTTGAGCTTGACTGGCATCGCCATGAAGACCAGGCTTGCATTAAGGCACGACTGGCGTACAACTTTAGGTCCTCTAAATATCACCTCCATAAGTTGTACAAGTCTTATGCCACTAAGGAAGAGGCAATGACTCATCCACCTGAGGAAGTTGCAGTGCCTATTTGGGAGAAGTGTTGTAATCTATGGGAAACAGAGGCCTACAAGGTATTCATATTTTTATTTTAGAATGATCCATTTATACTATCAAGATTATGATATTCCTTTTGAGCTAACTGGCAATACCACAATTGTTGTGTAGAGGATTGGCCAGAGGAATACTATCAATAGGAAAAAAATGCTAGTGAACCACACATCTGGATCCAAGTCCCTGCTTTGTTCGCGTATGGAAAAGGTAATTGAATAGATTCTTCGACTCTGTTCACATCCATGTTGGTTTCTACATTTTAGCTAGCCTTCTAAAATATTCATTGTGCAGATTGAAGAGGATAAAAATGTGATAGAGTTCTACAAACGCACTCGAACAAGGCAACTCATCTTGGTGGGTCACACCAGCCTATGAAGAACTATATGTACGTCTAGCTAGACCGCTTATATGTGTTGGCTTAAATAAACTGATCTTTGTTGAATTTATCTTACATTGATTCTAGTGTATTGATTAATTTTTGTGCTTTTGCCTAAATTTTAGTAGATAATCTGTTGTTGGTTGCTTGCACTCTCGTATCATATTAGCAGATTCCTATTTTTGATTGCTTTTACTTGTACATTTACTTCGGTACTTTGTTGTGTTTTTTGGCTTACGGAACTTGTGACTAAGATATATATTTTGTTATTTGGTCCCAAAGTAATTTTTGCTGTTAGTTTACTTTCACTTGTTCTTTGTGCAGAAAAAGATGAAGATATTGTATGCTGATCGTGATCCTACACAAACCTCACGTGAAATTGCAGAGGAAGTCAAAATGCGGATACATGAGAGGATTAGGAAACTCTGTCATTCCTATCCCCTCTCTATCATCTCGTTCCTATCTTGTAACCCAACTTACTCAAGAAGTTGAGAGATACAAATCAGAGCTAGAGACTTCTAAGGAGAAATATGATACCTTGCAAAATAACATGAATACATTGATGTTTCAACTAGCCTCATACCATGAGAAGATGGATTTACTGTGGTCAGAGAGGACCTCCCAAGAAAATAATCAGGATGAAACTCTCCCACAGAGGAGGGTTCCATGTCACTTGTGAATGCTAGGTGAGTTTGGCATTGAAGAACAATATTTTGGACTGAGTAATGAATTTATATGATGGATGTTTTTTTAGAATACGTTGAGTAAATTTCCTAATGCTCTTAATCATTTGTTGTCTACTGATGTGAATGAATATGTGCAGGTATCAATTGATTTTTTGAGACATCCTAGGTGGGTATTTTTTGCTTGTTGGAAGAGCAAAAGCTTGCTGGTTTTTTGAGACATAGGTGGGTGTTTTGAGCTCCTTCAAGGGGATAGAGTGTGAGCTGTGGTTCTTTTTGTTCCAGAATTGTTATTGACTGACTTTTTGTTGGGTGATGGATGAACACAAAATTAGGAATGCCGCTGGAAATTAGGAATGTTGCTGGTAGGTTTAACTTTCAACACAAAGTCTTTATCTCGCACTAAGGGATGAGTGAAGTAAATTATCAAACTATTGTCACGTTTTTGTACATCTTTATATTGCTATAAATATCTACTTATGAAAATTATGTATAGGAACCACAACTTTTGTTCAGATTAGACCAAACTTGTAGCATGAGCATATGTTTTTTGTTGCTCACCATGGATGTAAAGGAAGTGTGTTTAAGCTAATAGATTATCACAAATCATTTCTCAGTCCATCTCTCATTACCATTTGTTTAAATTTATTGTTTGATAACAGGGACACTTGGAATGAGTTCTTACATGAAAACAGGACACTTACAGAAAATGAAAAAAAAAAACGAAAACACACCTGTAAAATGAAGAAAACACAACCTAACTAGCGACAAAGTAGCATTTCCCCCACAAAGTTGATGTGGCTACATCTGGGCACCAACGACAAAAGATATTTTGATGCGGCTAAAGCTAAAAAATAGAGTAAAGTGCAGCAAATACTTCTTTGCTAAAACCATTCTTCGACAAAAAGAAAACTGTAGTCACAAACAAAAACTTGCCGCAAATAGAGATCGTATAGGCGTTGCTGCAACCTTTTATTGGCAACAAAAATTTCGCTGCAATCAAAACAATATCTACGACACCTAAACTTGGTTGTCAAAACCGTTCATTGACAGCAAGAAAACTGCAGCCACAAAAGGCGTGCAACAACATAAATCCTGCGACAGTGTCTAAAGCTTGGTTGCTGAAACTGTTTATCGACGGCAAAAAAACCGCAGCCACAGACATCTAGCAACAACATAAAACCATGTCACTAAAGTGTAGGACCTATAATCGTGGCCATTACCAACGGTCTGAGCTCAGAAATGCGACGAATGAAATTGGTTGCTCCTAACTTCTTGCGACGGGTTTGGGCTCAGAAACTCGACGAAGTTAAATCGGTTGCTCTTAACTTCCAGCGACAGATATGGAACAAAAGAGAGTTAAAAACGACATAATAGAGTGCACTCTTGCGACTCCAGTATCTGAGGCTATTACGGAATAAAAAGTGATAATAGAAAAATAAGTTGCTAGATACAAATAGTGAGGACGTAAAAGCGACAGAGCTTCGGCAGTTTTGTAATTGTCACCTGTGAGTTACAGCGGCAGAAATTTGAATTTTAGCTACATTCACGTATTTCCGTTACACATCGATTTTCTTGTAGTGACTTGGACGCAATGTGTTTGTTAAAAACGAGGATAGTTGGGACGCGTTTTTGAAATTGAATCATCGGAATGGGATTCAATTTCTCGAAGTTGTCTAGAATTGATAGGTCCCAGCCAGAGCTATAGCAAAGTCGACATAATTATCTTCGGGTGAGAACAAACCTCAAGTTGTTTGGTTAGAATTTATTAACGCTTGAAGAAGAATTTAAATAAACAACTACTAACAACTTTTCCTAAACTTAGGACCATAACTTTCTAAAATAAAGACAAAATAACTAACTTCAAAATACTAGCTAACAATGCTAAACAGTCAACAACCCATTATGACCAAGTCTTCAACAGCTTAACACATCTCCCCTTTTACTCCACGTAAATGAGTTGAGATCGTGGTCTATCAATACTCCCTCTTTCAGTGGATCCTTGTCCTCAAGATCCATATCACCGTTCAGCCATCCTTCGTGTGCTCTTGACGCAACCATTGTCACCATTGTTTAACTTTACCTTCGAGATGGAAAGATTCCAAGGAAACCTTTTGTGCTTCCGTAGTGCCTTGATACTCAAAGATTTGATCAATGCAGTTGAACCACTTACTAGGTCATCACCGGAATACCTTGGAAACTCGAGCTTAGCCATTTTTGATGAAAAAATTTGCCGGCATCCATTCGTGTAAAAACAAGCTTCAAAGTCGATATAATTCTCTTCGGGTGAGAACAAACCTCAAGTTGTTTCATTAAAATTATGCTTAATTTTGGTAACTCTTCAAGCATAATTAAAATAAACAACTTCTAACAACTTTTCCTAAACTTAGGACCACAACTTCAACTTCCTAAAATAAATACACCACTTTCTAAAATAAAGAAAAAATAATTGACTGTAAAGTATTAGCTAACAAATGCTAAACAGTCAAGAATCTGCAGTGATTTTGTAAATTTTTTTATTTGTCGGCCGGGTAGGTATTTTCTGTTGTTTCTTAATCTTTCAATCGTTATATTGATAGTCCGATCGTGTTTCGTAGTTTGCTTCAGTAGAGGAACTTGCTGGTAGTAATGAAAACAAAGTGAAGAACTCATGTTAATCGGTAGTCCTGTGACAGGTTTGCCGAATTGTTCTCAATAACTTGTGAAGGAAAATTATTCTCATAATATTTCAAGATTCCTAATCTGTAATATTTCTTTTAGTTTACTCTTTACGATATTCATATTAAGATGGTTTTTGTTTGCATGGACGTCGTTGTTTGTTGAGTGGGGCTGGAATATTGGGGTTGTAATTTTCCTCATCACTCAAAAAAAGAAGGATAAAATTTCATAGGGAATAGATTTCCGTATATTGGGCTGATAATGTAGTTGGTGCACGACGTGTAACACTCCGGGCCCAAATTTCATAGGGAATATATTTCCGTATAAAATAAGGTTTTTTCACCATAAATAATTATTTATCTAGGCCCCAATATTTTATAAATTAATTTTGTAAAAGCTCAGCAAAATATTCATAAACCGTAAAAGGACAAAAAAATATCAATCCGAGCCCTAAAATTTACATTAGCATATCCGATATTTCCAATATCGATGAAGATCTCCCAAAATAATACAATATCGAATTCCCCAATATTAATCTTCAAAAGTACTCTTACAAAACACGCATTCAAAACACAAATATATCCGAAGCTCCTCGAACTTCTCTAATTCTGCCAACTCTGAAAAATATGAGAATAAGGGGTGAGCTAAGACTAGTTCAGTAAGTAGTAAGTCAATGAGGTTGGGAAAAGACAATTTTATCACAATAACCGAAATCCAGAATAAAACACCGTGAGCCATACCAAATCCAAAATACAAGTTTGTAACAAAATATCCAAGGCCACGCAATATAGGGAAATCATCAATGGTCACACAAACCTCTAGGCCACAAAGACCTCCAAATATTAGACCACATAGACCTCTAGGTCACAAAGACCTCCAAATATCAGACCACACAAACCTCTAAGCCACAAATACCTCCAAATTTCAGGCCACACAGACCTCCAAATACCACGAGGGGTATCAAATTGGCCACAAAGACCACATAGATATATCACCAGTACAAGGACAATTTTCACAGTATGCTCACCAAAACAAGTTATAAATGTTTCAATTGGGTTTCACAAAATCTCGACAATCTCATTTTATCCAAAATTTCTTCAGTTCCATAAATAATACATCAAAATTATATAAAAATACGGTTCATGTTTAAAAATCCTATTGAAGAACCACCTACTTCGAACGCTTGACCAATCCTTAAAGCCTTTTCAATAATTGCTGAACAATCTCTCGGAAACTAGTAACACCCAAATTTTTGGTCTCCAATATACATTCTCTGCGATCATTAATAGACCTTGATCTCTTCAAATTTTAAAATTCAAACATAAGATTTTTATCCATATCTTTCAAATTCAAATATAAGAATAATCTTTATCCATATCTTAACCTTTAAATTTAGACCCAAGATCATATCTCTATTCAAACCTTTAAATTCAAATATAGATCACATCTCTATATCAACACCTTTAAATTCAAAAAATAAGATTCAACCTCTATCCAAAAATCAAACATAGGATTAAGCCATATTTCTTCGTTTCAAATTCAAATACTCATTTAACACCTTTTTCGGGACGGGGTATTACACGACGAGTGGTGCAAGGTTGTCCTCGTCTTTGCAAGCTGTATATAGAAGGGCAGATAGAGACGCTATCAGATTGCTACCAATTTCTTCCGTACCTCATCAAGTTAACTTTGTGGGGATCAAACCTTGTGGAAGAAGCAATATTACCAACCCTGGAGAAGCTGTCGAATCTGAGGATCCTAAGCAGTGCAGATGAGTAAACGAGGGCAGTTCTTCAAAACGCACCGCATCGAAGAAGGGTTTCAATGTTTGGTCAAATAGTTAGTGCACGAGGGGCATTCTAGTCTTTTAACATGGTCTGCGTATCACGTGCCCCTCACTTGTGAGGGAAAACGTTCCATTTATTGATAAAACTGGGTCAAAAGGCGAATTGTAACGTGACACGTAATCATGGGGGTGAGTTGTAACGAGTTTGAGTACAGGGGGTATTTGAGATTGTCATGTAAGTTCGTGGGGGGTTTATAATTAACCTTTAAAACTGGGTTTAAAATGAAAATAACACAGTTACGTAAGTTTAAGAAGCCGAGTTGACACAAGTTCAAGTTTAGGGAGGATTTTGGGATAAGTGGTGTAATTCGAGGGGGGTTTTGTAATTAACCCTTTAAAATATTTTATCATGTTTCAAAAACAGTTAATCTTCTGTCTCTATTTGATTTGTCTTTAAACAATATGAAAAAATGATCGAATTTTTCACCAAAATAAAATTATTTAAAATTTAATAAAAATGATATATATATATATAAAATTCAATTATATTAATTTATTTTTTAAAATTGTATTTATCTTTTATGGAATTTTTCTTAGGCATTTCTTTAATGAGGGTTGACTGTTTTGAAACATATTCTGTATGACATAACAGTCAAATCTAACTAAAGACCAGATTGACTGTTTTTGATACATATGAAAATTTATAAAGCATTTTGCAACTCCAAAGCATGTCCAGCAATATGTACGAAGATTTCGTGTGAAAATTATGGAAATGTATAAAACGAATCTTAGGCATTATTTTTGAAAAAACTTTGAGGTGCGTGCCTCATTCTTAAGCAATAGTAGAAACAACTATGGTGGCTAAAAATCAGTATACAACCAAGACAAACTATCTAAGTGCTCAAGAACAAAGGGTAGTCTCCAGAATAAATTCTAGAGGCAGCCAACGAGTAAGGTGGTGCGCAACAACATTTGCACCTCGACGAACATGAGAAACCTTCCAAGAATAAAAAAAAAATGCAAAATAGAAAGAGTACCACAAACTTCCTCATGTATCGTACAATCAACCTTCTTAACAAAAACTTTAATGGAAGAAACCACTACAGCAGAATCACCTTCTATAATAATATTAGTAAAACCTATTATCCGCGCTTCTAGAATGCCATAAGAAGTTGCTGCAGCCTCTGTTTCCAGAGGAGATATATGATCTGTTCTCTTTGCCGAAGCACCCTTGAAATAGTCGGTACCATCACGAATAACTACTACTGCTACCATGAAAGAATCACGCACTATCGCGTACATATTCACTTTCACTAACGGATAAGGAGGTGGTCTCTGTGACTAAAATTGTTCTTTTTCTTGACAATGCCAAGCAGCCACATGTTCACCGCTCACCTTACGTACCGAGTTAGAAAGCTCACGCGGCTACTTAGAAGATTTACCTTGAGCTACCAAATTCCGATTAAACACTACAAGAAATTATGTCTTAGGTGACAAAATTTTGGGTGTCAAACCAATTTTTGTCACCTAAAGTGAACTTTCCATGACAATATATTAATTTCTTCACCCAAAACCATCCAAGAACGCCAAAACCGTCCGGACCGGTCACAAACACATTCGGACGTATTTCTGGTGTGACGACATACACGTGTCGCGAATGAGTGAAGATAGAAATCGTCACAAAAATAAAATAACGTCCGGACTCTCAAGAACCCCTTTCGGACTCGCTGCAGGGTGGAAAATTCCACATCGTCATAACTGAGTAACAATTAGAAACGTCACAATTTTTACAATACCGTCCGGACTCCTTTTGTACACAGTCCGAACCGACATTACCTAACGAATAGTAATCGTCAGGCTAGAGTGACAAATTAAAATCATCATGAATATTCTATTCAATCCGGACGTTATCAACCACGTTCCAACGGAAAAAATACCCAAGTCCGGACGGCAAAAAAAAGGTCCGCAGAACTATAAATGCTTCTTCCGCGAATCATGTGGTTCCACGTTGCAAAACTTCAGACACGTGACATCGATATAGTCCGGACAAAGAAATAGCATGCGGACCGTATAAGTTCTAGAACCATTTTGAATCGGGCATATTTAATGACGTTAAATTTGATAGGGCCACGTGTCAGTATAACCTTTGAGAAGCGTCCGAACGCCAATATAAACCGCCAGACTTTGTCAAAATCTCAGACTCACTCATTCTCTTAGACTTTTCTCTCGCACGTTTTCACTGTCCATTCGAGATCTCTCAAAGAACTTTAGGTAAAACTTTCTTCATAAATTTTATGTATTTCGATTAAATACCGTCGCTTGTTTAGTTTGTTGTGTTGTTTTATTTTATGAAATTAGGCTGTTTGGTTGGTGTTCATCGAACCACGTTCAGATGTCTTTTCACGACGTCCGGACTGGTTATAAACCGTCAGGATGGTTATTGTACGTGCGTACACATTTATTAGGTTCGAAAGTCCTAAAATTTAAACGACGCAGTTTGATGTTCGTGTGAATGGTTTATATTCATGTTCGGATGATTTTTGCTAGGTTGACAATAGAAAGGTCTGGGAGAAGTATCACCAATGTCGGGGGACAAACAGAGTGACCAGCCTGGGCAGATGCCTATTTAGTGGAGTTAAACGAGAGTACTCGGGCGATAGTGCAGCCGACGCATTCATTGTGCATGGAGCTCCAATGTCGCTTGACCGATCTGGAGACCAAACTTGCTCTGACGGATAGAGCTATAACGGAAGAGCTGAATATTATGCGGAGGGAATTAATATGGATGAGAGAATAATTGTCTCATTTGTCCCAATCTGTCCATACCGTTCCGGTACAGCTGCAGACACACGTTAGATGGGTGGATCATATGGAGGAGCATTTGGCGCATGTTCGTGATGCCCTCGGACAAGATTTGGACGAGTCAGTCGCAGCTCGTGATTTGAAGTAGTCTTCTATTTCCACTTAGTTATTTATATCGTTTTAAGGACCGTTTCCGGGTTGTACTAGACATTACGATTGTGTTTTTCATTCGGTATTTGAATTATTTTTATATTTGATATTAATTATGTTTTTTCACTAGATTAAATTTGTTACAATTTAAACGTATAATTAGTAAAATTAAATGAGTAGTTATAATTAAATTGATGATTAGTTATAATTGATATTTAATATAAAAATATGACTAACTATATTTTTTTTTATGTATTTAAAATAAATAAATTAAGTTAAATATTTGTGTCAAATTACATTGAATTGAATGAAATGAATTAAATTATTTACTTAAATTAACTCATTTAAATAAATTAGATTTTGTAAAGTAAAGTGAGTGAATTTCAACTGTAAAATAAATATGCTATCCATTTGGACTCCTTACATGTGCGTCCGGAAACCTGTATCGCAACTAAGTAAATAAGGTACCCGTGGGAACGATTTTGGAGATCGTTCAGATGTTCACGTAACCGTCGCACGGCGTACACGTGTTTTCGTTATACGAAAGTTGAAAATGGTTATACTGGTCCGAACGTGTTAAAGAAGTCCGGACTGTATTCGCCGTTTATTCAGCCAAACGTGCACTTCCACGTCGCGTCAATTCATTGCAACGTCTGGCCCGGACGTTTGCACGCCTTGATAAACCGTCCGGACGTGTTTATTATGCCGAACGATTTTAAATGGTTTAAAGTTTGGCATTTAATACGGAGTATGATGATTGGGCCAAGTGTGCAGAATGCAGTCCGGACGTCTTACATTCGGTCTAGACACTATCAACGTATTTTCAAAAGACGAATAGTTCATCATTTTCATGAACACCGAACATTTTCCCTCAAAAATCTATCAAAACTCAAGTTTTTTCTTCACAAATCTCGACGTAATATCACTTTCTCGTGTATGGAATCAAATCCAGGTATGTTTTGCTTATTTTTAACAAGATTTTAATGGTATAAACTTTTTTTTAGTTTTATGTATAGAATTTCAATTCTATTTTTTAGTACATTGTGTTTTTTGATTGATTTTTACGTAGAAATTGATTGTGTTAAGTGTTAGGTTTGTTTTAAGTGTATTAATTTGTGTTTTTGTGGACTTTTTGGGCGAGTGGGGAGGCGGAGGGACGCTGCCATGACTGAGTTAACTCGGTCATTGTTCACACAGCGTTCGGACTCATTATTTAATCGTGTCTGAATGCTCTTTCAACGCAGTCCGCACACCAGGGTATTCCGGACCATGCTGGGCGATGATACAACGATCATGGACGGAGCCTATTTGGTACACGGGCAGCTGCTTCCTTTTTTGCGGATAATGCATCTGATCCTATGCTCCTCTATCGACTCGAAGAAGCACACCACAGAGCTGTCATATAGCTGGGCCGAGTTCCTGTACCTGGTAGTTGTACGGGGGCTACCTGTTGATATAGCATCATACATCTACCAGTCCATTCGTGCAGAGGCCTTGAAGATTGATGCTACGACTTCATTGCGGCAAGAGATTCTTCTGACCCAGTTCCTGCACGCCATGTTGGTACCCGAGGTTGGTGACGAGCCGAGGGCGCTTCCGCTGGGGTCGATCAACAAGACCACGCTCTCCAAATAGATGGCCCAGACACGCTGAGCCCTGCAAGCCGCTCGGGTTGCTAGAGGAAGACGAGAAGAGTAGCCTGCAGAGGCCATGGAGAGGGAGGATCCTGGCTAGAGCTCGACCCAGGGAGTTGGGCCATAGCGACCGAGTTGGATGGACAATATGATGACGGAGCTGTCTCAGCGGATGCAGTCCTTCTTGCAGCCCACCCATTGCATGGTAAGTGATATCAGTCGTCGTCTGACGGCTTTGGAGCAGAAGGTCAACGACATGGACGTTTGGTGGAAGAAGGTCGCTGCGCTTAAGGTGGGTTTGAGGGGCGTGGCAACCAGTGTGGAGCTCTTTCCCCTGACTGAGCGGGTCGTGCTGATAGAGGAGCACCTTCGTCACGTCCTAAAACTCACGGATGATGATGATGATGATTCGTAGTCTACATTTATTTACTTTTATTATCACGTTTATTTTTTTTATTTTCTGAGGACATTTACTTTTATATTATGTTTTGTGGACATGTATAGATTTTATTTGATGTTTTTGTTCATATTATGTGTTATGTCATTTCAGTTATGTTATTTGTATTTATTAGAACTTAATACAATATGTTAATTAATATTACGTTTATAATTTCGGTACACTCATTCAAAAAAATATTGATTATTTACATTATTAACTAACTTTGGTTATTTAAATTGTCCAAAAACGTTCGGACCATAATTTATCCGTCCAGACTGTTTAATGTAAAATCGAACCGTGTTGTATTAAATAAAACAAACCATCCGAACACATTTTTATACAGTCGGGACTCCGAAAATTCAAAATACCGTCCGGACTCTTTTTTACTAAATGTTAATGAGCATATGTTGTCGTTTGAGAATTACTAAAACAACGTGTTTAACTGTAAGAGGAAGTTCGGACGGCTAAATCTTCATGCGGACGTATATGAAAATTTTGGCGGCATGAATTCCCTCGAAAACTAATACACATTTGTGTCCGAACTTTCCTTTATGTGTCCGAACGGTATTCAAGTGTATAAAGTATACTGGAAGACTTTTTTCTAATGCAACTTTGGATAGTGGAATAAGCTTTTGGTCTAATGCCATGTCCAATCCATGATCCTGTTTCTGGATATAGTACTGTGCGGCTTCTAGCCGAAGTTCAGCAGCAGGTCTGAGTGAAAGAGAGAGATATGTTAGAATTATGTACCCTCGATAACCAATCGATTAATCCAGTCTTAATATCTCATATAGAATATAATATGGTGGAAGGAATTAATTGTATGTAAAGGGGCATATTTGCAATAATCTCAAATTCCAGGGGTCAATTACAATATGTTGATGGACTTGATTGTAATTAGTAGAAGCCCTAATTGTATTAGAAGAAGAGTTCTTCAGTTTTATCCTACGGCTGGAATTTGACATCCCTAAGAATCCTATGTCTCATGCTCTCTCTAGGGTTTCCCAAGACCTATAAATATAATTGTTATATCAAGGGGTTGGCCATCAAAACCTATTAGAGAAATCCCACAAACGAGAGAGTGACATAAATCCCTTAGGAGGCAACACATCTGAGTTGCTATTCTGAATTGTTGGAGCTTTGGATTGGATCGTAAAGCGGCTTAAGGTTTGTAAGTTCCTAAATTCCTGTATCTGGTATGGAATCGAATCTGAAATTGTAATCATAATCCTAGTTGATGTTTAGTTGAAAACATGTTGTTTGTTTATAGTTTAATTCCGCATAAACTATCAGTGGTATCGGAGCGTAGGTTAACATGAATACAATTGTTGAATTATATGAATCTTGTTAATTTTTATTTAAAAATTAAAATCCTATCGCAATTTTTGAAATCACGTCAAAGAGAAAAGATTTGTTTCTTTTACTCTAGACACGCATATGAGATATGATTAATTAGTTGAATATGCGATATGAATTGCCATGAACTGTTTGTATTCTTGAGAAATATTTTTTTTTCTCTTCAAATATGTTGTCGGTGGCTATTAACACGGCAACAGCTGTACCACTGGACAGAGGGGCGCCAAGTGTGATTGGGGCAATCCTCTGACCAGAGCTGCTGGAGGTCCGGCGGCCATAAGGCCTTGGACCACCACCAGCACACCCGTGTAAAACACGGGTGTGAGAGGCTTTTAAGCCCCAAACGGCGGCCAGCCACGCAGTGGCCACCGGTTGAAAGATTGGCCAACTTACGGCCTGTGACTGGCTGGACGTGGCCAGCCAGTGATAGACAGCAGCCAGCACAGCTGGCCGCAGTCCCTCTACAACGCTTGGGCCACCTTGCCCTACCCGGCCCAAGGCCTAAAAGCCCAGCCCAAAAAGTTGGGCTGGGTCATTTTTAAAAAAAATAGAGAACCGCACTGGCTGGGCCCTAATGGGCCAGCCCATGGCTGAATGAGATCCGGGCCTTGACAACCAGTAGCCTAGCCCAAGTCTGGGTTAGACCCGGACCATCACCCATGACCGGACCGAGTTGGACTTGGACTGGTGAGTCAACTGGTTTGACCGTTGACCAACCCGGTTTGACCGGAAATTTTTTTAAACAAATTCTTCTAATTTTTTGTGCTAAATAGGATTAATTATTGTAATTTTTCCTATGGTCTCTATTATCAATAAATGAAAGTTTTACTTGATTAAAATTGGTTGAAGCCGAAATGGATAAAACCGATTTTAATTTTGTAAAATTTTCTTGTTTATCTCTTGGGAAGATAAGTGTCTACATCTTAGTGGGAGTGTCTACTAAAATAATGACATAACTCACAAGTATTTGGAACACACTTAGATAATGGAATGCACAAACCAAATAAACGCAAGTGCTATAATAGTACAAGATGAGTTTATTTAGGTAGGCAAAAAGAAAATCAAGAATCACAAATATTTTAGAATATTTTGCATATGATGTAAATTTTGATGAATAGTAGCTATTCACCTTTACAAGATATGTACAACGAGTACCAAAATGGATTTGTTGTTGCATGTAAGGTAGAGGTTATCGATACCCATTTAGAATGTCATAAATATAAATATTATATTTCTCATGACTGTGATATATTTGATATATCTGTTTATTGTTCGAATGGGTGGTACCATTAGTTATTCTAAAACCTGAATCTAATGGAAATATATGTGAATGATTAAGCAGATTCAAAATGACTTTTAATCCTTTGGCTAGGATTCTGGTTGACAATCGGTTGAAAGGACCGAATTATGTTGATTGGAAGAGAAATCTTTTTATTGTTCTCTCAGCCGATATGATCGGTTATGTTCTAACCTCTGAGACACCTGAACTTGCCCTGAACAATGCCACTGAGGAAGAAAAGAAAGTCTTTAACAAGTGGCATGATGATGATAATATGACAAAGTGCTATATTATGACTTCAATCTCAAATGTTTCGCGGAAAGATTGTGAGGGCATAGCTACAGCTGCAGGCATTATGTTGCATCTCCAAGAAATGTTTGGAGAGCAGAACAGATCTGCTAGGCAGACTGCTATGAAGAATCTGATGTCCACCAAAATGGTGGAAGGAAGCCTAGTTCGGGATCATGTCTTGAAGATGATTTCTTTCATCAACGATCTGGACTTTTTGGGAGTAGAGATGGATAATGACACAAAAGTTTATGCCTTTCTTCATCTTTACCAGATTCTTTCAATCAGTTAGTCCTTAATTATAATACGAATAAGATGAGTGTGACATTGTCAGAGCTGCTAAATATGTTACAATCAGCTCAAGATCTCATCAAGAATGACGAACCTACTGTGATGGTCACAGAGAGATCAAATGCCTCTATGAAACTGAAACACAAGTTTAATAAATTTAAGGAAAATAATAAGGGGTTTCAGGCAGTTAAGAATGTCCAAGGTGGACAAGGAAACAAAAGAGGTGACAAGAACAAAGGCAAAGGAAATTGTTTCCGTTGCGGCAAGCCCGGTCACTAGAAAAGAAATTGCCGAGTTTACTTAGCAAACCTTCTGAAGGTGTGTCTAAAATGCTTGTAATTGAATTGAATTTAATGGATGGTCCATTTAATTCATGGTGTGTGGATTCTGGTTCTACATCTCACATTTGCAATATGTTGCAGAGGTTCAAGGAGACCAGAAGCTCCATGAAGGGGAGCTGATCCTTAAGATGGGGACTGATGCAACTGTTGCAGGGACCGCCATCGGAGTTTTTAGTTTAGAATTATCTAATAATAGAAATTTGATTCTAGAAGACTGTCTTTATGTTCCAGAAGTACGTAGAAATTTGATTTCTGTTTCGAAACTTGTTTTATCTGGATATTTGTTTCTTTTCAATTCAAAACTTGTTATAAAGTTTCAAAATAAATTTGTTGCTTATGGAATTATTTATGATGGTCTTTATCTTTTAAATGTTGATAATTCTTTGAATAATGTTGAGAATGATGATTCCAGTGTGTTATCCCTTAAGAGGAAGAGGGATGTTAATCCAACCTACTTATGGCATCTAAGACTTGGTCATGCCAATATTGATAGGATCAATAGATTGGTAAGGGATGGACCATTGCAATTTCTGAAAATTGAGCCATATCCAATCTGTGAGCCCTGCTTGCAAGGAAAGATGACCAAAAGTCCTTTTACAGGAAAAGGAATAAGAGCCACAGAAGTATTAGGATTAATACATACTGATGTTTGTGGTCCCTTCAACCACATGGCAAGAGGAGGTTTCTCTTATTTCATTACTTTCATTGATGATTATTCCAGGTATGGCAATCTATACCTGATTATTCCACAATGAAGTTGAGAAATAGATTGGAAAGTCTATTAAAATGATTTGCTCCGATCGGGGAGGCGAATATCTCTTGGATGATTTTAAAGTTTATCTTAAAGATAATGGAATCATATCTCAACTCACACCACCAGGCACACCACAACATAATGGTGTTGCAGAGAGAAGGAATAGAACCCTATTGGATATGGTTCGTTACATGATGAGCATATCTGAGTTGCCCATATCATTTTGGGGACATGCTTTGGAGACTGTTGTTTACTTGTTAAACAGGATCCCTACAAAATCAGTTCCTAATACCCCATATGAGTTATGGACTGGCAAGAAGCCAAGTCTTAATCATTTTAAGATATGGGGTTGTCCAGCTCATGTTAAAAGGTTTAATGTGGATAAGCTTGTTGGTTTTTGTGCAAAATCGAGATTTTGATGATTTCAATAAATGGATCAAGTTTATAAAATTGACATCTTCAAAGACAAAGACTTGATGAAAGAGCCAAAGACTTGAAGAAAGAGCCAAAGACTTGAAGAAAGAAGACACAAGAAGACACAAGAACCTCAAAGTGAAGATTCAAGACTATAGGGTATAATCATTGTAACTCTTTGTTTCACTTTAGAAAAGGATTATGAATCACATTTGCATATATTTCAAAATATGCATAAACTGTTTTACCTTTTGTTTGAAAGATTAAAATATTTTAAAAGGTTTCAAAACACCCCAAACAAACTCTCAAATCTTTCATATACTTATGGGAAGTAAGCCTTCAAAATTCGGTGTTTAAAAGTGGTCAAAAACATGGTTTTAAATGAGCCGGTCTATGAAAATGATTTGTAGCAGTCGACCGCTACATGAAGCGGATGATGGGGCGCCTAGACAAAATTTGACAATTTTCAAATTTTATGACCGTTGGGCAACGACTACTTCAATCAGTCGACCGATACAACTATAAATTGTCAAATCGACCCCTAATGGCTATAAACGGCTAGTTTTAATATGTGACCTATAATTACACCTTCATTTCGTCTAAAATGTACAACCAATGATCACATATCATTTCTACTACTTGAGAAATATTTTAAACCTTCCTATTCTATAATTCTCATATCATTCACACAAAACAAACTTTGATATCTACTCCTTGAAAGAGTAGATATATCTACTCCTTGAGAGAGTCTTATCCTTGTCTTTGTGTGAATAAACAGATATTTTAAACCTTTCTATCCTTGTCTTTGTGTCAATAAACAGATAGAACATTCCACTTTTATATCTACTCCTTGAGAGAGTCTTGTTCCTCAATCTACCTATCAGAAGAGATGTTTCCTTTAGTGAGGTTGTTCACTAAAGAAGAAGCTTTGAGAGTGTATATCTCAAGCTTTGTGAGGTTGTGAGTGGTGAGCCAGAAAAACCACTTGGGTGAGTTTGAGTGTTGAGCCCGAGAAAACACGTGTACAGTTCTCTAGCACCTAAAAGCTAGAGTATAAGCTATTTTAAAGAATAGTGGAAAAACCTCAAGACTCGGTGAAGGAGCTGGAGGGGTGGATGTAGGCGGGTTTGCCGAACCACTTAAAAATCGAGCGTTTGTTTCTCTTACCCTTATCTTTACTTTTAGCACTTATTTATACTTGTTTCATAGTTATACATGTGCTAAAGTATTATTTACTTGCAAACATGACTTTGGGGGTTAATAGCAAAAAGTTTAAGAAAACTAATTCACCCCCCTCTTGGCTTGCCTTAATCCTGTAAACTAGGACTCACAAAGCTGGGATCAATGACTAATAGATGCCTATTTGTAGGCTATCCCAAAATGACTACTGGTTTCTACTTTTATAATCCTAAAGAAAACAAAGTGTTTGTTTGCAGGAATGCTATTTTTATTTAAGAAGATTATAGTTTGAATGAAACTGAGAGTAGAGTTGCTCTTGATGAGCAAAGAGATAGTATAATGACTGTGCAGAATGAGAACAATGAGATTTATCAAATGGAATCTGAGGGACTGGAGATTGATCCTTGTGGTTATTCAGAGGCTGTGAAAGACAAAGATTCTAAACATTGGCATGTGGCCATGGAATCAGAGATGAACTCCTTGTAATCCAACAAGGTATGAACCTTGGTAGACAAACCAGAAGGCATTACGCCTATAGGTTGCTAATGGGTCTACAAAAGAAAACTTGAACCAACATGAAAGGTAGAGACCTTTAAAGCTAGGCTGGTAGCAAAATGGTATACTCAAAAGACTGTTATTGATTATAAGGGAACTTTTTCACCTGTAGCCATGCTAAAGTCCATAAGGATTCTATTGGCAATTGCGGCATACTATGACTATGAGATATGACAGATGTATGTGAAAACCACATTTTTGATTGGGTACATCCATGAAGAAATTTATATGGAGTAGCCAGAAGGTTTCATATCTCGGGAAAATGAATCGAAAGTGTGCAAATTGGAGAAATCCATTTATGGCCTAAAACAAGCATCACGTTGTTGGAACATCCGTTTTGACTAGTCAATCAAAATGTTTGGTTTCTCACAAAACATGGATGAACCTTGTGTCTACAAGAAGGTTAGTGGGAGTGCTATTACATTTTTGGTTCTTTATTTGGATGACATACTACTCATTGGGAATGATGTAGAGGTTTTATCATATGTGAAAATGTGGTTGTCTAACCAATTTTCAATGAAAGACCTTGGGGAAGCATCATACATACTCGGGATCAAAGTGTTTAGAGACCGAAATAAGAGATTATTGGGTTTCTCACAGGTCAATTATATTGCACTACAAAAAAACTGTCTTTTAACAACGGTTTTTTTAACGGCGGTCGCAAAAAACGCCGCTAAAAGTCGCCTATAGTGGCGCTTTTTTAAAACGCTGCTAAAAAACTGCCGTCAAAACTCCTTTGACTTTTAACAACGGTTTTTTTAACGACGGTCGTGAAAAACACAGCTATAGGTGACTTCCAACGGCGTTTTTCACAACCACCGTTAAAAAGACCGCTGTTAAAAACTCCTTTGACTTTTAACAGCGTCACCTATAGCGGTATTTTTTTACGACCGTCGTTAAAAAGACCGCAGTTAAAAGTCAAAAGAGTTTTGGCGGCGGTCACAAAAAACGCCGCTATAGGTGACTTTCAGCGGCTTTTTTTTCGACCGCCGTTAAAAAGACCGCTCTTAAAAGACAACGAAGTTTTTAACAGCGATCTTTTTAACGGCGGTCGTGAAAAACGCAGCTGAAACTCACCTATAGCAACGTTTTTTGTGACTGTTGTTAAAAGTCAAAGGAGTTTTGGCATCGGTTTTTTAGCGGCATTTTAAAAAAGCGCTGGCGTTTCCCAATTATATCAGCGGTTTGTTAGCAGCGGTTTTAAAAACGCTGGCGTTGCTCCACTTATAGCAGCGTTTTTTCAAAACGCTGGCATTTCTCCATATTTTCAACAGAGGTTTTATAGCGGCGTTTTTCCTCTTATAGCAGCGGTTTTTTAGTAGAGTTTGTAAAAACACTGGCGTTTCTCCGCTTATAACAACGGTTTTTTAACAGTGGTTTTAAAAACACTGGCGTTTCTCCTCTTATAGCAGCGGTTTTTTAAGAGCGTTTTGAAAAAACGCTAGCGTTTCTCCAGATTTTCAACAGCGGTTTTATAGCGGCGTTTCTCCGCTTATAGTAGCGGTTTTTTAGCAGCGTTTTTTTTAAAATGCTGGCGTTGCTCCAGATTTTCAACAGCGTTGTTTTAGCGGTGTTTTTGAAACCGTTGCTGTAGCCCAAAAAACGCTGGTATAGGCCAAAAGACACTGGTATAGCCCAAAAAACGCTGCTATAACCCAAAAACATTGGTATTCAAAGTAATATTAGTTCTAAGTCATTTTACGTACTAAATATTAGGTTATATACAAAGCATTATACTTTTAAGACTAATATTAGACTTATTAATTAGGACATATTATTTATTTCCAAAAACAAATATTGTGAATTTAACTTATACAATAAAAGAACATGTAATGTATTATAAAAAATCATACAAAATATAATTTACTAAAAATATATAAATACAAAATATAAAATTATTATTAAAAAATACTACAAATAAAAAAGTCAATATATTTAGTAGATCGTTATTGAGAAATAGCTTATTTAGTATATTTTTATTATCAGATATTTAGTATATTACATATATATATATATAAAGACTCAATTGATTTATTATATCATTAATTAAATTATAGTAACGAAATAGTAATGTAATTTCAATAAATACAATAGTCTTATAATTTAGGGGTAAAGTCATAATTAGCCTCTATGTTTAAGCAAAAATCAAATAAATACCCTTAATTTTCAATTCCACAATTTTAGACCCATAACTTTAAAACCTAATAATCTTCACCCTCATTCCAAATTAGGCGTTAAGTCCAATATACATGTATAAAATTTATTTAATACCTAATCGGCTAACTTTGACTTTACCCTTATAATTTATATATTTGTCTAATATAAATGTATAAAGTTTATTTAATATATGTGTGCTTTAATGTACGAATGTTTTTAAAAATTTCTCTAAAAAACAAATAATTAAGTTGCAAAATGTATTACCCGCGGTTAAAAGACAACAAAGTTTTAACAACGGTTTTTTTAACGACGGTCAACAAAAGCGCCGCTGAAAATCACCTATAACAGCGCTTTTTTTTACCGCCGTTAAAAAGACCGATGTTTAAAACTTCGTTGTTTTTTTAACAAATTGAACATAAAGTGAAATAAACACTTGTATGTCATTAACATAATCTAATAGTTGTTAATCCATGTTAATGGACTTTATCTAAGTTTGTTCTTTCCATCAAAGAAAAAAGTAAAAAAAAATCCAAACGGTGAGTTTGAATTTAATTTCAAAAATCGTAAGTTTCAGAATGGCGGTAAAAATTCAAGCTAAAATTTATTTCTCGTGCCCTCTTCCACTTTTACATCCGCAACAGTTGACGAACTCGAAGGGAAAGACTCAATGGTTTATATGCTTAGTGCTAAGATTCATTTTAGCGCCAAAGCGTTGGAGAAAAATTCATTTACCACCAAAGAGTCGCCGCTCGCTACCTGAGGTCAAAAACTCCTCTCCATCTCTTTCATTTACTCTCATCTAGCCCAACATCTGCCGTCTACCACTAGAAGCGAAGTCACAATGTCTCTGAGGGCAAGCTCCAGCCGCACCCTTCGGAGCTTTTATCTGCAAAAATTTGGGGATCTGAAAGGTATTGTGACCATGAATCACCATGATCCGAATCCATTTGAAGAGGAAGAGGTCAATCCATTCTCAGTAATTAGCTCCACTTTCCTTCTTGTTTTTCACCAGCTCCTTTTTACTTTCGGTTTCGTTTTTTTTTCTTCTTTCAATTTTTGGCCTCTGAGATCTTCCCATTTCATATTGGACTGAGTAGTTTTTGATAGCATCAAGTTCACCTTTTGGTTTCATTGATTGCTTGGGTCCATTGAGTACAGTGTGGTGGTTTGGAGCAGGTGAGAACGTGTATTGGTGTCATATCTCTCCTAGCGACATAACGATGAATATTGGAAAGGATGCTCCAATTCCATAATGCCCTATCCCTGGTGAAAGGTTTTTTTCTCCATTCCTTGTGAAAAGAAATTAAGAAAAGAGATTTGGAACCTTTTAAGGGCATGTACAACTCCTCTAGTATTTTTAATTATGTCTAAATATATGATACCTGTATGTATCTGCCAATTAACATGTTTGTAAGTATGCATGTATGTATGTATGTATGTATGCTTGTAGGTTTGCATGTGATTATATATATATGTATGTATGTATGTATATGTCGATTTAGAAACTATTTTGTTTTATTTCCTATGGGAAATTTTAAGTTTGGCAATTTGTGATCTGTGGCAGCTGGAAGGAAGTAAGACATGCCAATACTGTTACATGGTTAGCTTTCTGGAATGATCCGATCAATCCTAAGGAATTCAAGTATGTGTTTCTAGCAGCTAGTAGTACCTTAAAGGGACAAAGTGACAAGGAAAAATATGAGAAAGCAAGGATGCTGAAGGTTCTTTACATTAAATGAATTACTGATAATAATGCTTAAGGCTCTTTGCATCTGTTTTTGCCTAAAATCTTTCAAATATCTTGTTGTTAGTTTGGGATGATATTGAAGAATCTTGTCATTCTTGCTAAAACCTTTTGATTTTGAATGCAGGACTACATACAGAACATAAGGGCTGCATACACAAAGAAATGCACACAAGTTTTTGTTTGTTTGTGTAAGTAATGCACACAAGTTGATGGGTAAGTGTTTTTGGATGTTTGTTAGTAAGCACTACATAGAGCACACTTGCCTTAACAGATAAGAAACTTTGTTGGTGCCTCTAGTTGATGGATAAGGCTTTCAAAGCTCAGTTGAGTTCTTCTTTCACACCAGGCAAGGAAAAATATTCAGCACTATAAAAAGCAATGAAGGATGTTTAGCTTAAAAGATGACTGGCATTTTGGCTGCTTAAGTTAGGGTTCTTGTTGGATTGGAAGCCATGGCAGGATCAATTTTAGCTTCCCTTAACGCTAGTTTTTGTCATGTTTGTTTCTAAAACCTTTGCAAAGGTCACGCTTGTGTTGCACGCATGGAAGTGGAAACAACTGCTATTTGGAAGAAACAACATGTCCTCCAATGCGTGCAACTTCATTTTTTATTTTCTGTAAGCAGCTTAAAATTCAAAGTACTAATCAGATGTACAAATGCTTGTGTTGGGATTTGGATCAAACAAAATATCTTGGTTTTTCATCCTTTTGACTGGCTTCATGCGGGATGATGATGAGGCTGATACTGTTGGTTGCTGCACATTGAAAGTAGAGAATGTAAAAGCAGTAGCCCCTAACACATTGGAGGTACAGTGGGAGAAGTTTTAGAAGCCTTTTTTTTATGCCAACCAAGATGGTTCCTTAACTCGTAATATATTACCAGCCATAACCACTGAACTCTGTTTTTGATACATTCAGTTCAACTTTCTTGGTAAAGATTCAATTAGATATGAAAATAAAGTTGAAGTTGAGCTTCCTGTTTACAAGGCAATTATACAGTTCCAAGCTGGTGAGTATCTGGGGTTATCTTTTGTGTTTGTGTAAAATTTGTGGGTGAAGACAATGAGTACGTACTTTCTGGTTGCTCCAGGAAAACGTGGCTCTGATGATCTTTTTGACGAGCTGGACACGAGTAAATTGAATGCTCACTTGACAGAACTCGTGCCTGGCCTTACGACAAAAGTCTTCTGAACATATAATGCATCCATCACATTGGATGAGATGGTAAGTTAAAAAATGGCCTCACAGATGCTCAACTTTTTATTTTTTCCCTTGATGTGAAAGCAAGCTGAGTGCTTGCCTAGGTTTGTTTCTCCTCACGGGTATTATCCTCATGCTCAACTTCACATGAGGATATTACCAGCCATAACCACTAGAGCTTATTGTTTAGCATCAACACTGTTAAGGAGATTTAACACTAGTAAAAAGAGAATTGTTATGAAAGTTTAATGCCTTAGCCAGTCTATTTGTTTTATTCACTCAAGAAAAAAAAATTTCTTGGGAAAAATTTACATTTAATACCTGTTAGATTTGTTTCTCCTCTGTATCTCTGAATTTGTATTTGTATTTTCTTTTTGTTACAGCTGAATAGGGGGACTAAGGACGAGATGTTGCGGAGAAAATTGTAGTTTATCAGCACGCGAACAAGGAGGTAGTTCCTCCCTCTGAAACTTTTGGCATGGAATGATTTTTTTTATCGGTGGCATTTATAATTCTGGCTTTTTCTCCTTGTAGGTTGCAATCATTTATAATCATCAGCGCCGTGTCTCAAAATCTCACAGTCAACAAATATCAAAATTAACTGAGAAGATTAGCGAGCTTCAGGTAATGGCCTTGTTTTTAGTGAAAGACTTAGGTGTCCATAGATGAAGTATTGAGTATTGATTGACTTTGGGTTTGGAGGAGGATTTTGGCTCAGACCAACCGGTGTTGCTTTCTGTATGCTTCACATAAGCATTGGCTAGCTAACAATATATTTGGACTTCCTTTCTGCATTCAGGTTGACTAGCATCCTTTTGCGAGAAACCTCTTTTGAAACTGTTGTTAACTTAGTTTGGTTTTGAAACTGATGCTCTTTAATAAATTTGTTTTATTTTTTGGTATTACCTTTCGTCTGTTTGTTGGGCATTTAATTGAATCTGACTTGGGCTCTTTAAGAAATTTGTTTAATTTGTTGGGCCTATTGTTCTGATAGACTATCCTCTGTTATTTATTATTAACTAATCTCTTCCTCATTTTTGTACATTTAGGGCTAATTGGGAATTCAAGAGGACGTTGATGTGTCAAAGAAGGAAGATTTTAATTGGTCCTTGCTTATTGTGTTGTATTTGAATATTTTAGTTTGTCCTTATTATTATTTCATATTAGAAATTTGTTACTTTTTAAATTATTTTTTTGTTGTAAAATATTATTAATCAATGATGAAGTATATTTTGTTTTATTATCTTTGTTCTTTAAGTTTTTACATCTAACGAATTATAATTATTAAAATAATTTTTATTACCGGATTAAAAAAGCATGTATAGGAAACTATAGGAAATAATTAGTGGTTTTTTAAAAACGCCACTAAAAAAATGTTGTTGTAAATCAGGACAAACGCCAGCGTTTTTAAAAACCCCGTTAAAAAAACTGCTGCTATAAGAGGGGAAATGTTATTGTTTTTAAAAACGTTGCTAAAAAAACCGCTGTTGGAAATCAGGAGAAACGCCAGCGTTTTTAAAAACGATGTTAAAAAACCGCTGCTATAAGTGTGGAAACGCCAGCGTTTTTAAAAACGTCGTTAAAAAACTACTACTATAAGCGGGGAAACGTCAATGTTTTTAAAAACGTCGCTAAAAAACTGCTGCTATAAGCGGGGAAACGTCAGTGTTTTTAAAAACGCCGCTAAAAACCGCCGTTAAAAATCAGGAGAAACGTCAGCGTTTTTTAAAAACGCTGCTAAAAAACTGCTGCTATAAGCGGGGAAACGTTAGCGTTTTTAAAAACGTCGCTAAAAAACCGCCGTTAAGAATCAGGAGAAACGCCAGCGTTTTTAAAAACTCTGCTAAAAGCGGGGAAACGCCAGCGCTTTTTTAAAACGCCGCTAAAAAACCGCTGCTATAAGCTGTGGCATTTACCAGTGGTTTAAAAACGCAGCTAAGTGACCGCTGTTAAAAGGTAGGGAATCACCAGCGTTTATGAAAAACGTTGTTGAAGACATTTACCGACGGAGAAAAGACAGCGGTCGGAAAACGCCGGTAAAAAACCACTGGTAAAAGTTTAGCGGCGTTTTTTGTAGTTTTACTAGCGGTTTTCCGACCGTTGTTGTATCCCATTTTTTTGTAGTGTTGACAGGATATTGGCTAGATTTAGCATGGTAAATTCCAAGAAAGAGTTTTTACCCTTTGACATTGAATTCATCTCTCTAAGCAAATGTGTCCAAAAACACCTGAAGAAAGAGAAGATGAGTAGCTGCCATTATGCTTCGGTTGTAGGGAGTCTCGTGTATGCTATGCTTTGCACTAGGTCTGATATCAGTCACGCAGTTAGCGTTGTGAGTAGATATCAATCTAATACAGGTGCAGAACATTGGTCAGTAGTGAAACATATCCTCAGGTATTTCAGAAATGCAAAACACTATTTCTTAGTGTATGACAGTGAGGATATGACTGTCCAAAGATATACAGATTCAGATTTTCAATAAGATATTAATGATAGAAGATCAACTTCCGGATTTGTGTTCCTTCTTGGCAAATGAGCATTTAGTTGGAGAAGTTTCAAGCAAATTATTACTGCTGATTCTACAATTGAGGCAGAATATGTTGCTGCATGTGAAGCTGCAAAGGAAGCTGTGTGGATTCGCAAGTTCTTTCAAGAACTTGAAGTTATCCCTTCGATTGAGGCGCCTATTCCCTTATACTGCGATAACAATGGTGCGATTACACAGGCAGTGGAACCGAGGTCTCATCAAAGGAAAAAGCACATAGAACTTCGTTTTCACCTAATACGTGATATCATATCCAGAGGTGGTGTCACAATGGTGAAGGTTGCATTAGCTGATCATTTAGCTGATCCATTTACAAAACCTTTATCTCAGAAAGTTTTTGAGAAACATATTAAGGATATGAGTTTGAGATATATGTATGATTGGGTTTGACGTTTTGTTTCTTTATTATCTGATAACAAAAGTTTATTTTTTTCTCACATATATTATTGTTGTTATGAGTTTATACGTAACATGAGATGTTATGTATGTAAATTTGTTCAGGTAACATTGTAGAAAAATCATGTTAGAGATTAATGAATCAAAGGCAGGAAATAATGATTTTTCAGTTCCTTGTAAGCCTAAAATTGTTCTAGACTTTTGTAATATAAAGTGTACACTTGTTGTGTGGAGAATGATTGATTCCATCATTGAGGTATTACCTTAAGCAGACGAGTGAGTGTCATGTAACAACTACATACACTAAACAAGATCCGATTAAGAACGCCTTTTGGAAAAGATCATTGTCAGGTTAAAGGTTGTTCTATCACAATTCGGTATGTCCTCAGACCAGAGAGGTTTGTATTTATTCATGAATTGTGTACACATGCTTTGATATTGTCAACCGGTGATGTTCATTCATGACTATATCTGGACATGTTGGGATGTATTTGTGATGGCCGAGTGATATGAATGCTCAACAAGGAATCCACCAGTCTTTTGGAAAGATAGTATATTCAGTGAGTGTTCATGAAAGAGTTGGACCAAAAGAAATCCGGCCGGAGTGTTTTACAAAACTATTTTATAAATACATAAAAGTATATGATATATATTTCAAAATTGTTTTGTGGTCCAACTGAGTTGTGAACTAAGAAATCAAGTTTACATGAGATAGAGACATGACGGTGATATTTGGTTCTGAGGGCAAGTGGGAGATTGTTAAAATATGTCCCCTCGATAACCAATTGATTAATCCAGTCTTAATATCTCATATGAAATATAGTATGACGGAAGGAATTAATTGTATGTGAAGGGGCATATTTGCAATAATCTCAAATTCCAGGGGTCAATTACAATATGTTGATGAACTTGATTGTAATTAGTAGAAGCCCTAATTGTATTAGAAGAAGAGTTCTTCAGTTTTATCCTACGGCTGGAATTTGACATCCCTAAGAATCCTATGTCTCATGCTCTCTCTAGGGTTTCCCAAGACCTATAAATATAATTGTTATATCAAGGGGTTGACCATCAAAACCTATTAGAGAAATCCCACAAACGAGAGAGTGACATAAATCCCTTAGGAGGCAACACATCTGAGTTGCTATTCTGAATTGCTGGAGCTTTGGATTGGATCGTAAAGCGGCTTAAGGTTTGTAAGTTCCTAAATTCCTGTATCAGGTATGGAATCAAATCCGAAATTGTAATCATAATCCTGGTTGATGTTTTGTTGAAAACATGTTGTTTGTTTATAGTTTAATTCCGCATAAACTATCAAGATCAACATTCTCCAACTTCTTATTGTTTCTAGTCACTTCTTTATCCACTTCAAGCATATCTGAGTAGCCAACCATCTCGTTTACAATTCGAAATCCTAGCTGTGACATAATCTCTCTCATTTCCTCTGCTATCATGAAGAAAAAGTTGATAACATGTGTTAGTTCCTAAGTATATAGTGTTGGATTTGTTCCGTGACAAGTATGATGTAAAGAAATGTTGTCTTTGATGAGTTTGATCAAGAGAAGACACTTAAGTGGAAAGTACTAAAGAAATGAAGAAATTTAGAAGTCACAGTTTTGTTAAAGTGGTTAATTGTTGTTTAGGCTAACATGAGGCGAGCTTGAAGAAATCACGTTGTATTTTGTCACTAGCATGAGGCTCAAGCCCGAACGCAGTAAAAAATAAAGTGACTTACAGCTGAATTTACCCAGCCATATAAAAAGAATTTTTAGATGGCTGGACTTACAGACTTCGACAAAAAGAGTAGATGCATATTCCATAAAAGTTTTTGTATTTGGTTTTCCGCATTAGGGTGTATTAGTTCTTGCTGTAATTTTTTAACTTACTATTCATCCCCCTCTAAGTAAGTTTAGGATCTAAACCATGTCCCACAACATGTTCTGGTTCTCCAACAAACTTCTCTCTAAGTATAGGATCATGAGTAGCAATGCCAACAAGATGGGTATTTTTGTGGCACTTCTGCGTCATGATGCAACCCAGTGTTATGAGAGGTGTTGTACTGAAGCCAAATTCCTCTGCACCAAGAAGGGCTCAGTCAACATGGCTCACAATTAACACAGAAGCAATGTTTTGTATACAAAAAGTTAATGAGATACAAAAAATATATGCATCAACTATAGAATCAATCTCTGGATTGACTCCTTTGACTAGCCAGCTTTCTTCACTCCAACGGTGCACAAAAACACCCACCATCACAGATTCAAAAATCAACAGAAGTGTCTGGAAATCTCTTCCACCCCAGCGGTTACTCCTTGCCCAACGACTCGCTCTGTTGTGGTCAAACCCATCCGCAAGTTTTTTATTTAACAAGGCAAGGCAAGCTCCTTTCTTGGACTCTGTTGGGTTGCCCTTTAGTCGAAAAAACTTCATTCGAGAGAAATGTCTGTAATTAAACTTCGCACTGCCTTAATCTCTCTGAAATTCCATACCACTCATGTCCGGAAGTTTCTCAAGTCCTGACTAAACTACATGAGCACTTGACTTCTCTTTTCTCTCTATATAATATTACCTCTTTGTACACGAGTCCATGTGCTCCAAAACATAAAACTATTTGAGGCTCTCTTTCTTTCTTGTTCTTTTTCGAAGGTTCTTCTTTGTCATGTCTTCCATATCTCAAGGTTTGGTCTTGGCCATAACCATGTTAAACTCTAGCACCGCTTATTTCTTGGTTATTGTCGCCAGAAGTCTCTTTCACCAACCCAAGTTTCAGGGCTTCGAAGCTCCTAGCAGCCTGAAAGCAAATTTTAAGTTATTGCTTATGTTCAGGTAAGCGGGTTCCCTTTTTCTTTCCCCCCTTCTAGGATGTTTGGGTTGTGCAGTTCTCAAACACTTCCACTCCGTCCAATTGCTAAAAGTTTCGTATGTGGTTTCTCTTTCTTTTCACAGAGGAGAAGAAAAAGGAAAGAAAGAAGAAGAGAGACAGATTTGCTGCGAATGTGAAGGAGCCAAGTGGGGATGGTAAAGAATATAGGAAGGAGCGCATGAAGCCGAGCAAAGGTCGAAAAGAAACTTGTGGTACTATCACAGACGTGAGTTGACAGGTGAAGTGGTTTATTGTTGTGCCATGTGGACATTTAAATTATGTGGCTTGAGCTTCCGTTAAGAAAATAGACCCAAGGAGTTTTTTTTATTATCAAAGATCGAAAAAATAAAAGTGTTAAATTTGAGGGAAATTCACTTTTTAGTCCTTAGGTTTTGGACACTTTTTCATTTTAGTCCTTCACTTTCAAAATTCAAATTTTTAGTCATTGAGTTTTCTTTATTCGACGAAATGGTTCTTCCGTCAGTCTGTCGTTCATATGCTTAACGGAGCTCTCTGACACGTCAGCAATTTGTACCAGTCGACCGCTCAAGTTCAAAACATATACCCAGTCGACCACTTCAAATTTGCAGACGTGTCAAAGAGGTCCGTTAAGCGTATGGACGACAGACTGACGGAAGAACCATTTCGTCAAAAAAATAAAACTCAAGGACTAAAAATTTGAAGTTTGAAAGTGAAAGACTAAAATGAAAAAAGTACCCAAAACCTAAGGACTAAAATGTCAATTTTCCAAAATTTGAAGTTTGAAATCGAAGGACTTAAATGCAAAAGAGTATAGGTTATGTTTGGTTTAGTTCTCAAAACAGTTTTTGTTTTTGTGTCTTTTTGGAAGTAGTGTAGATTCTCTTGGGATTGGTGAAAAGTTAGTTAAAATTTGTTGAAATTTGTAAAAAGTTATTGAGATTGGTGAAAAGATATTGAAATTGATGAAAAAATTATTGGGATTGGTGAAAATGTATTGAAATTGATGAAAAAGTAAGTGAGAAGTTTTTGAAAACTTTTTGAGAAATTAAACAAACATAGCCTATAAATTTAGGGACTAAAATGTCAAATTTCCTTATGTTTATTGTAATGGAGAGAGATTATTTTATAATTATTATATTTAGCAAAAAATTTAGAGCAGAGACACCACCCAAAGTAAGAACACGATTCCGCAACCCTAAGATCCAGTTGACTTTGGTGATTGTGTTGTTTTTAGGTTGTGTTTTAGAAGTAAAGTTTTAGGTATTGAGCTTGATAAAAAAGTGAAGAGATAGATAATTTTTTATATTTTTTGTAGTGAAAAATAATGATTTAATGGGGAGAGAGAAATTATATTGTAATTTTTTATTGTGTTAAAATTTTAGGATGTATAAAATTTTAGTGTGCAAACGGAATTTTAGTGACCAAAAGTTTCATCGTGGACTTTGGTTGACTGCAGGGCGCCAAAGCAGTATTTCCTTCTACTTCGCTCTACAATTCCACACTTTTAATAAAAAGAAACTCCAATTTTGTTTTTTGAAATTTACTAGAATTGAATCTTTTCAGTTTATATATCAAATGATACTTACGCAATCGTTTCAATTTATTAATTAATACTAAGCCTAAATCCGTGCCCAAAAAAAGAATCAATCGAACTCCTTCGTAATAATGCACTACTTTACACCGCAGCCCCACAAAAATGAGTTTTTCCGAGTATATCCAATGCACTCTGGCCCGATTTCCTCGGAAATTAAGTGAAATTAGCTTATTATTTATTTACAATTTTTTGAGCTAATATTAGTTGTACTTTTAAATAATTTACGTTCTAATTTACTGTCTTCTCTTCCATTTCTTGGACACCATTGATGAGGCAAGTGTGATAGCCCCTAGCCTATAGGCTAGGAGAGGAAGCAAGCAAATAAAACAAAGGGAGACAACCAACCGTCCCATTGAATGCAAGTAAAAAAAATTGGCATGGACCCTCTCCCTAAATCAAGTAGAGAGGCGCATGCTTTTGCTTTTGTTTTTGTTTTTGCTTTGTCGCTTTTGTGACTTTGACTTTTATTTTCTAATGTGAGAAACAAAATGCAGAGCGAGAGAGATGAAAGCGCATGGAAAAAATTTAAGATGTGTGCCTCATAAACAAGAAAAAGTGAGCGATTGTCTGAGATGAAAAAAAGATGAGAGATTGCATTAAATGCATCTCGACAATCCTTGACTAGCAGGAGAAGGATTGTCGAGTCAGAAGTGAAGGCAAAAAAACAAAGGAGAGGCGTTAAGGGATAGTAGAGAAGGAGAGAAGAAAGAAAAATAAGGACGTAAGAGAAAAATGTAAGTTTAGCTTTAGTGCAAAGTTTTGGTTGGTATTTCCTAAACTTAGGCTTATGATGGATTTGAGTATTGTAGTTAAGGAGAAAATCACTACTGCTAGTGCTCACAAATCAGGTAAGTGGACTGTACTGTTATCTGATTGAGCAATGTTGACAAATGAAAAATATATATATTTGATTCGATTGATGTATTTTTTAGACCCTGGTACTACTGTTGAATTGACAAAAATGCAAGAGGGTCGGTACTGTACCATGTAATGATATGAAATAGCCTGAGTACAGGGTAAACCGACTAGGCAAATAAATGTCCCAACGAAAGGGATGGGACAGATCTCGACGAAAGGGGTGAACCAGTCAAGTTCTGACGAAAGGGGTGAACGAAATGATTAACCTTGTATCTGGGGTGAAACAGTGTACACAGGGTCTACCATGGGGGATATTAAATTATGTGAAGTATAAGTTTGTTTTTCTAAAACGACATAATTTTCTGATGTAATTTTATTGATCTAATTTGATTGCTAAAATTTTGGGATATCGGAGTTGGTGAAAAAGTGAATATAGTTTACAGGAGTCGATGAAAAAGTGAAGAGAGAGAATATTTAAATGAATATTGTAACGAAAAAAATTGATAGGGAGAGATAAATTATTTGTAATTTTTTTAACCAGACTCAAAATTTTGAGTGCCAATATTTTGGCAATCAAACACCACCTAAAGGTGTCTGCCTACAGTAAAATGATTACTTATTAAATTTCGTCATTAATTTTTTAAAAATCACGTTACACACACGCACCACGCACATCAAGCTTTATTATGACCGATGAAATAAAAATCCGAGACCAAGTCCATGAGTAGAATAAGGATGAATGGAGAAAGACACATATCAAGTTTTGTTAGCCTAAGGCTGATTTTGAACTATCTAACTTGATTTTGATGAAAACAAATGATAAAATAGCTTTGAAAGTATTCTAGAATACGTGGCTGTCAATCCACTATTCAATCAAGAGTATTCAATTGTATTTAAATTTATCGTTAATTCTTTGTGCCCTATATTAGATTTAAACATCATGGCTTGCACCTAAACTATCATATTTTTCATTGTAGGAGTTGTTGTGGTGAAATGGAAAATATTAGATATAAAAAAGTACTGAAAAACTCTATTTACCAAGATGGTGTCGACACCATGTGTCTGTCATTGTTGTCATCATCATCAGATCTTGTCTTGTAGTCCTTTATTGAGCTTTGCTTTGCTGATTTGGCTTTGAGAGATATTGTTTATTCATTTATATCTTTAAACATTGAAAACCTTTGAGTATGATACACATTTGGGCCTACCCTTGAGGATAGAATAAATCTCATAGGCTTTGAGATTTGTGACGAGTTGAAGAGTGAGCTTGAGAAAACTCTTATAACGGTTACTTATCACCCGAAAGCTAAGTTGAAGACACTATTGGATTATAAAGGAGAAGCACAAGACAATACCCTTCGAGGTGGATGTAGGCAAGTCTTGGTCGAACCACCTAAAAATCGCTGTGTTATCTCTCCTCCCTACTCTCATCCTTATTGCTATCATTTATTGTTATTTGGTCATTATTGCTTTAAATATTCAGATTTGCGTTTTTATAAAAAATTGGCTAAATTTTTTAATAAACCCAATTCACCCCCCATATTGGATTGATATTCACACTCACAAGTTTTGTTATGATAATTATGGTGATAATTATTGTGTAAGAATTTCATTATAAGCAAGTAAGGTTAAACTCTGGTTTGTATTAAATGATAGTTATGACTATTGAAAGTCTAAATAACAACCCAAAAGGGGGTGAATTGAGTTTTAATAAAAATTAAAAAAATTTCAAGATAATTTAAGCAATATAACCGTAAGGTATAAGACACCACAAGGAGAGATATGAAATAAGTAAAACAGAGAGACAGAGTTAGAGAATGATACCGTGATTTTAGGTGGTTCGACCAGCACTTGCCTACGTCCACCCCCAAGGCTATTGACTTCCTTGGGCTTCCTTCACTATCCTTTAAATAGTAAATACACCTTAACTTTTAGGGTGTTAAGGAACCTCTACAAAGCATTTTTTTGAATTGACGCTTCAATTATGTTCACAAATCTTAAAACCCAAGGGATTTCTTCTACTCTCACAAGTAGGACCAAGTGTTTAAACAACACTAATTTTTTCCCAAAACATGAGTACAAAGGAATATTAAAGTATGGCTCTCAAAACCGAATAAACAAGTGTAAAGCACAAAGGTGTGAAATAGCTATCTAAGCCAAATAAGCAAGTGGAAAGCTCAAAAGAGTGCAAGAAGACAAGATTCTCAGAAGAAAGCTGAAGTTTGGCAGGGAAATTACAAGCTTTCTTGGTAGGTGCGGTCTTCTCTATTCTTCAAAGCACTTTCTTTCACTCTAAAACTTAGGTCGTAGAATGATAGCAAGAGTAATTTCACGATTGTTGTCTTTATCTCTCTATCTCTTTCTATTTATACCCATTTTAACTTCAACGGTCTTCAAGTAGCTTTATTGTATCGTTGGAAAGGGTTTAAATGACTTTTTGAATGACCAGACGATGTTTCAGGATTTCTGCAAAAAATTGGTATGTGTCGACACATGGTCACTACTAGTGCTATTTCTATCAATTTACATCCCGCATAATCATCCGAGTATCCTTGTTAATTAAAATTAACACTCTTGAGATAAAAACAAACCAAGATTTTGGATGCCAACGAGATATCTAAAAATCATTTTAACCGCAAGCAGATGATTCCTTAGGATAAGATTAGAATCTAGCACACATGCATACACTAAACATTGTATTTGGTCTACTAGCAGTAATATAGAGTAAGGAGCCAATCACACCTCGATATTTTGTTTGGTCCACATCGTTACCTTGCTCATCCTTTTCCATTTTTGTAGATGGGCTCATAGGTGTGCTCATATGTTTTGAGTTGTCCATATTGAATCGCTTGAGAAGATCTCTTGTATACTTTGTTTGATTGATGAAGATGTCTTCTTTGCATTGTTTGATTTGGAGGCGAAGAAAGTAGTTCAATTCTCCCATCAGGCTCATCTCAAATTCACCTTGCATGACTTGTTAGAAACTCTTGACACAAAGATTCATTAGTTGATCAAAAACTAATGTCGTCGACATAAATTTGAACCGTTAACAATTCATTGTATTTTTCCTTAGTGAAAAGAGTAGTATCAATTTTACCTCGTGAAAAACCATTATCAATGAGAAAAGAGCTTAAACGTTCATACCATGTCTGAGGTGCTTGTACACATGATTTGAAACTTCTCATCTTCAAAGCCCGGTGGTTGCTCAACATTCCATTTAGGAAAGCACTTTTCACAACAATTTGAAAGTGTTTAAAATCTTTATAGCAAGCAAAAGCTAGTAACATACGAAAATATTCTAAACGAGAAACAGGAGCAAAATTTTCATAAAAATCAATCCCCTCTTCTTGATTGTAACATTGGGCTACTAATCTTGCCGTGTTCCTCACTACAACCCCGGATTCATCCATTTTGCTTCTAAAAACTTGCTCCTCAAACGATAACGTGAAATAATAGCTGTAATTACACCAGAGTCTCAAAACAATAAGCTGGTTAACAGCTCTCAGCCTACAAGGCCGAATAACCCATGACCACCACACCTCGGAGGCTCATGACGACGCTTTCAAAATTATATCTAAACCTTTACTAAAATAACAAAAGGGAGAGAACATCCTCGACAGCCCCTCACCTAGGATTCAAAGTTCTCTTCTTAGGTTTCCTCACCTGAAATATTGTCTGGAATGATACAATTTAAACTGTGAGTCAAAAGACTCAGTAAGGGAAAAACATAACTTGAAAACATGATCTTTAAACTTGAACTTGAATATCATGAGAATTGGTAAATCATGATACACATGCATGTTTCATGGTTATGCACATGCTCTTGTTCTTGAAATTGACCCATGGTCCTTGAAAAATAATTCATTCTTGACTTGTGGGCTACTTACGCTCCATTTAACCCCTGAAGTCAGGATTGTGCGTTCCCGTTGGAACTGTCCCCTATTACCATTGGGGACCTTACATTGGTCGAGCTAGCACACCTTCTCGCATTCGTCCTTCAGTGGCTAGACACGACGCTTGGAGGTCTACACCTTCGCGTAAACGTCCTTCAGTGTGGTTGCACAGACCTCAAGGACTTACCCAACCTTCACGTAAACGTCCTTCAGTATAGGCATCCTAGGTAACATCCATCCTTCACGTAAATGTCCTTTAGTATGGATGTACCTTTTTAACTTTGTACGGTACCGACTAGAGCTCCTAACTTAACTTGTCATAAAAACTCTCATACTTCCACTTGCATAAAGACTTCTTTCATGCTTTCATGCAAATGCTCATGTCATGTCATGCTTGATAAAATGAGAGTTCATGCTTGATAATGTCATGCTGTGTATCATTCCAGTTTTTGGAAAAGTGTAAGTTTCCACTTACGGACGCAAGTTCCACTTACCTTCGTCCACTTGAGCGTATGACAGCACCTTGCCTACAATTGAGTCATACTTATGTCATTTAGGGGTTCACTAGTGTAAAGAATAATCACTCAATTACACGCAACTCATCATACAAAATCACCCATATTGTTTGACTTCTCAATGGTGATCCTATAATGCAAATATTATTCTAAGGATGCCGAAGCCATAAAAATTTGGATTCCAACTCATCCTTATACTAATTTTCATGACATATCAAAATTCTAAGCAATTTGGAGCTCATTTGCGACTCAAAACATTTACCCGAAAATACAAGCTGCTGAGGACGTCCAAGCGGGCAGCCCCAACGTCTCCAACTTAAAAAGTTCACAACTTTAAAGACATGGCTCCAAATAACATGAAATTTATTTTAAAATAGTCTACTTTCATAGTTCAAGATTGAAGATAAAAATCACATACATCGAAATTACCATGCATTTTCAACGACACTTCATATCGGGTGAAAAATCCTAGGGCAACACTGCTGCTGCCTCCAGCTCAGCCTCCTATCTTCAAAACAGCATAACTTATGCATTACACCTCTAAATCACACGAAATTCACCTAAAACTGTTCTTCTTTAATAAACTTAAAATTCAAGATCAGACTCGTAAAATTTGGAATTAAACTGATCACCCAAAAGGTATTCGAAATAAGCAACATTCTGGACGTGCAAGGCTGGTGGCAGCTTGACGATTGGACCTTGAACAATGTATAACTCCCCCAATACTTATCGGAATCACCCAAGGTATGGCTTAAAATCTTCATATTTCCTAGGCCTACAATCTAGGATCCTCTTAAGATCAAGGCATAAGCTCAATTGCATCAGAACACACTCCCAATTCGAGCCTTGCAATCTGCAGAGGTTAAATCCAGCTACAACAATGATCTTCTCAACCTTCCAAACCTCCAACAACCAAAACCTAATCTCTTCATGTCACAACCAACATCCAAGGCTAATTTAACATCTCATAACAGCAACCATTCTCTCACATTCTTCCTACTTTTACAACTCCAATTCCAAGTTTACAACAAAACTATGATTCCATCTTCATCAAGCTAAAACTATTGCATTTACCCATTTCTTTTGGGCTTTTTGTCAAACACCTAGGGTGTATCATTTGTTCTCTTGAACATTTTTCAGATCTGACCATATATTAAACACTTAGGGCTTGGTGGTTCTCAACAAGACAATCATACATACAACCTAATACATCAAACCAATAGATCCGGCCATTCATGCACAAACAAATCTCAATCCTCTTTTAGGCCTTTTATCAAACACCTAGGGTGCAACAATGGTTCTCTTGAACCATTTTCTAGATCTGACCACACCTCTCCATGGTTCCATACAAAATCCACACTATTTCTTAAAGAAAACATGTAGACAACATGTACACAAGAAGAAGACAACCGAACACACAACAAGCTATCATCCAAGAAAAATGTGAGAGAAAAGAGGCAATGAGTCTATTCGGCCAGCAGAGATTTCACATAGCAAGGGCCGGATTTTACCTTTGTTTTTCTTCTCTTTCTCCTTCTTCTTCTTCCTCTCCTTTTCTTCATCTTCTTTTTCCTTCTCCTTTCTTCTTCTCAGTTGGGTGTTTTAGGGCAAGTGAAAGGTGCGGTTTAGGGCAAGGGAAATGAGAAATGTAGCAAGGGGGGTGTGTGTTAGACGTGAAAATGCTTGGGAGGGGAAAATACAAGGCTGCCCTCCCCCCTTTCTTTCCCTCCTTCACGTGATTTCCCCTTCTCTTTCACTTTTCTTTTGGTTTTATTTTTCTGCCAGTTTATTAAAATTAGCCCTAACATGTCTTTCACACATTTTTCAAGAGTCAAAGTCCCTAATTCAATTTCTTCCAAATATTGCAAACTTAGAGATATATTCCAATAGTTAAAATGATTAGTTTAATTAATCTCAAGTACTAAAATTTAATGCTATTAAACATTGCAACCAATATAACATTTAAATCATAGCTAAAGTTGCATAAAGAAATGCTAGGGGAAAAATTCCACCTAGACATAATTTTAGATTAATTCAACCATACATACGTTTCTCAATAATTAGAGTTATACACACTTAGGAGTTATAAACAACAAAATGACAGAAATAAAGTCGGGGTCTCACAATTGACTTCCTTGAGCTTCTTTCTCTATCCTTTAAATAGTAAATACACTTTAGCATCTGGGTGCTAAGGAACCTTTACATAGCGTTTTTCAAGCTCACGCTTCAACTCTCTTAACAAATCCCAAAACCCAAGGGATTTCTTCTATTCTCACAAGTAGGACCAAGTGTTTACTCAACACTAACTGTTTCCCAAAATATGAGTACAAAGGAATATTAAAGTATGGCTTTCAAAGCCGAATAAACAAGTGTAAAACACAAAGGTGTGAAATTGCTCTCTAAGCCAAATAAGCAAGTGGAAAGCTCAATAGAGTGCAAGAAGACAAGATTCTTAGAAGAAAGCTGAAGTTTGGCAGAGAAATTGCAAGCTTTCTTAGTAGGTGCGATCTTCTCTATTCTTCAAATCACTTTCTCTCACTCTAAAAGTTAGGCCGTAGAATGATAGCAAGAGTAATTTCACGATTGTTGTCTTTATCTATCTCTTTCTATTTATACCCACTTTAACTTCAACGGTCTTCAAGTATCTTTATTGTACCGTTGGAAAGGTTTAATGAGTTTTTGAATCATTTTGAATTAGCTAACGACATTCTAGGATTTCTGCAAAAACGTGGTATGTGTCGACACATGGTCAGCATGTGTTGACACTTCAAAAATTGGTCTGGAAATGTGCTCTTGAGAGACAATGCAATGTGTCGACACCGTGAAACTTGGTCTGAAAATATTGTCTCTGGTTTCTGTGCAATGTGTCGACACCATGAATTCAGCATTCTGGAGTAAGCACAATGTGTCGAAACTTATAAGTGCTGGAGAGAAAAATAAGCATCTTGAAAGTGTCCAATTTATTCTAAATTTTTTTTAAACACCTACATTATGAAAAATTGATCTTATCAACTGGTGTAATGGTGTTCAAGTACACTTAAAAATAATTTAGAGAAATAACCTCAATCTTTTGAAATTCATTTTAAAAATTGTGGATTGACAATGTAAAATCTAAAATCCTTCAAAACTTAGAATTTTTGTTCTCATCAAAATCAATTATGTATTGTTTGAAAAACAACCTTGAGCTAACAACTATGATGTTTATGGATGATGATTTTAGATTCTGGTGCCAAGTTGGGTTGTTATTATTTATTTGAAGTTATACCTGGCTACCTTCCTAAGCAAAAAAAAAACTACTTTGTTTGACGAGATATATCTGGACGTGTCCTCATTCAAGGGATTATGGAATTAAGGGTATGACAGTAACAATTTATTGCTATAAAACACAAGGGTTACTAGTTTTTGGGATCTTATATTAACCAATTTATGCATGTTTTTAAGTACAACATGAACTATCATTAGCTACCACATACAAATGAATTATCTTACCAGAGAGCCAGGAAGTTACTTTAGGTAAGTGGCAACGCTTTTAATCCTCTCAATGAAAGAGGCTTCAAGACAACACAAATCTTAGACCCTCTAGGGAGCTCCAATAACTGCACACCGGAATAATACACAACCATTTTGTTCAAGACCATTACATTCTTGAGCAAAATCTTTATTCCTGAGAGCTGGACAACTTTTCCTCCATATTCGTTCACTTCAATACACTTGAGGTTTGATGCGAAACATGGAGGCACTTAGTCCATACCACCTATTAGTCTCAAAATTTGGGGAACAATCGATTCCCTATTGGAAATGAAATGCTTAAACCATCATTGTAAGTCCGCACCAAGACAAAACAGAGATACTTTAGGGTAAACGTTGTAGTGCCAGTGAAGTTACCTCCAAAAATTTCAGAGTCTTGAGACAAGGGCTCATTTTAGCATCCTCCATAGTTCTATAAGGTCAAGACTTGCTGCTGTTGTGAATACCAAATCTACCAGGTTAGGAAACAAGGGCAGATATGGCAGGAGTTCTGCTGCCTCTGTTAGAACCTATGAACGGGATAGAGCAACACTCAGTTTTATATTTTGCACACATAATGCCAGAGTAGAGCATAGATGACATAAATGTAAGAATAATGTCCTAAAGACCATTTATCTGAATAATAGTTATTTAGATGTCACATGTTTATATTTATTTATTTATTGGGTAATATGATGTGACATACGATATTATTGAGTAACATTGTAGAAAAGTCATGGCAATGAGTAATGAATCAAAGACCGGAAGTATGACTCTTTGATTCCTTGTTCATTGATGTTTTGTTCTAGACCAAGGTACATATTGATGTAGAATAGGTCTACACTCGTTGTGCCTCTATTTAATAGGATGATGGACTTCGTCCTTGAGATAGTAACCTTAAGCAAACGAGTGGGTGTAATGTAAAGAGTACATGCATTAAACGAGATCAAATATGAATATTTTCTGAAAGTGATCAATGATGTTTAGAAGGTATTCAACACAATTAATTTATTGTATCATTAGACCTAAGAGGTTTATAAGAATATATTTATTGTGTACTTATCCTTTGACCAAGTCATTTGATGATGATCTTTCTAGGTTAAAGATTCTAGATAAAATTAGGTCTTCTACATTATAAATGGTTTGTATAAATGCTCAATAAAGAATCCACCATTCTCTTGATAAAGACAGTATATTCAATATATATGTATAGGGTTGGACTAGAAAAAGAATCCATTAGCCAATGGTATTTTGTGAAAATATTTTTCGAAATTAATATAAGTATTATATATTTATTTTTTAAATTATTTCAAAAATAATTGATAGTCCAACGAGTTACAGATTGTGAATTGAGAATTATATGAGTTAGGGACTTAATCGGTGATATGATTTCAGTCCTATTGATTCATGTGGAATATAGTACGGTGGAAGGATAAATAAACAAATAATTGTTAGCAAATGAGATTTCACAAATCAATCTCAAATACTCGGGGGTAAATTGTGATATGTTAATGGACATGATTACAATTAGTAGAAGTCTAAAATTTGGAATAAAAGAATATAAGGGAGTTAATGGAAAAAGAGTTTTTCCATGTGATCCTATAACCGAGATCTGAGGTCCCTAATGATCCCACGTGATATCACAGCTAGTGTTCAGAAAAAGACAATAAGATAGCTTTTTCTAGACAGTTGGCCATTATGACTTTTAGAAACCATATGACTGCTGTGAGGAGTGGAAAGGAGGGAGATAGAACATTTGAGCTGCTCAATTGTGAAATCAAAGACTCAAGGTGTAAGATCAACAAGACCTAAAGATATCTAAGATTTAAGATTCAATCGCAGAAAAAGTTCAATATCGTTTGTCATATCAAGTTAGGATAATTTTCCACATGCAAACTTTAACAACTAGCTTCTGAAGGTGTCTCTCTTCACGTACAAATTGTCGAAGCAAGACAATTAACAATCATAGTACCTAAGTTGTACTAGGAGTTTTTTCTCTCCTATTTCTCTAAGAGTCTATCTCTCTTTCTTCCCCAACGGTATGTCTAGTTATTCTCCTCTTCCTTCCTAGGATGGATCCTACCTCTCTGTTGCTTCTCTTTCACACCCTTCAGCTACTTCCCATTTGATCTTCTTCTTCTTTTGCTGCTCCCTTCTGGCAGGTATTGGGTTTATTGGTTGTGGGAGTTTTTGTCTCTTCCTTCCAGTAGTCTTTCTGGCTGTTCTATTTACGTGCTCTATGTTGGAAATATGCCCTCAAAACCAATTATTAGAATAATTATGAAATAATTATTTATTTTATCTACACATGTATTTATTAATTATTTGGTATAATGTTGTGACATGAGATGTTACACAGATATATTGGTAAGTGAAATTGTAGAAAAGTTATGCTGATGATTAATGAATCAAAAGGCTGAGGGAGTATGGCTTTTCGGTTCCTTGTTCACTAGACCGTTGTTCTAGACCGAGATACATGTTTATGTACAAATAGGTCTACACTCGTTGTGCCTCTATTAAAATAGGATGATGGACTCTGTCAATGGGGTAATGACCTTAAGCAGACGAGGGGGTGCACTGTAAGAGTACATGCACTGAACGAGATCACATATGAATATCTTCTCAAAGTGATCACTGATGTAGAGAAGGTATTCAACACAATTAGTTTATTGTATCCTTAGACCTGAGAGGTTTATGCAAGTTTTGTTTGTTGTGTACTTGTACTTTGATCGAGTCATTTGGTGATGATCTTTCTAGGTCAAATATTCCAGACAACGTTGAGTCTTGTATATGATGAATGAGCTTGTGTAAATGCTCAACAAGGAATCCACCAGTCTCTTTGTGAGAAAGTATATCTGTATAGGGTTGGACTTGAAAAGAAATCACTGGCCAGTGGATGTTTGCGAAAATGTTTTTTGAAATTAATATATATTATATATTTATTTGTGAAATTATTTTAGAAACAATTTGAGAGTCCAACAAGTTACAGATTGTGAATTAAGAATTATATGAGCTAGGGACTTAATCGGTGATATTATTCCGGTCCTATTAGCTCATGTGGAATATAGTATGGTGGAAGGATAAATAAACAAACAATTGTTAGCAAAAGGGATTTCATGAAAAATAGTCTCACTATCTCGGGGGTCAATTGTGATATGTTAATGTACATGATCATAATTTGTAGAATCCCATAAATTCGAAATATAGAATATAAGAGAGTTAATGGAAAAGAGTTTTTCATGATGATCCTACGGCCGAGATTTGAGATCCCTATAGATCCCACGCATAAGCACAGGAGAAGTTGGAGCTATTATAAATAGATCCGAACTTCATTTGAGAAAGAAGAAGATGATAATATGAGAAAACATTATCTCTCTAAGTTTTCTCTCTCTCAACCTGTGTGCGTGGATCTGAAGGAGAACGCCTGAGATGCTCTGATTTCAACGATCCTGTCTTCCGTTGCACCGATCCCGAGATCCCAACACTCTTGGGTTTCTAGCTGCCGACTCTCATGGATGATCTTTAATCTGCTGTGGATCTTATTACTCGAAAAAATGAGGAAATGTTATGGGATTCCCTTCCTGGAAAAAAATCTCTCAACATGGATATGGCAGCCCATATGTCTAGCATGGTTTTGATTGGCAAGATTATTGGGCTCAAACCTCCTAGAAAATCCATTATTATAATTAAATACTGTATTGGCTGTTTAGAAGTTTGTTGTTGATCTGAAAATCGAAGCCATGGATAACTCTATGTTCTTGTTTCATTTTTCTCGACCTGTGGACAAAGACAAGGTGCTTAATCTGGCTCCAGGGAACTTTAAAGGTCACCTTCTTGTTCTTCAGCATTGGTCGCCCACCATGACCATTGGCGAGGTTGATCTTACCATGTCTTCCTTTTGGATTCAACTTCATGGTCTCCCCATGGCTGGAATGAATCATCATACTATTGCTGATATTGGTTCTTCAGTTGGACAGCTATTGGAGCTTGAAAATCTCCCTGTTGGTATTTCTTGCAAACGATTTTTTTGGATTAAAGTTCGTTTTAATGTTTGCAATCCTCTCAAGGATGATTTCTATCTCCCTCGTCATTCCCTTTCCATGTGTCCTCGTGAAATTGTTCTCAGTGATTTTCAGGGTTTTGGTCCTTAGTTAGGTGCAAATTCTTAGGACAGTTCACTCATTGCTTCCTTCTCACGTGTGCCTCATTCTACTCCACCGAGACTGCCTCGGGGTGATTCTCCTAGTCCACAACCAGTCATACAGCGTGATTCTGTCAAACAGACAGACCTTCTACGACTATTCTTCAGTGTCCTGGCACAGATCTGGTTCCTTCTTTGTATTCTTCCGGTGGCTGGTCTTCACACGTGGCTGGTGGACAAAATAGCATCACCGACAGGGGTTATCTTTCGCCATCCCCATCAGCAGCAACCGTTTAAGGCCTTCGTCCTATATGCCATCTCACCCCTCCTTTATAAGCCAGTTGAAATCAAAATCATTTACGCCTAATACTAATCTACATCCTCCTCTGACTTCATTCAACCCCCTTGATCGAAATCCAATTGAGGTGTTTTAGCACCTGTTCCATCGTCCGTTTGTCCTCTTAGTGCCTACAACATTGCCTGTCGTGCCTCTTGCTCCGTTTTATCCTCTAGCAGTTCATATCCTGATCTCAGCGTTGGATAATATTACTCGAGTGCCCTTCACGTCTGTGTCTATGGCTGCGTTTGCCAACCTAACAATTTCCAACATTTTATCTCTCTCCTAATAAAATACTTCAATATAATCTCTCTCTCTCCCATAAAAAAATATAAAAAATTACAAAAACTATAAAAAATTACCTCTCTCTTCACCTTTTCACTAAACCCAATACCAACACATATTCCCATACCAAAAATATTACAACACAAACACAACCTATAAAGAGCAAATCTGCATGGCCTTCTACCCCAATACATCCCACTATCAACATGGCTTCTCATTATTCTCAACACTCATCTCCTGATCTATATCCAACTTCAGTGATTCACCAAGCTTTCTCTCCACCCTCTAGTCTTATTGTTGCCATCGAGGAGGTCACTCATCCTCCTCCTAACAGCCCACTTTCCCCACCTATTGAGACAAACAAGTTTCCCTTGCTTGCTTTGAACCTATGGACGATGGGCTCACTACCCGGGTTCGGTTACTATGCTAAGGCTTATGGTGCTGATGGACGGTGAAGATTACATTTTTAAGAACCAAGCGGTCATAACACACCACCTCAAATAATGAATTTGACTCGTTTACCCACCCGTTCAGTTGTGAATGACCCGCGTTCTGGTGTCGACAAACGGTCGACCGCTACATGAATAGATAGACCGCTACTTGTATGGTCGATCGACTCTCATTTGCGGGTCAGCAGTAAAACGGGTCAGATTCGCGAGTCAGATTCATTAATTGAGGTGACATGCTATGAGCCCTTGGATCTTGAAAATGTAATCATCACCGTTGCAAAGCACCCTCAGCACCATTAACGCAAAGCATAATAACCGAACCCTCCCTACCACCCTGCAGTTACCCGCGACCTGTTAGATTCTCTTGAGGCTAATGAAAATAATTTCTCTGAATTCCCAAGTCAAACTCTAGAGGAATTTCTTGATGCAGCTGCTCATCGTCCTGTTTCTCGTGGCTTCACCCTTGGTCCTTGCCTGACTCGTCCTACCCCACGGTCTGCATCCTTGACAGCTCTGACTATTCCTTCTACTGATCTGGTTCTTTTTTATGCCCCCATTGCCACCGGCTACTCTCAGAGTTCACAGGGCAAAGGCAAGGCAGTTGTCAATGGTGATACAGTTGAACAGGTGGCCTTGCACTCTCTTCTACTGATGGACGGTGAAAATTACATTTTTAAGAACAAAGCGCTCATAACACACCACCTCAAATAATGGATTTGACCCGTTTACCCACCCATTCAGTTGTGAATGACCCGCGTTCTGGTGTCGACAAATGGTCGACCGACTCTCATTCGCGGGTCAGCAGTAAAACGGGTCAGATTTGTGGGTCAGATTCATTAATTGAGGTGGCGTGTTATGAGCCCTTGGATCATGAAAATGTAATCATCACCGTTGCAAAGCACCTCAACACCATTAACGCAAAGCATAATAACCGAACCCTCCCTACCCCCTGTAGTTACCCTCGACCTGTTAGATTCTCTTTAGGCTAATGAATATAATTTCTCTAAATTCCTAAGTCAAACTCTAGAGGAATTTCTTGATGCAGCTGCTCATCGTCCTGTTGCTTGTGGCTTCACCCTTGGTCCTTGCCCGACTCGTTCTACCCCACGGTCTGCATCCATGATAGCTCTGACTATGCCTTCTACTGATCTGGTTCCTTTTTTTTTGCCCCCATTACCACCGACTACTCTTGGAGTTCACAAGGCAAAGCCAAGGCAGTTGTCTATGGTGATATAGTTGAACAGGTGGGCTTGCACCCTCTTCTACTGATGGACGGTGAAGATTACATTTTCAAAAACCAAGCGCTCATAACACAACACCTCAAATAATGAATTTGACCCGTTTACCCACCCGTTCAGCTGTGAATGACCCGCGTTCTGGTGTCGACAAACGGTCGACCGCTACATGAATAGATAGACCGCTACTTGTATGGTCGATTGACTCTCATTCGCGGGCAGCAGTAAAACGGATCAGATTCATTAATTGAGGTGGCGTGTTATGAGCCCTTGGATCTTGAAAATGTAATCATCACCGTTGCAAAGCACCTTTAGCACCATTAACGCAAAGCATAATAAACGAACCCTCCCTACCTCTCTGCGGTTACCCGCGACCTGTTAGATTCTCTTGAGGCTAATGAAAATAATTTCTCTGAATTCCCAAGTCAAACTCTAGAGGAATTTGTTGATGCAGCTGCTCATCGTCCTGTTGCTCGCGGCTTCACCCTTGGTCCTTGCCCGACTCGTCCTACCCCACGGTCTGCATCCATGACAGCTCTGACTATGCCTTCTACTGATATGGTTCCTTTTTATGCCCCCATTGCCACCGACTACTCTTGGAGTTCACAGGGCAAAGACAAGGCAGTTGTCTATGGTGATACAGTTGAATAGGTGGCCTTGCACCCTCTTATACTGATGGACGGTGAAGATTACATTTTTAAGAACCAAGCGCTCATAACACACCACCTCAAATAATGAATTTGACCCGTTTACCCACCCGTTCAGCTGTGAATGACTCGTGTTTTGGTGTGGACAAACGGTCGACTACTGCATGGACAGGTCGACCGCTACATGAATAGATAGACCGCTACTTGTATGGTCGACCGACTCTCATTCGCGGGTCAGCAGTAAAATGGGTCAGATTCATTAATTGAGGCGACGTGTTATGAGCCCTTGGATCTTGAAAATGTAATCAACACTGTAAGGACACTAACAACCCAAGAGGGGGTGAATTGAGTTTTATAAAAACTTTTTTCTCCCTTTTATAATAAAACCGAATATCCAAAGATTCCCTTTCTAAAGAGCAAGAGAATGAACAAAATATATAAACAATCCCAACAGAAGAAATCAACAGTAAAAGGATATAGGGTTAGAGAGATAACACCGTGACTTTTAGGTGGTTCGGCTAACACTTGCCTACGTCCACACCCAAGGCTATTGACTTCCTTGGGCTTCCTTCACTATTCTCCAAATATTAAATACACCTTAGCTTCTGGGGTGCTAAGGAACCATTACAAAGTGTTTTCTGAGCTTACACTTTAACTCACTCTCACAAATCCTCACAACCTAGAGGATTTCTTCTACTTAACAAGTAGGACAAGTGTTTTTCACAAACACTCACGTGTTTTTCAAGGATGGGTACAAAAGGGAATCTAAGGAAATAACTCTTTAAGCTGAATAAACAAGTGTGAAGTACTGAGGTGTGTAAAGAGACAAGATATACAAGAAAGACAACAATTATTGCAGGTGAGGACAAGCTTTCTTGGATGATGTAGCTTCTTTCTTCTTGAAAGTGTTTTCTCTCTCTAGAAAGTTAGGGCAGAGTAAATGTCGCACAACCACTCGGTTTCTCTCTCCATCTTCTTCAATTTAAAGCGTCTAGGGCACCAAGGGTCTTCTGGTAAAGCTTTGGAGCCGTTGGAGGTCATTTGAGACAATTTGAGGAAGATTTGAAATGATGACGACGTTTCTAGAAAATCTGCAAAATAACACAATGTGTCGACACATAGGTTGTATGTGCTGACACATTAAACTAGATATGAAAATAGAGTCTCAGGTGTTAGTTCAATGTGTCGACACCTTCAACACTTAGTCAAAAATCAACTTGAAAGGTTTGAAATGTAAAGTCTCGGGTGTTAGTTCAATGTGTCGACACTTCCAACACTTAGCCAAAAAAATCAAGTTGAATGGATTGGAATGCAAAGTCTCGGTTGTTAGTGCAATATGTCGACACCAAGGCTCAATGTGTCGACATTTATAAGTACTGAAGAGTTTTTCACAAACTTTAAAGAGTCCAATTCATTCCAAACATCTTTTTACGCCTAGATAATGAAAAATTGATCTTATCAACTAGTGTAATGGTGTTCAAGTGCGCGCTAAAAATATTTTAGAGAGAAACCTCAATCATCTCGAAATAAAACTTAAAAAAAAAATGATTGACAATGTAAAATCTAAAGTCTTAAAAGAACTTAGAATTTTTTGTTATCATCAAAATCAATAATGGATTGTTTGCAAAACAACCTTGGGCTAACAATCTCTCCCTTTTTGATGATGACAAAACCATTTTAAAAATGATAATTTGCTAACAAATAGAAAGCTCCCCCTGAGAACAAGCAGGAGTTTTTTTATGACATTTTTAGCAAAAAGGACTTTAAGATTTTACAAAAATTTTGCAAGAGTTTCCTTTTGTATATGGAGTTTTCCCAAAATTTTAAAACATGAAGGAACACTACTATAATCTTCCTCCCAACTTCCCAAACTTCTAATTTCAATCAGAAAACAAGACTTCATATTGATATCAATAGAAAGATAGGAGAACTACCTGAAATAAGATGTAGGCAAGCTTATCACAATCTCACAAAAACACATTTAGTTCCAAACATATGGGCATTCAATATAATAGAGTAAGCTCAACAATTCAAACAATACTTGATTGACCATTAGAAGTAACTAGATAAGGAGTTCAACTCAAAGAAGACTGAGTTACAGGAAATGTTCTCAAAACTGAGTTAGGGCATCAACAATACAACTAGACTCTTCTCCCCCTTTGGCATCATCAAAAAGAACTGGGCAAGGAGAGAAGTGAGGGGAGTGGGTAAGGGAATCAGGGCGGAGGTGGAGGAGGATGGTCCACGTCAAACTTGCGCAACCAGTTCATCAAAGTCGTGGAAAACCAATACGTCCACTTCATGACGTGAGGACGAAGTTTGCGATCAACTTCCATACTCACTTCAGTAGCATTGACGACATCTTTAGCAGAGGATTTCAAATCATCCACAGTAACTTGAATTACCTCGCTGGCCATATGAATGCTATTATTGTCCTGATGCTTGAGAAGCCTCACATCTTTATCGAGAAGCTTGAAGTGCTCATCGTGAGCGGCAAACAACTGCTTGATATCATCAAAGCCCGTCTTCATATCAAGAGATAATTTCTCCAGTTGCTGCCCCAACTTTCGTTGTTCCTCCTTGATATCCTCAAAGGAGGCTTCAAGAGAGTCAAGGGGACTCCTGAGAGAGGGAAGGGGGAACTCGGTAAGAGGACTCCATATTGAGGGAAGGAAGGGGAGGAGGGGAGAGGGGCATTCTCGGAGTGCGGGTAGCAGGAGTTTGGTTGAAAGTGGCTTCCTCTTCATCTTCACTAAAAGCATCAGAACCCGACCTCCTTTGACTTCGCTTTTGAGGGGTGACATCAGCTTTCTTAACCCAAAAACCATCCTCATTTTGCTGGAACCCCATCAACTTCAACGTCTTTTGATTATACTCTCTTGTATCCATTGGTGGTTCTCTTACTTCACCCCCTAAATCGACCTCAAGAAGTTGAAACACACGGATGAAGAACATCCCATATGGGCAACCCTTGGTTTTTCTTCTCATTGACAGCCTTCATATGGTTGATCATAAGATGACCAAGATTCGTAGGAGTACGAGTGATTAAACAGTACATAACAAACAAGTCCAAGAAGGTTATGTACTCAAATTTTCCCGTTCTTGGTAGAATAATATTACAAACCATATGATGGAGAATACGTCTGGGGATGCTTAAATCACTGGCTGTGGGTTTAAGGATTTCATCAAGGGTTGGATTATCCAAAACAACCCTGAGAATATGTAGAGGATCCACTTCAGACATACCTACCCACCCATGATTCTCAAAGAATTTCTTCCTATTATCAGGGGCATTTGCCAATGAATTCAAAGAGGAAGTAGATAGATCCAATATTTTCCCATTCACATAGCTATCAGCATCCTCTGACTTAGAGAACTGAAAACTTGCATATACTGTCACGCCCCGAACGGCATCCCGCAGGGACCGTGACAGCCGCGAGCTATCCCCCGGACGGCTCCAGCGTTCATACTTATTTTCTTACTTAATTATGGCGGAAACGTACAGGATCGCGAGGGGTTCGAGCGAATACTTACATAATCAGGGTTCTCATTAAGTTCATACAAAACAAATATTTAAACATATTAGAACCCAATTAGTGACACACATGTCACTATCAACAAAATGCGAAGCTTAACATCTTGGGCATCTAGGTCAGGTAGTCCTCCTGACTCTCTTCACCTGATACATTTGGAATGACACAATTTTAAAAACGTGAGTCAAAAAGACTCAGTAAGGGAAAAACGTAAAACTTAAATCATGCTCTTGACTCATGCTTGCTTAATCATGAAAGAAAGATAAAACTTGAACAATTGATGCATATGCGTGCTTATGAGTTATGCATATGCTCTTGCTTATTGTTTTCGGCCCCAGGCCCTTGAAAACCACTTTCTTTCATGCTTGCTTGTAAACTGGCCCTTGGCCCTTAAAAATCTTTCTTTCGTACTTGTGCCCTTGTTGGCCTTATCATAATTATCTCATGTCTTTTACTTGCGGGCTCGCTCCATTTGACCCCTGAAGTCAGGGTTGTGCGTTCCCTTCGGAACCGTCCCCGAATTCCCTTGGAGACTTACATCTGGTCAGCTAGCGCACCTTCTCAATGTCCTTCAGTGGCTAGACGTGACCCTTGGAGGCACCACACCTTCTCATTGTCCTTCAGTGTGGCTTGCACAGCCTCTTGGATTCTCCCATCCTTCTCATAAATGTCCTTCGGTATGGGAGTCCATCTTGATGGTACGGTACCGACCGGTGCCCTTAATCTTAACTTATCGTTTCATAAAAATCCTCATATTCTTTCCATAAAAATCATTGCATAATTTTCTTCTTGAAAAATTCATGCAATGCACATGTCATGTCATGCTTACTTAAAATTCATGCTTATTCATGAAACGATGCAGTGTGTCATTCCAGTTTTGAAAAAGAATACTTACTGTCCACTTACTATTCCACTTACTATTCCACTTACTATTCCACTTACACTTGGTCTCCTTGGTAATGTATAAAGACACGTAGATCGCCTACAAGCGATTTAAACGTTTCTTAACATTAAGAAATAAGTACGTAATCAATAAATTAAATATTTGCATTTTTTAAAAATCGGTTATCAACCAAGGATATATTTCTGAAAATATAATATTATTCTCAAAGTTTTATATAGAATTCTTTATTAATTAATCTTATTAAATTTTCTAATCTAGCAAGCTAATTATACTTTAATAAAATCTTAATCTTTCTCCTATTACATATATTACACTAAGTCTTTAAATTCACCAATTACTAAACCTAATCATAATTAATCTTTAGCTTAACATTAAACTTCTATGAAACCCGAAAATATAGGCTATTTAATACCCTAAGTTTAGGTCAACCTAGGTAATTTCTTCAATCAATACTTAACACCATAAAACTTTGCTAATTCATTTAATCCGGATCTTTAAACTTATTATCTATGCTTTTCTCTTACTAATATGACATTTTTATGATTGAGCTTAAATGTTCTAACTTATTTAGTCATAACCCTAATTTTATGTATCCATCACATGTAAATATATTTTCACCTATTATAAGCTTGCAATTAGGGTTCCCTTTCATTAGGTTATTCGGCCAACATCAAGTTCATGTGTTCTTTGGTCACAATTTCAACTCCAATGGTGATCACATCCTCCATTTTTCAGATTCACAACCTAAGATCTACAAATCACAAAACAAACTCAAGATCCAACAACACATCATAATCGGCCAACACCTATTAGTCACAAAACAATTAGGTTTTCTTCTTTTTTTTTTTTATCTTTTGATTTGCATGCATCTTCTATATTTCATGCTTAACACCATGCATAAGGTTATCAAACTTACACATTTTATGGCCAACCAACAAACCTACACATGTACAAAATCATACTTGAAGATCTAGGGTACACATGGTTCGGCCAATCACCAAATATCACACTTTTCATGCCAAAATCGCAACATGCACTTCCCTTTGCATTTTATAACCTAACTAGCATGCCTTAACTTCATATCTTCATCATATACACCCAACAACATTAGATCTACATTTTAGGAACTTCAACAATAATAGATCTAAGGAAATATCCCACATACATTCGGCCAAACACAACATAAGTCTAGATCTAAACTTATCTAACATACATTGTTAAATCCTTACATTTTTCCAACATTCAAACTTAGATCTCATGTTTATATGGCCGGATCTAGCATTATACCTTAGGGTTGATTTCATAACTTCAAAATCTAACAACACTCAAGACACTAACTTAAGATCCTATCATGATACATTCGGCCAACACTATATTCAAACCAACAACATCACATCTTTAGCCTTACCTTGATGATTATCACAAGCTTGAATACCTAGAACAATAAAATACCCTAGGTTAGTACTTATGAAAAACTTTAGGCAAGAATACTAAATAGAATCAAACCTACCTCTACCTTCACCAAACTTTTACCCAAAACTCTTTCTTCTTCCAAGTTTCGGTTCACCCTCCTTAGAGAAGATCCAAGCTTGATTTGAGGTGCTAAGGTGGGTTTTATGGTGGGGGGAAAAATATGGTAAGCTTGAATGATTAGTTCTAATGGAAATGAACTAACTTCTTCAAGAGGAAGGAGGCTAATGAGTAGGGTTTTCAAAGAAGGAAATGGTGTTGCACAATGTGAAGATTTGGTCACCACAAAGAGAGGTCTAAACTTGAGCTTTTGGAGTGTGATTTAGAATGCAAGAGGAAAAGAGCAAGACTTGAGCTTAGATGAGTGGTTCGGTCAAGAGAGGAAAATGAGAGGGTTGAGAGAAAATGAGGTATTCGGCCAAGTGAGGGAGAAATGGAGAGTGAAGTGAAATGGTGAGGTTCGGCCAATGCAAAATCAATTGTGAAGTGTGAGAGAATGAGTCTCCCAAGGTGAATTATGGCTATGACACATGACTTGAGATGTTGAGATGACAAGAGAGAAGTTTGAAGGAGAAAAAGGGAGGTGAATGTGGGTTTGGCCGACCAAGCATGGCTCTCCTTCTCTCCTCTTTTCATTTCACCTTTTTCTCTTACATCAAATGTCTCCAAAAGCTTGTCTTGCATTTTGAAATCCTTCTCTCTCTCTTCCCATTCATTTCCATCGACATTCACTCTCCTTTCTCACTTCTCTCTTCTCTTTTCACTTCCATGAGTTGTCTCATCAATTCTTACACACTTACACTTCTTACACATCTCTTACACATCACATGGCTTTTAAATTTCTCTCCTCCTTGTCTTTCACGTAGAAGGCCTTCCCTTTGCTAGTTTGGTTGCTTTCCAACCATGCTAGTTACTCCCACATTAAATGGCAACTAACTTTCAACTTAGTTTTCACTTATCACCTAACTTATCACTTTATAAGTTCTCTTACTTATCTATTCATTCCAATAGCTTATCACCTTACAAGTATGATATCTTATCATGTGATAATGACCTTAGCCTATCTCTACAATAATCACAAGGCCTTATCACCCTAAAAGTTTCCTAACTTATCATTCTTGCTTATCACTATGATAAGCAAGTGTGCTTATCAATTAAATCATTCCTAAACTTATCACATAACTACATAGCTTATCATTGAATATTCATATGGGACTTCTATTAATAATATGGAACACATCATAATATTACATGTCACATAAAATATCTAATCCATGTATTCAAAAGAATTTCATTATTCAATCTATTAATAATTTCGGCTATACTAGGAAATTATTTAAGCATAATTCAAATTATATGGTCCATGAATCATATTAGGTAAAAAAAATATTAATTTGTAAAAGAGGAACTCACTTGCAAATTTCGGCTCTTAATATAATACAATTTATACATCCGATAAAATGGCATTAAAATTTCTTAAGGAGATTTTATGAAATAAAATCCTATTTTAAATCCAAATACCATAACATAAAAATTAGGCCATACATTGGCCAAAACATAGCCCCATTAGGAAATAAAGACTATTACATTGGAAAAATAAAATAATACATGAGCAATTACGTAGGAAAAAATCGGGGTCTCACATATACTAACTTGACTAGGTACAAATAGTAGTTCTCTTTAATGGACACAAGAGTTTTCCATCCTTGAAACTCAAACATGTATTGGAAATCAAATCCACTAGCACTAAACCATTCAAAATCAATCCAACGGCCAGGAAGAACTTTCCTATCACGAAAATCTTGAGTAAAGCGATTATTGCATAAACCTGACCTGTAAATGTAACCTTCAGGTGTGATAGGGGTCTCTTCGAATACCCTTGCTTTCTTCTTCACTTTTGAGCCCGCAGAGGTTGGAGTGTGTTGAGAGGAGCAAGTTTGACGGCTTGAAGACATTTAGAGCAGGATTTTGAGTGAAATGGGGTTTTCGGCCGGTGGGTTTTTAGAGAGAGAGAATGGGTAACTGAAATGTGTGAGGGAGAGGTTCAGCCGTACGGTTTGGGAGAAAGAGAGAGAGATAGGAGGCCTTAAAGCTGAACCCTAACTCAAATGAGATATATATGCCACCTGTGCCCTTCCCTTTTTTAAAAACAGTAAACACAAGCACTGTGTCGATACATTGACCATGTGTCCACACATTGGTCATGCTCCCAAAGCATTCATAAAACATGCTCTCGGGTGAAAGGCTGATGTGTCGACACATGATATCATGGTGTCGACACATGATATCATGGTGTCGACACATGATATCATGGTGTCGACACATGCTTCTTCATTGGTGAAAAGTCATAAAACCAGAAGTGCTGACACTTGTTTCACCAAGTGTTGACACATAAAAAAATCAATTTTGAAAAATAGTTTTAAAGCCAACAGTCACACATAAACGAGCAATCATCATTCAGAATCATGTATAATGCAATTAGTATTATAATTCAAGAGATAAATCAAGAGTATGAGAATAAATCAATCCAAAGGAAATTTCATCCCGATCTCTTGGCGAATAAAACAAAATCTATCCTCATTAAGGGGTTTTGTGAAAATGTCTGCCAATTGAAGGTCGGTATTTACAAACTCAAGAACAATATCCCCTCTTTGAGCATGATCACAAATGAAATGATGTTTTATCTCAATGCGTTTTGTCCTAGAGTGCTTAATTAGATTTTTAGTAAGATTTATCGCACTAGTATTGTCACATTTTATTGGGATGAGTGAGAAGTGAAGATTAAAATCTTCCAATTGTTGTTTCATCCACAATATTTGTGCACAATAATTGCCTATGGCAATGTACTCGGCTTCCGTAGTTGATAAAGCTACGGAATTTTGTTTCTTACAACACCACGAGACTAGTGAGGGTCCAAGAAATTGGCACGCATCACTAGTACTCTTTCTATCTATTTTACAACTGACATAATCCGCATCCGAGTATTCTTGCAAATTAAACTCAACACTCTTAGGATAAAACAAACCAAGGTTTTGAGTGCCAACAAGATATCTGAAAATACGTTTGACTGCAAGTAAATGAGATTCCTTTGGACATGATTGATATCTAGCACACATGCAAACACTAAGCATTATGTCCGGTCTACTAGCGGTAAGATAGAGAAGTGAGCCAATCATACCTCGGTATTTGGTTTGATCCACATCTTTACCTTTCTCATCTTTTTCCATTTTTGTGGATGGACTCATAGGAGTGCTCATAGGTTTTGAATTTTCCATGCAAAAACGCTTGAGAAGATCTTTAGTGTATTTTGCTTGATTGATGAAGATTCCCTCATTGCTTTATTTTATTTGAAGGCCAAGGAAGTAATTTAATTCTCACATGAGACTCGTCTCGAATTCACCTTGCATAACTTGAGAAAATTCTTGACATAGAGATTCATTAGTAGACCCGAAAATAATGTCATCTACATATATTTGAACTATTAACAATTCATTGTATTTTTCTTTAGTGAAGAGTGTAGTATCAATTTTACCTCTTGAAAAACCATTTTCAATGAGAAAAGAGCTTAGTCTTTCATACCATGCTCGAGGTGCTTGTTTTAATCCATAAAGCGCTTTTGTAAGCTTGTACACATGATTTGAAAGATTTTTATCTTCAAATCCCGGTGGTTGCTCAACATAAACTTCTTCAGTAAGAAATCCATTTAGAAAATCACTTTTTACATCCATTTGAAAAAGTTTGAAATCTTTATAACATGCAAAAGCGAGAAGTATGCGTATGGATTCCAAATGAGCAACAGGAGCAAAGGTTTCATCAAAATCAATCCCTTCTTCTTGATTATAACCTTGGGCTACTAATCTTGCTTTGTTCCTCACTACAACCCCGGATTCATCCATTTTGTTTCTAAAAACCCATTTTGTGTCAATGATTGGATAATCCTTGGGTCTAGGAACTAGATGTCATACTTGATTTTTCTCAAATTGTTTTAATTCATCTTCCATAGCATGGATCCAACTTTCATCATCTTTAGCCTCAGAAAAGTTCTTAGGCTCAAGTTGAGAAGTAAAGCAAGGTTAATAGCTTGATGAACAGAAGATCGAGTCCTTACCCCTTTTTCAACATTACCAATAATTTGTTGGAGAGGGTGACTCTTGACGTACTTCTAGGATTTTGGTAGATCATCGTCATCTTGTGGTGCCTCCTCTTGATGCTCTTGTGGTTCTTCCTTTTGCACAAGTGTCTTCCCATTGTCATTTTCAATTGTGAGCTTATCAACCTATTTGTTAAGATCTACACCATTTTCATCATCTTTTCTCATGAGATTGTTAGATTCATCAAAAACAACATGAACTGATTCTTCAACAACTAAGGTGCGTTTATTAAAGACACGATAAGCTTTACTAGAAGTTGAATAGCCAAGAAATATACCTTCATCTGCTTTTGCATCGAACTTACCCAAGTTGTCCTTGTTGTTGTTGAGCACAAAGCATTTACAACCGAAAACGTGAAAGTAACCAATGTTGGGTTTTCTATCATTCCATAGCTCATAAGGGGTTTTCTTGAGAATAGGCCTAATCATGCAACGGTTCATAACATAACAACTTGTGCTAACTGCTTCAGCCCAGAAGTAATTAGGCAAGTTGTTTTCACATAGCAAGGTTCTAGCCATTTTTTCAAGAGTCCTATTTTTCCTCTCCACAACACCATTTTGTTGAGGAGTTCTAGGAGCTGAGAAGTTATGACTAATACCGTTTTCTCCACAAAACTTTTCAAAGGAGGAATTTTCAAATTCTTTACCAATGTCACTCATGCTAGAAATAGCAAAACCTTTTTCATTTTGAATTCTCTTGCTAAGTTTTTCAAAAGCAAGAAAGACTCCATCTTTATGAGCTAGAAATAGAACTCATGTGAATCTACTGAAGTCATCAACAACAACAAAGCCTTAACGTTTGTCACCCAAACTTAGAGTTTGAGTTGGACCAAATAAGTCCATGTGTAGGAGTTGGAGTGGTCTAGAGGTGGACACAATGTTTTTTGGTTTGTTTGCCCTTTTGACATGCTGCACAAATTTTATTCTTTTCAAAAGAGAGATTAGGCAAACCCGAAACAAGATTTCATTTAGCAAGTTTAGAAATCAGGTCCATGCTTGCATGAGCAAGCCTCCTATGCCACAACCAACTGTCTTTATCATTTAGAGCTGAAAGACATTTTATATTTTCTGAAGAGATACACTCTAAATGAACAATGTACACATTTTCATATCTATGTCCAACAAACAAAACTTTCTTGCTTTCAATATTTTCAACAAGGCACATTGATGATTCAAAAACAACTCGGTTTCCCTTGTCACATAATTGGCTAATGCTTAAGAGATTATGCTTTAATCCTTTGACAAGAAGCACATTTTCAATGATGGGATTAGGATACGTACCAATGCTTCCAACACCAAGTATCTTCCCTTTTCCATTGTCACCAAAAATAACAGACCCCTTATTCTTAAGATAAAAGGAGGTGAACCAACTTTTATCTTCGGTCATGTGCTTGGAGCATCCACTATCAAGTACCCAATGTTCCTTGATGTCCTTGGACTCCAAGCATTCCTACAAAAAGGATCATTTTTGGGTCCATTTGTATTAGATACAAATCCCTTTACTTTATCCTTTTGAATCCAAACAAATTTAATCCTGTGAGTGGATCCTTTTCTAGTTTGGCATGTTTGTGAGATGTGTCCATGTTTTCCCCGAACGGCATCCCGCAGGGACCGTGACAGCCGCGAGCTATCCCCCGGATAGCTCCAGCGTTCTTACTTACATTCTTACGTACTTACGGCGGAAACGTACAGGATCACGAGGGATTCGAGCTAACTCATAACATAATCAGGGTTCTCATTAAGTTTGCATACAAAACATACATAACATATTTAAAACTCAACTAGTGACGGATCTCATCGATCAAGTCACAATCATCAAAATATGAACATAATCTTTGTCCTTCTAAGTCAGGTAGTCCTCCTGACTTTCTTCACCTAGGGCATCTGGAATGACACAATTTTAAAAAAATGTGAATAAAAAAGACTCAGTAAGGGAAAAACATAAACTTAAAACATGCTCTTGACTTATACTTGCTTAATCATGAAAAAGAAACTTAATTCGTGATGCACATGCATGTCATGGATATGCACATGCTCTTGCTTGAATTTGGTCTCAGGCCCTTGAAAATCACTTATTCATACTTGTGGGCTTATTCGCTCCATTTAACCCCTGAAGTCAGGGTTGTGCGTTCCCTTTGGAACCGTCCCCGATTTCCCTTGGAGACCTTACATACGGTCAAGCTAGCACACCTTCTCGCATTCGTCCTTCAATGGCTAGACATGACCCTTGAAGGCCCACACCTTCTCAAAGTCCTTCAGTGTGGTTTGCACGACCTCTTGGATTCACCCATCCTTCTCGCATTCGTCCTTCGGTATGGGAGTCCATCTTGATGGTACGGTACCGACCAGTGCCCCTTAACTTAACTTATCGTTTCATAAAATTTCCATAATCTTTCCATAAAATCATTGCATAAAAATTCTCTTTAGAAAAATCCATGCAATGCACATGTCATGTCATGCTCGCTCACAATCTCATGCTTATTAATGAAACGATGCAGTGTGTCATTCCAGTTTTGAAAAAGGACCACTTACGGTTTCCACTTACTCTTGGTCTCCTTGATAATGTATAAAAGACACGTAGATCGCCTACAAGCGATTCAAACATTTCTTAGCATTAAGAAATAAGTATGTAATCATATAAATTAAATATTTGCGTTTTAAATCGGTTAATACCCAAAGATATATTTCTGAAAATATAATATTATTCTCAAAGGTTTTATATAGAAATTTCTTATCAATCGCCTTACTTAGGTATTCTAATTTAGGAAGCCAATTGCACTTTGATCAAATCTAAATCTTTCTTTTATCACATATATTACACTAAGTCTTTAAGTTTCACCAATTACTAACCCTAATCATACTTAATCTTTGGCTCGACATTAAACCTCTATGTAACCTGAAATATAGGCTATCTTATTCACCCTAAGTTTCGGCCAACCTAGTTAAATCCTCAATCAATACTTAACACCACAAAGCTTTGCTAATTCTTTTAATCCGGATCTTTAAACTTATTATCTATGTTTTTCTCTTACTAATATGACGGGTTTTATGATTGAGCTTAAATCTTCTAACTCATTTAGACATAACCCTAATTTTGTCTATCCATCACATATAATCAAAATTCTTATTCATAGGATTGCTATTAGGGTTACACATATTAGGTCATTCAGCCATACACCATTTTAAGCATTTCTTGTCTAAGTTTCTTCTCCATTGGTGATCTCATCCTCTATTTTTCAGATTCACAACCTAGGATCTACCAATCACAACACAACTTCTAGATCTAGCATCATGCCAAATTTGGTCAACACAAATATTCATAAAATGATTAGCCCCTTTCGATTTGCATGCAACCTATTATATTCCAAGCCTAGCCCATATGCATGTGTTCGCTAAACTTTTATACATGTCATGGTCATTCATCAAAGTGACATTTAACAAAATATATTTAGAGATTCAACATCTATAAGTTTCGGCCAACACCATATATCATAACTCTTCATGGCAAAACTTGCAATCATGCATACCCCTTGCATTTTAAGACCATACTAACATGCTTTGTTCATCCCTTAACAACTTTCTAACATTTGAGTCCGGATTTCATGCTCACATGGCTAGATCTAACATCATGACTTAAGGTTGGTCTCATAATATCAAGATCTAACAAAACCAAGTACCAACTCCAAACCAACCACAAGATATTTGGCCTACGTCATTTTAGAACTAACAACCCACAACTTTGGTCTTACCTTGATGATTATCACAAGCCTTGAGTACCTAGCACAATAAATATCTTAAGTTAGAACTTAGAAAGAACTTTAATCACAAACACTTAGTAGAATCAAGCCTACCTCTACCTTTACCAAATCTTCACCAAAAATCCTTCCTTCCTTCCTCCACCCAACTTTCGGTTCCCCCTCTTTGGAGTGGTTTCAAGCTTGATTGTAAGGTGCTAAGGTGGGTTTTATGGTGGAGAGGAATATGGTAACTTGAATGATTTAGCTCTAAGGAAATGAACTAAATTTCTTCAAGAGAAAAGTGGCTAAATGAGTAGGGTTTTCAAAAGAGAAAATGGTGTTGCACAATGAGAGGGTTCGGTCACCACAAAGAGAGGACTAAACTTGAACTTTGGAGTGTGATTTAGGTTGCAAAAGGGAATAGAACAAGGCTTGATCTTAGAGGAAAGATTCGGTCAAGAGAAGAAAAAGAGAGAAAGTGTTGGAAGAGATGAAGTGTTCGGCCAAGTGAGGGAAATGAGGAAATGTTGAATTGAAATGGTGACATTCGGCCAAGGCACATTCAAATGTGAAGTGTGAGAGAATGAGTCTCCCAAGATGAGTTATTGCTATGACACATGTCTCCCAAGATGAGTTATTGCTATGACACATGACAAGGACAAAGTGGAAATGACAAGAGAGAAAGTTTGAAAGAAAAAGGGGGTGAATGTGGGGTTTGACCGACCAAGCATGGCTTTCCCTTCTCTCTCCTCTTTTCATTTTTCTTTTCACCTTTTTTCTCACATCACTCTTGTTCCCTAAAGCTATGTCCTTGCATTAAATCTTTCTCTCCTTTCTCACTTTGAACCTTCACGTGAACTCCACCCCATAGCTTGATCTCCCTTTGTTTTTCTCTCATTTCTCTTCCAATGTGTTGTCTTGTCAATCAATTGCTCTCTTCCACTTCTTACAACTTCACATGGGCAATTAACTTTTTGGCTTTCTCTTCCTACGTAAATGGCTCTCTTTTAAGCTCATTTATTTTGTTCGGTTGCATTGCAACTAACTTAGTTACTCTCCCACAACTAACTTTCAATTTAGTTACTATTTCACCTAACTTATCTCCTATAAGCTCTCTAGCTTATCTATTTTAATCACTTAGCTTATCATCTCATAAGCATGATATCTTATCTTAAGATAATGGCTCTAGCCTATCTCTACAATAGCCACAATGACTTATTACCTAAAAAGTTTCCCTAACTTATCATTATGCTTGCTTATCACTATGATAAGCAAGTGTGCTTATCATTTTAATCTCTCTTAAACTTTATCATATGCCTAGTAACTTATCATCTTTTATTCTAATGATAATTCAACTTATTAACTTAGGTCACATAATAATAATAATATATGTCACCTATTAATGACACACACAAATATTCAATACTTAAAAGAAATTCATGATTTTATTTCATTTAATTATTTTCGGCCTATATATAAAAACCTTTAATCATAATTAAATTTTTATGGATCATGAAGTATACTAGGCAAATGGAAAATATAAATACATAAGAAAGAAACTCACCTTGCAAGTTTCGGCTCCTAGGAAAATATAATTTAAACTTTGCACAAAACTTCCCAAAATGACAAGGAAATTATTTAGGAAAAATTTCATGAAATAAAATCCCATATTAATTGATGTACCTTAACATAAAGCTTAGGCCATACATTGGCCAAAAATATGGCCCCATAATAAAATTAAAGCTAATACATCAGAAATTAAAAGCTAATACATAAGAAATAACATAGGAAATAATCGCTTAGTGAATAAAGCCATTTCCTTTGTAATTAAAGCTAATTCATTCTTTTTGCTGCTATCACCTTTGTAATTTGATTTTCTTGAAGGACGTCTATCTCCTTGTTTCTTGCGGAAGAACTTCTTGAATCGCTTAGTGAATAAAGCCATTTCCTCATCGTCCTCAGAGGATTCATCCTCACTAGAGTATGTGGCCTTTAGGGCTACACCCCTGTTTCCTTTGCCTTCATCTTCATCTCCTTTAACTTGATTCATCTCATGGGTCATGAAAGATCCCATGAGCTCGTCCAGGGAAAGCTTCGTCAAGTCTTTGGCTTCTTGGATTGCAGTGACATTGGGTTCCCAAGCTTTAGGAAGACACTTGAAAATCTTTCTTACCATTTCATCGTTAGTGTAATCTTTACCAAGAGATTTAAGCCCATTAATGATATCAGTAAAGCGAGTAAACATAGAAGAGATAGATTCATCAGATCTCATCTTAAAAAGTTCATAGCTATGAACAAGCATGCTAATCTTGCTTTCTTTTACCTGATTCGTACCTTCATGGGATACTTGAAGTTTATCCCAAATTTATTTTGCAGTATCGCATCCAGAGATACGATTGAACTCGTTTGAATCAAGGGCACAGTATAGAAAATTCATAGCCTTAGCATTTAGAGACATGAGCTTAAGATCATTCTCATCAAAATCTTTCTTTTCCTTGAGCTTTCCATCGGCTCCTTGAGGAAAACGAGGTCCTCTTGAAATGATTCTCCACAGATCATAATCAACGGCTTGGATGTAGATTCTCATCCTTGCCTTCCAATAGTTATAGGAGGTTCCATTAAACAAGGGAGATCGATTTGTCGACTGCCCTTCAGCTAAGGAGGTGCTTACTAGGGTTGTCATTTAAAGAGATCTAGCCTCGGCTCCGATACCAATTGAAAGGACACTAACAACCCAAGAGGGGGGTGAATTGAGTTTTTTAAAAACTTTTGTCTCCTTTTTATAATAAAACCGAATATCCAAAGATCTCATTTCTAAAGAGCAAGAGAATGAACCAAATATATAAACAATCACAACAGAAGAAATCAACAGTAAAAGGAGATAGGGTTAGAGAGATAACACCGTGACTTTTAGGTGGTTCGGCTAACACTTGCCTACGTCCACCCCCAAGGCTATTGACTTCCTTGGGCTTCTTTCACTATTCTCCAAATAGTAAATACACCTTAGCTTCTGGGGTGCTAAGGAACATTTACAAAGTGTTTTCTGAGCTTACATTTTAACTCATTCTCACAAATCCTCACAACCTAGAGGATTTAATCTACCTAACAAGTAGGAAAAGTGTTTTTCACAAACACTCACGTGTTTTTCAAGGATGGGTACAAAAGGGAATCTAAGAAAATAGCTCTTTAAGCTGAATAAACAAGTGTGAAGTACTGAGGTGTGCAAAGAGACAAGATATACAAGAAAGGCAACAGTTATTGCAGGTGAGGACAAGCTTTCTTGGATGATGTAGCTTCTTTCTTCTTTAAAGTGTTTTCTCTCTCTAGAAAGTTAGGGCAGAGTAAATGTCGCACAACCACTCGGTTTCTCTCTCCATCTTCTTCAATTTAAAGCGTCTATGGCATCAAGGGTCTTCTGGTAAAGCTTTGGAGCCGTTGGAGGTCATTTGAGACAATTTAAGGAAGATTTGAAATGATGACGACGTTTCTAGAAAATCTGCAAAATAACACAATGTGTCGACACATAGGTTGTATGTGCTGACACATTAAACTAGATCTGAAAATAGAGTCTCGGGTGTTAGTTCAATGTGTCGACACCATTGTCCAATGTGTCGACACCTTCAACACTTATGGCATGTTTGAGACCCCAAATATTTGGGGTCTCAACAAATCGGACAAACCAAACAAACTCCAAAATTTTTAACTTTTATACCTACACACTTCACTTTTCACAAACGCCAATAAATCTCAATAAAGTAAAGATTCCCAAAATTTTGGGAATATTCCCCAATATTTTGGCAAACAAACATCCCATTAGTCAAAAATCAACTTGAAAGGTTTGAAATGTAAAGTCTCGGGTGTTAGTTCAATGTGTCGACACCATGGTCCAATGTGTAAACACCTTCAACACTTAGTCAAAAATCAACTTGAAATGTTTGAAATGTAAAGTCTCGGGTGTTAGTTCAATGTGTCGACACTTCCAACACTTAGCCAAAAAAATCAAGTTGAATGGATTGAAATGCAAAGTCTCGGGTGTTAGTGCAATGTGTCGACACCAAGGCTTAATGTGTCGACACTTATAAGTGCTGAAGAGTTTTTCACAAACTTTAAAGAGTCCAATTCATTCCAAACATCTTTTAACGCCTAGATACTGAAAAATTGATCTTATCAACTAGTGTAATGGTGTTCAAGTGCGCACTAAAAATATTTTGGAGAGAAACCTCAATCATCATGAAATAAAACTTAAAAACAAATGGATTGACAATGTAAAATCCAAAGTCTTCAAAGAACTTAGAATTTTTTGTTATCATCAAAATCAATAATGGATTGTTTGTAAAACAACCTTGGGCTAACAATCACCGTTACAAAGCACCCTCAGCACCATTAACGCAAAGCATAATGACCGAACCCTCCCTACCCCCCTGCAGTTACCCGCGACCTGTTAGATTCTCTTGAGGCTAATGAAAATAATTTCTCTGAATTCCCAAGTCAAATTCTAGAGGAATTTCTTGATGCAGCTGCTCATCGTCCTGTTGCTCGTGGCTTCACCCTTGGTCCTTGCCCGACTCATCCTACCCCACGGTCTGCATCCATGACAGCTACTGATCTGGTTCCTTTTTATGCCCCCATTGCCACCGACTACTCTTGGAGTTAACAGGGCAAAGGCAAGGCAGTTGTCTATGGTGATACAGTTGAACAGGTGGCCTTGCACCCTCAGTCGATGCTTACCCTCTTCTGCTGAGATAGGTGCCTCTACATCCACCCGACCTCCTCATGGCAGTGGGATTCCATCCAAACAACAGGTTTCCAGATATGTGCAGATGGAAGGCCTGGATGGATTGCAATAAATCCAACGCTCTGGAAGGCGCCACGACAATTAATGAAATTCATGTGCGCTTCGCTCGGGCTCGGCTCCTCAATCTTCTGACTTCAGCGCTTTCACTCAGTAGTACGGTGACCGGTACGGCCTTCCTCCACTCTCCCTCCTCCTCCACTTTTTTTTTAAAAAACCCCACGAATCCCTCTCCCCAAATCAACAAAACTTCACCCAAATCTTAGGAGTCCCTCGCCTAGTTTTAGGTTACACCTCTTCCTAGGGGGTTGGACCTCTTTGCTTAGAACTTTGTTGTGTTTTTTACGGTAAGTTTTTTTTTTCTTTGGGTGTTCCAAGTTTTTGTTTATGCTATATGAAGAATTTATGTGACATTTAATGTAATGAAATCTCAGTACCGCCTGAATTTGGGCTTGAATTTTTTCATAGGTTTGGTTCTGACTCTTTATTTCGTTATAAATCTAGACACCCAAATGAATTGTTAAAAAGAAGAAAGAAAAAGGGGATACATCTTTAGCCCTAGGGGACCAGGGGGCCGGGGTCTGCGATCATGCGAAAAAAAGGGGAGTGGAGGATACAAAACAAATCGTTTTGTAACCCCCGCTCCCCTATTTTTTCGCAAGTTCGCAAACCCCGAGCCCCCCAGGCGCCAGGAAGTGGTTCGTTTTGTAACCCCCCCTCCCTCCTTTTTTTCGAGCCTTCGCAGACCCCGGCCGCCCAGGCCCCAAGAAGTATCCCGATCCTTCTTCTCCCCCCTTTTCTTTCTTCTTCTTTTTAGCAATTCATCTAGGTGGCTAGATTTATAACGAAATAAACTAATATAAGAAATACTTGAGATCCTATAAATAAGGACAAGAATAATACAGGTAAAATTCAAATATTAAATCATCTAAAATTAGGGGAAGAATGAGAAGATTATTCTTAAACTTGTAACTGTAAGTATTGAATTAATGTGATAGATGGTGAAGATGCATTGCAACATTCCCCCGAATATTAATAGGCGAGTTTCTAGCAGCACCTCAAGCCCGCAAAGTTTGCTAATTTCTTTCTTTGCACCATCTTTGAAAATGAATATAGATATATTTTAATCTTCTTTATTTTTATGTTTGGACCATGTAGGTGATATGGTTCGGGCAGACAATGGGGATGTATTAAATGTTTGGAGTTTAGAATTTAGAGACAATGAACATGCTTATGAATGGTACAACCGTTATGCAATAAATGTCGAGTTCAACATCCATAGAAATGATGGGCACAAAAACAAAGAAAAAAGGTATTTTACAAGCAGAATGTTTGTGTGCAGTACAGAAGAGATGGAAAAAAATAAGGACAAAAATGCGCTGGTACTAAAAGAATGACGAAATAGTAGAAGCGGGTGTCTTGCTTGTTTTACCGTTCAACGGCAGCCAAATGGAAAGTATTGCACTTTTGATTGGTGTGCACAACATAACCACAAATTGGTGTGCACTTTTGTTTAAAGTTTAAACAAAACGTTCCGTTTTGTTAAAAAAACAAAAGAAGAAGAAGAAAGAAAAATTGGTGGAGAAGAAGATTTGAGATACTTCTTGGAGCCTGGGCGGCCGGGGTCTGCGAACGTACGAAAAAGAGGTGGGAGGGGGGAGAAGAAGAATCGGGATACTTCTTGGGGCCTTGGGGGTCGGGGTCTGCAAAAGTGCAAAAAATAAGGGGGGAGGTGGAAGAAGACGAATTCGGATACTTCTTAGGGCCTTGGGGGCCAGGGGCTGCGAGCGTGCAAAAAAATTAAGGGGGTCAGGGTCTTCTTCTCCCCCCATTTTTCTAAATAATAAACTTTGTTTTCTTTTAACAAACAACACGATTCGATTTGTAACCCCGCCTCCCCCCTTTTTTTCAAACGTTTGCAGACCTCGGCCCCAGTTCCCAAGAAGTATACCGATTTTTCTTCTCCCCCTTTTTGCTTTCTTCTTCTTTTTAGCTATTCATACGGGTTTCTAGATTTATAACGAAATAAAATAATAAAAGAAATACTTGAAATCCTATAAATAAGGATAAGAATAATACATTTAAACTTCAATTATTAAATCATATATAATCAGGTGAAGAATGATATTCTTTCTTAACAATAAATATGTAACAACAATGACATGTACCTGCACTACAAAAAAAGGGGATACAACAGTGGTCGGAAAACCGCTAGCAAAAGTCCAAAAAACGCCGCTAAACTTTAACCAGCGATTTTTTACTGGCGTTTTCCGACCGCTGTCTTTTCTCCGTCGGTGAATGTCTTCAACGACATTTTTCATAAACGTTGGTGATTCCTTACCTTTTAACAGAGTCACTTAGCAGCGTTTTTAAACCGCTGGTAATGCCACAACTTACAACATCGATTTTTTAGCGACGTTTTAAAAAAACGCTGGCATTTCCCAACTTATAGTAGCGGTTTCTTAGCAGCATTTGTAAAAACGCTGACGTTTCCCCGCTTATAGTAGCGGTTTTTTAGCAGCGTTTTTAAAAACCGCTGGCGTTTCACCTTATTTCCAACATCAGTTTTTTAGCGACGTTTTTAAAAATGCTAGCATTTCCCCACTTATAGCATCGATTTTTTAAAAATGATGGCCTTTCTCCTGATTTCCAACATTGGTTTTTTAGTGGCGTTTGTATAAAACGCTGACGTTTGTCCTGATTTACAACAGCGTTTTTTTAGTGACATTTTTAAAATCGCTGGCATAGTCTAAAAAGAGGGCTATAGCAACAGTCTTTGACCGCTGGTATAGGCCAAAAGAATACCTGCGTTTTTTTAGCTACGATCAGTGACCGCCTCTAAAAGTCTGTACCAGCATTTTTTTTTGCTATGTGCTAGCATTTTTAAAACACCACTAATTTTTTCCTATATTTTCATATACATGCTTTTTTAATAGGTAATACAAATTTATTTTAATAATCATAATTCATTAGAAATAAAAACTTAAAGAACAAGGATAATAAAACAAAATATATTTCATCATTGATTAATAATGTTTTACAATAAACACAAAAATCTCTACAAGTAATTTAAAAAGTATGAAGTTTCTAATATAAAATAACAATAAACAAAGGATCAACTAAAATATTCAAATGCAACACAATAAGCAAGAAACAATTAAAATATTCTTCATTTCACACATCAACATCCTCTTGAATTCCTGTAATTGAAAACAAATATCACATGAGAAATAAACAAAACATTAGGCTTGTTTCTTGACAATTAAGCTCAAAGTCTCTATGACATAATTAGTAGTTCTCTACAAGACTCTGTAGTTAATTCCCACATTTCTGGTGTTTAATCTGGAAGTGCGCTTCTTTAAAAAAAAAACCAAGCCTAGCACCCTAAAAACTTTGAAGTACCTGTTTCAAGAGCATACCCTGAAACTTAATCACAACTTTCTGAACAAAAATCCATCATGACCTAATCCTTCACAAACATATCAAGGTGTAATGGGAGACATTATGCTGAATATATATCCAAAAGATACATAATCTTTTACTATTGTTAGGTAGCACGTTCTTACAAAGCACAAAAAAAAGTGCAACATAAACAAAAGAGACAAAGAAGCATATTCCAATATTTAAACTTATGCATCAAGCGAACAATATCCTATAGTCATCATGAATTTCATTAAAAAGAAAGAAATAAAACTCATGCTCAACCCTTTTATCTAGTGCCAATGATACTGTTCTCAAATTCCAAAATTTTACCATGTTGAAGCTTCAAAACTCAAGGTTGAGTTTCTGTTTCAAGCAATGAGATGAAACAGACTGGCATGAAATAGCCAACAGAATGAATAAAAGATATTCATGCGCCAAAGAGGTCTAACTATAAGAGACAGCTCACTAGTACTCTTTGATATTGCATGTAGCAAAAGTAACTCCAATGTCTCTGTTAGAGTCCCACATTGATTATGAACCATTTAATCTTGTGCTTCATATACCTGTTAGATCACCTCTTCCCATTGTCAATTGGTATTGGGATGAAACTTGACATGGTATCAGAGCCACCTATTTCTGGGCTTGGCCCACTTGCTTGTATTCCCCATTTGTTGTCCACGTGCATGGACCATGTTCATTCGGCCTGCACGTGAGGGGGAGTGTTAGAGTCCCACATTGATTATGGACCATTTAATCTTGTACTTCATATACCTGTTGGGCCACCTCTTCCCATTGTCAATTGGTAGTGGGATGAAACTTGACAGTCTCTGACAGAAGACGCAGGACCTATGGAGGATGAAGTAATTATTGCATTGAATACAAATTGAACTGGCCCACGAGAGATCTAGAAGGAGACATATAGCATAGACTTAGGGCAGATAATTACCCTGCCCCAACAAAAAATACAGGCAAATACTAAGCTTTGTTGAATAAAAATAGTAATACAGCACCAAGCAGAACCTAAGACAACAACCTCATAAAAATCAGAAAACAAACCAAACTTTAGCATCGTCCATGTACGTGGACAACAAATATAAGGGAAATGTGCAAAAAATGGATTGATTTTTAGGATCGGCTTCAACAATTTTGTTGCCATCAAGAATATGAAAAACCCCTCCACCCCACAACCCTTCTTTTGGCCAGGTGCGGCTGAGGCTGGTAGTGAAGAATTGATCTTAGCAGGCAAACAATTTTTTAAATTTTAGAGGAGGTAGTCAATTACCTAGAAACGGAGGCATAGTAGACAAGAGCTCACTCTTACCATATAAGAATCCAATGCATGTAGGCCCACACATCTGAAGAATGTTTATTCCTTAAACTTATTACACTCAGCCATAAGGCTAAGAACTTGCACATGAGGCAGTACCCTAACCTTGTGAGAAGAAGCAACAAGAAAATCAACGTCAAAGCTCTGGACATTGACAGCCATGTGTGGAACACTCTGACCAGCATCGAAGAGCACTTTTGCCCCAACATCATGTGCCCACACCACAATCTCCTCAATAGGGAGGACATAAGCTACAAAAAATAAGATATGAACTTTATTCTGTTCCATAAATCAGTAACAATAAAGTGGCATGCAAATAATTGCATAAAGAAATGGAATCTAAGTAGAAAGCTGAAAGCCAAAAAAAAAAGGACTTGGGGCAAAAAATAGTAATTGAAACAAACCACATGTTAGTAACCTACAGATAAGATCAATCATATAAACTAACATTCTCATAGACCACAACAAATATCAACACAACTAAGTTGGTAGGAAACTAAGGTATGAACTTCTGAGAACACTGAGTTGCGGCCTAGTCAAGCAAGGAAAACCTTGGTGCCTAAATGGATTGGTCCTGTTGGAAGAGATTCTGCTTTCAAAAAAAAAAGGCAAAGAGTTCTCTGTGCACTGGATTCTATTGCATTCTCATTCTGTGAAACTATGAAAGCCCTAAACGATAATAGTTCTTTTTTTAGAACACCAGAACCATCTGGTATACAATGAACATAGATTCATGAGTATATGAGGAATATCATCGTAACACAAACGACCAAATTGAAGAGGCTCAAGATAGAGCAACATACCAAGCACGTTTGATACATGATGAACAACTATGATTTTCGTCTTCCTCGAAATCATTTGTCTTAGCTTTTCTATATCTGGAGCTTCATTTTCATTTAAACTCACAAATTTCAAAATAGCACCAGTCTTTTGAGCTGCAAGTTGCCAAGGAACAATGGCACTGTCATACTGATCTGTTGCCTTCGCACTTTATGGCAGGATACCCAGCGAGTGACTGGTGTCATATGAAACCAACAAGAATATACTACCTATCGCAAGAATAGATATTGATTACCTTAAAAAATGAATTCCGTGGTGCACATTGGAATTGTATGCTTCATAATAATGTTGTAAAGCCTTCAACACAGCAGTCGGCTTCTGAGAAGTTGCAGCATTGTCTAAGTAGACAAGTTTTGAGCCACTCACCTCCTGGAAAAAGGAAAATCAGAAAAAATGAGAAATAAGATACAAGCTAGGAAGCGGTGACTACAAAATCCAATATGGCATTAAATGGGTAGATTAGGTATAAAGAGAGGTGGCTGATACAAACCAATTTGTTCGTGAAAATAATACCAACAGCTACCACAAAATTGAAGGTAAGAGCAACAATGGGACCACATCTACATTGCCGTTGACGCTTTGCGCCTTAAGACGAACGAAATTCGTTAAAAAGAGAAGATCATAACTCTTCCAGAGCTTTTCCTGAGTCGACAAAAAAAAAAAAAAGAGTGGAGACAATTAGCAATTTCCCTTTACATGGAAAGAAACCCAATGAAGCAAAAAAAAAAACATAAACCCGGTCTGCAAAACATGGAAAGAAACCCAATGAAGCAAGAATAATCGGACAAAACCAGAAAAACTTTTTGAAGCAGTTACCTTTTTGGCCCGCATCACTGTCTTTGCGCTTCAAAATCTTTCTAATATCTTTCCCCACAAAGAAATTGAACATTTTACGGCTACCCAGTGACAACATTCCCTCTCCAATTTCCTCACAGAGAAATCAAAATGGCGTCCGCTTCTCTAAAACCCTAGAGAGAGAGAGAGAAACAGAATGTGAGAATGCAGAATAAGGAAGAGAGGAGCGGGCTTCACAGAATTCGAAGCAAAATCGAAACCGAAATGTTCAAAATGAATTCCGTGGTGCACATTGGAATTGTATGCTTCATAATAATGTTGTAAAGCCTTCAACACAGCAGTCGGCTTCTGAGAAGTTGCAGCATTGTCTAAGTAGACAAGTTTTGAGCCACTCACCTCCTGGAAAAAGGAAAATCAGAAAAAAGGACAAATAAGATACAAGCTAGGAAGCGGTGACTACAAAATCCAATATGGCATTAAATGGGTAGATTAGGTATAAAGAGAGGTGGCTGATACTGTGAGACCCCGATTTTCTCCTACGTAATTGCTTATGTATTATATTTTATTTCCAATGTAATAGCTTTTTATTTCTTCATGGGGCTATGTTTTTAGGCAATGTATGGCATAATCCTTATGTTACGGAATTTCGATTAAAATGGGATTTTATTTCATAAAATCTCTTTAAATAATTTTAATGTCATTTTATGCAAGTATAAATTATATTTATAATAGGAGCCGAAATTTCAAGTAAGTTTCTCTCTTACAGATTTATATTTTTTTTATTTACTTAATATGATTCATGGACCATAGAATTTGAATTATGATTTAATTATTTCCTTGTATAAGCCGAAATTTATTAATAGATTAAATGATGAAATTCTTTTGAAAACATGGATTGAATATTTTATATCTTCTATATGTGACATGTATTATTATCATGTGGCCTATAGTATTAATAGAATTTCCATTTGAATATTCAATGATAAATTATGTAGTTATGTGATAAGTCTAGAGATGATTAAATTGATAAGCACACTTGCTTATCATAGTGATAAGCAAGCATGATAAGTTAGGAAACTTTTAGAGTGATAAAGCCTTGTGATTATTGTAGAGAAAGGCTAGGGCCATTATCACATGATAAGAAATCATGCTTATGAGGTGATAAGCTATTTGAATGGATAGATAAGTAAGAGAGCTTATAAAGTGATAAGTTAGGTGAGAGTGAAAACCAAGTTGAAAGTTGGTTGCAATTTAATGTGGAAGTAACTAGGTTGGTTGAAAAGCAACCAAACTAAGTATAATACAAGGCATTTACGTGAAAGGCTATAGGGTGAATTTGAAAAGCCATAAAGTAAGGCCATGTGAAGTGTAAGAAGGTGTAAGAAGTGTAAGAGTGATAAGACAATGCATTGAAGCAAAAGTGAAGAGAAAAAGCAAGGGAGAAGGAGTGAATGTCGATGAATGCATGGGAGGAAAGAGAATGAGGAAATTCAATACAAGATTTGCTAAGGAGACAAGGAAGTGATGTGAGAAAGAGGTGAAAAGAAATAAAAGAAGAGAGAGAGAGATGGAACCCAAGCATGGTCGGCAAACACCCCCCCCATTCCTCACTTTTCATTTGAAATTTCTCTCTTGTCAATTCACTCTCTCAAACTTTATGTCATAGCCTTAAATTGCTTTGGGAGACTCAATCTCACACAACTCTCTTGCATTTCTCTTGACCGAAACACTCATGCATTTCACTCTCCAAACTCTTCTCTCTTGGCCGAATATTGCAAGCTCTCTCAACTCTCTCCCTTTTGCTTCTCTTAGCCGAACCTCACACTCAATATTCAAGGTTTGTTCCTTTTCATCTTGCACCCAAACCACTTTCTTCTAGCCTACCAAATCCCATTCTAAAATCCAAGTTAAATCTCTCTTGGTGCAAACACAATCCTTCCTTGAAAACCCTAGCCATTTGACACCATTTCTCTTCAAGCTTACCATGTTCTCTTAACCACCATAGAACTTCCTTTTAAATCAAGCTTGGACATTTCTAAGGAGGGTGGACCGAATCTTTGAAGGAAGAAAGGATAGGAAGGGTTGGTAAAGGTTGAAGGTAAGTTTAGTTTTATTGATGATCTTGCCATAAGCTTCACAAGTACTAACGAAAGATACTTTATTTTCTAGGTTGTTAAATTGTTGAATGGAGGATGGGATCACCATTGGAGTAAAAGTTGTGATTAATTGGTGCATAAATGGTAGTGGCCGAATGTTATAGTAATAATGAAACCCTAAGTACAATTTATGATTTATGGATTTTCATTATTATGATGGATAAGGAAATTAGAGTTTAGGCTAGTTGGAATAGATATTGAAGAACCATGATCTTTTAATAAAATATTATTTGGAACCCTAGATAAGATTTAATCATGAATAATTTATTAATAGTTGGATATAAGGTTTTAATGGAGTACGTGTAATAAAAAGAGACTTAGGTTTAATTCTAAACCTATGAGTATTATTTAACCCTAATCGAGGCATGTACATGGATAAATATATTTTTATTTCAATAAAAATATTAATGATTTAATAAACTAAGTTTTGAATATTGTTAAGGAAAAGAATAAAATGTTTTTAAATGATTAAATGAATTTCAGTGATACGTATATATATATATATATCTTTGGTTGATGACCGATTTCAAAAAAATGAAAATATTTAATGATTGCATACTATTCTTAAAGTCTAAGAAATATCTGAATCGCTTGTAGGCGATCCACGTGTCTGTATACACGAACAAAGAAGACCAAGAGTAAGTGGATACTGTAAGTGGACAGTAAGTATTTTTTTCAAAACTGGAATGACACACTGCATCGTTTCATGAACAAGCATGAATTTTAAGCAAGCATGAATTTTAAGCAAGCATGACATGACATGTGCATTGCATGAATTTTTCAAGAAGAAAGTTTATGCAATGATTTTTATGGAAAGAATATGAGAAGTTTTATGAAACGATAAGTTAAGATAAGGGGCACCGGTCGGTACCGTACCATCAAGTTGGACTCCCATACCGAAGGACAATTATGAGAAGGATGGGTGAATCCAAGAGGCTGTGCAAGCCACACTGAAGGACATTGAGAAGGTGTGGTGCCTCCAAGGGTCACGTCTAGCCACTGAAGGACATTGAGAAGGTGCACTAGCTGACCATATGTAAGGTCTCCAAGGGAATTCGGGGACGGTTCCGAAGGGAACGCACAACCCTGACTTCAGGGGTCAAATGGAGCGAGCCCACAAGTAAAAGATACGAAATAATTATGAAAAGGCCAACAAGGGCACAAGTACGAAAGAAAGGTTTTCAAGGGCCAAGGGCCGATTACACGATCAAACATGGAAGAGATATTTTCAAGGGCCTGGGGCCGAAACTAAGCAAGAGCATATGCATAATTCATGACATGCATGTGCATCACGAATCAAGTTTCTTTCTTTCATGATTAAGCGGGCATAAGTCAAGAGCATGATTTAAGTTTTATGTTTTTCCCTTACTGAGTCTTTTTGACTCACGTTTTTAAAATTGTGTCATTCCATATGTATCAGGTGAAGAGAGTCAGGAGGACTACCTGACCTAGAAGCCCAAGATATTATGTTTCACATCTTGTTGATAGTGGCATGAGCGTCACTAATTGGGTTCTAATGTGTTAAATATATGTTTTGTATGAACTTAATGAGAACCCTAATTATGTAAGAATTTGCTCGAACCCCTCGCGATCCTGTACGTTTCCGCCGTAATCAAGTAAAAATATAAGTAAGTACGATTGAGTCATCCGGGGGATAGCTCGCGGCTGTCACGGTCCCTGCGGGATGCCAGTCGGGGCGTGACAGTTAAGTTGGTATCAGAGGATCGGAGGGTAGAGTCGTAGAACATAGGGAACGAAGTAGAACCCTAAACCCTAAAGCATGAGATAACACGTTTAGGGTTAGTTACGATAAGAATTTCTGAGGTTGAGGCTGTTCTAAGCTGAATGATAACCTTGAAGTGCAGGATGGCACCTAGGAGGCCAACAAGAAGTCAAGAGCCCGAGGCTCCCTGAGTTACCACCGAGGATGTGTTAAGGCACATGGCTCAGCTAGTTGCCGAGCACGTGCAGCCGGGTGCCCATGCTGAAGGGGCCCGAGGACGCCCTGAGGGGTGTACCGAGGCCCAGAAGTTAAGTTATGCTACCTTCAAGCTGCAAGGGGATGCCAAAAGGTGGTGGCAGTCCGAGAAAGTGTTGTTGGGTCAGGAGCTGGGAGAGCAGCCCATAACCTGGGAGAGGTTCCAGCAAGAATTTCTAGATCGTTATTTCCCACGAACGACTCGGGAAGCGAAGGCAAGGGAATTCGCTACCCTAACCCAAGGAGCCATGACGGTGGAGCAGTACGCAGGCCGATTCATGGAGCTGGTGCGGTTTGCCCCGTACTTGGTGCCAGATGAGGAAAGGAAGGCCCGAAAGTTTGAAGAAGGGCTACACCCACGGGTCTATGACAGGGTGTATAGTCATAATCTTAAAACCCTGGCAGAAGTGATTGAACGGGCCGTGATAGTAGAGAGAGGACTGCAGAGGATAGCAGTCTATCATGACCAGCAAAAGAGGAAGGCTCCTTCCAACCCAGCCATTCCGCAGATGCCCTGGAAGAAAAGTAGGCCAGAGCCATCACAGAGGCAGCCTAAGAGGCCGAACCAGAGGCTGAACCCGAGGCCAAACCAGAGGCCTGGTGGAGCTCAGAATGCCGGAGGAAATCAATTTCCTCTGTGCAACAAGTGCAACAAGAGACACCCAGGGGAGTGCAGGCAGGGCTTATGTTTTAAGTGCGGGAAGCCTGGTCACTTCGCCAGAGACTGTAGGAGTGCAGGTAGCTCAAACCAAGCACCCCAACCCCCGCAGCAGAACAATGCAAGAAGGCAGGGAGGCCCATCACAGGCGAGGTTATGTGCAATGACTCCGGAGGACGCGGAGAACCAGAACCGAGTGGTGGCAGGTAAGTTGCCTTTGCCCCAGGGGGAAGCCCTAGTTCTGTTTGATTCAGGGGCCACGCATTCATTCATTGCATCAGCATATTGCAGGACACATGCCTTAAATAGTGAATTGTTAGATAGTAATGTCCTTGTGTCAACGCCCGCTGGGGGAAGAGTCGAATGTAGCCGAATATTGAAGGACTATCCGATAGTAGTAGAAGGGCAAGTCATGTTGGCTGATTTGATAATTATGGAGATGGGAGGATTTGATGTCATCCTAGGTATGGATTGGTTGTCGAAGCATGGTGCCAATATTCGGTGCTATGAGAAGAAGGTCTTGTTCCAAAAGGAGGGGAGACCAGATTGTTGTTTCACGGGTATGAGGAAAATGGAGCGAAGGCCAGCAATTGTCTCGGCCCTGCAAGCTAAGAGATTGTTGCAAGGAGGGCACGAGAGAATTCTAGTATGGGCAAGTGATACGCAGAACGAGGTCCCTGCGTTTGATCAAACCCCAATAGTGACTGAGTTTCCGGATGTATTCCCGGAAGACTTACCGGGGTTACCGCCGGATAGGGAGGTGGAGTTCGGAATTGAATTGGAAGCTGGGACAGTCCCAATTTCCAAGGTGCCGTATCGAATGGCTCCGGCAGAGCTAAAGGAGCTGAAGGTTCAATTGGAGGATCTCTTGGAGAAGGGATTTATAAGGACGAGTGTGTCGCCTTGGGGAGCACCGATCCTGTTTGTGAAAAAGAAGGACAGAAGTCTCCGGATGTGTATTGATTATAGGGAGTTGAATAAGGTGACCGTGAAGAATAGGTACCCGCTACCTCGCATTGACGATTTGTTCGATCAATTACAGGGGGCACAAATATTTTCAAGAATTGATTTGAGGTCGGGTTACCACCAGTTGAAGGTTAAGGAGGGAGATATATCTAAGACGGTCTTTCGAACCCGATATGGTCATTATGAATTTTTGGTGATGCCATTTGGGTTAACTAATGCCCCGGCCGCATTTATGGACTTGATGAATCGAGTGTTCAGGGAGTTCCTGGATAAATTTGTGGTGGTGTTCATAGACGATATTCTGATTTATTCTCGGAACCAGGAGGAGCATGAGGAATATCTCAGGATTGTTTAGCAGATCCTAAGGGAGAAGAAGTTGTATGCTAAATTCTCCAAGTGCGAGTTTTGGTTGCAGCAAGTCCGATTTTTAGGGCATGTAGTGTCGGGAGAAGGAATTGCTGTAGATCCCGGAAAGGTTGATGCGGTTTTCAGATGGCCTAGACCTACAAATGTTAAGGAGATAAGAAGTTTCCTGGGGTTAGCAGGGTATTACCGGAGGTTTATCAAGGAATTTTCAAAGATAGCTATGCCGATGACCTCGTTGACCAAGAAGAACGTTAAGTTCGATTGGACAGACGAGTGTGAGCAAAGTTTCCAGACATTAAAGGTTCATCTAGTTACTGCCCCGGTATTAGCATTGCCCTCGGAACATGGGGAGTATGAGATCTATACGGACGCCTCAAAGCACAGTCTTGGGTGTGTGTTGATGCAAGATAAGAGGGTCATAGCCTATGCATCGAGGCAACTGAGGCCCCACGAGGTGAATTACCCCGCTCACGACTTGGAGTTGGCTACAGTCGTGCATGCTCTGAAAATATGGAGGCATTATCTCTATGTGGTTAAATGCGAGATATTTATGGACCATAAGAGCCTCAAGTACTTCAACACTCAGAAGGAGCTGAATATGAGGCAACGGCGCTGGTTGGAGTTGATTAAGGACTATGATTGCACCATTAGCTACCATCCTGGGAAAGCTAACGTGGTGGCTGATGCTTTAAGCCGAAAGTCGGCTAAAACGAGTGTCGTGGAGGCAGTGGCTAAGGAGATCATGGAGGATCTAAAAAGAGAGGAGATCACGCTTGTATTGGCCGACCGGTATGTTTCCATCGCAGGGCTGTCATTGCAACCATCGCTGGAGGAGCGAATCTGCGAGGCCCAAAAGAGCGATGCGGTGATAGTAGGGATTAAGGAAAGGATTGAGAAGAATAATGATCCCGATTTTGAGGATAGGGATGGAGTGCTGAGGTACTGGAGTAGAATATGTGTCCCTGGTGATGGGGGAATCAAGGAGCTGATTTTGGCAGAGGCGCATACTACGCCCTATACCATCCACCCTGGAGGAACGAAGATGTATCAAGACATCAAGAAAGTTTACTGGTGGCCAAATATGAAGAGAGAGATAGCGGAGTTTGTCGCTCGATGCTTGACTTGTCAGAGAGTGAAAGCAGAGCACCAGAGGCCAGCAGGAACATTGAAGCCTCTGGAGATCCTTGAATGGAAGTGGGAAGGAATAGCCATGGATTTTGTAGTAGGGCTACCGAGAACGACAGCTGGCTACGATGCAATATGGGTAGTGGTGGACCGATTGACCAAGTCGGCCCACTTTCTGCCCATCAGGGTGAAGTATACCCCGGAAAGGCTAGCTGAAGTTTATCTCCAAGAAATTGTGAGGCTCCATGGCATACCAAAGAGCATAGTGTCGGATAGGGATCCGAGATTTACGTCGAGGTTTTGGAAAAGATTGAGGAGTCCCTAGGCACTAAGTTGAATTTTAGCACTGCTTTCCACCCACAGACGGATGGCCAATCTGAGCGGACCATTCAAATTTTGGAAGACATGCTCCGAGCGTGTATCGTTGACTTCAAGGGTAGCTGGGCTTAATATTTGCCGCTAGCGGAGTTCGCATACAACAACAGTTTCCAATCAAGTATTGGCATGGCACCGTATGAAGCTTTGTATGGACGGAGGTGTAGGTCGCCATTATATTGGGATGAAGTAGGAGAAGGGAGATTGTTGGGGCCGGAGATGATTTTGCAGACAAAAGAGAAGATTCGGTTGATCAAAGAAAGACTTATTACGACCCAAAGTCGACAAAAGAGCTACGCGGACAATCGAAGAAGGGAATTGGTCTTTGAGGAAGGAAGTAAAGTGTTTTTAAAGATTTCTCCAACAAAGGGGGTAGCACGATTCGGGAAGAAGGGGAAGCTTCAACCCCGATTTATAGGACCTTTCGAGATCCTGGAGCGTGTTGGACCAAATGGCGTATAGGCTGGCCTTACCGCCATCAATTGCAGGAGTACATGATGTGTTCCACGTATCGCTCTTACGAAAGTATGTGTCAGACCCTACCCATGTGTTAGAATATGAGCCTTTACAAATTAAGGAAAACCTTACCTATGTGGAGGAGCCAGTAAGGATCATCGATAGAAAAGAGCAACAATTGCGAACCAAGGTGATACCGCTTGTGAAGGTTCTATGGAAGAATCATGGGGTAGAGGAGGCGTCTTGGGAGTTGGAAAGCGATATGTACGAGAAGTACCCCCAGTTAAAAAGAGAATAGGATCCGAATATTTATTTCCTTCCCTATTGATTGAATGTTTGGCTTGTATGAGTATTGTTGTTTGATAATTATGCTTGACTTCCTTACATAAAGAATGCTAATTCTTTGTGATACATGATGATATTTTGTATATATACATGACTGACCGTTGCATTATGTTGTCAGATGCCGCCGAGTAGTCGACCCCCTCGTTCCCAGCATTCGGGTACGCCTTCTCAGAGAAGGATGACAGCACCCGAGTATCGAAGCCTGTTCAGGGTTAATCATAGAACCCACGGTTCGACGAGACAGTCGGGAAGCCATGAGGCTCCGACTCACGCATCGCATGAGACAGATAGAGGGGACCCGCGAAGAGCGTACCAAACCCATGTGTCATATTGGCAGCAAGGCATGGCGGGGACGTACCAGCCCCCGCCACCCCCGGCACCTGACCAACCTGGACCTTCCAGGTGGGGTCAACCCTTATCTCCAGATTGTTCTGGATATCTGGAGGGTATTTATTGGCTAGAGTCGCCAATAAATGTCATTCCCTTAAGGACCATGTTACCCGAAAACTTTGAGGAAGATCCGGAAGAGGATCCGGAAGAGGACCCAGAGGAGGATCCTGAAGAGGATCCAGGGGAGGATCCGGAAGAAGACCCCATGGAACAACATCCGATACCTAGTGAGACTAGAGAACGATCCCAAGAAGAACCTAGGCGTAGTAACTCGAGACGTGAGTGTACACCTAGGCGATGTAATGAGAACAGACATCGTCGAAGAGTTAGGGCTCAAGACGCTGGATCGGAGACCCACTTTTCGTCACAAGAAGTAGAGTCTAGACCTAGGTTTCATGGACCACCCGAGAACATCATCCATGACCCTAGTCTAGATGAAACAAGCCAAGGAATCAGATCGCAATCTTGGACGGGGAGTAATTCCCCAGATCACGTTTACCAGGGAGAGATTAGTAGTGGGACAAGCACTAATGTTCGTCCCAACCCCCATTGTCCTACACCAACGCAATCCAGACAAAATTTCTGGTGGTAAAAGGAATTCCGAGGTCGGAATTTTTATAAGGAGGGGAGAATGTGAGACCCCGATTTTCTCCTACGTAATTGCTTATGTATTATCTTTTATTTCCAATGTAATAGCTTTTTATTTCTTCATGGGGCTATGTTTTTGGGCAATGTATGGCCTAATCCTTATGTTATGGAATTTCGATTAAAATGAGATTTTATTTCATAAAATCTCTTTAAATAATTTTAATGTCATTTTATGCAAGTATAAATTATATTTATAATAGGAGCCGAAATTTCAAGTAAGTTTCTTTCTTACAAATTTATATTTTTTTTATTTACTTAATATGATTCATGGACCATAGAATTTGAATTATGATTTAATTATTTCCTTGTATAAGCCGAAATTTATTAATAGATTAAATGATGAAATTCTTTTGAAAACATGGATCGAATATTTTATATCTTCTATATGTGACATGTATTATTATCATGTGGCCTATAGTATTAATAGAATTTCCATTTGAATATTCAATGATAAGCTATGTAGTTATGTGATAAGTCTAAAGATGATTAAATTCATAAGCACACTTGCTTATCATAGTGATAAGCAAGCATGATAAGTTAGGAAACTTTTAGAGTGATAAGGCCTTATGATTATTGTAGAGAAAGGCTAGGGTCATTATCACATGATAAAATATCATGCTTATGAGGTGATAAGCTATTGGAATGGATAGATAAGTAAGAGAGCTTATAAAGTGATAAGTTAGGTGAGAGTGAAACCCAAGTTGAAAGTTGGTTGCAATTTAATGTGGAAGTAACTAGCTTGGTAGAAAAGCAACCAAACTAAGTATAATACAAGGCATTTACATGAAAGGCTATAGGGTGAATTTGAAAAGCCATAAAGTAAGGCCATGTGAAGTGTAAGAAGGTGTAAGAAGTGTAAGAGTGATAAGACAATGCATTGAAGCAAAAGTGAAGAGAAAAAGCAAGGGAGAAGGAGTGAATGTCGATGAATGCATGGGAGGAAAGAGAATGAGGAAATTCAATACAAGATTTGCTAAGGAGACAAGGAAGTGATGTGAGAAAGAGGTGAAAAGAAATAAAAGAAGAGAGAGAGAGATGGAACCCAAGCATGGTCGGCAAACACCCCCCCCATTCCTCACTTTTCATTTGAAATTTCTCTCTTGTCAATTCACTCTCTCAAACTTTATGTCATAGCCTTAAATTGCTTTGGGAGACTCAATCTCACACAACTCTCTTGCATTTCTCTTGACCGAAACACTCATGCATTTCACTCTCCAAACTCTTCTCTCTTGGCCGAATATTGCAAGCTCTCTCAACTCTCTCCCTTTTGCTTCTCTTAGCCGAACCTCACACTCAATATTCAAGGTTTGTTCCTTTTCATCTTGCACCCAAACCACTTTCTTCTAGCCTACCAAATCCCATTCTAAAATCCAAGTTAAATCTCTCTTGGTGCAAACACAATCCTTCCTTGAAAACCCTAGCCATTTGACACCATTTCTCTTCAAGCTTACCATGTTCTCTTAACCACCATAGAACTTCCTTTTAAATCAAGCTTGGACATTTCTAAGGAGGGTGGACCGAATCTTTGAAGGAAGAAAGGATAGGAAGGGTTGGTAAAGGTTGAAGGTAAGTTTAGTTTTATTGATGATCTTGCCATAAGCTTCACAAGTACTAACGAAAGATACTTTATTTTCTAGGTGCTCAAGCTCGGATAGACAACAAGGTAAGAACAATGTGATGTTGTTGGTATAGCTCAAGTGACCGAATGAGTTGTTTGTGGATCTTGATGTTTAGGTCGTAAAATGCCTTGATGATTGTTAGATCTTGGATGCTTAAGAACCCTAGGTTGTTTACATGCTAGATCTAACCATGGAAACCCTAGATCTAAGGTTGTATGAAAAGAAAAAGGCAAATGAAGAACAATGTATGCTAAAGGAAGATTAGATCTAAGTTTTGATGTGTTGGGTTGATGAAAGTTGATTTCTTTGTTTAGATCTATGGATGTTAGTGTGTATAAAGAGTAGATCTAATGTTGATGAAATTATTTGATGAAAAGATTAAGTATATGCATGCTAGTTAGGTCACAATGCAAAGGATGTGCATGTTATGATTTTTAGCATGAAAAAGGTAACATTTTGGGGTATGGCCGAATATGAGCTATGTAGGATTTCATGTATAGTTTTGAATATGTTTAAATCTGGACATTGGCCATGACATGTGCAAGATTTATGACCCCAATGCATGGTAGATGATTATATTAAGTATTAGATGCATGCATATTGAAGGAAACAAAAGAAACCTAATCATTTGGGTGAAAGCATGTGTCGGCCGAATGCTATGAGTATGATGTATTGTGTTGGTGCTTTGATTTATAGATCCTAGGTTGTGAAATTGTTGAATGGAGGATGGGATCATCATTGGAGTAAAAGTTGTGATTAATTGGTGCATAAATGGTAGTGGCCGAATGTTATAGTAATAATGAAACCCTAAGTACAATTTATGATTTATGGATTTTCATTATTATGATGGATAAGGAAATTAGAGTTTAGGCTAGTTGGAATAGATATTGAAGAACCATGATCTTTTAATAAAATATTATTTGGAACCCTAGATAAGATTTAATCATGAATAATATATTAATAGTTGGATATAAGGTTTTAATGGAGTACGTGTAATAAAAAGAGACTTAGGTTTAATTCTAAACCTATGAGTATTATTTAACCCTAATCGAGGCATGTACATGGATAAATATATTTTTATTTCAATAAAAATATTAATGATTTAATAAACTAAGTTTTGAATATTGTTAAGGAAAAGAATAAAATGTTTTTAAATGATTAAATGAATTTCAGTGATACGTATATATATATATATATATATATATCTTTGGTTGATGACCGATTTCAAAAAAATGAAAATATTTAATGATTGCATACTATTCTTAAAGTCTAAGAAATATCTGAATCGCTTGTAGGCGATCCACGTGTCTGTATACACGAACAAAGAAGACCAAGAGTAAGTGGATACTGTAAGTGGACAGTAAGTATTCTTTTTCAAAACTGGAATGACACACTGCATCGTTTCATGAACAAGCATGAATTTTAAGCAAGCATGACATGACATGTGCATTGCATGAATTTTTCAAGAAGAAAGTTTATGCAATGATTTTTATGGAAAGAATATGAGAAGTTTTATGAAACGATAAGTTAAGATAAGGGGCACCGGTCGGTACCGTACCATCAAGTTGGACTCCCATACCGAAGGACAATTATGAGAAGGATGGGTGAATCCAAGAGGCTGTGCAAGCCACACTGAAGGACATTGAGAAGGTGTGGTGCCTCCAAGGGTCACGTCTAGCCACTGAAGGACATTGAGAAGGTGCGCTAGCTGACCATATGTAAGGTCTCCAACGGAATTCGGGGACGGTTCCGAAGGGAACGCACAACCCTGACTTCAGGGGTCAAATGGAGCGAGCCCACAAGTAAAAGATATGAAATAATTATGAAAAGGCCAACAAGGGCACAAGTACGAAAGAAAGGTTTTCAAGGGCCAAGGGCCGATTACAAGATCAAACATGAAAGAGATATTTTCAAGGGCCTGGGGCCGAAACTAAGCAAGAGCATATGCATAATTCATGACATGCATGTGCATCACGAATCAAGTTTCTTTCTTTCATGATTGAGCGGGCATAAGTCAAGAGCATGATTTAAGTTTTATGTTTTTCCCTTACTGAGTCTTTTTGACTCACGTTTTTAAAATTGTGTCATTCCAGATGTATCAGGTGAAGAGAGTCAGGAGGACTACCTGACCTAGAAGCCCAAGATATTATGTTTCACATCTTGTTGATAGTGGCATGAGCGTCACTAATTGGGTTCTAATGTGTTAAATATATGTTTTGTATGAACTTAATGAGAACCCTAATTATGTAAAAATTTGCTCGAACCCCTCGCGATCCTGTACGTTTCCGCCGTAATCAAGTAAAAATATAAGTAAGTACGCTGGAGTCATCCGGGGGATAGCTCACGGCTGTCACGGTCCCTGCGGGATGCCGTTCGGGGCGTGACAGATACAAACCAATTTGTTCGTGAAAATAATACCAACAGCTACCACGAAATTGAAGGTAAGAGCAACAATGGGACCACATCTACATTGCCGTTGACGCTTTGCGCCTTAAGACGAACGAAATTTGTTAAAAAGAGAAGATCATAACTCTTCCAGAGCTTTTCCTGAGTCGACAAAAACAAAAAAAATAAGAGTGGAGACAATTAGCAATTTCCCTTTACATGGAAAGAAACCCAATGAAGCAAAAAAAAAAACATAAACCCGGTCTACAAAACATGGAAAGAAACCCAATGAAGCAAGAATAATCGGACAAAACCAGAAAAACTTTTTGAAGCAGTTACCTTTTTGGCCCGCATCACTGTCTTTGCGCTTCAAAATCTTTCTAATATCTTTCCCCACAAAGAAATTGAACATTTTACAGCTACCCAGTAACAACATTCCCTCTCCAATTTCCTCACAGAGAAATCAAAATGGCGTCCGCTTCTCTAAAAACCTAGAGAGAGAGAGAGAAACAGAATGTGAGAATGCAGAATAAGGAAGAGAGGAGCGGGCTTCACAGAATTCGAAGCAAAATCGAAACCGAAATGTTCAAAATAAATTTTGAAAAACTGAGAGGAGAGAGTGCGGCAATATTTGGGAGGTGAGAGAATGCGGCAAGGAAAAAATAGTAGTTTTTGACCGAGTACCATGGAGGGAAAATTGGGACTTGTCGCTAAGTGAAAATGACTTGTCGCCAAGTGAATTTTTTTCTCTCTCACAATTGTATAAATATCGGGAAAATTGTGATTTGAAGGTAAATGAAATTTTTCCTCGCCCTGAACTTTTATTTATTTTTTCTTGTTTTGAATCAATATTATATCATAATATTAAATTTATTTTGTTATTACACTCTATACTGAAACTTTTTAGCCATCATTTACAAAATTGATTATTTTAATTATTCTATTATATTGACTAAGTACTGTGTATAAAGATGTACACAATATTATTTTCTACTATTTTTCATAACTAGTATAATAATTTTAATTAAAATATGTTGATAGTAATCATATATAATACTTATAATTTAAAAGTATAATCATTTCTATATAACATTGTATGATTTGTTATATATGTTTATCATATATATGATTTGTGCTAATTAACCTAAGTACTTTATGTACCTATATACCTAATGACTAAATCATAGCCTCTAAGACCATATATTAAGTTATGTATTTTAATGACATAAGCTAATCTCACAATATCTTTTTATTTGAAATTAAATAATACGTCCTAATTAAATAGTATTATATTACTAATTATTCAAAATATATATGCTCATTATAAGTATGATAATAAATGTTTTCTAATTATTTAGCGACAAAATAATTTTTTTGTCGCAAGAGAAATTTTTAGCGACAACGTTCGATTAGTCTCTGATAAAGTCGTACCTACCTAATTAATCTAAGTACTTTATATGTATGTACCTACTTAAAGACTAAATCATAGTCTTTAAGATCATATATTAGGTTATGTACTTTAATTGCATAAGTTAATATCACTTTATGTTCAATTTATTGGATTATAATAATGACATATGAGTGACATAAATCTAAACTACTTAGATTTAGTCAATAAACGATATATGCTCCTTTAAAATAAATTTTTTCAAATACATGAGTGACATATTATACTATAAATGATGCAAAAGTATCATACATGATATATCATACATGAGTGACATACTATACTATATAAAATATTTAATCTTAATATGTACAAATACTTTATATGTATGTACCTATATACCTAATGACTAAATCATAACCTCTAAGACCATATATTAAATTATGTGCTTTAAAATATTACATATAACAACTTCAATTATCATAACACTCCCTCTAATTCCATATTTTATTAACAAATTTAATCTCACTTTAATTACCTACATACTTATTGCTTATATAAATATGCATATACTTATAATCCATTTTTTAAAAGTCTTATTTTATTATATAATAAATTGAGTCACAATACATGTGGGTACACTTATATACTTATACATATTACATTGTAGTAAAATACAAATTCCATATAATATTGTTGTCACAATACATTATATATATTATACTATATATATATATACACATGATATATATGTGCTAATTAACCTAAGTACTTTATATATATGTACCTACCTAAGACCATATATTAAGTTATGTACATTAATTTCATAAGCTAATCTCATAATATATTCTTGTTTGAAATTAAATAATATGTAATAGTTAAATAGTATTATATTACTAATTATGCAAAATATATATGCTCATTATAAGTATGATAATAGATGTTTTCTAAACTATACAATAATGACTTCATTGGTATTGAATTAACCAAGTAATTTTTTTAGGTTGTGCTTGTATAGAAGGTGTATTCATTCTTTACATACTTTGTATATATACTAGTTATAACATCTTTTTTTTACCGTTGTCATAACAAGTGCCGCTTAAAGTCACCTATAGTGACGCTTTTTTTACCGTTGTTAAATAATTTCATTGTCTTTTAACAACGGTCTTTCTAACAGCAGTCCTTAAAAACGCTGCTGAAAGTCACCTATAGCGGCACTTTTTATGACCGTTGTTAAAACATCTGATGTTAAATAATTTTACTATCTTTTAGCAGCGATCTTTTTAACGGCGGTCCACAAAAGCACCGTTATAGGTGACTTTCCGCAGCGTTTCTCTAGATCGTCGTTAAAAAGACCGATGTTAAAAGTCAACGAAGTTTTTAACAGCGGTCTTTGTAACCAAATTAATTGTGTTATTAATTTAAATTTGTATTACTGTTTTTAAAAAGCATGTTTAGGAAAATATAGGAAAAAATTAGTGTTATTTTAAAAATGTCGCCACATACAAAAAAACACACTAACACAGACTTATAGCCTAAAAAAATGCTGACTAAAAAAATCTGGTATAGTAGGACTGGACTATGCTATCGGTTTTAAAAACGCCGCTAAAAGAAGGCTGTTGAAAATCAGGAGAAACGCCAGCGTTTTTTAAAAACGCTGCTAAACAACCGCTGCTGTAATCAGAGAAACGCCAGCGTTTTTAAAAACGCCGGTAAAAAACTGATGTTAAAAATCAGGAGAAACGCCAGCATTTTTAAAAATGCCGCTACAAAACCGTTGCCATAAGTTGGGAAACGCCAGCGCATTTTTAAAACTCCGCTAAAAAATCGCTGCGAAAACTCTTTTGACTTTTAACAGCGGTCTTTTTAACGACGGTCTGCGAAAGCGCCGCTATATGTGACTTTCAGCGGCGGTTTTTGAGACCGCTATTAAAATTCAAAGAAGTTTTTTTAACAGTGGTTTTTTAGCGGCGGTCAATAAAAACGCCATTGAAAGTCACATATAGCGGCACTTTTCCTGATCGTCGTTAAAAAGACTGCTGCCAAAAGTCAAAGACAACGAAATTTTTCACAACTGTTTTTAACGGCGGTCTGGAAAAGCGCCGCTGAAAGTCAACTATAGCGGCGCTTTTTATGACCGTCGTTAAAAAGACCGCTCTTAAAAGTCAAAAGAGTTTTGGCAGCGGTTTTTTAATGGCGGTCAGAAAAAGAGCCGCTATAGGTGACTTTCAGCGACGTTTTAAACGACCGCCGTTAAAAGGACCGCCGTTAAAAGACGGCTTTTTTGTGGTGCTGTCTTGATTTTGTTGTGCTACAAAAGCACTAGATACTCGACCAGGGTCTTTCAACCACTTTAATTAATGCCCAACAAAACAGACAAAGAGAAATTCAAAAGAGAATCATCTAGTAAATCACAAATATAAATAATCACATAACAAGATTCACTAAGTGGGTGGAAATTGACTAGGAAAGTTAGACTGCAAAGCTTGGATGTTGGCTTTGATATCCGCAAAGCACAATTGTTGCTCTTTTCTGTATTTACTCACCTCTTTTACATATTCTCGCTGCTCCTTCCTTAAGGACTTTAAATCCAACTCCAAGGTATTGATGCTTGCGTCAACTGAGTTTCGTCGATCAATAGGAGGAACGACTGCATCCTCATCACCCTCCTCACCCTCATCACCACTACTATCGTCCTTCCATATCCACCCTCCATATCCACCCTCCATTTTGAATTAATAAGATGAATGAGCCTATAGAAGATGGGGAGGTATTTGGCCTCAATATTGAACGGGATTTCTTGTGTCTCATCTAGATCTAGGAGGAATCTAACGTCATCTTTATATCTAAAATCTAAAGCACGAGGCACCTTCTTCAAATCATACACATGTTGTGCATCGCTGGGAATCCCCAAAATCCTACCAAGTTTAGCGGGATCCAACTCAAGCTCCTTCCTATGCAATAAACTCTTAATAGTTAATCTCCCACTCACATGTTTTGAAATTTTCATGTTACTAAATAACATTCTGACATACTTAGGGTACACAATTTTTCTCATATATAACAAATTCTTCCAACTCTGGTATTCAAAATGCTCAACAATCCAAACTCACCCAACTCATCTACATTAATTTTTCTTCCCCTTATCACCTTCTTGAAAAAGCCATTCTCATACTTAGACGCACACTCATTATCTCGAAAGTTAGACGAGTTATCACATTCTAGAAGTTCCTTCCTCTTTCTTGATGTTCCAGTCTTTTCTTTCCCCTTTTCTGCATGATGCTTGATCCGAACCATAAATACTAGCTGAAACACATGCAAAAAAATATAGATACAAATATCAAATAATCAAACTCTAAAAATAGCGAGAACAATACAATTCTAACAATAAATAAACAAATTTATTTAAAAACTAATCTTACATGAATAGGATCATTAATTCAAAAGGAAAAAAACGATTGTTTGATATTTATCTTTCTTAAACTTTAACCAGATGAATATAGTTTCATATTTTAAAACTCTGACTTACGTAATACCTCAGATTTGTAAAAGGATTTGACTATGTTCGGCTGTTTCAAATGAGACAAACTCTAATTTTGAAATTTAAAGAAAATAATTCGAATTTAAAGAGAATATTGTGAATTTAAAGAGAATATTTTGAATTTGAAATATAAAACACAAGTTTAAATAATTTTATGACCATTAACTAAGCAAATCAACACAACCCCATTCTTGTTAGCATATTCCTACCCTCATACTTCCACATCTAAACAAGGTTCAATGGAGCAAGAAATTGTGACAACAACAAAACATGGATGACTTCACACATATGAAAACATTAGAACAAAATAAGAATGCCCTTCATGGAAGAGAAGGAATATTTTATTAGACTAATGTTGGGGGAGGGGGGGTCGGGCCCCGGCCCCAAGAAGTGATTCGTTTTATAACCCCCACTCCCCCTTTTTGCAGACCCCGACCCCCCATGCCCAAAGAAGTATCCCCCTTTTTCTATCTTCTTTTTAGCAATTCATCTGGGTGTCTAGATTTATAACGAAATAAAGAGTCAGAACCAAACCTATGAAAAAATTCAAGCCCAAATATAGGTGGTACTGAGATTTCATTACACTATATGTCACATAAATTCTTCATACAACATAAACAAAAACTTGAATACCCAAATAAAAAAGAACTTACCGTGAAAAACCTAACAAAGTTCTAAGCAAAGAGGCCTGACTCCCTAGGACGAGGTGTAACCTAAAACTAGGTGAGGCATTCCTGGGATTTGGGCGAAGTTTTAGTGATTTGGGGAGAGGGATTTGTGGGGATTCATGTGGTTTTAAAAAAACGGAGGAGGAGAGAGAGAGGAGGAAGATATGAGTGTTATTTTAATTCGATATGTTTTGGGAGATTAAAAGGCGCCTCTTTTTTTCTCGTACCAGTCGAACCTCTTTGCTCTCGTTAATTTTATAGGTCAAACCGGTACTACTGAGTGAAAGCGCTAAAGCTAGAAGATTGAGGAGTCGAGCCGAGCAAAGCGCACATGAATTTCATTAATTGACGTGGCACTCTCCAGAGCGTTGGATTTATTGCAATCCATCTAGACCTTCCATCTGCACGTATATGGAAACCTGCTGTCTGGATGGAATCTGAACCCATTCATAGTCTAGCCATGCGTCTACTTCTCGAGTCTACTCCCTTCTGCACCGGTTTATTCAGATGTCCCGTCGTATTCACAGTTGAAAGGCAACGGAAGCTTGATGATATTTCTATTATGGGAGCCCCAGAAATTGGAAAGCGACTTGCTCTCTCTTCGAACACTCCTCAACTGTCCTTGGGTTCTCCCCAGCTCCGCGATACTGCTGTTGTGAACCCTCTTATGGATGACCCGATTTTGGCAGTCCTGCGCCTTCCTCCACCTGCTCCATGATTCTGATATCATGGAATTGTCGGGGATTTGGACAAGCTTCGGTCAGTCGAGTTCTTCGGGCCCTTCTATCTAATTATAATCCGGATCGGACTATGTGTTTCTTTTGGAAACTATTTAAGAGAAAGTCAAACTATTATTATTGTGCATAATTTTAGTTTTTCTCTTTTCGCTCCTGTTCCACCTTGAGGTACTAGATGTTGTTTGTTGTTTATGTAGCGTCCAAGTCTTCCCATAAATATTCTCTGCTATTCTGAATGGCTGATAAATGTGTTTGTGTATCCGGATCTCCCTCAACAATCATTTTACTTACTTTTACTTATTGTCCGTCTCGTTACTCAGATAAACCTCAATTCTGGGATTCATTATGCTCTTTGGCTACTGCTCATTCAGAATTGTGGCTTTTTAATCAGTGACTTTAATTCAGTGGCTTCTCAAGTGGACAAAAAAGTGGACGCCCCTTCTCTAGCTCCTCTATTAGTGGTTTAAGTCATTTTATTAATTCTTGTAGACTAGTTGGCATGGGTTTTCATGGTAATTCTTTTACATGGAATAATGGATGTGGTGGTTGTGCAAATATTATAGAAAGACTTGATGGCGGTCTTGCAAACCATAAATGGAGAGTTCACCAGAATGCAAATTTTTTGATCCAATTGTCAGAACCGGAATTTTTGGAATTGGAACCGAAAATTTCGGTTCGACATATGTGATTTTTAAACATACATTTTTGGGCTCTAATGAGCCAAAAATATTTCTTTGACCGAATTTTTGAAATATTTTTATTTTATTTATCATAAATTAACAATAAATGTAAACATTCATCCAAAATTTTGTCACGTCTCGTGCTCATACTTACCCTTAGACTCACCTATAGTAATGGTATGCACATAGCCGGAGATTATGGCACGAAGGTCGCTAGAAATTCTTAGTCGATTTACCATGAAACTTAGCGGAAATTGTATTTAGAAAATAGAATTGTGTGGGAATTTGGAAAAGATTTAAGGTAAAAACTCTATGTTTTTAGAAAAAGGCAATGAGTTAATATAATCCGAATAGATCGAAAGTGTTAGATTAAGCTTTTGAGTAGAAATAAGAACTTTGAAATAAAAGATGAGGAAAGAGACATGAAGGAGATTGAAAACCTGAAATAACAAGGACATCTTTCATACAAGGAAGGTTCAAACTGTCCTCCCGGGACTACATAAAAGGCTACATTACAAAGAACATCCTAAAGTTCACCGTACAATTTGAAAACTGATTACAAGGAAACAAATACCCTTGAGACTAACGAAACACTCTAACAAGCCTAAGAGGGGTACTAATCCTCCTCATCCGAGTTTGATGTAAGACCGATAATCTCGGACCCCAGAGTGACACTACTATTTTCCGTTGGCGGGGCCGGGGGAACGTAATCGAACCTTAGCCACTCAGGCGGTACATCTGGCATACCAAAATCCTCAAATAGGGGTAACGGGGATGGGGGGGTACATGGGATGAGGTTAAGGGCTTCCTAAAGAACCAGTGGGCCTCATGCTCCACTGATACTTCAAGAGAATCCTAAACCCATGTTCAGATCTTAAGCACCAGGATATAAGGATAGAAATCATAGGTCAATTCTTCCTCGAATAGCTTCATTCTTCAATACCCAAGTCGCCAAACATTGTAAAAATAACATAAGAGAAAATGGTGAGTCCTATTGACTCAGTAAGGTGGGGGTGGGGAAAACATGATCAAACAAATATAGTGCATATAATTCACTTAAAACATGGTGTAAAACTAACTTCAAGCATAGTAAATATGAACTTAGATGAATCAAAATATGCAATGCATAACACCATCATTGGTTCCTGAGGAGTTCCCGGTGTCTGCTCTGTTCACCCCCAGAGTCGGGTAGTGCCTCACCTCCCCTTCTATGGGATTGTCCAATGCTTCCAGCAACAGGACCCTTAACATAACATTACGTCTTAGCGTTCATAAAGGAGCCCACCCACTCCCTGTAGTGGGAGGTTGCACATCTCCTAAGTGCCCGGTACCGTCACTACCATTTGGGTAACCCTCGCAGGCTAGGGGTTCCTCACTTTCGTTTTCCCTCTTATGAATGTAATTACATATCCAAACATTAAAGTACATATGTAACAATGCACATTAATATGATATGAACTTGAAAGAAGCATAAACAGGATAACACGTTCAAAGAATAATTATTGACAATTGAAAAAACCATGATAATAACTAGAAGGTCTAAGACCATTAAACTCCAATGAAGGCCTATTGGGCCTCCTTAGACCATACCTCACCTATTGGGCCTATTAGTGGACATGGTGTTCTTTTAGGGGTATTGGGCCCAAAATCCATCTAGGCTCCTACACGGACTTTGTAATTTGAGCCCTTATTCCAACTGGGATTGAGATTAAATTTGGGCTCCCCCATCACTTTTTCGTGCTCTATCCAACCATGTAATCATTTTCTCATTTTGGACCCTTTTACCCTAACAAATTAGGCAAAATGTCGAATATGCCCTCAAAGACCTCCAGGGGCATTTTTGACCTTTTCCTTCATCATTTTGAGCTGAAAATTTGTAGTCATCCTAATATTAGATACGGATTCTATATGTAAATTTTTATGCAAAAATACATTGTGCAGCTTAGGGTGAATTTGGACAGCGTCTATGTTTGACTAAAAACCCCAGCTAAGTGTTCATGCATTTGATCTATCATTGCATTTAGAAACTTTAGGCTAATGATACATCTAATAAACCAATATATATGAACTTACAGAGCACATAAGGATTCTTCATGGAAATTAAAGGCAAACAATGATCATTTTGCAACATCATCATAGAATATGCACAAGGCATCATTTTCATGCTTTCATCTCTCATAACCTCTTTCTTGAGCCCATGACTCCTTTCTTTGGCCCCATTTGGCCTCTCTTGATCAGAGATACTTCCAGGCCTCTTGGAAGTTATCATTCTCAACAATGCTCAACATTTCATATCACATACGCATAACATTGTATCACAAATCCATGAAGTGCAACATGCAACACCATATATCATTTTTCATAACCTCTTTCTTGAGCTCAAGGCTCCTTTCTTGATCGGGGATACTTTCATGCCTCTTTTTGATCGGGGATACTTTCATGCCTCTTTTTGGCCTCTTCTTGATCGGGGATACTTTCATGCCTCTTTTCCATCATCATACTTATTATTACATCACCATTTCACATCACATAGGCATAGCATTGTATCATACAACCATGAAGTGCAATATGCAACATGCAACACCATATATCATTTTCATTGACCAACCCATGGTCTATAAGGCTCCAAGCTTAGGCTTATCACCACTGTCATAGCTCAAAAATCATGTCAAGAACTCTTTTGAATCATCAAACCAACTCAGCAAGTAATCTTATACACATGTTATAAGAAATATTCATTAAGCCTTAACATGCAAGGTGTTTAGATTAGATTGTACTTCATGGCACCTATGAACCTTTCTTTTTGCAAAACCGTAAAGCCAACATAACTCTAACATGTTCATCATTGAGTCATACCACTATGCACACATGTTAGCCCAAGGTTGTTTTGCAAACAATCCATAATTGATTTTGATGATAACAAAATATTCTAAGTTTCAAAGACTTTAGATTTTACATTGTCAATCCACAATTTCCAATTTATATTTCAAAAGGATTGAGGTTTATCTATCTAAAATATTTCTTTGTGTACTTGAACACCATTATACAAGTTGATAAGATCAATTTTTCTTATTGTAGGTGTTTAAAGAAAGTTGGAATGGTTTAGACGCTTTAAGCTGCTGTTTTTCTCTCCAGCACTTATAAGTGTCAACACATTGAATCTATGTGTCGACACATTGCACTTACTCCAGAATGCTGAATTCATGGTGTCGACACATTGAAGACAATGTGTCGACACATTGCACTTACACTCGAGAGCACCAACTCCAAAATGCAAAATTTCGTTGTCAACAGTATTTTCAGACTAACTGTTCAATGTGTCGATACATTGAAGACCATGTGTCGACACATTGCACTGTCTCCTAAGAAATGAAAACATGGTGTCGACACATAGAAGACCATGTGTCGACACATAGTGCGAATTTGCAGAAATCCTGGAACAATGCCAGATTGTTCAAAGTGGTCCAAAAAAATCTCAAATGAACTCCAACGGCACTCAAACTTTACAAGACCCTTTATGACCGTTGAAGACCTAAAGGCTATAAGAAGAACAAGATGGGGAGAGAAAGGTGAAGCTCGATCAAAATCACAATATCTAGAGAGAGAAAAAGCTAAGATCCAAAGAAAATCCAATTGCTGATTTCTTCAAGTCCAGAGCTCTCATTGTCAAATCTTCTTGTCACGCCACGAACGCCATTCCGCAGGGACCGTGACAGCCGCGAGCAATCCCCCGGAAAGTTCCAGCGTTCGTACATACATACTTACAGTGGAAAATACAGAATCGCGAGAGAAGCGAGCCAACTCATAACGTGATTAAGGTTCTAAGTAACTTGCATCTTAATACATACATAACATGTTTTAACATTAACAAGCGACGGATCTCATCGATCAAGTCACAACAACAAAACATAGAATAATCTTTCTTCTAAGTCAGGTAGTCCTCCTGACTTCCTTCTCCTGAGGCATCTGGAATGACACAATTTTAAAAACGTGAGTCAAAAGACTCAGTAAGGGAAAACATAACTTTAAAACATGTTCTTGACTTGTATTTGCTTAACATGGAAAAACATAATTTATGATGCACATGCATGTCATGGGTATGCATATGCTCTTGCTTGTAGAGACATAAACTTGTTCTTGAAATTGGCCCCTGGCCCTTGAAAATCATTCATTCATAACTTGTGGGCTACTTACGCTCCATTTAATCCCTGGAGTCCGGGTTGTGCGTTCCCATCAGAACCGTCTCCCTTACCCTTGGGGACTTTTCATTTGGTCGAGCTAGCCCGTAGTTGCCCCAGGCCTGATGGCTAGACACGACCCTTTGAGGCCCACACCTTCTCATTTTCCTTCAATGTGGTTTGCACAGCCTCTTAGGATTCACCCAACCTTCTCGCATTCATCCTTCGGTATGGGAGTCCATCATGATGGTACGGTACCGACCCGAGCCCCTTGACTTAACTTATCTTTCCATAAACTTTCCATACGACATTGCATAAAAATTCTCTTTAGAAAAATCATGCAATGCTCATGCCATGTCATGCATGCTCGAAATATCATGCTTGTTCATGAATCAATGCAGTGTGTCATTCCAGTTTTCATAAAAGTGTAAGTTTCCACTTACAATTTCCACTTACTGTCCATTTACTGTACTCCTTGAAAATCTTCTTGGTTCTCATTTGACTCTTTGCCTAAAAAGAATAGGTATGTTTCTCAATATAATGAGGATACGTGAAGGTATATGGATACGCTTTGGTTCTATGAAATATTAAGGAAACCTATCGTGAAATCCACTAAGAATGAATAGTGATAATTAAGCACTTAACTTAATCTTAATAGTATAATATAGTTGCTGAATTTTTCTTAGTCCTATTGAACTTCTTGTTCACCTCTTAACCTCGTCCTTCCGTCCATTGAAATGTTTCCGAACAACAACTATATATATATATACTTCAATATCATAGATCATACATTGCCCTAATCCTTTTGATCGCTTAATATCTTATTCGATCTTTTACTTTCAGTTACTAATTAAGCTTAGGTTATTTAATTACTAAGTTCTATTGCAATATATCTCTATTCTTGTTTAGGACTCTTAATCAGCAACTAATTGCTCTAGGATTAATTTTAATCTTCCTTTTATTTCATGTACTCAATTAAATCTTTACGGTAATCAATTATCAACCTTAGTCATAATTAATCCTTGGCTTAGACATTAGGTCTCTATGCAACCCAAAACATTAGCTTTATTTTTCTCATCATAGGTTTCGGCCAACCTAATTAAATTCTTAATCTATACTTAATATCACAAGGTTTTGTTAATCCTTTTAACCCGAACCTTTAAGCTTATTATCCTTGTTTTTCTCTTACTTGTATGATGTGTTTTATGATTGAACTTAAGCTTTAATCCTCAAATCCATTTGGCCATAACCCAAATTTCACTTATCCGTCACAAGTAAATATAATTTCATTGTTAGGGGCTTGCCATTAGAGTTTCTCTACTAGGTCATTCGGCCATGCTCCATTTTAAGTATTCCTTGTCTACAATTTCTTCTCCAATAGTGATCACATCCTCCATTTTCAGATTCACAACCTAGGATCTACAAATCACAAAACAACTTCAAGATCTAGCAAAACATCACATTCGGTCAACACCCATTTTCATAGAATAATTAGGTTTTCCTTGGTTCTTTTGATTTGCATGCAAACTTCTACATTTCAAGACTAGCTTATATGCATATGTTTACTAAACTTACATATATCATGACCATTCATCAAATCTATACTTAAACAAAGTTCTACTTGAAGATCAAATGCATATAAGGTTCGGCCAACACCAACCAACACAACCCTTCATGTCAAAACTTGCAACATGCATTCCTTTTGCATTTTCTAACATTCAAGTTCGAATCTCATGCTTATATGGCCAGATCTAACATCACAACACAACTAGGGTTGGTTTTCTAAACTCAAAGTCTAGATCTAGCAAGAATCAAAGCACCAACTCAAGATTCAACCAAGAGAACATTCGGCCACCAACAATATTTAGCACCAACAACCACATTTGGCCTCACCTTGATGATTGAACACAAGCTTTGCTAAAAGAAGTGTACCTAGCATAGTCAAACATCCTAGGTTAGAACTATAAAGAACTTAAACAAAATATAACATGTGAACATAACAACTAACTCTACCTTCCACTTAGAACACACGGTTTTCACAAAATCTTCTCCTACACTTCAACTTTCGGTTCCACCTTAGGAATGGTTCCAAGGGCTGAGATTTATGTCTTCAAGGTGCTAAGATAGAGGTTTATGGTGAGGAAAAGAGAAGTGTTTTGGTTGCAAGAGAAAAGGAAACAAGACTTAAGCTCAAAGAGAAGTTTCGGCCAAGAGAGAAAAAGAGAGAGAGTTGCAATGAAAGGTGTAATTCGGCCAAGGGAGAAAAGCAAATGAAATGTGAAGGGGGTGGGGGTGATGATTTCGTAGAAGGCAAGTTTAAATCTCCCAAGATGCAATTATGACAATGACAAGAGAGTGAAAATGACAAGAGGAAAGGGGGTGAACTTTGGTGAGTTTTGGCCGACCATAGCATTGTCACTATCAACCTTTTTCTTTCACTTTCTCTCACCTCAACCCTTTGTCCCCTCAAGCCTTGCTCTCCCATGTGAAATCCTTGCTTCTTCATTTGATTTTCTCTCATTTTTCACTTAGTCTTCACGTGAACATCACACCCTTTCATAACTTTTCTCTTCTTTGTCTAGTCTTGTCAATTAAATGTCTATCTATCTCTTCTTAACTCTTCACATGGTCCACAAGCTTTATGAATTTTCCACTCCTCCCATGTTCTTCACGTGAATGGCCTTATCTCATATTTCATTTATGTTGTTTGGTTCCAACTCAACTAACTTAGTTACTTTGTCACACCTAACTTATCAACTTAGTTACTTTTGTCACACCTAACTTATCTCCTATAAGCACTTTAGCTTATCTAGTTCAAATCCATAACTTATCAACTTATAAGCATGACAACCTATCTCAAGATAATTGCTCTAGCCTATCTCTACGATAGCCACAACAACCTATTATCTTAAAAGCTCTCTAGCTTATCACTATGATAAGCAAGTGTGCTTATCAATTTAAATTCTCTTAAAACTTATCATATGCTTAGTAGCTTATCATATAATATCTCTAATGATAACTCAAAACTAATAATTAAGGCCACATAATGATAATCAATGCTACCTATTAGAGTCACACAAATATTTAAATACTTACATGAATTTCATGATTTTCTTACTTAATTATTTCCGGCCATAATATGCAAATCTCTCTTCATAATTTAATTTCATGGATTATGGGATATACTATGCAACTGAAAAATATAAACCCATAAGAGAAACTTATCTTGCAAGTTTCGGCTCTTAAGGAAATAAAATTAAACTTGCACTAAACTTACACAATGAAAAAGAGATTATTTTAAAGAAAAATTCTTGAAATGAAATTTCATAATAGTTAATGTACCCTAAACTTAGGTCATACATTGGCCAAAAATATGGCCTCATAATTTAAACTAGAGCTAATACATAGAAAATAACAAAAGAGATAAACAGGGTCTCACACTTCTCCTCTTGCTCATCATTGACAACCCAACCTTCAAAGGAAGAGAAATTTCTTGAAGAAGAGAGAGTTGCATCATCATTCAACATCTATCCTTCCATAGAGAGAGAAAGAAAGCAAGATCCAAAGTTTCCATTTGCTGATTCTTCCAAGATCAAGGCTCCCATTGTTCAATACTCTTATATTGCTTATCATTGACGACCTAGCCTCCAAAGAGAGAGAGATTTCTTGAAGAAGGGACAACATACTTGCAATCACTCCTTGCCCTAGCTTCTAGAGAGAGAAAGTGTTTTGAAGAAGAGGGAAAATCACATCTACCAAAAAGGTTTGTGCTCATATCTTCCAAACTCTAGATTTCTTTTTAGAATATTATCTTCTTGCACTCTATTGAGCTTTCCACTTGCTAATTTGGCTTAGAGATCCATTCCACATGTTGTGAGAATTACAATTGCATATTTAGCTTAGAGAGCCATTCCTTATTTGTATACCTCATTTGCTCATTCGGCGTAGACATCCTTCCTTGTAGCCATTAATTTGTAAAACCTTTGAGTGTTGGGAAAACACTTGGTCGTACTTGTGAGAGTAGAAGAACTCCTCTAGGTTGTGAGGATTTGTGAGAGTGAGTTAAAGTGTAAGCTCGGAGAACACTTTGTAAAGGTTCCTTAGCACCCGAGAAGCTAAAGTGTATTTGCTATTGGAGAATAGTGAAGGAAGCCCAAGGAAGTCAATAGCCTTGGGGGTGGACGTAGGCAAGTGTTGGCCGAACCACCTAAAATCGCGGTGTTGTCTCTCAAACTCTATCTCGCTTATTATTCGTTTCATATTCATACTTGTAGAGTTTTATGCCTTATCATTAATTGTTTATATTTGAAATAGCATTAGACACTTTTAGATCAACATTCTTATTTGTTAAAGAGGGGTAGTTTTCAAATCTGCATATTTACTCAAAAAGTGTTAAGTATTTGAAAAACCCAATTCACCCCCCTCTTGGGTTGTTATTTAGACTCACAATCACACAAATATGTATCATCAATCAACACAAGAGAACATGTTATCCATCCTCAACAAACACAAGAACCTAAACCCCTTACTTTGGTGATCTCTGTTAGCTCTTAGTGTTCTCCTTGGCATTGAAGTTTCCACCTTCCTTCTCGTCTTCTTCTCCTCTTTCTCTCTTTCCTCTCCCTCTTGGCCGAATGCTCTCAGCACTCACTCCTCTCTCTCAAACTCAAATGGCCGACTGTTGGTGTGAGAAATGCATGGTAAGGGTTGGCTTTTATAGCCAACATTGCCATCATTTGGTCAAGGGGTGGCTTGGGCGGCATAAGGGCTGGAGGAGCCAAAGGACACACTCCCCCTTCCCTAGGTGATGATTAAGGATACTTACACAAGCTATAATCACATCAAAAACACAAATTGTGATTCCAAGCAAGCATGGCTGGTTGGTCCAAATTCTCTAGTAGGAAAAGATGGACACACAACAAATTTGAATAATTGAATTATTACTTATCCAAAAAGAGCACACCACCCCCTTTCTCAGCACTTGCGATATCCAAATTCTCAACCAAGTCCAACATAAAAGGCAAAAGAACAAAAAGAAAAGCAGCACTAGAATAGCAAAAACATCTATTTCAAGGACAACAAACAATAATTATCAAGAGAAGTATAAAAAATATTCTTTGCAAAATTCACAACAACGTATGAAGGCAGGGTTTCAAGTTTTGACACAAATAAAATCTATTTATTGACGGTTCCTCCACCCCTCCTGGTCACTAGTAAGCATCCGAAACAAGTTGATCACTTTTCCAGAATTACATTCGTACACATCAACGAGATCGTGTATTTATAGAGCACAACCACCCGACGTTAAGCCACTGCTAGAAGCTTTTCTTCTTTCACCCAGCCAGACGTATTTCAGCTCTTGAAGTCAAATCATGGGTTCTCATGTCCGGAGACACGATCACAGTCTTTGACAGTCAGATCTGATATTAGTCTGTACTCCTCCTCGAGTTTTCGCTTACTTATGCTGCTTGCAACCTCAGGGCCAGGATTGAGGCTGCGGCTCTATTGAGACTGAAGAGAAGGGGGAGAAAGAAACCGAAGAAGAAACACGCTGTAAGTTTCCACGAAGAGGAGTACAGACTAATCTCAGATCTGACTTGTTTTGACAACCTCAGGGCCGGGATTGAGGCCGAGGCTCTACTGAGAGCGAAGAGAAGGGAGAGAAAGAAACTGAAGAAGAAACAGGCTGTAAGTTTCCACGAGGAGTACAGACTAATCTTAGATCTGACTGGTTTTGACAACCTCAGGGCCATGATTCAGGCCGAGGCTCTATTGAGAGCGAAGGGAAGGGAGAGAAAGAAACCGAAAAAGAAACAGGCTGTAAGTTTCCACTAAAGACGAAGTATCTATGTGCTGGTCTATTTTTATCAGTTTTTATGTTTGCAACTGCAGGTCTTGTAAGCTTGTAGACAACCATCCTCTCTGCTCAGTCAGCAATCCATTCGTTACGAAATGTACTTTAACTGGTAGGAAGTTAGCCAAGAAGTTGTTTAAAGCCACAGGGTGTGAAAAATTTCTCCATCTGCATGTAAATCTGCGATTTCATTCCTGGCAGTTTTAAGATCTAGAATAAAGGTTGATGAATTATAGCACATCTCAAAGTGGACAACAGAGGCAGATAGCTGTTTTTCTCCCTGCGAAGCTAAGCGTTTATGGTTCTATTATTCTGGATTTGCAACAAAAGAGCAATTCTAACGTGTCTCGTTTCCAAGAAGCTTTGACATTTTCCATCCAATATTTGAGGCTTGATATAGATCTAGCTTAGCTAGAACAAGGCAATTCCCTCTTTGATAATTGCTATTTGATTGGGATTAGGGCCAGGATTGCTTTGTTCGGAAAGGAAGAGGGCCCTCTGGGAAAGGCCATCTGGAGAAACACCAGGAAGCTGCCAATCCAAATGCTGATTTCTGTCTAAGATGTGGGGATGAAGGGCATATATAGCATGTTTTCATGTACAAGTGCGTACTCTCCTGATGATCTCAAGGTCCGTACTCGTCAATCCGAATGCTACTTATCTATGTTTCTTTTTCTTTCAACTAAGCCTTTTCTCCTTTTCCTGACGATTAAATTATGTATAACTGGAAAGGTGCATTTCAGACTGATTCTTGGAATCCTTCTTTCTGGCTATTACGTATAACTGGAAATGTGTATCTACTTTGTTGTATTAATCAATTTTAGTCACTTTTGTGCTGAATTCCTAAGCCATGCTTGCCCATAAACAGAAAAAATGAATAAATAAATAAATACATAAACAATGCTTCCTGCAATCACCTAGCAAAGCTGTGAGTATTTTATTTTTGAAAATAATCATGGAGTTATATGCCAAATCCTTACGTTTTGTTATTTAAAACAACGTGAAATTTTTCTGATAAAAATGTACTTTTTTAACTACAGATTTCAGCAAATGGACCAATCACGCTAGATGTTCATATAGGCTGATAGTGGCAGATCGCAGTATGGGTTTTAGCCCTTTGCAACAGGGACGGTGGAAGGAGTTGTGGAGACTTAAGCTGCACGAGAGGCTCATGTTGTTACGATGGAAGGTAGTGTGGGAGATTTTACCAACTAAGTGCAAAATTGCTGAAAGAGTGGGATGTCAACGGAATACAAACGCAGCTTTGGCCTGCTCGTTGTGTGGCGAAGGTATGGAGCATCTTCATCACTTACTATTTTTTTGTCCTTTTAGTCTGGGCATTTGGAGTGAGTCTCCTTGGCAAATTAATATAGCCGCTTTTGGTACTGGGTCAGTGGGTGATTGGGTGCAAAATGTTCTACATCCGCACCAATATATTGGGATCACTTTGGAGGAACAACACTATTTTCAATTTTCTGCGGTAAATGCTACTGACATGCTTTGGGCGTGTAGAAATAAGGTAGTGCATGAAGGGAAATGTTGTGAAGTTTCAGATTTGGCAGCAAAGGTGAGGAGATTGAGCTGGGAGCATTGGGTTGCTTGAAAAAGAAACTGGTGCCTGCAGTGAGTCTGCGTTGGCAGCCACCACCTGCTGAATGTATGAAGGCCGATGTCGATGTTGCAGTAAAGGGTCGACTTTGCAGTGGTTGCAGCAATAATACGGGACTCCCAGGGCAAGCTCCATGAATCGGGAGGCAAAGGCTGTGCAATTAGGTGTGAATCTTGCTAGTCACCTGGGTTTGCAAAATATTATGATAGAAGGAGACTCGGAGACCGTTGTTACTGCTTTCCAAAAATTTCCTGAGCTGACTGTGGCGCATTCATCCTATTATTGTGGATACGTTAGGTGTTCTTCGGCAGATGAAGAAATGGAGTTTTGGTCATGTTCGTCGTGATGCAAATTCAGCTATGCATCAATTAGGTCGTTGGGCCGCCACTGAGTTAATCTTAGGAGGCAATCCCTGTAGTGTTGAGCAATTTCCTGACTTATCTTGGTTGTATGATGAGACTGATCCCCTTGATTTGGGGTTTTTTTTTGCTTGGGTTTGAAAAAGAGTTGATGTTTTGATTAAAAAAATTGGTCGTCTAAGCCCCGTATAAAATAGAAGAGATTTGCATTCAATTTGTTTCTCATCAATAGTAATTAAACATATATTGAATTGAGTACCAAAATCGAGTCATCTTTGCCCCAAAAAAAATCCGTAGAAAGCGAAAGAGCTCAGAATTCTGATGAGAGAAGGTGTAAGGCATCTTTGCTATGTCATAAAGATTTTAGTACAAAAAAAAATTATATATATATATATATATATTAACATAGTAACTTTAAATAATATAATTAATTTCATTTAAAGGTCTAAACAACTAATTTAATTATATTATATTCTCAAATTATCAAAATTTATAACATTTCAGAGTCGAGATTGTTACATTGTAGCTCATTTTTCCTATAGTTGATCAGTAAAATCTGATTAAAAGATTGAGAAGTTTGAAGGCTAACCATGTTTACCGAGGTGCTAATTCGTTGATCCACTACCTAGCTCGTTGGGCCGCTGCTGAGTTTAACTTTTCCTTAATGTTAAGAGCCTCTAGAAGCGTGAAGTGCGTGCTAATTCAGCAAGCTACTTCTTCATGATCAGTTATATTATACTATATACTAATTTGGTGTATATGAAAAGACATACCGGCTGAAGCTATGGAAAAACTGCAGACATGGGAAATAACATACACAATTAAATTAATGAGAAATTAACAATTTGGTCACTAATTTTATACTCTATTAATAAAATAGTCACTAGAATTATTTTTTTTATTATCTGGTCACTGAGTCCTTATCATTATGATCTGGTCCTTCCATCCATAATCTGTCAGCTTCTTTGACGGAATCTCATGCCACGTCAGCATTCTACCCACCTCAGCATCACTTATCCACGTAGCAGCCCAATCATTTAAAATTGCAAAACGCAACGTTTAACTCAATCTGTTTGCTTAATTCCCCTTCAAACATGTCCTTGGTTTTATCTTCCCAGACTTTCACGACCATTTTTTGTACGTCAATGACGCCACTTCTTCTTCCTCTAGCGCCTTCTCTGGCTAGTCTTCCTTGAAAACCTCTAGGATCTCGTTACGTCGCACAACACAAGCAAACCTCTATGTTCTTTTGATATTAATGATTTTTGGCATCATCAGTAGGCGCCGTCTGTGGGAATTTCTCGAAAAAAGCCACCTTCAAACACTTTTACGTTCACCACAGCGATTTTAACCACCTTCTTTGCATCTTTCACCATCACCATGACTCCCCCCGCTGAAATACCAAACGACGACCAGTCACGAACATAGAACTCATTCCTAACAACAACATTGGGATAAACCCAAACGTTATCCCTAAGAACGACGCGTTGCTTGCCAACCTAGTCCAGACCGTGAAGAACCTTGCTCACCAGATCAGTATGATCCAGTAGGCTATACCTTCTCAGTTGCCTCCGCGTTCGCATATGTCTCGTTCATAGGAAGACACCGCAAACAACTCGACTCACCAATCTCCTAAACAACACGAGGCGAGTGGCTAGCGAACCACCTTCCATGAGTAGATGGTTGGATAGAAAGAGCATATCTGGCTCCTTCAGTAGAAGCTGAACAAAGTGGAAAACCCTAAGACCAGTGATTCCTTTGTCCTAGCGAACGTTGGGAGTTCCCCATTTGCAACAAAAGTACTTGCATGCCCATTGCCCCCGCGCTTCCAACCACCCCAGATCGACCTATTCGATGGCTACAGCGATTCTTGCGACCACCTGGAGATATTCCGTCTGCACATGCATGTCATAGCATATGCAGATCTCATCCTCTGCAATGCGTTCTTTCAAACCCTAAAGGGATAAACACAACGATGATTTTCTTGCCTACCAGCCGAGACTACCAAGGAATTCGATGCCCTCAACGCTCAGTTCTTAAGTCATTCCATATCCAACCTACAGATCAAACGTACTTATTCTTACCTGTTCAACGTCAAACGTGACTATAAGGAAAGCATGTTACATAGCATAATTCAATCATGAGACTGTCACATCTTCTCAGGCTATGGACGAGGTCAAACTTATGGCTCTGATCACTGACCTCCTGCTGAACGATTTCCTCATTAGGAAGCCCCGACCAATTTTCCAGATGTCATGACAAAAGAGCAAAAACACATGAACTTTGAGTATATGTTTGGCGTACGGCTACATGCAACACCTCTTGACCAGTAGGGCGAAAAGAGGGATTGTGATGCCAACCATGCCCATTACCTAAATCAACGGGGATGGCCCTTCACGGATTGCCCACTGCGGCACAAAAGACCCAAATAGCAACCTCCTGGGCGACGTCCGTTCACGGCTCTCAACACTGCCCCTAGTGAAATCCTAATGCATATAAAACAGGACCCAAGTGTCAAATGAGCTTCAAAACTAAGAATTCTGCCAGAAAAAAGAGAGACCAGAGCAAATACTGTGAGTTCACGAAGACCACGGACACAACACCGACTGTTGCTTTGAGCTTAAACAAAAAATCGAGTATTTGCTCTAGCAAGGAAAGTTACACCGGTTCATACTGGAACATGACGCTCCCCAATGGAACTGACCATAAGAACTCACTCCACACCAGGATCGACAAAGAGGAGAAGTTCTCAAAATCATAGGGGGGCTCATCATTGACGGCTCTAACAGGAGGACACAAAAGAATTATATATGGAAAGCACAACATCAACAAGTCTTCCTTGCAGGACAATACCCCAAGCAACCTCGCACGGAGGGAATTCTCATCACTTTCATATAAGCTGAAGCAAGAGAGAGCATTCAACCTCACAACGATGCTCTTTTTATCACGATCATGATCTCTAACTTTGACAACGGCAGCTCAGCTGATATAATCTTCTCCGAGGCGTACGACTAGCTAAGCATAAAAGAATCCCCCCGTTTCCTGCGACGCTGGCCTGTTTGGGTTTGTTGGAGAATGGGTCAGTCCGTTGGGTAAGGTACAACTATCAGTAACCATGGGCAGCTATCCAGCTTGTGCCACCACCCTTGTAAACTTTCTCAAGGTCAATAAACGGTCCTCCAACAACGCCATCATCGGGCATTCTACTTGGAAGCTCTCCATGCCGTTCTTCCATCTATCATTTGACATTAAAACTTTCCACTCCTATAGGGTTGGGTGTTGTCAAAGAAGATCGGAGATTTGCTCGGGGTTGCTAATATTCCCATTTAAAAGGCAAGTCCTGTCAAATTGTGGAAAAAGGCCGCAAAATCACCAGCAATACTGTTAGCCCAAGGTTGTTTTACAAACAATCCATAAATGATTTTGATGATAACAAAAGTTTCTAAATTTTTGAAGACTTTAGAATTTATTTTGTCAATCCACATTTTCCAAGTTATATCTTCAAAATGATTGAGTTTATCTCACCAAAAAGCTTTTCAATGCACTTGAAGACCTTATACACAGGTTGTTTTATAAATTCTTCAAGTTATAGACACTTAAAAAGGTTTTGGAATGGAATGAAAACTTCAAATAAATTGATTTTTGTCTCCGGGACTTTTAAGTATCGACACATATAAGACATGTGTCCACACATTGCACTTATACCCGAGACATGTTTTTCAGACAAAAACATGTGTCGACACATTGACCTTATAGTGTCGACACATTGCACTTACACCCGAGACATGTGTTTTTGGACCAAACACGTGTCGACACATTGCACTGACTCCTGAACACTCATTTTTTTCAGTTCAAATTTCATGTGCCAGCACAGCCATTTGATGTGTCAGCACATTACACATTTTAAAGGATTATCCGGAATGACATCAGAGGCATCAAATAGCTCCTTAAATTCATGGGCAACTTTCCAACGGCTATTCTCACCTACCCCGTCGACTGTCGAAGACAAATGACTTAAATACAAGACCGGTAGCTTAAGAAGAAAAGGACTCTCACCTATACGCACAATTTTGCATTTTACTCCTTGACCTAACTTCTTGAAAAAGTGAGAAATCCTTGAAGAAGAGGGAAGCTCCGCACCTATCAAGAAGACATGCTATTTTTCCTGCCAAATTTCAAGTCTTCTATTGTAAATCTCATCCTTGAAGAAGAGGGAAGCTCCGCACCTATCAAGAAGACATGCTATTTTTCCTGCCAAATTTCAAGTCTTCTATTGTAAATCTCATCCTCTTCCTATCCTTTGTGCCTCACACTTGTAAATTCGACTTTAAGAGCCAATACGTGAGTTTTCTATTTGTACCCATTCAAGTTAAACCTTGTGAGTGTTAGGTAAACACTGAGTCCAACTCTTGTGAGTAGAAGAAATCCCTAGTTGTTGGGATTTGAAAAGAAGAGTTAAAGCCTAAGCTCAAGAAACGCTTTGTGAAGGTTCCTTAGCACCCGGGAAGCTAAGGTGTACTACCTATTTGATAGATAGTGGAGAAAGCCCAAAGAAGTCAATAGTCTTGGGGGTGGATGTAGGCAAAAGTTTGGCCAAACCACCTAAAAATTACAATGTCATCTCTTCAACCCTTATCTCCTTAGATTAATCTTATTCTCTTGTTCTTTTCTCTTGTGTTTTATTGTGTTTTGTGTTTTAAATTTCTTAGAAGAGGTTAATTTTTATTAAAACCCAATTCACCCCCTCTTGGGTTGCTACATAGACTTTCAAATACTCTCACCAAACTTCCACAAATAAACACCGACCTCAAGCTTGACAACCAGGATCAAAAGAAAATGGTCCGACCCCAAGTAGCAAAAAGATTTAGATGAAGTCGAAGTGGCACCAGGAAAAACAGTGCGCATCAGCATCACACTGACCAGAATTCTATGTGAAACCCTAATCGAGTTTTTGATACAACAACGCACCACATTTGCATTGTCCCACTTCGACATGGATGGAATTGACCCAAACATTATCGCACATCAGCTGAGAATCTTGCCAGACACTAATCAAGCAGTTGCTATGAAAGTGGGCAAATTACTAGCTGCTGACTTTATTCGCGAAGTGCACTATTCGGACTGGCTTTCCAATGTGGTCATGGTGAAGAAAGTTAATGGTGAGTGACTGATGTGTGTGGACTTCAAAGACCTCAATCGATACTGCCCAAAGGACAACTTCCTGTTACCTCACATCAACATGTTGGTCGATTCCACCGCCGAGCATGAGATGATGTCATTCCTCGATGCATTTTCAGGGTACAACCAGATACGCACGGCAGCTACCGACCAAGAGAAAATGGCTTTTGTCACCTTCAGAGGCCTATATTATTATAAAGTTATGCTCTTTGGATTGAAGAATGTGGGAGCCACCTACCAACGGCTGGTTAACCTCATGTTTAAAAACCAGATCGGGAGGAACATCGAGTTCTATGTAAACGACATGCTTGTTAAAAGCACCGAAGCTCAAGATCATCTTGTTGATCTTAAAGAAACCTTCCAAGTCCTGTACAAGTACCACATGAAACTCAATCCAACCAAATGTACCTTTGGGGTTTCCTCGAGCAAGTTCTTAGGATTTCTGATTTCCAGCCGTGGGATAGAGGTCAACGCAGAAAAAGATACAGACAATTATATAGATGCAAGCCCCGAACACCACACAGGAGATGCAATGTATTGGCCTTCAGTCGCTTCATCTCTCGGTCTAGCGACAAGTGCCTATCATTCTTCAAGACCCTCTGTACCAGCTTTGCAGGGACCAACTAGTGCACCACAACATTCGCCAAACTAAAATAGTATCTCGGTAACCCACCATTGCTCAATCGTCCAAACAAAAGAGACACGTTCTTCCTATACCACGTGGTTAAAGACCGGGCTCTCAGCACTGTCTTACTCCGAGAAGAAGATGGACACTAGCGCCCCGTATACTATGTTAGCAAGGCCCTGCAAGGGGTTGAAGAATGACATTCCCCTACAGAAAAGGCATTATTCGCCCTCCTCATTACGTCTAGGAAATTAAGAGCATATTCTATAGCTCACGCTGTCGTGGTTCTCACTAGCTTGCCACTAAATAAGACATTGCAAAACATCGAGACGTCAGGACGATTAACTCAATGTGCCATCGAATTGGGCAAGTTTGACCTCCAGTACCAACCTCACACTACAACTCGCGGGTAGGACCTATCAGATCTTGTGAACGAAATTGAAAACCAGCAACTAGAGCCTGAGAAGCTCACCGAATCAAACCCCCTCCGACCAGAACAGATATGGACTACTCATTTTGATGGATTTTCAAACAAATGGGCCAGCGGTGCGAGAATTATCAGCAAATGCCCTCCAGTTCAACTTTAAAGCTACTAATAATGAGGTTGAATACAAAGCTGTCTTGGCAGGCCTCAGCATTGTAGCACCTAGGTCTTGTTTTGGAACTCACCCACCTGTTCAAATAATTATAAATCGAGCAGATACCTCGAGAAGAAAACTCCTTAGCAGATAGTCTTGACCAGATGACTTCTAACCTTGATAATGAGGAAAGCCATGTGGATGTTCCACTAGAACTCCTGGACAAACCTTCTATTTGTTTCGAACATGCGATGTGCCAGATAACCCAGAGAGTATGGTAGGGCGCATCAAACGAACATTTTCTCCTTACTGGAGAACTCTCGGTCGACAGAGTGGAGGCTCGAAAGATACGAATGAAGGCTGCTCGGTACACGAAGTAATTGAACGATCTTTACAAACGAAGTTTCTTAGGTCCTCTCCTTCGATACCTAGCTCCTCGTGACGCAGATTATGTCCTCCGCAAAATCCACGAAGGAATATGTGAGAATCATTCATGAGGGTGTTCCCTGGCCAACAAAGTCATCCGAGCAGGATACTATTGGCTAACCCTGTTAAAAGACTCTTTAAGCATGGTCAGAAGCTGTGATAAATGTCAACGCAATGCAACCATGCATCGGTTGCCAGCAGAAAACATGACCCCTATAAGTTTCCCATGGCCTTTCTCACAATGGGGAATAGACATTGTGGGTCCTTTCCCACTCGAAAAAGGGCAAGTGAAGTTTTTAGAAGTAGCAGTCGATTACTTCACCAAGTGGGTCGAAGCTCAACCTTTAGCACATATTACTGAAGAACAGAAACGCAAGTTCATGTGGTCGCCCATCATATGCAGGTTCGGGATACCAAGGATTCTAATCTCCAATAACGGAAAACAGTTCGACAACAACCAGTTCAAAGAGTTTTGCGAAGAACTGGGAGTCCAACACCCGGCCAATAGGACAACGGTCTCCAAAGCATGTCCCCAAAATGATATGGGCAACTCAGATATGCTCATCATGGAACGAACCATATCCAATAGGGTTCTATTCCTTCTCTCTGCAACACCATTATGTTGTGGTGTGCCTGGTGGTGTGAGTTGAGATATGATTCCATTATCTTTAAGATAAACTTTAAAATCATCCAAGAGGTATTCGCCTCCTCGATCAGAGCGAATCATTTTAATGGACTTTCCAATCTATTTCTCAACTTCATTGTGGAATTCCTTGAACTTTTCAAAAGATTCCAATTTATACTTCATCAGGTATAGATAACCATACCTGGAATAATCATCAATGAAAGTAATGAAATAAAAGAAACCTCCTCTTGCCATGTGGTTGAAGGGACCACAAACATCAGTATGTATTAATCCTAATACTTCTGTGGCTCTTATTCCTTTTCCTGTAAAAAGACTTTTGGTTATCTTTTCTTGCAAGCAGGGCTCACAGATTGGATAGGGCTCAATTTTTAGAAATTGCAATGGCCCATCCCTTACCAATCTATTGATCCTATCAATATTGGCATGACCAAGTCTTAGATGTCTTAAGTAGGTTGGATTAATATCCCTCTTCCTCTTAAGGGATAACACACTGGAATTATCATTCTCAACATTATTCAAAGAATTATCAACATTTAAAAGATAAAGACCATCATAAATAATTCCAGAAGCAACAAATTTATTTTGAAACTTTATAACAAGTTTTGAATTGAAAAGAAACGAATATCCAGATAAAACAAGTTTCGAAACATAAATCAAATTTCTACGTACTTCTGGAACATAAAGACAGTCTTCTAGAATCAAAATTATATTATTCGATAATTCTAAACTAAACACTCCGATGGCGGTCGCTGCAACAGTTGCACCCGTCCCCATCTTAAGGATCAGCTCCCCTTCATGGAGTTTTCTGGTCTCCTTGAACCCCTGCAACATATTGCCGATGTGAGATGTAGAACCAGAATCCACACACCATGAATTAAATGGATCATCCATTAAATTCGATTCAATTACAAGCATATTAGACAAACCTTCAGAAGGTTTGCCCTTTTTAAGAGAAGCTAAGTAAACTCGGCAATTTCTTTTCCAGTGACCGGGCTTGCCGCAATGGAAGCAATTTCCTTTGCCTTTGTTCTTGTCACCTCCTTTGTTTCCTTCTCCACCTTGAACATTCTTTGCTGCCTGAAACCCCTTATTATTTTTCTTGAATTTCTTAAACTTGAGTTTCAGTTTCATAGAGGCATTAGATTTCTCTGTGACCATCACAGTAAGTTTGTCCTTCTTGATGAGATCTTGAGCTGACTGCAACATATTGATCAGCTCTGACAATGTCACACTCATCTTGTTCATATTCTAATTAAGGAAAAACTGATTGAAAGAATCAGGCAGAGATGAAAGAATGACATCAACTTTTGTGTCAGTATCCATCTCAGCTCCCAAAAAATCCAGTTCGTTGATGAAAGAAATCATCTTCAAGACATGATCCCGAATTGGGCTCCCTTCCACCATTTTGGTGGACATCAGATTCTTCATAGCAGTCTGCCTAGCAGATTTGCTCTGCTCTCCAAACATTTCTTGGAGATTCAACATAGTGCCTGCAGCTGTAGCTATGCCCTCACAATCTTTCTGCAAAACATTTGAAATTGAAGTCATAATATAACACTTTGCCATATTATCATCATCATGCCACATGTTAAAGACTTTCTTTTCTTCCTCAGTGGCATTGTTCAGGGCAAGCTCAGGTGTCTCAGATGTCAGAATATAACCGATCTTATCGGCTGAGAGAACAATCATAAGATTTCTCTTCCAATCAACATAATTCAGTCCTGTCAACCGATTGTCATCCAGAATCCTAGCCAAAGGATTAAAAGTCATTTTGAATCTGCAAAATCATTCACATATATAATTCCATTAGATTCAGGTTTTTGAATAACTAATGGTACCACCCATCCGAACAATAAACATATATATCACATATATCACAATAATTAAAAATATAACATTTATATTTATAACATTCTAAATGGGTATCGAGAACCTCTACCTTACATGCAACAACAAATCCATTTTGGTACTCATTGTACACATCTTGTAAAGGCGAATAGCTACTATTCATCAAAATTTACATCATATGTAAAATATTTTAAAAATATTTGTGATTCTCGATTTTCTTTTGGCGTACCTAAATAAACACGTCTTGTACTATTTTAGCACTTGCGTTTATTTGATTTGTGCATTCCATTATCTAAGTGTGTTCCAAATACTTGTGAGGTATGTCACTATTTTAGAAGACACTCCCACTAAGATGTAGACACTTATCTCCCCAAGAGATAAACAAGAAAATTTTACAAAATTAAAATTGGTTTTATCCATTTTGGCTTCAACCAATTTTAATCAAGTAAAACACCTATTTATTGATAATAGAGACCATAGGAAAAATTCCTATAATTAATCCTATTTAGCACTAAAAATTGAAAGACAAATTTCCACTTTTTAAAAAAAAAAAATCCGGTCAAACCGGGTCGGTCAACAGTCAACCGGTTAAACCGGTCTGACCCGTTGACCACCGGTCCGGGTCCAAACCCGGTCCTATCATGGGTCATGGTCCGGGTCAAACACGGACCATATATATCGTTCGGGTCAAACCCGGACTTGGGCTGGGCTGCGGGCCCGGGTCCAACCCGTGGCCCTAGCCCACGCAGGGGCTGGCCCATTTGGGCCGAGCCCGTGTGGTGCAGCCCTTCTCCTCTACTTTTTTTTTTTAATTGACTGACCCAGCCCAACTTTTGGGCTGGGCTTCTGGGCCGGTGGGCCGGGTAGGGCAAAAATGCCCTACCAGTTTGGCCCAAGCGGGCGACCCGGGGATCGCATCCCGGGGCGCCGCTTGATGCATTCGGGAGAGATGACAGCGGCCATCGCTGCTGGTCGCTGTCTGCCACTGGCTGGCCACATCCGGCCAGTCCCAGGTCGGACGTTAGCCGACCTTGTCATCGGTGGCCACCGCGCGGCCTACCGGTGCGCGGCTGCCGCCATTTGGGCCTAAAAAGCCCTTCCACACCCGTGTCTCACACGGGTGTGCTGGTGGTGGTCCACGACCTTATGGCCGCCGGACCTCCACCTCTTCCGGTCAGGAGGCTGCTCCAATCCCACCAGACGCATCTCCGGCCAGTGGTGTGGTGGTTGTCTTCCTAATAGCCGTCGGCCATATTTTGAAGAGAAAAAAATTATCACGTAATATGAACAGTTCATAATTCTTTATAAAACAACACTTGAGCAGTCAATCGAGTTTAATTAAATTATGTACTGTACACTTGAATAGTAATAGAAAAAAAAATCATTGGGTTTTGATTCTCAATCAAAATTCAGCAAAGTTCATATAATCCAACAATTGCAATCATGTGAACCTAAGCTCTGATACCACTGATAGTTTATATGCGGAATTAAACTTTAAACAAACAAGATGTTTTCAACAAAACATCCACCAAGATTATGATTACAATTTCGGATTCGATGCCATACCTTAGAAAGGAATATAGGAATCTACAAACCTTAAGCCGCTTTACGATCCAATCCAAAGCTCCAGTAATTCAGAACAGCAACTCAGATGTGTGCCTCTTAAGGGATTTATGTCACTCTCTCGTTATCGGGATTTCCCTAATAGATTCTGATGGCCAACCCCTTGAATATAACAATTATATTTATAGGCCTTGGAAAACCCTAGAAAGAGCATGAGACATAAGATCCTTAGGGATCTCAAATTCCAGCCGTAGGATAACACTGAAGAACTCTTATTCTAATACAATTAGGGCTTCTACTAATTACAATCAAGTCCATCAACATATTGTAATTGACCCCTGGAATTTTGAGATTATTGCAAATATGCCCCTTTTACATACAATTAATTTCTTCCACTATACTATATTCCATATGAGATATTAGGACCGGATTAATAATTTGGTTATCGAAGGCACATAATTCTAACAGCTACCGCATCTTAATTTTTCATAGCTTGTTTGACGAGATCCTTATGTTTCTTTCAAGCTGAAGATTTTTGCAATTAATAGCCACTAGCGGGGAAGTTGCTGAGAAGTTGCTCATCTTTCTATGAGGCGTTTCACCAGCATGTTCCACTATAGCTACTCTTAACACCTCTAGATTGTGATAATCAGATCGACTTTCGTCAAGAATGACTTCTTCCACTATAGCTTCTTCCTCTTCGCCTTCTTCTCCTCCTTTGACGCATCTATGGATATACAAGGTATATATTCTTGAGTTTTAGATGCGAAGATACCCGCAATAACTATACTGCTCATCCGTATCATTCTTTGGATCGTGAGGGAATCAACACCTACATAGACAATGAACTCAATAGAGGAGAGGAGATTTCACCCACACTTCTCAAAGCGATTGAAGGGTCGAGGATTTCGATCATTATATTCTCAGAAAATTATGCAGAATCCAAGTGGTGCCTCGATGAGCTGACAAAGATTGTCGAATGCAAGAAAAACAAGGCAGCAAACTATTCTATCAGTGTTTTACCACGTATATCCAGCGGACGTACGAAACCAAAGAAATAGCTTCGGACATGCATTGGATAAACTTGAAGACAGACTCAATGATAAGGATGAAAAGGATAAGGTGCAGAGGTGGAAGGCAGGCCTAAGAGAAGTCGCCAAATTGGCTGGATACCCTTTGAGTAATGGGTACTTCTAAGTTCTAACCACTTTTTTGTCCCCTTTGAGCAATAATTTTTTCTGTTATGCTAATTATAATATATAGCAATTGATTGATGTTGCAATTCTTTTTGGGAGTGAATATTAATATCAATCATATTGAAATTAGAAATTTCTGGATTGAAGTATTTAACAGGCAGTAACAGATAAATTTTCTTCATCCGTTGAGTGGGAAAATGAAAAAAATCGTCTTAACTTGGACAAAAGTACTAGTTCGCCGTTGGAATTGCCAACAAAGCGTAGAACCACAGGGACTTCGTACTTCGTAGTTCAGGAGGCCACTGACAATCACAAAGTTCACTGCTTGGTAGCTAGTCCGGTACTAGATTTATTAAGTAGAACTAGGAATAGCACTCTTTGACAACTTCTTCCAAGGGAAAGCCCAAGTGGACAACAGAATAAATGAAACGTCACTAAATTTAGTGACGTTTCATTTATTCTGTTGTCTAGATCGTGGTCAAGATCGTGGTCAACCCGTACAAGCTGAGTTGGGATTTGCAGAGGGGACGATCATAAGCATTCGATCTCCGAGTACTCTTGTCCAATTTCATAGCCCGCCTACATTGCCTTTGTTACGTACTAGATTTTTGTTCATATCTCTTTTCATTTTAAGAGTCCAAACTTATTGAATTTTTTCTTACATTGTTTTTTTTTTCAATGGCAGGAATGAAGCTGAATTTATCTACAAAATTGTTCAACATGTCTCAAGAATAGTAAATATTACACGCTTACAAGTCATGGAGCGTCCCATTGGAATAGATACTCATGTACTAGACATCCTGAAGTCCTTCTTATGTGTTGGGATGGAGGGTGTACACATGGTAGGGATCTTTGGAGTTGGTGGAATAGGGAAGACAACTATCACAAAAGCAATCTACAACTTGATCGCTCATCAATTTGACGGAAGCTGTTTTGCAAATGTTAGAGAACGATCAAATGGAGAAGGTGGTTTGGTCCAACTACAAGAGGAACTCCTCTATGAGATTCTAAAAAACTCAAAGAGTTCAAAAGTTAGAATTGTTGACAGAGGAATGACGATAATAAAACATAGACTTTCATCTAGAAGAGTTCTTTTAATCTTTGATGATGTGGATCAATTGGAACATTTAAAAAAATTAGCTAGAAGTCGTGATTGGTTTGGTTCAGGAAGTAGAATCATCATAACTACAAGAGATCAAAGGGTATTAACAAGTCATGAAGTTGATTCAATGTACAAGATGAAGGGATTGGATCAAATGGACGCGCTTCAGCTTTTTAGTTGGCATGCCTTCCAAAGAGAGAAACCAGTTGCTGAATATGGAGAACTCACAAAAGATATAATATATTATACTAGAGGCCTTCCTTTAGCTTTAGAAGTCCTAGGTTCAGATCTAAAAGATAGAAGTATAGATGAATGTAGAAGTACACTCAATGCTGTCATAAAAGCTCCTCATGTTAGAATTCAAAAGATACTTAGAATAAGTTATAATGGATTGACAGAAGCCGAGAAAGAGATTTTTCTTGACATTGCTTGTTTCTTTAAGGGAGAGAAGAGAAATTATATCGGTGAAATACTAGATGGTTGTGGATTCGATTCAGTTATTGGTATACAGAAGCTTGTTGAGAAATGTCTCATAACTGTTGATCGTCAGACCGAAAGAGTGGAAATGCATGACTTAGTGCAAGATATGGGTAAAGAAGTTGTTAGAGAGCAATCACACAAAGAACCTGAAAGAAGCAGTAGGTTGTGGTTTCATGAAGATGTTCGTTACGTATTTGAAGAAAATATGGTAAGAATCACTTCATAAATGTCTTCTTAAATTTTCATTGTTTCTTTGTGTATTCTTCTAAACTAAAAAATATAAACAATAGTGTTACATTTTGAACAATGAATACTATCACTACATTAAAACATTTTGGTAATTTAACGGTTGATTTGGACGGGGGCATAGCTTGATGATTTTCGAAAGTTATAGGACGTAAATCGTTGTTTTCATAGTTAGGAGGCGAACTATGACATTACCCCTAATGTATGTGAAACGAAAGTTGTAGTCTAACAAGGGAAACATTATGGGTTACCTTATAATGTTCCAATTTTGCTGACGTAATTATACATTGTTTTACTAGGGTACAAAGAAAATGGAGGGCATATGTTGCATTTTCCTGAAGGATCAGACTTGATACGCTTGCATCCTAAAGTCTTTGCAAAGATGAAAAGGTTGAGAGTCTTTATAAACCGTAATGCACGGTTTTCTGGAGGATCTAATTGTCTCTCCAACGAGTTAAGAGTGTTAGATTGGGCAAACTATCCTTCGCAATCTTTGCCCTCTAATTTTAGTGGAAATAAACTCGTCGCTTTTAGAATGCACAATCACCCCTTCATAGAAATGGGGGGAGGACGATTCCAGGTACAATTATATATTATTTTCGATATATTTATTTCTAGGATATGCTTTGCACTTTCTGCAAGCTAATATGTGTGTTTATTTATGTGTTCTTAATACAAAATATGACAATTCTTGACTTCTCTTATTCTAAAGTCCAAAAGTTCCGGATCTTTCAAGTAGCCCAAATTTGAAGGAAATGGTTCTTACAAAGTGCACAAATTTGGTTGACGTTCATCATTCTGTTGGATTCCTTGATAAGCTTGTTACCTTGAATTGTTTTAAATGTTCTAAACATACGAGCTTTCCAAAAAGCCTTAAGTTAATATCTCTAGAAAAATTTGATGTACATGGTTGCGAAAGCCTTCAGTACTTTACTGAAATCGAATGTGAAATGAAAAATGAAACCCACCTCTTCTTGGCATGTAGTGGAATAAAAGAATTGCCTCATCCGTGGGGTATCTCACTCAGCTTTTGCTTTTAAAGACTAGACGGTTGCAAAAACCTTGCATGTCTTCCGAGTAGCATTTTTCATGAGTTGCAAGGTCTAGAAGCTCTTTGTCTCAAAGGTTGTAAATAACTTGGATTGATGTTTGGAAAAGATTTGGAAAATAATGGACAATCTACAACATCTACTATGTCTACACTGGAATATGAATTAATGTCTTCACGTGCAGATTTATCCACATTACGGCCACCAATGAGTTCTAGCACTTTTCAAGATGATTCTTCCCCAATAGCATTTCCATCATTGGTATTTTTGGATCTTCACTGTTGTGCTCTATCAAAATCAGATTTGTTTACGATATTCAATTGCTCATCCACTCTGGCGGCCTTAGATCTATCAGGATCAGACATCGTCAGCCTTCCTCCAAGCATTGAAAGATTTGTTAGATTGTGAGAACTTGATTTGAAGGATTGCAAGCAACTTCAACAAATTTCAGAGCTTCCATGCATCGAAAATAAGAAAGATACTTGCTAGTGGGTGCACATCATTGAAAAGATTTCCGCAACTATCAAAAGTGTGGAAATTCAATAAAAGCGAGTTACAAGAGCTGCAGTGGGTCGACTTGACCGGAAGCCACAACATTGTTGTGGATATAGAGAATTCTGTGCCGAAGGTTTTATTGTTTCAGGTATTACATCTCTTGCTATTCAATATTTGTTTGAGTATGCCTCCGCTTCTGTAGATTATGCTACTGATTCAGATATTTATTTAACAGGGACATCCAAAGAGTCATAATGTTACATTTTCGGTTAGGTTTCCAAGAAGTACAATACCAGAATGGTTCCAACATTGCGAGGAGAATTCAGATGAGAATTCATTTCAAATAGATGCTAGTGCACTCACCAATTTGGACGAGATCTGTGGAATTGCTTTATATATTATTATTGGATCCATTTGTGGTATCCATGTTGAAAACGACTGCCATTCTGGCATCTATGTGGAATATGGCGGCAAGTATAGGGCTTCTGTGACAATTTTGTTTTTTCCTATTCTCTTTTTGGCTTGAAGGCTTTGTCAGTGCTCGGTTTTGGCGATTTTGGTTTTCTTTTCACCCCTTTTCATTTTGTTGTTTGGTTCTTTTCTTCAGTGGAGATTTTTGTTGTCCATTGCTAGCTGTTGCGAACTTTTGCAGATTCTTTACGTTTTTTTGGTTCAAATGAAGAACGGTATTTTTTTAATGCATTATAAGGAGATGGATTCTATGGTAGGCTAATTTGAATCATCCTAGCTCAACAGTCCATGCCAGTTTCTCTCTGTTTTCACTCACTTTTATATTAAGCTTTGTTTAGTTCTTTTGTCTTTTATAGCCAATCTGAAATCTTTTTTTTTTTAAAAAAAAAAGAGCAACATTCACAAACTGTTCAAATCATGAATCTCTTATTTTATTTCATCAGGATGGAACTACTTTCTTAGATTACATTTACGAACTACTTTTTTTTGAATATCCTGCTGATATCATTTTTATCTCTGTGGAAATGACTTGGGATTTTTCCTAGAATAAACTTCGATTCAACTACGCTTGGGAGCACCTTCTCTCTCTTCACTTTTTTTACCAACTCCTATAAAATATCTTCACTTTACCCAAAATTTTCACCACCCAAAAATTTCCACAAACAAAGACCACCGTCAAAGGTAAAAAAAATATTCCAGCATCCAATTTAAATTTTTTTTACACGGTCAATGGTCACAAGTATCGAATACATCGGTATAAGGATTTCTACAGATCGGTAATATGACGTTTCTGAATATTTTTTAATTTAAAATTTTTGATTCCGTTACAGGGTCAACGGTAAAAGTCTACTGAATTAACAACCATAAGAAGCCCGGTCAACCAGTAGATGCAGATTTTTTTAAAGCTAAAAAATGGTCATTTTTCAAATAGGGTCTTCAAAAGAAGGCTTAATATACACGCGTGCCCCTGTGGTTTAATGTTTTCTTAGAAATACCCCTAGGATAATTTTTGTTGTCCCGCTACCCTTGAGGTATTCTCCTTTTCCCCGTTATATCCTTCCTGCAATATTCCGTCTATTTTTAGACGAAAATTGATGACGTGGACCAATTGACCACGTCACATCCAATTAAACTGCGACATGTGTCCTTAACTTCTTCGGAGCGAGAAGAAGTTGATTTTCTCACAATGACATTGTCATTTGTCCAGTCAGCGGTTAAGGACATGTGTTGCAGTTTAATTGGATGTGATGTGATGTGGTCAATTGGTCCATCTCATCAATTTCCGTCTAAAAATAGACGGAATATTGCAGGAAGGATATAACGGGGAAAAGGGGAATACCACAGGGGTAGCGGAACAACAAAAATTACACTAGGGGTATTTCTGAGAAAACATTAAACCACAGGGGTACGCGTGCATATGAACTTTATTATTTTGCCCACAAACTTCTCTAAGCTTTGGTTTTTAATCTGACAAAGCTTTAAGACAAATCAATCACATTCAAGTCTTCTATTGTGTGAGCTCGTGAGATAGATCATTGATTGTATTCATCTACTATTTTTTAGGGATTTAAACACTATAAACCTTTACTTCCATAAAGTAAAAGAGAGTGGGAGCACTCTTGTGATCTTTTGTGAGAGTATATCATCAAAAGATAAAGTTTGGAGAGATTGTTCTTAATCTTCAGTGTAAAGGGTATTCTCTTGTCTAGGATAGACTATAGTGTAAAATCTCAAGGCTCGGGAAAGAGTTTGAGAGGTGGACGTAGGCAAGGTTGTCGAACAACCTTGAAAGTCTAAATAACAACCCAAGAGAGGGGGTGAATTGAGTTTTAATAAAAATTAAATCTTTTCCAAGATAATTTAAGAAATATAATAGTAAAGCATAAAGCACAACAAAGAGATGTGGCGTGTAAAAAGGAGAGATAGAATTAGAGAGATGACACCGCAATTTTAGGTGGTTCGGCCAATACTTGCCTACGTCCACCCTAAGGCTATTGACTTCCTTGGGCTTCCTTCACTATTCTTCAAATAGTAAATACACCTTAGCTTCTAAAGTGTTAAGGAACCCAGGGCTTTAACTCACTTCACAAATCCCAAAACCTAAGGGATTTCTTCTACCCACACGAGTAGGACCAAATGTTTACCCAACACTCAAGTGTTTTACAAATGATGGGTACAAAGGAATATTAAAGTATGGCTCTCAAAGCCAAATGAACAAGTGGAAAGCACAACAGTGTGCAAGAAGACAAGACTCTCAATAGAAAGCTGAAATTTGTCTCTAAAAGTTAGGTTGTAAAATAATTGCAATTGTAAATTGTCTTTCTATTTCTATCTCATTCTATTTAAACCATCTTTGACTTCAATAGTCTTCAAAGCCATCAAAAATGTCGTTGCAAGGGCACCCTTGTCTTTTTAGAGCAAATTGAATGTTTTGACGTCGTTCCAGATTTTCTTCAAAATCGTGCTATGTGTTGACACATGGTCAACATGTGTTGACACTTCAAAAATTGATCTGGAGTTGTGCTCTCAGGAGACAGTGCAGTGTGTCGACACTATGAAACTTGGTCTAGAATTGTTGTCTCGAGTGTCGAGTGTCGGTGCAATGAGAGAAAATTTAGCATTTTTTACAATCTATTTCAACATATCTTGAAGCACTTACAATATGAAAAATTTATCTATCAACATGGGTAATGGTGTTCAAGTCCACTTAGAAAATATCTTTTAGAAAGTGGATTGACAATATAAAATCTAAAAGTCTTCAAAAACACTTAGAAACTTTGTTATCATTAAAATCAAATATGGATTGTCTTGCGAAACAACCTTAGGCTAACAAACCAAATTTTCTATCCCTTCTCCTTTAATTATTTGTGTCTTGTGATTATTTGCTTGGATTTTTGGGCTATTACGAAAAAAAATTAAACACAATTCGCACCCCTCTTAAATTGCGTTAATCTTGAGATTTCATGGAAGTCTAGGGGATTCTAGAGAGCTAGAACGTGTAGAGTGAGTGGTGCAATTCAATTTTATTCATAAGGAGAGTAAGTTTACTACTTCAACATATAACATTATAATACTCGTGCTTAAGAGAGAGAGTGTATGAAAGTACTTAGAAAAATTGTAATATAATACTCAAATACTTGAGAATGCGCACCAACTTTTTCAAGTTTTATTTTAAATATGGGGTAAACTCATAGTTAGCCCCATATCTTTGAGGCAAAATCAAGTTACTACCCTTATTTTTCAAACCAACAATTTGAAACCCTTATGTTTCAAAATCACTCAATCCTCGCCCCCTGTTTAAATTTACCGTCAAATGAGACGGTTTTTCGTGAAATAATCAAAATGCTCTTTATAAGTGATGAGTGAATGACCAGACTGCCCTTGCTCTCTTTGTCCTTTGAAAAGGAGGAGACGACGACGCATCAAACAAAAACAGTAACACAGACACACACACCCCACGTAGGGCACGTACCTGTGACCATGACATCTTTGCAGTTTGCACCCTTGTCTCTCTCCTTGCGTACACATCCTTGGTGACTCCCACACCATCTTCACCCTCGACCAAACAGAGGCATTCGCAGCCGTGTTCCCGAATGCGACGTCATGTGGTAGAATTAGCGGTCCGAGGGTGTTGACGGAGAAGATTTCCGCGTTGGAGAGGTTTGATGCGTCCATCCATCTTCCTCTTTGCGATGTTCAATATGGTAGCTGGAAGGAACGATAACCTTGACCTGCACAGGTGTACGAGCGTGGTTGGTTACTGCATGCTTCCCGTAGTTATCTTCTCGGCGGTTACTGCATGCTGACCTGGTTTGACATTTGTTGAAATCTTGCTTCTGGCAACTTGGGAAATGAAAGCTTTGTCTCGTAGTCGGCGGTGGAAACTTTAAACCTTGGGTAGTGCAGTGGCATCTGGAAGTGAGCCCATATGTGCACTTCCTCACCAGCAATTTATTAGTTAGTTTAGAAGATTCAAACAGTCAAGTAATCATTGTCAAGTGTGTTCATTTCCTTTCGCTTTTCTTTCCAGAGGCTTTGTTGGGTCTGATGGCATCATAGACAAAGAGGATATACCTTGTAGGGAACAATATTGCAGAGCAGGTACTATTGTGTGGGCCCTGGGTCAAGTGGTACAGGTGGTTGAAGGAAGGGCTGGGTTACATGTATATTTAGACTCCATAAGTTCTTACTTGAAGCCCATGGTCAAGGTGCGTGTTAAATATTATAATTTGTTGTTGACAGTTGTAATAGGAGTTGATTTCCAAGACACACTTAGGAATAGAAAAGAAAAAAGCGAAACAGAAGAAATTAGCGCCTGCTCTTTTGAGTTATTACGACATTTACCATTGGGTAAGGACATGTTGGATCTTCCAAAGTCAGTGCGGTCGAAAATGACGACACGGTCGTTGTTGAGGAGTTGCATGTGCATGGCTGTGATACCAAGATTTTTTTGCAAGAGCTGCCACTGGCCACCCACGGCTTGGGTAAGATATGGTTTGGCAGCAAAGAGAATCAGCTGCCATAAGAGAAAGGAAGAGCTGCCATCGGCCACCCTTGGATTGTGTTTGTCTTTGTTGGAAGAGTGGTGTACTGGTGTATCGGGAAGTGTCTCGCTTTATATTCTCGTGTGTAGGTGTACTGCATGTGTGTGGGGGGGTGGGGGGAGGAGAAACAGAGAGGTTGACTGAGGGTAGATTCGTCAATTTCGGTAGAGTAAACGCACGTGAGACGCACATGCACGAAAAACCGTCTCATTTGACGGTGAATTTAAACGGTGGGTAAGGATTGAATGATTTTGAAACATAGAGGTCTCAATTTGTTGGTTTGGAAAATAAGGATAGTAACTTGATTTTGCCCCAAAGATATGGGGCTAACTATGAGTTTACCCCTTTAAATATACTTTGCACTCTCCAACAATGTGGTATTGACACTTTGTATCTTAATCTATTATTTTTGTCACATTATCCCTACGAACTATTGATTTCAGACACTTTGCACTCTTCATTAAATTTTTTTGGAGAAAAATTCACTTTGAGTCCTTTAATTAATAATGCAATTTCTAATAGGGGACTAAACTACTAATCTTGACATATTGAAACCTCCAACTACTATAATTAATCAAATTGCACCCTGAAATAAAATCAAGGTCAAAACCTTATCACATAGCTCATTTATAACACACACAGTACAAGTTTGATGGTTTGATCTTTTTTAGGTGCGCAAATTGATAAATTTGGTAGTTCTTGTGCTCAATGTGTCAAATGTAGCACTTGAGACACCTGTTTGATATTGCTTTTGTAGTTAGTTTGAGGCCGGTTTGACTTATTTTTCTCCAATTTTTCCGTCTATTTTTTAACCTCTAAAATTACGATTTTACCCACATAAAATGCCCGCCATAAAATAAATTATGTGGATAAAATGAAAGGCGAGACCAAGCAATCAGTACATGATTTTCACAAAGGGTGCAAAGTGTATTTATACTTATACATTATATAATTATATATATATACAAATGAAAGGAACATGTGTCTTATTTTTTGTCGTATACGACGAGGATATGTTTTCTTAGCTTAAATATTTTTTTATAAACTCCAATTTCCTTAAAAAGATAGGTTATGAGTTTATTTCATAAATAAAAGTTCAAAGTTTTGTAATATTAATTTTCTGCTTATCGGATCGACACTGGACGCAACCGAAAAAGAAACCAAATTTGTACTCATCTCTGTTTTAAATGGATTCACTACTAGACAATCAGCGGTCGACTGGTATGTAGAACAGGCTGCCTCCATTTATCATGCCAGATGCAGGCAGCTTTCAACCCAAGTTTTTTGAGCCTCTAATGTATACATATTCAATACCTGATTAAGTTTCGGTCGACTTTTACTACAAAGGTAAAAAAAATTGAGTATCCAATTTAAAAATTTGTTACCCTGTCAACGGTCACAATTATTGGATATATTAGTATCGGGATTTCGATCGATCGGTAGTATGATGTTTCTAAATATTTTTTAATTTCAAATTTTAGATTTTGTTATAGGGTCAATGGTAATAGCTATTGGATCCACTAGCATAAGAATCTCTTTCAACCGGCATAAGAAGCCCAGTGGACCGATAAGTTGAAGATTTTTTCGTAGCTTAAAAGCGGTCATTTTTTCTAATGGAGTCCTTAAAAGAAAACATTGGGAGATGTTTCTAAATTTTATTATTTTGCCCACAAACTTCTCTAAGCCATGGTTTTCAATCTGACAAGCTTTAAGACAAATCAATCACATTAAGCCTTCTATTGTGTGCGCTCATGAGATAGATCATTGGTTGTATTAATCTACTATTTTTGAAAGAGTTAAACACTATTAACCTTTACTTCCATACAGTAAAAGAGAGTGAGAGCACTCTTGTGATCTTCGGTGAGAGTATATCAACATAGGATAAAGCTTGGAGAGATTGTTCTCAATTTTTGGCCTCTATTCTCTTGGCTAGGATAGACTATAGTAGAAAATATCAAGGCTCGGGAAAGAGTTTGAGAGATGGACGTAGGCAAGGTTGTCGAACAACCTGAAAAAATTCAAGTGTTTGAATATATGTCCCTTCTCTTTTAATTACTTGCGTATTGTGATTATTTTCTTGGATTTTTGGGGTTTTACGAAAAAGTTTTAAACACAATTCACTCCCCTCTTAAATTGAGTCAATCTTGAGATTTCATGGAAATTGGAGAAGGGGACAGACGGAGAGGGTAGGGGGATTCTAGAGAGCCAGAACGGGTAGAGTGAGTGGTGCAGTTCACTTTTTTTTCATAAGTAGAGTAAGTTTACTAGGTTAACATATAACACTATAATATTGATGCTTACAAGAGAGAGTGCATGAAAGTACATAGAAAAATTGTAATATAATTCTCAAATATTTGAGAATTCACCAACTTCTCAGGTTTTATCTTAAATATACTTTGCACTCTCTAACAATGGGGTATTGTGGTATTGTGTGATACCCTGAATTTCACCGTGCCACTTTATGCTTAAGTATTGTTCTTTAAATTTCAGGGGCTGTTATTTGGCCTATTGTGAGGGATTTTATTGTGTTACAATGACCTATGATATTTTAGTATTCAAGGAGATTTAAAGTGCAATTTATTATATTTTCTAGTTGCTGAATATTCTCTAAGTATTTTCATTGTGTCCGAATTTATGCTTATGACATTGTAATGCATTAATTCTTCTATGTTTGTATTAGTAGCCCTAATCTTCATTAGGTCAGCTAAGTAACAATTAAGTGTGCTAAACATGGTGGTTCACGTGAAATGCATAGAAAGATAAAAGAAAAAAAAAAGAAAAAAATGAAAAGAAAAACCAAATGTTGCCACCCATGCAGCCAATAGGAATAGGCGATACAAACTATGTTGTCCCCCCTTGTACGTGTTTTAGGCTAGGTTCGGCCACAACTTTGCACTTTCACGCCCTGCACACTTCACACTCACCTCAGTTCACTCATTTGGTCGCCCAAAGTGAGAATAGCCGAGAGAAAGAAAGAGAGAAAAGCCGTGGGAGAAGAAGAGGAAAGGAAAGAAAAAAAAGGAGTGAAAGGAGAAGGAGAAGAAAAGGAAAAGGAAGAAAGAAAGAAGAAGAGAGGGGAACCAACAAGGTAAGATTCGGCCCCTTTGGTTTTATTTTGGCCGAGATGTTTTCTTGCCTTTCTTGTTAAGAAACTCTTTTAGATTTCTTTTAATTGTTATGTGTGGGCTGGTTGTGTATGCATGTGATGGAGGATGGATTTAAAGGCCACGGGTTTGAATGGAAAATGTTGATGCTTGTAGGTTGGATGTTGGCCGAATGAATATATGGTGTTTCTTGCATATGGATCTATTGGTTGAAATGTCATCTTGGTTGTGAGTTGTTGTGAACTTTGCTGATGGAGAAGGAGCTTAGAGGCCACGGTTTTGGTTGTATTTTTGGAGAAATGATGACGCATGTAGGATTTGTGGTCATTGTTGCCGAATATGTTCTTGCATGTTCTTAAATTGAAACTTTTTGAAGATGGCTTGTGTTGGTTGTGAAATTTGCTGGTGGTTGAGGTATGTGAAAGTCACGGTTTTGGTTTGGTAAGATTAGAAAATATGTTAGCTTCTGAGTTGTGATAAGAGTAGAAAAATAAACTAAATGCATATGAAGTTTAAAGTGTAAATCTTTGATTTTGGAGGCTGTTAAGCTTGTTGTTGTAACCCTTGAAAATAGATGTGAACATGGTAAGTTTGGATGATGTTAGGGCTTCGGTCAGTGGCCTAAGTCTAGGAATAAATGTATATTTGGAAAATGCTAACATGCAAGCAAGAGAATAGTATGAAAATGGAAGGAAAAAGGGAGTGTTGGCCGAATGTTTTCTTTGATTTTAGCTTGCGGATTTGATGTATGGTATGAAAATGGAAGGAAAAAAGGAGTGTTGGCCGAATGTTTTCTTTGATTTTAGCTTGCGGGTTTGATGTATGGTATGTTCTTTGATATTGCTTGTTGTTAAGTGTATTTCATGTTGGTTACATGGATAGAACAACAATTTAATCACCCAAGCAAATCAAGGTGTACATGGAAAACATGGATTGAACACACTCGGTTACATAGAGATTGATTACATGTTGAGTTTTTAAATGATTTGCATGGATCTTACAAGAAATGTGTGGACTTGTGAATCTGAGATATCTTTTGGGTCTAGGTCAGTAAGTATAAGAGTGATGATTGCCTCGGGTTGGCCATGGAAAGAAAGACTTCATATATGCGAGTTGTGCTCATTAGGGTTCATGTGAGCTGGCAAAACCTGTGATAAAAGAACACGACAAATTAGGTCAATCATATAGGTCTCGGCAGCAACAATATAGCATGGTCCATGAAGTCTAAGCGATGGAATTGATGATTATTAGTCCATGCAAAGTAAGAGTGGAAAGTATGGAACAAGGAAAATAGAAATTAGACATGAGATAAGTTGCTGATTTAGTATGGAATTCTTAATATGAAATGTTATTTCTGACCTTCAAGATAGGTCTTGGAAAATTGAAGGACGGTTTAGTTTAAGTACTTCGGGTAATCAAGTTAGGTTGAATCATTACGGATCTGATCTTGGATATTGAGGCTATGGAAGAAGGTGTTATAAGATCAAGTTGAAATTGGAGTTGTTTGATGTGTCTGATTTTTATTGTTTATAAATTTGATTTATGAAAGCTAAAAACGTTTTAAAGGAATTTCACGTAAGATTTTACGTAAATGAAATCACATGTTTAAAAAAAATACGAATTTTGAAACCGAGTACGTATATATTCATACTTTTCTTTGAATGTATATTCTTAAGCGTCTAAGTGACGTATGTACTCGCTTGTAGGCGAAGACCCAATTTAAGCTCGAGAGGATCGATGTAAGTGGATGTAAGTAAAAACTTACTCTTTTACGAAAAATGGAATGATATGCAGCATGACATTGTTATCAAGCATGAACACTCATTGTTATCAAGCATGACATGACATAAGCATTTGCATGATTTTCTTGGAAGAAAAAGAAGGTTTTGTGCAAATGAAAGCATGAAAGTATTTTATGACAAGTCAAGTTAAGGGCTGAAGTTGGTCGGTAACGTACCAGTAAGATAGGTGCATCCACTCCGAAGGACGAATGCGAGAAGGATGGATGACTCCTAAGGGCACCCATACTGAAGGATGATTTCAAGAAGGATGGGTAGCTCTTGAGGTATGTGCAACCACACTGAAGGATGCTTGCAAGAAGATGTGGAACTCCAAGGGTCGTGTCTAGCCATCAGGCCTGGGGCCACTTCAAGGGCTAGCTCGACCAGATGTTATGTCTCCGAGGGAAAAGGGGGACGGTTCCGATGGGAACGCACAACCCTGACTTCAGGGGTTAAATGGAGCGTATGTAGCTCACAAGATAAGAAATTATTCTTTTCAAGATCAAGTGTCTTTACAAGTTCAAGTATATGTTTTCAAGAGCAAGCGCATACGTTTCATATGCAAGCAGTGAGCATACATGCACATCTCAATTCATGCTCATGCATTCTTTAAAAGTTCATGTTCCCTTACTGAGTCTTTTGACTCACAAGTTTTTAAATTGTATCATTCTAGATGTGTCAGGTGAAAGAAGTCCTAAGGACTACTTATCTTGAAAGGAAAGACTCTCTGTATAATTTTTGAGATGTTGGTGACCATGGACCATCGTGGACCGTAACTGATGATATATTTTGTATATGAACAGAAATTGTGATATTTGTTCTATTATTATGAAGTCGTTTGTTTGAATTGAGTTTATGAGAATTTTATTGGCCCGTCTCTCTTAGTAGTATGATAAAAAAAGTATTTCAGCTGCAAAAACCTAGGTTAAGTTCGCTGAAGCATTCGTTCATGAATGCTCGCGGCTGTCATTGGCCCCTTTGAGTTAGCGTTCGGGGCGTGACATATTGACACTTTATGTCTTAATCTATTATTTTTGTCACATTATTACACCTATGAACTATTGATTTTAGATCTTTTGCACCCCCTCTATTAAAATTTTCTGGGGAGAAGTCACTTTCAGCATTCTAATTAATAATGCAATTTCAAGTAGGGATCTAAACTACTAATCTTGATACCATGAAACCTTCAACTGCCACAATTAATCAAATTGCACCCTAAAATAAAATATAAGGTCAAAATCGTATTACATGGCTCATTTATAACACACGTGATACGAGTTTGATGGTTTGATCTGTTTTAAGTGTACAAATTGATGAAATTTGATAGTTCTTGGTCTCAATGTGTCAAAGGTAGTACTTGAGACCCCTGTTTGATATTCTTTGGTAGTTAGTTTGAGGGCTCAAGTGATTTTTCTCCAATTTCCTGTCAATTTTTTAGTTTCTAAAATTATTATTTTAGCCTCATAAAAGTATCACCGTAAAATAAATTATGGGGATAAAATTGTCATTTCATGAATCAAAATGTCATTTTAATTTTCACGAAGGGTGTAAAGTATCTGAAACTAATAGTTGGTGGGTGGAATGTGACAAAAATAATAGTTTGGGGGTGTAAAGTGTATTTATATATAGGCATGTATATAATTGGCTTGACTTATTGTAAATAAATATCTTCCAAATTACATATCTAATTCATCTCTTAAATTTGTATTGCACCCTGTTAATTAGTTGTTTTGGTCTATTGAGAGGATTAAACAATTAGCTCGAATTAGCTCCAATGTAATGGAGCTAGTGAGATGAAAGTGAACGTGATCTATTGGCTACCCTGAGGAAGTTTACTTTGACTGCTGAAGGTTTATTTTCTAAATGATATCTCCACATGCATATGGCTCGCTGATCGACATATACTGGGTTAGCCCTAAGAGAGAGCATGCAATATCCCATGAGTACCACAGGACAAAAGAGATGAGAGTGTTTCTTCCCCAGGAACATCGCCTATATATATCATTAAAAAAGCAAATGCATATAAAACTTAATAATGCCAAAGTTATACACCCACTAGCTACTACATGTACAGATACCCATCTATTGCCAATAATTGCAGTATTGTGATTTCTTTTATACGAACAAAGCATTTGATATAAATGCAAGAGTTGACATATATATAAATTAGGATAAGTTATAAGGTTTCAGTACTGGTCTAAAATTAAAATAAGTTCGTAATTATTATAGTTACAAATATTATTTAGTTTCGTACATGAGTCGGCGTGCTGTTACAAAAAGTCTCACGTGCATTCCCAAAGTTACCTTAAAAATGAGGTATTAATTAGCTTTAGCGACGTTGGCAAGACAGGTAAATGAATGACTGCAGGCAAGGCAAAATAAGATGCTGTGCTGGGCATATGTGCGTCGTGTTGTGGAGTCATGACAACCAAGAACACAAATGAAAGGAACACGTGTCCTACTTTTTGTCTTATACGACGAGGATGTGTTTTAACTTGTTTTAACTTGTTTTGATGAGAAGTAGCATGCTTGCTTAATTAGTGATGCATGTGCGGCCTGCTTTCTAAGTGGAGTGAGTATAAGTTGATCACTAGCTACGTCTCCAATGTATAATTTGATATTTAAGGAGGGTAGGATTAATGTGTGTGTGAAGTTTGTCCGAAGAAAACAAATTTACCTATTTTTTAATTAATAAATAATATCTTTCATGTAATAATTGGACTTATTCATTTAATATATTTATATATATATATGTACTTATACATGTAATAATTGGCTTGACTAATTCGAAATAAATATTTTTCATATGGATCTGATTCATCTTTTATTTTTATTGTATCTTGTTATATATTTGGTCCATTTAGTCAATCAAACAAGCTCCAAGCTCCAAGCTCCAATATATTACCTGCTGAAGGATTCTTTCCTTCTGTTTGTTTGTTTTTTGGTACGCATAAGCAGAAGTAAAGCTTTTATAACGGTAGATCTTTGTCCTAGTCCATCTAAAGGATATACATTCTATACGCATCTAGGTAAACCGTTGGTCGTCTTCTTTGCCCATTCGTGCGGATACTGATTTGCACTACAATAAATGTGGTTAGCTTTAATTACTAAGAGTGAATCTCGTTTCGTCGTCTTCTGTCCAATCATGTAGATATTGATTAGCACTACAATAAACGTAGTTAGCTTTAATTAATTACTATGAGTGAATTCCATTTCGTCGTCTTCTTTGCCCAATCGTGTAGATATTGATTTGCACTACAATGAACGTAGTTAGCTTTAATTATCATGAGTGAATCCCCCTTGAAGAAGAAGGTTATAAAACCCTTTACGCTGAGCTTGATCAATAGCAAATAGAAAACCTCTGGCTTCCCCCTCAAGTGCAGAGCTTGATCATCGTCTCATGCTGAATGACTCAGTGATTAGCACTAGGTAAGATCATCACAGAATAAGGACAAATGAGAGCATAGTGCTTCTTAACCCGCGAACATCGGCTCTATGAATAAAAAAACACATGCCTGAATTGAATAAAGGTTTACCGTACAACGCTAGTAGCCTAGTAACTTGTTAATATATATCAACTTACGTGCCTCGCACAACTAATTAACCACATGAACTTTTGTCTTTTTCCAAAGTAACTTGTTACGTCAAAACTTTCCCTGTTTTCTTACTCCTCGTGATTTTGCAGATCACTCAACTATTCATTAATGAATCTCTAATTATTGAGATATTAAATACAGTACCTTTATATATAGTACTCATGCAATATATATTAATGGCCCAACATTTTTTTAATTATGTGTACGTATGTCTCGCATGCTGCAAAAGTTCTATTTTTTTCAAAAAATTATCTCTTGACTAATAGGAATTAGGTTAAGACGTACTACTAAAGTGTCCAAAGTTTGATGTATATTTTATTCAAATCGAACATTCTGCCGTGGGTGTATTAATTCTATGGTCACGTTTAGAGAGGGTTGTTATATTGGTTGCTCTCTCTTTTTTACTGAAAAAAAAATATGCATGCCCAAATCTCTTAAACTTATTCTAACAAAATCATATCAATGAATATCCAAGCTACTAGGCTAACTACTTCATGCAATATCTTTCCAACTCTTCCAAGTAATATAAGAGAGAGTCAGTGTAATCTAGATAATGATTCTAAAACATAAACGTGATAAAGGGTTAGTTTCAATAATTTCTTTCTTTAATTTACGAGTAGGTAACCTAATTTGGATTAGGCTCTAGTCTCCCTCTAATCTTTTCTTCTTAATATATTTCCTCCATTAGCCCATAGTTTATCCAGTACTGCCGATAGGCGCACTAGGGACAAAAGTACACGAGGATTGATTTTGAGCCTGCGGGAATCACGCTTAGGCCAGCTTGAGATTGCACATAAACTACTTCACGCTTGGGCCGGGAAAAGAACATATACGAAACTTGGAGGTAGAGATTCCTAGTGCCATTAACTGGTTGGCACAAGCAATTGCGTGATTATTGCCTTAACTAACGCCACATTTGGCTCGCCTATGTATATTTTAGTCCCAAAAGAATCACTGGTCAGTGAAGTGTGGATTAATGGAGTACTAATTAGACGTTTCCTGTCCACTGTTCATGAACCAGTACACGTGGATCATTTTAAAGGAATTATTCAGAAAAAAAGTATCCTGTATTTTTTTTCAAGAATTATTCGGTACAATACAATTTGGATAGTGATAGACATATAGGTGAACCCTATTATAAGGCTCATACTGTTCGAAACGTTACATTAATAGTGTTAAATAGTGCATGGTCCACCTATTGCATGTGTATATCTCTCTCTGAATTATACTGTACAATTCGAACAAAAAATTACAGAGAATCTTGATTCATCGCAATTATATATGTATAAAGAGAATGCAGTAGTAATTAGCTTAGCATACTCTTTAAAAGGCACTCTAAATAATTATTTGAAATGATACCATCAACTCCGATCCTGATCTGTACAAGCAATATTCGGGTTCTCTAGCTAGTTCAATTAAGCAGATGCCATGGCATTAGTATAAAAAAGCCTAGCTAGATTCAACTATTATAGACATCCAATATCAAAGATTTTTTTATGCTCAAGAAGGCTTAAGAAGAAATTAAGCAATGGTAAGTGCTATTCTTTGAGTGGCTTCAAAATTACTTGATCCGATCCACCCCTTATGCAGACCTAAATTAGCATTTACTTGTGCTTGAAACTTAAGCAGCCTATACATTATTATTTGTTACTTTTTAAAGGCAACAAGTTCTCTTACCGAAATGATTCTATAGAAATGATAAGACTATGACAATGATTCACGGCGGCTCTAAAAGGATGACGAAAAAATTTTGAGTGAGGGTGAAAAGTATTGAACTTAATCAGTAATTAATTAGTTAAGATAAAAATTTTAATTTAAAATATAAAGTGTCAAAATTTTTAATGTTGAAGAGAGTAAATTGTATTTATCTTAAAATATTTTGATCAATTTTTTTTCTTGTAATTTTTTTAATGGGTTTTAATTTTATTTTGCGGTTTTAAGGATACAGACATGCCACCCACCAAATTTCCGCCAAATGTTAAAAGAAGGAAAAGCACGAGTTGGCCGGGGAAAAACCCACTGAAATAATATATACTTTTCTTTCTGCCTTTTTAAGCACTCCAAGCATGCAGAGTGTGGTTGACTGACAGCCAAGCAAAATGAGAGGTGCTTGTATTTGTGTTTCTGCAGCGACAATCAAGAAAACAAAAAGGAAGGAACGCGTCTTTTTTTCTCTTTTGTCGTATACGATGAGGTGATTACACCCGTCTTTATCAGTAACTAACATTAACATGCTTCTTCAGTGACGTGCCCGACGTGCCCGCTTTCTAAGTGGTGTGCACACTAAGGTTGTGTTTGTGTTGTAAAATTTTAGTGTTGTTAAAATTTTAGGTATTGAGTTTAGTGAAAAAGTGAAGAGAGAGGTAATTTTTTATATTTTTTGTAGTAAATAATAATGATTTGATGGGAGAGATATTATATTGTAATATTTAATTATGTTAAAATTTTAGAGGGGGTAAAATTTTGATACACAAACGCACCCTAAAGCTCACTACTTGAATATCTTGAATATATTATATATTATACTTACAAAAAAAAGAAGAAAAAATATTATATTATATAATACTCAGTTCCTCAGGGCTGTCCGAAAATTGCAGAAGAAAATAAATGTGTAATACAATAACCATATTGTAAAATGTAATATATTATATTAAAAAATACCTTGGCAAACTTTCAATCTATTAAATTTTTTATCTAGAATCTTCGAACTATCAAAACTTATTAATATGCGCTTTCAAATAAGATTAGATAATCAAAATCGTGTCAAAATGATTCATTTATAATACTTACTGTACGATTTTAACTGGCAAATCTTTTTTGAAAAAGTATAATAATAAATTTTGATAGTTTAAAAGGTCAAATATCAATGATCATATATTTCCTCGTTAATAGATACCATAATGTATATCTACCACTTATACTAAAAATTTAAGTTGATAAAAAAAATTTATTAGTTAAATTATATTCCCTAACAAATAATTCAGACGAGTTAGTACTTAGAGATAATTACACTCTAATAAGGACAAAAGAGATAGTGTTTCATCCCCCACGAACATCGGCTCTATGATTAAAAAAGAAAAACACATGTCTGGACTGAATAGGTAGCTAGACTTGTAAGCTGGGTTCATATCAAGTACAGCGATTTCAGATTCTGACCCAATAATTGGCGGTGATTTCTTTTAATCGAAGAAAAATATTATGATACCCAAGAGTTGACAGTATCGGAATCAGAGGCCGAATCAGATTAAAGATTAGTGGATCGGAGAATATCAACGCATATATATATATAATAGAATATAATTATATTGTCACATTTATATCCGCATTACACGTACACTTACGTAATTCTCAAGTTAGGATAAGTCTTCTATGGTTTATAGGATTTGTATTATCTTAATTTGCTTCTAGCTAGCTCGAAGTTTTAACAATTTATTTTACCCTACAGGCTACAGTTTATTAGTTTTTATGTCTAATATAATAGAATATCATAGATATTAAGTTGGTAAATATTGATCAATGGATAAAGAGAACAAATCACGATCTGATATCCTCTAATCTCAACAAGTGATTTAAGATTGATATATATATATAACAGGATTATTATAGAATTAACTCACTCCAATACCAACTTATAGGTACCCTTAAATACAATAAGGAAAAAATATATTTTACACCTCCCAAATATTATAGTGTTATATCCCTATCTTTCAATTTCATAACATTGTGTGCTGGCCTCAAGTTTCGATTTTCAACGATTTGCTTCATCTGTTAAATTGACAGTTAAAATTAATGAAAAATAGAGAAAAAAACAATTTTACCCTCAAAAAGACTTTATGCTTAATTTGTTGACCAATTAAATATGTGTTACTAAGCACTTGTATCTACTCCGATTAACTACACACATTACAAGCACTAATTTTCCTCACTAGCTACAAACAAAAACAAAAAACAAATTGACTCTTCAATATACTTTTATCCACTTGAATAAAATGATTATAAATGAATATATATATATATATATATATATATATGTCCAAGCTATTAGGCTAACTACTTCACTCAACATCTTTACAATTCCTCGATCGAGGAATATATGAAAGCGAGTGCAATCTAGAAAAGAATTCTAAAACATAGACGTGACAAAGAGTCAGTACTTTCAATAATTTATTTCTTTAGTATATAGACAACCTTTTTGGATTAGGCTTTCTTGCTCTTTTTGTCTTTTCGTTTATTCCTCCATTACAATAGCAATAGCAAGTTAATCTCAACAGATCATGAAAATTTATCCAATGCACGCAAGTCAGCTTGCACAGAGATTCCTTGTGCCTCCAGTCACTAGTCAGATCGCTTTGCACAAGCTTGCATAATGATTGCCTCAAGTAACGCAATATAATTTGCCTCCTTTAATTTCCCATACTTAATTTACTCCCATGATGAGTTAATCTCATTCGGTACCCTTTTTGTTATCTAGGTTAATCAGATCCGCTCTTCTATAACTCTCAATTATCTTTCTAAAATTTCAGTCACACTCTCTAAGCGTATATATTACAATTTTCTCTCCACAGAAAAAGTAACATGAGATGATAATCTTTTTAAAATTTGGTGTGACAATGAATCTAATTCGTGCGGATACTGGATCAGATCAATTCAAGTTCAGCGTATGTAAATGGGTGTTCCGATTTCTCTCTGGGAATAGAGTGATGCCGATCCCACTTGACGACTGACTTCACAACAGCTGCTGCTAGAAATTAACAAGCCTGCAAACTAGACTTTTTTTTTTTTGCTAAGCGGGAGTAAATCTGCAGAAAATGTCATGACCAGTACATCTCTGGTTAGTTTTGTCGTATGCATCATGTACGTACTTAAAACATTTTGGTCTACTTCTTCAAAATTCTATACTATTCATGTACTTTGAAAATAATTATATTTTTATTTAAGATTAGTAAATTACAATTGCTTACAAAACAAAAATAAGAAGTCTGATCTGAATAAATAAAGAAGCGTGTATGCCGGCCTTTAAGTGCAATTAAATCGCGTTGAAAGTTGAACATTTCTTGTTGATATTTATTTAATGAGCAGAACTTTTCTTGCTAGTAACACTTCAAAGGTTTGTTCACGTACGCAAGGGAGATCTCGGTGGCAGACTAATTCGGGGTAACTGTTCACTAGGGGCGACAGCTGACTTCCAAACTCGCTACCCTTCACTTGTTTTTAACAAGCAAGCAGCTTCTTCTTACCGTTCGCTATATATATCAACTCACACTCTCCCACCCTTTGCCTACTTCATTGCTCTCTCTCTCTCTTCCTTGTCAATTGCCTGCATACTTTTCATATTCCTAGTTCATTTCTTGCTTTAAGCACAATTGGGGTGGTTTCGGGTGGATATGGAACGCCAAGTACAGAAACTTGAGGGCTCTAATGATTATACCCAGATCGTCAAAGGCAAGCGCACCAAGCGCCAAAGGCCTTTGTCTCCCTGTGGTGTTCCCCTCACTTCAAGCTCGTCCAGTGGTGCCAGTGGCAGTAGTGACCATGGTGGCAGTGAAGGTGGTTTACGAGGAGGAGCAGGAGATTATGGTTCGAATTCTTCAGCTACAACTTCTGACGATATTGTATACGAGAGCACCGACGAGGAGGAAGACATGGCCAATTGCCTGATTCTCTTGGCCCAAGGTGATGTCCCAAGGCAGCCCATAGAACAAAGCGATCCGATGGAAAGGTTTCAATATGGCAGAAAGTTCTCTGAGACGGCCAACAATGCCGCCGGGAAGGCCGGGTTGTATCTCTACGAGTGCAAGACTTGTAACCGTACTTTCCCGTCGTTTCAGGCGTTAGGCGGGCACCGGGCAAGCCACAAAAAGACCAAGGTTATGGCAGAAGAGAAGAAAACACCAACAACGCCGACCACAGAAATCCTTGAAGAAGCGCCAATCAATAGAAACAGTAGTACTCCTTCAAAACCTCTCCAAGTAGCAAGTAAGGCCGGTTTCAATGTTAGCAAGTCTAAAGTCCATGAGTGCTCCATATGTGGTCTGGAGTTTCTGTCCGGTCAAGCCCTGGGTGGTCACATGAGGCGGCATAGGAGTTCGACGACCACCCAAGTGGTCATGAGCATCGACGCAACCGCAATGGACTCCGACCACATTGAGATCAAACCAAGAAAATTTCTATCTTTGGATCTCAATCTTCCGGCACCAGAAGACGATTCCAAATTCCAACTGACATCTCATGCCGCCCTACAAAGCCTCGTCTTCTCCGCCCAGGCCTTGGTGGATTGCCATTACTAGGAAGAGGAGAGGCAGAAAACCTCAAAAAGATTGTTGATTCCCGAAATTCCAATTGTGAATTATTATCCATTATTTTAATTTAATTTAATTCGTCATTATCCCATTCTTTCAATTCTTTTTGTGGCATTTGCTGTATTGATGATCTACTTGTTGAAGTTGAAAGACTAGTGGTTAGTGTTGAAGGTTGCCTTTCATTCACGAAAAGTGAGTGATAGGGCATCTTTCGACCCTATTTTTCCTAATTAAAAGTTCCATCTTCTTTTCCAAGTGGGAGAGCGATGTGGAACACTCATGAAAGAGTGAGAGAGAGAGGGTACGGCAGGGGATGGCATGGGTAGGGGTTTGGCAGCACCACCACCACAACCAAAAGTCGTGGATTAGGTTCGCCCTCTCATGTGTCTGTTCTCCTTACAATAAAGATAAACACTCACTTTCTCTCTCACGCAGACACCCACGCTAACACGGAGTCAGTTTCGTTAGATGCCAATTCCAAATGGATAGACTAAAGCTGAGTTCAGATAACTCTCCATGCCATATCTATCAGCTGCATTCCTCCTATTTTATCCATCGATCTCTAGTGGGTACTATAAATAAGTGATTAAAAAGTTGTATCCACCCACTTAACTTGCTTCTTTTACTCAAGTTGTTCCTCATTCAAGAGACCACGGTCCTCCATAATTTTTTATCCGAATTGAATGTCACAATTCAAAAAGGGACGGACACAAACTATTAAATACATGTTACATATTATAAACAATACATCCACATATCAAGTCTTTCCCTTAATCGTATAATGCTGAGTCCGAACAAGAAATTGTAAAAGATCCTAATATCTTACTTAAGCTGCAAGTTTTACCTTAAATTGGTAGAATTTGCACTTATAAATCAAGCAGTGCATGGCTTAGTGTGAATCTCAATTATTAGATGGAGACTTGAACTTCATTACGAGGAGCTATACACTTAGCTTAACCTAAACCACAATTAATTATATATAAAATTAAATTTTCTTTTATTTATTTATGAATTTGTTTCTTGCTCTTTATTTTTGTCGTCTATGGTCCACCTTACTTTTAGCTGGAAGCTAACAGTTACACCTAATTAACCAACTTGGAATCCCTTGCAGCATCCCTTACTTTGCAAGTCAAATGAGCTAAAATTAATTTGAGACCATCTCTGTCATTGTGGGGTCCAGACCACGAAACATTTACATTCCCAAAGAAAGATACGACTCATGACTCATGACTCATGACTAGTACCACTGAAAACATTTGTTTTACAAGAAAGATACGACTCATGACTAGTACCACTGAAAACATTTGTTTACAACTTAAACTTAAGCTCCAGATGATTTGGACCCACCATCCTTTATTGTTAGGGTAGGTCGCATATATATAATATATGGAATCAAATTCTTTGTCAGCTAGCTACCCTCCGTGAATAGCTATGGCGGCTAGCTCTTTGATTTTCTCTTGTATCTTGATACTTTCACCTGCTCATCATCATTTGTTCTGCTCACTGATCAAACTTTTGCCATCTATTTTCTATGAGAGAGAGAGACTTTGAGTTACTCACACTACTCGGTTGGGTAGAGTGTGTTATGTGAACGTTTTGGTGAAATGCTGGTGAGCGGAGCATGTGGATATATAGATTGCGTGTGATGTGCGATTACATGGAGAGTGGGACTGCTTACAATTATTAGGATTGGCATATACTTCGGAGGTAGGATGAACCAATAAACTAGTTCTTGGCGGTGCGCATAAAATGGGTCCCACAGTTTTATGTGTGTGGTAAGTTTGAGATTTTAATAAACGGTAGAGCATCTATCCCACACTCTCATGGGACTCGAACTTGATGGGTCGAACTTGATGTGTCGAACCTATGAAAGGTGACCTCTCCAACCACTAGGCTAGCATCATGGTTAAGTTGTGAAAATATGATTAAAGTTTTTGTTTTCTTTCTTGTCACCAAATCCAATGATTGAAAAGAAAAACTTTATTGAGGGTCGAAATGAATTTAATTGAAAAAAATTATGTTTGGATAAGATCAGATTGATTTTGAAACCACTAACCAAACATATGCGTGCTTTAAAAACATGCACATTTTTAGCATTTGGCACTTCTTTCGATCATAAACAAGCTATTTCCACTTTGGGTAAGAAAATAGAAGCTACGAGGGAGAGTCAGGGAAAACAGTTGAGTAAGTTGGATGCATGGAAAGGCCATTTGAGATGCAGGAGTTGAGGCTTCAAATGCATGCATATTGAACTAATATATTGATCAACAATTAGAGACCAAAAATAATTCAATTAAAGAACACTTTGCTCCATATTAGAGACCATTGGATAGATTTTTCATGTCCCAATTGGCCTCAAATGCATATATTGAGCCAATTGATTATGAAACAAATACGATTTTGATCTCTTCACTATTTCACTATGGATTGCCGACCAACCATGCATTTTTTTTGGGTAACCGGTAAGTGTATTGATTCCCCAACGAGCTGAACAAAACTGGGCGCAACCCTTACAGAGCAAAATTCATCCCCGCAGAGCGGGTCAGAGAGCCAACCATGCATTTTCATCTGCTTTGACATTGAATTTGTGACTACGAATTTTTGCACATTCCAAATCACCAAGACATGGTCTCTTGGATCATAAAGGAGCGCTTGGTTTTTTCCATTTTCCTTCGCAAGTTAATTTTCTCTGTTAATGTACATATCTGACTTCATTTTTAACCCATAGATGAAGAAAACTCGAAAAGATATGCCCGTTTTTCATGGCAACAAATCTTTATTGAAATCTACTTCTGATGATAAAAAAGGTAATGTCTTGTTCTTTACCCATGGATCATATGTTTGATCTGCTGATAAATCAAGGGCTCAATAGTAGGCATATTGTAGGGGGCTTTATCCCATGTATCGAGGTGATAGTGTTCGTTGAACAAGTCTGTATTTTGGTGGAGGTATGGAGACTTACACCACCGGGGTAGAAGTGCTTGGAACTGGTCTCTCTTCCCTGTAACTTGGTTTGTTACTTTGAATAAATCTATTTGCTTAGGAACAAAAACACATCAAACAAGAAAAATCCTCTTTTATGGTATGAAGGACTGCAATATGCTAACCAATTCCTTCAAAACTCAGAAAGCAAAACTACATGAAAAATCAGTAACCAAGTAATTTGCAGAAAATTGGCACATAAAGTAAATGACGAATTCTCCATGGCTGCAGCATCTGGTAATTGTGAGAACTAGATTCCCTAAAGGTTCCCAGCAGGTGCCCACTTACCTTAGATGTGCAAGCCGCCAGCACGCTTGTTCCGTCCAGTGGTCAGGGCACCAACGTGTAGTTTTCCTTAGTTGGCATATATATTTAATCTAACTCGAGCAGTAACTTCTGGGTGTAGCCTCAGTTCTGCAATATATTCTCCCGTTTCCCGGATTTCTGGAAGAGAAATAATTCGCTTGTCCACATCCCTATAGAAAAGTTGAAAATTGCAATTACCAAAACACATTCTTCGAATTTAGTATCAGCTCTAGAAACACTTTTTCTCTGCTATTTGGTTCATGAAAGCTGGATTTTCACCAAACATGCAAATAACAGAGTAAAAGGCTAGGCAATTCTGAATCATGTAAATGTGAACACAAACTTAGGATATCATTTGGCAAGAAGAGAGCTTCCTGATACAGACTGAATGGGTAATAAGATAGAAAATCCAAGCAACTAGACGAGATGATGAGATTTATGAATCTGTGTAATGAGACCACACTTGTTTTTATTGTTTCAGTCTAGGAAGAAAATAAATTTTCATAAAAAACCGAAAGACGAAGAAATCATCACAAGGATGATTGATTAGAGACGTAAAACATTTTAGAAATTTCAAAAAATTCACTGTGAACAAAATTTGTATATAAATAGCAAAGTACTGAAACTTACATCAGGAAAAAGATCCTATCTCATCGGAAATTGTGATAACATACAGATTATAAGGCCAATATAGGTCGTACCTTTGTAGTTGTGCCTTAATTATATCCACAAGATCTTGAGGAGTAACACTGCCATAATAATTTTGCCTCAGTTAACACCCCCGCATGATAGATTATGAAAAAACCTAATACAGCACTAGATTGACTCACCTTCCAAAGATTTGTTTCCCCTTCCCACCTTTGCGCTTTACCTTAAAAGCTCCAACAGTTTCAAAGATCTGAGCAAGTTGCTGTGCCTCATCTTTTACCTGAAGACAGCTGATATTATCAATGCTTTTACAAGCAAGAGAAAACAAAATACCATCAAGTACGTAGGGTATTTGGGCACTGAATTAGGCCACTCGTCTTTTATGAGCATTTGGAGGCACAATTCAACTTATAATAGTGCAACTAGTATCTAAGACAAAATGGATCTTTCAATAAGCCACTGGAGTCAGAATACTCTTGCTCCTACCCTATAATGGCAACGGAAAACATGATTCTTAAATTGCTGGAACTCATTTTGAATGTATGCAATATATCTAGGCCTGTTTTTATCAAAAGACCATCAGATTAGTGAGCAACTGTCTACAGAAAAGCAATTATTTGACAAAACTGCTTGTAGCATTAGATTAAAATGTGCAAACGGAATTACCCTTAGAAGCCCACCCATACCTCAAGAATATAACTAATGACCATGAAAACATTTATGGAAAGTACAATCTGGATCATATCATTTCAAACAACCAAGGGAACAACAAAATGCTTCCTTAATTACCCGTTTTTTCTCAGCCTCAATCCTCTCCTCTTCAATTCGCATTTCCCTACAAAATAAATGACAAAAAATTCAATAAATATTTAGATCAGAGCGATCCAGCGATTAGATTCTCTTCGGAGAATATAGTGCTAATGCGAGATCATAAAGTCTAATTCTAGATCTATGTACATAAAATCCTACTATTTTTTGTGGTGGGTACAATATGTCTCTTTTTTGGTGTTCTTTGTAGAATCTTTTATAGTTGTTAAAGAATCTAAACCTTATGGTATTGCCAACAAAATGAGGATGCTATGCATTCAGAAGAAATATATATATATATATATATATGCATACTCACCAGTCACCACTTTTCAGATTTTTTAATTTTTTTGGCGTTTTTGTCTTTTTGAAATGTTAAGAGCGTTTATGCGTATTGAAATTTCCTATTTTTTCAATGTCAAAATCACTTGGTACAATTTCCTAAACCTTACATGAACAACACTTGGGCAGCCCTTATCACAAGCCAAATCTAAGAAAATGCCTAGACCACCATTAGTACCTTATACCACCAGGGTATGCTGCAAAAGGAACATTATACTTTTGTTGACCACCGACGCCCACAAATGGTGGAGCAATCGGTAGGCAACTACAACGTAGTGGTGATTGTCTGTTTTGCAGGTGATATGGTTACATTGCCATAAGTGAAAAACAACAACCAAAACAGAAAGAAAATATCTTGTTGATAAATCTTAGGCCAACAACATCGGAGTATGAGGGGGGCAGATGTGGTTAAGGTTGATGAGGGTAGTATTGTTGACGGTAGATTTGGCAGGTAGTGATGAAGATGGGTGGTGGTGAGGAATCAAGGAAAGTTGTGATGGAGATGAACGGTGGTGTCCAATGACAATGGCGATTCTAAGCATCAGACAACACCAAATGATTAGTCGCTGTAGCACTTGATGAAATAGTAGGTGTTGCAATGAATGTACTCATCCAGTGTCACCTATGCAAGAGCTAATATAGCTAGAAGTGTTTACGTTAATTGCAGGAAGACTAATGAGCCAGACAAGGTACACAGGAGCACATAATGGGAAGACAATGTACTAATGTGTTTCTGATGGTAGGTTGGTTATCAGCAACCATGGAAGTTCGTAGCAGAGATGAAGAGGCAACAGTCGTGTTAAGGTTGTTGGATTGGAGGCAACCATATCCATCAAAATAACTTATCTTGATATTCCAAAAGTCTTATTATTCTTATTGATGCCCAAGAGAGCAGTAGTGAAGTATTCGCACTTTTTTTTAAGGGTAGTTTTTTTAAAAAATAAAATTGGTTAATTACAGTATTCACATTAAATTCCGCTGTCTGAAATCCACACAATTTCCACTTTTCTCAGCAAGTGTTCGTATTCTGACTTACTCGGATGACCTGTTAGCATATGGTACACTATCTGTTTGAAAAAGTTGCCAAGACTCCCAAACTTGACTTCTCCCCACCCGTGCATTTATCATGAAACACTGTAAATTGAAATAAACAACACGAGATACCAAATCATCTGTACTTCTTCAAACTAGGGAATGTGAGATACACCAAGCAACTGACAATAACTAAAAAATTAGAAGGTTCAGTTATACATTACTTGAGCAGAGTGGAAGTGACAATTTGTGCCTTGCCCATTGGCAGAAGATAATTCCTGTAAAACCCAGCCTTCACGTCAAGCAGCTGCCCCTTCTTTCCCAGGTCTTCGACATCCTCCTTCAATATTATCTGCACCCTCCCACACCACCAACAACTCCATTATAATGCCAACACTTAAGCAAGGATTTTTTTTTTCTCTTGGCTAGGCAGTTTGGTTGCGAAGAAAATGTAGGAAGGAGGAAGCCCAATTTTCAATTATGTAGCTTCACTGAAGTGGGCTTTCATGATTTTCTTTTCTTTTTTCTCTGTAGTTTACTTTTCCTTACTTTCTCCGCAACCAAACAAAGGCAAGCGCAGAAAAATCCAGGTGGGCTTGTCATTGAATGGTGCCAATATATTATACAAGAGAATAACAACATAAAGCCATTTCGTTTTATAGAATGCAAGGTATCACTACCTTCCGGGTCTTCGTGGCTTTCTTCTGAGCCCAAATGACCAAGGATGTTCTTCTGTCCGATACTCTAGTGGCTTCGTTCAAGTTTTCTCCGAAGCTATTCAGCCGGGAAGAAGAACTCCACGAGAGAGTGGAAGCTGTAGATGCCATGATCAAACCAAAAGCGTGTCTCTCTCTCTGTCTCTGATATTTATTGATCTTATCTGTTTGTAGGTCGGGGCCGTGTCTGTTTCATTGGACGTTACCCGGGTTTATCGGCCTCTTTCCAAAAGAGGCCACCTACGAAACAAAATTCGGGGACAGGCCCAACAGGTACTTGTTCGTTATTTGATATGAGTCTCTAAGGTGTTGTTCGGGTATAGAATATTTTTAATTTTTAAGAAACATTTTTAAAAACTCGCAACTTTTATCACCAAATATTAAAATTTTCATATAAATTTCAACAAATTTTCACACCAAATACAAAAATATTAACTAAATAATTGGAAAATATAAAATAAAGAGACAAAACATTCAAATAAATTATTGAAATTCAAATGAAATAAGAAAAATACAGAAAAAAATCGAAGCAAGGTTGGACCGTCCAATTCTTGAAAAAAATTTGAAAATGAAACCACATAAAATTAAATGAATAAATAAAAAAATGTAAAAGAAACACACAAAAAATTGAAATAAAATCCTTAAGAAAAAAATAAATAGAAAATTGAAGAAAAAAGGAAAAAATATTAGAAACGAAAATAAAAACAAATAAAAAATATTTACAAAGGAAGAAGTGAAATTAAAATAAATCGTGAAATATTTTAGTACAATTAATAAAAAATTTAAATACAGGCATTAAAACCATCAACTCTAAAATTCTTCCGGAAGGAGAGTGGTAGTGGGTGTTTCGAGACCCATCTCTTGCAAGGTTAGAGATGGGTCTCGAAACAATTTATTTAATTTTTTAAATTTTTTACTGTTACTGTTAGCCACGTTAGTACTTTTGTTAGTAAGTTGGACAAAAGGAATAACTTGGGAAAGAGATATCTCTACCCCCAAAGACATCCATGAGAACTTACCCAAAAGACTAAACTGGAAAAAAAATTGTAAACGACACAGACTAACAGAATATTTAAACCAAACAAAAAATTATTTTACACTTTTATCTCGTAAATTATTCACTATTGAATATTGGGCATCTACAAATAGCAATAATGGTCATCCCTATATTGCAACTAAACTATTGAGAAATTGAGATTTTACAAACACGTTCTTTGAATGACTTCAAAATCGTCTTCAATTGAGAGTGATTTTATTAAGCGTTCTCATCGAATCATATTTATTGCATGAACAACTTGCATAACATACACTTGTTTACTTGAGCTCTATATACCTTAATGACATAGTTAATCAGTCTATTATATAACAATACAAAAAGTGTAGAATCTAATACTTGTTCGAAAAAAAGTCACTTTGCACTCCCAAACTAACAAAGCGATCTCTCTTAAGTACTACATTTGACAATCTATATCAATCAATTTGTGCCTTGAAAAAAAATCTTAGAGCCAAAACCGTACCACACGACTCATTTATATAGTTGAGGCCTCTATTTCAAATTATTTTAGTAGTTTGAGTGAGAAAAGTGACTTTTCCCCTTATTATCATATCTCACACGAAATGGTGAAGCTTATTTAAACATCCACAGTAATTATGCAGTTGAAATTTGTTATAATCACAAATATCAGTTTTTGACGGAAAACATTCTAACAAATACTACTTCAGTAAATTATAATGGAATTGAAGGACTTATAGTTGGAACCAAATAATTGGAAAATTAGACAATGTGAAAGTTTCACTAAGAATATTGTCGGTCTCTAAAAGAAGTATCACTATTAGTGTAAATTGAAAGTTTGTAGTTCACTCATTCTCTACTACACAACTCTTTGTATAATATCCTTCCTATTTAATTATCCCTAATTGAAAACTTTATTTTAATTAATTATGTATCTTTGCTAATAAATTTTTATTATAATTATATCACTTGTTAATAAATTAATCTAGTATGGAATAAATTGGCTTTATGTAGAATGGCTTTGGGCTCTTGGATGGCCATTCATTGGGCTTCAATGGATAGACTCTGATCCTTGATTTTGTGGCTTTGAGCTCTTGGAGACTAGACATGGATTTGTAGATAATTGGGCAAAGTTTAGGCTTGAAAATAAAGCCAAATAGCAAGGGAGATCCGGCCACTTTAGGGGAAGTTGTTTTGGAGACGAGACATGATAGTTGATGTGATTATAGAATGAAAAATCTTGTTTAGACCCTATTAACACTTATAGGGGTAGAATAGGTATTTCCCACTATTTAAAAATTCAATAACAATTTTAGAACAAGTCTTATTAAAACACTAATAGAGAATAAGCCAAGTGTCTAAATCGGAAATTGGATGTCCAAATTAGCCAACCACCAACCTTGCATCTAATAGTTATCTAGTAGAGATATGATTGAACCCTTAGCTTTTGGGTTAACTCTTGAAGTTCTAGGATTAAGACAACCCAAGAGAAGGGGTGAAACGAGATTTCAAACTTTTGCGGTTTTATCCTTAAAAAATATGTTTAGAAAATATAAACTAATTTAACACAAGTATTATGTAAATATCAACACAATAAGTAAGAGTGTTAAATGTAAAGTGAGAGTTAGAGAATAGCAAACACAAGATTTTTAGGTGATTTGACAAACCCACATACATCCACCCCTCAAGCTCTTTTCCAAGCCTTGAGGTCTCTCCAATAGTTTCCCTTCAACCAATGGAATAGTTTCTTACACTTGAGCTTTGAGAAGCACCTCTTCAAGCTTCAAGACCAAGTTTGTGAAGAACCTCACAAAAATGCTTTCGATGAACACATCTAACCAAAAAGGCACAAGAGAATCTCTTTTTTAACCAAAGTGGTAGAGTGATCTTACAGTAGCAAAACCCCCTCAATGGAGTTGCTAATACAATTGAAAATCTATCTTTTTGATCTCACACAAAAGCAAAGAAGTAAAAGTGAAAGCTAATGTATGAATGAGATGAAAAAAACTATGATTTGAAGGATTTTATCTCTCTCAAGCTTAACAAATGATCAATTATCGTTTAAGTGTAATTTTTGAGCTTTGGAAAGGTCCTTATAAAGGCCTATAATAAAAATAGTTGTTTTTAGCCGTTTGGGACGAAATGTCAAAATTTGAGCTATACCAGTTGACCGGTATACTAAAGCAGACGACTGTTATAGGTATTCATTGTCTCAACTGTCAAAAAATTTAGGCGAGCTGACATTTGAGGTTTTGACTTGATGGACCGTTTCACCAAGCATTCGATCGGTTCACAGACCGGGTCTACCACTTCAACTTAAAAAAGCAACCTCTATAATTTTTAAGCATAATTTTAACCATTTTAAGACCCTATCCCAAAAGCTAACTCCCCAAGGATATAAATATGATTTGAGAGTTCATATGGATATGATTTGAAAACACTTGAAAAATATTTAATTAACAAAATTGAGATAAAAACTTTTTTACTTGCCTTCATCGATCAATCAGAGAGAGATAGAGAGAAAGGAGAAGAAGAGAGGGACCAAAAAGAGCATTAAAGACCTAGTTAGTTTTAGTTCTCTCAACTCCTAGATATTCTTTTCTTCGTATTTTTCTTGTATAACATTAAAGAACATTCATGGGTTTGGTTTATTAGGTGAGAAAGTTATGTTGTTGGGGTTTTGGAATTGTCAAATAGTTATGTTGTGTTGTTCCTAAAATGAGATTTTCATCTTGAAAACTTGGGCTTTGACATTGTTAGCCCAATGATGTTTTGTAAACAATCCATAATTGATTTTGATGATAATAAAAATTCTAAGTTTTGAAGGATTTTAGATTTTATATTGTCAATCCACTATTTCTATAATGCATTTCAAGGGATTAAGGTTAATTCCTTAAATTATTTTTAAGTGGACTTGAACACCATTACACAAGTTGATAAGATCAATTTTTCATATTGTAGGTGTTTAAAGAAGTGGTGGAATGGTTTGGATGCTTTGAAAGTTGAAATTGGAGTAGTTGCTGACAAAGAACAAATTTTTCTGACTAAGTGTTGGAAGTGTCGACACATTAGACTATAGTGTCGACACATTGAACTACTACCCGAGAGTTTGCCTTTCAGGCAATTCAAAGTGATTTTTTGACTAAGTGTTGGGAGTGTCGACACATTGGGCTATAGTGTCGACACATTGAACTAACACCCGAGAGTTTACATTTCAGGCAATTCAAAGTGATTTTTTGACTAAGTGTTGGAAGTGTCGACACATTGAACTAACACCCGAGAGTCTATTTCCAGACCAAGTTTAATGTGTCAGCACATACAATCAATGTGTCGACACATTGTGCGATTTTGCAGATTCTCTGGAAACAACGCCAGCTCTTTTAAAATGATTCAAATGTCTTCTAAACCCCTCCAACGACACTCAATCTTTCCATGAAGACCCTTAATGATCCTTGAAGACCTAAGGCTATAAGAAGAACAAGATGGAGAGAGAAGGTAGAGAGCTCGACCATCAACGCAACATCTAGAGAGAAAAATCCAAGATCCAAAGTTTTTCATTTGCTGATTCTTCCAAGATCAAAGCTCCCATTGTTCAATACTCTTATATTGCTCATCATTGACGACCTAGCCTCCAAAGAGAGAGATTTCTTGAAGAAGGGACAACACACTTGCAATCACTCCTTGCCCTAACTTCTAGAGAGAGAAAGTGCTTTGAAGAAGAGGGAAAACCGTATCTACTAAACCCTAGATTTCCTTTTAGAATCTTGTCTTCTTGCACTCTATTAAGCTTTCCATTTGCTAATTTGGCTTAGCGAGCTATTCGATACGATTTGAGCTTTTCATTGGCATATTCGGCTTAGAGAGTCATTCATTGTAATTCCTTGTATCCATCTTATGGAAAACACTTGAGTGTTGTGTGAACACTAGTTGAGTGTTGGGAAAACACTTGGTCCTACTTGTGAGAGTAGAAGAAATCTTCTAGGTTGTGAGGATTTGTGAGAGTTGAATCGTGAGCTCGCAAAAACGTTTGTAAAGGTTCCTTAGGACCCGGGAAGCTAAGGTGTATTCGCTATTTGGAGAATAGTGGAGGAAGCCCAAGGAAGTCAATTGTCTTGGGGGTGGACGTAGGCTGATTTTCTAAGTCTGAATCTCCACCTGGTAAGCTGGTTTTCTAGGTCTGAATCTCCAAACCTTATATGAGTTCATTACAAATGGTATCAAAGTCAGGTTGTGGGCTACTGTGCTACCTCGTCACCCGATGGTACGGGCACGGCCCCAACTCGGTGAATAGAAGCCTCATTGTGCTGGACCAATGTGAGCGTTGGTCTTAAAATAGTGTGGGTATGTAACAGTCCCACATAAGTTAGGACACATCTAGGATGACTTCATATAAGCTTGGAGGTACCTCCACCTGGCAATCCAGTTTTCTAGATGTGAATCTCCATGTCTTATGCTCAATTTACAATTGATACCATGTAGGAAGATTGCTACGAAATGTGGTTAAATATTATAGATCATTTGAGGAGTATGATCCATCTCACATTGGAAGTATAGGTTGCTAATATGAGGTTTATATGCTTTGGGCTCCCTTTCCCTTTGAGCTAGTTTTTAGGGTGAGTTCTCCTAAGGCATGTAACAAATGGTATCAAAGTCCACACCATGCCTCTCAGCTACAATCATGCAGCGCAGGGAGTAACGTCGGTATTGTAGTGTTAGTTCGGGACTAAGAAAATCCTAGTGCACAACCAGCCCAATGTGGACACTGGGGTTGTGGAGTGTGGTGGACTGTTATGCGGAGTTTGAGATCTGTCCCACATTGAGAGTATGGGATGCCAATGTGGGATTTACATGCCTTAGGCTCCCTTCCCTTTGAGATAGCGTTTGAGTCTAGTTCTCCTAAGGCATGTAACAAATGATATCAGAGCATGCACTATGCATTTTAGTTACAATTCTACAGTGCTGGGGTGACGCCAGTATTGCAGTGTTAGCCTAAGACTAAAAAAAGCATAGTGCACAACCAGCCCGCGGGGTGCTAAGGCTGCAGAGTGTGGTGAAATGTTATGGACTTTTTGGGGAAGTATGAGATCCGTCCCACATTGGTAGTATGAGATGTTATTGTGGGGTTTATATGCCTTGGGTTCCTTTTCCCTTTGAGCTAGCTTTTGCAGTTAGTTTTTCTAAAGCATGTAACAATAGCGTGTGAAAATCCATCAAAAAGTAAGGAAACAAGTGACACTTTGATAATGGTGTTAGCTAGATTAAAAATATGTGTTCTATTTTGATATTATTGTGGCCAGCTGTATGCTATATTTTTAGGAGGTACTATGCTTTCTAAAAGTTACATTTGAATCTAGATATGCGAACGAAAAAATAAAGGAAGTTGGATCTTACGCTGATATTCAAATGAAGTATAGTTTGGAAAGTATGGTTGCCTTGATGGGTATTTATATATGCTGAATATATGTATTGAGTTGGGTGAATTTATGAACTTGAGATGTGTATAAGCAGATCTGGAAAAATATGTCAATTCCTAGAAATACTTGTCACGCCCCGAACGGCACCCCTCAGGAAACGTGATAGCCGCGAACTATCTCCGGATAGCTCCAGCGTTCTTACTTACTTGCTTACGGCGGAAACATACAAGACCACGAGGGATTCGAGCTTAATCGAACATAATCAGAGTTCTCATTAAATTTTCATACAAAACACATATAATGTTTAGAATTCAATTAGTGACGGATCTCATCGATCAGGTCACCATACACAAAATAAGAATATCATCCGGGAACTTCTAAGTCAGGTAGTCCTCCTGACTCTCTTCACCTGTGGCATCTGGAATGACACAATTTTTGAAAAACACGTGAGTCAAAAAGACTCAGTAAGGGAAAAACATAACTTGAAACATGCTCTTGACTTATGCTTGCTTAATCATGAAAGAGAATAAACTTGATAAGTGATGCACATGCATGTCATGGGTATGTACATGCTCTTGCTTAATTTCGGCCCCAGACCCCTGAAAATTACTTATTCATACTTGTGCCACTATTGGCCTTTCACAACCATTCCATCTCTTTTACTTATGGGCTCGCTCCATTTAACCCCTGAAGTCAGGGTTGTGCGTTCCCTTTGTAACCGTCTCCGATTTCCCCTGGAGACCTTACATACGGTCAAGCTAGCGCACCTTCTCTCATTTGTCCTTCAGTGGCTAGACATGACCCTTGGAGGCACCACACCTTCTCAATGTCCTTCAGTGTGGGTTGCACAGCCTCGTGGATTCACCCATCCTTCTCACAATTGTCCTTCGGTTTGGGAGTCCATCTTGATGGTACGGTACCGACCAGTGCCCCTTAACTTAACTTATCGTTTCATAAAACATTCCATAATTTTCCATAAAATCATTGCATAAATATTCTCTTTAGAAAAATTCATGCAATACACATGTCATGTCATGCTTGATCAAAATCTCATGCTTGTTCATGAAATGATGCAGTGTGTCATTCCAGTTTTGAAAAGAACCACTTACTGTCCACTTACAGTATCCACTTACACTCGGTCCTCCTTGGTAGTGTATAAAACACGTAGATCGCCTACAAGCGGTTCAGATATTTCTTAGTCTTTAAGAAATAGCACATAATTATTAAATATATAATATACATATAATCACCGATATTCTTTTAATCAATTAAAGTATTTTATTTACTCCTCTAATATTATCTAAACTTAGGTTATTTAATTATTAACCATGTTACAAAATATTTACACCTCTATTCCCGATTAGGGTTTTAATCAATTAATAAATTAGGGTTAAATAATACTCATAGATTTAGAATTAAACCTAAGTCTCTTTTTATTACACGTACTCCATTAAAACCTTATATCCAACTATGATTAAATCTTAACTAGGGTTCCCAATAATATTTTATCAAAAGATCATGGTTCTTCAATATTTATTCCCACTAGCCTAAACTCTAATTTCCTTATCCATCACAATAACGAAAATCCATAAATCATAAATGGTACTTAGGGTTTCATTATTACTAACATTCGGCCACTACCATTATGCACCAATTAATCACAACTTTTACTCCAATGGTGATCCCATCCTCCATTCAACAATTTCACAACCTAGGATCTATAAATCAAAGCACCAACACAATACATCATACTCATAGCAATATTCGGCCAACTCAAAATATCACAACACCACTAGGTTTTCTTTGGTTCTATCACCTTGCATGCATTCTTTACACATAGCAGTCATCTACCATACATTAGGTCATAAATCTTGTACACAACATGGCCTATGTCCAGATCTAAGCATATACAATCCACTCATGAAAACCTAAGCATACATGGTTCGGCTATACATCAAAATCCCACATTTTTCATGCTAAAATTATAATATACATCTCCTTTGCATTCATGACCCATCTTGCATGTATTAATTCCATATTTTCATCATATACAACCACCAACTCTAGATCTATCATTTAGAGACCTCAACAACACAAGATCTAAAGGAAAAACAATCATACCATTCGGCCAAGCACAACCTAGGCTAGGTCTAACCCTTTTTCTAACATACATTGCTCATCCTTGCATTTTATCACCTATCTTGCATATATCAACTTCATATCTTCATCATTAATAACCACATGACTAGATTTATACATTAGACACATCAACAGCCCTAGATCTAAGAAAATATTCAACTTTCATTCAACAAAACATAACCTAGGTTAGATCTAACTTCTTCTAGTATACATTGTCTATTCTTTGCATTTTTCCAACATTTAAAACTTAGATCTAAAGCATGTATGTCCAGATCTATCACTTGCACATACCCATGTTCAAAGTCCAACTAAAATAGAAAACAAAAACTCAATATCCAACCCCATATGGTTCGGCCAACATAGAGATGCAAGATCCATGTTTACCTTGTTGTCCTTCCTTCCTCCCCTTTGATCCCTTGAAAGCTTCTTCCCCTTTTTCACCTACTAAGCAACCTAATACTCTTAGTCATTCAGATCTCATCATATCCAAGCATAACAACTCAAACCCTAAGATCTAAATACAAGAGGGTTTGACCATCAAGAGGAAAACAAGATCCGGTTTTTACCTTAGTGTTTCCCTTGTTTTCTTTTTCCCTTTTTTCCTTGCACAACACCTCTTGACTTCACCTTCTTCTTCTTCCTTGTCCTCCTTCTTCTCCTCCCCAAAACCTCCTTGACAGCAACTCAATCTCAGCCTTTGGGGCCAAGGGTTTCGGTTTGGCCTTGGTTCCTCACCTTTCTCTCCCTTTCTCTTGGTTTCGGTTTGGCTTTGGTTCCTCACCTTTCTCTCCCTTTCTCTTGGTTTCGGTTTGGCCTTGGTTTCTCTCTTTCTCTCCCTTTCTCTTGGCTTGTGTTGGTCGACCAAATGGTGTCAAAATGAGTGCATGAGTGTGTGAGGGTGGTGTTAGGCGTGTAAGGGTTCTCACAAGAGGTAAAAGGAGTGCATGTGGCCAAGAAATTCGGCCAAGGGGTTTTCTTTCCCTTTCTATGTCTATTTTCAGCTTTTGCAATTTTTGTCTCCTTCATGTCTCCCTTGCCTTTCTTGTATAACATTTTTGCACCACAAAATTCAAACCTTAATTGTCATTCACGTGTATCTCCCCTCTCCACATAATTCCAACTTCTAGTTTGAAGCTTGTTCCCCATTTAGTTAACTTGGTTGAATTCCAACTACCTAGTTTACTTAGTAAAATAAATGAAGTTTAGCAATACTAATCTCATATTATAAACTTGACTTCAAGGCCCATTGGACAGCCCAATAAATCCTTAATCCAAGGCCCAACATTACCACCTAAAGCCCAATTCATAAGTCTAAGGGCTTGGGCCCAATGTCCAATTTTCTTAAGGCCCAATAGCACCATTACTAGGCCCATTACCATGTTTACTTTGGCAGCCCATTAGCATGCCATAAAAGCCCAATATACACCACATGTTATAAGCCTCATGGCAGCCCAATATCTCACTTCAAGGGCCCATCATCATATGTACTTGGGCAGCCCATATGTCATAACTTCAAGGCCAAAATTCATCTAATAACCGGCCATACATGGGTAGCCCAATGTCAGCCCATTGTTTGAGGTTTTTAAGCCCATCATGCAAGTCTTAACAAATCCAAAATCATTCATAAGTAAATCCTTCAAAAATTAAAATCAAGAATATTGAAGGAAATTATACAATTAATCTAGCAACATGAAATTGGTTACTATAGATTTAAAATCCCATCCATAGCATTTAAAATCATAACATCATATTTTAAAAATTCAAAATAATTATACATGCATTTTCTTAACATAAAAGCATGCCTTGTCCAAGCAAGGTTTCTTCGGGGTCTTACAATACTACTTACATCTCTAGGTCTCGTTACATGGTCAAAGGAAATAAATGAAAAAATTCAAGAAAATTAACAAGTATGTTGATACTGAGTAGTATAGAAATGGAATGTGACTCTTTAAACTTGTTAATCTCAACAATTATGAGAATGTTTATTGGACCAAGAATAGTGGACTTGGGTTGTAGAATTAGGCCTAGAAGAAAAGCAAGAGACAAGCCAACAAATTAATTGCTAGGGCCGGCCAATTATGAGAATGTTTAACCTAAATGGGGGCTAATAAATGGAATTAAAGTGAGATTTATGAGACTTGACAAAACCTGCCAAATTCATCCCTCAATACAATCGGTGACATTGCTTCACCTAGCAAATATTTCCATAATCATTTAACTCTAGACATAGCATTAAACCTTAGCATTTAACTCTAGCAATTAACCTTTGGTTGACCTAGGATTTAAATAGAGGAGAGAGAATGCCGAGAGAAAAAGAAGAGAAAGAAGAAGAAAGGAAAAAGAACAGGAAAAGAGGAAGAGCGGCAAAGTGGGAAAAATCTCTCCATTCACTCTATTTTTTCTTCTTCTCCACTTATTATCTCTAACCATATTCTTTTTCCTTTAGGGCCTTTTTAGAGCCAAGAAAGAAACCCAAACAAGATAAAAGTAAGGGTTAGTTCATATTTGGATGTGTGATGGTAGTGATATAGCTGAGTGTGTTGTTGTTGCAAGCAAAATAGTGATTTTCTCGCATTACACAATCTATACAAAGAGTTTGATAATGTTCTTGAGTTTTTGTTTGCTTGCATGTTAGAATCTAGGTTAGTATGAGTCTTCTATGTCAAACTAACGATGAAATAGTTGGAGGTTCTACCTATTGAGTGAAATATGGTTAAATCTTGGTCTTGTCAACCTACTATGATGCAAATGATAATTTGAGAGTAATATGAGTCACGGTCAGTGACCAAAAGAGCCCAATGTATGGGGTTTGATCACTACAACAAATTTGAATTTTTGGGACGGGTTTTTTAGGACGCCAAAAAATTTGTCCCAAAAAAATAGAAAGTTCTGTTTTTGGGACAGAAATTAAAATTGTACCATTTTTTTTTGCGACGAATTTTTTTTTCTTTCGGGATGGAATTTTCTGTCCCTAAAAAAAGTTAGTTTTTTGGGACGAAAACCCAATGTAAAAAAAATTATTGAGTTTATGGGACGAAATCTTTGTGTCCCAAAGAAAGAGTTCTTTTAAGGACGAATCAATATGGTTTTGCAAGAGCTTGAAGGAATAAATTCACGTTCTAACCCCAATTTCCACCACTGTTCGAACATAAAGAGTTTGTTCCAACGAAGGGGCCATCTCAGTACTCAAATTCGCAGCGTTCGTTCATAAAAACGTCTAGTAGAATGACAGAGAACCTTTTGGTATGCTGGACCACGTCTCAAAAAACATAATACCGTTCAAATGTTTTTTTACCTACGATAATAAATGCAAGTCCGGTCATCATCAAGTTTATTATTTTTAATTCTGTTCGAACGTTTGTAGGTAACCCTTTCCAATGAATTATGAATGTTGGGAATATGAATTGTTCGATGGACAATTTTTGACGGTTTTTTAACGATCGTTTGAATGTTCATTAGTTTATTACACCCTCCTAACCCTTATTTTCTCACATTTTCACAAACTCACAAAATGTCTTCATGTTTTCTCTCAGTCTCACATTTCCTCATTTCCTCCATGCAACGCTTTTAATCCATGGAACTTTGTTTTTGTAGTTTTTATGCATATTGTCGAATGTGTACGTTTCTAGTTAGTTTAGGATTTGTTTGGGAATGATTTTTACGTAGAAATGTACTTTTTTAGGGAGTATGATTAGAGTAAACCATTTTCGTTTTCGTGTAACAGTGTTTAAACGGTATCACATAGCGTTCGAAAGATATTTATGAAACACACCGTTTTAATCATGCATCAATTTTTTGGTTAAAATGGTGTGTTTAAGTATTACCGGTTGAAGGTTTTTGCACATCCATTCGATGATCAAGATTTTTCGTTAGATGTTTTCGTTCAATAGTTTGTATAGTACGTTTGTTATCCATTCGAACATTTGTATTTATTTTCGTTCGATGTTGTTATAGTCCGTTCTAACAAATTTTCTTTCTTTGGCATTTTTTTGGCAGATTATGACTACGGAGGAGAAGAGGGCTCATATGTTTAGGAGCCAGTTGGTTGTCGAGAGGACCATTTGCACTCTGGACGTCTGTGACTTTGACTTTGAGGGCCGCACCATCCACCAGATCCTTGTCCACCAAGGTTGGGAGCACGTGCTCTCCTGGATCGATCAGTCGTACAAACTTCTGATCCAGGAGTTCTACGCAATGTTGACAGAGATCGACATTGTGACAGACGAGTGGAAAGTCGTCATCTGAGGTGTTCGAGTTAGGATTTCCCCCAACATCTTGGCCCATTACTTGGGGATGCCGAAGCGACTGAGGGCCTATCCCACTGTTGAGCCCTCCATTGTATTGCCAGCTGATGAGGTCTTTCGACTGATGACGGGAGAGTATCAGTATTTGATCCGTCATCAATTTCGCATAAAGTCTCTGCCTGGGTTTTGGCACATGTTCCTGATTGAGTTAGAATATTGCATGTTTAGTACATCTAAAATTAATATAATATTAAATGTTTAATGTTTTAAAAATTAATTTTAGATGGAAAAATTGGTTAAGAGGCATAAATCTAAATTGTGCATTTAATTATTGAATTTATATGACTTTAGATTTAATTTATTGCACATGCAATTTTTCCTATCTTTAGCTTGCCTATACTTATTCATATCGTGTCCAGATATATTTGAAAATCATTATTTTTATCATTTATTGGCACTATAATTATTTCGTGAATTTAATTTCGTCATATTATGCCAAGAACTAATTAAATATTTTTGTGCAGGGTGATAAAATTAATTGCTTTATGGATTCGCAGACAACAAGAGCAGTCTACTGAGACACATGACAAAGCAAGAGGGACTCATTAATGGCAGTGTTGTAATTCAATAGAGAGATGAGAGACTAAATCCCAACCAACCATCTCTATTTCCTCTCTTTTTCTGTTAACCTAGCATCTTATTCTCCTCCCTATTTTCTCTAACCTAGCCTCTTTTTCTCTATTTTCTCTCCATCTCCCTTTTTCTTCTCTCTTTGGCCTACTACTCCCCCTATTTAATCTCGCTCTTTTTCTTTTTCCAAACCACAATCTCTCTCTCTTGTCCTAAACCCTATATTTTCTCTCTAACTTTTATGTTACTCTCCCTATTTTCTCTCCATTTGCCGCACCTCTCCTATTTTTTCTCTCCCTCTTAGCTGAATAAACCCTAGAATTCCTCTACTCTCATTCTCTTTTTATTCTTTTCAGCCGCCCCTCTCTCCCTATTCTCTCTCTCTCTCTCTCTCTCTCTCTCTCTCTCTTTTCTCTTGGTAAAAAAACCCTAGTTTTTCTCTCTCCTCTCTTCACTTTTATGTGCCACTCTCTTCTCACCTTTATTTTTCCCTTTTCGTTTTCCTTCTCTCTCTTCTCCCTCTATTTTCTCTCTTAGCCGCCCATCAGTACTCCTTTTTCTCTCTCTTCTCCTATGTTTTCTCTTTGGCCATATCTCTACTCTCTCTCTCTTCATTATTTTCAGTTTTTAGATTAGTTTCTTTTATGCTTTATAATTTCAATGTCTTGTATTTCAATTCCTAGGATTTAGATTTAAGTTTCTTACTCTTTGATTTCCTGTAATTTCTATTTGAATTTTGGATTATGTTCTCGTTGTTTGTTTCTTTTAACATGAATTTTGGGTTGTAATAAGACAATATTATTTAATCCATGATTCTTATGTTTTTTTATTCCTTGTCCTTTACTTATTGTTATTTAATTTATGTCATTTAATTCTTGCAATTTACTTTTCGTCATTTACTTTGATGTTTGTTATATTCTTAGTTTATGTTTTGTATTGTTTAAATTTCGTTACAAACTCTCTAAAATCTAAAAATTATGAATCTGAACTGTGTTCAGTAAACGTTTTTTATTTTCTCTTTGTTTCTTTTAAGCGAGTTTGAAATTAATCTATTTTCCCTGAGGAGATGATCTGCCCTTTTGGGCTAATTATTACACGACATAACTCATATACTTGTGATAGCCTTTGCACTGCTCATTTTAGAGTGAGTCAGTTCCACCTCATTTTCTGCCACAATATTTACCCCTAACTCTATCACACGAAGTGCACTGCCCCTCAGGCACAACTGATGATGATGGTGGTGCTTCTGGAGCTGATCGACCTCCCCTATTCATGTTCCAGACGATTCGGGCTAAGGCTCAGTTGACGGCCAAGGAGGGTCTTCCCGTACAGTGTGATGCTGACCCAATTTATGTTAGATGTTGGGGTAGTGGTTGGGTGTCATGAGCTGACCATGGTGCAGTGCGACCCAATCAACATGGTGACAGTTCGACATAGGTTCTCACATGGATCGGGGTCACTGCGTCCAGCTGTTGAACCACAGGCCAAGGTTCAAGCTCGGGCTATTGAGGAGCCGTCCGAGTTTTTCGCTGGAGTAGCCCATTCTCAGTCACCACTAGCATGTCTGCTTGAGGATGTAGAGTGTTGCATTGTAGGCGCATTCGACAAGGCCATCTCTCCCATCATCACCAGCTTGGCAGCCATGGACGAGAGACTTAGTGAGATCAAGTCGAGGCAACGGGCACTAGAAAAGGCTTAGAAAGATGGCCGGGAAGACATCATGCGACAGATAGATGATGTCGAGCACGACTTGGTGAAAGAGATTAAGAAGAAGTCCCATTAGTTTTTTTTATAATATTTTGTCATTTATTTATGTTTGTTTCGAACAATTATATTTGTAGATGTTATTTATAATATTTTTTATTTGATTTTCTCATTTATTTTTTGACCTATGCATATTTTTATTTGATAATTAAATTATTATTAAAAAGGAAATAACACGGAATATTAAGAAATATTTTAATAATATGATAAAATTATTATTATATTTAGAACTTTCAAAATTAATTAATAATAAAATTATTGCTCATTCAAAGCTATAAACTGTTAGAACGTGCGGTGATAATTACAATGTCGTTCTATTCAAGATGTAAACGTTTGAACGGTAAGATTGTGAGGGTTAGAACAGCCTGTACACATACTAATGTCTTGTATTTAGTATATAATTAAGTACTAAAAAGATTTATATACTCCTACACATGTGCTATAATACATCCATAGGTAATAAAATTATGCTTATAATTTAATTACATATCATTTAAGTAATAATTACATTGTGTTTAAGATCTTGAGAAAACCATTCGAACATAAAACGTATCATTCGAACATTAAAAATTAAGAAACGATGTTGTTTCATTAGGCATAAGTGCACCACATACTCATGTGGTATTTTTATTTTGCAAAAATGTCTCTGAGGTAAGAAAACTTTGTTTTATATCCCTCAGGTAACCTTTTGATTTAAAATATGTCCCTTCGTCTGAGTCCGTTTAAAAACTTAACGGTACTAGGTGACGTGGCACGTCTCCGACATGCATGCACTATTTAAAACTTGCCACGTGTCAGTGGGCCCCACAATCTTCAGGTCAGATGCTCAGTCACCTGCCACCTACACGTCCAGTCATCGTCTCTTTTCCACGCCATTTAAAAAACTCAATAACTAAACAAAAGACTGAACCGCGCCGTTTTCGTTTTAACTAAAAGACCCCCCCCAACGTCCTCTTCTCCCTCATTTCCCTCTGCGTATTTTGTTCCCGAACACTAACCCCATGTCACCAGCAGCATTTGGAGAATAGCCCAAAACTCCAATGCAAAACCGCAACCACCCCAAAGAAGTATGGCAGCCCCAGATTGTTCCAGCTCGCCAGTCCTCGTTCCCCCAAATCACCCTTGAGCTTCTCACTTCCGAAAGCCACCGCACGACTCTCCAAAGTAAGCATCTTTTTTTTTCTTTTCCCTGTACAAACATATTCGTTTCCCATCAGCTCCTCTTTATTGAATCATGAATGTTCTATCCAATTATTTCTTTCCGTGACGTGTTTCTTTATTCTTTTACTTGCAGATCAGGTGAGGTGTCTGTTTACAGAGCGTGAAGACAGGTCATGGAATAGCCATTTTCACGGCAGAATGCTTCCACATCTTTCACTTCCATTGCATTTCTTCGCATATCAAAAGGATCCAACTTTTGATTTGCCCCCTGTGCAGTGCAACCTAAAAGGAACTTCCTTTGCTCGTTGTCCACCAAAACCAGAACCCAGACAACAACCAAGAAGATAAGACCAGTAATAATAGACATAAGAAAGAATCCTAACTCAGAGATGTCCAGACCAAATGCTTGAGAGTATACAATGACAATAAGCCTTTGATGTCTCCCACTTGTGGTGCCTGGTTCAATTCCATACCCGAATCCCATGAGAACGAAGAGGAAGAAAACAGTGTCGTAGAGTTCGAAGGCTTTTTAGTAAATTCTGCTCCCTCCTCTTCCCCGAGGGTAAATGGAACAATTGGGTGTTACTAAATATTCAGGAACGTGGAGGCAAGGTTATTTCCAGAGGCAGCCATTGTGGATGTTGGTAAAAGCTATCAGAGGTACGTTGTCGTTTTGAGGGAAATGGGGGAGAAGGGGACGTCGAGTGTTTTTTTTAGTTAAAACAAAAACGACGCCATTCAGTCTTTTGATTGGGTTATTGAGTTTCTTAAAATGGCGTGGAAAAGAGACTATGACTAGACGTATAGGTGGCAGGTGACTGAGCATCTAACTTGGAGATTATGGGGCCCATTGACACGTGGCACGTTTTAAATGGTACAGACGTGTGAGAGATGTGCCGCTAAGTTTTTAAATGGACTCAGACGGAGGGACATATTTTAAATCGAAAGCTTACCTCATGGATATAAAACAAACTTTTCTTACCTCAGAGACATTTTTGCAAAATAAAAATACCACAGGAGTATGTGGTACATTTCAGCCGTTTCATTATCTAAGTAATGTTCAAACGGGTTTTGAAAAAATGTTAGAACATTATTTGAAAAGTAACAAGGTTGTTGAAATAAAAAAGCACCATCCGGACGTGCAAAATCTGTGTTCGAATGTCAATTTATGCGTGTAATTCTTCCTGCCTCTTTTTTGGCATACCTTTCTAACATAAACAAGAATGTTCGAACGGACACCCCGAACTCAGATATCACAGATGAGACTGTGAGCCTCATTTCTCCCAAACACTCAAACAACTATGTAAAATTTGCCCAATTTGCTTCTTACATGGTTTCTTATGTTTTTTGTTTCATTGTTGTAGGACAATATTTAAATGGAGCTTGATTGTGTTTTGGAGGTGAGTTTTATCAATTTAATTAAAGATTTTGTTAGTTTTAAACGTATAAATTTTGTATTGTTGTGGTTTGAATTTATAAAAGAAATTTATGTTTAAATGCACAGATAGTTTCATACGTATTTAGGGGTGTTGAATGTATGTTTTATGAGTAAAAAAATGTGTTTTTGAGATTAATTGTGAATTTTTGGATTGGCAATTTTCGTGAGTTTTCTACAGCGTTCGATTGATGTTGCTAAAATTTTGTATTTGCAAGGATGAGAATCATGTTCAAACGGTAAATTTATACCATTCGGACGTATTGTCTTCATTCGAACGATTTTAACTTTTTAAAAACAATTAGTAGTTTTGTATTATGCACGATAAATATAAATTTGAGATGTTGGTCCTAAAATGGTCTAGCACCCCTCCCTTTTGAACCCTTTTTAAGCTCTAAATAGAGGTATTTACTTATGATATTTTAGTAGTTATTTTTGTTCATTTCCTTTTCAATTTTCCTTTGATATAAATTCATGTTATTTCTCACAATTTTAATTATTTTCCTTTTTATTTAAGTGTGTGATTATTTTCTTTGATTTTTTGATCTTCGATTAAACAAAATAGGATCTGCTGAGTATTTAATCAAATTGCATTTATTGTGAAAAATTCATAGAATTTGATTTGATTATTTTTCTCCTTTATATCAGAAAGTTATAATGCAATTTTCTTATGTTTAATTTTTTATTCTTTTTTTTTTGTGACGCACCCTCCTTGTTTTCAACTACTTAACGTATCTAAGTTGGTTAATGACAATGGTTTGAGATTTTCTATACAGAATTATTTCCTTGACAAATTTATATGTTTTTCAAAGTTCTTGCTAAATATTTTATTTATCCTTTTATTTAGTTAGGCACTTGCATTTCGTTATGGATCTTCATAAATTAAATGAGCATTTTTATTTGTTGCATCTTATATTATTACATTTGACTTGGATTAATTTGATCATTTAGTGGAGAATTTAGTTTCATTATTAAAATTCTCATTGGACATTTATTATAGATCTTTATGTTTACTTTAAAATCCTTTTATTGTACACTTCATTATATCCAAAATTAGTATTGTTGTCACATTAATAAATTTCAGATTTTTACTTCATTAGTTTAAGCATTCTTCTTAATTAAATTTCCTCGTTATTTATGCTTCTCTCTTGATTTAGTTTGGTTTCTATATTACTCTTTACCCAACTAAATTTGATTTATTATATTAGTGATTAATTTTATTACTAAATTAGACTAACATTGGACCTAAAACTCATGGGCTTGGAGAGTCACTTAGGGCCAAACCTATGGACTTGGACCATGGGCTTGGAGGCCCACAAGCATTCCAGCCCAATATTAAAACTCATGGCCGGCCAAATCCATGAAATGGTGGCTTTTGAGACAACAAATCTTCCAATCTTGCCAAGAATGTGAATTTCTCTTCTCCATAAACAAACTACGCAATAGCTAGATTTCCGTAACGTGTTAAACTCCACAAAATGATTACATCTCTTATGATTTAGCTTGCCCCTAGGATATAGGTAATTATGTCTTGGCATAAGATAAACTAGGAAGCCATTTAAGAGATTAGAGTCACGGCAATGAGATCCATTGCTGTGAACAAGAGAGAGAAAGTGATAAGAGAAGAAAGAAAGAGAGAAGGGAGAGAGCGGTCGGAGAAGAAGAAAGAAGAGGGAGAAGAAGAAGAAGAGAAGGAGAAAAAGAAAAAGTGTAGAGGTAAAGGGGTAGTTCGTTTGGTATTTTTTGTGGGAATTTTGTGTTCTAGGTGATATTTATGTATGATCTAGGTTGCTATCACTTAGTTTTCTATGAAAAACATGTTAGATTTGGTGTTTATTATGAGTTTGTAAATATTAGATAGTTGCATATCTAGTAAGATGGGTAGATCGACAATTTTGAAGGTTTTGTACTTGTTGTGTTAAGAAATGGATGTGGATGTGAAAAATGCTTGTGTAAATGATGGATTTGGGGAACTTAAAGGCCACAGTAAGTGGCTAAAAATCAAGTTTGGGGGGATAGGGAGGCCACGGTTGGCCTTGGGAGACACCTAAAGTACATGCATGAACCTATTGCACCATTTTACTTCATTTTGAGCTATTTGATTATGTATTTGTATTATGGATTGTGCATCTGCGTGTTTTGATGATGGATAATTGGAAAACATGGCAATAAGATGGGAAATATGCAAGGCAGGGCCTTGAATAGGAGGTTATGAGCTCAAAGGTTGAGATTTGATGCCTGTCAAGAGCAAAAATAACATGCAAAGGGTGTTTATGCATGGATTGTAGTTGTATGTTTTGTTTCCATTTCGTTACTTTATGTTATCTGATCATCCCATATGTGCTCTGAGATCTTGTATATATGTACAAAGATGTTATTTTATAGGTTTATCTTGATTAAATACAAAAAAAACAACATGCAACTAAGTTTAGTGATGATTAATGCGAAAATAGTGCACTGTCCAAAACGACCTATGAAATCCTTGTATTTTTGGCATGAAAATTGGTAGACATGTAGTATAAGGTCACAGTAGGTCCTAGTAAAATTTCAGCACAATCAGATGTCTAGAAAAGTCGAAAATGCCCCTGGAGGTCTCTAAGGGTAGTTTCGATATTTCACACAAAATGTTAGGGTAAAAAGGTCCAAACGGATAAATTAACTTTATGGCTGTGTAGAGCAAAAAAATTAGATGGGGAAGCCGAAATTTGAGTCCAAACCAAGTAGCATTAGGGGCTAAAATAATAAAGCCCATTTAGTGGCCTAAATGGACTTTAGGCCCATTAACCCTAAACAAGCCCATAACACTTTGAAAATTTAGAGATAGGCCCAATAGTGTCTAAGGATGCTTAAGAGGCCTTCATTTGAAGATTTAGGGCAGATTTTTTATTTATGTATAAATTTCATGTTTAATTCTTTAATTAGTATTGTAGAGGGACAAATGTTAGTAATTCTTATTCAAAGGTAAAAGGTAAATTAACTTAGAACTATAAGATAATGTCACTAATTTGGGAAGTTAGCACAGTGCTTGTGATTGAGACAATATCATATTTTAGCCTTCGTACCTGAATTTATTCAAGCATTTGAATTTCTAATAAGCCGTTGAAGGAAAAACAATGTTTCATTAAAGGGAAAATTCATCATTTATTTTGTATCATTATGCATGCTAGGTTTTGTATTATGAACAAATCACGAATTTATGAAGAATAATGAATTATGGTTCAATGATTGTGTTAATTGTGCAAATGATTTAGCATCAATGGTTGCATTCATATAAAAAATCATTAAGTGGACCAAGATCTGGGAATGGAAACCAAATTTACCTGAGGTGTTTTCCGTAATTATGGGTGACGATACCGTTCACTAAGGGGAGAGTGCAACCCACTGCTAAGAGAAAAAATGTGGGCTCCTATTCGGGCAAAGTGCTTACTATAAAAGGGTCCTGGTGCAGATGGCATGGGACAAGTCTCGAAGAAGAAGAGGGACGCGCAACCCAACTTTGGGGGTGAACAAAGCAGATGGCGGAAACACCTCAACCCGACGGAATGGATGAAAAATGGGTGCACAACATCATCTCATTGCATGTACATCGGAAAATGTCTTGATTGTATGAAAGCATGCATACTCCATCACGTATCATATTATCATATGTTACATTTATTGATATGTTGTTGTCGTAGTTGTCATAAGTTATGTATTGTCATTTTTCCACATGCTCTTTCCTTTTATGATTTTCATGTCCCCTCCCCGACCTTACTGAGTCCGTATGACTCACCCCTTCTTTTGTATTGTTTGCTTGTACTCGAATTCTTTTAACAGGAGGTGAGACTGTGGTTAGGAGTAGGCTAGTTCCATTTTCTTTTTATTTGATTTTACCCAGATTGTATTTCAAACATATTTATTTTGTGGATATCACGGTTGTATAGGCTCAGTGAGCATTAGTAGGCTCACCTTTTGTAACTTGCCTTTTTGTCGTAGTCCTCGGAAGGATGCTTTTGTCACCATGGTGTATAAATCACATTTTGGGTTTTATTAAGCTTGATTTTCATTGCACTTTTCCCCACTCATTTTCTAAAAATGATTTATTACACTAAATAAAGCAGTGCAGCTTTGTAAAAACCTGTTCTAAAACTCTAACTATTTTGTGACCCTTGCGGGTTACCCTTTTAATTTGTAAGTCTTCCGCTGAGTTTTTTTTTTCAAGGGTAATTTACTCTTCCATAAGCAAGTTTAGCTTCGTGCTATAATCCTCACCTTGTGTGCATACTAAGACTTTAAGTGAGCTTAAAGGGTAAGTATGAGCACGGGGCGTGACAAATGGATTTGCATCACTGTAACAATATTAACATGCACAGGAAGCTAATGGAGAGAATAATAAAAGCTGATCAAACATTTTTCAAACCGTCATCTTTCATTTTATGGAAGAAATAGAGAGCAATACTCTAGTCAGTAGGGCCACATTTCTGAAACACTTTTGGCCACACATCTGACCTACGAAGCAGTTCTTTGCACTATAGTTTGGAAGGAAGCAAATAATTGTAGCATCAAATTTTCTTCCTTCCAAACTATAAGTCTAGGTGACAACCTAAGAGGGGGTTGGATTGAATTTTAATAAAAAATAATTTTCTTTCAAAGAAAAGACAAGAGAAATATTTTTTGCACACCACAGTCGTAGAAATACAATAAATAAAAGAGAGTAAAGGATAGAGAGGCGACATCGATATTTTATGTGGTTCGGCCAACACTTGCCTACGTCCACTCCCAAGATATTGCCTTCCTTATGCTTTCTCAACTACTATCTAATAACAATCACACCTTAGTTTTCAGGTGCTAAGTAACTATTACAAGCGTTTTGCTGACGTCACGCTTAAATTCTTACTACAAATCCCAACACTCAAGGTGAGATTTCTTCTATCCTCACTGGTAGGCCCAAATGTTTCTCCACACTTAAATGCTTTACAAATGGTTGATAAAAGAAGTAATAAAGAATACCTTTTTAAGCTAGATGTGCAAATACAAGGTACAATAATGAGCAAGAAGGCAAGATTAGAGAATGAAAGCTTGAGTTATGGCAGGTGGCAGCAATAGCTTTCTTAGGATCTGAGAAAACTTTCTTCTTCAAGTTCTTTCTCTCTTTGTGTAGGCTAGGCCAGAGATCATGATGCAAGTTCTTGTCTTTTCTATCTCCATTTTTGATCTATTTATAGCTCTTTATTGTACCATTGGAAAGGTGCCCTAGACACATTAATAGCCAAAAGATGAGCTGACGTTGTTTAGGGAAAATTTGCATCATCATCTCTAACCTAGCCTACAAAGAGAGAAAAAGAGCTTGTAGAAGATAAAATTCTCAGATCCCAAGAAAGCTATTGTTGCCACCTGTGAAGACTCCAGCTTTCATTCTTTGATCTTATCTTTTTGCTCATTATTGTACCTTATATTTGTACATATAGCTTAAAAAGTCATTCTTTATTACTTTTTGCATATATCTTTTGCAAAACACTTGAGTGTGGGTATATCCTTAGGCCTACCTGTGAGGATAGAAGAAATCTCACTTTGGGTTGTCCGGATTTGTAGTAAAAGTTGAGGCGTGATCTCGAAAAAACGCTTATAACGGTTACTTAGCACCCGAAAGCTAAGATGTGATTACTATTGGTGAATAGTGAAAAAAGCTCAAGGAAGGAAATAGCCTTGGGGTGGACGTAGAGAAGTCTTGGTTGAACCACCTATATACCGTAAACTTGCTTAGTTAGCATTCTTATTCTTATATAAAGAGTTCACTAGTGAAAATTCACCCTTCACAACCTCGAACAAACTCCCCCTTCATGACCCCATCCCTGAATGCACTCGGATGTATCTCCTCGTCCTTAACTTTACACAGAAGTAAGAAATACGTCAGAGGAAGAAGACTAATGTGGCCTTAGTAGGAGTTGGCTCGCTGGTCTATGTCCCACAGCTTGCATGGTGGAAGAAGAGGTGGAATTAAGTCCCTGATGCTTATAACCTTGTCTCTGTTTGCCCAAAAGTGGAAGCAAAAAAACGTTTAAATTTTTGTGTATATATATTTTTTTTTCCCATTTTCGGATGGTAAAGAAACTCTTGTTCGAAAATATAGTTTCTTTTTTTTTTCTTCCCACGACAGAAAAAATTCATGCACCCAATCTTTGAACCTAGTCCAAAGAGATCACACTTGATATATCCTCAATCTCAGACACTCGGGCCTATCCAGGATTGAATCTGGACATCTGGGCTAGAATGTTATATATATTCGTAGCCACCCGTAGGTCCACATCTCGTGGGGCCGGGAAGAAGTTTCTCCCTGCCAACTTTTGTTTACATTATAAGCATTGAAAACTGAGAGGATTGGTTTGTAAACAACAATATTGTCGTGGATGTTGGGTTATTGCAAACATGGAGCAACAAGCAAGAAAGGACAAGATCCCTCGTGGTTATGCGAGTTGTATTAGGCCATAAAAATAATATTAAAGCCTTTATTAAACTATTAAGAGAGGTGTCCATGCCTGCATTAATCTTGTATAATTGTTGTTCACGGGCGCTGGCCCCTAATAATTACTCTTTTTTCCGCCCGCAGATACAGCGGATCTTGGGCTGCTTTGGCTTCGTGAAAACAGAGAAGAATTCATGGAGTTGTTGATAATGACATCATGATGAACTTATAATACCACATGTCTATCCCATTTGGCTTCCAGGTGTCCAATAGGAACATGCAATGCAACCATGTCTGTTTTGTCTTTTTCTTTGCAATTGCAGGAGTAAAGGAGAAAGGGAAAGATCGATCCAACCATTAACTAGCTCAAGGAAAACAAAAATATTGTACTTTAAAAATAAAAAGTATTAATATAGAGCTACTAAACATATATTTATAAAATGAACAGATAACCATGATGATTGTCCATAGCAGTCGACTTAAGTAATGAAGGGGTATGTTCTCCCAATTAATTGTCCAGTAATCAGATTCAACACCTTTTATCTACATTATATGTTTGGAGTCGAAATTGCTTAAGATTTACGAAGTAGGACAGTACAATAAAACACGACCGTATCAACGAGATAGAGACCCAAAAAATGGAAGCAAATGAAGTCAATTGATTAATGGACAAGTTACGGATCATAATATAGAGTCAAATGAAGCCAATTGATCACAAAAGGACTATTAAGAGACCAAAATATGGAGTGAAATAAAGTAAATTGATTAATGGACCAGTTGCGGATTATAATTTGGCTAAAATATGGGGCCAAAATTATCGCCACCGTACAACATGTACATAAAATAGTTGAGTCTCGGTTCAGGTTCATGTAGTTACAAGGAAAAAAGAAAAGGACTTCATATTATTGTCTGATAATAGACAAGATCATCATCCCCTCTTATTATGTGTATTTACTTACAGCAGGCAATGTGAACAATGAATAATGTACCGCTCTTAGACTAATCGGAACTTCAAAATTCAATGAATTATTGTTTGGTGAAGAGTAGAGCCCACCTCTCTATATTTAAGACGAAGAAGTAGCCAAGAAAAAAGTGAGCGATATATAGATAATCAGACGGGAAACACGCGTGCTGCTCAAAGCCAAAATAGAAAAGCGACTTGTATGATCGAACCACAAACCCATTTCTTCGAACACATATATACATTGCATACGGACAAGAAACTTCACGTATTGACGCGTGGAATGTCGTTTTGGCAGCCATGCTTTTGAGTGCAGAGTTCGAACAAAAACAAAAGGAATAAGAAACTCAGAGAAAATACCAGATCCTCATGATCAGCATCCTCATGAGGAGGACCGGGGGGAATATCCCTTTCAGAAGCAATGCCCCAGTCGGCGTACGTACGTGTGCTCGCCATGATCCTTGTGGGTTCATTTTGGACTCTTATGAGATTGGTGTAGGGCCCAGACACTTTGAAGAAAAGAATTGTAGGGCCCGAGCAAATGTTTGACTCATACTTCCACAGTATAGGGGAGCAAACAAGTCTCTTGTCCAGAGAATGATCCACAAAACCCAAACCCTATTTTTTTAATGGCCAAACCCACAGGAAACCAAATGCAAACACCAAGTTGTGGATTCTTTCTTTGAGTTTGATGTGTTCCAAGAGTCATTAAACACGTCAGATATTAATACATAAAACAGTCTTTTTATAAGTAGTCAAGCCGTGATTAGTTTTGATTGCTTTTCTTGTAGAGATGACGGTATTTTGTTCATATTTTATGGACATCTCTTGCGCACATCTCTTATATATATATATATACTTATAATTAATGTTGTGGATAGTAATTAGTTTTAATTTCGAGAACTAATAATACAGGACAAGATGAAAATATAAAGAATATGTAACTAATGCTTTCTTTTTCAGAATTATAAGCCAGTCATGATCATTGCCCATTTTATATCCTTTGGCTTTTGGTGTTTTCTCCAACGCCCCTATTTTAATATTGAGGGGGGTGGTCCTTACAATGGTCCTCGCCCGTGCCCGCGTATTTAGGACAAAGTCATTATAATAAATACACAAAATAGAAAATGGGAAACACTATGAAAAGAGTGTTCTCACCATGGAAGATTCCCTCGAATTTACAACATTAATGTGTGAATTTTGAGTTCTGGGTCGAAAAAGTGCTATGTAAAATGCAATTATTGGGTAGTATTAGTCCAAAAACTGATCTGCACAGAGCCAAATTAGGTTGATAAGTCGACCATAGAATGAATTAATCGACAGCTTTAATTAGCTTTAATGGGGGAATTTCCTTTGATGGAAACCGCACCATAGAAGGTTACTAGAGGGCATTAAGATTTGCTCTCATAGCAAATAGAAGCACTAAAACAAAAGTAGAAAGGATAACTCGGAAGGGAAACAATCTATAGTGTTTTCCTGGTGTTTCTTACGTTCCGATCGATGTGGATGGAAAGGTTCAAATCGAACGAGAATCCCCGATTTGTGGAAAACTGTATTATAAACCATCGAGGAATCCCAGAATTTAGAGTACTATGAGAGGGGATCAAAGGTCTATAGTCACTCTGCACTCTTGGAAGTTGCAGCACTGATAATTGGCACCATTCATTTTCTGCTAATGCATGGTTGCAGAAAAGGCCAAGGAAGATCATACAGAAAGGACCAAACTTCCATTAATTAAATAGGTAGAGATATTGGGTAGTTTTTTAAGCTGCGCGCATGGCTCATCCAAGGGGTGCTCATACATGGGTGGCATGGGCCAAAAGTCCTCTAGAGTTTCGTGATGGTGATTGGAAAGTGATGAAATAAAGTACGCTAGATTTTTCAGCTGACAGCCAAATTCAAAGGGTTGTTGTCATCCAATGCGTCGGCTTTTACCCATTTGACCACTTCATCTCATGCGCAAGGATGGACAGTTTTGACATATTAAAAATGATACATTATATTTCTTAGACATGATGCAATCTATAATGTCTAACATGTAAGAATTGGCAGTTGACAATTTATAGAAGTAAGTGTGCTTGTGGGTTAATTGTTTTTGTTTTGTTTTTTTCTAAGCTTGGTTAGTTGTTTAGTATATGGCAATTAACTTAAAACTCTTTCTTTATGAAGAGTTTGTCCCATTGTTAGATTGGCGAGACATGGGGGAGGCTTTACTTTGGGGAGGAGTTCAAGATAGCTTCACCTTGACCCTGCATCTCTCTCTCTCAACCTACCATGATATATGTTGTTACATAGCCAAAAAGGATAGGACTGCCTTAGCTTACCCTATATAATCACCCTTGTTTCATAACAAGCTTTGTCCACAACAGATCCAAAAACAGTCTGCGGAAAAGAACATTCATAAATTAAAGACAGGTTGGAAAGCAGCTAGCATCCAGATTTTCAAAATGCTTTTAGGGGCCACTTCTTGCTTCCCAAATGTCCCGCAAGGGATGCAGATCTACTCTATGACCGAAGATGTTGTTTCTTCCTCTCTTGAAGCAAACTCCGGCGCCTCAGAGTCTCATCCAAGCTCTCTCCTATACAGTTTCTCCATTCTCAAGGACAAGGTTCATCAGGTCCAGTCCCTGGTCGGCATCCTCATCTCCCCGGATCATAACCAAACTGAGTCAACAACATCCTTAGCCGCAGCGAGCATGAATACTGTAATCCAAGAAATTATCATGACCGCCTCCTCCATGATGTTCACTTGCCAACAAATGGCTCTTGGTTCTACTTCCGGTAGCACTACCACCGATGAATTGCACCACCAGCAGCGTCAAAGTCGATTTGCTCAACCAAACTTTGGCAGTAATCGTGTTGGCAACATAGCCCAGGAAAGAGGGCAAGGTTTCTACTCTAGCGACGCGCTTGACTGGTATGGTGAAACTTACAATAATTGCAGCAATAAAGATAACAACCGGAGCGTTGTCGTCGGCAACAACAGGGTGGAAGTGAGAGAAGTGCCTCAAGGGGGTGATACTAACGAAGCATTAGAAGGGCTTTCACCAAAGCATTTTGATATCATCGAATTGGATGCTGCCGATTTATTGGCGAAGTACACACACTACTGCCAAGTTTGTGGGAAAGGGTTCAAGCGAGATGCAAATTTAAGAATGCACATGAGGGCTCACGGAGATGAATACAAGACAAGCGCTGCTCTAAGCAACCCCATGAAGAACAGCGGAAGCGCGTCCGGTAATACAGAGAGTCTGCTGAAATTGCCTAGGAAGTATTCTTGTCCACAAGAAGGGTGCAGATGGAACCAAAAGCATGCCAAGTTCCAGCCTCTGAAATCCATGATTTGCGTGAAAAATCACTACAAAAGGAGCCATTGCCCGAAGATGTATGTTTGCAAGCGATGCAACCAGAAGCAGTTCTCGGTGCTGTCCGATCTGCGGACACATGAGAAGCACTGCGGGGATCAAAAGTGGCAATGTTCATGCGGTACCACATTCTCCCGGAAAGACAAACTCATGGGTCACGTCGCTTTGTTCGTCGGGCACACGCCGGCGAATATCTCTTTGACAAAGCTAGCAAAAGTTGAGCACCAAGGAATGCAAATGCAAATAGACGATAGGCAAAGATGATCTCTTAAATCATCTCAGAGTCGCTTCCTCTTCGGTTTGCTATACATTCTAATTTGATCTTGTACTAATTAAAATGATGCCAAGACTAGATATATACCAGTTGGTTTGCGTGCCGGCCATAACATGAAGCAAAGTTCCTTCATGTAATATGTTTGTATTAATTCCTCTTATTTCATGACATATTGAGCAATCAGATGAATACATATATACCTTTTTTGTTTCCGTTTGGCTCCTCATGTGATGCTAATTCTTCTTTTCATTGGATTCTTTGTCGCTGTAGTATATAGTTTTCGTTACCCTTTCCGCTTCCGTTTTCTTCTTTAAGATGATAATTATTGTGTCCAATCAAAGACACTTGTAGGTGCCTCAAAGTTCCTTTTGAAGCTGCTCTTGGAGGTAATTAAGCAGCGGCACTAATTAACTCTCATAAGCCAAACGAAAATTTTTATATTTTCCAACTCTTTTTACAGTGATTGGCAGGAATATCTTATCATGGGTACTACATACAGATGTATTACTATTGTGAGCTTGACATAAAACCAGCTCAGATATGTGAGGTTCGACTTCCATGGATTGAAGATGGCATTCCGGGTAGGCTTGGTTAAGTCTATATATAAAAAAGTTCATTTCTGGAAAACCTTTTTCGGTTATCCATTTATGTATCGGGTTGTTTGTCTTCTGGTAGAATTTTACATTGAAACTGCTAGTTTTTCGGGCTAGGCTTGAGCTAAGCCTATAGATTGTTTGTTTTCTGGAAACTTTTTTTTCTTTTCTTTCTGATTTTGGACGTGTATAACATTGTTTGTTTAGAAGGAAAAGTTGCGTGTGCGCGCTTTTTTCAGTTCTTTAAAAGCATCAGACCCCACCTTGGTCGTGGGGGATGTACATAATGTGTATGGGCCAGCTCAACTTCGTTCGGGCTTACAGTTTGTTAGCCGTTTCTTTAAAACAGAGGTTAAGGATAAATATTAGCCACAAGTAAGTTAAAAGAGAGTTTGGTTTAAAATAAACAAATACACTTTGTACCTAATCAATTATAAGGTATCGTTACTTTACACCTTAATTTATTATATTTTATTACATTACATCCACCCATTATTGATTTCAGACATTTTGTATTCTACGTTAAGATTTTCCGTCAAAACTAGGAAGTGTATAGTTATCCAAAAAAAAACCCTCCTTAGGCAATTGATACAATATGGTCGTCTCTTTTATCTTGCACGATAGAAATTTAGAGAGACCTTCCCTCCACCCAATTTTGTTTGACAGACTCCTTGCCGTCACAGTGTTCTCTCAAAGTTTTGATGGCCAACCGCAATGCTTTGATTGGTTTTCATGATTTAATCCATAGTGCTTTGATTGGTGTTGATGCCATTAGGGTTGAAAACCGACCTACCCAAACCGATTGGTTCGGTTCTCATATTCTCCCAACCGACAATCAAACCGTCAGTTGGGAGAACCGGGCAGGCTGACCAGATTCTGTGGTCAACCCGGTTAAGTCGGTTTGGGCCTAGTAATGGGCCCAATTTTTCCTTTTTTTAAAGCCCAAATACCTATGAATTATACCGACAGGCAACACGTGACCTTGAATCAACCGTCTCTGCCTAACATTCCAGTTTTTGAGACTGCATCTAAGGAGCTTGAGAAGCTTGAGAAGAAACGTACTGAGATTGCATCTAAGGAGCTTGAGAAGAAATCTGAGCTTACAGCATGCCAGAGATAGGTGGAAGATGAGAGAGAGAGGGGGCGTGATAGAGAGGGAGCACACTCACCTCGTTATGACTCACCCCTTTTTCTTTTTCAATGTTGCATGTACCGTAATATATTTAGCAGGCGATGAGACCTTTTGAAGGCCAGCAGACACTTGACCTGGATTCGTACATCTTGATCTTACACTTCCATTGTATGGGTGTTAGATACTTACGAGATATCATTAGAGCACACTCGCCACTGGTACCTCAAAGATCATCCCTTATCAAGGCTCGCAGACTTTTGTCAGGTTGACGCAGCCGTTGAGCTGGTGATTCCTTGCCCGACACCACTAGCTGCGCCTATGGAATATAGTCAGACGACGCCGGGAGACGGCGTGGTGGACATGACCATTGGCGACAACGATGAGGAGTAGATGTAGCTTTAGCTCCTTTCCTAGTAGTCAGAGACAATCTCTCTTTTATTTCCTTGAACTCTTGTCAGCGTATTTATCATGGTTGTATAGGCTTAGTGAGCTATAGAGTGCCCGCGTTTTTGTAAAACTAACTGATTTTGCTTAACCTCGAGTACGCTTTGTTATACATCGTGATATATAAAATCCATGTTTTATTTACTTTAGAATTATTCTCCATAACTTGTTTCTCTTCTTCAAATGGAATAACTATTTGCAAAACAATTTAAATTTCTAAAATCAGCACTTAAAGGTTAACTATTTTAATACTCTATAAGATTAATTAAGGTTTTTACATTAGCCTTCCACTGAACCTTTTTAAGGTCAATTTAGTCTTATAACATCAAGATTAATTACATGACGTAACCCTGCCACATATTTATTATATTATTATAAAGAGAGCCTAGGGGTTAATACGAGCACGAGGAGTGACATAATATTTCAATCATTAGCATCCATATAACATACCATTAGACGAGCATTGTCCAATGATGAAACACTACAAAAAAAACTCAGCTTTAGTAGCAGTTAAAAAACGCTGGTATAGGCCAAAAAAACACTGGTAAACTTTTACCAGCAGTTTTTAGCAGTGTTTTGAAACACCACAATAGGTGCCTTGGGATAGACTTTTAGCGGATTTTATCACAAACGATGGTGAAATTCGATCTTTAGCCGCGATCACTCAACAACATTTTAAAAAAGTTGAGAAAAATGGGAAAAACCAAATTAACAAGGTTTTTAGCAATGCTTGAAAAATGCTGCTAAGCATTTCTTTACGAGCGTTTGAACAAACATTGGTTTTAGCTTCAGCAGCGTTTCCAAAGGCTGCTAAAGGTTATTAATTTGCCTTTTGACATCGTTTTAAAGATGCTGTCACTACAAAAAAAATAGGTCTTTAGTGACGGTCGCTAAAAAGTGTCTTTAGCATCGTTTCTCCACAAACGCCACTAAAAACCACCATTAGTGGCGGTCGTTGACCACTTGACAGACCCCCTTTAGCGGCTTTCGATCTATAGCAGGGGTCTTTTTAGTGGCGACCGTTGACCGCAGCTACATACCCCCTTTAGCATAATTTTTTGTAAAACGTTGCCGGCGTTTTTTCACAAACGCCACTGAAGGTCTAATTTTTAGCATCGTTTTTTTTTACAAAACGCTTCTAAAGGTATATCTATAGCAGCATTTGTTGACAAAAACACTGCTATAGATATAAGTGCAAAAAAATATTTGTATTAATTATAAGTTATTTAATGTTATAAATTATTTTATTCCTTTTAATATATAATTTTATTCTGTTATGTATTTGAAAAATTTTATTTTAAGGGGCCTACTTAATAAAATATGGAATTAGAAGGAGTGTTAAGAAAATTGAAGTTGTTATATGATATATTTTAAATTATACTTATGGTTGTTATGGTAATTGCATATTTATTGACTAAATCTAAGTAGTTTAGAAAACATCTATTACCATACTTATAATGAGCATATATTTTTTGAATAATTAGTAATATAATAAATACTATTTGATTAGGACATATTATTTAATTTCAAACAAAAAAAAATATTGTGAGATTAGCTTATGTAATTAAAGTACATAACTTAATATATGTTCTTAGATACTATGATTTAGTCATTGGGTATATTGGTACATACATATAAAGTATTTAGGTTAATTAGCACATATCATGTATATAATAAACACATATAACAAATCATGTAATGTTATATAGAAAACATTATACTTTTAAATTATACGTATTTCATATTATTACTACCAACTTATTTTAATTAAGATTATTATACTAGTTATGAAAAATAGTGTAAAATAATATGCTAGGTACCTTACTTAGGGTTTCAAAATGCCAAGCTGAGAATATGTCTGGTTCCTTGCCTTTAGTTTTCTTTTACCCTGTATCTTCTCAGCTGAGCTTTTTCACTTTAGTCCTTTCCAACTTCGCAGAAATTGTGGACGCCATGAAGAAAGTGGCAAATCTTGACGTCGAGCTGAGCATCGAAGAGCGGAACCTACGCTCCGTCGGGTACAAGAACGTGGTCAGAGCTCACAGAGCCTCGTGGAGGATTCTATCTTCGATCGAGCAGGAGGAAGCCAAAGGGAACGATCCGAACGTGAAGCGGATCAAAGAGTACATGCATAACGTCCAGTCTGAGCTCTCCACCATTTGCAGCGACATCATGAGCGTCATCGACGAGCATCTCATCCCTGCGAGCTTGGCCGGAGAGTCCACCATGTTTTTCTACAAAATGTCAGTGACCTCTCTTTTGTGATGGTTGTGATTTGGGGATTTTGGTTATTTGATTTCGCCCGACTTAGGGTGTTAATGGACTTCTTTTTTTTTTTTTTGGGTTTTGCGCGGCTGCAGGAAATGGAATTATTATCGGTATTTGGCGGAGTTCAAGTTCGAAGATAACAGGAAAGAGGCTGTTGATCAGCCGATGAAAGCTTATTAGGTATCGATGCTCTTGGTTAGGCTTTATGCTCTGTTTTGTTGGACTATTTTTTTCGAAAAAGGAAAAATTAGGAATCCTACCCAGGTTCTAGAAGACATTTTATATCCTAGTTTTTTTAATCTTTATTTGGTTATTTGTAACCAAATGGGTAGTGAAAGTTTTTCTTGTTCATGGTAGAGATGCAAAAGGCAAGCGTATATGATTGCCTTGCTTTTAATTTATTATGCGCTAAATTTTTGGGTAGAGATGGCAACTCACCCATTGTACTTATAATGATTTTGAAGATAATTCGAATGATCGGTTCTGGATCATTGGTTATGCAAAGTGTTTGCGGGAAACTGTTTAGTTTATCAGACTCCAAGTACGTCTGCCTCATAGTGGTGATGTATGCTTAAATTTGAGCTAGTTGTGGGATATCTTAAGAATTTAAGATGCTTTTAGACATGCATTACAATCTGGTTGGAATTATGCTATATCGGTGTTGTTTTGTTTAAGCTTATGTTTCATTTAAGCTCCCTTCATGCACATTACATTACTTTTGACCTGAATTCTTGCTACCTAGATGACAGAAGATCAGCTTGTGTAGAATTCATGTTCATAAACAGTCAAATTCGTGGAGGTTATATGTCACTTGTTAATTATGCATATAAGAAAGATGTATTTAGTTCCTTTAAGCTTGTTGATAGACGTACAATTTGTAGAAGGAGCTTTCATCACCAAAAGGAGAGTGATGTTCATTGTATACAAATTTTCCAAACCCTTAAAGCTAAGGGCAATTTTAGGAAGTTTGTATCTATGTTTAATTTTTCCAACTATTACTAGGTTAAATTTATTTCTGTTAAGTTTTCTTTTTCATAGTTGTTGTCCTCCTGCCCTTGGAAAGTGATGTATCCCTGACTCGACTAAAAATGGTTAGTGAATTACTCTCAAGCGTAGGAAGTTGTCAAGTAATACTAGGGAAGTCCTAGATCATCTCCACAAGGAACGATGTGTTCAATTTTTCATTCCAACCACCATTACAATAAAAGAAAACTATGTTCTATTTACAATTAAAGTGGTATTTACAAAGGGAAAGCTTGGGTTCTTGGATACCATCTATGATTACTGAGATTTTGAGTTATGATCAATGTAAATGCTAAAAGATTAACAAAGAGCTAACAAGAAAAAAAACATGATATTAAACGTAGCATGAGATGGAGTTGGAACTAGATAACTCAAGTAGTTGTCGAATAAACATCGCTTGGCATTAGCCCACGTCTTCTAACAAAGTGATCGAATCGATGGACGTGTGATGGACATCATCTAGCCCAATCACCCAAAGAAAATACTCAACACCATGGTTTCCTGCTCTAAGAGACATTTCATCGAACACTTTGTACCCAATTTCTAGCTAGTCACAATCATTCATACCCATACCCAATCCAACTAACAAAAACAAAACCTAACACCCAATCATCCAAAGAAGGCAAAACCTAAATCTGAAATATAAATGGATGAGGGCATTCGATCCAAATAAGTTCTAAAACTGAAATGAAAGTGCAACAATAAATGAAAGTTCGATCTAAACAACAGCAAGAGAAAAAAAACAATGAAAAAGCTCTAAAAGAAAAGGAACCGAAAGCAACAAAAACTACTCCAAAAACTATGAAAGAAAACAAAGCTAAAAGCTCTCAATGGTCTCTACGGGAGCAGATGGAAAAGCAATAAGGAAAGGTCTTGGGAGGAAAGTCTTTGGGAGACTCAGCAGCCAACCCAAAAGACTTTCGCACTAGCCAATTGACAACTTCCGGACTCTCCCCCAGCAGCAACAAACAACATCTTCTCCTCCCTCAGCAGCCACGAAAAGCAATGAAAAAGGCTATGAAGAAAATGAAACAAAAACCCAAAAGCTATGAAAAGCTATCAAGGAAAAAAGCCAAAAACTCCTCCTTTTTGGTCTCTACGAGAGCAGCTAGAAAAAGTCTTCCCAAGACTAAGCCTAAGGGTTTTTCGGTAGACAAAGGAAGCAGCCCCAAAAGTTACGAAAAGTCACCCCCCAAAAAGCCACTTTTGCCTCCTCTCCCATAAATGCCAAAAATGTCTTCACTTTTCTTTTGTTTTCAACCTTCCTCTCTCTTTGACACTTGGCAAGAGCTGATTTGATCTTTTAGACATATTCCCCTCCTTCTCATGGCCTTCTCACTTCCATAAGCTCACTTCATCTCCATTGTTCATATGCAATACCTAGAAAAAAAAGAGAAGTCAAGTTTATAGAAAATATTCCAATTGTATTTATGAAAAGGGAAACATGGAAATATGGTGAGAGTAGAAAAAACAAATAATGTTTGTTTCCTTAAATTTACTGAATTGCACTTGCTTTTCTCAAAATTAACAATTCGCCCCTTACTAATGCCCAAAGCATAATTTTCTCATTTTCTAGTGGAAATGGTGTAATTTTAGAAATTTCTCAAGTGATTAATTAATAAAATTGTGACACAATCACACCCCCCCAACTAGCTTTTTGCTAGTCTCTTAGCAAAAATAGCGAAAAGTAATTGAACAAAATAATGCATTGAGATAACAATTCATTCACAAGCAAATCAGTCAATCAAAAGAATTCTCAATCACAATGACTTACCTCTCAAAATTTTGAACAATATCAGCATCTTTGAAATACTTAGTATCTCCTCTTAATAGGATTGAGGCAAAATGTCTAGAGAAATTACAATTTATCACATAGACTCTCTCTTAGTCCTCATTTCTACCATTGGCTGTCCAAAAGAGTTTTGACCTTAAGATTGATCAATATTGATCCTAACTACTTCAAAGCTGAAGGGTCTAGCAGTTTTCGCACCAACTCTTTTCTTAAGGGTTGTTGAGTTTTCCAAACCCCCAAAGTTTGGCCAACTGTTTCTAGCCCTTGACTCAATAACAACTTAAGTTGCCTCTTTCTTTTGCTTTTTTTCTGTCTTCTTGTCTTTTTTTTTGGATATGGCACAACTCTGTAGTCATGTAGTGTACTTCTCTCTATTCTAGTCATTGGTATGTAGATGAAGACTACTGAGAGATATCAAGTAAAAGAAATAGTTATTTCTTAGAATGTTTTGCCCTTCATCCTGTAAGAGCTAATTCTAAGGTCAAGCTCAGAAAACTTCAAAAGTTCGAAACCTGAGAGTTCACATCATCATTCATGTTTCATCAATGTCAAATTTGAATGCTCGAGAAGGAAAGAGTTGTCAACATGCATTAATAAAGTTCAACCACCATCATCTTACTAGGAGTCAGCAATTCAGTATAATCACAATAAAATGTAATATTGAAATGACAAGTATAAATGAATATATTGCATGACTGCAAAACGTGCAAATCCCTCCCCCCAACTAAATGAAGCAGTGTCCTTAATGCCAAAAGAGAAACAGGAAATTAGAGACAAAAGAAGATGGAGAAGTGACATAGGTGAAAATAGTGCAAATCCCTTCGGAACCATTCTCCTTTCTTTAGGAACATATCATTTGGTTAGCCCTTGATATGGCCCTAAGGACTACCAATCCTTCTCTCATTTGTCTTTCGGAGTGGATGCACCTTTCTTACTTAGGTACAGTACCAACCATTCTATTCAGCTCTATAACATAACATATCATATCATAACATAACATAACTTCTTATTTCATTGGCATAAGATTTTCTTTTTTTTCTTCTAATAAAACCAATGCAAATGCTCGTGTTGTACTCAATAAAAATATTCATGATGCGTATCATTCCAGTTTTTAAAATAATAATTTTCTACATACCATTACCTACTCGAGCTGGTAGAGGTTCCTTGCCTTCGAGTGAGTCATACTAAGGTCGTCACTCAAACAGTTTGGAAATTCATTTGATGCAACAAACAATCATTCATTTCAACGGAAACATGTTATATTGAGTCTTATATATTTATTTATTAACCAACAGTGATTCAAAAATCTAAAAATTCATTTTAATGTCACTGAACCAATTAAAAATGTGTCAAAATGATCCTCACACTTGAGACTATATAACATACTAAAATTTTGTTAGAGCATGTTTGACGCTCAAAATATGTATTTGAAAATACAGGTTGCTGGGGCATCCAAGCTGACAATAGCTTCGACGTCTCAGCCTTTAATGATTTATAATTTCAAAAATATGACTCTGAATTGCACGAAACTGGTTTTGAAACTTTCCCCTTTCATAGTCCTAAATTTCAAGATAAGATTCATAAAAATCTAATCTGATTTACTAATTCAAAAATACTTCTCGAAATTTCATAACTTATTCAGTACACACCCAAACCACACAAAATTTATCTTAAATTGTTACTCTTTCCTAAACTTAAAGTTCAAGATCTAATTCATGAGAATCCGATTTGAAATTGGCCCTTAAAAGATATTTGGAACAAGAAGGAAATTTGGAACGTTTCACCTCGTGTGCAGTTTTATAAACCAAACTTTAAAACCATGTAACTCACTTGATTTTCAACTAAAACACACAAAATTTATCTTAAAATGTTTCCTTTTGAGAAACTTAAAGTTAAAGACCTAACCCATAACAATTAAATTTTAAATGTCTTCTTAAAAGATATTCGAAACAAGCAAAGAATCTGTGAAGTGCAAGACTCGGTGACAGCTTGACTTCTGAACTTCAAAAATCCATAACTAACTCAATATGTATCTGAATCACATGAAATGTGTGTCAAAATATTTGTTTTGAAAATGAATTTCAGATACAGTTAGTTTGGTTTCGAAATAACACAAGAATCCTGACAAAAATGGTCCCTAACGGAGACTCTGTTCTGCATAACTTAATTTTTCTGCAAAATAGTAGTGGGTTTCAATTTGATTTTTTGAATCTTTGTGCCCTAGATCACCCATGCAATGAGTTATATCTAATCCAAAAAAGTTTCTAAATATTTTTAATACAAACATAACCAAAACAACCAAATCTCCATCACGAATCCCTCCCTCTATCAGTTTCATAACCTATAACAATTTTACCTTGTTTTCCTTCGATTTTTCTGGTGTTCTTTGTTTCTTCTTGACCATGTTTCCCAGTTGTATGAAATAATATCTTTGTTATTTTATTCATTAACTAGTGAATGATTTATATATACAACAGAATGAATCAACGCGTGAAAAACTAACTAACCAACATAACTAACACAACAACTTTAACAACTTCAGTTACGTAGCTAACTACCTAATAGCCCCCCTCAAGCTGGACTATGTATATTCAAGAGTCCAAGATTGGTAACAAGAGTCATAAATTTATCAAAAGACAAGGGTTTACTTAAGAGGTCAGCTTGCTGGTGCTTTGAAGTAACATGGAGGGTTTTGATGAGATATTGTTGTACCATGTCATGAACCAAATGACAATCAATGTCAACGTGTTTAGTTTGTTCATGAAAGACAGGGTTTGCTGCTATGTGGAGAGCAGTTTTGCTGTCACAAAATAAGAGAGCCTGTTGAGGATGATCAACGAGAAAATCCTTGAGTAAAGTAGTGAGCCACTTTAATTAATAACAAGTTACGGTCATGGAGCGATGCTCGCCTTCAGCTGAGGATCAGATTATATTCACTTGCCTCTGAGATTTTCATGAAATAAGAGACTTTCCATGAAAAATAGTAAAACCAGTAACTGATCTTCAAGTATCCGGGTAGGCAGCCCAATCCGAATCGCAAAAGGCTTTGAGCTGGAGAGAAGAAAAACTTGAGAGACAAATGCCTTGACCAGGACTGGTTTTAAGGTACTTAAGAACCTTGATAGGTGCATCATGGTGGGGCTATCGCGGCTGGGATAGAAATTGGCTCAATGTCTTTACAGCAAAAGAAATGTTAGGTTTGGTGATTGTTAGATATAAAAGACGACCCACCAATCTTTTATAAGAGCTGGGATCATCAAGTAAAGCACAATTTGAAGCATTGAGTCTGAGATTGCTGTCCATTGGTGTTCGAGCTGGCTTGGTAGCCAGCAAACTAGAATATGAAAGAAGTTCCATGGTGTATTTTCGTTGGCATAAAGAAGTGCCAGCAGCAGACCTCGCTACTTCAAGTCCAAGGAAGAACTTGGGTGGTCCTAAGTCCTTAAGTTTGAATTGCGAATCTAACCAAGACTTCAATGCATCAACAAAAGCATAAGAATTACTAGCAATTACAATATCATCCATGTATACTAACAAAGCAATAAAGGTTGTTCCATTTGACTTAGTAAACATCGAATAGTCTGATTTGGAGTGTTGAAAACCATATGAAATCAATGTAGTAGAGAACTTGTTGAACCACTGACGACTTGCTTTTTTTAATACTTATAGAGATTTTTGTAATTTGCATACTCTAGTGTCACTTGAATGTGAGAACCCAAGAGGAAGCTTCATGAATACTTCTTCATCTAGCTCTCCATGCAAAAAAAAATTTACATCCAATTTGTGTAAACTCCAACTATTGATTACTGCCAAGGCCAAGAGACAAGGCGTGCCGTATGCCTTTCAAGGGTGTCATCAACACGAAATTTACAACCAATGGCAGTCTTGTTAGAAGGTTATTCAGTCAAAGTCCAGGTATTATTTATTAATTTCAAGAGTATGATTTCAGCTCTCCATTTGGGTAGTTTGACAGCCTCATGGAAAAATTTAGGTTCAATATGGCTAGAAATAGCTAATGTAAAAGCTCGGTGGAGAGGAGATAATGTTGAATAAGAGATAAAAGAAGATAAAGGATACAAAAGAGATGAAGAAGCAGAGCCTTTTATCCAAGAGTTGATTTGAGTTGCTAGATGGAGTTTGAACCGGTTGGCGGTGATATTCTTGCAGATAAGCAGGCTTGTGTTTGATTCTAGATGAATTGCGAGTAATTGGGACCAAAGGTAGTGTAGATATACTGTGGATAATATATCTATAGGATTTTGTATTGATGGGAGGTGAAGAACTATCTGTGGAAATGTGATTTGGGTTAAGAGTAGATGGAGATGTAATGTAAGAAAAGTCATCAAGGATAGGATCAGGATATATTGGAAGAACAAGTTGCTAAAGAGAATCAGAAGAAGAATGATGTGGAATGTCAGATCTGAAATTTAGAAAGGGAAATATTTCTTCATGAAAAATAACATGTCTGGAAATGATAATGTGATTAGTAGCAGCGTCGAACAGCTTATATCCTTTTATTCCAAGGGGATATCCAAGAAAAACACAGGGTATGGCTCTCGGTTCAACCTTGTTTCGAGTGTAAGGGTGAGTGGAGACATGTGCTAAACAACCAAATGTCCTCAATTGAAGATATGTTGGTTGTTTTTGAAATAGAAGTTCAAAAGGGGATTGATTTTGAAGTATAGGTGTAGGAAGTCTGTTGATGGTATGAGTGGCAGTGAGTATACAATCACTCCAAAAATGGATAGGTAAATGAGCTTGAAATAGTAATGACCGAGCTATATTTAGAATATGCTGATGTTTTCTCTCAACAATGGAATTTTGTTGAGGTGTATATATACAGCTCTTTTGATGTAAAATTCCCTTTTAATTGAAAAAATCACGCATGTCAAATTCCAGTCCCTAAGAGGAACGTAATGTCTTAATAGTGGTGTTGAACTGGTTTTCAACCATGTGACAGAAACTTTGAACACATTTTTTGGTTTATAATTTGGCTTTAAGAGGTATACTTAGGTACCACGTGAATAATCAACAATGGTCAGAAAATAGTGAAAAATCATCATAAGATGTGACTGGAAAAGGTCCCCAAATATCACAGTGTATAAGCTGAAAAGAATATTCAGTTTGAGAAGTGCAATCTTGAAATGGTAGCTTTTTCTTTTTACTTAAATGACAGATAGAACAATGAGATGGAGTCTATAATATGTGAAAAGAATGACCGAGTAAAACATGCTTTATTAGTTGTAATCTGGAATCAGATAAATGGCACAATCACTAATGCCAAAGAAAATTGGGTTTGTGTGAACTCAGATTACATGAAACAAGAGAAGTAGTTTGTCTAGAATCAAGTAAAGCATCTGTTGTCTGCAGTAAATGATAAAGGCCCTCAAAGATTTTAGCAACTTCAATCGTTCTCCATTGGATAAGGTCTTGGATATAGCAATGATCATTGAGGAAGATTAAGCAACAAGATATGTTAGATGTTAACTTGCTAGCAGATATGAGGTTAACAGAAAATTGTGGGATGTAAAGAACATTGGTTAAAATAAGACCTGATTAGATGTTGACAGTACCAATGTGAGTAGCAATAACATGCTGATTGTTTGGTAATATGATTTTTACATGGACTGTACAAATAATAGTGGTTAAGAGGTGAAGAAAGTCTACCATGTGGTCAATAGCCCTAGTGTTAAGAATCCATGAATTTGAAGGATTTTGACACTGAGTGATATGACAGGAAATGTGAGATGTAGAAATTGGTTGAATAACGGAAATACCTGAAAAAATTGGAGACAAGAGAAGAGGAAGGAGATTGACCAGAAAGAGCAGAGACCTGATTAATAGATGGAGAAGTGGAGGTCAAGAAAGATTGATTTTGAAGAGAGGGTTTGAGAGTCTGACATTGTTCTTGAATTGCAGATAACCCGGGCAATGGATTGTGTTCTTGATCAAGACTGACATTGTGAACTGAAATGGGTTTGCTCTTGGTAAACTTGAAGCTAGAGGGAAAGACATGTAAACGGTAGCATTTATCCATCATATGGCCAGTTTTACCACAGTGAGTGCAAACTGGTTTAGAGATGGATTTTCCTCCAGAGCCTCTTGTTATATCAATTTTAAGGGCCATCACAACTGAGTCTGCTATGGAAACAAGGTTGGTGACGAGTTGCTCTTCTTCTTGAATAATGAGCGAGAAGACTTTGTTAATGCGTGGAAGTGGATCAAATAAGAGAATCTATCCTCTAGCATGAGAAAACTTGTCATTCAATCCCATTAATAACTAGGGAATGGTTGCCTTGCATTGCATTCAAAACCACAAACACATGCATCGATAGGGCAATAAGCTTGTAATTCATCACAATACATTTTGAGATTTGTAAAATAGTTGCTCACAGAAGCATTGTCCTGAGTGAGTGTAGCAAAATATTTACATGTATGAAAAACTCGTGGCCCATTTGATTGTGTGAATCTCTCACGTAAATCATTCCAAACATGCCTGGCAGAATCAATGAACATCACTGAAGTTGCAATGTCCTTTTAGATGGAATTAATCAACCAGGAAGTAACAATCATGTTACGCCGAGTCCAAGAAAAATAAGAAGCATTAATCGGATCGGGTTTGGGAATGGATCCATCAACAAGACCTAGCTTATTCTTGATGGTAAGAGCCATGAGCATTGAACGACTCCAAGTGGAGCAATTTTGTGCTTCAAGAAGAGATTAGGATACTAGAATCGCACTAAGAGTCTCGGTCTGGTGAATGTACAGTGGATTAGAGAGAGATTCATCCATGGAAATAGAGGATGAAATTCGTTGATTAAAATTGGATTGTACTGGCGGTTGAGATGAAGAAGGTTGAAATGGAGTAATCTGATCGTCAGCTTCTTCCGAGGAAGACATGATCTGCTTTCAAATGAAAAACAGAGGAGGAAAAAAGAAGAAATTTCAATTGTGTAGAAGCTTTGAAAATTGCTCTCGTACCATTTCACAGTTGTATGAAATAATATCTTCGTTATCTTATTCATTATTCATATACAGTATAATGAATCAACGCATGAAAAACTTACTAACCAACATAACTAGCACATAACAACTTTAACAACTTCAATTACGTAGCTAACTATCTAATACCTTGTGCACAAATCCAACTCTAGATCATTACATGTGACCCGAAAAATAAAGATTCTAAGTTGTTCTCTCAAAACTTACTGAATCCACCAAAGAAATCCACGAGTTCTTCTTCTTCATTTCTTTTTTGTGTCCTCCCTTTCAAGCTTTTGACTCTCTCTCTCTCTCTCTAAGTTGTTGTACAAGCAGAATGAAAAATGGAAGAGGATTGGTCAATGATAGAGAAGAAAGAAGGACAAGTGGAGCATTGACTTAATTGTCCAAAACCTTGTTTCTATCGCCTATGGTCATTGGGTATCATCGGGCACATTTAATCTTTTAATTTTCTCTCTCTATTCTTTATATACTTGAAATTGTACCCTTCATTCTCCTTAGTTAAATATTCACACCCAAATTTAATGTAAGACCTATAAATTAAATTTGGGTTAATTACAATTTCCACCCTCAAACTACCACCTGATTCTTAAATACCCCCACAAACTTTAACTCGTTGTAACTCACTCCTATAAACTATACTTCTCATTGAAATGTCATTCCTCAACCCATTGATGTTGCTATATTGAATGGTTTCTATCCTACATGACTTTCTCCTTACATGAAAAGATAATTTTTACCCTCTTTTGAGTCCTCCCTAGTCTTCTACAGTGCTACTAGTAATTCGTGGAGCCAAAAAGTAATATATAGTTAGTTGATTTTTTATTAAAAAAAGATGATTCACTTAGAATTGAGCTGGTTAAATTTGTCTTTTCAAGTTAGGAGAAGGTCGCGTGTTGTTTACATAGGACGGAAATCGTTCGATATAATAACTTCAACAAGTTGAGGGATGAAATGCAACGAGAAGTATAGTTTGTGGGGGCAACTTGCAATGAGTTAAATTTTGTGGGGGTATTTGAAAATCGGGTGATAGATTGAGGGGGAAATTATAACTAACCCATTAAATTTACTGTACTTAGATTTTTGTAAATTTTATAATTGAGCTAGAAAATTTTGAAATAATGGAACTCTAATCTCTAAAACATTTTGAAATACACCCTATCATACAAAACAAAAGATCTAAAATCAACATGCTTATTTTAAGACTAGCACACAATATGAAATTTGGATATTAAAAAAATGAACCATTATTTAAGTGTAGGAGTAAAATTCTACCTTATAAATAAATTTTTATTTAAAACCACACATTTCTTTTAATTTTTATAAATAGTGTAACAATTAAGAGTCAACATGTAAAATCTTAATATCCAAACTAACATAGGAGGAAACCTAAACTAGTCTCGGGTCTCACATCAAACTACATAAATTATAGAAAAAAACCGAGAAAGCTTGTGAAAGCTAGTTTTTGCAATTTCAAAACCTACAATATACTTAGTCAATGGGTTTGCCTTCCCAAGCAATTGACTGAACTTGATTTTTAGGTGAAAAAAATGACTGAACTTGAATCAAACGATTCAACGAACTTAGCTTTTGATGTGCGAAGGAAACATGGCTCACAACAATCCCAAGTAGAGCAATTACCTTTTGAGTTATTTAACCTACAATAGTCAAGGAATTAGAAAAAATAACCATGACCAAATGAAGTATAAGTCTTCAGGGAAGAAAATACACGATAATACTTCTACTTCTTGTATTGCTTAATCTCTTTGATTATGCCATCAACATCATTGCTTTTCCCACAAAAATTAAAGCTAAAATTTAAGGAACAGCTTGTAAAAATAGAAATGCCATATTCCACCAGATCTCAAAGCAATGAGCTCAAACAAAAATCCAGCAAACTGCCAACAGATGCAATCATGTCCTCCAACCTCTTATCAAAAAGCCATAATGAATCTAAAGAACAAAAATCCAACCACCCAATTGAATAAATAGTAAGCTATGAATCCATAGATCACTACAAAAGACGAAAGTGTGAGGAAAAAGAACAGAGAGAATGAGGAAGAAACTGGATGATGCAATTTTGATTTTTTAAAATCAACATATTATATACGCTGCACCAATTAGAAAGAATATCACCGTGCAATTACCTAGATCAAAATTTGAACAAATACGCTGCTTGGTCTTCTTAAGGCCACGAACTTTCCCTTCACCTTCTCTTACGCCCTAACAAAAAATAAATGAAGAAGAATGTCAAGTCAGATCTAAATACATAGAATGCTTGAATCCTAATTACATCAAACCTATAAATCGAAATGACGTACAAACTTAAATAGCAAAGTGTTGAATCTCATAATTATTCAGTGTCATGGACACCTGTAGTGTCTATACTAACTCAACATTACACCTGACCTGCCACGATACAGACTCTAGAATAATCCTTTATAACAAACTTGTATACACCTGTCGATATCTCCATAAAACTAGAATCCAGATTCTCTAGCTATTATGCCTGTGTTACAATATAAATATTCCTATAATTATACATGAAATGGTGGAATGAAACGGAAAAAAATATTCTCTGCATATTTTCCATAGTTCGTTCTTGGTATTAGAGCACCTCTACTAACGCCCCATGGCTGACCTTGGTACCTATGCTTCTCCTCAACCGTTTGTCACCCCTTCTTCTCAGTCCACCACTATCAACCCGATTGCCTCTATAGTTTTGTTGATGGTACAAAACTAGCACCTCCAATACTTTTTGCTGCTAACATCAACCCTGCTCACACTCAATGGGTATAGAAAGATCAACTCATCCTTAGTGCACTGATTTCCTCCCTTACAGAAAATGTGATAGCTCTAAGTCATTGGATTGACCACTTCTCAAGTTGTTTGGTTGGCTCTCGACAGTCTGTTGGCATCCAAGACTCAAGCCTGTTTCATGCAAATTCATTTTCAACTTGCTACCTTGAAGAAAGGCTTAGAGTCTATTATTGAATACTTCCATAAGACCAAAATTTTGGCTGACACAATCACTACAGCCAGCAAGCCCCTTTCCTCCATTGAGTTCACTACGTACTTCTTGTTGATCTTGTCTCAGACTATGACTCTCTGGTCCCTCAGTCACTACTCAGCTGAATACTCCCTCAATTGAGGAAATTTTTGGTCACCTCATCATTCATGAAGCTTGATTGAATCATCACTCCATATCAGTGACTTCCCCGTTTGAAATCACAACAAATATGTCTAGCAAGACTACTCCTTCTCGGGGGCATGGATATTGTGGTCGTGATTCATCACAAGGTGACAGTGGTTGTGGCAGAAATCGATCACTTTCTCAAACTCATTTTCACATAGATGAATGTCACATCTGCCAAGTATGCTCTAAGTTTGGCCACACTGCTCTCTACTGTCATCAACGGTTCAACTAGTCCTACTAAGCTCCACCACCACCCTCCTTCACTGCTAACTACTTAGCTCTACCTCCCACCACGAACCCCAACTCTACTATTACCAATAATATGGCAAATGATTTTTTTCTCAATTCACTTTCAACCAATCTGAATATCAAGGTGATGACCTTGTTCATGTAGGTGATGGCTCTGCTTTCTATCCATTGCACCAGTTCTTCTACCATCACCACTCCTTCATGACAATTTTCTGCTTCACAATTTTCTTCATGCTCCTTCTCTTACTAAGAATCTTATCTTTGTTCGTAAATTTTGTGTGGGCAACAACTTTTATTTTGAATTTAACTCAAATTTTTTCTGTGTCAAGGACTCTCGCACTAGGATTCTTCTTCTTCGTGGTCCTACTAAGGCAGGACTCTACTCTTTTTTGTCTGCCATAACCAATCCTCCTTCAACACCTCATGCTCTTGTAGGTGAACGTGCTTCAATTACCAGCTGGCACCTTTGTCTTGGTCATCCCTCTCTGCGGATTGCTCGGTCTGTTCTCCGCACCTTTTCTTTACTAGTGTTACAAACTCATTCGTCTTCTCTGCTCTGCTCTATCTATAGTTAAGCCAAGTCTCATTAGCTTTCGTTTCCTTCGTCTCAGTCCGTCTTTACTCGTCCCTTGCAGATGCTTTTTATGGATGTCTAGGGGCCTGGTCCTCATTTATCTCGTGAACGTTTTCGATTTTATTTCTCCATTGTAGACTATTACACCCTATATACTTGGTTATTTCTCATTCGGTGTAAATCTTATATCTATTCTCAATTTAAAAGTTTCAAGTGTTCAATCTGATTAGGGCAGTGAATTTAGGTTGATACACTTATCTTAACAACCATGTCATTTCTCATCGCCTTAGATGTCCGCATACACACCAACAAAATGGAACCATTGAAAGAAAACACCGCCACATCGTTGAAACAGGTATGGAGCACATGTCTCATGCGTCACTAGCCCAATATTTTTTGGGTTGATGCATTTTGAACTGCCATTTACCTAATAAATTGGCTTCCTAGTCTTGTTAAACAAGACCAATCTCCTTTTTCAAAAACATCTGGATTATGCTTTTTAAAAAAAAATAATTGGATGTGATTGCTATCCATATTTATGTCCTTATAATTCTCACAAGCTAGATCTTTGGTCCAGCCTCTGTGTTTTCATTGGGTACAACTTAGATCACAAAGGATATCTCTGTTATCATCAACCTATCTATCTCAATGTTAGTTTTTGTGAGTCTATTTTTCCTTTTACTCCTTCTCAACACTCGTCATCTCCTTCGAACTCTACCACTCTTACCATGTCTATCAGCATTCTTGGTCCTCTTCTAGGTGTCTCTATACAATCCAACCCAGCTCACACCTCTCCTTAGCATGACCTTCCCTCTCCTTCAAACAAGCCTGATTTCGTATCTGACATATCTGCCTCTCTCTCACCTCTCTATCACCTCCACCTTGTAAGGTAACCACTTGTTCCCAACATAACATACATTTCCCAGAGGTTATAACCGAGGGTACCATACCCTGGCCACCTCCCCGTACACATTTGACCACTACTGCCTCAATTCCTCTTGAGCCAACCACGGTCACAGAGGCTCTAAAATATTCAAAGTGGAGACTCATATTTTAGAAGGAATTTCAAGCTTTATTGGACACTAAAACGTGGACCTTAGTTCCACCTCATCCCTCTCAGAATCTCCTGGGCTGTAAATGGATTTTTAAAACCAAAGATCATGCTAATGGTTCGGTCGAATGTAGGAAGGCAATGTTAGTAGCAAAACGCTTCCATCAACAAGTTGCCCTAGATTACACAAAAACCTTTAGTCCATTTGTGAAGCCTACTATAATCTGGCTTGTGCTCTCCCTAGTTGTTCAACATGGCTGGCCTATAAGTCAACTAGATGTTCAAAATGCTTTCCTCTATGGTGATTTATCAGAAAATGTCTTCATGGCACAACCTACTAACTTTGTGCATCCAAATCATCCACACTATGTCTATAAGCTCAAAAGGTCATCTATTGCCTCAAACAAGCTCTCAGAGATTGGTTCTCAAAACTTAGCTCTTAGCTCATTAAAGTGGGTTACACTCCTTCTCGGTTAGTCTCATCTTTATTTAAGTTTATTTGGCCTACAGTCAAGATTTATTTTCTGGTATACGTGGACAATATTGTTCTTACAGGCTCAGACTCCTCTAATTTTAGACTAAAAGATCTTGCTCAACTTCATTACTTCCTAGGAGTTGAAGTACATCTTCTCTCCACTGGACTTCTCCTTTCTTAGAAGAAATATATTCTTGATCTCCTCAAGAAGACAATCAAGTCCATAGCAAAACCAATAAAAGCTATTATAGCTGCCTTTGAGGATCCCGCTCTCTACTGGAGTGTTGTTAGCAGTCTTCAATATCTAGCATTACTCACCTCAATCTCTCCTTTGTTGTCAATCAGGTATGTCAATATATACATGTCCCTCGTGTTCCACATTGGCAAGCCGTGAATAGAATATTAACTCGTTCATCTCAATCTGTTGGTTGCCTACTCCGATACAGACTAGGTTGGTTGCCCAGATGATTGATGCGCCACAGGCAGTAAGTATCTATGTCTTTCTTGGAGCTCTCTCGAACAGCCCACCATGTGACACCCCTCCTGTTTGAAACTTTTTTAAAGCTTACCTAAGTTGATTAATGAAGGAGGTTTTGCCTATAATTTGAATTTTTCTTGATAATTTTTATTTTCGTGCTTATATGAGCAATTTTGTTTTAAATTCCATATTAGATGTTTAAAATAAATTAATGCTAAATTTGATTTCCTTTTAATCTCTCTAAAAATTTGTTCTCGGTCATTGCATTAAATTTCCTCTTTTATTCTATTGTTTATTTTATATAATTGAAACTTTGCTAATGACATTAAACTTGACTAAGCTAGTTTAGTTTGAACTATTATTTCCATATTTACTTCTTGTTTAGTTATTTTTAGTGACCAATATTAAATTTAAATAACTTGTTAGTTAGCTTATTAAATTCTTTTTAAAAAAAACTTATTTAAATGCACTTGGGCCCAATTTATGGGCTTATGTTGTTGCCCCTAGGAAGAGCAAGAGGTAGGTTGGACTTGGAGATGTAGTGGACCTCTTAGAATGGGCTTGGGTAGCTCAAGAGACGAAGGCCATCAGTAACCAACAAGCATGGCCGACCACATTAATGTGCCCCACCCTAATTAATTTGCAATTTTGACCATGGTTAGAGACAAAAGGAACTTTTTGCCACTTGTCCTACGACTCCCTAACCAACACTTTGTCACCCAATGAGATACTACCTTGCGCTTGTTAACTTGGAGTTAATGATGGCAACTTTTCATTTAATAGCTACACCTACTAGTTAGGTAATAATGAGAGTGAGTGAGAGAGAGAGTCATAAAGCCTTGCAATCAAGGGGGCTCGGAATTTTGCCGTTAGATGTGCGCATAGAGAGAAAGAAGAGAGAAGAGAATGAGAGAATGGGAGGATGAGAGAGTGAAAGAAAAAAGAAGGGGAAGAGAAGATAGGAGGAACTGAAAAGGAATAAGAAGGAGGGAGAAGAAAAGGAAAAGAAAATGAAGAAAAATGGGAGAAAGAGGTAAGGCGGGTTGGGCCAAGGAGGAAGAGGCACCCTCCATGCTTTTCCTTGAGTCATTTTCTTTCCTTTTTCTTGTCTTCAAGTTCTAACCTAGATCCTTTTGTTTCTAAGAGTTTTTCTTAAAAGATTTGAAGAGTTAGCAACAAGAGAGGTAAGAGTTAGTTGCATGCAAGCTTGTTGGGGTTTGTTGTCGTCTTTGACCTTGTTTTGGCACCATTTATGGCCTAAAACTCAACTGCCCTAATGTGTGGCCTTGATCTCCCATTTTTATTGGTTGTCTTGATGACATCCATTACATGATTCATGGTAAATGATGCATTAGTTTGCTTGAAAGCTTGTTGCATGCATGATTTGTGAGGTTTGGAACATGAAAATAAAACTATAAGGCAAGGGGGTCACAACAGTGCCCTAAAAGGAGCTCAAAGTGAAAAGGTGTTATGAGACACATGCATGGGATTTTGCCTTATGGAATGGAAAAATGAAGCCAAAAAGGGCTTTAAAGGTTGTTTTTTACATTTGAATGATGATCTGGACATCATATTATGAAATCAGTTGCATAATGATACATTTAGAGTTGTGAAAAGAGCAAGAAAATGACATGCATGAAATTTTTTACAACTTCCTCAGTACCCGAAATACACTCAGCATGATTTTATTTAAAAATGTGTCATTTGTTCATGGAACCTTCCATAATTGAAGATCATAACCTCTTGGACGTGCCCTAAAACTTTCATAAGGAAAAGAGCAAAAGAAAATGACAGAAATGCCTTTAATAGCCGTTAGGGGCAGATCTGGAATTTTGGGTAATATGAAGGGTAAAAGGATCCGAACAAGGAAACAGGGTTTATGTTTGTGTTAAGTAGTAAGTTAGGACGAGATAGTAAAAATTTGAGCTCAAACCCGAATTTATAAGGGTCTCAAATCACCCAGCCCGTTAAGGTCCAATGTGGGCCCAATCCCCTAAAAAACACAAAATATTTTCCCCAAATAAAAATGAAATATTGCACTGACCCCTTTGGGTCTTACAGGGCCCATTAGGCCAGAGTGATAATAAAAGTAAGAAATAAAAATATTAAAGAATTAATTAATCTAGTTACTAGACATTGAGAGTCATAAAGTCTTGTAAAATATCAAAGGCGTAATACAATTACATTTGATATTCGAAATGTTTTACTAAATTTAGTATACCAATAAAAGCAAGAGAAACATGGAAAGAAATATGAAATTTAAGAATTTCTAATAAACCAATAAAAGAAAAGAATAAAATAGTTAATTGGAGATCATTAATTCTTTTGGAACCTCATGAATAAATGTATCCTATAGTTCCACATATGAGGTGAATTACGAGTTCATGAGTAAGTAATGGATCATGATTAAAAGTTGCATCATCTATGCAAAAATGATTGAGCATCAAGGATTACATTCATGACATGAATCATTGAGTAGACCAAGACTGGGAATTGGAAACAAAACCTGCTCGAGGTACATCTCAAAAGTTTGTGACAGTACCGAGCACATACGAGGAGAGTGCAACCCACTACTACAAGGACTGGGTGGGCTCCCATGGGGCAAATATGTATTTGATAGCATCCTAGTATAGGTGACATCGGACAGTCTCAAGAGGAGAGGAGGGATGCACAACCCAACTCTCAGGGTGAACAGAGCAGGCACCGGGAACACCTCAACCTCAATGAAATAGATGGGAAATAGGTGCACAATATTATTGCATTTGCACATGCATTAGTACTCATCTATATTTCATTTGATGAATTATGAATTTCTTGTCGCATTGCCATGTTCATCACATGTTACTTTGTATGCCATGTCTCCCTAACCTTACTGAGTCCTTAAGACTCACCACGTTTTTTTTATTGTATTTACTTGAGCTTAAATTATTTAACAAAAGATGAAGTTATTTGAGGGACATCAAATTCTTGACCAGGACACTACCCTCTATCGTGGTCTTGTATATCCGAGCTTGGGCCTTGTATTCTTTTGAGATATCGGTAGAGCACACTACCCACTGGTACCTCAAGGATCCACTCATACTTGGACCCGCAAACTTTGGTTTAGTAGATGCACCAGCAGAGCCGGTAATTCTTTACACATCACCACCAGCCCTACAGGTGGAATCTAGTCAGCGGCGATGGGAGAAGGCTTGGTGGATATTACCACCGCTAGCAAGCACGAGTAGTTTAGTTAAATTTTCTTTAATGTTTATAATGGATTTTCTCGGTTATGTACTTTTAAATAGTTTTTCATATATATCATGGATGTATATGCTCAGGGAGCTATAGTGTGCTGATGCTTTTGTAAACTAGTCATTTTGTTGTAGTCCTCGAGAAGGGCATTTTTGGTCACCGTGATATACTTATAAAATTTTGGATTTATTTAAATTATCCTAATTTCCCACTTTTCCTTAATCAACTAAATTATTTGTAAAATAACTCGATCTTGTAAGAACCAATATTAAAAGTTGATTAATTTTGTAATCTCTATGTTTACCCGATATTTTAAGTAAGTTTTTTGCTGGATCTTTCCAAGGGAAAAATAGTCTTTAGTTCATCAAGATTAGTTGTGTGACATAATCCCCACCATGTGTGCATACTATTCCTATAAAGTGAGCCTAGAGAGTCAGTACGAGTACAGGACATGACACACCATTGCTCAATCGAGCACCGAAGCTGAGTACAAGGCGATTGCGAGTGCTACATGCGAACTCCTCTAGATTCAGGCTCTTCTCTGTGAATTAGTGGTCTACCTTTCTTCTCCTCCAGTTCTCTGGTCTTCGGTGCCACTTATCTCACATCCAACCCTATACAGTACACTCGCATAAAACATGTAGCTCTCGACTATCATTTTGTCGATGATAGTGTTGCTCAAAATCTCTTGTTGTTTCCTTTCTCCCAAGCAAGGATCAACTTGTTGATATATTCACAAAACCGCTTTTGGTCTCTCAATTCAATCCAACTTTGATCAAGCTTCTTTGTTCGTCCCTCCTAGCTTGACTGGCGATGAAATATTGAAGCTCACAATTATTCTGTGTCACAAACACCTGTACCGTATATACTGACTCAGCATTACACCTCACCTGCCACGATATAGACTCTAGAATAATCCTTTGTAACAAACTTGTATACATGAGCTGTCGATATCTCCATAAAACTAGGATCCAGATTCTCTGGCTATCGTGCCTACGCTACAACATAAATATTCCTATAATTGTACATGAAATGGTAGAATGAAACAGAGAGAAATATTCTCATATTTTCGATTGTTCATTCATGAAGAGGTTGGAATCCTAGCCATTGGATTCGACACCTAAATGGATTCTCAGAGCTAGAGAAAGAGATGAAGAGGATTGAATCGAAACCTAAGAAAGCAAAACATTACAAGAGGTCAGAGATATGGCTACCTCATAATTTAGGCTACAAAACAAAACTCGTGTAGCGGTGAGAATAGAGAGATTCGAGTAGCGACGGGAGGGAGCATGTGGTAGATGTCAGGAGTTGAGATGAGAGTAGATGAAAAATGGGGTCTTTGGCACTCAATGTGGAGGAGTTTTTTACCTATGATAGTGGGCGGGGAGTCAAAAATAGTCTTTAGCGCAAAATGAATTTTCCTCCCTTCACTTGAAGCTAAAATGAATCTTTAGCGCTAAACGTATTTTATGCTTTAATAATCTGATCTTGTTTGACATATAAATCATTGTTTTTTATTTTTGGGTTAAATACACTTTGCACCCCTTATGTTTGAGGGTGTTGACATATTGCACCCTAATGTTTTATTTTCAAAATAGTGAGCCCATTATGTTATCTCCACCAATGATTTGGACACCGGAGTGAAATTAGACGACAAATTAGATGGTAATCATTTACACGTACCTCTCATGTGACCTCAGTCCCTATTAGATTATCCTAATTTATTAATTAAATTATGGTAATACCCTGACCCTCTGAGTATTATTAATTATCCTAATATATTAATTAAATTATAATAAATAGTATTTACATTACTATTTTCGGATTTAATTATTTTAATAGTTTTAAAATAGAGAAAAATCTCCTAAAAATAGTTTTACATAGCCAAAAATTATGAGAAAAATATCCTCATTCTTATCTTTTTGAGCTCTTTAATTTAATTACATATTTTTCTCATTTCAGTACCTTGAAATTTTTTAAATAATATATGTTATTGTTGGAAAATACTAAATACCCTTATTACATGTTTTTAGCCCTAATTTCTTATAAAACATTATTCTTCTTCAAATGTTTTGTTTGGTTTACATTATTTCCTTAATCGCCAAGCCAATAGGACCTAATCTAGGATTTTCGTGCACCCTATTGATTATTTTTAAGAATTTTTGCAAGAAATAGGATAATTGGGCTTTGGAAACCATGTTTTTATGACTTTGGGCTTGGAATTGCTTGGAAATCTCTTGGAATTGGGCCCCAAACACATCACTCAGCCCAGCCCATCATCCATCCCATGCCACCTCTCCCTTTGACTCACAAAACCGGTCAAAGACCGTAGGATTGCATGTAATGATTCCTAGTGATTAACAATCATTAATACCATGCAAAACTTGTCACCAGTTGAGTTTCTGCCGCCCCCCTTCCCCAATTCAGCTTCAAGCCTTGTCTAGACTCCCTAACCTAATGGTAGACATGATCGTATGGTCTAATTAGCCCCTAGCATAGTTAAACTAACCCTAGGAGACAAACCATGGTCAAGGAGTAGTATAAATAGGAAGCTTTGTGAATGCTTTTCTTCACACAACATATTTGGCCATTATTAGAGAGAGGTAGAGTGAGAGGGAGCTGAAGAAAGAAGAAGGCTAGCCGAATAGTTCTAGGAGGAAGAAAAGGAGAAAATTTTGGAGAAAAGTGGTAAAGGTTGAGGTTCTCTTGAGCTTTGCTATACTTGAAGTTATTATGATTATTTTGATAATAACAGCAAGCTCTATGTAGATTTTATAATCCATAAAGCTCATCAAAGATAAATAAAGTTCAAGAGAGGTAAGGATAGTTTATGTGTTAATGACATTGTTGGTATTTTGATAATTTGAGGTTAGTAATATGCTAGGGAGTGATCTGGAACCTTTGAATATGCTTAACATGAGCTAAGTGTGAACTTATAGTGATTAGATCTAAAAGAATATTGAAGAATAGAGGTTTTTGTGAAACTTAGGTCATAAAGTCCTTTTGACGAATTTTCTTATGCAGCTTGTGTAATTACCTTGCATGGCATGATTTATGTATGATTTACAAGTATTAGAAACATATATGAGAGTTTTCATACAAATATTTACGTGGAAAAAGGAAGACATGGTTAATTAGGTCAAACCTAGTCTAGTTTTGCTTAATTAATGATAACAGTGCACTTGATAAATTATTTCATATATTAAAAGACCACGTCTTTATCTAAAATTTAAATTTATTATACTGGACACCATCAGTAACCTTCAGTTAAAATTTCGAGTCATTTGGAGTTAGGATGAATAAATTATGAATATTTGAATTTATTGACAAAAACTAGGTTCTTGCACTAAAACGGGTGTTTTCTGTAGCTACACGAATTAGACTTTTTTCTATCACTTGGACTGTTTAAATGGGCTGAAATAATTATGAATTTTGATAGGTTATGGGCTTTGTAAGTGGAGCCCAATGATAGGTCCCTATTGGACCTAAAACGCCTAACTTAAGTGGCCATATGTGTTGGGCTTCTTTTTCATTATATTGGGCTGACCGAAGTAACCTTCCATAGCTACTGATTTTTTCAATCAAGAGTTGGGCTTGTCAGAAAGCCCAAGTTAAGTCCTAATTGGACTTGAAATATTAAACTTAGATATTACACTTGTATTTGAATAATGGAATTTTTAACTAAGTCTTTAATTGCTTGCTGATTTGATTAAGGATTTTAGTTTAGCTAAGTATAAGTTTAATGGTATTTATTTTGAAAATAAATGCAAGATATGAATGTGATAAAGTGCCAAGTCTTTTACAAGATTTATAACCAAATTGAAATTTATCATGTGGCATGTTTACATGTGATATGGTAAGTGAGTTTGAAAAATATTACAGCTCGTGATTCATGGTAAGTGACATATTTCAATATGCACCAATGATGTTATGGTTATGACATTTGCACCAATGAAAGTTTTACAGTTTACTGGGTGACGATATCTATCTCTGAGAAGTGCAACCATCACTACCGGGTAATGGATAGCCTCGGGGTAGAAGGCAGATGGGCCTTTTACTCATTGTCGTAGGGCAACAAAATGCCTAGAACTGTCCTAAAGTGTAGGGAAGATTGCGCAGAACCCTACCTCTGGGGGTGAAACAGTGGACATGAAGGGCAAATGATTTTACAGGCACAATGCAATTTTAGAGACATGAGCATGGCATGCATACTACATATAATTATACTGGTATTATCTTTGAATTATGTATTGTTTATCGAGTATGTAGGTACTGTTTATATGTTTGTCATCACATGCCCCTAATTTTCCCTTACTGAGTCCTTAAGACTCACCATATTCCCTTGTCCACATTTATTTCACTTAGACAGATTATGACAGTGTTTGAGTCCTTCATTACCCACGAGCTTCTCACCCATTTACTGATTGTTCATATCCGAGTACTAGTAACTGATGTTCTAGAAGTATCCGTGGACTCCTAGCCCTACCTTATCCCGAAGGATATGCCAGCAGAGTTTCCACTCCAGAACAACCCTGTAGGAGCGAACCGCAGTGGCATAGACTGGATAGACCTCACCGTATCATCTAATGAAGACTCTTATTGAGAAATGCTTGTGTTTTATGTTATCTTTTACTTAGTGTGGCTTGTTTTATGTTTTCTTTTACTTAATGTGGCTTGTCTGTAATTAAGCTTGAACAATAGGGTTAGAGATCCTAATATAGGCTTACCTATGCTAGCCTAGGTTTTGTAAGGACCTAGAGTCCTCCCCTAAACCCCAACCCCAACGGCTTTGTTATTTTTATTTTCTTTTGTATTCTAGAGTATTGTTTTTTTTCTATTTATATCATGGCTTTGCTTGCTTTTTAGTATATTAGTCTATTTTAATTTGACTTCTATTTTCACTATTTTGTCTCTTGCGTTATGTTTACAAGTCTTCCGTCGATTCTCTTTTTTACATAGTAATCTTTATACACCCCAAGGAAAAATACAGTTTTGAGACCCGTAGGATAAGGACTTGTCGTAACCTCGCCTTTTATGCATCTTTGTTACTACAAAGATAGCTTAGAATCTAATACGAACACGAGGGATGTGACAAATACCAGCATATCTCTCTAAAGGCATACGTTTATTGCTTTGGAATCATCATTCTTGAAGTCCTTACCGGCAAATTCTTTTCTCAATATCATAGCAATAGCAAGGGCGGTACGATTACCGTCTAATTTGACGCCTAATTTTACTCTGGGGTGCAAATCGTTGGGGAAATAACTTAATGAGCTCAATGTTTCAAAAATAGAACATTATGGCAAAATGTGTCAACACCCCCAAATATAGGGGGTGCAAAATGTATTTAACCCTTTGTTTTTTCTTCTTATTTAATTGTGAAACAATATTTATATCACAATATATAAGCTATTTCGTTATTACACTATGATTAATGATATACTAAATACATTGAGTCTTTATTTATTTATATATATATATATATACATATATATATATATATGGTTAAATACACTTTGCCCCCTTATCTTTGGAGTCATTTACACTTTGCACCCCGATGTATTATTTTTGAGACATTGGACCCCTTAACTTACACATTTTTTTAATTTGGACCTTGTACCCAAATTGCACGCCAATTTAGATGGATTCTGTTAAAAAGTGGGGTGCAATGTGTAAATCCCTCAAAGATAAGGGAACAATGTGTAAATACCTCAAATATAAGGGGAGCAATGTGTAAAATTTTTAAGTTAAGGGGTCCAATATCTCAAAAATAATAAATCGGAGTGCAAAGTGCAAATGACCCCAAAGATATGGGGCAAAATGTATTTAACCCATATATATACTAAATACTCATTTGACAATAAAGATATACTAAATACATTGAGTCTTTATATATATATATTTTTTAATTAGACAAAAATCATTAATATATACTCATCTGACAATCACGATGAACATCAGAACTAAATTATTAAATGGGTACACTTGTATAACATTGTAGTCACAATACATATATAGTATATAAAATATTTAATCTCAATACGTACAAACATTTAATATTCAATCTAAATATATGACTTACTAAAATGTAGAAGATGTAACTATTGCTATGTGTGCAAACATTTCCGTTTTAGGATTTAGGTGGTAGTGTACGTTAAGACTTATTCGTAAAGTGATAAGATTAAATCAACCAACAAAAATAACCCAAGGACTGATTTGAGTAAATTTGAAACCTAAGGACCATTTTAAAAAATGGTGTAAAACTCAGGGGCCAAAATGGTCATTAACACTAAAAGTGCCGCTATAGATTGTTTTTTAGCGACGTTTATAGTGTCTTTTGGTAGCAGTTTTAGTGACCGCCACTAAAAGACCGCTGTTAGAGGTCAATTTTTTTGTAATGAAACTGATTTATGTGATCAATGAGATTGATTTGCAGAAGACATAAATCAGACAATGCTAAAAATGCATAAATACACTATAAACCGTTCGTGGTCATTAATGAGATTAGGCGTCTCATCTGATAAGACCATAATACATTATCCATGATGATTTGTCTTAAACCATGAGAATAGAGATTCTTAGATAACATGATTGGTGTTATACAATGAGATTGGAAAATTGAACAGGATCACACGAGATATTTATTCCACAAAGTGATATTCCTAGGATTATGGTAACCCAAGAGGAGGGGGTAATACCGCCTACGTCCACCTCTCAAGCTCCTTTACCAAGCCTTGAGGTTTCTCCACTATTCTCCCTCCAACCAAGGGAAATGTTTCCTTACACTCGAGCTTGAGAAAACCTTCTTCAAGCCTCAAGAACGAGTTTGAGAACAAACCTCTCCAAACTCATTCTTTTGATGAACAACTCTCACTAAAAGGAAACAAGATAATCACTCTCTTAGTAGTATATAAGTATGAACAAAAATGTCAACTACAACTCCAATGATGGAGTACATTTTACAATGAGAAATATCTAGCTCTTAGGCTTCACACAATAACAAGGATGTGAAAATGATGATTTATGTGTAAATGATGTTTGAATAAGGATTGAAAGGTTTTTTATCACTCTTTGTCTTTGTAAAATAATTTTGGACGATTGAGTTGTGTTTAAAAGGTGTGTGAATGACTTTATATAGGCCTCATAAGAAAAATAGTCGTTGGGATTTGATCTGTCCAAAATTCACAACGAGCCGGTCGACCGCTACATGAACCGGTCAACCGTTGCAGGTTTACATTACCCAACGGTCATAATGTCAGATGCCAGAAAGACTCTTTTCAAAATTAACCGGTCAACCGCTATATCAAGCGGACGAGTACCGGTTGACCGCTTTACTAGCCGGTCGACCTCCTCAACTTAACCATGATCCGTTTGATTTAAAAACTCGATTTTGATCAACTTAAAATACCCAATTTTAAAGGCTAAATTCTCATAAGTATATAAAAGGTTTGGTATTATATTTGAGATAGTTTGAAGCCATTAAAATGTTTTAAATCTTCAAAACAAGTGGTAAAACAATTCATACAAATTTTGAAGAAATATGCAAGTGTGTGGTTTAAATCCTTGTTAAAGATGAAGTTTTAGAATTACAAAGATTACCCTAGCATCTTGAGTCTTCACTTTAAAAGCACTTCCATTGAATGTGATGTTGCTTGATCGCTTCGTGCTCATTTTGGATCTGATTTGCTTTACATCTCAATTACTTCTATTGTTATCATCAAAACATTGATTGTGACTAAAAACCAACAATCTCCCACTTTTTGATGATTACAATAAATTAATTGATCTTCCTCTTGTCAATCTTGTCTCCCCCTATCTTTTGTACTTTGATGTGGGGTTTTGGACATTTTAATACTTCATGGACACAGGTACTGATCTAGAACAACTATCAAGTGAACAAGGAATTGAAAAATTATACTCTCCACCTTTGATTTATTAATCATTGACATGACTTTTCTACAATATGACTCAACATTATCCATGTAATATCTTATGTCACAACATATTACCCAATAAATAAATATAGACATGTTGCATCTAGATAAATAATTATCTAGACAAATAATTTTTATGGCATATTTCTTACACTTTCTACTTTGACACAGTAGTAAACTTGCCATTACTTTTAATGCATGCCTTTCCTTCAGTGATCCAAAATATTTTCCACTTCAAACTCAATCTTAGGAGTTGTGTGCTTTGGCTTCTATCCTAAGATGGCTAAACCAAGGCTCGAGCAAACACTTTGGTAGACCTTAAGCCTTTCAAGTAGCTTTAGTTTGTAAGCTACATTTCCTACTCGCTTGACCACCTCCAGTAGGCCATCATATTTGGACATTAACCCTTTAAGGGTTGACCTCCGCAAAGTCCTTATAATTTGTTGAAGCAGTTTCAATACCACATTATCTCCTACACTGAACTTTCATGTAAAAAGTATGCTATAAAAATTATTATTCTAGATAATTTTTATTTAAATACCACATGTTTATATTTATTATATTAGGTAATATATTGTGACAATAAGATGTTACACGGTTATTATTAAGTGACATTGTAGAAAAGTCATGCCGATAATTAATAAATCAAAAGCGGAGAGTATGACTTTTCAGTTCCTTGTACACTTAATATTTGTTCTAGACCAAGGTACATAATTATATACAATAGGTCAGTAAATAGGATAATGTACTCAGTCATCGAGGTGGTGACCTTAAGCAAACGAGTAAGTTGTTGGCTTTTGTCCACAATCGAGATTTTGATGATTTCAATAAATAGATCAAGTTTATAAAATGAACATCTTCAAAGATAAAGACGAGTTGATAAAAGAGCCAAAGACTTGAAAAAAGAAGAACAAGAAGATGCGAGGATCTCAAAGTGAAGTTTCAATACCTTAGGTTATAATCCTTGTAACTCTTTGTTTCACTTTTGACAAAGATTGTGAATCATACTTGCATATCTTTCAAAACATGCATAAATCGTTTTACCTTTTGTTTGAAAGATTAAAATGTTTTTAAAGGTTTCAAAACACCCCATATGTACTCCAAAACCTTTTTATATCGTTATGGGAAGTAAACCTTTAAAATTGGGTGTTTAAAAGTGGTAAAAAAATGGTTTTAAATGAACTGGTCTATGAAAATGAATTGTAGCGGTCGATCGGCTGTAGCGGATGATGAAAATGATTTATAGCAGTCGGCCAGGCGCGTAGGAAAAAAATTTGACAACATTCAAATTTTATGATTGTTGGACAACGGCTAGTTGAAGTGGTCGACCGATACAACGGTAAAATTGTCAAATCGACCCTTAACGGCTATAAACGACTAGTTTTCATATTTGGCCTATAAATACATCTTCATTTCATCTAAAATGAGAACCAACGACCACATATCATTTCTACTACATGAGAAATATTATAAACCTTCATATTCTATATTTCTCATATCATTCACACAAAACACGTTTTCATATCCTTGTCTTTGTGTGAATAAAAAGATAGAGTTTTCCAGTTTTATATCTACTATTTGAGAGAGTCTTGTTCCTCAATCTAACTATCAAAATAGGTGTTTTCTTTAGTGGGGTTGTTCACTAAAGAATAAGCTTTGAGAGTGTATATCTCAAGCATGGTGAAGTTGTGAGTGATGAGCTAGAAAAACCACTTGGGTGGGTTTGAGTGTTGAGCCCGGGAGAAAACACTTATACGGTTCTCTAGCACCCGGAAGCTAGTGTGTAAAACTATTGGAGAATAGTGGAAAACCTCAAGGCTCGGTGAAGGAGGTTGAGGGGTGGATGTAGGCGGGTTTGTCGAACCACCTAAAAATCGAGTGTGTGTTTCTCTTATCCCTACTCTTTACTTTCAACACATACTTACTCTTATTGCATATTATACTTGTTCTAAAGTAGTATCTACTAGCAAACATGTCTGTGGGAGTCAATATCGAAAAGTTTTAGAAAACCAATTCACCCCCTCTTGAGTTGCCTTATTCCTAAAAACTAGGACTCACATAGGTGTACTTTAAGAGTACATGCACTGAACGAGATCTAATATGGATACCTTCTAGAAGTGATAATTGATGTTGAGAAGGTATTCAAGACAATTTATTTATGATATCCTTAGACTCGAGAGGTTTGTGCAGATTTTTCTTGTGCATGATGAATGAGTCTATATAAATGTTCAATAAGGAATCCACCAGTCTATTTGTGAGATAGTATGTTCAAGTATATTTATATAGGGTTGAACTCGAGAAAAAGAAATTTATGGCCAGAGGAATTTTGTGAAAATGTTTTTCAAAATTAATATAGGATATATATGTATGTGTGAAATTGTTTTGGAAACAATTTGAGAGTCCAACGAGTTACAGATTATAAAATTAAGAATTATATGAGCTAGAGATTTTATGAATGATAATATTCATGTCCTATTAGCTCATGTGAAATATAGTATGATGAAAGGATAAATATACAATTATAATTGATGGCAAAAGGTATTTCACAAATCAATATCAAATTCTCGGGAGTGAATTGTAATATGTTGATGGACATGATTACAATGAGTAGAAGCCTAAAATTCGGAATAAAAGAATATAAGGGAGTTAATGGAAAAAGAGTTTTTCCATGTGATCCTACGACCGAGATTTGAGATCTCTAACGATCCAACGCACTATCCCCGACTAGGATTTTCATATATAGGGATATCTATGAGATAGTCTACCCTAATTGTTAGTTTCAGAGTTAGCCATCAGAACTCAGAAAATCCTACGACAGTTGTGAGCGTGTAGAGGAAGGAGACATAACACTTGGGCTGCTATTGTGGAATTCTTGAGAATGAGAGATCGACAAGAACGTAAAGATTATTAAATAATTCTTGGAATCAATAAAAAGAATTGGTAAGTTAATTTTCCGCAGTTGTAACTTTCACAAGGATCATCTCCTTTCATCAACAAATTTCTTCATCCTTTGTTAAGCCTTAGCCAAAGTTGTCTTATGCTTCTTGCATTCACCTGGCTAGGGCAAAGTGGTAGGCAATTGAGAACTTACGTACCCTCGGTCTTTTATGACGTTGTCTCATCAGGGTCTGCAACCCTATATAAATACGGTGTAATGGCTAAGCCCTACGTACTCATTAGTATTTACGGTGTAATATCTCCAGGTGCATAGGGATTAGCCACATTGCCACCACACCCGAGAGAGAGAGAGAGAGAGGTTTGGGGCGATGGAAAATGGCGGCTAGGGTCTGAATTTTGAGAGAAAGGGGTGAAGGGTGAACTGTGAACATGTGAAGATTGAAGAAGGGGGTGAGGGAAGACGACGTCGTCTCCATCCCCCCACTTAATATAAAAAAATAAAAAATAGGCGAAATCCCCTTTATACCCTCGGTTAGGTTCGACTCACGGTTCTGGGATTTTGGGAACCGACAGCCGAACCGGGCTAGGCCCAAACCGCTCGCCCCATTCGGTTTTGGGCCGGTTTGGGTCGGCCGTTCGGTTCCGACCCAAACGTGTTCACCCCTGAGAACTACTACCTGCTCTTGCATATAATTTAAGCCCTTGGATTTATTGGCACTCTTCCTACTAGAGATTGTGATCAAGGAACTTGAAAATTTTATATCCCTCATGGACCCTCCGGTCTAGCCTTATACCATTTTATTCTCTGTTCTAACAAAACATTTATTTTTATATTAAATTTGGGGTTAATTTTAACAACGCGTTCCTATAGTTTAAGCTAATTATGATAAATTCGTCACTAGGGTTTAAATTTTAACAAATTCACCCTATGATTAAATAATTGTGACATACTTGTCTTTTCGTTAGTCATCCATTAACAACAATGATGGAATTTGATGACCTTGCGAAATATGAACACATCACACCTAATAAAAAATTGACATGCAGAAAGCTTCAACATCATTTAATATAATATAAAATGAAAAATAAAAACATTACAAAAATATAAAACAGAAAAAACTAAAAAAATAGGTTCATTTAATAAAAATATAAAAAAATTAATGTACAAAATCAGTATTTTTTTAAAAAAATTAGAATATTCAGAAAAATTATAAGAAAAATAAAAAAGAATTGGGGACATTGAATAAAATAAAAAACAAAATGATAAAATCAAAACAATTTATATAATAAAATATACTCAAGAAAATATAATAAAATCATCAAAAAGATTTAGAAAATATCTAAACAATAGGAAAAAAAAATTGGGGATACCCTGCCATAGCCGCCCTGCGAGGTTGAGTCCAAATCTGGGCTCCCCCGATGAGTCACAGAGTGGCTCGCTTTGGGTGGCTTTAAGCTACATGCACGAAGGGGTTGACTACGGTAGCGTTTGTTTCCTCGATATTTCGGGGTATGAAAATTTGGAGAAAAACAAACACACTTAAACATTTATAACATCTACAAATATACACTCCATACTTTTCATAAACTTCAATAGATTTCAAAATCTAAAAGATTCTTAAATTTTTAAGAATATTTCCTAAAATTTTAGAAAACAAATGACACCCTAATGCCACCCTCGAAGGGGTGGTTTGCAGCTTCGAGGGTGGCTTGCAGCAACTTCCCAGGGAGCCTAGATGTAGCTCAAGCCCGCAGGATGGCCCCCGCGTGGTTGTCCCTAACTGTTTAAAATTCTGTTTACAATTTTGAAAATTTTTTATGTCTTTAAATACCTTTATATAGTTTCATTCATTTTCTAATTTTTTTTATAGTTTTTATTTTTTGTTTATGGGTTTTATATTGTCTATAAAATCTTGTTAAGTTGCTCTTTAATTTTTTACAATTATTTTGTGATTTTCATAAATTAAATTTTTTTAATCTCTTTTATGTTCCCAAACTTTTTAAAATTTTCTAAAATTTAATGTAAATATTTGAATTTAATTTTTTTGAATCTTTCTAATTTTTTATAAATGACTGAGTTAGTTGGTCTGGCAATACCTCGTTTGACGAAGTCATATTCCATCCATCTGTCTCCATGTCAATAAGGTTATGTTTGTGTTGTAAAATTTTTGGTATTGGGTTTAGTATTGATATTGAGTTTAGTGAAAAAGTAAAGAGAGGTAATTTTTATATTTTTTGTAATTTTTGTAATTTTTTGTAATTTTTTATATTTTTTATGGGAGAGAGATTATATTGTAGTATTTTATTGGGAGTTGGTGAAATATTTTGTCAATATTTGGTGCAAACGCAACCTAAGTTGAAATCACCCTTTTCAATAAATCATCCATTATTTATACTATACGGCTTGGTTGCCGTCCTTATCCACCTGCTACCGGCGTTCATAAAAGCACTCTTGGTGGTGTTTGTTTGTGGAAATATTAGAGTTTTGGAAATTTTGGGTATGAGAGTTTGTGAAAAAGTATAGTATTTTATAAAAAGTGAGGAGAGAAAATTTAATTGAATATTATAATATTATTTTATAATTTAATGAGGAGAGAGATTATTTTATGATTGTTTAGAAATATAGAGGGGTGAAAATTTTGAAAAAAAAACTCCCCATTTGGCCTAAGGCTTTTCGGTCCCAGTTGAATGAAGTTAGAAATAATTTTTTTTTTTTGCTGAATAGAAAGAATTAATTTTCTATTTAAATTGCTTGTATTTTGAAGAGAATAATGATTCTGAATATATTTTCGGACCGCATGAGTTTTTACTAAAACCCTCCGCCCAAACTCCAAACCGTCAAATACACCCCTTCCGATTACCCCGAGGCCAAAACTTTGGGTTCGAAGGATATGGGATGCGCCTGTCAATTCACAATTTAGACCTGGCCAAAACTGTCATACTAAAAAGAGAGTTTTTGGGATGCGTGACATAACCCATTCGGGGGCGTGAGGTTCGGGGCCAGCGAGTACGGACGGAGTAACGGACCAATCCTCTCTGATAAATCTGAGCCGTCCGTCAGCATGGCATCCCCTTGATCGACCGAACATGATCCGTCAAACATAGGAGATTCTCGTCCAGCACAGCCATTTTGGAGTCAAAAGGAGGGACAAAAAAGTGTGGGGCTCTCAGTCGTGCCGCTGATATCACGAATACCCAAGAGTGACAGCATAGAGAGAGCGGCCGATGACGACAGTGAGTGAGCTCTCTATAAACTCTCGTGGGTTTCTTTCATTTTCTCTGAACTGTTTTCTTCAACTCTCAGGTACTATGTGTTGGCTTAAGCCCTTTGTTGTGGGCTGCGCACTCAACCCCTTTGTTCGTTTCTAGTACCCAAATTGGGTCTCTGAAAGTGTTTCTGTTGTTTTCGGAGAGTTTTTCTTTCCCGTATTTTCTGGTTCAATATCTGTAATGCTGCATTTGTTTAGGCTTTGATGGGTTCGAGTATATAAGTTATTGCATGTGTCGTCTCGATCTGTGACTGTTTTATCTTTTTCTGTTTTGGTGCTGCCGGAATCTCCCTGCTTTGTTTCTCTCTTTTAAAGTATTGACGTTTTTTTTAAAAAAATTACTCATTTTTAGGCTATGAAGTGTCTTTGTTTTTTTTTTTGGTTAAGCCCCGGGTTTTCAGCCCTATTGGGCAATGCATGTCTTTCATGCTTTTTCATTGTTCTCTGTCTCTCAATGGAATTATTTTTTTTTTTGTGGTTTTTGAGCTTGGTTATGGCAATGCGGTTGTGCGTTCCTCCTTCAGGACAATTTATTAGGCTACTCATCGTTCTAAAGTTCGATCTGTCCTTATTTGCTCTCTTTTGTTTGCAGCGTTACAGGAATCTCCCAGACTTGCTGTTTTAGCAGCCATTTGTGGAGCTCTTAGGTACTTTGCGCCAAGAGCGTATCTTATTCTTGATTGCATGCCTGGTTTGAGTTCATGCGGTTCTAAAAACTACTTGTTGAGTGTGTTCTCTTTTTGAAATAAATACTGAAGCGTGTTACTGAAATTTTTGCAAAGTCTGGAACTGGTTGTGCATTTTAAATTACTTCTTATTCGGGAATTGTTTGTTTTCTGTCGTGAATATTGTTCTGTGTAATAGTTTATTTTTATTTCAGAGTTGCGAGTGTTTTCTTACATTGTGACTTCTGCCCAATTTTTTGGATATGTTGGTTCGTGAGAGATTTCTTCAATTTTTGAGTTTCTGTTGCCTGTTCAGGAGAGTGCGGCCCTCGTAATACGGTAGTAGCACACATCAAGTCACTGTCTGTTTTTGCGTAAATATTTTTCCCAAAACAGACCTCTAAAATTGTGTTTTGGCTTCTGTTCTTGTTCTTTAGGTTGGGAAGTAAATGGCATTTCACTTGGTCATCCGGATGTTTAGAGGGTTTTTCTTTCTTTTCTGGTTTCAAGCCTTTAAAAGTTTGCTTATTCACTGGATTGGTTTGTGGTCTACAAGCTCTGCTCTTTTACTTTTGGGATCTGCACTTGTTGTTTATGACTCATTTTCTTGCTGTGTGGTTACTCCTATTTGTAAGATTTTTTGGTTTTTGTTTTTTTTGTTTTAATCAGAGGTTTCTTTTGTTGTATATCATTAATGTGATGTTTGGTAAGCAAAAATTTTAAGAATTTTGAGTTTGTAGGAGAATTTTTTAATTTGACTTTTTATGGGGTTTGTAAAAAGTTGGTGAAAAAGTTGGACAATGTTTGATTGTACATTGATTTTTATTGGAGTTTTTTAAAAAGTAAGGAGAAAGAAGATTTGATGGATTTTTTTTAAAGAAAAAGTAATTGAGTTTGTAAAAAGTAACGAGAGAGAATATTTGACTTAAGTTGGTGTGAAAAGTTGTTGGAATTTGTATGAAACTTTGATGTTTGGTTGTAAAAATTTTGAGTTTTTGAAATTTTCTTAAAAAAATTTAAAATATTTCGTAACCGAACATCATTTTATGTTAGAAGTTCTGAAACCAAAGCAGTTCAATGAACCTGATTCTGGGTATTCAGCTCTCATTTTTTTTGTAATTTTAGTTACTGTTTGTTTTGTCATTTTTCGGCTCTCGTCTTTTGAATTATTTTATTTTCTCGTACTTGTATGGAGGATATATTGTTAGTACTCTTCATCACACATATTTCAAAGTTCTGACCAGCTACTGATGCAGATACTGAGTATCATAACCTACAAAAGGTACTATAATTTTCCACCTCATACATTACCTCATCAGTCAGAAAAGCCAGCAAAAGTACACAAGCAAAGAAGAAAATAGGAGCTTAGAGTTCTAGGATGTAACATGTCACGCCCCGAACGGCATCCCGCAGGAATCGTGACAGCCGCGAGCTATTCTCCGAATAGCTCCAGCGTTCTTACTTACTTACTTACTTACGTGCTTACGGCGGAAACATACAAGATCGCGAGGGATTCGAGCTAAATCTTACATAATCAGGGTTCTCATTAAGTTTTCATACAAAACATATATAATATTTTAGAATTCAACTAGTGACGGATCTCACGATCAGGTCACCATAAATCAAAATAAGAATAACATCTGGGTCCTTCTAAGTCAGGTAGTCCTCCTGACTCTCTTCACCTGTGGCATTTGGAATGACACAATTTTTAAAAACGTGAGTCAAAAAAACTCAGTAAGGGAAAGACATAACTTTGAAACATGCTCTTGACTTATGCTTGCTTAATCATGAAAGAAGAGAACTTGATAAGTGATGCACATGCATGTCATGGATATGCACATGCTCTTGCTTAAATTCGGCCCCAGACCCTTGAAAATTACTTATTCATACTTGTGCCACTCTTGGCCTTTCACAACCATTTCATCTCTTTTACTTGTGAGCTCACTCCATTTAACCCCTGAAGTCAGGGTTGTGCGTTCACTTTGGAACTGTCCCCGAATTCCCTTGGAGACCTTACATGCGGTCAGCTAGTGCACCTTCTCTCATTTGTCCTTCAGTGGCTAGACATGACCCTTGGAGGCACCACACCTTCTCAATGTCTTTCAGTGTGGTTTGCACAGCCTCGTGGATTCACCCATCCTTCTCACATTTGTCCTTCGGTATGGGAGTCCATCTTGATGGTACGGTACCGACCAGTGCCCCTTAAAACTTCTCGTAGTCTTTCCATAAAATCATTGCATAAACATTCTCTTTAGAAAAATTCATGCAATGCACATGTCATGTCATGCTTGATCAAAATCTCATGCTTGTTCATGAAACGATGCAGTGTGTCATTCCAGATTTTGAAAAGAAACACTTACTGTCCACTTACAGTATCCACTTACTCTTGGTCTTCCTTGGTAGTGTATAAAACACGTAGATCGCCTACAAGCGATTCAAATATTTCTTAGACTTTAAGAAATAGCACGTAATTATTAAATATATATATATATATATATATATATATATATATATATATCACTGAAATTCTTTTAATCATTTAAAGTATTTTATTTACTCTTCTAATAATATCTAAACTTAGGTTATTTAATTATTAAACCATATTACAAAATATTTATATATCTATTCCCGATTAGGGTTTTAATCAATTAATAGATTAGGGTTAAATCCAAGTCTCCCATTATTTAATGTACTTAATAAAATCTTCACAAGTGTAATTCACTTAATAAATTCGGCCAAGACCTATTTATTCTAATTAAATCTTAGTACATGCTTTCAACACAAGGTTTTGCTAATTCCTTATAACCCTAACTTCTAAGCCTTAATATCCTTTAATCCGATTAGCCAATCCTAATCTCATTTATCCATCCTGATCCATTATATTCCATTTATCACAAACTAGCAATTAGGGTCTCTACACACTAGGCATTCGGCCAACACCAAGTTCTATGTGTTCTTAGTCAAATTTATCTCCAATGGTGACCCCTTCCTCCATTCAATAGATTCACAACTTAGGAACTAAAAATCAAAACACAAACACAAGTTATCACTAGTAGCAATATTCGGCCAACCCAAAATATCACAACACTACTAGGTTTTCTTCGGTTGTTTTCCTTTGCATGCATTCTTTACACTTAGCAATCATCTACCATGCATTAGGTCATAAATCTTGTACATAACATGGCCAATGTCCAGATCTAAGCATATACAAACCACTCATGAAAACCTAAGGCATACATGGTTCGGCTATACATCAAAATCTCACATTTTTCATGCTAAAATCCCTATCATGCACACATTGACTTCTACAACCCATCTTTGCATACATTTTCACCATACTCCCTTCATTCATGTTCAATAAGCCCAGATCTGCACTCTATACACACTACTATCCATAGATCTAGGGAAAATAATTAATTTGCAACCAACCAACACAACAAGACCTAGATCTAACTTCCTTTAACATGCATTGTTCTCCATTTGCATTTTTCTTCACATTAAATCTTATATCTAAAGCATGTATGTCCAGATCTAACAACCATGATCAAAATCCAACCAAAATAAAACATAAAAGCCCAAGATCCCAATACATGAAGGATTCGGCTAGCATGGGAAATGTGAGATCCAAATTTTTACCTTGTTGCTCCTTCTCCTTTCTCTTTGTTCCTTTGCAAGCTTCTCCTCTCTTTCACCTACTAAACAACCTAAGGTTCTTAATCATCAAGATCTCATCATATCCATGCATGAAACAACTCAAACCCTAAGATCTATGCACAAGAGAGTTCGGCCATCAAGAGAGTTTTTACCTTAGTGCTCCTTTGTTCCTTTTCTCTCTTTCCTTTGCACAATACCTCTTTCACTTCACTTTCTTCTTCTCCTTTCTTCTTCTTCCTTGTCCTCCTTCTTCCCTTTACACAAATCCCCTTGACAGCAGCTCAAACCTCAGCCTTTTGGGTCCAAGAGTTTCGGTTCTCCCTTGATTCTCTCTTCTTCTCCCTTTCTCTCTTAGTTTCGGTTCTACTCTCTATGCTTGTGTTTCTCTCATTTGGCCTTGTGTTGGTCGACTAAGGTGGCATAAATGAACACAATTGAAGGGGGGGAAAAAGGTGATAGGCGTGTATGTCATTGGCATGCACCTAGCCATGATATTCGCCCATGACATCATTTCCTCTTCCATGTCATTTTTCAGCTTTTTCATTTCTTGTCTCCCTCTTGTCTCCATTGCCTTTCTAGTATAACTCTTCCCACCACACAATTCAACTCCTCTTGTCTTTCACGTGTGCCTTCCCCCCACCACATAAATCCAACTTTTATTTAGAGACTTGTTCCACCAATTAGTTCATTTGGTTGAATTCTAACTACCTAGTTTACTTATCCTAATCTAGTTGCTTAGGAAACTTAAGTAAGATTTGTTCCATTAATCTAACTTTCTAAATCTAATTTGCATGGCCCATTGGGCAGTCCATTAAGCCCTTGATTCAAGGCCCATCATCATATCCTAAAGCCCAATTCATAAGCCTAAGGGCTTAGGCCTAATGTCCAACTTCCTTAAGGCCCAATAGCACCAGTACAAGGCCCATTGCCATGGGCTCCATGGCAACCCAATATCATGCTTTCCAAAGCCCATCTCCATGCTTATTTTGGCAGCCCATTAGCATGCCATTATAAGCCCAATGTACACCAAATGTTATAAGCCTCATGGTAGCCCAACATCACACTTCAAGGGCCCATCATCACATGTAATTGGGCAGCCCATATGACACAACTTCAAGGCCCAATTTCATCCAATAACCGGCCATAAATGGGTAGCCCAATATCAGCCCATTATTGAGGTTTCTAAGCCCAACATGCAAGTCTTAATACTCCAAAATCATTCATAAGAAAATCCTTCAAAAATTAAAATCAAGAATATTGAAGGAAAATATACAATAAATCTAGCAACATGAAGTTGGTTACTATAAAAATTTAAATTTCATCCATAGCATTTAAATCATAACATCACATTTTAGAAATTCAAAATAATTACACATACATTTTCTTAACATAAAATCATGCCTTGGCCAAGCAAGGTTTCTTTTAATACAGAATAGGCCATGAAATCCTTCATCTAGTAATGAAGTAGACACGGGTTTCTTCGGGGTCTTACATAACACCTAATAGAGCATCAGACCCATTTGAAGGATAAATCCAGGATACCCAATGTTCACTAGAATCATAGCTTTAGGAAATTTAGAATTTGGTAACAGAACTTTGAAATATGTGTGATGAAGAGTACTAACAATATATCCTCCATACAAGTAAGAGAAAATAAAATAATTCAAAAGACGAGAGCCGAAAAATGACAAAACAAACAGTAACTAAAATTACAAAAAAATGAGAGCTGAATACCCAGAATCAGGTTCATTGAACTGCTTTGGTTTCAGAACTTCTAACATAAAATGATGTTCGGTTACGAAATATTTTAAATTTTTTTAAGAAAATTTCAAAAACTCAAAATTTTTACAACCAAACATCAAAGTTTCATACAAATTCCAACAACTTTTCACACCAACTTAAGTCAAATATTCTCTCTCGTTACTTTTTACAAACTCAATTACTTTTTCTTTAAAAAAAATCCATCAAATCTTCTTTCTCCTTACTTTTTAAAAAACTCCAATAAAAATCAATGTACAATCAAACATTGTCCAACTTTTTCACCAACTTTTTACAAACCCCATAAAAAGTCAAATTAAAAAATTCTCCTACAAACTCAAAATTCTTAAAATTTTTGCTTACCAAACATCACATTAATGATATACAACAAAAGAAACCTCTGATTAAAAAAAACAAAAACCAAAAAATCTTACAAATAGGAGTAACCACACAGCAAGAAAATGAGTCATAAACAACAAGTGCAGATCCCAAAAGTAAAAGAGCAAAGCTTGTAGACCACAAACCAATCCAGTGAATAAGCAAACTTTTAAACGCTTGAAACCAGAAAAGAAAGAAAAACCTTCTAAACATCCAGATGACCAAGTGAAATGCCATTTACTTCCCAACCTAAAGAACAAGAACAGAAGTCAAAACACAATTTTTAGAGATCTGTTTTGGGAAAAATATTTACGCAAAAACAGACAGTGACTTGATGTGTGCTACTACCGTATTACGAGGGCCGCACTCTCCTGAACAGGCAACAGAAACTCAAAAATTGAAGAAATCTCTCACGAACCAACATATCCAAAAAATTGGGCAGAAGTCACAATGTAAGAAAACACTCGCAACTCCGAAATAAAAATAAACTATTACACAGAACAATATTCACGACAGAAAACAAACAATTCCCGAATAAGAAGTAATTTAAAATGCACAACCAGTTCCAGACTTTGCAAAAATTTCAGTAACACGCTTCAGTATTTATTTCAAAAAGAGAACACACTCAACAAGTAGTTTTTAGAACCCACATGAACTCAAACCAGGCATGCAATCAAGAATAAGATACGCTCTTGGCGCAAAGTACCTAAGAGCTCCACAAATGGCTGCTAAAACAGCAAGTCTGGGAGATTCCCGTAACGCTGCAAACAAAAGAGAGCAAATAAGGACAGATCGAACCTTAGAACGATGAGTAGCCTAATAAATTGTCCTGAAGGAGGAACGCACAATAGCATTGCCGTAACCAAGCTCAAAAACCACAAAAAAAAATAATTTCATTGAGAGACAGAGAACAATGAAAAAGCATGAAAGACATGCATTGCCCAATAGGGCTGAAAACCCGGGGCTTAACAAAAAAAAAAAACAAAGACACTTCATAGCCTAAAAATGAGTAATTTTTTAAAAAAAAACGTCAATACTTTAAAAGAGAGAAACAAAGCAGGGAGATTCCGGCAGCACCAAAACAGAAAAAGAGAAAACAGTCACAGATCGAGACGACACATGCAATAACTTATATACTCGAACCCAACAAAGCCTAAACAAATGCAGCATTAGAGATATTGAACCAGAAAATACGGGAAAGAAAAACTCTCGGAAAACAACAGAAACACTTTCAGAGACCCAATTTGGGTACTAGAAATAAACAAAGGGGTTGAGTGCGCAGCCCACAACAAAGGGCTTAAGCCAACACACAGTACCTGAGAGTTGAAGAAAGCAGTTCAGAGAAAATGAAAGAAACCCATAAAACGAGAGTTTACAGAGAGCTCACTCACTGTCGTCAACGGTCGCTCTCTCTATGCTGTCACTCGTGGGTATTCATGATATCAGCGGCACGACTGAGAGCCCCACACTTTTTTGTCCCTCCTTTTGACTCCAAAATGGCTGTGCTGGACGAGAATCTCCTATGTTTGACGGATCATGTTCGGTCGATCAAGGGGATGCCATGCTGACGGACGGCTCAGATTTATCAGAGAGGATTGGTCCGTTACTCCGTCCGTACTCGCTGGCCCCGAACCTCACGCCCCCGAATGGGTTATGTCACGCATCCCAAAAACTCTCTTTTTAGTATGACAGTTTTGGCCACGTCTAAATTGTGAATTGACGGGCGCATCCCATATCCTTCGAACCCAAAGTTTTGGTCGCGGGGTAATCGGAAGGGGTGTATTTGACGGTTTGGAGTTTGGGCGGAGGGTTTTAGTAAAAACTCATGCGGTCCGAAAATATATTCAGAATCATTATTCTCTTCAAAATACAAGCAATTTAAATAGCAAATTAATTCTTTCTATTCAGCAAAAAAAAATTATTTCTAACTTCATTCAACTGGGACCGAAAAGCCTTAGGCCAAATGGGGAGTTTGTTTTTCAAAATTTTCACCCCTCTATATTTCTAAACAATCATAAAATAATATCTCTCTCCTCATTAAATTATAAAATAATATTATAATATTCAATTAAATCTTATCTCCTCACTTTTTATAAAATACTATACTTTTTCACAAACTCTCATACCCAAAATTTCCAAAACTCTAATATTTCCACAAACAAACACAACCAAGAGTGCTTTTATGAACGCCGGTAGCAAGTGGATAAGGACGGCAACCAAGCCGTATAGTATAAATAATGGATGATTTATTGAAAAGGGTGATTTCAACTTAGGTTGCGTTTGCACCAAATATTGACAAAATATTTCACCAACTCCCAATAAAATACTACAATATAATCTCTCTCCCATAAAAAATATAAAAAATTACAAAAAATTACAAAAATTACAAAAAATATAAAAATTACCTCTCTTTACTTTTTCACTAAACTCAATATCAATACTAAACCCAATACCAAAAATTTTACAACACAAACATAACCTTATTGACATGGAGACAGATGGATGGAATATGACTTCATCAAACGAGGTATTGCCAGACCAACTAACTCAGTCATTTATAAAAAATTAGAAAAATTCAAAAAATTAAAATCAAATATTTACATTAAATTTTAGAAAATTTTAAAAAGTTTGGGAACATAAAAGAGATTAAAAAAATTTAATTTATGAAAATCACAAAATAATTGTAAAAAATTAAAGAGCAACTTAACAAGATTTTATAGACAATATAAAACCCATAAACAAAAAATAAAAACTATAAAAAAAATTAGAAAATGAATGAAACTATATAAAGGTATTTAAAGACATAAAAAATTCTCAAAATTGTAAACAGAATTTTAAACAGTTAGGGACAACCACGCGGGGGCCATCCTGCGGGCTTGAGCTACATCTAGGCTCCCTGGGAAGTTGCTGCAAGCCACCCTCGAAGCTGCAAACCACCCCTTCGAGGGTGGCATTAGGGTGTCATTTGTTTTCTAAAATTTTAGGAAATATTCTTAAAAATTTAAGAATCTTTTAGATTTTGAAATCTATTGAAGTTTATGAAAAGTATGGAGTGTATATTTGTAGATGTTATAAATGTTTAAGTGTGTTTGTTTTTCTCAAAATTTTCATACCCCGAAATATCAAGGAAACAAACGCTACCGTAGTCAACCCCTTCGTGCATGTAGCTTAAAGCCACCCAAAGCGAGCCACTCTGTGACTCATCGGGGGAGCCCAGATTTGGACTCAACCTCGCAGGGCGGCTATGGCAGGGTATCCCCAATTTTTTTTTCCTATTGTTTAGATATTTTCTAAATCTTTTTGATGATTTTATTATATTTTCTTGAGTATATTTTATTATATAAATTGTTTTGATTTTATCATTTTGTTTTTTATTTTATTCAATGTCCCCAATTCTTTTTTATTTTTCTTATAATTTTTCTGAATATTCTAATTTTTTTAAAAAAATACTGATTTTGTACATTAATTTTTTTATATTTTTATTAAATGAACCTATTTTTTTAGTTTTTTCTGTTTTATATTTTTGTAATGTTTTTATTTTTCATTTTATATTATATTAAATGAAGTTGAAGCTTTCTGCATGTCAATTTTTTATTAGGTGTGATGTGTTCATATTTCGCAAGGTCATCAAATTCCATCATTGTTGTTAATGGATGACTAACGAAAAGACAAGTATGTCACAATTATTTAATCATAGGGTGAATTTGTTAAAATTTAAACCCTAGTGACGAATTTATCATAATTAGCTTAAACTATAGGAACGCGTTGTTAAAATTAACCCCAAATTTAATATAAAAATAAATATTTTGTTAGAACAGAGAATAAAATGGTATAAGGCTAGACCGGAGGGTCCATGAGGGATATAAAATTTTCAAGTTCCTTGATCACAATCTCTAGTAGGAAGAGTGCCAATAAATCCAAGGGCTTAAATTATATGCAAGAGCAGGTAGTAGTTCTCAGGGGTGAACACGTTTGGGTCGGAACCGAACGGGCCGACCCAAACCGGCCCAAAACCGAATGGGGCGAGCGGTTTGGGCCTAGCCCGGTTCGGCTGTCGGTTCCCAAAATCCCAGAACCGTGAGTCGAACCTAACCGAGGGTATAAAGGGGATTTCGCCTATTTTTTATTTTTTATATTAAGTGGGGGGATGGAGACGACGTCGTCTTCCCTCACCCCCTTCTTCAATCTTCACATGTTCACAGTTCACCCTTCACCCCTTTCTCTCAAAATTCAGACCCTAGCCGCCATTTTCAATCGCCCCAAACCTCTCTCTCTCTCTCTCTCGGGTGTGGTGGCAATGTGGCTAATCCCTATGCACCTGGAGATATTACACCGTAAATACTAATGAGTACGTAGGGCTTAGCCATTACACCGTATTTATATAGGGTTGCAGACCCTGATGAGATAACTTCATAAAAGACCGAGGGTACGTAAGTTCTCAATTGCCTACCACTTTGCCCTAGCCAGGTGAATGCAAGAAGCATAAGACAACTTTGGCTAAGGCTTAACAAAGGATGAAGAAATTTGTTGATGAAAGGAGATGATCCTTGTGAAAGTTACAACTGCGGAAAATTAACTTACCAATTCTTTTTATTGATTCCAAGAATTATTTAATAATCTTTACGTTCTTGTCGATCTCTCATTCTCAAGAATTCCACAATAGCAGCCCAAGTGTTATGTCTTCTTCCTCTACACGCTCACAACTGTCGTAGGATTTTCTGAGTTCTGATGGCTAACTCTGAAACTAACAATTAGGGTAGACTATCTCATAGATATCCCTATATATGAAAATCCTAGTCGGGGATAGTGCGTTGGATCGTTAGAGATCTCAAATCTCGGTCGTAGGATCACATGGAAAAACTCTTTTTCCATTAACTCCCTTATATTCTTTTATTCCGAATTTTAGGCTTCTACTCATTGTAATCATGTCCATCAACATATTACAATTCACTCCCGAGAATTTGATATTGATTTGTGAAATCCCTTTTGCCAACAATTATAATTGTATATTTATCCTTTCATCATACTATATTTCACATGAGCTAATAGGACATGAATATTATCATTGATAAAATCTCTAGCTCATATAATTCTTAATTTTATAATCTGTAACTCGTTGGACTCTCAAATTGTTTCCAAAACAATTTCACACATACATATATATCCTATATTAATTTTGAAAAACATTTTCACAAAATTCCTCTGGCCATAAATTTCTTTTTATCGAGTTCAACCCTATATAAATATACTTGAACATAATATCTCACAAATAGACTGGTGGATTCCTTATTGAACATTTATATAGACTCATTCATCATGCACAAGAAAAATCTGCACAAACCTCTCGAGTCTAAGGATTTCATAAATAAATTGTCTTGAATACCTTCTCAACATCAATTATCACTTCTAGAAGGTATCCATATTAGATCTCGTTCAGTGCATGTACTCTTAAAGTACACCTATGTGAGTCCTAGTTTTTAGGAATAAGGCAACTCAAGAGGGGGTGAATTGGTTTTCTAAAACTTTTCGATATTGATTCCCACAGACATGTTTGCTAGTAGATACTACTTTAGCACAAGTATAATATGCAATAAGAGTAAGTATGTGTTGAAAGTAAAGAGTAGGGATAAGAGAAACACACACTCGATTTTTAGGTGGTTCGACAAACCCGCCTACATCCACCCCTCAACCTCCTTCACCGAGCCTTGAGGTTTTCCACTATTCTCCAATAGTTTTACACACTAGCTTCCGAGTGCTAGAGAACCGTATAAGTGTTTTCTCCCGGGCTCAACACTCAAACCCACCCAAGTGGTTTTTCTAGCTCACCACTCACAACTTCACCAAGGTTGAGATATACACTCTCAAAGCTTATTCTTTAGTGAACAACCCCACTAAAGAAAACACCTATTTTGATAGGTAGATTGAGGAACAAGACTCTCTCAAATAGTAGATATAAAACTGGAAAACTCTATCTTTTTATTCACACAAAGACAAAGATATGAAAACGTGTTTTGTGTGAATGATATGAGAAATATAGAATATGAAGGTTTATAATTTTTCTCATGTAGTAGAAATGATATGTGGTCGTTGGTTCTCATTTTAGATGAAATGAAGATGTATTTATAGGCCAAATATGAAAACTAGTCGTTTATAGCCGTTAAGGGTCGATTTGACAATTTTACCGTTGTATCGGTCGACCAATTCAACTAGCCGTTGTCCAACAGTCATAAAATTTGAATGTTGTCAAATTTTTGTCCTACGCGCCTGGCCGACTGCTATAAATCATTTTCATCATCCGCTACAGCCGATCGACCGCTACAATTCATTTTCATAGACCAGTTCATTTAAAACCATTTTTTTACCACTTTTAAACACCCAATTTTAAAGGTTTACTTCCCATAAGGATATAAAAAGGTTTTGGAGTACATATGGGGTGTTTTGAAACCTTTAAAAACATTTTAATCTTTCAAACAAAAGGTAAAACGATTTTTGCATGTTTTGAAAGATATGCAAGTATGATTCATAATCTTTGTCAAAAGTGAAACAAAGAGTTACAAGGATTATACCCTAAGGTATTGAAACTTCACTTTGAGATCCTCGCATCTTCTTGTTCTTCTTTTTTCAAGTCTTTGGCTCTTTTATCAAGTCGTCTTTATCTTTGAAGATGTTCATTTTATAAACTTGATCTATTTATTGAAATCATCAAAATCTCGATTGTGCACAGAAGCCAACAACTTACTCGTTTGCTTAAGGTCACCACCTCGATGACTGAGTACATTATCCTATTTACTGACCTATTGTATATAATTATGTACCTTGGTCTAGAACAAATATTAAGTGTACAAGGAACTGAAAAGTCATACTCTCCGCTTTTGATTTATTAATTATCGGCATGACTTTTCTACAATGTCACTTAATAATAACCGTGTAACATCTTATTGTCACAATATATTACCTAATATAATAAATATAAACATGTGGTATTTAAATAAAAATTATCTAGAATAATAATTTTTATAGCATACTTTTTACATGAAAGTTCAGTGTAGGAGATAAGGTGGTATTGAAACTGCTTCAACAAATTATAAGGACTTTGCGGAGGTCAACCCTCAAAGGGTTAATGTCCAAATATGATGGCCTACTGGAGGTGGTCAAGCGAGTAGGAAATGTAGCTTACAAACTAAAGCTACTTGAAAGGCTTAAGGTCTACCAAAGTGTTTGCTCGAGCCTTGGTTTAGCCATCTTAGGATAGAAGCCAAAGCACACAACTCCTAAGATTGAGTTTGAAGTGGAAAATATTTTGGATCACTGAAGGAAAGGCATGCATTAAAAGTAATGGCAAGTTTACTACTGTGTCAAAGTAGAAAGTGTAAGAAATATGCCATAAAAATTATTTGTCTAGATAATTATTTATCTAGATGCAACATGTCTATATTTATTTATTGGGTAATATGTTGTGACATAAGATATTACATGGATAATGTTGAGTCATATTGTAGAAAAGTCATGTCAATGATTAATAAATCAAAGGTGGAGAGTATAATTTTTCAATTCCTTGTTCACTTGATAGTTGTTCTAGATCAGTACCTGTGTCCATGAAGTTTTAAAATGTCCAAAACCCCACATCAAAGTACAAAAGATAGGGGGAGACAAGATTGACAAGAGGAAGATCAATTAATTTATTGTAATCATCAAAAAGTGGGAGATTGTTGGTTTTTAGTCACAATCAATGTTTTGATGATAACAATAGAAGTAATTGAGATGTAAAGCAAATCAGATCCAAAATGAGTACGAAGCGATCAAGCAACATCACATTCAATGGAAGTGCTTTTAAAGTGAAGACTCAAGATGCTAGGGTAATCTTTCGGAACATCGCCTAGGGGTACACTCGTGTCTCGGGTTACGACGTCTAGGTTCTTCCTGAGGTCGTTCTCTTGTCTCATTAGGCATCGGATTTTGTTCCATAGGTTCCTCTTCCGGATCCTCTTCTGGATCCTCCTCTGGATCTTCTTCAAAATTTTCTGGTAAAACGGTTCTTAAGGGGAAATGACATTTATTGGCGACTCCGGCCAATAAATGTTTTCCAGGTATCCAGAGCAATCTGGGGATAAAGGTTGACACCACCTGGAAGGTCCAGGTTGGTCTAATGCCGGGGGTGGCGGGGGCTGGTATGTCCCCGCCATACCTTGCTGCCAATAGGGTACTTGAGTTTGGTACGCTCTCCTCGGGTCTCCTCTATCGATTTCATGTGATGCGTGAGTCGGAGTCACATGGCTTCCCGACGGTCTTGTCGAACCTTGGGTTCTATGGTTAACCCTGAACAGGCTGCGATACTCAGGTGCTGTCATCCTTCTCTGAGAAGGCGTGCCCGACTGCTGGAAACGTGGGGGTCGACTACTCGGTGGCATCTGACATCATAATACAGTGGTCAGTCATGTGCATATACAAAATATCATCATATATCACAAAGAATTAACATTCTTTATGCAAAGGAAATCAATCATAAATAACAGACAATAAATACTCATCCATATCAATCAATCAATAGAGAAGGAAGCAAATATTCAAATCTCATTCTCCTCTCAACTGGGGGTACTTCTCATACATATCGCTTTCTAACTCCCAGGATGCCTCATCTACCCCATGATTTCTCCATAGAACCTTTACAAGCGGTATTACCTTTGTCCGCAAATGTTGCTCCTTTCTATCTAGAATCCTTACTGGCTCTTCTACATAGGTAAGGTTCTCCTTGATCTGCAAAGGTTCATATTCTAATACATGAGTGGGGTCAGATACGTACTTGCGTAGGAGCGATACATGGAACACATCGTGAACTCCTGCAATTGATTGCGGTAATGCCAATCTGTACGCCATCGGTCCAACACGCTCCAGGATCTCGAAAGGTCCTATAAACCTGGGCTGAAGCTACTCCTTCTTTCCGAATCGCGCTACCCCCTTCGTTGGAGAAATCTTTAAAAACACTTTACTTCCCTCTTCAAAGGTCAACTCCATTCTTCGATTGTCCGCCTAACTCTTTTGTCGACTTTGGGCCGTAATAAGTCTTTCTTTGATCAACCGAATCTTCTCCTTCGTCTGCAAAATTATCTCCGGCCCCAATAGTCTCCCTTTTCCTACGTCTGTAGTATGCAGACCGATTCATGGAGTGGGTGCGGTTTGCCCCATACTTAGTGCCAGATGAAGAAAGAAAGGCCAGAAAGTTTGAAGAAGGGCTACACCCACGAGTCTTTGACACGGTGTATAGTCATAACCTTAAAACCCTGGCCGAGGTGATAGAACGGGCGGTAATAGTGGAAAGAGAACTGCAGAGAATAGCAGCCTATCATGACCAGCAAAAGAGGAAGGCTCCTTCCAACCCAACCACTCCGCAGTTGCCCTGGAAGAGGAGTAGGCCCGAGTCATCACAGAGGCCGAATCAGAGGCCGACCCAGAGGCCTGGTGGAGCTCAGAATGCCGGAGGGAACCAATTTCCTCTGTGTAACAAGTGCAATAGGAGACATCCAGAGGAGTGCAGGCAGGGCTTATGTTTCAAATGCGGGAAGCCTGGTCACATTGCTAGAGACTGTAGGAATATAGGCGACTCGAACCAAGCACTCCGACCCCCGCAGCAGAACAATGCAAGGGGGCAAGGAGGCAAGGAGGCCAACGCAAGCGAGGTTATATGCATTGACTCCGGAGGATGCGGAGAATTAGAATCGAGTGGTGGCAGGTAAGTTGTCTTTGCCCCAGGGGAAGCCCTAGTTCTAATTGATTCAGGGGCCACGTATTCATTCATTGCATCATCATATTGCAAGACACATGCCTTACCCAGTGAGCTGTTAGATTGTGATTTCCTTGTGTCAACGCCCGCTGGGGGAAGAGTCGAATGTAGCCGGATGGTGAAGGACTATCCGATAGAAGTAGAAGGGCAAGTCATGTTGGCCGATTTGATAGTTATGGAGATGAGAGGATTCAATATCATCCTAGGTATGGATTGGTTGTCGAAGCATGGTGCCAACATTCGGTGCTATGAGAAGAAGGTCTTGTTCCAAAAGGAGGGGAGACAGGAGTGTTGTTTTACCGGTATGAGGAAAACGGAACGAAGGCCAGCAATTGTCTCGGCCCTGCAAGCTAAGAGATTGTTGCAAGGAGGGCATGAGGGAATCTTAGTCTGGGCAAGTGATACGCAGAATGAGGTTCCTGCGCTTGATCAAACTCCAATAGTGAGTGAGTTTCCGGACGTATTCCCGGAAGACTTACCGGGGTTACCGCCAGATAGGGAGGTGGAGTTCGGTATCGAATTGGAATCTGGGACAGTCCCAATTTCCAAGGTGCCGTATCGAATGGATTCGGCAGAGCTAAAGGAGCTGAAAGTCCAATTAGAAGATCTCTTGGAGAAGGGATTTATAAGGCCGAGTGTGTCGCCGTTGGGAGCACCGATCCTGTTTGTAAAGAAGAAGGACGGGAGTCTCCGGATGTGCATTGACTATAGGGAGTTGAATAAGGTGACCGTGAAGAATAGGTACCCGTTGCCTCGCATTGATGATTTGTTCGATCAATTGCAAGGGGCATAAGTATTTTCAAGGATTGATTTGAGGTCGGGTTACCACCAATTGAAGGTAAAGGAGGGAGATATACCTAAGACGGCCTTCCGAACCCGATATGGTCACTATGAATTTTTGGTGATGCCATTTGGGTTAACAAATGCCCCGGCCGCATTCATGGACTTGATGAACAGAGTATTCAGGGAGTTCCTGGATAAGTTTGTGGTGGTGTTCATAGATGATATCTTGATTTATTCTCAGAACCAGGAGGAGCATGAGGAGCATCTCAGGATTATTTTGCAGATCCTGAGGGAGAAGAAGTTGTATGCTAAATTCTCCAAGTGCGAGATTTGGTTGCAGCAAGTCCGATTTTTAGGGCATGTAGTGTTAGGTGAAGGGATTGCTGTAGATCCCGGGAAGGTTGATGCGGTTTTCAAATGGCCAAGGCCTACAAATGTTAAGGAGATAAGGAGTTTCCTGGGGTTGGCAGGATACTATCGGAGGTTTATCAAGGGATTTTCAAAGATAGCCATGCCGATGACCTCGTTGACCAAGAAGAACGTTAAGTTCGACTGGACAGACGAGTGTGAGCAAAGTTTCCAGACGTTAAAAGCTCATCTAGTTACTGCCCCGGTGTTAACATTGCCCTCAGAGCATGGGGAGTACGAGATCTATACGGACGCCTCAAAGCAAGGTCTTGAGTGTGTGTTGATGCAAGACAAGAGGGTCATAGCCTATGCGTCGAGGCAATTGAGGCCCCACGAGGTGAATTACCCCACTCACGACTTGGAGTTAGCTGCAGTCGTGCATGCTCTGAAAATATGGAGGCATTATCTCTACGGGGTTAAATGCGAGATATTTACGGATAACAAGAGCCTCAAGTACTTCAACATTCAAAAAGAGCTGAATATGAGGCAACAACGCTGGTTGGAGTTGATTAAGGACTATGACTGCACCATTAGCTACCATCCTGGAAAAGCTAACGTGGTGGCAGATGCCCTAAGCCGGAAGTCGGCTGAAACAAGTGTCGTGGAGGTAGTGGCGAAAGAGATCATGGAGGATCTAAAAAGAGAGGAGATCACGCTCGTGTTGGCAGATCGGTATGTTTCCATCGCAGGGCTTTCATTGCAACCATCGCTGGAGGAGCGAATTTGCAAGGCTCAGAAGAGCGTTACGGTGATAACAGGGATTAGGAGAAGGATTGAGGAGAAGACTGATCCCGACTTTGAGGATAGGGATGGAGTACTAAGGTACCGGAATAGAATTTGTGTCCCTAGTGATGGGGGAATCAAAGAGTTGGTTTTAGCAGAGGCGCATACTACGCCCTATACTATCCACCCTGGAGGAACAAAGATGTATCAGGACATCAAGAAAGTTTATTGGTGGCCGAATATGAAGAGGGAGATTGCGGAGTATGTCGCTCGATGTCTGACTTGTCACAGAGTGAAAGTAGAGCACCAGAGGCCAGCAGGGACATTGAAGCCTCTAGAGATCCCCGAATGGAAGTGGGAAGGAATAGCCATGAATTTTTTTGTAGGGCTACCAAGAACGACAGCTGGCTACGACGCAATATGGGTAGTTGTGGATCGATTGACCAAGTCAGCCCACTTTTTGCCCATTAGGGTGAAGTATACCCCGGAGAGGCTAGCTAAAGTTTACCTCCAAGAAATTGTGAGACTCCATGGCATACCGAAGAGTATAGTGTCGGACAGGGATCCGAGATTTACGTCGAGATTTTGGAGAAGATTGCAGGAATCCCTAGGCACTAAATTGAATTTTAGCACTATTTTCCACCCACAGACGGATGACCAATCTGAGCGGACCATTCAAATTTTGGAAGACATTCTTCGAGCATGTGTCATTGATTTCAAAGGTAGCTGGGCTCAGTATCTGCCGTTAGCAGAGTTCGCATACAACAACAGTTTCCAATCGAATATTGGTATGACACCACACGAAGCCTTATACGGGCGGAAGTGTAGGTCGCCATTGTATTGGGACGAAGTAGGAGAAGGGAGACTTTTGGGGCCGGAGATAATTTTGCAGACAAAGGAGAAGATTTGGTTGATCAAAGAAAGACTTATTATGGCCAAAGTTGACAAAAGAGTTATGCGGACAATCGAAGAAGGGAGTTGACCTTTGAAGAGGGAAATAAAGTGTTTTTAAAGATTTCTCCAACGAAGGGGGTAGCGCGATTTGGAAAGAAGGGGAAGCTTCAACCCAGGTTTATAGGACCTTTCGAGATCCTGGAGCGTGTTGGACCGATGGTGTACAAATTGGCATTACCGGCATCAATTGCGGGAGTTCACGATGTGTTCCATGTATCGCTCCTACGCAAGTATGTGCCTGACCCCACTCATGTGTTAGAATATGAACCTTTGCAGATTAAGAAGAACCTTACCTATGTAGAAGAGCCAGTAAGGATTCTCGATAGAAAGGAGCAACATTTGCGAACAAAGGTGATACCGCTTGTAAAGGTTCTATGGAGAAATCATGGGGTAGAGGAGGCATCCTGGGAGTAAGAAAGCGATATGTATGAGAAGTACCCCTAGTTGAGAGGAGAATGAGATTTGAATATTTGCTTCCTTCTCTATTGATTGATTGATATGGATGAGTATTTATTGTCTGTTATTTGTGACTGATTTCCTTGCATAAAGAATGTTAATTCTTTGTGATATATGATGATATTTTGTATATGCACATGACTAACCACTGTATTATGATGTCAGATGCCACCGAGTAGTCGACCCCCACGTTCCCAGCATTCGGGCACACCTTCTCAAAGAAGGATGACAGCACCTGAGTATCGCAGTCTGTTCAGGGTTAACCATAGAACCCAAGGTTCGACAAGACCGTCGGGAAGCCATGTGGCTCTGACTCACGCATCACATGAAACCGATAGAGGAGACCCGAGTAGAGCGTACCAAACTCATGTATCCTATTGGCAGCAAGGTATGGCGGGGACATACCAGCCCCCGCCACCCCCGATACTGGACCAACCTTGACCTTCCAGGTGGGGTCAACCCTTATCTCTAGATTGCTCTGGATACTTGGAAGACATTTATTGGCCGGAGTCGCCAATAAATGTCATTCCCTTAAGAACCGTTTTACCAGAAAATTTTGAGGAGGATCCGGAAGAGGATCCAGAGGAGAATCCGGAAGAGGAACCTATGGAACATAATCCGATGCCTAATGAGACAAGAGAACGACCTCAGGAGGAACCTAAACGTCGTAACCCGAGACACGAGTGTACCCCTAGGCGATGTTCCGAGAGAAGACATCGTAGAAGAGTTAGGGCTCAGGACGCTGCATCTGAGACCTACCTTTCCTCACAAGAAGTAGAATCTAGACCTAGGTATCATGGACCACCCAAAAACAAAATCGATGACCCTAGTGTAGATGAACCAAACCAAGGAACTAGATCACAATCTTGGACGGGGAGTAATTCCCCAGATCACATTTATCAGGGGGAGATTAGTAGTGGGACAAGCACGAATGTTCATCCCGACCCCTATGGTCCTGCACCTTCGCAGTCAGGACAAAATTATGGTGGTAAAGAAATTCCGGGGTCGGAATTTTTATGAGGAGGGGAGAATGTGAGACCCCGATTATTTCTTATGTTATTTCTTATGTATTAGCTTTTAATTTCCGATGTATTAGTTTTAATTTTATTATGAGGCCATATTTTTGGCCAATGTATGGAGCTTTATGTTAAGGTACATCAATTAATATGAGATTTTTTCATGAAATTTTTCCTAAATAATTTTCTTGCATTTTAGAAATTTTGTGCAAAGTTAAATTATATTTTCCTAAGAGCCGAAACTTGCAAGGTAAATTTCTTTCATGTATTTATATTTTTCATTTGCCTAATATATTTCATAATCCATAAAATTTAATTATGATTAAAGGTTTTTATATATAGGCCGAAAATAATTAAATGGAATAAAATCATGAATTTTTTTAAGTATTGAATATTTTTGTGTGTCATTAATAGGTGGCATATATTATTATTATTATTATGTGACCTAATTAATAAGTTGAATTATCATTAGAATATTAGATGATAAGTTACTAGGCATATGATAAAGTTTAAGAGAGATTAAAATGATAAGCACACTTGCTTATATCATAGTGATAGGCAAGCATAATGATAAGTTAGGGAACTTTTAGTGTAATAAGTCATTGTGGCTATTGTAGAGATATGCTAGAGCCATTATCTTAAGATAAGAGATCATGCTTATGAGATGATAAGCTAAGTGATTGAACTAGATAAGCTAGAGAGCTTATAGGAGATAAGTTAGGTGAAATAGTAACTAAATTGAAAGTTAGTTGTGGGGGAGTAACTAAGTTAGTTGCAATGCAACCAAACAAAATAAATAAGCTTAAAGGGAGAGCCATTTACGTAGGAAGAGGGAGCCAATAGTTAATTGTCCATGTGAAGTTGTAAGAAGTGGAAGAGAGCCATTAATTGACAAGACAACACATTGGAAGAGAAAAGAGAGAAAAACAAAGGTAGATCAAGCCATGGGGTGAAGTTCACGTGAAGATCAAAGTGAGAGAGGAGAGGAAATTTAATGCAAGGACATAGCTTTAGGGAACAAGAGTGATGTGAGAAAAAGGTGAAAAGAAAAATGAAAAGAGGAGAGAGAAGGGAAAGCCATGCTTGGTCGGCCAAACCCCACATTCACCCCCCTTTTTCTTGCAAAATTTCTCTCTTGTCATTTCCACTTTTTCCTTGTCATGTGTCATAGCAATAACTCACCTTGGGAGACTCATTCTCTCACAGTTCACAATTGAATGTGCATTGGCCGAATGTCACCATTGCATTTCAACATTTCCTCATTTCCCTCACTTGGCCGAACACTTCATCTCTTCCAACTCTCTCTCTTTTTCTCCTCTTGACCGAATCTTTCCTCTAGATCAAGCCTTGTTCCTTTCCCTTTTTGCAACCTAAATCACACCCCAAAGTTCAAGTGTAGCCTCTTTTTGAGGGGACCGAATCCTCACATTGTACAACACCATTTTCCTCTTTTGAAAACCCTACTCATTAGCCACCTTTCTCTTGAAGAAGTTTAGTTCATTTTCTTAGAACTAAATCATTCAAGCTTACCATATTTTCCCTCCACCATAAAACCCACCTTAGCACCTCAAATCAAGCTTGGAACCACTCTAAGGAGGATGAATCGAAAGTTGGAAGAAGGAAGAGTTTTGGTAAAAGTTTGGTGAAGGTAGAGGTAGGCTTGATTCTATTTAGTGTTCTTGCTTAAAGTTCTTAGGTTCTGACCTTGAGTATTTTGTCCTAGGTACCAGCTTGTTGCCTAGCAATACAAGGTAAGATAGGTTTGAGAAAGAAATGAGATTTGTTGTTTTGGCCGAACCCTTGCATGTTTTGTTTCCTCTTTGCGTTGGCCATGTATCTTGCTGTCATTTTGTATATTATGGTTAGATCTAATAGGTTGGGTCTGCTGGAGTTGATTTTGTGATATGGTTGATGGAGGAAGGGAGTATTTGAAGGTGGAATGTATTCTTGCTTGAGAACCCCATGCATGTTTAGTTTGGTGTAGATCTGGACATTCCATGATGATTAGCACCACTTAGGTTGTGAGTTTAGTTGTTGGAGGTTGAAATTATATATTTGGGTTGCATGCACATAGGTTATTGGTGGCCAAATGGGTTAGGAGAGAAATCTAGGTTGATGGCCGAAAGATTTGAGTTAGAGAACCCTAGGTTGATGCTATGTGTTGGTTTTATGTTGCATGCAATTGGAAAATCACTTAGTAGATCAAATTTAAGGTTCAATAATGGTATTGTAAGTGTTAAGTTAAGATGGAAAGAAAGCCTAGGTAATATAAGTATAGCAAATGAACTTTATGATACATAATGCTAATGGCCGAATATATGGGTGTGCAAAAGAAGTTTTATGGTGTAATGTGAACTTAAAAATCATATGCTTAGAAGGGTGCCACGGGTTTGACATTAAATGAAGTATATATCACGGTTTAGCCATGTTAAACGTTGAATTAGATGAGTTAGTTAATTAACTAAGTGTAGCCCTAATGTATGAGATTGAGAATATGTCAAGTTGAGTTTTTAGCACCTTTTAGCTTGCTGTTTTGGAGACTTGATTAAGATTGAATATAATCCATTGCAAGTTGTAATTAGGGCTTTGGTCAGCAACTTATCTTAGTGATTAGTGTGAAGTGAAATAGATCAGCACCTATAGAGAACAAGAGATTAAGTTAGCGGTATTAGACCTTCAAGTTGTTGTTTTGAACTTAGGATTTTATGTTGATTTGGTAATTACTTTTCTCAAGTGTTTAATAAGAGTTTTCTAAATTAAACCTTTGAAGATGATATAGCATTTTCAGAAATGTATTTTTGGGGAAAAACTGAAATAAATACAAATATTTTCTTGTATGATTATGTGATTAATTCAAAGTATCTAGGAGGTATTTGAATCGCTTGTAGGCGATCTTCGTACCATTACTCAAAGGAGACCGAGATAAGTGGAAGTAAGTGGATTGTAAGTATAAACTTACATTTTTGTAAAACTGGAATGATACACTGCATAGTTTTACATGATTGCGCATGACATGACACGAGCATTGCATGATTTTCTAAAGAGACTTTTATGCAATGTCATATGAGAAGCGTTATGATAAGTCAAGTCAGTTAAGGGCTCTGGTCGGTACCGTACCATCAAGATGGACCCCCATACCGAAGGACGAATGCGAGAAGGTTGGGTGAATCCTAAGAGGCTATGCAACCACACTGAAGGACAATGAGAAGGTGTGGACCTCCAAGGGTCGTGTCTAGCCATCAGGCCTGGGGTAACTACGGGCTAGCTCGACCAAATGAAATGTCCCCAAGGGTAAGGGAGACGGTTCCAATGGGAACGCACAACCCGGACTCCAGGGGTTAAATGGAGCGTAAGTAGGCCACAAGTTATGAAGGAAATATTTTCATAGGCCATGAGCCAATTTCAAGAACAAGAACATGTTTTACGATCAAGAGCATATGCATAACCATGAGACATGCATGTGCATCACGATTTATGAATTCTCATGATATTCAAGTTCAAGCATTAAGATCATGTTTTTCAAGTTATGTTTTTCCCTTACTGAGTCTTTTTGACTCACGTTTTTAAAACTGTATCATTCCAGATGCTTCAGGTGAAGGAAGTCAGGAGGACTATCTGACTTAAGGAGAAGATGTTTGTATTTTGTTGTGGTTAATGTTGACCTTTATGGTCTGCCACCTGATCCTAATGTTTTATGTGTTGTCATTAAGCCATTACTTCTTGAAAGTGTATTGTAAGATTAGTCATGAGTTTGGCCGTCTCTCTCTCGATCCTATATTTTCGCTGTGTATGAATGTATGTTTACGCTGGAGCTTTCCTCTCGGGATTGCTCGCGACTGTCACGGACCCTGCGGGATGGCGTTTGGGGCGTGACACATATTCCTCCACAGGAGGTAGATGCTAGACCTGGATACCGTGAGCCTTTGGACAATGTAGTCCATGACCCTAGTCTAGAAGAGCGGACCATCTCATTCATAGACAGGGAAGAAGCAGAAGAAGAAGGAGAAGAAAATGAGAGGGAGAAGAGAAAGGAAAAAGGAAGAAAAAGCAAGGTAAGGTTCGGCTCCTTAATGGAAAAATCTCTGGTTTGGCCGAATGGGTTAGCTTGTGTATTCTCTGAAAATTTTCTTGAAATATGGATCTGTTGGTTGTGAAATTGCTGGTGTGTGATGGTCACGGTTTTGGTTAGAGGAGAGCATAGAAACATTATCTTGGAGAGCTTTTCACATGCATGTAGGATTTGTGATTCTTGTTGGCCAAATCTTGTGATCTTCTTGATGTGAGTTGGTTGCTGTGTATTCTTGTGATTGCTGATGGATAATGAAGTTAGAAGAGGCCACGGTTTGTCTAGTTTGGAGTGTGGAAAATGGTATAGATGATGAGCTTATGAATATGGACTAATTACATGAGCATAAGCATTTGCATGATTTCCTTAAAAGAAAAAGAAAGTTTTGTGCAAATGAAAGCATGAAAGTATTTTATGACAAGTTAAGTTAAGGGGCTGAAGTTGGTCGGTACCGTACCATTAAGAAGGTGCATCCATTCCAAAGGATGAATGCGAAAAGGATGAATGACTCCTAAAGACACCCATACCGAAGGACGAATGCGAGAATGATGGGTAGTCCTCGAGGTAAGTGCAACCACACTGAATGATGCTTGCAAGAAGGTGTGAACCTCCAAGGGTCGTGTCTAGCCATCAAGCCTGAGGCTACATCAAGGGCTAGCTCGACCCAAATGATATGTCCCCGAGGGAAAGGGGGACGGTTCTGATGGGAACGCACAAACCTGACTTCAGGGGTAAATAGAGCGAGATAAGTAGCCCAAAAGTTAAGAAAGAAAGTCTTTTCAAGATCAAATGTTCTTTTCAAGATCAAGTGCATGTTTTAAGATCAAGAACATGTGTCCCATGCATATGCAAGCGTTCGATGTACATGCACAGGTGAAAGGAATCCTAAGGACTACTTATCTTGAAAGGAAAGGCCCTCAGTGTAACCTTTTAAAATGTTGGTGGCCATGGACCATTGTGGTCCGTAACTGATGACGTTTGTATATGAATTGTAGTTGTGATGTTTACACTATTATTATTGAAGTCGTTTTGTGTAAGTTGAGCTTATATGTGAATCTCCTTGGCCCGTCTCTCTCAGTATTACTTATATATAAAAAAAAAATTCGCTGCAAAGTCAAGGTTACGTTCGCTGGAGCATTCGGTTGGGAATGCTCGCGGCTGTCATTGGCCCCTTCGGGTTAGCGTTCAGGGCGTGACAGATAAGTGGTATCATACCCAATGAAACCCATAGACACGATAGAACTTGTGTGAAGCCTAAGCACACAACTTTATGGCGTTCCTTTACAAGTTTCTGGATCTTTCTTTCTGATTTGGATTATTCTCGGATGGGTAAGCTTATAGACTTCAAATAGATTCATTTCCTTGTAAATTCTTCTCTTTTTTTAGCTCTGTTGGTGATAAATTGATCCTAACCTACAAATTGTTAGTTTCTTTTTTCTTTTAAAAATTTGTTTATTTAAGTCTTGTTCTAGGCTTTCATCGGCATCCCCCTCATATAAATTCACTCACATGTTATGATTTTCCTCCTTTGCTCCATCCAATTGATGGATACAAGTTTTGAGACGTCCTTGGTAGATATTGGCTTGTCTTTGCTCTCTTCTAGATTTTTTCTGTCTTTGCTCTCTTCTACAAATCCTCTGCATGATCCCTTTTCACTCTCCTAGTGATCTAGGCCAAAAAATTTCAACTTGCAGCGGACTGAATCCAAGGCTCTCTGAACTTCTGGCGTTTGAGATGGATGTTTGCTGGCAAACCTGTCTGAACAGTGGTTCCAACTAGTCTTATCACTTTATATATAGCATCTTAAGCCATGTGTAAATTTTCGAGTGGTTTGTATGTGCCACGTTTAAATTTGGAATCATTCTTTCATCTGCTTGGTGGTCAACATGAAAATTTACTTCATTTAGCACTTTTCTTAGAATTTAAAAATTTACGTGATATTTCTCTTGCATCTACTTAGCAGTCAACATGAACATCACTTGTTAGTTCCATTCTGCTCCTTTGCACGTCATTTCTAATTTTTAAAAAACAATGCGCTCACCTAGTGTAGTGTATGATAAGATAGTGTATGGTTGTGGCCTATTGGGCGTACTGGGGTGGGGGGTTGCTTTTTACTTCATTTTATATATTTAAGCTGCTATTATGGGTCGTGTTGCATGTAATTTTGGTGGGGGTGTATTGCACTGACCATGAAAACATTCCAAGTAGAGATACAAATCATATCAAAATATTATGCGACTCAAGCGTGTTAATCAAAGCAAATAACTACTTTATTGGATTCAGGGATGGAGTCAGCTAGTCGCAGTTCAACCAAGTTTTGAACATAGAACTAGATCAGATCATTGAAGTTTTTTAACCGATACCAGATTCTCTTGATGTTTTAAGGCAGACTTTTTTGCTTATTATCAAGTGAGATAATTTCAAACTGCGGTAATGTTACTAGGCATGCAAATTTCTTGATGAAAAATGGAACCCCAAGTTTGTCGTAATTGTTGCACAGAAAAACCACCACACCAAATTCTTCCAGGCTGGGTGCCCTGATAACGTTCTACCTGGTAAGCAAGCCCATAAGTTTTGCAGATTTTGCATTGGATAAGCTTTTCAGACGCTAATTTTTTCCCTATTTCATCTCATCTTCTGAATTTGGTAGGTATAATTATAGACAACAAAGTTTGTCATCCACGAAACAATGATTTCTATCTATGTGCGCATGCTGGAATGATTGTGAATATGAATTTGCTGTTTCCTTATTGGATCATTGCCTATAACGCTCGACTTGTTATTTCTTTTATCTTCAGTGCCTTTTTTTCTTTTTTAGTGAATCACACATGCTGATCTAGAATATTTGTCTTCCTTTGATATCAGGAAATTGATACTCCGATTTTTGCTAATTGTCTCAAATCTTTTGCATGGCAGGGAACCACAAGGCCTACTCATTATCATGTTCTATTAGATGAGGTTGGCTTTGCAGCAGACGATCTACAGGAACTTGTGCATTCTTTGTCATACGTGTGAGTAGACTTTGGCCTTGTATATTGTTTGTTGTCTTGAGCTGAAGTTATCAAATAAAAGCGTTATGAATTATATATGTGATTCTTGCAGGTACCAAAGAAGCACAACTGCAATTTCTGTAGGTAATTCAAAGTAAACTATGATGATGCAATTTGTGGTTGGTTGGTTTGTGTGCTTAACTCATTATTTCATGCAAGGCCAGGAAGCCTCTAACTTTCATAGATCGGCCTATTGATCCCGTGCTTCACACTTTTTCTTTTTATTCCTTAGTCGCATGACATTCTCTACTTCCTTGCAGGGTACCCAATGTTAAATTCTTCAGTTTTGTATTTATATTATTTTTTGTCATGTGAAATGTGCAGTTGCTCCGATATGCTATGCTCACTTGGCAGCCAGTCAGATGGGACAGTTCATGAAATTCGAAGACATGTCTGAGACATCCTCAAGCCATGGTGGGCTCACATCTGCTGGAGCTGTTCCTGTGCCACAACTGCCCAGATTAGACGAGAAAGTCTGCAACTCCATGTTTTTCTGTTGAAGGCCGGTGTCCTCATGACTATATAAAAGAACTTTATTTTGAACACCTTTGTGTCTGTACATAGCCGAAGCTTTTGGTGTAGCCTAACCCTACAGAAGATGGACCAAGCAGTAACTTGAACCTTTTTTGAAATTTTGATGTCTAGGCCTGTGCTATATATTTTGGTCCAGGTTCTGCGCTGGTATGCTGCCGGTATTGCAGCAGCAGGCTTAGTTATATATGTGAGACCCCGATTTTCTCCTACGTAATTCCTTATGTATTATTTTTATTTTTCCAATGTAATAGTTTTTATTTCTTAATGGGGCTATGTTTTGGCGAATGTATGGCCTAATCTTTATGTTATGGTATTTCGATTTAAAATGAGATTTTATTTCTTTAAATAATTTTAATGCCATTTTATGCAAGTATAAATTATATTTATATTAGGAGCCGAAATTTCAAGTAAGTTTCCCTCTTGCAAATTTATATTTTTCATTTGTTTAATATGATTCATGGACCATAGAATTGGAATTATGATTTAATTATTTCCTTGTATAAGCCGAAAATTATAATAGATTAAATGATGAATATTTTGTGAATACATGGATTAAATATTGTATATCTTTTATATGTGACATGTATTATTATCATGTGGTCTATATCATTAATAGAATTTCCATTTGAATATACATGATAAGCTATGTAGTTATGTGATAAGGTTAGAGATGATTTAATTGATAAGCACACTTGCTTATCATAGTGATAAGCAAGCATGATAAGTTAGGAAACTTTTAGAGTGATAAAGCCTTGTGATTATTGTAGAGATAGGCTAAGGCCATTATCACATGATAAGATATCATACTTGTAAGGTGATAAGCTATTGGAATGGATAGATAAGAGAGCTTATAAAGTGATAAGTTAGGAGAGAATGAAACTAAGTTGAAAGTTGGTTGCCATTTAATGTGGAAATAACTAGGTTGGTTGAAAAGCAACCAAACTAAGTAAGATACAAGCCATCTACGTAAATTCTATGGGATGAATTTGAAAAGCCAAAGCAAGGCCATGTGAAGTGTAAGAGATGTGTAAGTGGTGTAAGGGAGATGAAAAGCCATAAAGCAAGGCCATGTGAAGAGTAAGAGATGTGTAAGTTGTGTAAGATGATGAGACAACTCATGGAAGAAAAAAGAGAAGAGAAAAGCAAGAGAGAGAGGGAGTGATTTACGTTGGAGCTTATGAGGAGAGAAAGAGAAGAATTTAAATGCAAGCTAATTTTGAAGACATGTGATGTGAGAGTGAGAGAAGTGAAAGGAAATAAAAGAGAGAGAGAAGGATGAGGACATAGCCTTGGTCGGCCAACTCCTCCATTCATCCCCCTCTCCCTCTTTCAAATTCTCTCATGTCCATTCTCTCTCTCAAACCCTATGTCATAGCCTTAGGGTTGCATTGGGAGACTCAATCTCACACAACCCCCTTGCAAATGCCATGACCGAACCCCTCATTTCACTCAACTCTCTCCCATTCCAAGCCTTGGCCGAATATTGCAAATCTCTCCATTCTCTCCCATTTTCAAGCCTTGACCGAACCTCACACTCAAGAGTTCAAGGTTTGTTCATTTCATCTTGCACCTAAACCACTTCCTTCTAGCTTGCCAAAACCCATTCTAAAAGCCAAGATAAATCTCTCTTGTTGTTGACAAAAAAATCCTCCTTTGAAAACCCTAGTCATTTGACACCATTTCTCTTCAAACTTACCACATTCTCTTAACCACCAAAGAACTTCCTTTAAATCAAGCTTGGTCATTTCTAAGGAGGGTGGACCGAATCTTTGAAGGAAGAAAGGATAGGAAGAGTTGGTAAAGGTTGAAGGTGAGTTTAGTTTCATTGATGATTTTGCCTTGAGCTTCACAAGTACTAACCAAAGATACCTTATTTTCTAGGTGCTCAAGCTTGGACAAACAACAAGGTAAGGCTAAAATGATTTTGTTGGGTATAGCATAAGTGACCGAATAGGTTATGTATGAATCTTGAAGCTTAGATCATAAAATGTCTTGATGTTGTTGGATCCTTAATGTCTAAGAATCCTAGGATGATTTCATGCTAGATCTAACCATGGAAACGCTAGATCTAAGGTTGTATGTAAAGAAAAAGGCAAATGAAGAACAATGTATGCTAAAGGAAGTTAGATCTAAGCTTTGATGTGTTGGGTTGATGAAAGTTGATTTCTTTGTTTAGATCCATGGGTGTGAATGTGTATAATGAATGGATCTCATGTTGATGAAATTAATTGATGAAAAGATTAAGTGTATGCATGCTAGTTGGTCACAAATGCAAAGGATATGCATGATATGATTTTTAGCATGAAAAGGGTAACATTTTGGGGTATGGCCGAAAATGAGCTATGTGGATTTTCATGTATAGTTTTGAATATGTGTAGATCTGGACATTGGCCTTAACATGTGCAAGATTTATGACCTTAATGCATAGTGGATGATTATGTTAAGTATTGGAAGCATGCATATTGAAGGAAATAAAAGAAAACTAATCATTTGGGTAAAAACATGTGTTGGCCGAATGCCATGAGTATGGTGTATGGTGTTGGTGCTTTGATTTATAGATATTAGGTTGTGAAATTGTTGATTGGAGGATGGGATCACCCTTGGAGAAAAAGTTGTGATTAATTGGTGCATAAATGGTAGTGGCCGAGTGTTGTAAGAAAAGGGTAACCCTAAGTGCAATTCATGATTTATGGATTTTCATTTGTTGTGTGGGATAAGAAAATTGGGTTAGGCTAGTTGGAATAATATTGTAGAGCCATGATCTTTTATTAAATATTATTGGAACCCTAGTTAAGTCTTACTCGGGTTTTATTTGAGGTTTAAAGTCTAAGTTAAGATTTAATCATGAATAATTTATTAATAGTTAGATATAAGGTTTAATGTAGTACGTGTAATAAAAAGAGACTTAGGTTTAAGTCTAAACCTATGAGTATTATTTAACCCTAATCGAGACATGTACATGGATAAATATATTTTTATTTCAATAAAAATATTAATGATTTAATAAGCTAAGTTTTGAATATTTGTTAAGGAAAAGAATAAAATAATTATTTTGTAATTAAATGAATTTCAGTGATATGTATATATAGATATATATATATATATCTTCGATTGATGACTGATTTTCAAAAAGAAATGATTTCATAATTCTTAAAGTCTAAAAGAATATTTGAATCGCTTGTAGGCGATCCACGTGTCTGTATACACGAACAAGAAGACCAAGAGTAAGTGGATACTGTAAGTGGACAGTAAGTATTTCTTTTCAAAACTAGAATGACACACTGCATCGTTTCATGAATAAGCATGAATTTTAAGAAAGCATGACATGATATGAATTTCATGAACAAGCATGAATTTTAAGCAAGTATGAATTTTAAGCAAGCATGACATGACATGTGCATTGCATGAATTTTTCAAGAAGAAAATTATGCAATGATTTTTATGGAAAGAATACGAGAAGTTTTATGAAACGATAAGTTAAGATAAGGGGCACCGGTCGGTACCGTACCATCAAGTTGGACTCCCATACCGAAGGACAATTATGAGAAGGATGGGTGAATCCGAGAGGCTGTGCAAGCCACACTGAAGGACATTGAGAAGGTGTGGTGCCTCCAAGGGTCGTGTCTAGCCATCAGGCCTGGGGCCACTTCAAGGGCTAGCTCGACCAGATGTTAAGGTCTCCAAAGGAATTCGGGGACGGTTCCGAAGGGAACGCACAACCCTGACTTCAGGGGTCAAATGGAGCGAGCCCACAAGTAAAAGACATGAAATAATTATGATAAGGCCAACAAGGGCACAAGTACGAATAAGCGATTTTTAAGGGCCAAGGGCCAGTTTTACAAGCAAGTATGAAAGAATGTGGTTTTCAAGGGCCTGGGGCCGAAAACACTAAGCAAGAGCATATGCATAATTCATGAGCATGCATATGCATCAATTATCAAGTTTTCTTTCTTTCATGATTAAGCGGGCATAAGTCAAGAGCATGATTTAAGTTTTATGTTTTTCCCTTACTGAGTCTTTTTGACTCACGTTTTTAAAATTGTGTCATTCCAGATGTATCAGGTGAAGAGAGTTAGGAGGACTACCTGACCTAGATGCCCAAGATATTATGTTTCGCATTTTGTTGATAGTGACACGAGCGTCACTAATTGGGTTCTAATATGTTAATTATATGTTTTGTATGAACTTAATGAGAACCTTGTTTATGTAAGAATTTGCTCGAACCCCTCGCGATCCTGTACGTTTCCGCCGTAATCAAGTAAGAATATAAGTAAGAACGCTGGAGCCATCCGGGGGATAGCTCGCGGCTGTCACGGTCCCTGCGGGATGCCGTTCGGGGCGTGACAGTTAAGTTGGTATCAGAGGATCGAAGGGTAGAGTCGTAGAACATAAGGAACGAAGTAGAACCCTAAACCCTAAAGCATGAGATAGCACGTTTAGGGTTAATTATGATGAGAATTGCTGAGGTTGAGGTTGTTCTAAGCTGAACGATAACCTTGAAGTGCAGGATGGCACCTAGGAGGTCAACAAGAAATCAAGAGTCCGAGGCTCCCGGAGTTACCACCGAGGATGTGTTAAGGCACATGGCTCAGCTAGTTGCCGAGCACGTGCAGCCGGGTGCCCATGCTGAAGGGGCCCGAGGACGCCCTGAAGGGTGTACGTTCGACCAGTTTAACCGCCAGCACCCGCCAGCGTACAACGGCAGGGGAGATGCCATACTAGCAGAAAATTGGCTGGTGGAGATGAAAGAGCTACTTGAGGTCTTGGGGTGTACCGAGGCCCAGAAGTTAAGTTATGCTACCTTCAAGCTGCAAGGGGATGCCAAAAGGTGGTGGCAGTCCGAGAAGGTGTTGCTGGAACAGGAGCTGGGAGAGCAGCCCTTAACCTGGGAGAGGTTCCAGCAAGAATTTTTAGATCGTTATTTCCCACGAACGACCCGGGAAGCGAAGGCAAGGGAATTCGCTACCCTAACCCAAGGAGCCATGACGGTGGAGCAGTACGCAGGCCGATTCATGGAGCTGGTGCGGTTTGCCCCGTACTTAGTGCCGGATGAGGAAAGGAAGGCCCGAAAGTTTGAAGAAGGGCTACACCCACGGGTCTATGACAGGGTGTATAGCCATAATCTTAAAACCCTGGCAGAAGTAATTGAACGGGCCGTAATAGTGGAGAGAGGACTGCAGAGGATAGCAGTCTACCATGACCAGCAAAAGAGGAAGGCTCCTTCCAACCCAACCATTCCGCAGATGCCCTGGAAGAAAAGTAGGCCAGAGCCGTCACAGAGGCAGCCTCCGAGGCCGAACCCGAGGCCAAACCAGAGGCCTGGTGGAGCTCAGAATGCCGGAGGAAATCAATTTTCTCTGTGCAACAAGTGCAACAAGAGACACCCAGGGGAGTGCAGGCAGGGCTTATGTTTTAAGTGCGGGAAGCCTGGTCACTTCGCCAGAGACTGTAGGAGTGCAGGCAGCTCAAACCAAGCACCCCGACCCCCGCAGCAGAACAATGCAAGAAGGCAGGGAGGCCCAACACAGGCGAGGTTATATGCAATGACTCCGGAGGACGCGGAGAACCAGAACCGAGTGGTGGCAGGTAAGTTGCCCTTGCCCCAGGGGGAAGCCCTAGTCCTGTTTGATTCAGGGGCCACGCATTCATTCATTGCATCAGCATATTGCAAGACACATGCCTTAAATAGTGAGTTGTTGGATTGTGGTGTCCTTGTGTCAACGCCCGCTGGGGGAAGAGTAGAGTGTAGCCGGATGGTGAAGGACTATCCGATAGAGGTAGAAGGGCAAGTCATGTTAGCTGATTTGATAGTTATGGAGATGGGAGGATTTGATATCATCCTAGGTATGGATTGGTTGTCAAAGCATGGTGCCAACATTCGGTGCTATGAGAAGAAGGTCGTGTTCCAAAAGGAGGGGAGACCGGATTGTTGTTTTACCGGTATGAGGAAAATGGAGCGAAGGCCAGCAATTGTCTCGGCCCTGCAAGCTAAGAGATTGTTGCAAGGGGGGCACGAGGGAATTCTAGTATGGGCAAGTGATACGCGAAGTGATACGCAGAACGAGGTCCCTGCGTTTGATCAAACCCCAATAGTGACTGAGTTTCCAGATGTATTCCCGGATGACCTACCGGGGTTACCGCCGGATAGGGAGGTGGAGTTCGGAATTGAGTTGGAAGCTGGGACAGTCCCAATTTCCAAGGTGTCGTATCGAATGGCTCCGGCAGAGCTAAAGGAGCTGAAGGTCCAACTGGAAGATCTCTTGGAGAAGGGATTTATAAGGCCGAGTGTGTCGCCTTGGGGAGCACCGATCCTGTTTGTGAAGAAGAAGGACGGAAGTCTCCGGATGTGTATTGATTATAGGGAGTTGAATAAGGTGACTGTGAAGAATAGGTACCCGTTACCTCGCATTGACGATTTGTTCGATCAATTGCAGGGGGCACAAATATTTTCAAGAATTGATTTGAGGTCGGGTTACCACCAGTTGAAGGTTAAGGAGGGAGATATATCAAAGACAACCTTTCGAACCCGATATGGTCACTATGAATTTTTGGTGATGCCATTTGGGTTAACTAATGCCCCGGCCGCATTTATGGACTTGATGAATCGAGTGTTCAGGGAGTTCCTGGACAAATTTGTGGTGGTGTTCATAGACGATATTCTTATTTATTCTCGGAACCAGGAGGAGCATGAGGAGCATCTTAGGATTGTTTTGCAGATCCTAAGGGAGAAGAAGTTGTATGCTAAATTCTCCAAGTGCGAGTTTTGGTTGCAGCAAGTCCGATTTTTAGGGCATGTAGTGTCGGGAGAAGGAATTGCTGTAGATCTCGGAAAGGTTGATGCGGTTTTTAAATGGCCTAGACCTACAAATGTTAAGGAGATAAGAAGTTTCCTGGGATTAGCAGGGTATTACCGGAGGTTTATCAAAGAATTTTCAAAGATAGCTATGCCGATGACCTCGTTGACCAAGAAGAACGTTAAGTTCGATTGGACAGACGAGTGTGAGCAAAGCTTCCAGACGCTAAAGGCTCATCTGGTTACTGCCCCGGTGTTAGCATTGCCCTCGGAGCATGGGGAGTATGAGATCTATACGGACGCCTCGAAGCACGGTCTTGGGTGTGTGTTGATGCAAGATAAGAGGGTCATAGCCTATGCATCGAGGCAACTGAGGCCCCACGAGGTGAATTATCCCGCTCACGACTTGGAGTTGGCTGCAGTTGTGCATGCTCTGAAAATATGGAGGCATTATCTCTATGGGGTTAAATGCGAGATATTTACGGACCATAAGAGCCTCAAGTACTTCAACACTCAGAAGGAGCTGAATATGAGGCAACGACGCTGGTTGGAGTTGATCAAGGATTATGATTGCACCATTAGCTACCATCCTGGGAAAGCTAACGTGGTGGCTGATGCTTTAAGCCGGAAGTCGGCTGAAACGAGTGCCGTAGAGGTAGTAGCTAAGGAGATCATGGAGGATCTAAAAAGAGAGGAGATCACGCTTGTATTGGCCGACCGGTATGTTTCCATCGCAGGGCTGTCATTGCAACCATCGCTGGAGGAGCGAATCTGTGAAGCCCAGAAGAGCGATGCGGTGATAGTAGGGATTAGGGAAAGGATTGAGAAGAATAATGATCCCAATTTTGAGGATAGGGATGGAGTGCTGAGGTACCGGAGTAGAATATGTGTCCCTGGTGATGGGGGAATCAAGGAGTTGATTTTGGCCGAGGCGCATACTACGCCCTATACCATCCACCCTAGAGGAACGAAGATGTATCAAGACATCAAGAAAGTTTACTGGTGGCCGAATATGAAGAGAGAGATAGCGGAGTATGTCGCTCGATGTCTGACTTGTCAGAGAGTGAAAGCAGAACACCAGAGGCCAGCAGGAACATTGAAGCCTCTGGAGATCCCTGAATGGAAGTGGGAAGGAATAGCCATGGATTTTGTAGTAGGGCTACCGAGAACGACAGTTGGCTACGATGCAATATGGGTAGTAGTGGACCGATTGACCAAGTCAGCCCACTTTCTACCCATCAGGGTGAAGTATACCCCGGAAAGGCTAGCTGAAGTTTATCTCCAAGAAATTGTGAGGCTCCATGGCATACCAAAGAGCATAGTGTCGGATAGGGATCCGAGATTTATGTCAAGGTTTTGGAAAAGATTGCAGGAGTCCCTAGGCACTAAGTTGAATTTTAGCACTGCTTTCCACCCACAGACGGATGGCCAATCTCAACGAACCATTCAAATTTTGGAAGACATGCTTCGAGCATGCGTCATTGACTTCAAAGGAAGCTGGGCTCAGTATTTGCCGCTAGCAGAGTTCTCATACAACAACAGTGATGAGAATCCGAGCAAGACCTTGAATGAACTAGCACAGCCGGATACGAGAGCCCGAGACAAGGAGTTCAAAGATGCCCTCGTTGAACTCAGTAAAGAGATATGGGCCCAAGCCCATAAGTGGAGGCCCATTCAAGATGATGCACACTCTAGAAGGATCCGGCCAAGAGACAATTTTGGGACTATTCTAGAAGAATCAGATTGCATGGAAATTCAAAGAGCAAAATCCTTTCCTTTTGAAATCTTTTGATTATTTATTTTGTTCAGCATTTAATTTCCATGTTGGGTACTGTTCACGTCCAGGTCTAGAGTTAGGCAAATAAAGAATATTTCTTTACTTTATTTTGGTACTGTTCACGTCCAAAATATAGTTCCTTAAATAGGTTGTTGTTTTAGGCAACTAAGGAGTTATTTCCTTAGTCTTCCTTTTTGGTTTAGGCGACAAGTATGTTAGGAAATAAGGAAATTTATTTCCTTATTTGTCTTATGTGTTTTAGGCAAGCTAGGATTTAATTCCTTGCCTAATTTCGAATTTTAATTAGGCTTCTATGTTAGGTTTTATTTCCTAGTTATTTCCAGCCCTATAAATAGGAGCCTCTTGCAATGTAATTGGAACAACTTTGATTAATACATTTTGGTGAGGTTTAATTCTCTTTGGTTCTTTGAAGAACTTCTCGAACTTATCGGGAATTTTCCCGTGGCGTTCAACTCGACTTATCAAACGGATTTTCATCCCGTTTGTGGCGTCTTCACTATACCGAGGTTCTTGCTTTCCTAAGCAACGGGTCGATGTTCCATTCGAATCCATCCTAGAGACGATCTTGGGTTCCTCATAGTTGTTGGGTCTCGTTACGGGATAACGGGGTTCACATCATTTGGTATCAAAGCTTTGGTTCTAGTTCGGGTTTGCGTATCCCTTTTCTTTTCGTGCCTTTGTTTCTTCTTTTCATAACCTTCGGCTATCTTCTCTAATTTCTTTTCCCTTTGTTTCTGTCCTACAGTCGGCTACTATTAAATACTTGGCCGAAATTCTTAAACTTCTCTATTCAAGCTTTGCTAGAGCTGGTTCTTGTTATATCTGGTGCGAAAGTTTCATATCTTTGTGCCTTGAGATATTGTGCTATTGTTATCAAAGGAGAAGAGAAAGAGACTCCCAAAAGAAGAAGAAAGAAAGGGGTCGAAAAAAAAAAAAAGTGCTTCAAAAAAATTTTCGATTGTTTCCATATATTGGGGTCCCTATTATTCCGAAAATCTCTTTACCCCAAACAAGTTTATTTTTTTCTGCTATGAAGAATCACCATCTACTCTAGTTTCCACCTTTCTAATCATTCATCGTGTTCTTTGCATCCTTATTTCCTTGATATTATTTATCTTGCTCTCTCTGAAATTCCTTGATGAGTTCTTGTTGAATCGTTGCTGGAATTCTTTGATTGTTTGTTTAGTTCCAAAAGAACCGCAAGAGGATTACTGAGTGGAAAAAGGCAAGAGTGGTGAGATTATTAGAGGGTAAAAGCCATATCTTGTGTGTGAAACACGAGTGACAAGAGACCCTACTATTGAGTGAGACACGTAAGGGAGAGATTTGTGAGGTCCTTTTTGTTTTAATTCTAACACTATTTTTGCAGTAATCATGTCTAGTGATAGTGGAAAGAACGTATCTAACGACGATACCCCACCAGTTGACTCGAAGCAGTATATGGAGGCCATGATAGGTGATATAAGGCGTGTGTTGAGTCAAGTACAAGAAATGCCACGATTGGAGGATGTTTCCGATGAGGAATATGTAGCCCCCGATGCATTGACCTTGGTGGCCAGGAGAGCCTTGAGTTTGCAACCAATAGGAGATGAGGAAGTGCAACGGGAGAATATCTTTCACACTAGGTGCTACGTTAAAGACAAGGTATGTAGTGTGATTATTGATGGAGGTAGTTGTACTAATGTTGCAAGCTTGATTATGGTAGAGAAATTAGGATTGCCCTTGTTGAAGCACCCCAGGCCTTACAAGTTGCAATGGCTGAGTGATTGTGGAGAAATAAAGGTGGACAAGCAAGTGCTAGTAGCTATCCGGATTGGTAAGTACGAAGATCAAGTCTTATGTGATGTAGTACCAATGCAAGCCGGACATTTACTGCTAGGGCGACCATGGCAATTCGACCGACGTGTCAAGCATGATGGCTTTACGAATAAGTACTCCTTTGTACTTAATCAGAAGCCAATCACACTTGTTCCATTGACACCACAGCAAGTACATGAAGATCAAGTAAGGTTGCAGCAAGAGAGTGATCAAAAGAAAGAGAGAGAAATTGAAAAAAAGAAAGAGAGTGAGAACGAGAAATTGAGTGAAAATCAGAGAGTGAGTGAAAATCAGAGAATGAGGGAAAATCCGATAGAGAGTGAAAATCCGAGAGAGGCCAACCAAAAAGAGAGAGAAAATTCGGCCATGGAGAGAAAATTCGAGAGGACAGAGAATTCCAAGGCAAACGTGAGCGAGATCCAGCAAGCCACTCCTTCAAATCAGCTTGCGATTGTACCTTTCTCCAAAAGGGCAGTTTTAAACACTAATGAAATTGATCCTTCCATGCCTAGTTTTATTGTCTCCCTTTTGCAGGAGTATAAGGATGTGACATGGAGAACGAGTGATAATCACCAAGTCATCCACAAAATAATGGTAAAGTACAGGCCTCCTATTCCCCGATTCGCAATAATCCTCACCGATGTGACCAAGAAGAATGTTAGATTTCGATGGGAAGAAAAACAAGCGAAGGCGCTGCCATTAATCAAACAAGAGTGCCCCGATGCTTCTTTATTATTTTTACCTAACCTGAATAAACCGTTCAACTTTACATGTGGTGTTTCAGGTATTAGCATAATCCCAGCCCGTAGGCAAGAAGAACAACCAATGGATTATTTCAGTGAGCAGCTACGAGGACCAACTTTCAAATACCCAAGTTATGCAAAGGAGTTGCATGCACTGATGCAAGCCTTAGAGACATGGCCAAGTCGTCCCAAAGTGCTTACAAGGGGCGGTGGTTCTTTCAAAGTCTTAGTGCAAATCAAAGGCAACGTTTACAAGCTGGAGTTATCAGGTAAAGACCATGCAAGTGCTAGTTTTCAGATTTCTGAACTCTGTCCTTTTGATGTAGGTGAAGATTTGAGGACAAATCCTTTTCAAGAGGAGGGGAATGATGAGAATCCGAGCAAGAACTAGCACAGCCGGATACGAGAGCCCGAGACAAGGAGTTCAAAGATGCCCTCGTTGAACTCAGTAAAGAGATATGGGCCCAAGCCCATAAGTGGAGGCCCATTCAAGATGATGCACACTCTAGAAGGATCCGGCCAAGAGACAATTTTGGGACTATTCTAGAAGAATCAGATTGCATGGAAATTCAAAGAGCAAAATCCTTTCCTTTTGAAATCTTTTGATTATTTATTTTGTTCAGCATTTAATTTCCATGTTGGGTACTGTTCACGTCCAGGTCTAGAGTTAGGCAAATAAAGAATATTTCTTTACTTTATTTTGGTACTGTTCACGTCCAAAATATAGTTCCTTAAATAGGTTGTTGTTTTAGGCAACTAAGGAGTTATTTCCTTAGTCTTCCTTTTTGGTTTAGGCGACAAGTATGTTAGGAAATAAGGAAATTTATTTGCTTATTTGTCTTATGTGTTTTACGCAAGCTAGGATTTAATTCCTTGCCTAATTTCGAATTTTAATTAGGCTTCTATGTTAGGTTTTATTTCCTAGTTATTTCCAGCCCTATAAATAGGAGCCTCTTGCAATGTAATTGGAACAACTTTGATTAATACATTTTGGTGAGGTTTAATTCTCTTTGGTTCTTTGAAGAACTTCTCGAACTTATCGGGAATTTTCCCGTGGCGTTCAACTCGACTTATCAAACGGATTTCCATCCCGTTTGTGGCGTCTTCACTATACCGAGGTTCTTGCTTTCCTAAGCAACGGGTCGAGGTTCCATTCGAATCCATCCTAGAGACGATCTTGGGTTCCTCATAGTTGTTGGGTCTCGTTACGGGATAACGGGGTTCACATCAAACAGTTTCCAATCAAGTATTGGCATGGCACCGTATGAAGCTTTGTATGGAAGGAGGTGTAGGTCGCCATTATATTGGGATGAAGTAGGAGAGGGGAGACTGTTGGGGCCGGAGATAATTTTACAGACAAAAGAGAAGATTCGGTTGATAAAAGAAAGACTTATTACGGCCCAAAGTCGGCAGAAGAGTTATGCGGACAACCGACGAAGAGAGTTGGCCTTTGAAGAAGGGAGTAAAGTACTTTTGAAGATTTCTCCAACGAAGGGGGTAGCACGATTCGGGAAGAAAGGGAAACTTCAGCCCCGGTTTATTGGACCTTTCGAGATCCTGGAGCGTGTTGGACCAATGGCGTATAGACTGGCCTTACCGCCATCAATTGCGGGAGTACATGATGTGTTCCACGTATCGCTCCTGCGCAAATACGTGTCTGACCCTACCCATGTACTAGAGTATGAACCTTTGCAGATTAGGGAGAACCTTACCTATGTAGAGGAGCCAGTAAGGATTCTCGATAAAAAGGAGCAGCGATTGCGGACCAAGGTGATACCGCTTGTGAAGGTTCTATGGAGGAATCATGGGGTAGAGGAGGCATCTTGGGAGTTGGAAAGTGATATGTATGAGAAGTACCCCCAGTTAAGAGGAGAATAGAATACGAATATTTACTTCCTTCCCTATTGATTGATTGATTGACATGTATGAGTATTATTGTTTGATAATTATGCTTGACTTCCTTACATAAAGAATGCTAATTCTTTGTGATACATGATGATATTTTGTATATATACATGACTGACCGTTGTATTATGTTGTCAGATGCCGCCGAGTAGTCGACCCCCTCGTTCCTAGCATTCGGGAACACCTTCTCAGAGAAGGATGACCGCACGAGAGTACCGCAGTTTGTTTCGGGTTAACCATAGAACCCAAGGTTCGACGAGACAGTCGGGAAGCCAGGAGGCTCCGACTCACGCATCACATGAGACGAATAGAGAGGACCCCCGAGGAGCGTACCAAACCCACGTAACGTATTGGCAGCAAGGTATGGCGGGGACATACCAGCCCCCGCCACCCCCGGCACCTGACCAACCTGGACCTTCCAGGTGGGGTCAACCCTTATCTCCAGATTGTTCTGGATATCTGGAGGGTATTTATTGGCCAGAGTCACCAATAAACGCCTTTCCCTTAAGGACCATGTTACCCGAAGACTTTGAGGAAGATCCGGAAGAGGATCCGGAAGAAGACCCCATGGAACAACATCCGATACCTAGTGAGACTAGAGAACGATCCCAAGAAGGACCTAGGCGTAGTAACTCGAGACGTGAGTGTACACCTAGGCGATGTAACGAGAACCGACATCATCGAAGAGTTAGGGCTCAAGACGCTGGATCGGAGACCCACTTTTCGTCGCAAGAGTAGAGTCTAGACCTAGGTTTCATGGACCACCCGAGAACGTCATCCATGACCCTAGTCTAGAGGAACCAAGCCAAGGAATCAGATCGCACTATTGGACGGGGAGTAATTCCCCAGATCGCGTTTACCAGGGAGAGATTAGTAGTGGGACAAGCACTAACGTTCGTCCCAATCCCCATTGTCCTACACCTACGCAATCAGGACAAAATTTCTGGTGGTAAAAGAAATTCCGAGGTCGGAATTTTTATAAGGAGGGGAGAATGTGAGACCCCGATTTTCTCCTACGTAATTCCTTATGTATTTTTTTTATTTTTCCAATGTAATAGTTTTTATTTCTTAATGGGGCTATGTTTTGGCCAATGTATGGCCTAATCTTTATGTTATGGTATTTCGATTTAAAATGAGATTTTATTTCATAAAATCTCTTTAAATAATTTTAATGCCATTTTATGCAAGTATAAATTATATTTATATTAGGAGCCGAAATTTCAAGTAAGTTTCCCTCTTGCAAATTTATATTTTTCATTTGTTTAATATGATTCATGGACCATAGAATTGGAATTATGATTTAATTATTTCCTTGTATAAGCCGAAAATTATAATAGATTAAATGATGAATATTTTGTGAATACATGGATTAAATATTGTATATCTTTTATATGTGACATGTATTATTATCATGTGGTCTATATCATTAGTAGAATTTCCATTTGAATATAAATGATAAGCTATGTAGTTATGTGATAAGGTTAGAGATGATTTAATTGATAAGCACACTTGCTTATCATAGTGATAAGCAAGCATGATAAGTTAGGAAACTTTTAGAATGATAAAGCCTTGTGATTATTGTAGAGATAGGCTAAGGCCATTATCACATGATAAGATATCATACTTGTAAGGTGATAAGCTATTGGAATGGATAGATAAGTAAGAGAGCTTATAAAGTGATAAGTTAGGAGAGAATGAAACTAAGTTGAAAGTTGGTTGCCATTTAATGTGGAAGTAACTAGGTTGGTTGAAAAGCAACCAAACTAAGTAAGATACAAGCCATCTACGTAAATGCTATGGGATGAATTTGAAAAGCCAAAGCAAGGCCATGTGAAGTGTAAGAGATGTGTAAGTGGTGTAAGGGAGATGAAAAGCCATAAAGCAAGGCCATGTGAAGAGTAAGAGATGTGTAAGTTGTGTAAGATGATGAGACAACTCATGGAAGAAAAAAGAGAAGAGAAAAGCAAGAGAGAGAGGGAGTGATTTACGTTGGAGCTTATGAGGAGAGAAAGAGAAGAATTTAAATGCAAGCCAATTTTGAAGACATGTGATGTGAGAGTGAGAGAAGTGAAAGGAAATAAAAGAGAGAGAGAAGGATGAGGACATAGCCTTGGTCGGCCAACTCCTCCATTCATCCCCCTCTCCCTCTTTCAAATTCTCTCATGTCCATTCTCTCTCTCAAACCCAATGTCATAGCCTTAGGGTTGCATTGGGAGACTCAATCTTACACAACCCCCTTGCAAATGCCATGACCGAACCCCTCATTTCACTCAACTCTCTCCCATTCCAAGCCTTGGCCGAATATTGCAAATCTCTCCATTCTCTCCCATTTTCAAGCCTTGACCGAACCTCACACTCAAGAGTTCAAGGTTTGTTCATTTCATCTTGCACCTAAACCACTTCCTTCTAGCTTGCCAAAACCCATTCTAAAAGCCAAGATAAATCTCTCTTGTTGTTGACAAAAAAATCCTCCTTTGAAAACCCTAGTCATTTGACACCATTTCTCTTCAAACTTACCACATTCTCTTAACCACCAAAGAACTTCCTTTAAATCAAGCTTGGTCATTTCTAAAGAGGGTGGACCGAATCTTTGAAGGAAGAAAGGATAGGAAGAGTTGGTAAAGGTTGAAGGTGAGTTTAGTTTCATTGATGATTTTGCCTTGAGCTTCACAAGTACTAACCAAAGATACCTTATTTTCTAGGTGCTCAAGCTTGGACAAACAACAAGGTAAGGCTAAAATGATTTTGTTGGGTATAGCATAAGTGACCGAATAGGTTATGTATGAATCTTGAAGCTTAGATCATAAAATGTCTTGATGTTGGATCCTTAATGTCTAAGAACCCTAGGATGATTTCATGCTAGATCTAACCATGGAAACCCTAGATCTAAGGTTGTATGTAAAGAAAAAGGCAAATGAAGAACAATGTATGCTAAAGGAAGTTAGATCTAAGCTTTGATGTGTTGGGTTGATGAAAGTTGATTTCTTTGTTTAGATCCATGGGTGTGAATGTGTATAATGAATGGATCTCATGTTGATGAAATTAATTGATGAAAAGATTAAGTGTATGCATGCTAGTTAGTCACAAACGCAAAGGATATGCATGATATGATTTTTAGCATGAAAAGGGTAACATTTTGGGGTATGGCCGAAAATGAGCTATGTGGATTTTCATGTATAGTTTTGAATATGTGTAGATCTGGACATTGGCCTTAACATGTGCAAGATTTATGACCTTAATGCATAGTGGATGATTATGTTAAGTATTGGAAGCATGCATATTGAAGGAAATAAAAGAAAACTAATCATTTGGGTAAAAACATGTGTTGGCCGAATGCCATGAGTATGGTGTATGGTGTTGGTGCTTTGATTTATAGATATTAGGTTGTGAAATTGTTGATTGGAGGATGGGATCACCCTTGGAGAAAAAGTTGTGATTAATTGGTGCATAAATGGTAGTGGCCGAGTGTTGTAAGAAAAGGGTAACCCTAAGTGCAATTCATGATTTATGGATTTTCATTTGTTGTGTGGGATAAGAAAATTGGGTTAGGCTAGTTGGAATAATATTGTAGAGCCATGATCTTTTATTAAATATTATTGGAACCCTAGTTAAGTCTTACTCGGGTTTTATTTGAGGTTTAAAGTCTAAGTTAAGATTTAATCATGAATAATTTATTAATAGTTAGATATAAGGTTTAATGTAGTACGTGTAATAAAAAGAGACTTAGGTTTAAGTCTAAACCTATGAGTATTATTTAACCCTAATCGAGACATGTACATGGATAAATATATTTTTATTTCAATAAAAATATTAATGATTTAATAAGCTAAGTTTTGAATATTTGTTAAGGAAAAGAATAAAATAATTATTTTGTAATTAAATGAATTTCAGTGATATGTATATATATCTTCGATTGATGACTGATTTTCAAAAAGAAATGATTTCATAATTCTTAAAGTCTAAAAGAATATTTGAATCGCTTGTAGGCGATCCACGTGTCTGTATACACGAACAAGAAGACCAAGAGTAAGTGGATACTGTAAGTGGACAGTAAGTATTTCTTTTCAAAACTGGAATGACACACTGCATCGTTTCATGAATAAGCATGAATTTTAAGAAAGCATGACATGATATGAATTTCATGAACAAGCATGAATTTTAAGCAAGTATGAATTTTAAGCAAGCATGACATGACATGTGCATTGCATGAATTTTTCAAGAAGAAAATTATGCAATGATTTTTATGGAAAGAATACGAGAAGTTTTATGAAACGATAAGTTAAGATAAGGGGCACCGGTCGGTACCGTACCATCAAGTTGGACTCTCATATCGAAGGACAATTATGAGAAGGATGGGTGAATCCAAGAGGCTGTGCAAGCCACACTGAAGGACATTGAGAAGGTGTGGTGCCTCCAAGGGTCGTGTCTAGCCATCAGGCCTGGGGCCACTTCAAGGGCTAGCTCGACCAGATGTTAAGGTCTACAAGGGAATTCGGGGACGGTTCCGAAGGGAACGCACAACCCTGACTTCAGGGGTCAAATGGAGCGAGCCCACAAGTAAAAGACATGAAATAATTATGATAAGGCCAACAAGGGAACAAGTACGAATAAGCGATTTTTAAGGGCCAAGGGCCAGTTTTACAAGCAAGTATGAAAGAAAGTGGTTTTCAAGGGCCTGAGGCCGAAAACACTAAGCAAGAGCATATGCATAATTCATGAGCATGCATATGCATCAATTATCAAGTTTTCTTTCTTTCATGATTAAGCGGGCATAAGTCAAGAGCATGATTTATGTTTTATGTTTTTCCCTTACTAAGTCTTTTTTACTCACGTTTTTAAAATTGTGTCATTCCAGATGTATCAGGTGAAGAGAGTCAGGAGGACTACCTGACCTAGATGCCCAAGATATTATGTTTCGCATTTTGTTGATAGTGACACGAGCGTCACTAATTGGGTTCTAATATGTTAATTATATGTTTTGTATGAACTTAATGAGAACCTTGTTTATGTAAGAATTTGCTCGAACCCCTCGCGATCCTGTACGTTTCCGCCGTAATCAAGTAAGAATATAAGTAAGAACGCTGGAGCCATCCGGGGGATAGCTCGCGGCTGTCACGGTCCCTGCGGGATGCCGTTCGGGGCGTGACAATATATATATATATATTTACTGAAATACTTCAATCAAGCTACTGATGGCGTTTCTCGAATCATGGATCTGGCTCTTTTTTGAACTCGCATAATATGACTTTGACTTTTGATTTATTGGGATTTTTGCATTGTTCATCCCTATTCTCTGGCAAAATTCTGAGGGCATTACTCATTTCGGAAAGGAACATGATAGAATTACCTTGTGAGTTCTGTTAGCTCAAGGTTGTTTTACAAACAATTCATATTTGATTTTGATGACAGCAAAAATTTTTAAGTTTCGAATGATTCTAGATTTTACTTTGTCAATCCTCTATTTTTCTAAGATATATTTTAAAATGATTGATGTTATCTCCTTAAAATATTTTTAAGTGCACTCGAACACCATTACACAAGTCGATAAAATCAATTTTTCATATTATAGGTGCTTAAAGAAGTTTTGAAATAGATTGGACGCATCAAAGTTGCTGATTTCTCTTTCCAACATTTATTAAGTGTAGACAAATTGAAGACTAGTGTCAAAACATTGCACTTACTCCAGAATGAAGAATTCATGTTGTCGACACATTGAGGACTAGTGTCGACACAATGCACCGACTCCCAAAAGCATCATTCCAGACCAATTTTTGAATTTTCAACACATTATGACCATGTGTCGACACATGCCACGAAGTTGCAGAAAATCTGGAACGATGCCATACCATTCAAATTGCTCTAAAATTATTTGGAAATCCTTCCAATGGCTCTTTTAATGGATTTAATTACTGTTGAAGTCAAAGAAGATTTAAATAGAAGACAACTCTCTCGCGATTCACACTTGCAATTCCTTACGACTTAACTTCTACAGAGAGAAAGTGCCTTGAAGAAGAGAGAAGACTACTCGTATCCAGAAAACTTGATATTCCCCTGCCAAACTTCAGCTTTCTAGATAGAATCTTGTCCTCTTGTGCATCTGTGTACTTGTCACTTGCTTTATTCGGCTTTGAGAGTTAATCGTCAATATTCATTGTACCCATTCTTTGGAAAACAGTTGAGTGTTGGGTAAACACTTGACCCTACTCGTGTGGGTAGAAGAAATCCCTTGAGTTTTGAGATTTGTGAAGAGAGTTAAAGTGTGAGCTCGAAAAACGCTTTGTAAAGGTTCCTTAGCACCCCGGAAGCTAAGGTGTACATGCTATTTGATAGATAGTGAGGAAGCCTAAAGAAGTCAATATAGCCTTGGGGGTGGACGTAGGCAAGTGTTGGTCGAACTACCTAAAATTACTGGTATATTGCTTGATCTATCTGGAAATTTTTTTAATTTTTATTAAAACTCAATTCACCCCCCTCCTGGGTTGTTACTTTGACTCACAATTGGTATCAGAGGTGAGGTTTAACTCTTAATACGACAACCCTTGATAGTACCTCTTTAGCTGAAAATCAATCTAATAGACCTCCTCTATTTAATGAGACTTGTTATAACTACTAGAAGACAAGGATGAGAATCTATATCCTAGCCGTTGATTACGAATTATGGAGAATCATCTTTAGAGGTCCTAGGTTTCCTAAGACAGCTGAAGGCACATTGAAGGATGGAAAGGATTTTGATGACGTTGATCTTAAACTTATGTCCTTAAACTCTAAAGCTATGAATGTGTTATATTGTGCACTTGATTCAAATGAGTTGAATCGTATTTCCGGTTGTGATACTGTAAAACAAATTTGGGATAAACTTCAAGTGGCCCATGAAGGTAAGAATCAAGTCAAGGAGAACAAGATTAGCATGCTTGTTCATAGTTTTGAGCTTTTTAAAATGAAATCTGATGAATCTATTTCATCTATGTTTACTCATTTTACTGATATTATAAATGGTCTTAAATCTTTGGTAACACTAACATTGAAATGGTGAGAAAAATTCTTAGGTGTTTACCAAAAGCTTGGAAACCCAAAGTCACCGTCATTCAAGAAGCCAAAGATTTGACAAAGCTTTCTTTGGATGAACTCATGGAATCGCTCATGACACATGAGATGAATCAAGTAAAAGATGATGAGGAAGAAGGAAAATAAAAAATGGGCATTGCTTTGAAAACCTCATGCTCTAATGATGATGAATCTTCTGAGGATGATGAGGAAATGACTTTGTTCATTAAGAGATTCAAGAAGTTCTTCTGAAAGAAACAAGGAGATAAAAGATTTCCTAGGAAGTCTAGCTACAAAGGTGATAGTAGCGAGAAGAACGACATCATTTGCTTTGGATGCAAGAAGCCGGGACATATAAGGACGGATTGTCCTAACCTTGAATCTCACAAAAATACAAAGATAAAAAGATAAAAATAAAATATTCGAATTGAAAAGTTTTTTTAAAGTATTGTTGTCTTATAAAGAACCATGAAATATCAAGTTGTTTCTCTTGGAGAGAATCTCGCAAGATTCACAAAAAGAAAATGAAAATGCCTTGCAAGAATAGTCAAAAGATTTGAAATCTGAAAACAATGATTTAAAAAGGAAAGTTGACTCTCTTACTCAAGATCTTGCAAGATTCATTCAAGGAAAAACAAACCTTGATATTTTACTTGGTTCCCAAAGATGTTTCAACAAAAGTGGGATTGACTATGATTTGGTTGGTGATCAAAAGCTATATTCATATATGATTGTTAAATCATCTACGTCTTTCACCATGTGCAATTTTTGTGGAAAAAATGGACACATTTCAGTCACTTGTCCAACTAGAAAGAAATCTACTCATGGTATCAAATTTATATGAATTCAAAAAGATAAGGCAAATGAATTTATTTCTAATACCAAATGACACAAAAAGATTGTGTACCAAATATCAAGAGTTGATTCTTTTTGCAAGAGTGTCTAAAGTCCAACGAAATCAATAATAAACATTTGGTCCTTGACAGTGGATGCTCCAAGCACATGACCAGAGACAACAGTTGGTTTAACTCTCTTTGTCTCAAAGGAAAGAGTTTGGTTACCTTTTGTGACAATGACAAAGGAAAGATACTTGGTGTTGGTAGCATTGATATGTATCCTAATCCCATAATTGAGAATGTACTTTTTGTTGATAGCTTAAAGCATAATCTCTTAAGTATTAGTCAATTATGTGACAAGGGAAACCGAATCATTTTTTAATCATCAATATGTCTTGTTTAGAATATTGAAAGCAAGAAGAGTCTTATTTGTTGTGTGAGTCCTAGGATTAAGGCAACCCAAGAGGGGGGGTGAATTGATTTTCTAAAATTTTCACTATTGACCCCCCGAAGACGTGTTTGTAAAGACGTGAACAACCTCACTAAAGGAATCATCACTCTTGATAAAAGATTGAAGAACAAAACTCTCTCAAACACTTGATTTTTAGGTGGTTCGGAAAACCCGCCTACGTCCACCCCTCAAGCTCCTTCACCGAACCTTGAGGTTTTCCACTATTCTCCAATATCTTACACTATAGCTTCCGGGTGCTAGAGAATCGTACAACTGTTTTCTTCGGGCTCAACACTAAAAACCCTTACAAGTGATTTTTGGGCTCACCACTCACAACCCTACCAAACTTGAGATATATTCTCTCAAAGCTTCTTGTTTAGTGAACAGCCTCACTAAAGAAATCACCTCTCTTGATAAAAAGATTGAAGAACAAAATTCTCTCAAAGAGTAGATATGAAAGTGGAAAGCTCTATCTCTTGATTCAAACAAAGACAATGATATGAAAGTGTGTTTTGTGTGAATGATATGAGAAATATTGAATATGAAGGTTTGAAATATTTCTCAAGTGATATAAATGATATGTGGTCGTTGTATATTGATTTTGGACGTTATGGATGTGTATTTATAGGCCACAAATGAAAACTAGACGTTTATAGCCGTTGAGAGTCGCCTGTTAAAAAGGGTCGGTCGACCGCTACATGAGCCGTCAACTACTTCGAGTTACCGTTACCAAACGATAATATTATCAGATCTTTAATGGCTATGTTTTAAAATCAGTCGGTCGACCGCTCTACCAGTCGGTCGACCGCTTCAACTTAAGCACATAGTCTGGTTCTTTTAAAAACATGTTTTTAACAACTTTTAAACAGATAATATTGAGAGTTTGTTTGGGTTTTTTTTAAACCTTTAAAAGCATTTTAATTTTTCAAACAAAACTTAACACGATTTATGCACGTTTTGAAAGATATGCATTTGCGTGATTCAAATCCTTGTCGAAAATGAAACAAAGAGTTACAAGGTTATACCCTAACGTCTTGAATCTTCACTTTTGAGCTCCTTGCATCTTCTTGATCTTCTTTCTTCAAGTCTTTGGCTCTTTCATGAAAGATGACTATGTTTTTGAAGATGTCCATTTATAAATTAAATCAATTTATTGAAATCATCAAAATCTCGATTATGCACAAAAGCCAACATGTTGGAAATAGATTTGAAAATGTGTACATTGTTCATTTAGAGAGCATCTCCTCAGAAAACATAATGTCTTTCAACTCTAAATGATGAGGATAGTTGGTTGTGGCATAGAAGGTTTGCTCATGCAAGCATGTACTTGATTTCAAAACTATCAAAAAAGAATCTTGTTTCGGGTTTGCCTAATCTTTATTTTGAAAATGTCAAAATTTGTGCAGCATGTCAAAAAGGCAAACAAACCAAAATCTCTTTAAAACCCAAAAATGTGATATTCACTTCTAGGCCACTTCAAGTTCTACACATGGACTTATTTTTTCACGCCCCAAACGCTATCCCGTAGGGAGAATGACAGCTGCGAGCAATCCTAAAAGAAAGCTCCAGCGAACTTAATCATACTTAACAGCGGAATAAAAACTGAAAGAGAGACGGGTTAATGAATACTTCATAACTTAACTTCATAATAAACTTAAAAAGATGAGTAGTATCTTAATTACATAACACATCATCTATACATTTCCTAAGTGAGAGATCACATCGACCAAAAGTCACAACATCAAAATACATAGAGTTCTTCTCTCTCAAGACAGATAATCCTCCTGACTACCTTCACCTGAAACATTTGGAATGATACATTTTTTGAAAACTGTGAGTCAAAAGACACAGTAAGGGAAAATGTAAACTTGTAAACATGAGCTTATAACTAGAACATGAAAATCATGAGTATTCGTAAATCTTGATGTGCATGCATGCTTTATGTTTGCATATGCACATGCACTTGCTCTTGAACTTAAAATGACACATGGTCCTTGAAAAGTATTCACTTCTTATTCTGTGGGCTACATACGTTCCATTTACCGCTGAAGTATTCACTTCTTATTCTGTGGCCCTATTTCCCTTGGAGACATTACATCTGGTCGAGCTAGCCCACCTTCTCGCATTCATCATTCAGTGTGGTTGCACTTACCTCTAGGATCACCCATCCTTCTCGCATTCGTCCTTCGGTATGGGTGTCCTTCTTGATGGTATGGTACCGACCAGAGCCCCTTAACCTAACATAAAACTTTTACATATTCATTTGCATAAAAATCTCTTTTAGAAATATGCAAATGCTCATGTCATGTCATGCTTGCTTATGATGTCATGCTGTGTACCATTCCAGTTTTTCATAAAAATGTAAGTTTCTACTTACATCCACTTACCTCGATCTTCTTGAGTTTCGATATGAAGTTTCGCCTACAAGCGATTCAAATACTTCACTTAGACACTTAGGAAACTAATCAAATAGACATACAAAGGAAATACTTATGAACATTTCGGTTTTCCAAAAGTACGTATCTTTGAAATTATTATTTCATTTACAAAAGATTTATTAACTAGCTTTCATAAAACAATTTGAAGAAAAGTAATCAAACATAAGCATTAAACATCTCCAACAAGGTTGCTGATTGGACTACTATATATATCCCACTTATGATGAATTAAGTACACTGATTCTTCCCATCGACATCATTGATTTCAAAGCCTATTCATGAAATTCAGCAACAACACTTCATTCTAAGAATTCTAAGCCCAAAACAGCAACTTATAATATGTCCAACTTAATTTCCTTGTTCTATACCTTTACCAAACCTAATGTCTATCAAACTCCACCAACTTAACATCCTTTTCTCTTATAGACTTGTTGTTCTAATCAACTTCATCAACATACTCCTTAACAGCAAACAACCCTTAAGAAGACTTAACAAAAGGTACATCCAATGACCAAGGGCAGCAGCACCATTCGGCTCCTATGTTTTCGGATGCAAATGCTTTGTGCTCAACAACAACAAAGATAATTTGGATAAGTTTGATGCAAAAGTTGATGAATGTATCTTTCTTGACTATTCAATTTCTAGTAGAGCTTATCGTATTTTCAATTAACATACATTGGTTGTAGAAGAATCAGTCCATGTTGTTTTTGATGAATCTAACAATCTTATGAAAAGAAGTGATGAAGAAGATATTATAGATCTTGACAAAAAATTAGAGAAAATTACTATAAACGAGAACAATGAAGAAATACTTGTACAAGAGCAATGATCTCAAAAATCACAAGAATGTGTTCAACAAGACAACAACGATCTACGAAAGTCGTGGAAATATGTCAAAAGTCATCATCTCCAGCAAATTATTGGTAATTTTGAGAAGAGGGTAAGTACTCGCTCTTCGTTTAACCAAACTAATAATTTTGTTTTACTTTCTCAACTTGAGCCTAAAATTTTTCTTGAAGCAAATGATTATGAAAGTTGGATCCATGCTATGGAAGAAGAGTTAAAACAATTTGAGAAAATCAACTATGACATGTAGTTCCTAGACTCAAGGATTATCCAATTATTGGTACAAATGGGTTTTTAGAAACAAAATGGATGAATCCAGGGTTGTAATAAGGAACAAGGAAAGATTAGTTGTCACGCCCCGAACGCAATCCCGTAGGACCAATGACAGCCGCGAGCAATCCCGATAGAAAGCTTCAGCGAACTTGACTATACTTAACATCGGAATAAAGATGGAGAGAGAGGCGGGCCAATGAACTCTTAATAACTTAACTTCATAATAGACTTCAAAATGAGGAGTAGCATCATAGTTACATATCACATAAACTACATATTATCTTAAGTGACCAATCACATCGATCAACTCACAACATCAAAATACATAGAGTTCTCTCCTCTTAAGACAGGTAATCCTCTTGACTGCCTTCACCTGAAATATCTGAAATGATACATTTTGAAAACTGTGAGTCGAAAGACTCAGTATGGGAAAAAGGTTAACTTATAAACATGAGCTTATGCCTTAACTTGAAAATCGTGAGTAATCATAATGCTGGATGTGCATGCATGCATAATGGTTATGCATATTCTCTTGAACTTGAAAACATGTCATTGTACTTAAAAATGACTCATGGTCCTTAAAAATTATTCACTTCTTATCTTGTGGGCCACATACGCTCCATTTAACCCCTGAAGTCAGGGTTGTGCGTTCCCATCGGAACCGTCCCCCTATTCCCTTGGAGACATACATCTGGTCGAGCTAACCCTTGAAGTGGCCCCGGGCCTGATGGCTAGACACGACCCTTGGAGGTCCACACATTCACGTAAACGTCCTTCAGTGTGGTTGCACAGACCTCAAGGACTTACCCAATCTTCACGTAAACGTCCTTCAGTATGGATGTACCTTCTGAACTTGGTACGGTACCGACCTGAGCCCTATACTTAACTTGTCATAAAAACTCTCATACTTCCATTTGCATAAAGACTTCTTTCATGCTTTCATGCAAATGCTCATGTCATGTCATGCTTGATAAAATGAGAGTTCATGCTTGTTTGTGATGACATGCTTGTTCATGTAAAACCATGTTGTGTACCATTCCAGTTTTCATAAAAGTGTAAGTTTCTACTAACTTCCATTACCTTGCTTCTCTTGATATTCGGATGGTGCTTTGCTTACAAGCGAGTTACATACGTTACATAATGTTCAGAGATTTAATCAAACAACATACAAATACTTTTAAGTGTTCTTGGTTTTTCAAAAGTACATATCTTTTAAATATGATTTCATTTTCAAATTATTACTTTAACTAGTTTACGTAAAACAATTGAAGAAAGAAAATTAAACATGAGCATCAAACATCTCCAATACGGTTGCTAATGGGTCCACTATGAAATTCACTGCATAACAACTAAGTACACTGATTATTCCCATCAACATCATTGATTTCAAAGCCTATTCGTGAAATTCAGCAATACTATCTCATGCTAAGTATCTTAAGCGAAATCAGCAACCTATAATCCATCTAGCTTAATATCTCTTATTCAATACTTTACATTATACCATGCCTGGGTTAATGACTATCGAATTCCCACCATCTTATCCTCAATAAAATCTTTAACTAGGTTTGGTCAACTAGCCTCAATGATAGGGTCTCACACATCTTCAATAGGAACTCAAAAACTCAATATCTAAAATTTAACAAGTCCCGCTCGAGCGCCTGTCGAGCGCCGGTCAACCGCCAAGTCTCTGTCCAATTTTCATCTATCCTCACTCGAGCGGTGGTCGAGCTCCAACTCTCTGTATGAAAGCTTCCAAGGCTGCTCGAGCACCTGTCGAGCGCTGGTCAAGCGGCTCGACACTGTCCAACATATTTCCTTAAGGCAGCTCGAGCACCTGTCGAGCGCTGGTCAGGCGGTTTGACTCTGTATCACAAATTTCCTTAAAGCCGCTCGAGCGCCTGTCGCACGCTGATCGAGCGTGATGATGTCTAAAAACAGGGCACTAAAAACTCCATATTCTAACAACTCAAACATGATTTCTAACTTGATTCTTTTGCCCAATAACAATCAACACAATTAATTTCATGCCTACAAAAATCTCCAAACATATTGACCATTCGGCTACATCAATGTCACTAATCCTATGCAACCTCATCTACCCTTGATTTTGGTTATGTTTGTGTTATAAAATTTTTGGTATTGGGTTTAGTGAAAAAGTGAAGAGAGGTAATTTTTTTTTATATTTTTTTATGGGAGAGAGAGAGATTATATTGTAGTATTTTATTGGGAGTTGGTGAAATATTTGGTGCAAACGCAGCCTTTAACTAACCATTTCATTAGATCTTCATGATCCATGCCAAGACAAAAGCACTAATATATCTATTAAGGCCACCAAATTCAGCGAACCGGCAACCTATAAACGTGCATACAAAAATCCCTACAAGAACATGCCCTTATTCCCTCCTCTATACAACCCGTGGCCATCACACACTTCTATCACCAACAAATAATTCTCACCCGTCATCACCTCATAGCCAACAGATTCATATCATGTATAAGATTCAACAAAATCATTTGGCCAACATCAACATATCTTACATGCATGCTAATCTATTCAACCTAATTAAATCTAACATTCATGGCTTTAATCCTTCCTCCATCAATCAACCACTTCACGACCACAACATAGAATTTCACAACATAATGAAATACTTAGGAAAACTTATAATTTAAAATACCATAATCAACTTAACATCTTACATTGGCCAAACAATAGTCCCTTGAATGTAAATCCAAAAACAAATACATAGAGTAAATAGCAAGAATGAAATACGGGGTCTCACATTAGTAGCCCAAGGTTACAATCAAGAAGAAAGAATTGATTTTGATAAAACTTTTGCTCCCGCTACTCGTTTATTATTCGTATGTTACTTGCTTTCGCTTGCTATAAAGATTTTAAACTCTTCCAAATGGATGTGAAAAGCGCTTTCCTAAATGGATTCATCTCGAAAAAAGTGTATGTTGAGCAACCACCAGGCTTTGAAGATGATAAACTTTCAAATCATGTGTACAAGCTCACAAATACACTTTATGGCTTGAAACAAGCACTTCGAGCATGGTATGAACGTCTAAGCTCTTTTCTCATTGAAAATAATTTTTCACGAGGTAAAATTGATACTACTCTTTTTACTAAAGAAAAAGATAATGATTTATTAACGGTTCAAATTTATGTCGATGACATTATTTTTGGATGAACTAATGAATCTTTGTGTAAAGAGTTCTCACAAGTCATGCAAGGTAAATTTGATATGAGCCCCATGGGAGAATTGAATTATTTTCTTGGCCTCCAAATAAAACAAAGCAATGAGGGCATCTTCATCAATCAAGCAAAGTATACAAGAGATGTGACACCCCGTTTATCTCTTTTGTTATTTCCTATGTATTAGCATTTAATTTAAATTATGGAGTCATATTTTTGGCCAACATATGACCTAAGCTTAAGGTACATTAACTATTGTGAAATTTTGTTTCAAGAATTTCCTTTAAATAATTTCTTTTCATTGTGGAAGTTTAGTGCAAGTTTAAATTTTATTTTCCCTAAGAGCTGAAACTTGCTAGGTAAGTTTCTTTTATGGATTTATATTTTTCATTTGCTTAGTATATTCCATAATCCATGAAATTAAATTATGAAGAGAGATTTATATATTATGGCCGAAAATAATTAAGTAGAAAATCATGAAATTCATGTAAGCATTTAAATATTTTTGTGTGTCTTTAATAGGTAGCATTAATCATCATTATGTGGCCTTAATTATTAGTTTTGAATTATCATTAGAGATATTATATGATAAGCTACTAAATATATGATAAGCTTTAAGAAAATTTAATTGATAAGCACACTTGCTTATCATAGTGATAAGCTAGGGAGCTTTTAAGATAATAGGTTGTTGTGGCTATCTTAGAGATAGGCTAGAACAATTATTTTAAGATAGATTATCATGTTTATAAGTTGATAAGTTATGAGATTGAACTAGATAAGCTAAAGTGCTTATAGGAGATAAGTTAGAATACATATGTGTGATAAGTTGAGATACTTATTTGATAAGAGAAGTAAAAGAAGATAAGTGAAATGCAACAAGTGAGAAGAGTCTAGAATGGTGTAGCACGTGAAGAGCGAGGAGGGGGAAAAAGTCTTAAAGTTGTGGTTCATGTGAAGAGTTAAGAAGAGATAAGATAAGCATTAAATTGACAAGACAAGACAAAGAATAGAAAAGCTATGAAATGGTGATGTTCACGTGAAAGCTAAGCCAAAAAAGAGAGCAATTGAAGTGAAATGGCAAGGAGTTTCACGTGGGGGGCAAGGCTTGAGGGGACAAAGGGATGAGGTGAGAGAAAGTGAGAGAAAAGGGTGAAAGTGATCATGCATTGGTCGGCCACACCCCACCAAATTCACCCCCTTTTTCCTCTTGTCATTTTCAACTCTCTTGTCCCTGTCATAATTGAATCTAGTGAGATTCAAATTAGCCTTCTACGAATTACCCCCCCACACCTTCACATTTCAAATGCTCATTTTCCTTGGCCGAATAGCACTCTCATTCAACTCTCTTTCTCTTTTTCTCTCTTGACCGAAACTCCTCTCCTTGGCTTAAGTCTTGTTACCTTCCTCTTGAAACCCAAAACACTTCTCTATGCTCTAGTTTGTTTCTCTTCTTTGGTGACCGAATTTCCCCCTTGGTTCAACTCATTTCTTCTCTCTTGGTGGCTGGAATTTCGCTTCACCTAGCCATCTTCCCTTGTTAGAAACTTAGCTCACTCTCTTGAAACCAAATCACTTCAAAGTTGCAAATCTTGCCTTGTTTCTTCAAGCAACCTTCAGCTGTTGAACATTTCTCTTTTCCCCACCATAAACCTCTATCTTAGCACCTTGAAGATGCAAATCTTAGCCCTTGGAACCATTCCTAAAGGTGGAACCGAAAGTTGAGGGTAAGGGAGGATTTTGGTGAAAACCGTGACTAGTGGAAGGTAGAGATAGACTTGATTTTCATATGATGTTTTGGCTTGAGTTCTTTATAATTTCTGAACTAAGATGTTTTATTATGCTAGGTGTTCTTCTTTTAGCAAATGAACTAACATTCAACTAACACCCGAGAGCAAATGAACTAACATTCAATTTCTGACATTCAAATGATTTTTTGGCTAAGTATTGGAAGTGTCGACACATTGGACCATAGTGTCGACACATTGAACTAACACCCGAGAGTTTGCTTTTCAGGCTATTTGAAATGATTTTTTGGCGAAGTGTTGGAACTGTCGACACATTGAAGCATGTGTCGACACATTGCATTATCTCCCGAGAAATGATAACATGGTGTCGACACATAGAAGACCATGTGTCGACACAGTGCGAATTTGCAGAAATCCTGGAAACGACGTCAGCTCCTTTTAAAATGGTTCAAATGTCTTCAAACCCCTCCAACGGCACTCAATCTTTCCAAGAAGACCCTTTATGACCGTTGAAGACCTAGAAGCTATAAGAAGAAGGAGATGGAGAGAGAGAACATGGAGATCGACCAATATTGCAACATCTAGAGAGAGAAAGTCCAAGATCCAAAGTTTTCACTTGCTGAATCATTCAAGTCCGAAGCTCTCATTGTCAAATCTTCTCTTCTTGCTCATCATTGACAACCAAGCCTTCAAAGGAAGAGAAATTTCTTGAAGAAGAGAGAGTTGCATCATCATTCAACATCTATCCTTCCAAAGAGAGAGAAAGCTAGATCCAAAGAAATTACTTACTGATTCTTCCAAGATCAAAGCTCTCATTGGTCAATCTACTTCTATTGCTCATCATTGACGACCTAGCTTCCAAAGAGAGAGATTTCTTGAAGAAGGGACAACCCACTTGCAAACTCACTTTGCCCTAACTTCTAGAGAGAGAAAGTCATTTGAAGAAGAGGGAAAATCGCAACTAGCAAGGAAGCTTGTGCTCCCACCTGCAAAACTTTAGGTTTCCTTCAATAATTGCATCTTATTGAGCTTTATACTTGCTGATTTGACTTAGAGAGCCATTCCATACGATTTGAGTCATTCCATACGATTAGAGTCATTCATTGTAATTCTTTTGTATCCATCTTGTGGAAAACACTTGAGTGTTGTGTGAACACTTGTTGAGTGTTGGGAAAACACTTGGTCCTACTTGTGAGAGTAGAAGAAATCCTTTAGGTTGTGAGGATTTGTGAGAGTTGAAGCGTGAGCTCGCAAAACGCTTTGTAAAGGTTCCTTAGCACCCGGGAAGCTAAGGTGTATTCGCTATTTGGTGAATAGTGGAGGAAGTCCAAGGAAGTCAATTGCCTTGAGGGTGGACGTAGGCACGTGTTTGGCCGAACCACCTAAAAACTACGGTGTCATCTCTCTAACTCTATCTCTCTTACATTTTAGTACTTATTCATACTTGTGGAGTTTTATGCTTTATCATTTCTTGCTTATATTGGCATAGCATTAGACACTTTTAGTTCGACATTATTATTTGTCAAAGAGGGGTAGTTTTCAGATCTGCTTGTTTAACGAAAAAATGATAAGTTTTTGTTAAACCCAATTCACCCCCCCTCGGTAGCACATCGGAATGGGTGGAATGTATCTCGGACATAGAATAAGGACCTCGGGACATGATAACCCGGGATAGATAGGCAACTTGAAATAGGAAAGGAGACCTCAGGAAGGTTGTGGGACGTCGGGAAAACACTCAGAGACACTGTTGACATGGACTAAGCCTTGGTTATTATTTGAGCCCATCTTGGTCGTTTTAGAATCAGCCGAACTCTCTTGCATTAGTCCATTGAGAGCTTCTTTGAAACGTTTGGCTCTAAGTCTTGTAATTGGGCCACTAGAAAGTGACAAAGGGTCTTCATCTCCATTCCCACGTTTATGTCCAGCTCCTTGGTTTGCATTACCTTGGTGGAGTGCTCATGTGGTTTAGTGAAAGCTGATGGAGATTGATGTGAACCCCGTTATCCCGTAACGAGACCCGACAACTATAGGGAACCCAAGATCGTTTCTAGGACTGATTCGGATGAAACCTCGACCCGTTGCTTAGGAAAGCAAGAACCTAGGTATGGTGATGACGCCACAAACGGGGATGGAAAGCCGTTTGATAAGTCGACTTGAACGCCACGGGAAATCCCGATAAGTTCAAGAAGTTCTTCAAAGAACCAAAGAGAAATACTCTCACCATTTCATTGATCAATGTGTGTTTTACAATGTAAGAGCTCCTATTTAAAGGGCTGAAATAAACAAGGAAATAAAACTAAAACTAGGACACTTGCTGGACGCCTAGAGAAACTTAGAATAAGGAAATAACTTTCCTTATTTGACTTTCACCAAAAGCTGAACGTAAAAGCTAACTTGAGGAAAATAAAATATGGTTTATTTGACCCAATGCACTACGTAGACTACTTGCCAAATTAAAGGACTCTAACAAAGGAAAGAAAGAGCTGCCGCCTATAGCTAATAAAAGGGAAAGAAAGAAGACACAAAACTAAGGAAATATATTCCTTATTTACTAGCCTAACCTGGAAATAGAGAAACTTGCAGCACATGCCAAAATAAAATAAAAGGAAAAGCTGAAACTTACCTAACTATCTAAGAGATCACACGGCAAACTAAAAATGGAAAATAAAATCAGATGCCTAAATCAACAAAATAAATAATCAAAAGACCGTGAAAGGAAATGATTTTTCCCTTAGAATTGCCATGCAATCTGATTCTTCTAGAATTGAACCAAAAATATCTCTTGACCGGATCCTTCTAGAAAGTGGGTCTCTTTGATGGGCTTCCACGAATGGGCTTGGGCCCATATCTCATGAATGATTTCGTCGAGTACGTCCTTGAACTTCTTGTCTCGTTCTCTCGTAACCGGCTCTACGGGAACTTGAATTAGCACATTTGAAACCTTGCTCGGATTCTCATCATTCCCCTCTTCTTGAAAGTGATTTGTCCTCAAATCATCACAGACATCAGAAAGAGCGCTATATGATGTTTCCTCAAGAAGGACAACCTCATATTCCGGAACATATGGATCCTCATATACTTGTGTCGGGGTCAATGTTTTGCTTGCTGCCAATGGTAATGCCTCAGGAGCTAATGGTCCTCTGCGGAAATTTCCTCCAACTGTGGCAGGTCGGCAGCGGTGGACTCGACATTTTCGGCAACGATGCAACAATCCTCTTGAGGTACGTCGCTGACATTCGTGGGCTTCAGCTCGGATTTGTGACGAGCAAACATGAAGTCTATCTCCTTCTCCCACTCCAGGAAATCCTCAAGGATTCCTCGTCTACGGAATTTGGGGACGTTTTGTGGCTGCTGCTCAAATGAATCCCGACGTTGGTGAAGTTGCTTGATCTCGGATTTGGACTTTTGTGACTCATACATCTCCTTTTGTTAGTCCGCTACAATCCGGCGTCCCGGTCTATGATCTTGTCGCTTTTTGTACAACTCCCGGTGGTAGTAGCTTGGAACAAACCTTTTTCTCATGACCGCCTTCATAGCCTCCCACGTCTCTATCGGTCGTTCCCCATTCCGCCTCCTATTTATCACAAATTGATCCCACCAAGTTAGCATACCCAGAAAACTCAGTGACTGCTAATTTTACCTTCTTGGTTTCGGAGTAGTTGTGGCAATCAAACACGAACTCCATCTTTTTCTCCCACTCACGATAGGCTTCCGGATCAGATCTACCTTGAAAAGACGAACTCTTCATCTTAATTCCTCTCAAGTTGTTATCTTCACGGTTCCTAGCTTTTCTTCGCCCTCCATATCTCCTATAGCCAACATGAGAATTACGGTCATCTTCCTCCTCAAATTCAGATCTATAAGGCTCTTCTTCATCCTCCCTTTCCTCCCTCTGTGGTGCTCTCTCCCGTCTACGGAAGTTGGGGACGTTTTGGGGTTGCTTCGTCTCCAGCTGAGCTACCCGTTCGCGTATTTGCTCCTCCATCGTCTCCTGGAAGGATTCCCATTTCTCATTCAACGTTTTATCCAGCCGATTCGCTAAGGCCTCCAAAAGCAACCTATGATTAGGAAAGCTCGTATCATCGTCGGCAACGCTCTTTCCACTATCACGAGACATGATTACTGCAAAAAAATAGTGTTAGAAGGAAAGAAGTAACAAGGACCTCCCAAATTACTCTCTGACGTGTTTACACTCAAGAATAGAGATCACTCGTCACTCGTGTTTCACTCAAAATAATAGGACTTTGGGGTGGGGTGAATTTCAGAATAACAGGAACCTCAATAAACGAGATTTTCGGATTTTTTTTTTCGGAAATTCGGATCACGAAAGATAGAAGGTGTGAAGCGAATTGGAGAAGAGAAAAAAAAAACAAAGAAACGAAATTTAAAGGATAAGCAAACCCGAACTAGAACCAAAGCTCTGATACCAAATGATGTGAACCCCGTTATCCCGTAACGAGACCCGACAACTATAGGGAACCCAAGATCGTTTCTAGGACTGATTCGGATGGAACCTCGACCCGTTGCTTAGGAAAGCAAGAACCTCGGTATGGTGATGACGCCACAAACGGGGATGGAAAGCCGTTTGATAAGTCGAGTTGAACGCCACGGGAAATCCCGATAAGTTCGAGAAGTTCTTCAAAGAACTAAAGAGAAATACTCTCACAATTTCATTGATCAATGTGTATTTTACAATGTAAGAGCTCCTATTTAAAGGGCTGAAATAAACAAGGAAATAAAACTAAAACTAGGACACTTGCTGGACGCCTAGAGAAACTTAGAATAAGGAAATACTAACTTGAGGAAAATAAAATATGGTTTATTTAACCCAATGCACTACGTAGACTACTTGCCAAATTAAAGGACTCTAACAAAGGAAAGAAAGAGTTGCCGCCTATAGCTAATAAAAGGGAAAGAAAGAAGACACAAAACTAAGGAAATATATTCCTTATTTACTAGCCTAACCTGGACGTAGAGAAACTTGCAGCACATGCCAAAATAAAATAAAAGGAAAAGCGGAAACTTACCTAACTATCTAAGAGATCACACGGCAAACTAAAAATGGAAAATAAAATCAGATGCCTAAATCAACAAAATAAATAATCAAAAGACCATGAAAGGAAATGATTTTTCCCTTAGAATTGCCATGCAATCCGATTCTTCTAGAATCGAACCAAAAATATCTCTTGACCGGATCCTTCTAGAAAGTGGGTCATCTTTGATGGGCTTCCACGAATGGGCTTGGGCCCATATCTCATGAATGGTTTCGTCGAGTACGTCCTTGAACTTCTTGTCTCGTTCTCTCGTAACCGGCTCTACGGGAACTTGAATTAGCACATTTGAAACCTTGCTCAGATTCTCATCAGAGATTTCACAACCATCCCTAGCGAAGAGTGTATTTGTAGGCGATAAATAGTATTGACGCAGCAAAATCTCATGGACAAGATGGAATGACAAGAGGAAGAATTCACGAAGTGAATTGTTGCTTACATGCCTGTCAATATCACACTTGCCATTTGCGGATGACACAATTTTTTTAGAACGACCTGATGTGGGGGAAGCATCACAAACTATGTTTAGATCGATATTATTTATGGTCTAGACAACTTGTGAATGTAGCAAAGTCATCTCTATTTTTCAATAAGTATTCTCGTACGACATCTCAGTTAGTTCCATCCTACAATATAGAGTAGCTCCTACAAAGGCATGCTACATTGGATTACCCCTGAATTATGATATGAGTAAGAGAAATTGGTTTAAGGAGATCAAAGATTGAATTTGGTCCAAGTTTCAAGGCTTGAGAACAAAAGTCCTAGCTCAAGCTGGGTGGCTTACTTTGCTCAGATCAATGGCAACATCTCCACCAAGTTACACAATTTTAGTTTTCTATTTTCTAAATCTGATTGTCATGCTATTGAGATGTTATTCAGAAGTTTTATTCTGGCGTTTGATGATAAGAAAAATAAAAACTTATCATTACTGGCATGGAATCAGATTGCAAGACCAAAAGGAGAGGGTGGATTTGGACTTAGACTTATGAAACATATATCTCAGAATCTGATAATTATTGGGTGCGTATTTGCGGGCATAATATATAGATCGAAGGGAAGGAAATTTTTCTAGAACTTGGAGAGCACCCCACAGATTCTTGGTTCTAGAAAAGTCTCTTTAAAACCAGGGCCTTTATTGACTTAGGAATTGTGTAAGCAAATATTATCCAGTAAAACAACTTATGTATGGAGGGATAGATGGATTCTGCGATTTCTAAGTCAATGGCTAATATTAGCTTCCAGATATCTGAGGAATCCATTACCGTGCGGGAACAACCTTGATGTTGAAATTTGAATCTCCTACAGATCATGTTCAATGTTGAAACAATAAAAGCCATCACTCGAATCCCTCTACATGATCACGAGGACGATGATAGAATAAAATGGATGGGATCAGATTCGGGACAATACCGGGTGAAATCTGGATATAAGAAATTAATGGATGCTCATAGCATTCCATCGACTAGTTGTGCATGACCTTGGGTTGATATTTGGAAGTTGTTTGTTAATGATAGACTTTGATTACTTCTGTTGAAATTATCTGCATTGCTTGATTTTGTGGTATGAATGCAGTTGATACACTTGACCACATATTATTAAGATGTCATTATGTGCGTGGAGTGTGGAGTTTTATCACCGTGACAGTTGAATATTTTTGGTTTTGCAGACAAGCAAGGAGCATAATTGTTGGATGTTATTCCTATGCCAAGGGACATCTTGGGTATTCCAGATGAGGATTGCCAATTTTTTAAAATTTATGCCTTGCCTACAATGGATACAATTTAAATGTATAGGAATCAATTACTACATGGAGGAGCAACTGAGTGTATGTGGAAAATTTGTAGGCGAATTCATAAGATCAGTAACAAACATCTTGCAGCATGGCAGGGTGAAGGGAAGTAGAGAAATGGGTGCACCCACCATTTGGTCGTCTGAAGCTAAATGTGGATGTCACTAATTCCAATTAGGGGTGTACAACGATGGGATTGGGTCGGATCTAGTCGGGTCCACGTTGCATATGTCCGGTTGACCCCATCCGACCTGCCCGTACACCCGACCCAAGCATAATTGCTAGTTGAACCAGCCCAAATCAGACCCGATTGGGTCGGGTCGAGTTTAGGCGGGTTCTTTTTAAAAAAAAAAACTATAACTTGCTCTGATTGGCCTAGTTGATAGTTTTAAAAAAATCGTAACCGTAACTTAAGTCAGGTATTTACACTTCTAATAGAATTTGAGGAATTGTAACTAACAAGGTGAGATGAAACTCAGTACACAAGTTTTGGCTCGACCTCGGCAAAATCGATAGATCCAGACTCAATTGGTGGCATTAGATATGCTGCCATGAGCTTATAGGCTAATGCTGCAACAAGTGGTATCCTCTTTAGGTTCTTCACCAAGGGAATGTTCTCGCTCTCCTTAAATGATTTCTACACAAATTCAAGATTTTCATTTGCATTCTTTTACCAATTAAGTAGAGTGATGGCGCTAGCCTAGGGAATGAAGAGAAAGTGCTTAAAACTTATAATTTCATAGTTCATCCTGCCAATTTAGTTGTAAGATATCATCAAATTGTCAACATAGTTCCATATAGCTTAGATTGCTTGGCATATAGCTTCAGCTTTGTGCATCAAGAGATCACAGGGTCACCTCAATGATGACATGCATATCGACTTCCTTTATGTTGAGCCCAATGCCTTCATAGAATGTTGTACGTTGGCAATCATTTAGGTACATAGTCATGTAAACCTGTAGGAAATATTCATGAAATTTAAGAGACATTAGGAAATGTAAGCTGTTTTTTCAAGGATTGTTTTGTATATTTTGCATCTTGACCCCCCAAAATATAGTTCTACGAAAATGTCCCCCCACTCCCCAAACCCCACAAACAAAATCCTAGCTTTGTCCCTGCTAATCAAGAGGAGTACAGTCCCAGTTCCTACTTCTTGGCCACGTCTAGCAAAATGAATGACTTTGTCATCCCCAATGTAGATTCCTATTTTGCATTCAAATACATAAAAATATATCATTCAAACATACATAAAAATACACACAAATAGTGGATTAATGATATTTTGTTGCAGTCATATCAAACTCTAGTAGCCTAGCCGAAGTGTACAGGGGGAAAACAGAAAGCAGACGGAAAATATCAGGACACGACAAGCACTATATCAAAGATAGCACAGAGACAAGAACATAAACAATCCATTACCCAGACTTCCAATAAATCAAAGAGGTCGAATCTACACTCAACATAATTTCTATGGGAAACATTAACAAACTTATCAATACTGACAAATAATTTCCTTTCTCTAGTTTCATTGATGCCAAAGATATAGGTTCTACTATTAACTGCAAGAGCTATTTTTCCTTAGATCTCATCAAGCATTTTAATAGTATCATCAATCATGCATCACGGAACTGTGCAAGTAATCTGATACCTCCTCCACCACTACGACGGGGATGAAGGGTAGAACCTGTGTTCAAGACCTACTAGCTATGTGTGGAGCTCGTGAATTGAAAAAGAAAGTAATGATCCTTTTTGCAAACGTCCCATTAAAACAAGTGCACAAGTACCTAATGAATCAAGCATTGAAAGTGGTACACTAACTCATAATTTCTAAAACATAACAAACAATATTCTTACGAGAGAATTTGCAGATATCCATGATGTATATATATAATATCTGATACAAACAAGCTCCACCACCACTAAGCAAAATCAAGGAATTCGATGTCAATGATAACTTTCCCAGTTAATGGAACCTCTATTGCCCAAACAAAATCTGATACAACTTTACCAGCCTTTTTTCTGATCTGAAATACCACAAGAAACAACATCTCTTACCTTCTGTTTTCAGAGGAAGGAGACATTGGTGTGGAAGGCAGTATTTATCAAAATCTGAAGGACTCTCCTAGCCGTATGCTCTGGGCAACACAGATGGTTTGCATCGTAGGCCATTTGCTAACAGAGTAAAAGCGTAAAGTGGAAACAAAATAGTCAAGTCCACATGTTCTCAATTATGCAGTCCTAGTTGCTAGTTTACATGTTTAGCTTGCTCAGACAGATAAATAAGCTGCAACATTATAAATTATTTAATAAATCTAACCATTGAACCAAAATGATATGTGGTCAAAATGTCGAAGCCATATGGGTCACAATCTACCAAGCAATAGGCAGGCAGACAAAGCTTTTCGATTAGAAGCGGCATAAACCCATTTGATACAAATACATATATTCAAAGAGAGCGGAAACAGATAAATAAGCTGCAACATTATAAATTATTTAATAAATCTAACCATTGAACCAAAATGATATGTGGTTAGAATTTCGAAGCCATATGGGTCACAATCTACCAAGCAATAATAGACAGGTAGACGCAACTTTTCGATTAGAAGCGGCAGAAACCCATTTGATACAAATACATATATTCAAAGAGAGCAAAAACAGAAATAACAAACCAAAACAACTGACTATTCTTTTTATAGATAAACAAAACAATTGACTAGCATATATGCAGAGGTTTATTGAGACTGAATACGGGGGTTTTTACCTTCTTGTGGGGACATAAGGACGAGATTACTGTGAAATATCAATAGATCTAGTGGCAGTAAAGAAGATGGAATCGAAGCACCTGAAGATTGGAGAAGTGGGTCTAAGAGAAATGTACCCAGAATCTCTAGAAAGGTGAATTACAAGGCTGGACAATCTCAGAAGACAGCGGCGGCGACGGAGGCAGACGGCGACAGAGGCAGACGATAGCGAGGGCGACGACGAATAGTCAGTCGTGATAAAAGGCAGTGAGCTTGAGGTACTCTTAGGGTTTAGAAGAGGTAAAATAGTTGGTTCGGATCGAAGTGATGGTATATCGAAGCCTGTCCGACTATGGACGAGTTCTAGCAATTTGGGCCCGCACAAGCCCTGGGCCCGTGTGCAGCCAGACACTATTCGGTCAGGTGCGGGTAGGTTCGGTCTGTTCGGTGACTTTTTGTACAACCCTAATTCCAATGAGTATTCCTCTATTGCACTGGTAGTCAGGAATTCTAAGGAGATATAGTTCGTTGTTACTAAAACAATGAATGTAGTAGATCCAGTTTTCGAAGAGGTGCTGACAGTTAGAATGGCCAGTAGAGTGGTTAGTGAAATTAAAAACTAAGAGTGCCTTGTATTGAAACTGATTAACTAATTGTGGAGCGAGCCTTTCATAAGCCATCGAGGTGTGAATCATGGCAAATTAAACATGTTGTCGACGAGTGTGTTAACTACTTGAAGCAGGTAGATGGTTGGAATCTAAGGAAAATAATAAGGAAGGCAAATTCCAAGGCCGATTTTTTAGCCAAGTGGGTTGGTTTGGAGACATTCTCAGAATTGCTTTACCAAGAGTTACAATGGAACCTTCATAGCGGCAAACATCCACCTCTGGAGACTCTAATGTAGATGGCTTGTGTTGGAAGTCATTTCATTGCGTCTTATCTTTCCATTAGACTTAGGGTGCGTTTGCTAACAAAATTTTACAAAAATTTTCAACAACTCACAATAAAATACTACAATATAATCTCTCTCTCCCATTAAATCATAATTTTTCACTACAAAAATATAAAAAATTACCTCTTCACTTTTTCACTAAACCCAATACCAACACTAAACCTAATACCAAAAATTTTACAACACAAACATAACCTTAGTCTAAAGCTTTCTTTTCTTGGAAGAGACCTCCAAAACAAGGCCTTATGATGTTTGGTTTGGTGCAGCCCCAAAATTCACCCACTAATTTTCCCAATTAGATTGTAGGACACGCAACGAGTTTCGAACCAAGAGAATCATTTTACAACACGATCCAAAATATATCAATGTAATCATCCACTTGATAAGGACCCCACGGCAATTGAAATAAATAAATAATATTAAAAAACGAAAACCACACTATATATGCTTTCCACGCGACCGATTTGACCCCTTTCAGACCTCATCTTTCAAGTGGGGCAGAATGCAGTTTTCCTAGAATGGCGTTTCAGGAAGGAGTCGTATTTCCTTGCGAGTTCCTGGTCATTATGAAAGTCTATCTTTTGAACGAGATAAGAGTGTTGACAACTAGCAGACTATATTGACTGCAGAGTTCAAAATAGCATTTGTAGCCCACCATACCCCCTCCACGACAAAGACATTAGTCTATTGGGCATCTGCCAATACCTTTTCTTGGTCCACGAAAATGAGGGAGATACGCAATAAATGATTCATCCCATTCATAACAACAGCTATTCAAGAAATGTACCAATTACACGACAACAAAATCAGATTTATCGCCATTTATTATGGTCGAACAGAATCTGAGACAGAACAGGGAAAAGGAAACCATACACCTAACTTACTTATATTACAGTCCTACATATAAATTAAAAAGAGGGTAGTTTATGAAACCCTATCTACTTCTTTATTAGGCCATTAAGGCATGCTAATCTTAAACAGCAAATACAGCAACAACAACAGTTTTAGCGGAGGAAGATTTTATCTGCAGTGCTTCCTCGGGCAAAGAACAATAATAGACTGAGGGAAGCATCTAAGTGAGAGTATCACTGATACCAAATTGGGATATCCTGTTGCTTTGACAGTGGATCCATTGCTACTCCTTGTAGATCCTTACAGTCAAAAGAGGACAAATCAAATGAAGACCCGAACAACATTTGGAGGTTATTGTTACTATGGTTGGCCTCGAACAAAGAATTTGGAATCTTAAAGTGGTCAAATTGGCTTTCCTCACGCGGGAACATGTGATTCATGTGATTATAGTTGTACTGACCATCAAAGTAAGAGTCCCGTTGAGGTTGAGTTTTCAGCTGAGGATGGTTTTGATCCTCTGCGACAGAATTTGTAGTAGAATTCACACTCTTGTTGGCTTGAATGTTGGTATCGTAGATTGACAGAAGCTCACTGATCATTTTCTGCCCATCTTCAGGAACTCCAAGTCCTGATAAATTGAAGGAAGGTAAGGCAGAGTTAACTGATGGAGCAGCTGGCTTGGGTTGGACAAAAGACTGAGGGACAATAACTGGTTTAACATCACTGACATGAAAATTTGATCCTCTAAACTCTGAAGTACTTCTATATGGACAAGTCAGTTGATGATTGTCCCTAGAAGTCCTGTCATGAAAACCATGGCGCACTTCGCTGTAAGGACACTGAAGCATTTCACAAGTATAGATCTTCTGATCCATTATCATGTTTAAATCACTGGCTGGCTTCCTCTTCCGAACGAAATCTAAATTGGCGACAATTTCTCCCTTGATTGGATATGGTGGTTGTATAACTGACAGTCTTTCCCGGATTCTCTCCATCCCCACAGTAGACAAATTAAGATTCTCCGGTTTTTGCTCTTGAACATCAAAGCTTGGCTCATCGTCAGCCCCTTCAACATCAAACTCACTGCAATCATTGATGACCAAAGATCCACATCCTCCAACAGAAGATAATGCATGACATGAATCAGGGTAAAGTTCTCGGGCCAAGGCCTCCTCCTGATTGATGATGGCAAGCCAGGTGGCGCTTTCCTTGGCTGTCATCTTGTCCTGCAAGCACTTAGACTGCCTTACAAGCTTGCGTATCTTAGCAATATCAGGGGACATGTGCTTGATAACTGCTGTGAGCACGCCCACCTTCCATGCCTTCTTCAAGTCATGAGGCTTCTTGTAAGGAGGAGGGCCTTGATCCTTTGGCAAACCAAGTTGTGGCCACCACTCCTCATTACCATTGGGCCACCATGGTGGGGAAACCCCTTTCTCTAATGGAAACCTCCTCTGAGGTGGGTCACAATGCTGCATGAGCGCTGACAAGAGAGAACCAAGGGTTGTGTCCTGAAGCTCTTGCAAGGTGTGTGGGGTTGGACCAATTGAATTACAGCCATCATTATTGCCTGGAATTGAATTATCTGCTTGGTACTTGCCTATGGCAGTTGGACCATTACGATCGAACCTGACTTTATCCTTCCACCACTCACGAAGATTATCAGACGCCCCAGTCACCGGCTTTCCCTTCTCCGGAATAATTCCATAGACAAAGCCTTGGGCTTTACAAACTTCCATCATCTTCAACATGTATTTCAAGATACCATCTTGTGCCCTTGACATCTTCTTCCTCCTTGCCTGTTCTTGGGTCTGTTGCTGCTTGGCTATGTCAATTCCTTCTTTACATTTATTCTGTTCTTTGAGCCGTTTCAGACGCATTTTGTCCCTCCACATTCTCCTCTCAAGTTCATCTACATCTATCTCTTCATCAGTATAATCATCCTCCATTGTCGCTTCCGCGTCAGGAGCCGGGGCAGCCATCTCTCTTTTTCCAATCGGGGCAGATATGAACTCCATATTACAACAAAGCCCCATCTCATCGAAAATCATCATCTTCTCCCAAAGGAAACCCAGAAATAAACCCCTCAATACACAGATCTCAGATGGGATTTTAATATAATAAAAAATATCGTTCCAAACTACCCTTTACTCCGGTTATTTGTTAGCACTAGAAACCCTGGAAATTACTCAATTTGGATGAACTTCAGACCTGCTAAATCTGGCAATAGAGGAGCGAAAAAAATAAGAATCCCGCAAAGTTCAGTTCAACACATACATTTACTCATTTAAACAGAAGTAACTCAATAATGCTTATATGACCTCGCACGCTGAGGTAGAAGCCGTATTTTTTTTTTTTTTATCCGGAACTCGTACTTGAATTTCCATAAAGAGAGATATTTTCTGTCAATAAATCAGAGTTTATAAACAACTTAGATGCATCGATATGAATCACAGCAGTATATGTACTCCTGTTTTCATTTACATGTTTTCACATAACACGGTCATGAACAAAAGAAGACCTTTAAAATTCCCTTCCAAAATAATTCAGTGTCAAAAAACGGAGGGCGCTTAAAAAGCCTGGTATTACAATCAGACCCATGATCTACTGGAAAGTCAGATCTAACACATGACAGCTGTAGACTGCTACAAAGAATGACTGGGATCCCGGGAAAAATGGAAAGAAAAGTTTCCCCATCGTACACAAAAATGAATCAGAATTATCAACAAATCAAAAACCATAGCCAAACTACTCTCAAGCAGCTTAGATCTAAGGAAAACGCATATATCTCAGACAATCGAAATACAGCAGACCCAGAAGAAATGGTACGAACACAAGCTGATTCACAAACAACCAGATTAAGAATGAACCGAAATTTTTTCAAATTTCACGGATCAATTAAAACTACAGAAAAACCAAACCACGGAATGATCCCGAAAGCAAAAATCAGACCAAAGAATTTATCGCTCAAACAGAAACGCAAACTGAAACAATACCATCAAACCAGTTCAAAAAAAAAAACCTGAAAAGTTAGAGATTGGTCCTCTGGGTCCTCTCTTTCGTTTCCACTGGCAGCTCCAAAGTCAATCTTTCACGAACATAAAGCTCTCAGCTTTCACAAAAGGGAAGAGAGAGAGAGGGAATTATCCTCGTGGACTTATTGGTGCGAATGATATAATGGTAGTAGGGAGGAGGGCGGGTCCTCGGTGAACGTGAAAAGTATTGGGTGTTGGTGAAGAGAGAGGGTTTATAAATGTACCGGGTCAGGTTAATCCCATCCCGGCCTTGGGATAAGTAGGAACCGTTTCGGCCTTTGGGACTTGGGAGTATGTAATTGGCGAGGGTAAGTGACAGTGGGGTTACTGGGCAAAAAAAACATAGTGACGGTGGGGGACCGTGTGCCGTCGTCTGCGTTCAGGGGAACAGTTGCCCACTGCCCCAATTATTAAGACCATCCAGCCTTGGTGATGGTGGCGTTGCATCCAATGGCAGGCAGCAATTGGCTATACCAACGTTGTTTGCATTGTATTTTACGGGTAAACTCCGCACACCCAGCCTTCATTTTCTATCTCTGACAGCACATACGTGTCACTACCGTAGTTTGACAACAACAGAATACTATTAAATACATTCCAATCCCATTTTGCATGACAGAGAACAACCGTCGGTTTTACCTTGTACTCTGTCCCGTAAAATGTATGTATATATATATATATATATACTAATTAGGCCCAATAAGAGACGAGGTTTATATAAAGGAAAGACATAAGAGAAATGACTGAATTATCATTTACTTTTTTTTGGAATAGTAAAGGGTATTTTTGGAAAGAGTAAACAGTACGAGGGTATCTTTGAAAAAATAACAACAGTATCCTTAAATAGTGACTCGTCGGCTATGTTTCTAATGAAAGATCATACCCAGCATAAGGGTCTTAAGCATCTTCATAATTTGTTGATATCTCCCGTGAATCAGCAGGAATAATATCTTCTTTAGATAATTGTTAAAGCACTTCAAGTAATTCCTTTTTATAATCAACTTCGGATTTTGCAGCAGCAAGTTTAGCTTGTATCTGGCTTTTTTGGGATAAAAATTGAGGATGGTTGGCTATTTGGATTTTGGCTTGGGAGATGGCATTTATGATGTTATCAATAGTAAAAAGGGACCACCATTTAACAGAGAATTTTTGGGAAAGGACTTTGGCATTATCTTGTTGGGTAAAAATGAATTTTCAGCTGAATATCCAGGGTATTAAATTAAATTGGATAAAGAAGCGAAGGAGGGATGGTATAATTTTGTATTGAGGGTTTTTCATGGATGGGTTTTTGTTAAGAGAAGGGGTATCATGAGGGCTTATAGCCCATTGATCATAGGCCTGTTTCAATGGTGGGGGAAAAATTTTATCATCAGGTTCAAATCGATTCCACCATTGGATAAACCAATGTGGAAGAAGTTCAGGACACTGAAATCCTTTAAATCTCATGAACCACGTATGACGATGGGTTTGATTATCAAAAAGTAAAGAAAAAGTTCATGCGTCAATGTAGTCCTAATATGTTATATGTTTCAAATTTTTATAAGGCATAAACAAGGCTCGAAGAGACCATGGCTGACCCCATTCCTTAGAAGATATAATTCTTCGTATCGTAAATTTTGAAAAACCAATTCTTGAAGAATCAGATTTGCAAGGGGGGTTTGTTCAAATTCAACAGATTTTGTATCATGCAAAATATGTTGATAAAATGCTTGTGTAAACATAGGATTTTTTGGAAGAAAATTCCATCCAGGAGGTCATATTTGTGAAGCTACTTGATATGGATCACCCATGGATTGATATGGATCTTCAATATAAGTCACATGCCTGATATAAGATTTTCCTATCATATTATCATTGGGATTACAGGGTAGAGAAGAAACAGAAGAAGATGATGATTGTATCTTTTGACTGAGAGTTGTTTTCATTGAAGGAGGAAGAGGAGAGGGAACTCTAGGACCTGCTATTGGAGGTATCTGACCTAAAACAGTAAAATTATTTTAAGGAGAAGTGGATCCAGGGCGTAGATTGGGTCGAGGGGTATGGGATGGAGAAGGACCACGAAAAGGAAATGGAGGAAAAGCGTTATCTGACAGAAAATCAGCAGTGGATAATTTTTTGGTATTTGATGAAGAAGAAGATTGAGAAGAACTCATTTTTTCCCTATAAGAATTCACGTGTTAAGAAATCAGGGATTGAATTATGTGTTCCTTTTATATGTTCAATATCAAATTCAAAAACAGAGAGAATAGCTTGCCATCGGGCAAATAAATGTTTGGATGAAAGATTTTTATATCTTTAAGTAAAATATCTTTGGCTGCTTTGCAGTCAACCCGAATTAAAAACTTTTGATTTAATAAATCATCTTGAAATTTTGACACACAAAAGACAATAGTTAAAATCATACTACCTGTTCTTTATCTGAATTATCCATGCGTTGTTTTAATATGCAGCCATATCCAATATTTGATGCATCTGTTTCTACTATCTTGAATGCATGTGGTGATGCAATGCTTAAACATGGTAAATGTTTAACATGTTTTTTAATGTGTTTTATTATAACAATATGCTGATCTGTCCAAGGAGAGAGTTTCTTCTTTAATCGATTAAATAATGGTTTACATATTTTTCGTAAATCTTTATAAAATTCACCAATATAATTTAAGCTACCAAGAAATCCTTGAAGTTGTTGTCTATTAGTAATTTTATCAGGGAATTTATCAGCAAATGAAATAACATGTGATATTGGTGTAATAGTGCCTTGATAAATATTATGACCTAAAAATCATACTTGTGTTTGGAATAATTTTATTTTAGGAGCGGATACAACAAGTCCATTCTGTTCAATTATTTTTTGAAATTTCTTAAGATGATACCAATGTTACTTAATAGATTTAGAAAAAAATAAAACATCATCAATATAGACAAGAGCAAACGAAGTGTAAGGGTTAAATACATCATTAATAATATTTTGAAATTCTGAAGAAGCATTTTTTAAACCAAAAGGCATAACATTTTATTCAAAGTGTCCAAAAGGGACAGTAAAAGCGGTTTTGTATCTATCTTTCTCCACCACCTGAATTTGATAAAATCCAGAGTTCATATCAAATTTAGAGAAAATACAAGTATCATGTAAGAGATTAAGTAAATATTTTTTATTAGGAATTGGATATCTTATCCAACGTAAGACTTTATTCAAAGGTTTATAATTAATAACAAGATGAGGGACACCTCGTTCTATTTCAGCCTGACCCATAACATAAAAGGCTGCTCAACTCCAAGGAGATTTAGAAGGACGAATAAAACCTTTATCTAATAATAATTGAATTTCTTTTTTGTAAATTTCTAAATGTTCTTGATTCATTTGTATTGGTCTTGCCTTAGTAGGAATATTACGTTCAGAAAATACTGGTTCATATGGAAGAGTTATAATATGTTGTTTTCTATTCCAAAAAGCATTAGGAAGAGAGGAACAAATAGTATTTTCTAATATCTGTTGGAATTTTTGAATATCTTACTGGAGTGCAGGATCTTGAAGTTGATCTTCTATTTGTTTACGTTGAATCTTATGTTGCTGTAATATATGGATTTCTTTCGTAATAGATATATCTTTTAAAGCTTTAATATCTTTTGTAAAAGGAGGATAATAAAATTTAAAGGTGACATCATATCCTAAGACTCTAGAAGTTATTCCTTCTTCAGTAACTATGAAAAGATAAAGTCAAGCAAGAAAGGGATTACCTAATATTACTTTAGAAGATAAATTTGTAACAAGAACAAATGTAGTTTGAAAGCAAAATCCATTATTACAAATATGTACAATAGGAGTTTTATAATTAATTGTCATCTTTTGACCATCAGTTTGAGATAATTAATTATCATCTTTTGACCATTAATTCTTCTTGTATACAATTTAAATCAGCACCGGAGTCTATTAAAACTATGATATTGAAAGAATAATCTTTGATAAGAATTTTAATTTCAGCATACCATTTTTGAAAAATAATTCTATCAATTATTTGAATAAAAGATTTAGAAGGAATAATAGGGTGTTCAAAAGTAGATGGTAAATTAGAGATTTGTAATGTATTATCAGATGTATTCTGTTGTGCTTTAAGAAGACAAATTTCTGTGAATAATTGATTACTTATTGTTGTAAATTTTAATTGAGTATTTTGTAATTGTTTAATCTCTTGTTTAAGTATTTTGATTTCTTATTGAAGATCTGTTAGAGTAGCGGGGCTTCTTATTTTGAGAAGAAAATCGAGCTAAAATTTTATTCTAGTCATAATAATGTTATGTAGAAACTTCTGAAGTAATGGTAGAGGAAGTTGTATTAGTTGCTAAATCTTTCATTTTTAAAAGATAATTTTGTTGTATTTCAGGGTCTTTTATATGAGTTAAAGCTTCTAATAATAATTGATATCTTTTAGATAAAACAAATATTTGTTTTTTACATGTACAATTATCTTCAATACAATTACAGAGTTGTACATGATTATCATTATTAGAAGAAGAATAAGTAGATGAATGTGTATGATCAGATGAAGTAGGTGAAGGATTGGTGTTAAGGATGATTTTACATAATTGAGTTTTGATTTCGGGGAAAACATCTGATTCTTTTATTTATTTTTTTAACATAACATTTAGTAGCAAAATGACCTGTTTTACCACATTTCCAACAAGTGGGAGAAGACTTATTCTGTTTTTAGATGGTTTTTTTATATTGTTTAGTATAATGTTTTTTAGATGGAAAAGGTTTTGTATTTTTATTTCCATATGTTCATTTCGATTTATATGGAGAAGTCAAAGTGTTTCTTTTTCTTTGTTTAGATGGAGCAATCAAAGGAGGATATCCATATTGTTCACAAAATAATTCTAATTCTTTACGGTGATGTTTCTTTTTCTAATTCTAAAGTTTTCTTTAATCGTAAATCATTACAAATAAGTAATCCAGTTCTATTAATGATATTAATAATTTCACCATAAGTATATTGATTATATAAAATAATTTCATCATTATTGGCTAAATTAATTCTAACCTTTTGAGCAAAATAATAAGGAAGTCCTACTATAAATTTTTCTTTCCAATAAACTTGTTGACAATCATCACGTTCTAAATCTTTAGATAAAAAAATATCTTTATACCATCGAAAATCAGAAAAGAATAGGACATTTTAAATTTAAAAGAATATCAGAAGCTCGTTCTTTATAAATATCAGGATCTCCGACAAATTTTTTGGCTATTGTATATAATAAAGTACTAGTAGAATCAGGTATCGTATGACCATCTGTTCCTATAATAGGATTATTATCTTCATCTCTTTTAATGGCGTCTAATATTAGAGTTCTTTCATCTTGGGTTAAATATTTATCCCACCAATTTTTTAATTGACCAGTGAATCCTGCAACTAAACAATTTGTGACCTGGCGAACAGTTCTATTATCATTTTTAACACATTTGCATACATAGTCATTTCATGTATAATATTTAAAATTTTATATTAAGATACACCATCTATATTCCATTTATATATCTGTTGGGCAGTGTAATTAGTAGTAGTAGTATTAAGTAAATGTCGTTCTTCATATTGTAAATCAGGAGGGGTAGGTCTTGGATAATAATTTCTGCGATTAGTATTATAATATTTAGAACTTTTAGAAGAATGATGCATTTTATTAAGTTGTAAACTATCTTTAAATTGAGATTCAATATTATCTAATTGATCAATATTATCTTTTTCACTTTCAGAATCAGTTAATGTATGTGAACTTTCAGAAGAGGAATGATAATGACTTAATACTTGAACGTCTCTGTTTAGAAGATGAAGGGGTATTTTTATCGTTCAATGATAATTTAGCAAGCATTTCATTTATTTTATCTAATTTTCCATTTGATGTTTCTGCAGAGAAAGGAGGCATTGTAGGCAATTCATGAGAGATAAACATAGGTTTATGAGTAGAAGTTTTTGGAATTGTTGGTTTAATTAAATGTTCTAAATTATTTAAATGTTTTCCAATTTGGTGTAGATATATGTTTGTATAATTATTTTGTTGAATAATATTATCGAAGTTTTTATCATTATTATGTATGGTATTAATTTTAACAGGAGTAGCAAAATACTGCTTTTCTTTATGATCTATACTAATAGTAGTTTTAGGACGATAAAAATCATATATTTTTTGACTATCTGTTGTCAACCATGGTATTTCTTTTGTAAGCACATTTAAAGTAGGTAAATATTCAAACCATGAAAAGAAAGGTATATGTTGTTTGGTTGTATGCATATAATTAGAATATTCTTGTCTTATATAGGCTTGATCTATTTTATTATAAGTAGTTAAAAACCAATGTCTTTTATTTGTATTTTCAATAAATTCAAAATCATTACGAAGTAATTTTTTATTAAGAATGAAATTAGTTTGTAAAACATGTATAGAATGTGATCTTTGTAATGACATAATTTTAGACTGAGTATCAGGAGGTTCACTTTCAGGAGTTTTATTTTCATAAATAGGTAATTGTACTGAATCTTCAGTTCGTGTACTTTTAGGTATATATGGAGGTATAGAAGAAGTACTAGAATGAAATTCATTAAGAGCATATTGAAAATTTCGAGAACTTATAGAAGTAGAGGAAAATGTTGATCTATTTGAAAATCTATTTAAAGAATGGTTATCTTTAAAAGATAAAGTAACAGATTCATCTGTATGTTGAGTAAAATATTCAATATGTTTATTTTTATTTTTAGGAGGAGGTACACTTAAAGGTAATTTCCAATTATCTGTTAAACTAATATCATCCAATTTTATCATACGGGGAATAGAAATATTTGAAAATTTATTACTAGTAGTTAAAAGTAAAGTTTCTCCTGAATGAGGACGAACTTCTGATCTAGGATCAAGAGTTGTCTTCATTAATTTATAATGAAGTCGATATACAGTGATAATGTATTTAACACCTTCCATCATATCATGATCCATGAATTTAATATTGAGAATTAAAGAATGTAAAATAGTAGGATCATAAAGAGAAAGGAGAAAATAAGGGTAACAATTAAAATATATAGGACCTTGATGTAAAGAAGATTCAACTATCCCTAATAAAGAATTCAGGTGTTATCTCTAGTGTTAATAGTTAGGCACAAGTGTTATCTTCAGTGTTATTATCATCAGAACTGTAATCAGAATCATATTCTTCAAACAATGTATCATCACTACAAGAAAAAACACTTTGGGTGACAAAAAAATTTGTCACCCAAAGTACACATTTAGTCACGTAAGGTTTTGGGTGACAAAACCAGGTTGTTACCCGGTTTGTCACCTAAAGCCCGTCATGCAATGTTTTAGGTGATGATTTTCGTGTTCTGTCACTCAAAAGCGAACGTTTTGGTGTCATACTGACGAAATTCAAAATCATCATGCCCAGTACAGTCCATACGTTAACATGAGCTGTGCGAACGTTGTCTCTATACGTTCGCACACCTCATGTGAACGATTAATCCAATGTGACGAAATACATTTTGTCACGCAATAAACGTCCACACCGTTGTATATCCACGTTCGCACGATAATGTACACCTGTCCGGACACATTTGGGAAGACGTCTGCACCGTAGTTTTATTATGATGAAATATTTTTTTGTCATCTAAAATGTTCGTGCGAACCTAAGTATACAGTTCGGACTCCGTTTACATTGAAAACGTGCGAATGTCGTGCGGTACAATTCGGACGGTTTCTTATATTACAGACCATGGGGACTGGATAGACACCGTTCGGACTAGAGTATTTAAAGCAAAATGTGCGGACGGATGGTAATGCGTGCAGACGTTAGCAATGTAAACGGTACGTACGAACCAGATGATGTAAACCGTCCGAACGGGTTTCTTATTTGAATTAATTTAATTAAAATTTATTAAATAATATAAATATAAACATATTTGATGATGTAGATATAATAAAATATCTACAATATCCAATCGTTATTAAAAGTAAATAAAATACATAATCGATAAGTACTGACAATACAATAATCTATCCAAATTTTTGTTTGGGTGTCGAACGAGATTACATCTGTCTGATCTGCTCCATCAGCTGCTCACGCATCTGCTCCGCGATTAGTTGCATCCTCCGTTCTTGTTGTTCCACTAGGTTCCTTTGCTGCTCCTGCAAGATGAAGCTTCTGGTGCTCTTCATCTTTTTTTCGTTGCTGCTCCGCCATCATCTACATCAACTCTTCGTCTTTCTTTCGTTGTTGCTCCTCCATCATCTGCAGATGCTCTCGCATCGTCTGCTCCATATCTGACCGCTTGACCATAAGCGTTTCATATTCCAGTTGTCTAGCCTTCATCTCCTCAATCTGTAATTTGGCCTCTTCCAATCTCCGAGACAAATCAACGGACGATGCTGATGAAGATAATCCAACATACCATACTGAACGGCCTAAACCTCGTACGTAACCCGCTTTTGTCCCCAACACTTCAGTGAAGATCTTTACTTCGGTGTATGACTTTCCCTCTGACTCGTTCTGCAACTGTAACACCTCCATTTTTTCCTACAAAATTAGAAAATAAGATAAAAACAGTACATATGAAACATAAACGCATACGAATGCACCATTAACACTAACGTTACAACTTACAAAATTTTCTCGTGCATCTTTTCAAATCCACATGTCATCCTTAGTAGTATGCGTCTTTTTATAAAGTAACTAAGGACTAATTTCATCAGATTCTGGATTTTTCTGTACCCCAAAATAAATATAGAACAAGCATATTAAAACACCTAAGTCATTTGTTTAAATAATAAATATTAAAACTATACATTTATTACTTACTAACAACGCTCTAGCGCGTTGGAAGGACCTCGCTCCTGATGTGTGTACAATCTTCAGCTTAGCTCTATTCTCCTTGTTGATTGCACTCATTTTCTGCATTGTACATTTACAATTGTTAACACAATTAAACATATGGCTAAAATGAACGTTCAGATCGAAATAAAATGTTTAACTTGAAATTCATCGTTCGCGAATGATTAAATCACAAACACGAGTCTATTCTTCCTTGTTTATATCGGGATACGGGTGCTCTAATGCCTCTTCTTTTGAATTGAACATCGAGTAATGCTGGAACATTCTATTTATGTGCGTCCGGTACACTGTGTTCATCGTTGACGTCACAGTGATGCGATCCTCGGCTCAGTCGTAATCTAGTTGGAAGTCATCCTTAATATATATAACAATTAGAAACGTAAAAAAGTTTTAACAATTAAAATTTAATAAATTATACTTACCAACACTCGATTCATCACATACGATTTAACCTCGTCAGGGATCTCCTTCCACTTACTCTTCTTAAATGGGACATGTTGTCGAACGAGCACACCAATATGAGTCGAGAGCATTGAAGAAGCCTTTTCATCACCGCACGTACGTCCATCAGGGATATGGACGGTCAGCTTTCCTCCGGTGCGAGCCTTGAGTAAGGCAATCCCACGGGTACTACCTCGAACGTGTCTAATTCCGGACGTCGCTACAAATGAAGAACAATAAATTTAAAATTCAATTAAGCATAGAGCTTTAAAAGTCATAATATTTAATAAACATTGACGGAGTAAGATACTTACACGCATAACTACTCTGGGTGCTTAGTAGACTGTCTGTGGAAGGGGACGGTAATTCATTCCTATCCCTAAGCGATAAACCCGACACTGCTAGTGTACGCGGACGGTATTTTGAGGGTCCGAGCGGTATTGTGGTTCCTGTATGATATTTGTTGACGAAATTAATATTTTGACAGGAAAAAACTACTTTAGGTGAAAAAATCTGGTTTGACACCCAGACTTTTGTCACCTAAAAGCTCATTTCTTGTAGTGCATCAATGATATCATTAATGGTATTACCAACTGTATATGTCATAACTAAATGTGTGTCATATATCATATGCAGAAACAAATATGCCAATAAAGTATTCCATGTATGATCAAGTAATAAAGGAATTGCAATTATAACTGAAATATCATAATTCATATCGAAATTCAAAGTTTTATACAAAGATACAAACAGATACAAACTGAAATGCACTTGAAAGAAAACTTACAAGAAATTGAAGACTTGAAAACTTGATATTTGAAAGCTTGATTTAGGAAGAGCAGATGTTGATCAGAAATGGACAAGAGCTTTGGAAGATGAGGGTATTGATAAGAGAAAGTATTTGATGTTTCTGCGGTTAAAGGAGACATTGTAGGTAATTCATGAGGGATAAACAAAGGTTTATTAATAGAAGTTTTCGGAATTGTTGGTTTAATTAAATGTTCTAAAATTTGTTGTAAATATATATTTCTATAATTATTTTATTGAATAATATTATCAAAGTTTTTATCATTATTATTTATGGTATTAATTTTAAAAGAAGTAGCAAAATACTGTTTTTCTTAATGATCTATGCTAATAGTGGTTTTAGGCGGACAAAAATAATATATTTTTTTACTATCTGTTGTTAACCATGATATTTCTTTTGTAAGCACGTTTAAAGTAGGTATATGATGTTCAAACCATGAAAAGAAATATATGTGAAATCTCGAGTTATTGCGAATTAACTAAATATATATATAATGGGAAATCACACTTACCACCCTCAAACTACCACCTTTTTTATTTTGCACCTTAAAGTACCATTTTTGCCACATTTCACTCTCAAACTACTATGGCCCAACAGTTTTAACCCTTCGTCCATAATTTCTGTCAATTTAGACGGAAAACCAATCACGTGCGTCTCACGTGATTTTTTCCCACCTGATCTTCCCATTTTGCCCTCCGTCCAAAGGGTGCAAAGTCAAAAATGCATGGTAGTTTGAGGGTGACAAGTGCAATTATCCCTAAAAAATCTAAATTTTTTTAATTAACTTTTTCTCATTCACTGGCTCTAATTATTATTATTATTATTATTAAGGAAAGGGTTAAGTTAATAAAAAAATAAGATATGTAAAACTAAAATCAAATTTGATATTATTAATTATTTTTTTAGTATTTCTCAAAAACGAAAAAAATATTTCAAAGCAAGAATTTATAATTGGTAAAATGATAGAACCAAGTTACTACTGAAAAGTAAATTCTTACTTAAGTAAGATTTTATGAAACTACAAAAAAAAATAAAAATTTCAATCGTTATTACTTTTTACAATTTACATAATACAATATTTGAATCTCTAGAGAGAGTAAGGACAAATAATTACACCAAAAATAATATATTATTTTGATAAAATTTATAAAAGATGGATATAGTCCATATCTTAACCCAAGAAAGTCAGAACATACTTCTTTACTGTCACATTTTCAAAGAGAATAAATTTTAAAAAGTTTCTCTTTCCAACTATCATTTTTGTGGCTCCAACCATTCTCACAAAAACCTAATAATAACCATGATATTTTTTGTTGGCAACACAAGTCCTTTTCAAGGCATTTAAATGGAATTCTTTAACATTCCAACAAACTTAACTACTTTCAGAATCCTATTAATACAAAAGATATTAATTATTTTCTTGAGTTTTTTTAAGGGGTAATACACTTATCACCTACAAACTACCATGCATTTTTCACTTTCCACCCTTTGGACGGAGGGCAAAATGGGAAGATCAGGAGGGAAAAATTCGCGTGAGATGCACATGATTAGTTTTCCGTCTAAATTGACAGAAATTATGGACGGAGGGTGTAAATTAACTGTTGGAGCATGGTAATTTGAGGGTAAATGTGACAAAAGTGGTACTTTGGGGTGCAAAGTGAAAAAGGCATGGTAGTTTGAGGGTGATAAGTGTAATTACCCCATATATATAATATATATGCATGAAATGAGATGTGAAAAAAACCTAAACTCAGGAAAAAAATATATCATATTGAAATCTCCTTCAATTTTCTATCTGAATTTTAATGGTTCTATTTGAAGAAAGACTTAGGCTTTTTATTGAATGTTATAAGACTAATATTGCCCAGTAATTAATACGGATAATATTAAACCACATTTTAAACTTAGATTGATCCTAGCGATTTCGAGAGAGCAATGGTAATATTAGAAAGAAATTTTCTAATTTGTTTTACCAATATTTTCAAAAGGTAATATTCTTTTCTATTAGCTCGTATGAAATATTCAATAAATCTTCAATAAGTCCTGGAGTCCAAACAACAAGTCTTAGGTAAGACATGAGCGGTGGTGTTTGCAAATCAAGACTATAATATTAATAAAATAACTATAAAATAATCGTTCACTTGCATAATCAATCCTGAAGATGGAGCTGAAGACTGAGACTTAATTTAGTAATAAGATAAACTAGAATTTTGGAAATTAAGAGGATGTTTTGAACTAACTCACCTGTGAGTTCAAGCCCTAAGTCATTAATACCACCAATCTCAGGAATCATAAATTGTCACGCCCCAAACGCCATCCCGCAGTGACCGTGACAGCCGCGAGCAATCCCGAGGAAAGCTCAAGCGATAAACCTTATACATACAGCGGAAGAATAAAGGACCGAGAGAGAGACGGGCCAAACTCATAACATTATAAAGGTCCTCAATTAAGCATGATATCTTAAATTACACAATACATGAATAACACATAAACAAGTGACAGATCACATCGATCAGGTCACAACAACAAAACACATAAACATCTTTCTTCTAGGTCAGATAGTCCTCTTGACTTCCTTCACCTGAGGCATCTGGAATGATACAGTTTTAAAAACGTGAGTCAAAAGAGACTCAGTAAGGGATAAACATAACTTTAAAGCATGATCTTAAAATTTGAACTTGATTATCATGAGAAATCATAATTCATGATGCACATGCATGTTCCATGATTATGCACGTGCCCTTGATCGTAAAACTTGTTCATGCACTTGAATTTGGCTCTTGGCCCTTGAAAATAGTTCATTCATAACTTGTGGGCTACTTACGCTCCATTTAACCCCTGGAGTCCGGGTTGTGTGTTCCCATCGGAACCGTCTCCCTTACCCTTGGGGACATTTCATTTGGTAGAGCTAGCCCTTGAAGTGGCCCCTGGCCTGATGGCTAGACACGACCCTTGGAGGCCCACACCTTCTCATTGTCCTTCAGTGTGGTTGCACAGCCTCTTAGGATTCAGGCAACCTTCTCTCGCATTCGTCCTTCGGTATGAGAGTCCATCTTGATGGTACGGTACCGACCAGAACCCTTAACTTGACTTGTCTTATCACAAACTTTCCATATGTCATTGCATAAAAATCACTTTAGAAAAACATGCAATGTTCGTGTCATGTCATGCTTGTTCATGAAATGTCATGCTTGTTCATGAACTATGCAGCGTATCACTCCAGTTTTGCAAAATGTAAGTTTACTTACAATCCACTTACTTCCACTTACCTTGGTCTCCTTTGAGTATTGGTATGAAGTTCGCCTACAAGCGATTCAAATACCTCTTAGATGCTTAAGAATTTAATCATAAAAACATTCAAAGAATACTTATAATAGTTTCGGTTTTACCAAGGATACATATCTGAAAATACTATTTTATTTACACGAGTTACTTTAATAAACTTTCATAAAACACTTGAAGAAAAGTAATTATCATACAATATATCCTAATGGCATATTAAGTCCAAAAACAACAACTATTAAGGTATCAAACTCCATAACCTTGCTCTTAACTCTATCAAACCTATTGCCCATCAATCTCCACTAACTTAACCTCTTGCCCTCCATAAACTTGCTGACCAAAGCCCTAAACAACATAATTATGAGGCTTACAACCAATTATTTCTACATCTAATCAAGACTCCAAAACAGCAAACTATAGGTGACAAAAACCAAGCTTGACATATACTATATCTCATGCATCAAAGCCAAACTTAGTTAATTAACTAACTCATCTTATCCAACATTTAACATGGCTAATCCGTAATTATTAACTCCATCTACTATCCAAACCCGAGGCACCCTTCTAAGCATATGATATATAAGTTTACATCACACCTTAGAACTTCCTTTGCACATTCATATATTCGGCTTTGGGTACATATGCACTTGCAATCAATTTCTCAATTGCTAAACCGGTTTTACCTAGGGTTTCTTTTCATTTTAACTTAACACTCATAATGCCATTAATGAACCTTAAATCTTGATCTATTAAGTGATTTCCAATTGCATGCAACATTAACCCAAAACATAGCATCAAACCTAGGGTTCCTTAACCCCAAACATTCGGCCATTAACCTAGATTTCACTTCTAAGCCATTCGGCCACCAACAACCTATGTGCATGTCGTCCAAATATATAATGTCAACCTCCAGCAACTAAACTCACAACCTAGGAGGTGCTAATCATCATGAAATGTTCAGATCTACACCAAATTCAAACATGCATGAGGTTCTCAAGCAAGAATACATTCTACCTTCAACTAATCCCTTCCTCCATCAACCACATCACAAAAATTAACTCCAGCAGACCCAACCTATTCAGATCTAACATATATACAAGATAACAACATGGTATATTGGCCAAATCAAAGAAAAACAGGACATGCAAGGTTCGGCCAACATCAATTTCACCTTCAACCATATTCGGCCTTACCTTGGTGCTTGGACACAAGCTTGATTAGAGAAGAGAGCACCTAGCATAAAAGTATCTAATGTCAGAAACTATGGAGGAAAACAACTAAAACAGCACATGCAAATCAAAATCTACCTCTACCTCCAACTAAAGCACTCGGCTTTCACCAAAAACTTCACTACCCTTCAGCTTTCGGTTCCTCCCACTAGAATGGATTCAAGGGCTGAGAAAGGTGTTGAGATGAAAGTTTGAAGTGAGGGAAAAGGAGAAGAACAGCTGTTGGAAAAAGCTTGAAGAAAACAAGGCAAGGCTTGGAGCTTGAAGTGGTTCGGCCAAGAGGAAGAGAGCAAACTGAAATGGTGAGTTTCTGTCAAAGGAGAATGAGTTGAGTGAAGAGAGATATCCGGCTAAGGAGAAGGAAAACAATCTTGAGCAAAGGAGAGGTGAGTTTCGGTCACAAGGGGAAAAAGCAAACTGAAAAATGGAGAGAAGTCAATTGAAATTGATGTGTTATGCGTGAAAGACAAGGATGAGTGAGGAGTTCGGCCAAATGAATTTGGCCAAGATTATGAGCAAGGGGAAACTTTCCCTTGGTTCCATCGACAGCAGCCATTGGCTGAAATGGGTGACACAATAAATGCTTGTCTTCTTGCTTTCTATGCCTTCACGTGATTCACCAAAGAAAAGCAAATTCAACTTGCTCTAGCCTTTCACGTAATCCACCCTTGCAATTCACCTTCTCATCTTTTCTTTTCACTTATCACATAAGTACTTTAACTTATCACAATATATATATATACACATTAGCTTATCACCAACCACTTATCAACTTATCTATATCAACACCATAACTTATCTCTATGATAAACACTCTAACCTATCTTTTTGATAACCACAAGAGCTTATCTCCCTAAGAAACTCTCTAGCTTATCACTTATGATAAGCACTTTGACTTATCTCTTTTATAATGCATTAGCTTATCACTATGATAAGCTCACTAACATTTTTCTTTAATAAACACTCTAACTTATCCTTTAAATTCTATATCAAGCTATTTTATAAATCTAATAACTTATCACTTATTTTCTCTAATGATGCTTAAGCCTACATAATCAAAGACACTTAATAATTTATATGCTCAACATAATTTCATAACCATAAATCATTATATCATGATTTTCTACTTTGAGATTTTCGGCAATGAGAATTAAAGTTTCTCTTCATATATCTAACTTCATGAATTATGGAATATAATAAGCAATGAAAAAATAAGTTCATAAAAGAAATCTACCTAGCAAGATTCGGCTCTTAGGAAAAATAGTAATAAACTTGTACTAATAAACTTTCACAATGATAAAGAAAGTATCTAGAGGAAATCTTAAATGAAATTTCATAAGAAAATTAATGTACCATAAACATTAAACTTAGGTCATACATTGACAAAAAATATGGCCCCCTTGAGTTAATTCAAAACGGATACATAGGAAAATGGCAAAAAGGAAATACGGGGTCTCATATAAATGAAGAAGAATACAATATTCCTGAAATAAAATGCAGAAACTTCAAGATTGGAATATCTCAAAAATCCAAGTAAAAGAAATTTACAAAAACGAGTTTTCACCTCTATCATTTACAAGTGATTACAATGTCAAGATAGTTGAACAAGTTTATGCTTTAAACAAAGAGTATGAAAAATGTCAATTATTTTCAAAAGAAGCAATAAGAAAACATGTTGGCTAGTGGGCTAGTCAATCTCTCTAGGATCTGTACTCACAATGAACCCAACTTGTGTGGATACTAGGTCAAGTTCGTCCAGACCTGGTGCACATGAATGGCACCCGAATTTCCCTCGTTACTCAAAAAGAAACATAAAGGAAATAAATGGAGGAAAACGAAGTGATGCTTCAGTCATATTATATTTAAGAAATGCTAAGTTCATAGACTATAGCACTAGTATTTCCCATATTTTTGTTAAGTCTTTGTGATGCTCATATCCTAAAAGTTTTAACATTAAATGTTAAAACCTCAAATGTTAGAAATGAAGTCAACCAATGGCCTTAATTTATAGAAGTTAATATAAATATATTAAAATAAACTTAAATGTTCATGCATTAACTAAAATTCTTAGGGATCAACCAAAGTAGCACCGCTGATGTCAATATTAAAGTATCTAAGTCAATTCTTTGCAAAAAAAAAATATAACCCTTCCAAGTGAGTGGCTCCTCAAAAATGAAAATCACTTAAGAAAAATCTAAAATGAGGTAACAAATTTAGATTTTATACACCAATACTTAGATGGTGTAGTCAGAATTAGTTTTGATGAACCACGTAGTAAAATCAAAACTTTTGATTAAAAAAGAGATGATAGGTCCAAAAAATCTATATGAAGTCTACGCAATTCTTTAAGAAGAGACATTAATTTAAAATTAAAAGGCATAAAAAATAATTCCGAAGTAAGCACTCCTAGCTATACTAGTGATTTGTCCACACCAAAGTCACAAGAGTGCTTACACTCTTCCTTTACACTTTCTAGATGATGATAACAACAACAAGTAACTCTTTTGAAGAGTAGATGACATAATGTAAATCTATCTCCAAAGCTCACACTAAGACAAAGCTTGAAAGCGTTGAATGTGTGTAGAGAGTTTTAGAAGATGAGTAGAAGGCTTAAAGAAAGTTGTAGCTCGAAAATAATTGATTTTCCAGCCTTCTAAAACCCTTAAAATATCATTTTTATAGACCATTTTTAAAAAAAAAATAGTGAATATCTTCTACGAATTAAGTTGTAATTCCTAGGATTAAGGCAAGCTAAGAGGGGAGGTGAATTAAGATTCTAACTTTTTCGCTTTTAACCCCTTAAAATCGTGTTTGCAACGTAAATGATATTTTAGCACAAGTATTGATGTGATAAGTAAATAAGTGTTAAATGTAAAGAGTAGAGTTAGAAAAGTAAACACAAGATTTTTAGCTTGTTCGGCAAACATGTCTACATCCACCCCTCGAGTTCCTTTACCGAGCCTCGAGGTTTTCCCACTATCTTCAAAATAGTGTACACTCTAGCTTCCGGGTGCTAGAGAACCGTACAAATGCTTTCCCGGGCTCAACACTCACAACTCAACCAAGCTTGAGATATACCCTCTCTAAGCTTCTTCTTTAGTGAACAACCTCACTAAAGGAATCACCTCTTTTGGATAAGAAGATCAAGAATAAACTCTCTCAAAAAGTGGATATGAAAATGAAAAGCTCAATCTCTTTGTTTCACGCAATGAAAAGGATAATAAAGTATAATTTGTGTGAATGATATGAGAAATATGTAATAAGAAGGTTTAAGATATTTCTCAAGCTATAAAAATGATATGTGGTCGATCAGCTCTATTTTCAGACATTAGGAAGATCTTTATATAGACCACATATCAAAACTAGCCGTTGGGGGTCGATCTGACAATTTTAGCGTTATACCGGGCGACCGCTTCAACTAGTCATTGCCCAACGGTCATAAAATTTGAATGTTGTCAAATTTTGTCCTACGCGCCCCATCATTCGCTTCATGTAGAGGATGATCGACTTCATATAGCGGTTGTCCGCTATAGATAATTTTCATAGACCGCCACAATTAAAAAGTCCGTTTTTGACAATTTTGAAATCCTAAATTCAAAAATCAACTTTCTAAAAGTATACCCAATGTTTGAAAGTTTATAAAGGGTTGATTTGAAAATACTTAAGACATATTTTGGTTGTTAAACTAGTGATAAGAAGATTATTCACGGTTTGAAAATTATGCACATTTTGGTTCACATTATGGTTATCAAACTTGATTATATGAAGTTGGGCGGTCACTTGATGAAAATTGTAAGTAGAAACACATACGATATGCCCCCTATTAGAGAGGAGGAAGGTGAAGAGACAGCAGTACCATCAAATGTGGAAGCGTACCAGGAGAACGAGTCCATTTCACTTTTTATAGACTTTAGCAAATTTCACATGATTCCGTTGAGAAGGAATTACGCTGGTCCTCTTGTCCAAGTCGCTGATGACACTGAGGCACGACGTTGCGCTAAATCAATATCGGACAGTGATGACGAGTCATCATGCGATGATAGTGTTGGCTTTTGTGCACAATCGAGATTTTGATGATTTCAATAAATGGATGAAGTTTACAAAATAGACATCTTCAAAGTCAAAGACGACTTGATGAAAAGAGCCAAAGAATTGAAGAAAGAAGAACAAGAAGATGCAAGGAGCTCAAAGTGAAGATTCAAGACCTTAGGGTATAATCCTTGTAACTCTTTAATTCGCTTTTGATAAGGATTTGAATCACGCATTTGCATATCTTTCAAAACATGTATAAACTGTTTTAAGTTTTGTTTGAAAGATTAAAATGTTTTTATAGGTTTCAAAAATCTCAATCAAACCTCCAAACCTTCATATACTTATGTGAGGTATGTCTTCAAAATTAAGTGTTTAAAAGTGGTCAAAATCTTCATTTTTAAAAGAACCGGATCATGCTTAAGTTGAGGAGGTCGACCGGTACTTCGACAGCCTCATGTAGCGGTCGACCGGTTCGTTTTGACAAAAGAGTAGTCGAAGCTTCTGACAATATGACCGTTGGGGTAACAGTAACTTGAAGCGGTCGACCGGTTCATGTAGCGGTTGACCGGCTCGTTTTAGCAAAAACTCCCAACGGCTATAAACGACTAGTTTTTATATGTGGCCTATAAATACACCTTCATTTCATCTAAAAAGAATACCCAACGACCACATATCATTTATACTACTTGAGAAATATTCCAAACCTTCATATTCTATATTTCTCATAGCAGTCACACAAAACACATTTTCATATCCTTGTCTTTGTGTGAATAAAGAGATAGAGCTTTCCATTTTTGTATCTACTCTTTGAGAGAGTCTTGTTCCTCAATCTACCTATCAAAAGAGATGTTTCTTTTAGTGAGGTTGTTCACTAAAGAAGAAGCTTTGAGAGTATATATCTCAAGCTTGGTGAGGTTGTGAGTGGTGAGCCAGAAAAACCACTTGGGTGGGTTTGAGTGTTGATCCGGGGAAAACACTTGTACGGTTCACTAGCACCCGGAAGCTAGTGTGTAAGCTATTGGTTGAAGATAGTGGAAAACCTCAAGGCTCGGTGAAGGAGCTTGAGGGGTGGATGTAGGCGGGTTTGCCGAACAGCCTAAAAACTGAGTGTTTGCTTCTCTTACCCTTCTCCTTACTTTAGCACTTATTTACAGTTATTGCATATTATATACTTGTGCTGAAATAAGCTTTACTTGCAAACACATCTTTGGGGGTCAATATCGAAAAGTTTAGAAAACCAGTTCACCCCCCTCTTGAGTTGCCTTAATCCAGAAAACTAGGACTCACAGATAGCGATAATCTAGAATAGTCTGACTCTGATGATTAAAGTGAGTTTACGTATCTCTGTTATTTGTCGTTATTTTTATGTATCTATTTCAATAATAATTGTGTTAATACATTTTTCATGCTTTTGCAGATACAAAACATCGTGAGTAGATGATGGAGCACAAACAAAGATTTGGATAGAGTTTCATATTTTATTTCCGTTATGTATTTTATTTACAAACGATTTCTGTTATTTATTTCATTCCAGATTATGACCAATAAATATTTGTAGAGACAATTATTAATTCTATTTTATAATTAATATATAATTTCTTCACATCAACATGTAATTCCGAATTAAATGGATAATTTAAATAAATATAAAATGTCCGGACGACATTAAAAATCGTGCGTTAAATGGATTGTTTTAACCAATATATAATTGTTCGCACACGATAATCAGACGTGCGCACGGTTTGTTCCCAACACCGCTTTTTAATTATTGTCCGCACATTTTCTAACCATTCGCAAATTATATTAAGTGAAAGTAATCATGTCCGAAGATGTTGGAAAAGTGTCCAGACGTTGGAGTTTTCAATTCGTTTTTCTTGGATTGCTTGTAACTCTTTAGCGCGAAAGAATTTGGAGTTGAGCAACGAGGTCCAAGATCGCGTTTATCTATTGATAGATGTGACAGTTACAACTTCGAAAAATTAACTTACCAATTTTCTTTGTTGATCTCGAGAATTCTTCAATAATCTTCAGGTTCTTGTCGATTTCACAATCTTTGAGAATTCCACAATAGCAGCCTAAGTGTTCTGTCTCCTCCTCTCCACGGTCACAACTGTGTAGGGTTTTCTCTGAGTTCTGAAGGCCAACTCTAAATTTTAAAATCTTAGGGTAGACTATCTCAGCTATCCTTATATAAGAAAACCTTACCTGTGATAGTTCGTGAGATTGTTAGGGATCTCAGGTCTCGGCCATAGAATCACATGGAAAAATCTTTTTTTTTTTCCATTAACTCCCTTATATTCTTTTATTCTGAATTTTAGGCTTCTACTAATTGTAATCATATCCATCAGCATATTACAATTCACCCCCGAGAATTTGATATTGATTTGTGAAATCCTTTTTGCTAACAATTATAATCGTTTATTTATCCTTCCACCATACTATATTTCATATGAGTTAATAGGACCCGAATAATATCATTGATAAAATCTCTAGCTCATATAATTCTTAATTTTATAATCTGTAACTTGTTAGACTCTCAAATTGTTTCCAAAATAATTTCACGAATAAATATATATAATATATTAATTACGAAAAACATTTTCACAAAATTCCTCTCACCAGAGATTTCTTTCTCAAGTCCAATCCTATACATATATACTTGAATATACTATCTCTTGAAGGGACTGGTGGATTCCTTATTGAGCATTTATACAAACTCAATCATCATGCACAAGACTCGACGTTATCTGGAATATTTGACTTAGAAATATGCACAAACATCTCAGGTCTAGTTCAATCATTACAATGGTTACAATGATCACTTATAGAAAGTATCCATATTTGATCACTTTTAATGCATGTACTATTAAAGTGCACTTACTCGTTTGCTTAAGATCACCACCTCGATGACTGAGTACATCATCCTATATAATAGAGCATTTTTAGAGCATACTTCTTACAAGAAGAGTGGTGCGAGTGGGATTATGGACGGCAAACTTATAGACGTGCACCTGTGCTATAAAATAGCAACGAACTTGTCAAGTCCAGACATAACGGGTACTCAAGTGCTTGCTAAAGCTAACTCATTAAAATCAGATTATAAGGCATTTCACGTCCTCAAGGATCAAACTGGTGTTGGCAAGAACAAAGAGACCAACACTATGGACGTGGATGAGGACTGGTGGGAATAAATGGTGCAGGTATACCTTCAATTTCACTAACTTATGTCCTCAGTAAGCCATTAGTTATTTATTTCTAGCAAATATACAGCTGCATATGTGGAATATTTTTTGACCAATGTAATCTTGTCTTGCATTTTGGTATATCGTGCGCACCCTAAAACACATAAGTTTAGGCTAAAGGGTCTTGCAAACTATACAGAGCTCGATTTTCTCTTCGCCAACACCACATCTGGGGTCCTTCGTTGTTCATCTAGCAGAGCGGTCAAAACAAATGATTAAAGGGCCTAGTTGGAGAGTGCGGACCGTTAAAGACATGCGGGAGTCGATGGCGTGACTGAAGAGCAGCATATCTATAACGGTTGTGCTACAAGGGGCATTGGTGGTGGGGCTTCTACTATGGAAACACAGTTGGGTTCTAAGAAGTGGGGATGCCCTTCCGCATTACTGGTGCTTGACGTAACAAGGGGTTTTCCCAACCTAACTCTTAAGAAATGTTCCTTGATGAGGCCAGGGAGTACACGCATAGTGAGCGGGTTAGCGAAGGGAGAATTAGTAGGTTCAATAAAATAATGCAGGAGTGCATTGCGGCACTTGAGGGGGGTGATGTAAGATATATGCCATAATAACCAGTTTATTTAAGAATGATTATGAGATAATTATTTATTTTATTTTATCACATGTGTTTATTTATTTATGCATGGCTATTATGTTTTGACATAAGATGTCACACAGTTTTATTGTTAAGTGATATTGTAGAAAATCCATGCAATTGATTAATGAATCAAAGGTGGAGAGTATGACTTTTGACTCCTTGTTTACTTGACATTTGTTCTAAACAAAGGTACATGTTTATGTTAATAGGTGTATATTCGTTGTGCCTCTACTACATAAGATGATAGACTTTGTTATTGAGACAGTGACCTTAAGCAAACATGCATTGAACGAGATCAAATATGAATATATTTTAGAAATGATCACTGATAGTGAGAATGATATTCAGCACAATTGACTTATGATATCCTTAGACCTGAGAGGTTTGTGCATAATTATTTGTTATATACATATGCTTTGACCGATTTCATTCGGTAATGATCTTTATAAGTTAAATATTACAGACAAAGTTAGGCCTAATACATAATAAATAGTTTTGTATAAATGCTTAATAAGGAATATACTAGTCTCTTAACGAGGCTATATATTCACTAAATCTGTATAGGGTTGAACTCTGGAAAATAACTGGCCAGTGTAAAATTAATAAATTGTTTTGGAAACAACTTGGCAATTCAATATGTTACAGATTGGAATTATGAATTATATGAGCTAGGGATTTAATCGGTAATATAATTCTTATTCTATTGGCTCATGTGGAATATAGTATGATGGAAGGATAAATAAGTTAATGATTGATAGCAAAAGGGATTTCACAAACCAATCTCATCGTCTCGGGGGTTAATTGTGATATGTTAATGGACATGATCATGTACAATTAGTAGAAGCCCAAAATTCGAAATAAAAGAATATAAGGGAAATAATATAAAAAAAATTTCATGTGATCCAAAGGTCAAGATCTGAGGTCCCTAACGATCCCACGCTATATCACAGCTAGGGTTCAGAAAAAGACTATAGATAGCATTTTCTAGACATTTGGCCATTGTGACGTTGAGAAATCCTGTGACGGCTATGAGGTGTGGAAAGGAAGGAGGCAGAACAGTTGGGCTCCTAAAGTTGTGAGATCAACAAATTTCAGGTGGTGGGCTAAACAAGATCTGAAGAATTCGAAGATTGTTAAGAAGAAAAAATTTCCTTAAAGATCGAAGAAAATCTGTAAGAATTATTCCGCAAACAAACTTTAAGGTGATCCCTCCATTGACATCAGAGCATTTCTACGTTGCCTTTAGGCATCTAAGTGGGAATGTTGACAACCAGAGTGGCTTCCTATCTTTGGGTCGGATCAGAAGGAGTGAATGGGCATGGAGCCGCAAATGATGCCCTGGTGGACTTTCGGTTTACTGGGAGCGTTTTATGTGTTGTGTGTTTGAACAGTACTTGGAGCATTAGCTCTATGTTTTATTATGCTTGTTAGATTCTATTTTGGCATATGCTTCTTCCCAACAGTTTGATGAGTTGATTGTTATGGTCGCTTGTGAGGTTTCATGTATTGGCTCACATTACTACAATTTTTGGCTTTTGGGACAGAATTGGTGTTTCGTCCCAAAAGGTACTATATATTACATAAAATGCACAAGATACAATATATTAAATAATGCTGGATAAAGTACTATATGTTAAATAAGATACTCAAGGTAATATATATTAAATAAATAATATGCATAAGGTTACTATATATTAATTAAAGGGATAAATACAAATAAGTCTCTATGATATATGCAAAAATCAGTCCCTGTGATATTAAATGTCTTTGGTAGATAATGACTAGTTAACACGTAGTATCTGTGAGTACCGCATAAGGTAAGGGTGGTTGGGTTGGGATTAGAGAGATCTTAGGACTCTTTTGAGAAGGACTAATTAACGTGATTATATTCAAAAAATTTGGCAATATGTGCAAGGTACTATATTGAATAATATGCACAATGTACTATATATTAAATAACATGCTCAATATATTAAATAATAGAGATAAATGTAAAATCAGTCCCTGTGATATACGCCAAAATCGAATTAGTCATTGTGATAACAAAAACATAAAATTAGTCCATGTCATTTCACTAAATAATATGCATAAGATACTAAAATATTAATTCATTAAATATGAAGAATGATATTTAAAAAAATAATATTTTTTAATTAAAACTACTGAAACTCTATTTGAATAATTTATTTATTTTTAATGCCTTTTCAATGCTATTTATTTAAAACTAAATTTTAATGCTATTTCAAATCATCATTTTCATGCTATTTCATTTTTTATCATATTTTAATTACGAAATAAAAATATGCATAGACCATAATAAAAATTGGATCATCAACCACAAATATGATAACATAAACAAACATGATTGTTCCTAAGTCTGAAATAAGCATAAAATAAATGCCAAAATAACAAAAAAATAAATAGATGACAGAATAATTGTTCGAAATATGAACTACTGGGACTTCTTCGTCTCTAGGTTTGCCTTGAACCCCTCCAAAACCCCATCTATCCTATTCATGATGTTTTCCCAACTCGTCTCCAACTCTTCCTCCTTTTTTTGTTGCCTCAAATCAATCTCACTGAGTATAGTCTGCATATCTACAATGTTGGTGATTACAAGAGCGAGGAGGGTCTAGCCTGCACCTATAATGCACTTTATGTCCCCTCGAGGATCTACTAGTGGCAGCTGATAATGAGTTGCTCCAGTGGGAGACTCGGCTGGCTCCTCAACAGCCAAACCTCGCTCCTCGGGCTACGGAGGAGCACCTGCCACAGATCGACGCGGTGACGCCTGTCCATGTGATAAGCTGTGTCGAATTATGACACCGCTGATAAGGCTTAGCTCAATACCGGTTGGCTCATGATGCCTAACCTCTACCATAGAATCCACGACTTGGGTCAGCTGCACAATGTGTGGTAGACCCTCCCTAGCCGATGAAAGAGCCTCAGTCCGGATCGCCTGAAAAATGAGCAGAGGGAGGTCAATCGGCTCCAACTACTCCACCATCATCATCACCTGTGCTTCGGGGGCTACGCACTCTGTATGATGTTGATGGGGGTAAATGTTATGGCAGAATATCAGGTGAAGCATGCACCAAAACACAGGTAGAGACTTCTACACCATTGATGTCTGTACCAAAATACTCTCTCGTCATCAGTCGGAAGACCTCCTCATTTGGCAAAAAGAACAACAGGCTGGATAGCAAGATAAGCTCGGTCGCCTCTAAATGCAATTGAAATCGGCCAGAATATCAGGGGAAATCCTGATACGAACTCCTAGGATGATGACTTCCCACTCGTCAGCGTGGAGATCTATCTCCGTCAATGCGGCATAAAACACCTGGACTAATAGTACGTATGGCAGACTGGTCCAAGAAAGCATGCGCTCCCAACCGTGGTGGATGAAGATCTGGTGGATTGTGCTGCCCTTAAAATTATAGTCATAGAAGTTCATAGTGCAAGCTGACCTCTCAACCACAACTTGACACTTAAACATACCCGCCCTTCTCTCCTCTATAGTCAAAGCGACATCTGGAGGAGCCTCTGAAGAAGAAGAAGCAGCTGATTTGAAACACCTCGGCATATTCTCCTATTCTACAAAAAATACAAAAGTGTTAGAACGAACAAGAACAAGTTCAAACGGTAAATCGTTTGAACGAATATTACAACGTTCCAACCTTAAACATAAGACAACGAACATACAGACATATTATGTTCGAATGGAGATAATTATAACATAGAACGGAATGTATGAAATCATCGAACGGAAAGTATTAAACATCGAATGGAAAATAATTAAAACATCGAATAGTATACCGTTTGAAGAAAAAGACGTAAACGCAACGATTTAGCAAACCTTTCGATGTATGGTCTAAATAATGCGTTTAATATGAGACGTTCGAACACTGTAACGTGAAAGCTAAAACTTCTATGTCGACTCGGCCATTTCCAAAATCCCTAAAAATGCAATTTATACGTATTCAATCCTTCCCAAACAATCCTGAACTAACTAGAAACATTCACATTCAATAACATGCACTCATTTTTGAAGATTCATATCATTTTCAAAAAAATGCACGCAAAAAAAATCTATGGAAAAAATGTCAAAAACAATCGTTATATAGATTAAAAATCGATTAAAATGTGTTAGAAAACTTACTTGTAGTGTTTAGGGGCTAGGAAATATTAGTTGCACGGAGGAACACATGAAAATAAGATTAAGAGAATTTTGCCGAGGAGAGTTTGCAAAAGGGTGAGGAAATGAGAGGGTCGGGTGATGAGAATCCGAGCAAGACTTTCAATGGGGTAGTTCATCTCGTACAGATGGATACGAGAGCCCGAGACAAGGAGTTCAAAGACGCACTCGTTGAACTCAGTAAAGAGATATGGGCCCAAGCCCATTCGTGGAGGCCCATTCAAGATGATGCACAACCCATTCAAGATGATGCACATTCTAGAAGGATCCGGCCAAAAGACAAATATGGCTCTATTCTAGAAGATTCAGATTGCATGGCTATTTTAAGCTCCAAATCATTTCCATTCATGGTCTTTTGACATGATGGTCGACCACCACCCTATTGCCGTTTGAAGAGTGTTTTATTTAAGACAATTAGGGTTTAGTTCGGCCATATGTTAGGGTTGAAGGTCCAAGCTTTATTTTATATGTTAGTTTCTTATTATGGTCGAGTATTATCATATTTCCTTAAGTAGAACTCTATTTTAGGCGTCCAAAGGCTAATAGGCAAGCAAGGGATTATTTCCTTAATTGCTATCTTTGTTTTAGGTAAGCAAGGATTTCTTTCCTTGTTCAAAAGTGCCTTACTCGACCAGCCCTTGTTTCCTAGGTTATATTTATTTCCTTGTTATTTCTAGCTTATAAATAGGAGCCTCTTGCATTGTCATTCAATACACACGACTTTTGAGAGGTTTTAATTCTCTTTGGTTCTTTGAAGAACTTCTCGAACTTATCGGGATTTCTCGTGGCGTTCAACTCAACTTATCAAACGGATTTCCATCCCGTTTGTGGCGTCTTCACCATACCGAGGTTCTTGCTTTCCTAAGCAACGGGTCGAGGTTCCATTCGAATCCATACTAGAAACGATCTTGGGTTCCCTATAGTTTTTGGGTCTCGTTACGGGATAACGGGGTTCACATCATCGGGAGTGTGATATAATATGAAGAACGTTCAAACGTGTTAGAACGATTGTTTTAAAACATTATAAAAAGTTTGATATCGGTCTATTCGTAATCCCCACATTCCATATTCATAAGAACGATTGTGAAAACAAGTTCGAACAGAAATAAAAAATAATAAGATTTATGATGACGGATTGTGCATTTATTGTGGTAGGTGAAAACACCCGGTTCGAATGTGTTAGAAAGGTTGCTGTTTTTTCTGGACGCCAAACGGGGTCCCAAAAAGAACATCTATTTTATGAATGAATGATGTTGTTTTGGGAACCGAGATTTCAGTTAGAACATAAATATTCGTTCGAGCGTTTCTAAAGCTTGATTGTATATATTCGAATGGATGTTTTAAATATCGAACGAAACAACGTTAGCGGATGAATGTCCCAAAAAACTAAAATGTTATTATGTTTAAAAAACAATTAATTATTATATTTTCTTTGTACCACGTGTAAAATAATAAAAATATCATTTTAAGAAAAATTTATGAAAAATAATAATTTTACATCTAAATAATACTTTCCATGTCAAAATTTTCATATCAAAACCTTGAAAGCATGGACCTCATGGACAAAAAAAACAGCGAAAAAACAAAACGTCAAGATCTGGCTGGTGTACTGGACCCACAATGCCAAAGAGGAACCAACCTCTGAGTACAACAAATGAAGCGGGTGGGAGAGAACGGACCAGACGAATTGAAGGGGTAATTCATAGAGAGAGAGAGGTGGGTTCCGCGGTGGGGCCTACACCACCGGACGAGCGTTCGTTTCCGTCGCAAAAACTAAATTTTTTTTTGAAGAAGGATGTGTCCGTCCTGAATATTTTTGAACTCATGCAAAATACACTTGGGTGCAGTTAGTTAAATTCTTAAAACGTATGCAATTAATTTTGGGCCTAATTACCTTATAAGTCCTGTTAGCCCAAGGTTGTTTTATAAATAATCTATTTTTGATTTTGATGATAACAAACTTTTCCAACTAGTTTGAGACCTTTAGATTCTACATTTGCAAATCTTTTTTAGAAAATGATATGAGTTCTCTAAGCTTAAATTGGCCTTAGATATAATTGAACACTTCTACACAAGCTTATTGGTCAATCTTTACATTGTAGGTATTTTTGGAATGCTTGATGGTGTCAAGGGAAACCATTTTTCAGTCTAAGTGTTGATGGTGTCGACACATAGGACCATGGTGTCGACACATTGGTCATACTCCAGAATGCACAAAACTATGAGTCGACACATAGAAGACATAGTGTCGACACATTGAAAAATGGCAAGATTCCGCTTTGTTTGTCGTCCGATCGAGCTGAAATTTGGAGAGGACGTTCACGACACAAGGTGCTATAATCTGAACGGTGAAGATCAGATTTGGAGCTCGGGAATAGTGTTTCTCATGCATGAACAGTAACCGCGAAATTGGTGTTTTCGGAATGCTTGTTACTGTCAAAGAACACATTTTTCAGACTAAGTGTTGTATGTGTCGATACATTGGTCATACACCCGAAAAGTGAGTTTCCAGGCAAAGCTCCTAGGTGTCGACACATACATGGAAGGTGTCGACACATGCTTCGATTTCTCAGATCTGGAGCGACGTCACTCATTCTAAAAATGTCTCCAACGGCTCTAAATGCCCTCCAACGGTTCCAAAACATGACAAGAGAGCCCTTGGCGCCCTAGAGACTATAAATAGAACAAGATTGAAAGAGAAAGTAAGAGCTTCACACGAAAATCATCCTTGCCCTAATTTCTTGAGAGAGAAAGCTCAAAGAAGAAGGAGGAAAGCTCTTCCAATCTAGAAGGGTTGCATTCAATCTTGCACATCCAGAAGCTTTCCTTGAAGAACTCATTCTTCCAGCAAATCTCAGGTTCTTATATTTGTAGATTTGGCTTAGAGAGCCCTATCATTTCTTGAGCTACCCATTTGTAGATTTGGCTTAGAGAGCCCTATCATTTCTTGAGCTACCCATTTGTATATCTGGCTTAGAGAGCCTTCAATCATTGTACCCATCTATTGTAAAACATCTGAGTGTTGGGTAAACACTTGGTCCTACTTGTGAGAGTAAAAGAAATCCTATAGGTTGTGAGGATTTGTAAGAGAGTTAAAGTGTAAGCTCGGAAAACACTTGGTCCTACTTGTAAGAGTAGAAGAAATCCTCTAGGTTGTGAGGATTTGTAAGAGTTGAAGCGTGAGCTCGCAAAACGCTTTGTAAAGGTTCCTTAGCACCCGGGAAGCTAAGGTGTATTCGCTATTTGGAGAATAGTGGAGGAAGCCCAAGGAAGTCAATTGCCTTGGGGGTGGACGTAGGCACGTGTTTGGCCGAACCACCTAAAAACTACGGTGTCATCTCTTTAACTCTATCTCTCTTACATTTTAGTACTTATTCATATTTGTGGAGATTTATGTTTTATCATTCATTGCTTATATTTGGCATAGCATTAGACACTTTTAGATCAACATTATTTGTTAAAGAGGGGTAGTTTTCAGATTTGCTTATTTAGCGAAAAAGTGACAAGTTTTTGTAAAACCCAATTCACCCCCCCCTCTTGGGTTGTCATTTAGACTTTCAAGTCCCTGTGGTATTCGACTTTTACAAAATCATCCCTGTGCTAATGATTTAAACTGAATAGTCCATGTGGTATTTGATTGAAGCAAATCAGTCCCTCCGACCATTTTCCGGTGGGCATCCGACGGAATCAGCCAGATTAGTATGCCACGTCAGAAAAAAAACTAAAAAATCTAACGTAAATTGAAGCCATGTCATCCGCTTGGTTTAAATAAAAATAAATAAAAACAAATGTGAAACCAAAAAAAAAACCAAACGTGTAACTTGCTTCGCGTTGGTTTAACAAAACAAAACAAATTGTAAAAAACAGATGCAATATTTACCCCGCGATTTCTCCCCCAATTTACCCTCAGCAAACTCTAACCTAACTCCACTTTACCAATTGACATTTTCACTTCCGTCGACAGCCACTTTCCGTCAAAACTATGCTCCCCACTTTTCTGTTGAAGCCAAGAACCAGTGCTGTGATTAGAAGCCAAGAATCAGTGCCGCGAAAATATTACCTGGAAGAAGAACTTAACCCACGCGTAGAAGAAGCTGTCCATTTGAGGGATCTCCTTCACACAAGGTGAGTTGCTTTCAGTTTAATAGTAGTGGGTAGCTCCCTTTTAAAGGTTGTGAACTTGTAAAAGGAAGATTCAAACGAAAATGGTCCCCACTTAGTCATGTGTTGTTGTTGTTGTCTAGGCTACTTTTATCTTGTTGTTGTGTGAACTTTAGGTCGTTTGCCGGGTGGAGTCATTATATTATTAAGAAGTGGACCCGAGGGATGATTTGCCTAATATTTACAGAGGTCATCATTTTAGAAAGGTCATTATTTTAGGTATTTTCTGTCGGTTGAGTGGGGCTAGAAGACAACGGTAGCATAAAATCTCCATGATTTTGTCGAATATAAAACTAAATATAGCATCAATCTCCATGAATGTTTTCTTGTAGGCAATATGGTACACCTTTACATACATGTTGGTGGGTATATAAGTGAACGACAAAAACAGTACATTGGGGGAGAAGTGAAATATGTTTGCAATGAGGATACTGAATGTATTTCTGCAGTGGTAATGCTGAAGCTTGTGCAAGAGATGTTTGGGCATACAGATGTCACTCGGTTAGGATGTACACTCGAACGCACCGACTTTGATGATGGACTTGATTACATTCAAACTGATGAGGATTGCATTAGACTCATCAACAAAATTAAGTTGCGTAAGAAAGAAACTCGGTTCCAAACATTGCATTTATTTTGCGAGCATGGAAGCAAGGGGTCTCAACCTATATTGCAAGCTAACGGAGTAGATCGCGTTGATCCGAATGAAGAGCCTCATGTGGAGGTGAATGAAGAGCCTCATGGTGAGAATGATGTGTTGGATGACAATGTTGGATTAGTTGATTACCAAAGTTTGTGTGATTCATTGAATGATGTTGATGACTATGAAGATGAAGATGAAGAGTCTGATGCAAATAGAGAAGATGATGGTTTCTGTGAGGAGCAACAACAGTTATCTGATGATTGTGACACAGATTTGGATGACCCTGAGTTGTATCCTAACCGTTTAGTAAATGATGAGGAGGCAACTGCTAGAGAAAAAGTAATGGAATGGTTTGGTACATGTCATTCCTTTAGTAGGGCAGCGGCTGAGGAAGATGTGGGTATTGATGATGGATCAAGTGATGTGGTTGATAGTGGTAGTGAGGGTAGTAGCAGTGATTCTGAGACTTTGACACATATGGTCAGGTGTAAGGAGTTTCAGGAAGGAGACATTGACTCGGGAAAACAATTAAGGATTGTGAAGGGAATGAAGTTTAAAGATCTACCACTGTTCAAGATGGCATTGAAGCAATTCTCTATTCAGAATGGCTTTCAATTTGAATATACGAAAAATGACAAAGTCCGTGTCACGGCAAAGTGTAAGGCTGCACCTCGTTGCGAATGGAGGATACATGTCTCAAAAACTAATGACAGAAAAGCTTTTCAAGTGAAGACTATTCGGTCTGAGCATCGGTGCGACACTCACTACAAGAACAAGTATGTGAATCCAAGGTGGATAGCACGACAGTATCTTGAAATGATTCGAGACACACCAAAAATGACCCCAGTGGCACTTGTAGAGCATGTTCGAAGAGATTGGATGGTCGGGATCGAGAAGTGGACAGCATATCGTGCACTTCGGTTGGCGTTAGACATGGTCAATGGTAAGCATGCTTATCAATTCAAGTATGCTAGAGATTATGTGTTGGCTGTCCAGAAGTGGAATTTAGGGTCACGTGTTATACTTCATCTAGATGGTACAGTTTTCCATCGCATGTACGTACGGTAGAAAGCATGTAAGGTGGGCTGGTTAGCTGGTTGTAGACCGATTATTTCTGTTGACGCATGTCATCTGAAGGGTCCTTTTGGAGGACAAATTTTTTATGCAGTTGGGAAAGATCCGAACGATGACATATTTCCCATCGCATATGCTGTATGCGAAAATGAATGCAAAGCTTCATGGATTTGGGTCCTAGAAACTTTGTTGGAGGATATTGGATATGAGGACACGCGACAATGGGTTTTCACATCAGACCGTCAAAAGGTAATGATACATCTATGCCTTCGTGCTTTATAATAGTTGGATGAAGAAGATAACATATAGTAATTATATACTGTTTGACATTTTTTAATTAAATAATTGTGCATGTGTTATTTGAAGCAGTAGGGCTCTGTTATTATTTGAAAGAGAATGATGTAAGCTCTAGTACGTGATGTAAGCTCAATTAATTCAGGGTACTTTTTATTTTCGCATGCAGGGCTTACTAGATGCCTTTGAGCATCTGTTGCCTCTTCATGAGCATAGGTACTGCCTCAAACACTTGCATGCTAATGTAAAATCATATGGGTGGAAGGGGCAGGCCATAAAGGAGGTATTGTTTGCGTGTGCGAAAAGTTATACAGAGGAGGAGTTCATATACAACATGGAAGAAATGAGGAAGTTATGCGCAGATGCGCATCACTATTTGGAAAAGCTGGAGGCATGTTACTGGTCTAGGCATGCTTTTCGAACCCATTGCAAGAGTGATATGCTCATGAAAAACGCTGCGGAGACATTCAACTCTTGGGTTACAGAGACGAGGGACAAGCCCATTTTGAGTATGCTTGAGATAATTCGGTGACAACTCATGAACCGATTCAAAACCAAGCGAGAAGCGACCGAGACTACAGAATTTGACATATGCCCTAGGATTGAGAAGAAGTTAGAACGAAACAAAAAAATTGGAAGCCACTACATTTGCCGTTGGGGGAACGGTGTCGAATTTGAGGTAGACCACCATACGGAGGAGAGGAGGGTGGTGAACATCTCTGATAGAGGATGTTCTTGTGGCAGATGGCAGTTAAGTGGAATTATGTGCCCCTATGCAGTTTCAGCGATCTACTTCGCTCGCCAAGTCCCAGAAAATTTTGTGGATGATTGTTATCGTATTGCAGCCTACCGTCGTGCTTATTCGCCTTCTATCGTGGCTATGCCGGGGCCAAAGTCTTGGCCTAAGTCCGCTGCACATCCCATATTGCCACCTATAGTGAGGAGAATGCCGGGAAGGCCAAGAAAGGCTAGAAGACGAGCTGAGGATGAGGCTCTTCCACCTCCACACGCAGTCTCCAGACGAGGTTATATTACAAAGTGTGGAACATGTGGGGCTACTGGGCACAATGCACGCAGGTACAAATTACCACCCAAGGAGGATCGTAGGATTTATCCGAAGAAACCGAGCAAGAAAAAACAACAAAGTGTAAGGCTGGTTCTCATACAGCTTTTGGAGGGCTATTATTCTGTGCAGGAGGGAGGTGGTCCATCAACCATAACCGATGCTCCCGAGACATCTAGAGCTGGAGCTAGAAGGAAAAGGAAATCTGCTACACAAGAAAATAGGGTATGTGTTCATTCACGTTATGGCATTGAAGTACAACTTATATTAATGCAGCAAATGTAATGTTCTTTTTTGCAGGTAACAAATATCAAAGCTACCGAGACAGCAGGAGCTACCAATGGAGGGTCTCAACCCATTGCACAAGCTGATAGGCTACTGAGGAGGGCTTCTGCCAAGCACCCGAATCGTAGCACACAATGAAACTGCAGAAGTTAAATTTTTTGATGTCCCCGTTGATTGAATAGCGTAGTATGACATACGAGGGCTATTGTATCTAGTTTGTTAAACCACTGTAATTGTGGCTAATGTAAAGATGGCTAGCATATGTTTTGTGAACGTTTGGTACTAGAAAAACTTGTTAAGTATTTTGGCCAGATATATGTATGCTAATAGCTGATAGGCTACTGAAGCTGAGAAATGCAACATATGTCTTGTCCTAACTATCGATAAAGACATACTACCAGCCACACATGAGAATTTTCAAGTATATATGTAAACCTTCACGTTACTATTGTGCTTCTGCTTTGTTCCAAGCAATTTTCAACTTGGAGGAAAGTCTATGTGACAATAACCCGAACAAATGATTTTCATTCTTCAAACAACTCAAATTAGGTTACTTTCAAAGGAGAGAATGTCCATCGCAAAACTCATCCAGACAAAACAAGGTCTCAAATTTCTTACATTCAACTACCATTCTTTGCCCTTCAGCATGTCTGACATTCAACTACCATTCTTTGTCCAAAATTACACAACATATGTCTACTCCAAAGTGCACTGAATACAGAATTGTACATAAAATACTTCACAACATTTCATAATATAATTACATCAATATACAGTACACCCAATGGCTACTCCAAAAAAAATCCATGAACCCAACAACATGACTTTCAGACGTCTCTGATTTGCCTTGTGTTGACCCTTGATCTCTTCATTCATTAATTTCATCTTGCGAATCTCGTCCTCCATTGATTTTATTTTGCGAATCTCTTCCTCCATCTTCTGAATCTGGTCCTCCATTGAATTCATCTTGCGCATCTCGTCCTCCATTATTTTCATCTTCCTCACTATCGATATTGGTACAGCATCACCGCCAATTTGAGATTGCGGGGGGTCAACCCATTGGAAAAATTGACATGCATTCCTTGTCTAACATTAAAACATGATTGATAAATTGTTAAATATCTCACAACATATTCCAGAAAAATACAGACCTTATCCAAATGTAGAAAGTAAAAAAAAAAGGTCGATAGAGTTCATACCTGAATTGCACCGTATCTCGAACAACCATAAAAACGACGTCGTGGGTTTGCAACCGTTTTAGACATTTTGATCCTTGCCGGTATTCCACATCAGCATAAAGGAGGTGGTGGCAGTGGACTTCCTCCTGAGATATCCAACCCACTCTGACACTCAACCTCACTAACTGACTCAGAAGATATGGTCGAACTCATCAGGTTACTGGCTTTCACACAAAGCTTCATATTCAGTTCAAGTAGAGCTCAAATAATGGCATGTAGAGAGAGAGAGAGAGACCTGTCGATGGAGAGTTGGCTGTAGAAGGAGAGCTTGCTGTCGAAGGAAGCAGTTAAATGGGTAAAGTGGAGTAATGTTAGGGTTTGCTGGGTTAGGGGGAGAAATCGCGTGGAGTCAATTTAGTGAGAAAATTTTTCCTTTTGTTTGAAACCTGCGGAAAGCAAGTTTAAACTTGCTTTTTTCACATTTGTTTTTGTTTGTTTTTATTTAAACCAAGCGGATGACATGACTTCAATTTACGTTAGATTTTTTAGTTTTTTTTTCTGACGTGGCATACTGATCTGGCTGATTCCGTCGGATGCCCACCGGAAAATTGTCGGAGGGACCGATTTGCTTCAATCAAATACCACAAGGACTATTCAGTTTAAATCATTAGCACAGAGATAATTTTGCAAAAGTCGAATACCACAGGGGCTTATAAGGTAATTAGGCCTTAATTTTGGTAAGCAATTGTACACGCATGCAATTAATAAGTTTGAAGCTTTTTGGCAATCGAAATTGAAAATAAGTGAAGTAGATGTTTCTGTCTTCGTTCAATAATTTAGAAGCTTAGAAATTAAAAATACATTCCTTAATACATGTTCGTCAATTAGAAGTTTAATACCCCTTTTCACATTTATTTCAGTTTCTAATATTTCAATACGTGTGCAATACTCTCGTAAGCACTTGTACGTATTTAATTAATAAGTTTGAAACTATTTGACAATCGAATTGAAAATACATGAAATAGACTATAAAGAAGTTTAGAAATTGAAAATACATTCTTTAATAGATGTTTGTCAATTAAAAGTTTATTACTCTTTCCGCATTAATTGCAATTAATTAAACTTTCAATACCTATGCGATAATTTCGTATGCAATTAATTTTGCCAAGCAATTGTACGTATGCAATTAGTAAGTCTGAAACTATTTGGCAATCGAAATTGACAATACATGAAATGGACGGCTTCTGTCTTTTTTCACTAGTTTAGAAGTTAAGAATTCTATAAATAAAAAAGGCCTGACCGTTATTGCGTTGAAAAATGATGACACCAAATCTAAAGATAACGGGCACATAAGGATCTGGATTTACTTAATTGAGTCTGAAAGGGGCCGACTTGAAGGGATCCTAAAAGATAAGCCCAGCAAAAATCTGTTAGCTAAAGATGCGACCCACCACCAAAAGAATTTTGACTTCTTGGGTGTCAAATTTTTTACACCAAAAACTAGTTTCTGTTACAAAAAAAAATCAACGTTGTCACGGTAGTGGGTCGCAGAGTTAAAAACCATCCGCAAGTTACTAACAACGGTTCGAAAGTTTTTTTCTAGTGACGAAAAGCCAAACGTGACAAATCTGTTACAAAAGATTTTCGTCACAATAGTATGCAACAGCGTCCCCACAGGTAATATGTTGTCTGCACGCATTTTGGGTGACAAAATATCTTGACAACTGTATCATTACAAAAGCATAAACAAAATCTTGACGTACATGCAATAACTGTCCCAAAGATAGTTTGTGTCAGTTGTTCCTACTCAAACCCATAGGAACCGTGCGCACATGGTTTTAGTAACAAGCGGCCTTTGTCACCTGTCCATGACACGTCCTAAAATAGTTACTAAGTATTGAACACTTCCGGACATCACTGTGATGGTCGTCCGCACGTTTTTCACAATCCTTGCACTATTGACGCGTGTCTACCTCCAAGCCTTGTGGGGAACAATTGTTAACGTCCACACAACCGACAAGGAGTCCGGACACTCGTGGCAGTTTTTTAACAAAATACTAGCCCTCAACATTGCACAATCGCACTGCAGACAACGCCATAACATACAAAAATCGTGCGCAATTTCATGAGATTTTTGCAATGGTTCGAGTTATGGCATTTAATGCACGTCCCATTGACCTTCGGACGGTATCAATGGTTTTTACCTCATGAACAAAGGAATGACTATCATTCCTATTCCCAATGGTAAGCACCCCTGTCTCTACATGATGTTGCTCTAAATGGAACAAACGATCGACTTTGATAGCATCTAAATTCACTGCAAGAAATATAGTTTTAGGTGACAAAATTTTGGGTGTCAAACCAAATTTTGTCACCTAAAGTGAACCTTCCATGACAAAATATTAATTTCGTCACCCAAAACCATCCAGGAACGCCAAAACCGTCCGGACCTCTGAAAACCACGTTCGGACGTATTTCTGGTGTGACGACATACACGCGTCGCAAATGAGTGACGATAAAAATCGTTACAAAAACAAACTACCGTTCGGACTCGCTGCAGAGTGACCATTAGAATCGTCACAATTTTTATAATTCCGTCTGTACATCTTTTATACAACATCCGAACGTCCATTACCAAATGAATAATAATCATCAGGATAGAGTGACAAATTAAAAATCATCATGAACACTCTATACCGTCCGGACGTTGTAAACAGTGTTCCAACGGAAAAAATACCATAGTCCGGATGGTACAAAAAAAGGTCAGCACAATTACGAATGCCTTTTCAACGAATCGAGTGGTTCCACGTTGCAAAACTTCTTACACGTTGCAAAACTTCTTACACGTGCAATCGCTACCGTCCGTACTAATAACTCACGTCCGGACCGTATAAGTTTTAGAACCTTTTCGAATCGGCCATATTTAATGACGTTAAATTTGATAGGCCATGTGTGAATATAACCGCTGAGACGAGTCCGAACGCTAATCTACATCGTGCGGATAGTTACTAGGCACATTAAACCTGCCAGCCTTTGTCAAAATCACAAACTCACTCACTTCTTTCAAAGTTTTCTCCCAAACATTTTTCACTATTCGTTTGAGATCTCTCAAAGAACTTCAAGTAAAACTTCCTTCATGAATTTGCTTCTCAATTTCATGCATTTCGATTCAATATCATTTGTTGTTTAGTTTGTTGTGTTGTTTGTGTCTATCAAAGTAGGTTGTTTAGCTGGTGTTCATCGAAACACGTTTGGACATCGTTTCTTCTACGTTCGGACGTCCTAAAATTTAAACGACGCAGTTTGTGTTTGACGTTCATACGAATAGTTTATGCTTATGTTCGGACGGTATTTGCTAGGTTGACCATAGAAGGCTCTGGTAGAAGTATCACCAATGTCGGGGGACAATCAGAGCGACCAGCTTGGGCAAACGTCTTTTTAGCGGAGTTAAAGGAGAGTATTTGGGCGATAGTGCAGCTGACGCATTCGTTATGCTTGGAACTCCAATGTCGCGTGACCGGTATGGAGACTAAACTTATTCTAACGGATAGGGAAATAACAGAAGAGTTGAATATTATGCGGATTGAAATAATCTCTGTGAGAGAACAATTGCATCAGTTGTCCCAGTCTGTCCATATCGTTCCGGTACAGCTGCAGACACTTGTCAGACAGGTGGATAAAATGGAGGAGTATTTAGCGCATGTTTGTGATGCCCTCGGACAAGATTTGGATGAGCCAGAGGCAGCTCGTGATTTGGACTAGTCTTCTATTTATGCTTTATCACTGTTATTTATTTATCGTTTGAAGGACCGTTTCCGGCTTGTACTAGATATTATGATTGTGTTTTTCGTTCAGTATTTGGATTACTTTTTATATTTCTTATTAATTATGTTTTTTTCACTAGATTAAATTATGACAATTTAAACAGATAATTAGTAAAATTAAATGAGTGATTACACTAACGGAACAGTTAGTGTAATTAGATAATTAGTTTGCAATTAAAATTAAATTGATGATTAGTTATAACGGATATTCAATATAAAAGTACTTCTAACTATATATATTGTGCCAAGTTACATTGCGTTAAATTGAATGAAATAAATTAAATTATTTACGTAAATTAAATCATTTAAATAAAATTAGGTTTTGTAAAGTAAAATAAATTTAGTGAATTTAACATGCGAAATATATCTGCTAGACCTTTGGACGAGGTCGAAGAGTGTCCGGATTCTCATATCGCAACTGAGAGTAAATGAGATAGGCGTTAGAACGGTTTCGGACACAGTCCGGACGTTCCCATAACCGTCGCATGGCGTACACGTGTTTATATTATACAAAAGTTGAAAATGACTGTCACCGTTTGCACGGTTTAAAGACGTCCGGACTCAAGTTGCGTTTATTTAGCCAAACATTTGCTTCCATATCGCGACAATTCATTGGAACCGTGCGCACGCATTAAATAAACATTCGGATGTGTTTATTGTGCCGAACGGTTTTAAACTGTTTAAATTTTGACATTTAATACAACGTACGTTGATTGGGCCACGTGTATAGAAACAGGTCCAGACGTCCTACGACGTGTCCGGAACGCTAGCAACTCATTTTTAAAAGTCGACAGTTCGTCATTTTCACAAATACGGAACCGTTTCTCTTAAAAAATCTCTCAAAACTCAAGTTTTTTCTTCAGAAATCTTGACGTAATATCACTCTTTTGTGGATCTAATCACATCCAAGTATGTTTTGCTTACTTTTAACAAGATTTTAACGGTAAAAATTTCATTTTTTTTTTATAGTTTTACGTATAGAATTTCAATTCTATTTTTTGCATAGTACATTGCGTTTTTTCATTAATTTTTACTTAGAAATTGATTGTGTTAAGTATTAGGTTTGTTTTAAGTGTATTAGTTTGTATTTTTGGGCGTGCGGGGAGGTGGAGGGACGCTTCCATGGTTGAGTTAACTCGGTCGTTCTCCAAAAAGCGTCCAGACACTTTATTGTCGTCCGGACGCTCTCTTGAGTTGTCTTGACATTGTATTTGGTCGTTCGGACTCTTTTCGAAGCGTATACGTTGTCGTTTTGATTGTGTTCTCTTATCGTTTTGATTGTGTCGGGACACTTTTTCAATGCAGTCCGAACGATTTAATGTTAAATTTAAATATCTTTTTATCTGCTTAAGGTTCAGACGGATATCCAAAGCTATTCGGACTCTTTTTAGACTTTTAAAACGGATACTTTGAAATTTTGATACTGTCCGGACGCATCAAGTAATCGTCCGGACTGAATTATTAGTGTTTGGACGATGTTATTTTGGTTTAGACGTTTTTCTAACCACCCGAACGCTGTTTTGTGTTGATTCTGAAAAAAATGAGTTAGCGTTCACGTACCAGTGACTAGGCTAATGACGAGCTATTGGTGCGGGAGTTTTATTGCTCTATATTACGGGCGAGAGACCTCGAGGAGCCTAGTATGAAGGTCACTGTCCGAAAATGTTCCGATCATATTCTCGCCCGACGAGCTAGCAAATTTCTTGGGGTACGAGAGAGATTTGGCAGCGTTCCTAAACCTGCCAATGAGCAAGGAGGGTCGGCCTACTAAGGCCGAGGTATTTTGGACAATGCTGGGTGATGATACAACAATTTTGGACGGAGCCTATATGGTACACGAGCATCTGCTTCCTTTTTGGCAGATCATGCATCTGATCTTATGCTCCTCCATCGACCAGAAGAAGCACATCATAGAGTTGTCTTATACCCGAGCCAAGTTCCTATACCTGGTAGTTGTAAGGGGGCTACCTGTTGATATAGCATCATACATCTACTAGTCTATTCGTGTAAAAAGACGATTTCATTGCCGCATGGGATTCTTCTGACCCAGTTCCTGCATGCAATGATGGTACCCGAGGGTGATGACGAGCTGAGGGCGCTTCCACTTGGGTCGATCAACAAGATCATGCTCTCCAAATTGATGGCTCAGACACGCCGAGCACTGCAAGCCGCTCGGGTTGCTAAAGTTAGACGATAGGAGTAGCTTGAGGAGGCAACGGAGGGGCAGGATCCTGGGCTGGGCAAAGCTCGACCTAGGAACTTGGGACACAGCGACCGAGTTGGATGGACAATATGATGACGAAGTTGTCTCAGCAGATGCAATCGATCTTGCAGCCCACCCATTGCATGGTCAGTGATATCAGTCATCGTCTGACTACTTTGGAGCAGACGGTCGCCGACATGGACGTTGGGTGGAAGAAGGAGGTTCTGAAGGGCGTGACAACCAGTGTGGAGCTATTTCCCTTGACTAAGAGGGTCGTGCTGATAGAGGAGCACCTTCATCACGTATCAGTGCGAGTGGGGGGCGGAAAGACGAAGAAGAGCTCTTTTAATCCAGCTGGTCAACAGCTGGCTTTTCCTTCGTGCATCCATCTGTATGGGTCTCTTGCAATTGGTGCTCCCGTTCGCACTCATCAGATCTTGTCTCCTCCCTTGGCCCTCTTCAATCGGGTGATTTCGGCCTGAAGGATAGAAAAAATTGGCTTTTGAGCCTAGGATGATGATGAACAGTAGTCTACATTTATTTACTTTTGTTATCACGTTTTTTTAATTATGTTTTGATGGCATTTAATTTTATATTATGTTTTGTGGACATGTATTGATTTTATTTGATGTTTTTGTTCATATTATGTTTTGACAATACTTGATATATTTATGTCATTTCAGTTATGTTATTTGTATTTATTAGAACTTAATACATTATGTTAACTAATGTTACGTTTCTAATTTTGGTACACTCATTCAAAAAAATATTGACGTTAAAACTTAATCCACTTAAGATTATTTACATTATTAACTAACATTGGTTATTTAAAACTTTATAATAAATTTTAATTAAAAAAATGAAAACTGTTAGCCAAGGTTGTTTTTTGTAAAACAAACCATATTTGATTTTGATGATAACAAAGTTTCTAGGTTTTGAAGAATTTAGATTTTATTTTGTCAATCCACTATTTCCATGATATATTTCAAAAGGATTGAAGTTTTCTCTCTCTATATGTGAATTAGTAGATTTGAAATATCACTACACATGTTAATACGATCAATTTTACCTTTGTAGGTGTGTTTAAATATGTGTTGGAATGGTTTGGAAGCTTTAAGATTGCAAATATTCTCTCCAGCACTTTTACGCTCCCGAGAGATGAAAACATGGTGTCAACACATGAAGACAAAGTGTCGACACATTGCACTTACACCCGAGACACCATTTCCAGACCAAAACAAGTGTTGACACATTGACCTTATGGTGTTGACACATTGCACTGACTCCCGAGAGCCCAACTCCAGTTCAATTTTTGATGTGTACACATGTTATCCAGGTGTCAACACATGCCATGGGTTTAATGATTTTTCAGAAAGATGTCAAAACCTTCAAATCCCTTCCTTAAATCATGGGCACCTTTCCAACGGTCCTTTTCACTTGCCTTGATGACTGTTGAAGTCAAGATGTTTTAAATACAAGAGTCAAGAAGAAGGAAGAGACGCTCTCCCGCATGGACACTTGCGATAATTTCTTCCACCTAACTTCTAGAGAGAGAAAGAGTTTTGAAGACCTACCAAGAAAGCTTGTTATTTTCCCTGGCACACTTGAGCTTTTTATTGTGATTTTTGTCTTCTTGCTCTCCTTTGCATTTTACACTTGTATATTCAGCTTTGAGAGCTATTCCATGATTTTTTTTGTACACATTCAATTTAAACCTTGTGAGTGTTGGGTAAACATTGGGTCCTACTCGTGTGAGTAGAAGAAATCCCTTGGGTTTGAGATTTATAAAGAGAGTTAAAGCGTGAGCTCGAAAAATGCTTTGTAAAGGTTCCTTAGCACCCGAAAAGCTAAGGTGTACTTGCTATTTGATAGATAGTGGAAGAAGCCCATGGAAGTCAATAGTCTTGGAGGTGGACGTAGGCAAGTGTTAGCCAAACCACCTAAAATTATGGTGTTATCTCTCTGACTCTACATCTCCTTTTATTCTTCTCATATGTTTTATCATTGTTCTTGTCTTATTGTCATCTTGCTTAAACTATCTTGAAAAAGTCTTAATTTTTATTAAAACTCAATTCACCCCCCCTCTTGGGTTGCTACTTAGACTTTAAAAACACAAAATATCAAAATCGTCCAAAACCGTTCGGACATTAATGTATCCATTCGGATTGATTATATAAAACAAACCGTACAAACACTTGTTTATACGGTTGGGACACCTGATATTCAAACAACCGTGCGGACTCGTATTTTACAACATCCAGACGTGGTTTTTTATGATTAGACACTACCGTCTTGGTATTACGTAAACGGTGTCGTGTGATGTAAGGTAGTGTTTAGACAGTAATATAACGTCCGCACGTCTATGTGAATGAGCATACGTTGTCGTTTAGGAATTACTAAAATGGTGTGTTGAACTGTGAGAGGGAGTTCGGACGGGTACATCGGGGTGCAGACGATTATGAAATTTTGGCGGCATGAATTCCCTCAAAATCTAATACACGTATGCGTCCGGACTTTCTTTGATGTATCCGAACGGTATTCAATTGTATGAAAGTCGCAGAATCGCAGATAGTGGAGGAAAAACGGAAAAACGAAGTAAACGAGATATTTGAGCACAAGGAGAAGCGGATAACTGATTTTGGGCGTCTAATCTCATTGAAGAGAGTGTGAAAGGAGCATCTATTTTAGAACTTGAAATTGGATTGCATTTGAGGTTAGTGGGTTTTAAATTGAATTGTTTTAGAATGAAAAACATGTATTTTAATATATGAAAGCATGTGTTTTTCAAAATTTTAGGGTCTAAAATGATAGTAATGGAGTTTGGGGTTGGTTGTAATGTGTTTATATTGAAGTGTTTGTGATTTTGGTTGATTTTGACAAGATTTGGGCTGAAAATAGAGTTTGTGCGTCGAAGAACGGTCTTGTTCGACAATCGCAGTCCGAATGGTAGATGTACCGTCCGGACTCTATTTTTTGTTCGGACTCTTTGCAAAACGCGTTTGAATGAGGATATGTGTGGTTCGGACGGTTATGTTACGTCCGAATTGTAAGAGGGAGTTCGGACGGGTACCGTTCGAACAATATAAAATGTCGTTCGCACGTTGCTTTTTCATTGATAACATGTGCACGCATAACTATCCGTCCGCACACTTTGCTTTAAATTTGTACGTTCAAACGGTTGTTCTCGCCTCCACGCGGTCTTTAAATAAGAAACTGTGTGCACGATACACCAACACGTTAGGATTTTTGTTTACTTTGGGTAAAGGAGTAGTGAGTTAGAGAAGTTTCAAGCAGAATATCACAATAGACTCCACCATTGAGACATAATATATAAATGTAAGTGAATCTGCAAAAAAAGCTGTGTGGATACAAAAATTCATACAAGAGCTTCAAGTTGTCCTATGGATTGAGTCCCTTGTCAGTATTTATTGTAGCAACAATGGTGCTACAGGGCTCATCAAAGGACAAAACATATAGGAAGAAGATTTTATCTCATACGTGAAATTGTGAACAATGGCGATGTGGTGATTGCTAAGATAGTATTAATTGAGAACATTGCAGACCCGTTCACCAAACCTTTGACTCAAAAAGTGTTTGAGAAGTATTTTGAGTCTATGGGTGGTAAGTACATGTATGATTGGTTCAAGTGCAAGTGAGAGATTGTTAGATGTATGCCCTCAAAACCAATTTTTAGGAGTAATTATGAGAATTATATTGGATATTTCTTATGGATTAGTCACTTGTATATATTATTTTATAAAACATTGGGTATTTGTAATGACATGAGATGTATATACAAAATATTAGTGAACAACACTGAAGAAAAGTCAGGCTGATGATTAATGGATTAGAGGCGTGGAGTGTGATTGTTTGAATTCTTGTTAACTTATTGTGTTATAGACAAATATATCTAATTACGTATAAATATGTCTATACTCATTGTGTTTCTATTAGATAGAATGAAGGACTTCGTTATTGAGGTAGTGACCTTAAGCAAATAAGTGGATCCACTATAAGAGTACATGCATTGAACTGGATCAAACATGAATACATTTTGAAAATCATCACTAATATAGAGAATGATATTCAGTACAATTAACTATTGTTGTCCTTAGACTTGATAAAATTATGCAGATTTGTTTATTGTGTGTTTGTGCTTTAACTAAATCTTTTGATGATAATTTTTGTAAATCAAATATTCTATATAATGTTGTGTCTTGTGCATGGTAAGTGAATTTGTATAACTGCTTAATATGGAATCCACCAGTCTCTTGTTGAAGTAGAATATTCATTATGTCTATATAATGTTGGACTCAAATAAGAACGTTGCGCAGCGGATTTTGTGAAAAATGTTTTCACAGTTTTTGTTTACTTATATTAAATAAAAATATATTTATTTGAAAATTGTTTTGAAACTTTTTGGGAATCCAACTAGGTATAGATTGAGAATTAAGAATTGTATGAACCATGGATTTTATCAGTGATATAATTTTGATCCTGAAGGTTTATGTGAAATATAATATGGTGGAAAGATAAATAAGTAAATAATTGTTAGCGAAAGAGATTTCACAAAAATAGTCTTATTATCTTGGGGGTCAATTGTAATATGTTAATGAACATGATCACAAAATATATAAATTCATAATAGAGAATATAAATGAGTTAATGAAAAAGAATTTTTATGATGAACCTACTGCAGGAATTTGAAATCTTTAATAATCTCATGTATAAACACAATTGAAACTTTGAGTGAATCATTATATAAACTCAAAACTCTCCTTTGAAAAGACGACCAAAGAAGGAAAAAAAACATTTTTTCTCTCAAGAAAAAATTCTCTTAAAAATTGTGCCGGTGCATTCAAAAAGATAGCACGCTTGAACTACTTCTATTTCAACTATTAACACTTTATCGCTTCTGTTGAGACCAGATCAGCAGTTACTCTCAAGAAGAATTTAAAACTATAATTTATTAAAAAATGCTTAACTTTGAGCATCGCACAAGGTACAAATTACCTTGGTGCCGCCCTGAGAAGGCTGTCTTCGCCAGAGGATGTGTGACACCTCGATCTCAATTGTTGAAGGACGCAAACTTGCCAACTCTTCCAGAGGAGCACACGGAGGAGGTTTTATCGTCTCAAACAAGAAGTTTGTAAAAAACAGTTCAAATAAGAAAGGGACTTGAGACCCAAAAAAAAATAAAAATAAATAGATGCAAACCTTTCAATTGGGTGTCCAATATGGTAGGTGCCTATTCGTAACTGGTAAGCACGAGGTAAAGTATGACCGGATAGAAAGCAAGTTCTCGTCGACAGTGCCCAGTGCATTGGGAATGAGAAGGTGTTCAATAGATTTTTGTTGTTTAATATAAGTTAGTTATCCCTATCAAATCACCAACTTAACTGCTTCACGTCGCAGTGTTTCCAAAGGCGTAGCTGTCTCTACGAGGCTTGCGGGGAGTGTATTTCTCAACATTTTAATCGCTCAAATTTTTCAAACAATTATAAAATAATTTATCTTTCTTTATTAAATTATAAAATAATATTTTATTATTCAATTAAATTTTCTTTCTCCTCAATTTTTTATAAAATACTATACTTTTTTATAAATCTAAATACCCAAAATTTTCAAAATCCCAATATTTCCGATAACAACCAAAACCTTGACCTTCCTTTTCAAAGTATTAACAAATCAGCTACCGCACCAACCACTCTGTACTGCTCCCTCGTCAGTTCACTGCCAGACTCTCTTACATTACTGCTTCCCTTTAATATCCGCTGCTCTATCATTCGCTTGCTCCTGCTATAGTCTCTACCTCGAAACTCCAACCTCCGGAGTTGACTTCTATACCTTGACATTAAGCAGTATTCTGATTCTGCCATCTTGTTTTGTTTCTACTTGTGATTGTTTGCAATGACGCTCGTATTTGATTACGGGCACTCGCTTCTTTCACTGTGCCGCCCATTGCTATTGATGAATTAGTTTGTTCAGGGACTTTCAATTGCTTGTTTGTAGTTTGATCTTGAGCTTTACCTGCTTGGTTTTGTATTTTGTACAAATTGGTTCCATAATTTTGTCAATTTTTGAGATTTGAAAGTTCCATCCCCTCCTGTTGGTTAGTGTTAGTAGCGACCGCATATTTCGATTCTAGTCTTACGTGCTTTTAGCCTGGCAGCTTGCAAAAACTTTCAGCCACTCTCACACTTTGTGTTCCAATCTGTTACATTCCGCCTCTCTCTCTTCGAGTGTTTTGAGAGCTGGGTCTGTTAGAACGGATGCAGGTGATCTGTTTGATACTACTGTTGTCGGTAGTGATTGCGTTCGGACAATCAGATATTGTAGCGCTCTTGGAGCTCAAGAAGGGCATTGTAGGAGATCCTTCTGGGCAAGTTCTTGTTTCATGGGATCCCAAGTCCTTGGACTCTAATGGGTGCCCCCGAAATTGGTATGGGATAACTTGTAGTGATGGCCTTGTGACATCAATCATTATAAATAATGTGGGCCTGGTCGGTAACTTTAGTTTCTCAGCCATTACAGGCCTTAGTATGCTTAGCAACTTATCAATTTCGAACAACCAGTTGACAGGGACTATCTCCGAGATTGATTCGATTCATTCTCTTCAATATTTGGATCTCTCACACAATATGCTCCATGGGTCGATACCTTCTGGATTGGTAAATTTGAAGAATTTAGTGCAACTGAATCTTTCTTGGAACCAATTTGAAGGCAATGTTCCTGGGTTTGGCAAACTAGAGCAGTTGAAGTATTTGGATTTGAGGGCAAATAGTTTTTCTGGGGATATTATGCAGCTTCTGTCTCAACTAGGTAGTGTGGTTCATGTCGACCTAAGCAGCAACCGGTTTTCTGGTTCACTGGATCTGGGACTTGGAAGCTCCTATTTCATTTCCTCAATTCGATATCTAAATATTAGCCACAATTACTTGGTGGGAGAGCCCTTTGCTCATGACGGAATGCCATATTTTGACAGTTTAGAGGTATTCGATGCTAGTAATAATCAGCTGGCGGGTACTGTACCTTCCTTCAATTTTGTGGTGTCTCTACGGATTATTCGGCTTGGAAGCAACCAATTTACAGGGTCTCTACCTGCAGCGCTTTTGCAGGATAGCTCAATGATCTTGTCTGAGTTGGATCTTAGTCTTAACCAGCTCGAAGGTATCTTTTACACTTTACTGTTCCTTTGACAAAATGTTTTCTCCAAAATTTTGCGTACCTGTTTTTTATTTTAAGTTTTAGGCAAAATTTGGTATACAAGTTTATGTAGAGGGTACTTTTCTCACTCTCTCGGGCCAAAAGGAAGAGTATACTCTAAAAAGCACTTTTGTTTTAAATGTCCCGTAAGCCATTTACATTTTACTCAGCTGGTTAATGCCTATGCACATTTTATTTTGGGATAAATACAAAGTTGGTTCCTATAGTTTGCTTAAAAATTAAACAAGTCCCTAACTTTTAAAATTCATCAAATTAGTCCCTGTTGTTTAAAAGACGTCAAGATTTTAGTCCATCCTCGATCTTTCAAATGTGAAGGATTTTAAACCTTAGGTACTAATTCGATGAGTGTTAAGATTTAGGGAGTTATTTGATTTTGGAGCAAACTACAATGATCAACTTTATATTTATCCCTTTTATTTTTCTAACGTTTTACCCAAAATAAAGATTAAGATGCTTTTATTTACCTTTCATACATATTAGTGTTGTTTATATTTTGCTCCATCTGTCTTTCTAAACTAAGATCGAGACGAATTCCTGTCCATCTTTCATTTATTGAGGAAGGAGGGATACTACTTGGAGTCCAGCCTAGTAGCAATGTATCAGATTTTTTCCCCAGCATGTACTAGAAGGAAGAAATTACCGATAAAGGGGTCACTATGACTTGAACCGGGGACTTACAGATAATCAGGCCTTAGAGACTATCAATCTCAAAAGCTTGAGCTATCAGTACTTGATGAAATTGGCAAAAACCTGTGAATAAGATGGAGAAATTTGATAAGTTAAATTTAATTTTCTATCTCATTTTGCTGAAGCTTAATGGTGGTACTTATTCTGTATTATGAGAGGAGCCACCAAATTTTTTGGGAATTGTTATAGTTATTACAGAAACTAGTTTTCACGGATAGTGTCTCAAAAGCCTCTTTAACTTCTTAGTACCTAGATTGATACTTTATGCAGGCCCCCATTTGTTTGGTTGAAAAAGAGCCTAATAAACTGTATGCCTATCGATTCTCATAGGTCTCTTCTTTCTATGCGCTAATTGATTGAGCTATTGGCTGATTCAACAAAAGATCCTCATAAAGTGGTTTAATGGGTTTCTTACTGTGCTGTGCCCATGTTTATGAAGCAAACCAATCCTGCATTAACTTGATCTTTATATAGAATCGTTATTTCAACTTTTTTGGCGAAGATAGGATAGGAATTGAAAACTAAGTCCTAGTTAATGGAAAATAGATCCTCATTCTTTACTAAGTCCTACTTAGTGACATTTATTTGAGAATACATTGTAAGTAGCTCATCACCAATCCCCGTGTTAAAATTTTAGGTCTGTTCTATCTACAATGCTCATAGTCATTTGCTTCATAATGGTCCTGTTAAATAACATCATGAGATGGGCTATTCCCTTCCAGAAGTATATACTATGTGGAAAATATAATTGCTGGGATCTGTTTCACTGGTAAAGACAGACCTCTCTTCTTTCATATAAGTTCGATGATTGTCAAATTGCAATCTCTATTTTCCCTCTTTCTTCGTTTAAACGAACTTACGTTCATGGCAGGTACAGTAGGAAGTATTACCTCTGCAAATTTAAAGAAGCTTAATTTATCCTTTAACAAGCTGTCAGGATCCTTACCAGCCAATGTAGGGTACTGTTCCATCATAGATCTGAGTAATAATATGCTCTCAGGTAACTTGTCCAGAATCCAAAGCTGGGGAAATTACGTCGAAGTCGTTCAGTTAAGTTCAAACTTTTTGACAGGAAACTTGCCAAACCAAACTTCTCAGTTCTTGAGGCTGACTTCACTTAAGATATCCAAAAACATGTTAGTGGGTGCTCTACCAACAGTAGTGGGAACATATCCGGAATTGAAAGAGATTGATCTTAGCCTCAACCAGCTTAATGGGCTTCTCTTTCCTAGCCTTTTCACCTCAACCAAACTGGCTTACCTTAACCTTTCTGGGAACAATTTCTATGGGCCAATACCTCTTCAAGAAATTGGAGATGTTAGTTCAATAGGTTCTGTGGAAGATTTGGTGTCTCTTGATCTGTCCAATAACTCGTTGTGTGGCCATTTGCCCCCAGGGATAAGTATGTTTCATAACTTGGTGTATCTTGACCTTTCTGACAACAAGTTAGAAGGAAGCCTCCCTGATGACTTTCCAGATAAGTTGGAAGTATTCAATGTGTCTTTCAATAATTTCACTGGTGTTGTACCTGAAAACTTAAGGAAGTTCCCTGATTCAGCATTCCATCCTGGAAATTCCTTGCTCATTTCTCCTTATGCGCCATCATCTCCCAAAGATGTCCCAAACCTGACTCTGAGGAGACACAGTTCACATATGAAAAATGCTATTAGAATTTCCCTAATTGCAGGCTTGGTTGGTTGCACTGCCCTCATATCTCTTACGTGCATATGGATCCATTATGGAAGCGGCTGGAAGGAAAATAGGAGCAGTTCAATAGAAAATAGTGCTAAGAAAGGGGTTGCTGGAGAATGTTCACCCATTTCTCATAGATCAGGACCCAACAGAAATGTGGAACCATCATTATCTTCTCTCACATTTGATAAAGATATTTGCCCGTTATCCCAAGTTGAATCTGCACATGATGGTGGGGACACCTCAATGACCTCATCAGCTGTAAAGAAGCCTAAAGATCACAGCCATCCAGAATCAGTGAAAACAGGGAAAAGAGTATCTTCTTCTATGTCCCTCTTGTCATCTTCAAACCCATCACCTTCTAAAAATCAACAGCTTCCTGATAATCCTGGTGTGCTCAATGTTTGTTCTCCGAAGAAGTTACTCGGGGATTTACATCTGTTTGATGGTCATTTTCTGTTCACAGCAGAGGATCTTTCACGTGCTCCGGCCGAAGTCATTGGAAAGAGTTGTCATGGAACATTGTACAAAGCTGCACTGGACTCTGGGCATGTATTGGCTGTCAAATGGTTAAGAGAGGAAATAGTGAAAGGACAGAAGGAATTTGCAAGGGAAGTAAAGAAACTTGGGAACATCAAACATCCAAATTTAGTTTCTCTGCAGGGTTACTACTGCAGCCCAAACGAGCATGAGAAGCTGATTATTTCGAATTATTTAAATGCACAACCTCTTGCACTCTATCTTCATGGTAAGATTCGTTTTTGTTTGTTTGACAATACGCACTGATCCTAGAATTGAACTGTTTTGGCTTCATAAGTTACATTCATAGCATAATCAACCAATTGTAGGCTGTCATCTGATCTGTTCTGTAGTGGAAGATGCTAAGTTCAAAGCTGACTCAACTGTATAACAATGTACCACTCTCATTTCAGCTGGAATGAAATTTTCTCTTCTAGAAATGAGCAATTGCTCAGATGGTTTAGGTCATGGATTCTGATTGGTGTTGCTTAAACAATTAGATCTGAATGCTAAGTGAAGCTCACTGTGTTCCTGATGACCCCTCCCCTTTCTCAACACAAAAACGTCTTTTATCAATTAGTTATCCAGTAATTTGCGAAAGAGTTTCCTTAATATTACCTGACAACATTATCTAGTCAGGCCAGTGCTAGCCCAGTTTGCCTATGCAATCCTAAACTATGCAATATCCTTGAGTATGTCCTTTAGTGACGTGGTTCTTACAGAATTGTTTGATAATCATTCATTTGATCTTACCAGAAGATTATACCGACAATGATCATATTGTTAGCCAAGATCTTTTGTGATCACTGAACTCCCCAGCTGGTTTGCAGAACTTGTGTTCACGAACCAGTATTCTTAAAACGCTTTTCTCTCCTGTAGGGTCATACACCTGGTTGATCTGGATTCATCTGGACATCCGCAAATTCACCTTTGTTCATTTGGGTTCATAACCTGTGTTTTCTACAATTACTTGTACAAAATTTCATTTGAATGAATGTTACATAACTCTAAAAGAAAATGCACTTGGTATGTGGTGAAATGATACCGTAGAAGAGCAAGTGGAAGATAAATTTAAATGTCATCTGGCTCTCATTGCAATCACTCTCATAAAACTGTTGATTTGCACTTGTGTTTTTTTCAGATTGGTGGTTTACATGTTGCATGTCCACCACTGTGGAGATTATCGGTGCTTATAGAGTTTTTTCATTTTTCCTTGTACTTTCTTATCTTACATTTCTTTAGGCTTTCAAGTCTTATTGACTCCTTAAATTAAAGTTGTGGACAAAGTTTAGAATCTTAACGCACCTCCTGATTCAGTTATTCCATTTGTAGGTATGCAATAATCAGACTTAATGATATATTTATGACAGTGAAGCCAGCCTCCTAGCTTTTTGTATGAAAGATATTCTGTTTAAATAATTCTTTTTGGGCTTAATTCTAGTATCTGATCCAAGAATTATGTTGCGTGCCTTTTATGTCTTCCACAGATTTGGAGCCTAACAAACTGCCACCCTTGTCTCTTGGTGAAAGGCTTAGGGTTGCTGTAGATGTTGCCCGATGTCTGAACTACCTACACAACGAGAAGGCAATACCCCATGGAAACCTCAAATCCAGTAACATTTTGTTAGAAACTCCTAATCTGAATGTGCTTCTAACTGATTACAGTCTGCACCGAATCTTAACTCCAACTGGGACAGCCGAGCAAGTTTTGAATGCAGGTGCCCTTGGCTATAGCCCTCCTGAGTTTGCTAGCTCGAGTAAACCATGTCCATCATTAAAGAGTGATGTGTATGCATTTGGGATTATCTTGTTAGAGCTTCTAACCGGTAAAAGTTCAAAAAATTTAGTTTCAAGTATCCCACATGTGGTTGATGACCTCACTGACTGGGTGAGCTTATTGGCAGGAGAGAGTCGTTTTGATGAGTGCTTTGACAGGCTGATTCTGGAAAAGCGCAGTTTGGAGCACCATCCTAGAGTTCTTGATCATATGCTACAGGTGGCTTTAAGATGCATCCTTTCAGCATCTGAGAGGCCTGACATGAAAACAGTTTTTGAAGATCTTTCAAGGATAGAGTGTTAAAATATCACCCGTTACAACAGGAGCTCTTAACTGTCGTTGTTGGCACTAAGATCATGTATTCTTTTTATTTCCGAAACTAATTGTTTGTTCTTCATTTCTTTAATTGTTTAAGTTCGTTTGTCATCCATTCCTGTAAATGATGATTCTGGCTAGTACTGAAGTAACTTGAGGGTAGGAAGCGAAGTTCTTTGTAGATGGGAGGGGATATCATTCTGTCCAAACCCTTGTTTGGGAATGTAATTTGACATTGATTCATGGTGTTATTTATTAAGGAAATCATCTTGCAATATGTTTTGTCTATGTGAATCATTTACTTTTGTAGGCTAAATAACGACCAATAAGAAGAAGAAATATCATGGATTTGTTTTTCACCTATATATTTTGTTCTTTTATTCACGTGGTATTGCATGCATAAGCCCCATAGCTTAGTCATGGGCTCGCTTGGAGGCTGTACAATTTTTCAAATACACTTCTACCTCTGGATACAGTTAGTCCAACTAGTGAAGACCATCCTTCTAGCCATTGGACTATTGCCCTTGTGTGAAAATAACATTTTTATTTCACCTCCACTCAACTGAAAACACTTTGGCTTAAAATTATTTTCATGATCAACTTATACACAAGTCACTATCCATATGTTTATGGTGTTTACAAGCCAATGGGTAAACAAATTTCTGGCGTTAAATGTGTCTTAAATATTATAGAACCTACACGATCCAAAAAGAAATAATATTTAATAATGTAAATCTCCATGCAATTGAAGCTCAATATATAGAAGTTAATGTGCATTGTATCTGTGTTGATTGCTCCAAACAATTTTTAGGTTAGAATCCTCTTCAAAGACTGTTCTTTCACTAAGCCATACACATTTCTAGTGCTACTCAATGGAAAAGGAAAAAAATGGCGATCCTAGTGGCCTGCCTCTATTGAACTTCTCAAGCCTGTTTAAAAGGGACCAGGATAGGTATGGCAGAGGAAGCAATAGGTGAGAGAGTGAGAGAGAGGTTGTGGGTCCCGCTCCCTTCAATTCGGTCACCCAAATAGTAGAGGAGCCTAGTCTCACGCAGGTCAAATTCTGGTGGGGTGCATTGCATGAAAGTGTACATTTGATCCCTTTTCTAGTAACAAAAGTTGAAGAAAACCTACTTCATCGGAACAAAAAACCTAGATCAGAGATGTATTTTAGATGAGAAGTCGACATACAACTTCTTTGCGACGACTTTTGGGGTCGTCACAGAATATTAAAGATTTTGCGAGGAATAGTATTGTTGGAAAAAGTCCAACAGATTAAGATATTCCAAAATATATGCTTGGTCTTTGCCAGAACTGGCCATCAGGGACGATGAAGGCCGACGCAATAAGGTCGTTGCAAAAAACTGTTTGGAGCAACTGTGCAGGCAAGGGGTGCGTGTCTGCTCTGCACAATGATCGAGCCGTCATCGGCAATTAGAAAGTGCCCTCCACCAGCGACGTCAATCATTCTAATAGCCGATGTCTCAATTAAAAGTGATTCAAAGAGTTATCATTTTCTTTCATGGAAAATTTTATCCAAACTGATACTCCAACGATATCTCGCCGAAGCCACCAATCTGCTACTTTTCCTGTCATTCCTCAATCAATTCATATATTCAGGTGGGAAACTTTGCTAAGCTAGGACCTCATCCAATAATGCATAAAGAAAAATCATTCTTTCATAACATGGATGATATTCATTTTACTCAAACCAGGGCCCCAATGGTAAGGCAATTTAGGCGGCTCAGGGTCTTCAAGCATAACCCCCTATAAGTAAATAAAATGATACATTATGTCTATATTGTCAAAAAAAAAAGTATTCTATATTACCTGCTTTGGCACACATTTTCCCTCAAATTTTTCTGTTAACATGGACAGAAATTGACTTTTGTTTATTTGAAATGACAATAATACCCTCAATGATTTAGGTTGTGTTTGAGAAATAAAATTTTAGGGTTGTTAAAATTTTAGGTATTGGAGTTGATGAAAAAGTGAAGAGAGGTAATTTTCTATATTTTTTGTAGTGAAAAGTAATGATTTGATGGGGAGAGAGATTATATTGTAATTTTTTATTATGTTAAAATTTTAGGATGAGTAAAATTTTAGTATACAAACGGAGCCTTATTAAACTATCGATATGATATCAACATATATGCAAAGTGGGTCAAATGCATTATTATCATTCAATTTAATTTGATGGAGGGTTATACAAAGTAAGGGTGTTCATGGGTCGAATCGGATCGGGTCGGGTCAGATTCGTACGAGTTAGTTTTCAGTTGACCCATCTGATCCGAAAACCTGGCCTGACATAATTGTTTATTAGACATGCCCGAACCCTATCCTTACGGGTGGGGTCGGTTTTTTTTAATTAAAGAATACCTTCGAAAAAGTTATTGAGTTCTTCTCTTGTACCCATGTAACATTTCTATGCTAATATCTCTAAAGAATACCAATTCTCATGAATTGATGTGTTCATGCACCTTGCACAAAACCAATTATCATGAATTGATGTGACCAAATCTGTCATCGAAATTCCCTCGACCCAACTTTAAATTAATAAGATGATCATTGCATTCAAGATGTGAAAAATAGTAATTGAGATAGCATGATCAATGCTGGAACATAGTTGACATGTAAACAGAAGTAGAAATCCAATGGTCAAATCAAACAAATATGTATACTCGAATATGTACATAGAAATCTAATGGCCAAATGAAACAAGCAGCAAACCCTCAACTTCAAGACCTAACTAGAGTGTATAAGAGTGAAATCCAAACAAAAGTCATCCTATTGCCAGGGAACCATAGTCATGATCAGAAGTTGTAATACAAAGAATTGGAGAAAGAAAACAGAGCATTTACTTGCATTTAAAGAACCCAAAACCTGTTTGGTGATGATGCATTCAACACTCTACCAAACAATACCAATTAAGAAAGAGCAAATAATATAGTCTAACAAAGTACCCTATATAGTACACTATATCCTTAATCGATCTAGATTCTAAAAACGTCTTATAGTACTCCCCCTATTCTCTACCGATACAAATCAAAAGGAAAGTTGTAAGGCCTTAGCGAATTGAAAATGTGTTTTAAAGTCGGCCCCATTCTACCCTACACTTGATGTTGCAATTCACTCAAGAAGGAATTCAACAACCTGCAACCATCAATTCCTTTTCTTTCACAATTAACACAAGCACATAATGCATTAGAAGTGATTGTTTTAGAATCTGGACCAGGTAACATTTGGTATCAGACTGGAACATGGCTTTCTTTTAGGTCTTCTTTCCATGTAATGCCATCCTTTAAAGTTTTAAAGTAAACATCATAGTCCTTCTCTGGAGATTGGTTTTCAGAGTCCACTGTGAAACATTCACTAAATGGAATGACACTTTTTCTCAAATAAATGACCACCTCTCCAGCTCATCAATGCAGGACCACCACATCGACTCACCTACAACACTTGTATGCCAGAGCACTTGCCTTACTCCCACCTTGCACAGCCATAGAGCATAGGACTTGTCTTGTGGTCCTAGACCTTGTCGATAGCTCTACCTAGGACTAGTTTATACATATCAATTTTATTCTGCCATTTATAAAGTTTTATTTATTTTTCATTATTCTTTGCTACTCTTATTTTTTGTCACTCTATGGTATTTGTATTCTTTTCGGCTCTGTGTGGCAAACTAATGAGATTGATTATTTTCTCTCATCTCTTGATTATTTGCTCTCATCTCCTTCTCTTTGTCATCTTCCTCACATTTTCTAACATGGTGTCAAAGCAAGAAGCTTCTCCTACATCTTTTCTCTGTTTGCCTTTCTGCAAACAGTTATCGTCTAAACCTATCACATCTTTGTATTCCCTCTCTTTAGTTCTGAAATATGTCTACTGAAGGGACCGTATCAGCAACCACATTCTCACATGTTTCTTATCTTTTCACTCATACTAAAGACCCTAATAGTCCTTATTTCCTTCATTACAGTGACAATGCTAACATTGCAATTGTGACCCCAAGTCAAACATATTCTCTCTTCTCCTCATGGTTGCATTGCAACAATCTTATTCTCTCTTGGATTTTAAATTTCGCTTTTAAGGATATTGATTCCAATGTGCTATACATCAAGTGGTTGCACATATGGAAGAGGAAAAGGAACTAGATATAGTACAATTAACATTCACTCGGGCACAAGTTCAGCAACTAATTGCTCTTGCAAGTGCTCAAAATCTTCAGCTTGAGGGTCCTACCACCACAGCTTCTCCTCCCAATCCGATCAACTCTCATAAGCCTCAATCCTCCAGATCTAACATGGCATGTATTGGTTTATAACTTTTCTACCATTAGTGTTTCCAATAATTCTTCTGTTTTCTCTGTCAATCACTCTTCCACTACTTAGATAATCAACACTAGAGCGACCGATCATATGGTGTGCTCCACATCTTTTCTCACCTCTGTCACCTGCTGCACATAGGCTTTTGTCACATATTGGTATATTTCAAATTTCTGAATCTTTAGTGTTGACAAATGTGCTTCGTGTCTCATTCTTCACATTTAATTTAATCTCTGTTAGCAAACTCACCTTACAATTAAACACATGCCTCATTTTCTTAGTCAATCATTGTTTCACTCAGGTCCTCTCTTCATGGATGACATTGGACTTGCTAGAGTCCATGATGGCCTATATTATCTACTGCCCAACACCACCAGCTGAAAGACCATCTCCTATTCTCTTCCTTCCAGTTGTAATCAAGCCATCACAACTCTTGTCGATGGAACTTTTGAGCTTTGACACTCTAGATTATGACATCCCTCTATTCAAAGAATGTATTTACTTCATTCTAATTTTCCCAATGTAAAGATCAACACTCACTTACATTGTAAGGTTTGTCATTTGGCTAAACAGAAGAGGCTATCATTTCCTGTAAGTGTTAGCTCTACTTCTTTTCCTTTTGATTTAGTTCATGAAGATATATATGGACCTTACTAACAACCTATCACTCAAGCGTTTCATTATTTTCTTACTCTTGTTGATGACCATACTCGAGTAAATTGGGTTTATCTCATGAACTTTAAATCTGAAACCAGATCCCTCTTGCAATCATTTTTTCAGATGATTCAAACTCAGTTCAAAACTACCATTAAGCACATTAGAACCGATAATGGTGCTGAATTTCACATACCATAATTTTATCAAAATTTGAAAAAGGAGGGCTTGGGCAACATTTATCCCATGACTACATTTTCAATCCTCATCTGATATAGTTCTTCCTCCAGCTCTTCCCGACATTAATGTCTCATTATTTCTCTCTTCCTCTCCTTCCACCAATTCACCTCATCTAACCACAAGCCCTTCTTCTGACTATGTCCCTTTATCTAACTCTCTTGTACCTCCCACATAATCCCCTCTTGAACCAGAATCTGTTGTCATTCCCCTTAGGCGTTCCAGTCGAGATCGACATCCTCCTAAATACTTAGATTAGTACCATTGTCAATTAACTGGAGATTTGCACTCAAATTTCTCCAGCATTCAACCCACTGTGCACCGTTTATCCAAGCACCTCTCATATGCCCATTTATCACCTTCACACATAACTTATTCTCTTTCATTCTCACCGACCAAAGAACTTGAAAATTACACTCAAGCTGTTGCTATTAAGCACTGGAGAGATGCTATAAGGCACGAGCTTGATGCCTTAGAGAAGAACAAGACTTGGACTATCACTTCTCTTCCACCTGGGAAAACTACCATAGGATGCAAATTTGTGTACAAGTTTAAACTGAACTCTGATGGGAGCATTGAAAGGTACAAGGTCAGACTTGTTGCTAAAGGATACACATAAAAAGAGGGGTTTGATTACCAAGAGACTTTCAGCCCTATAGCAAAACTAACTACTGTACGAAACTTCTTTGCTTTGGCGCACTTATCTCAGCTAGACATTCACAATGCTTTCTTAAATTGTGATTTAGATGAAGAGTTGTATATGTAATTACCACCCGGATCTCAACTTAAGGGGGACAAACTGGTCTGCAGGTTACACAAATCGCTTTATGGTCTGAAGCAAGCTTCCAGACAATGGAATTCTAAGTTCACTTCTTCCCTTACAACCACGATTTTCAACAGTCTAGATCAGATTACTCTCTTTTTCACCATGCACACCGAGAAAGGCTTTCTAGCACTCTTAGTCTATGTGGATGACATCTTAAATTCACAGTGATGATTTCAATTCTCTCTCAGATTTAAAATGCTACTTGAACACTCAGTTTAAGCTCAAGGACTTGGGGCAACCGAAATATTTCTTAGGACTTGAAGTGGCTTTATCAACCAGCAATATTACTATATGTCAAAGAAAATATGTGTTGGACATCCTTGATCTCTCTGGTCTTCTTTGTTCCAAGGTGGCTTGTACTCCCATTGAGCTCAATCATAAGCTTTCTCATTCAACGGACCAACCTCTTTCTGATGTTACCACATATAGCGACTGATTGACAAGCTTATTTATCTTACCCTCACCAGACTCGATATCACTTACTCTGTCCATATTCTCAGTCAATTTATGGATAAACCTTTGTACATTCATTTACATGCAGCATTTCGAGTTCTCAGATACATCAAGGGAACTCTCGGGCAAGGTATTTTTCTCTCCTCTACCTTCTCCATGCAGTTCAAGGCCTATACTAATTCGGATTGGGCAGCTTGCCTAGACACTAGGAAATATGTGACAGGGTATTGTGTTTTTCTTAGGGACTCCTTAATCAACTGGAAATCTAAGAAACAAGCGACCATTTCAAGATCTTCTGCATAGGCAGAATACATAACACTTGCTTCGACCAGTTGTGAGATCATTTGGCTCCTCTCCTTGTTAAAAGATTTCAATATTCAACATGTTCGACCTGCTCTTCCACTGTGAATCATTCACTAAATGGAATGACACTTTTTTCTCAAATAAATGACCACCTCTCCAGCTCATCAATGCAGGACCACCACACCGACTCACCTACAACACTTGTATGCAACAACACCTTCCTTACTCCCACTTTGTAGAGCCATAGAGCATAGGACTTGTCTTGTGGTCCCAGAAATTCTCGATAGCTCTGCTTAGGACTAGTTTCTACAGACCAATTGTATTATGTCGTTTGTATAGTTTTATTTCTTATTCATTATTCTTTGCTTCTCTTATTTTCTACCACTCGGTGGTATTTGTATTCTTTGGGTTCTATGTGGCAAACTAATGAGATTGATCATTTTCTCACATCTCCTTTTCTCTGTCTTCTTCCTTACATTTTCGAACACTTTTAACCTGCAGAAGACACACAAGTACTTGAAAATGTCCCAAACTCGAGTAATAAAGTGACAATATCAAAACGCATGCGCCTTTCACAAGTGAAATTTGAATAAGCTGCAAACAAGAAGTATCACAAGCTTATTATATATTCTCCAGCTTTCAGCTCATTTTATAGTAGGTCATCTTTTGATGAACACATGAAGAAGTTGCACAGTAAATACTTCAGAGTCAGTCAGAGCACGCGCGTTATTTACCAGTTCAGCTCATTCTACCCTACACTTGAAAATGTTCTTGGTGATGACGATTCCCTCCAGTTCCTTTCTAAATCAGACTCCCAGAACTCAGATAACTCAAATAATAAGAGAAAATACACAAAGAAAAATGGAAGGAAAGAAGATTTAGCAAGCCCCAAAACAATAAAAATTATATCCACAATAAGGGCAAATTAAACAAGTAAATTGGAAAATTTGAGCTAATCTTGAACCATACCAAGATAAATCAACTGTCACTGTCACCTCTGATATGAAGATTTGGAATCTTTCAACAAATGGAACGTAAGCTATGTCCACCTGAAGATCACATAGTTGAATCATAAATCCAGGGGATGGCTGAAATTACAGAAAATACAGCTATTGGAAACATTATGCTTGATCCTATTTTAAATGGTCAAAAAAGGACTTGATGTGATTTATAAAGCTTACCAACTTCTTTTATTGGGTCTTCTTTGAATGGTGTATACATCGTCTTGGTGAAGGTGTCACTTTAGGCTATCAAGTCTTCAGCAAACTCTTTTTTAGTAGGATCCTACAACATTTCCCAACATTTACTTTAGTTAAATACCTAGAGAAAGAGGGACACAGAGAGAGAGAGAGAGAGAGGCGTTGTAAATCAAGGGAACAACAAAATTATGCAAAATGACACAAAGCATGTCTTCTTCAAGTTCAAAAACGGAAAAAAGTCTCGAAGAAAAGAAAATAACAAATATAAGCCTATCGGGTGACGGCGACGACATCAAATGAAAAGATTTGAATATTGGACTTACTGGAGAAGAAGGAGAAGTGAGCTCCCGACTGGGAGGCGATGGCAACGACTAAACGAGGAGAAAGAAGAGTCGGGACTTAAGGTTCTAAGAAGGAGGAGTTGGGACTTTGCAAATCTAAGCCTATTATTGGGTGGGTCGGTTCGGTCAAGGCCCAGCCGAATATAGGGCGGGCTCCAAGCCCGAGCCCGAGCATATCCCGAAAGTATTCGATCGGGTGCGGGAGGGTTGGGCGGGTCAAGTGCACAATGAATACCCCTATTAGAAAGTGTATAAGATTGAAAATTAGAAGGTGCAAGATGTTGAAGTGGGTAATTTAGGGTATAATGTGTTATAATTGATGGGGAGAAAAAAGTTTAAGAAAAAAAAAAAGATTTGAAAGTGTCTGATGTAAAAGGTGAAACGTATCAGTTTGTAATTAGGGCACCTAATTTTCCAGACCGATTCTTCTACTCTCTTGGTGTGAAGTTGAAGTTTTTTTTTTTTTTTTCTAAGCGTGAAGTTGAAGTTAAAACATACAAATATTGCCTGTTGCATCAATAAGCGTATTGGAGGCTAAAGCTAACTTCCCTTAAAGTGGTCTAGAGAGCTGAAGTGTTAGACCAAAAAAAATTGGCACAAAATTCATTCCTAAATGGCTACCAAAGTTGGCAATATTAAAAGGCGATATTGTGGACCTTTTCCTCAAACTCCTTTTCTTCCATGTGCTTGGAGGCCATATTATATATATATATATATATACCTCAGAAACCTTTTCCTCGTCTAAAAAGATCGCCTCTTGTTATCTCCATCGCAACAACTGCGAACGCATTCAAAATTCTGATCAACCACCCGCTCCTGATTCTAAAATTTTCCTCCAGTTTCTAGAATCCTATTCCCAGTTATCCACGAAATGACCTTTGCCCGATCATGAGGTTTTCTTTGATCTTATTTATTCCAATAATTTGCTTTCATTAAGTTATATAAGATTCTCTAAGTCATGTTTGAATCTCTTTCAACTGTCAAAAAGAAATGATAAATTTACAAAATTACTATGAGAAATAGAGCACAAAAGCCTAATTGGAAGATTAAATTTTAGTTTGAGCGGCTAAAAATTACCACTTATACCGACAACTTACTTTATTAACAAGAAGTAAATTTTATAATTTATTTTATATTTCTAGCACTCTCCATCATGTGTTGTTCGAGCTCTCTCTTAATAGGCATGCCCAACACGTAGATATTTTAGTTGAAATGAGGGTTAAGCGTGGCGTCATGGTTCAAACTCAAGAGCTGCTCTAATACCATGGAAACTACCACTTATTTTAAATACTTAAGCTGTTAGAAATATGTAAACTTTATATTTTTTTTAAGAAATATTACAGTTAGCTTCATATTTATGAGATAAAATCAGACTGCCCCATTTACTTTCAATTTGTCTGATTATGTCCCTCAAGTTGTAAAAAAAAAATTAATCGCTACCCCTTTCAATTTGGTTGTTCAACCAAACGGAAAGTGAAATTGATTGACCGAAATGTCTTTCCAAGACAAAATAGAAAAATAAAAATAAATTAAATTAAATATTAAAAATAAAATAAAATTTGTATTTAACATTTTTTAATGTTTTTTAATTTCTAAATTTTTTTAGGAGTTTTGTTTTAGAGGGAAATTTTGAGATAAAATTAGAAAATAAATATAAAAATTAAAAAAATTAAGGTTTTAATATTTTTATTATATATTACTTTTTATTTATAAAAAATTTCTTAATTTTTTTTGTAATTTTGTCTTGGAATCACATTTAGTCCCTTTTTATCTAGTTTAGCAGTCAAATCGAATGGGAGACGAGAACTTGAGGGGCATAATTAGAAGGCAGATACAACGCTCATAGTTTAAACCAAAAGTTTGCTTAATTTTTTAGGCGTCCCCCTTTGGCTTACCCCTGATTAGAAGCAGTGCCCTGGAAAAAAGGTTCCAATATAGATTGTTTTATAAAGTTCATATCTAAATTATTTTTCAGCACCAAACAATTGCGAGTCACATGACAATTAAAAAGAAACCTAAAAAAATAGGTCCCCATATATATTTATAGTGTGTTATATATAAAAGAAAATTCTAAATTAAAATGTGGTCGTAATTAAAAAAATTATAAAATATTTTTTCTTCCAATTAAATTATTATTTTTATTATAATATTTATTCAAATCTTTTCACTTTTTATTTTTTTACTAATTATCATAAATTTATCTTTACTTTTTGTTACCAACGTTTCGTAACCTAAAATTTTAACATTCAAACACGATTAATTGAAATGGATTATTTTTCATGCAAAAGCCCTGGGTTGTTGGCCTATGAAATGTTTGATCTAACATTCATATAATACCTATCTACTCATGCCAGTAAGAATGATATAAACTATGACGACCTATCTTGTTGTCTAGCTGTCACATATGATTGCTTAGTTAAAAAATCCATATTTAAAAGGGTTAATGACCAAAATAGTCCTTGGGTTTTATGTCATTTATCAATTTGGTCCCTTGGTTTCCAATTTGGTCACATAAGTCCTTAGGTTATCCTCATTTATCAATTTGGTCCCTGGGTTTCCAATTTGGTAACATAAGTCCTTAGGTTATCCTCATTTATCAATTTGGTCCCTGAGTTTCCAATTTGGTCACATAAGTCCTTAGGTTATCCTCATCTATCGATTTGATCCTTCCATCCAATTTCATCTCCTCCGTGCACAGTCAGCTAACGGTGGGTCACGTCACCACCAATAATATCGCGACACGTGTATGCTTTTTTTATTATTTAAAAAAAAACTCACGTCCACCTGACATATTCGTAAAAAAGAAAAAAAAAATCAGTCCAGATCCATGTTTTACCAAAACTCAGTCATGCTGGTCGTCTATTTTTCACTGAGCGAAGAGATATCCAATCTGAAGCCGTTGGTGATCTTTGATATTTGAATCGTGTCGTAGATTTTCTATTTGTTGCTCTCTATTTGCATATTGATTTGGGGGTAGTGGATTATTTTGATGAGACGTCAAAGTAGAAATTGGACGGAAGGACCAAATCGATAAATGAGGATAACCTAAGGACTTATGTGACCAAATTGGAAACCCAGGGATCAAATCGATAAATGAGAATAACCTAAGGACTTATGTGACTAAATTGGAAACCCAGGGACCAAATTGATAAATGAGGATAACCTAAGGACTTATGTGACCAAATTGAAAACCCAAGGACCAAATCGATAAAGGGCATAAAACTCAGGGACTATTTTGGTCATTAACCCTATTTAAAAAAGGACCGTGTTGAGACAGATTACGCGTTTTAATGACTCCATAAAAAGCAAGAATATTGCCATATCTATTCGAGACATTTATTACAGTTGTAACAAGATATCTTAGGAAATTGTAGAAGGAAGGGTGAACCTTAGGAGATTCAAACTTTAATGTTTAGAAGATGTGTAACAAGTACAAAACAGCTATAAAACAACCGTAGATATAAGGGACAACATAAAATGTAAAATGTGTGTACCATATCCTAATTCTGGGGATCAAACAACGAGGATAACATAAAATGAGTGTTTTTTTTGTGTAATTATGAAGATAATTTTTTAAGAAATATATTTTTAATTTCTTTCAGTCTTTATGAAAGTTGTGGGACCTGAAAGTTATGTTGTTTTTATATATAAAAAAAATTATATGACCATGGTTTTACATGATGGGGGAACCTCTATCATGTGTTTGGGAAAAAAAAAAGTTATCTGAGATAGTGTAATTTTAGATTTTGCGAAGGTAGAGTATAGTTTCTGTGATTTTTTCATTATGGAAACCAAAAGTAATACGGAGTTGAATTTTTTTGGGACACCGAAATTATTGGGTGTTGAAAGCATAATTGAAGTAGAAAAAGAAAATTAAGGCTTAAAATTTGTTGCACCTAACGGAAGTTAAAGACATACAAATATTTTCTAAATCAATACCCACATAATACACTCGGGTTCTAAAAGACAAACACAGCAATTTGCAGGAGAACTTATTTTTTTTTGGCAAGCAAGCTTTGATTTAAGAGGGGCAGTAAAATAAAAAAGGCCCGTACACCACCTTACAAGAGAAATAAACACAAAAAAACATAAAAGATAGACACTATAATTGTATTGTATAATTTGAAAAAAATAGCCATAAAAGATAAATCTTATTAGACAATATTAAATAGTGTAAAGTCTACTTATTGTGTCTATCATTATTTAAGTTTCAACATGCAATAAAAAATTGCTGGATAATAATTTTATAAAATCTATCTTATTCGAAACTTTATATAAACACCCTTAAATCTTGATTATCGAAATCATATAATTCAAAAAGAGAATTATAAAAGAAATTCATCATGTTCTACAAAACTGCAAGGTGGTAAGCCTAAGGTTGTGTTTGAGTGATAATATTTTGGTGAGGTTAAAATTTTAAGGTATTGAATTTGATGCAAAAGTGAAGAGAGATGATTTTTAATATTTATTATAGTGAAAAGTTATGATGTGATGGAAAGAGAAATTATATTGTAATTTTTTATTGTGTTAAATTTTTTAAAATTGTAAAATTTTGTTTAACAAACAGAACCTAAGTAACTTTGATTGCTCTAACGGAGAAATCCATTGCTTACTCCGAGGGAGAAGAGGGAAAAAAAAAAGAGAAAAAAAAAAGAGATTTGCCCATCAGTGATTTTGCTCTTTCCTGGCTAAATATGTGTACTGTGCCTAATGGGAGGGAATAACTTCCTCCCAAATATAAAAAATTTCCCGAGGTCAGAGTAGTGTTTTAGGACATCCGGCTTCTTGTCTGCCCTCTGCAAGGAAACCGTGTCACCGTCTGTGCCAACTGCCAAACAATAAAAGCGTACACGCGTTACTGCCTTTTTCTTTTTCTTTTGTTTTTTGTTTCCCTGAACTATTCACGCATTGGAGTTTTCGTCTTGACTTAGCCTCCTCGACTTCGACTGAACTCACATTAATAGATATTACGGATGATACACAGAAAAAAAAAACATCTAAGGATGAACTATACACAACATCTTTTGTTTACTCGTTCCACACACTCCTCCGCATAAATATATATAAATAGCCATGTGTTTCCTCGTTCTCTCTCCACTGCCACAGACACATCCTCTTTCTCAAATCAACCACGACCGAGCCCGGAACAGAGTACCAGAATTAAGGGAGGCCCTGGTTCTGCTTCTGCTTCTTCTTAATTACCCTTCTTAGTTCTGGCTGATTCGGGTAAGTAGTGTATGTTTCTGTTCTTGGTTCTTCAGAACACAGTATTTGTGAGACTCTGTTTTAGGCTCTCTTCCTTAGCTTCGATTGTATGCGTGTTTATAGCTTTCTTTCTTTTTTAAGAAGGTTTGGGCTGGATTCTTTCTTCTTTCTCTAATTCCTCTGGATTCTGCATTCTTTCTTTCTCTAATTCTTCTGAATTCTCTGCATTAGATGAAAAAACTCATCATGCCTATCATGTCCTCATTCCCCCCAGGGGAAAAAGTCTAAATAATTTGTTCCTTTTTCATACGTGTCTCTAATGAGCTGGTTATTGACTAGAAGAAGATGAAACGGAATACACCTCATGCACTGTTTTAGTAGTTAGGCTTAATTACACCGGGGTCGTGGTATTTTGTCACAACCCAATACCACAGGGACCCCGGTATAATAAAGCCTAGTAGTTATATAATATGTACTTCTGGGGATGACCCAATCAACGTCTCGAGCCAACGGACAAGCTTAGATTTTTAATTTTTATACATAAATCTTAAAAGCACAAATTCCAGTAACGGTCGACTAATTAATTCGACAGCCATTCACAGCCTCACAGCACGTCATTCAGTGTATGCTGCCTTTTTGTTTTAACTTTGATTTTTCTTTTTCAACGCACGCGGTTTAGTTGTCCAAATATACCCATCATCCGGGATCTTATTTACACGATTTTCCATTTTTAACGCGGTTTGCTGACTCTCTTTGCCTTGCCAATTGCCATTTCCTCACAACTCTCTCTCTAAAGTTTTTGTTTACTTTACAGACCATTTCCACCCAGTGCCCTGTCCTCGAACTCAGAAAATGGCGGACCGAGTGCACCCGCACGATTCGCTCCCACTCGACGAAACCTGCTCGGAGAGCTCGGAAACCACACTCAGAACCGACGCTACTGACTCCGATAAACCCCTCCCTCAACCGGGAACCTACGTAATCCACATTCCCAAGGACCAAGTCTACCGCGTCCCCCCACCCGAGAACGCTCGCCGCTACGAGGACCTCACACGCCGCAAAAACGGCCGCCGACCCTGCTGCACTTGCCTCTGCTGGTTCCTGGGCCTTCTCGCCATTTTCGTATTCCTCGTCGCTGTCGCCGCCGGCATCTTCTACCTGGTCGTCAAGCCCAAAACGCCGAAATACTCCATCAACGCTATAGCCATCAGCGGCCTAAACCTGACGACAACAACGTCCTCATCGGCCGTCACGGTATCGCCGGCATTCGAACTCACCGTCAAAGCTGATAATCCTAACAACAAGATTGGCATCTACTACCAAAACGACAGCTCCGTCGAGATCTACTACACAGACGTTGGGCTTTCAAACGGCTTCTTGCCGGTATTTTATCAGCCGCCGAACAACGTAACGGTATTTGAGACGGCGTTGAAGGGGAACCGGATCGCATTGACGAGCACCGTGAAGAACGCGTTGGTGACGGCACAGAAGCAGGGGCAGGTGCCGTTGAAGTTGAAGATAAGAGCGCCGGTTAAGCTTAAGGTGGGGTCCGTTAAGACATGGACGATGACTGCTAAGGCGGACTGTGTCGTAACGGTGGACAAGTTGACGGCGGAAGCGAAGATAATTTCTAGTAACTGTAGCTACGGTTTGGATCTATAGGAGGAAATAAATAGACTGGCGTGGTGGACAGTATGATGTTTGTCGTTTTGATCCCCAGACTTAGGATGTGGTACACAGATGTTACATTTTGTTTGTTTCCTTTTTTATATCTGTGATTATTTTGTAGCTTTCTACACTTATCTTTAAACATCAATATACAAATTGTCTTACTTTATGGATTACATTCGCATGTGTAGTTTCTTGGACTTCTATGAATTGTTTTAAGTACGTTCAAGATTCATCCACACAAAAAAATAATCCGCTAATTTTCACCAACGAATTATTATCACGTAGACACAGGGTTTAATTGTGTGAAGAATTGGTAGTGGATAGTGAAATGGGTATATGTGAGTGCAATTTTTCAAATGTAGTAGTTCAGGAGTACTTAGTGCAAAATGTATGATAATTAGTCGATAAGATGTGTATTTCTTTTTTAAAAAGAATTGAAAAAAGCCACCATTATCTTGTGACAAATAATAATAATAAAAATACACTTTTTTTAACCTACGAATTATTCATTCCAATTTATTGCACTTTTTGAAAATTATTTTTTGATACGAAATAACGATTATGCTTTTAAAAATGTAAATTCAATATTCGTCTAACTTAACGAAAGTGCGATGTACCATAAATGGAAAGTTTTTGTGAGTGTAATATCTGTAATTTAGGATGAAAAGTACAAAATTTATAACAATTATAGAGTGAAAAATGTATTTTTCTTTAAAAAAAACTTACAAAAGAGGCTTAGTAGTTAATGCATCAAGTTCTTTTAATTTTATTTTTTATAATTTGGTTGGAATGACTTTTTTGGGACAAATAATTAACTCTAGACACTCTCAAGGAAATAATTAAAATTGAGGGACTAGGGACTAAATTAAGAAAAAGTGAAACAATATAGACTAGCAGATTAATTAAGTCTAAAAAATAATTGGGTAAAAAAATAGAGAAGATATGGATTAACGTGTAAATGGTATTGAGATTTATGTAAGAGAAATATCACATATAAAAGGAGAATTTGTTCTTTGAGATTATCTTTGTCACGCCCCGAACGGCATCCCGCAGGGACCGTGACAGCCGCGAGCTATCCCCCGGATGGCTCCAGCGTTCTTACTTATATTCTTACTTGTTTACGGCGGAAACGTACAGGATCGCGAGGGGTTTGAGCAAATACTTACATAATCAGGGTTCTCATTAAATTCATACAAAACAAATATTTAAAACATATTAGAACCCAATTAGTGACACACATGTCACTATCAACAAAATGCGAAGCTTAACATCTTGGGCATCTAGGTCAGGTAGTCCTCTTGACTCTCTTCACCTGATACATCTGGAATGACACAGTTTTAAAAACGTGAGTCAAAAAGACTCAGTAAGGGAAAAACGTAAAACTTAAATCATGCTCTTGACTCATGCTTGCTTAATCATGAAAGAAAGAAAACTTGATAATTGATGCATATGCATGCTCATGAATTATGCATATGCTCTTGTTTAGTGTTTTCGGCCCCAGGCCCTTGAAAACCACTTTCTTTCATACTTGCTTGTAAATTGGCCCTTGGCCCTTAAAAATATTTCTTTCGTACTTGTGCCCTTGTTGGCCTTATCATAATTATTTCATGTCTTTTACTTGTGGGCTCGCTCCATTTGACCCCTGAAGTCAGGGTTGTGCGTTCCCTTCGGAACCGTCCCCGAATTCCCTTAGAGACCTTACATCTGGTCGAGCTAGCCCTTGAAGTGGCCCCGGGCCTGATGGCTAGACACGACCCTTGGAGGCACCACACCTTCTCACTGTCCTTCAGTGTGGCTTGCACAGCCTCTTGGATTCACCCATCCTTCTCATAAATGTCCTTCGGTATGGGAGTCCAACTTGATGGTACGGTACCGACCGGTGCCCTTAATCTTAACTTATCGTTTCATAAAACTTCTCATATTCTTTCCATAAAAATCATTGCATAATTTTCTTCTTGAAAAATTCATGCAATGCACATGTCATGTCATGCTTGCTTAAAATTCATGCTTGTTCATGAAATTCATATCATGTCATGCTTTCTTAAAATCCATACTTGTTCATGAAACGATGCAGTGTGTCATTCCAGTTTTGAAAAGAATACTTACTGTACACTTACAGTATCCACTTACTATTCCACTTACTCTTGCTCTTCTTGTTCGTGTATACAGACACGTGGATCGCCTACAAGCGATTCAAATATTCTTTTAGACTTTAAGAATTATGAAATCATTTCTTTTGAAATCGAAGATATATATATATATATTTATATATACATATCACAGAAATTCATTTAATTACAAAATAATTATTTTATTCTTTTCCTTAACAATATTCAAAACTTAACTTATTAAATTAATATTTTTATTGAAATAAAAATATATTTATCCATGTACGTGTCTCGATTAGGGTTAAATAATACTCATAGGTTTAGATTTAAACCTAAGTCTCTTTTTATTACACGTACTACATTAAACCTTATATCTAACTATTAATAATTTATTCATGATTAAATCTTAACTTAGACTTTAAACCTCAAATAAAACCCGAGTAAAACTTAACTAGGGTTCCCATAATATTTAATAAAGATCATGGCTCTATAATATTATTCCAACTAGCCTAACTCTAATTTTTCTTATCCAACACAACAATGAAAATACATAAATTATAAATTTGCACTTAGGGTTAACTTCTTGTAACTTTCGGCCACTACCATTTATGCACCAATTAATCACAACTTTTCTTCAAGGGTGATCCCATCCTCCAATCAACAAATTTCACAACCTAATATCTACAAATCAAAACACCAATACCATACACCATACTCAAGGCATTCGGCCAACTCAAGTTTTTACCCAATGATTAGTTTTCTTTTATTTCCTTCAATATGCATGCTCCCAATACTTAACATAATCATCCACTATGCATTTAAGGTCATAAATCTTGCACATGTTAAGGCCAATGTCCAAATCTACTCATATTCAAAACTATACATGAAAATCCACATAGCTTATTTTTGGCCTTACCCCAAAATGTACCATTTTCATGCTAAAAATCATATCATGCATATCCTTTGCATTTGTGACCTAACTAGCATGCATACACTTAATCCTTTTTATCAAATAATTCCATCAACAATAGATCTACTCTTTATTCACACTAATATCCATAGATCTAAACAAAGATATCATTTTTTTTCATCAACCCAACATGTCAAAACTTAGATCTAACTTCCTTTAGCATACATTGTTCTTCATTTGCCTTTTTCTTCACATACAACCTTAGATCTAGGGCTTCCATGGTTAGATCTAGCATGTAAACAACCTAGGGTTCCTAAGCATCCAAGATCTAACAACATCAAGGCATCTATCAAAATACAACTCCAAGATCTTACACATAGGCCATTCGGCCACTCATGCTAACCCAACAAAATCATTTTAGTCTTACCTTATTGTTTTTCCAAGCTTGAGCACCTAGAAAATAAGGTACCTTTGGTTAGTACTTGTGAAGCTCAAGACAAAATCATCAATGAAACTAAACTCACCTTCAACCTTTACCAAATCTTCCTATCCTTCTCCTCCTTCAAAGATTCGGTCCACCCTCCTTAGAAATGACCAAACTTGATTTAAAGGAAGTTCTTTGGTGGTTGAGAGAATATGGTAAGTTTGAAGAGAAATGGTGTCAAGTGACTAGGGTTTTCAAGGTAGGATTTTTGTCTACAACAAGAGAGATTTACTTGGCTTTTGGAATGGGTTTTGGCAAGCTAGATGGAAGTGGTTTAGAGGCAAGATGAAATGCACAAACCTTGAACTCTTGAGTGTGAGATTCGGTCAAGGCTTGAAAATGGGAGAGAATGGAGAGGTTTGCAATATTCGGCCAAGGCTTAGAATGGGAGAGAGTTGAGTGAATGAGGGATTCGGTCATGGCATTTGCAAAGGGTTTGTGTGAGTTTGAGTCTCCCCATGCAACCCTAAGGCTATGACATAGGGTTGAGAGAGAGAATGGTCATGAGAGAATTTGAAAGAGGGAGGGGGGATGAATGGGGGGTTGGCCGACCAAGCAAGGGTCTAAGTCTTCTCTCTCTCTTTTTATTTCCTTTCACCTTTTTATCTCACATCACTTGTCTTCCAAAAGCTTGTTTTGCATTTGAATACCTTCTCTCTCTCCTCACATGCATTCCAACGTAAATGCCTTCCTTTCCCTTGCCTTTTTCTCTTCTCTTTTACAACCATGTGTTGTCTTATCACTCTTACACAACTTACACCTTCTTACACCTCCTTACACTTCACATGGCTTTACTTTATGGCTTTTCAAATTCACCCTAAAGCCTTTCACGTAAATGCCTTGTATTTTACTTAGTTTGGTTGATTTTCAACCAACCTAGTTACTCCCACATTGAATGGCAACTAACTTTCAACTTAGTTTTCACTTATCACCTAACTTATCACTTTATAAGCTCTCTTACTTATCTATCCATTCCAATAGCTTATCACCTTACAAGTATGATATCTTATCATGTGATAATGGCCTTAGCCTATCTCTACAATAACCACAAGGCCTTATCACTCTAAAGGTTTCCTAGCTTATCATGCTTGCTTATCACTATGATAAGCAAGTGTGCTTATCAATTAAATCATTTCTAAACTTATCACATAACTACATAGCTTATTATTTGAATATTCATATGGAAATTCTATTAATAATATAGAACACATCATAATATTACATGTCACATACAATATTTAATCCATGTATTCAAAAGAATTTCATTATTTAATCTATTAATAATTTCGGCTTATACAAGGAAATTATTTAAGCATAATTCAAATTATATGGTCCATGAATCATATTAGGTAAAAATATTAATTTGTAAAAGAGGAACTTACTTGAAATTTTCGGCTCTTAGTATAATATAATTTATACTTGCATAAAATGACATATTAATTATTTAAGGAGATTTTATGAAATAAAATCTCATTTTAATCGAAATACCATAACATAAAAATTAGGCCATACATTGGCCAAAACATAGCCCCATTAAGAAATAAAAACTATTACATCGGAAAATAAAATAATACATAAGCAATTACGTAGGAGAAAATTTGGGTCTCACATTCTCCCCTCCTTATAAAAATTCCGACCTCGGAATTTCTTTTACCACCAGAAATTTTGCCCTGATTGCGTAGGTGTAGGACAATGGGGATTGGGACGAACATTAGTGCTTGTCCCACTACTAATCTCTCCCTGGTAAACACGATCTGGGGAATTACTCCCTGTCCAAGAGTGCGATCTGCTTTCCTTGACTTGGTTCCTCTAGACTAGGGTCATGGATGACGTTCTCGGGTGGTCCATGAAACCTAGGTCTAGACTCTACTTCCTGTGACGAAAAGTGGGTCTCCGATCCAGCGTCTTGAGCCCTAACTCTTCGACGGTGTCGGTTCTCGTTACATCGCCTAGGTGTACACTCACGTCTCGAGTTACTACGCCTAGGTCTTTCTTGGGATCGTTCTCTAGTCTCACTAGGTATCGGATGTTGTTCCATGGGGTCTTCTTCCGGATCCTCCTCCGGGTCCTCTTCCGGATCCTCTTCCGGATCCTCTTCCGGATCTTCCTCAAAATTTCCGGGTAACATGGTCCTTAAGGGAATGGCGTTTATTGGCGACTCTGGCCAATAAATACCCTCCAGATATCCAGAACAATCTGGAGATAAGGGTTGACCCCACCTGGAAGGTCCAGGTTGGTCTGGTGCCGGGGGTGGCGGGGGCTGGTAGGTCCCCGCCATACCTTGCTGCCAATACGTTACGTGGGTTTGGTACGCTCCTCGGGGGTCCCCTCTATCCGTCTCATGTGATGCGTGAGTCGGAGCCTCCTGGCTTCCCGACTGTCTCGTGGAACCTTGGGTTCTATGGTTAACCCGAAACAAACTGCGGTACTCTCGTGCGGTCATCCTTCTCTGAGAAGGCGTGCCCGAATGCTGGGAACGAGGGGGTCGACTACTCGGTGGCATCTGACAACATAATACAACGGTCAGTCATGTGTGCATTCAAAATATCATCATATATAACAAAGAATTAGCATTCTTTATGTAAGGAAGTCAAGCACAAATATCAGACAATAATACTCATACAAGCCAAACATTCAATCAATAGGGAGGGAAGTAAACATTCGGATCCTATTCTCCTTTTAACTGGGGGTACTTCTCGTACATATCACTTTCCAACTCCCAAGATGCCTCCTCTACCCCATGATTCCTCCATAGAACCTTCACTAGCGGTATCACCTTGGTCCGCAATTGTCGCTCTTTTCTATCGATGATCCTTACTGGCTCCTCCACATAGGTAAGGTTTTCCTTAATTTGTAAGGGCTCATATTCTAACACATGGGTAGGGTCTGACACATACTTTCGTAAAAGCGATACGTGGAACACATCATGTACTCCCGCAATTGATGGCGGTAAGGCCAGTCTATACGCCATTGGTCCAACACGCTCTAGGATCTCGAAAGGTCCTATAAATCGGGGTTGAAGCTTCCCCTTCTTCCCGAATCGTGCTACCCCCTTTGTTGGAGAAATCTTTAAAAACACTTTACTTCCTTCCTCAAAGGTCAATTCTCTTCTTCGATTGTCCGCATAACTCTTTTGCCGACTTTGGGCCGTAATAAGTCTTTCTTTGATCAACCGAATCTTCTCCTTCGTCTGCGCAATCATCTCTGGCCCCAACAGTCTTCCTTCTCCTACTTCATCCCAATATAATGGTGACCTACACCTCCTTCCATACAAAGCTTCATACGGTGCCATGCCAATACTTGATTGGAAACTGTTGTTGTATGCGAACTCTGCTAGCGGCAAATACTGAGCCCAGCTTCTTTTGAAGTCAATGACGCATGCTCGAAGCATGTCTTCCAAAATTTGAATGGTCCGCTCCGATTGGCCATCCGTCTGTGGGTGGAAAGCAGTGCTAAAATTCAACTTAGTGCCTAGGGACTCCTGCAATCTTTTCCAAAACCTTGACGTAAATCTCGGATCCCTATCCGACACTATGCTCTTTGGTATGCCATGGAGCCTCACAATTTCTTGGAGATAAACTTCAGCTAGCCTTTCCGGGGTATACTTCACCCTGATGGGCAGAAAGTGGGCTGACTTGGTCAATCGGTCCACTACTACCCATATTGCATCGTAGCCAGCTGTCGTTCTCGGTAGCCCTACTACAAAATCCATGGCTATTCCTTCCCACTTCCATTCAGGGATCTCCAGAGGCTTCAATGTTCCTGCTGGCCTCTGGTGCTCTGCTTTCACTCTCTGACAAGTCAGGCATCGAGCGACATACTCCGCTATCTCTCTCTTCATATTCGGCCACCAGTAAACTTTCTTGATGTCTTGATACATCTTCGTTCCTCCAGGGTGGATGGTATAGGGCGTAGTATGCGCCTCTGCCAAAATCAACTCCTTGATTCCCCCATCACCAGGGACACATATTCTACTCCGGTACCTCAGCACTCCATCCCTATCCTCAAAATCGGGATCATTATTCTTCTCAATCCTTTCCCTAATCCCTATTATCACCGCATCGCTCTTCTGGGCTTCACAGATTCGCTCCTCCAGCGATGGTTGCAATGACAGCCCTGCGATGGAAACATACCGGTCGGCCAATACAAGCGTGATCTCCTCTCTTTTTAGATCCTCCATGATCTCCTTAGCCACCACCTCTACGGCACTTGTTTCAGCCGACTTCCGGCTTAAAGCATCAGCCACCACGTTAGCTTTCCCAGGATGGTAGCTAATGGTGCAATCATAGTCCTTGATCAGCTCTAACCAGCGCCGCTGCCTCATATTTAGCTCCTTCTGAGTGTTAAAATACTTGAGGCTTTTATGGTCCGTAAATATCTCGCACTTAACCCCATAGAGATAATGCCTCCATATTTTCAGAGCATGCACGACTGCAGCCAACTCCAAGTCGTGAGTGGGGTAATTCACCTCGTGGGGCCTCAGTTGCCTCGATGCATAGGCTATAACCCTCTTATCTTGCATCAACACACACCCAAGACCTTGCTTTGAGGCGTCTGTATAGATCTCATACTCCCCATGTTCCGAAGGTAATGCTAACACCGGGGCAGTAACCAGATGAGCTTTTAGCGTCTGGAAACTTTGCTCACACTCGTCTGTCCAATCGAACTTAACGTTCTTCTTGGTCAACGAGGTCATTGGCATAGCTATCTTTGAAAATTCCTTGATAAACCTCCGGTAATACCCTGCTAATCCCAGGAAACTTCTTATCTCCTTAACATTTGTAGGTCTAGGCCATTTGAAAACCGCATCAACCTTTCCGGGATCTACAGCAATTCCTTCTCCCGACACTACATGCCCTAAAAATCGGACTTGCTGCAACCAAAACTCGCACTTGGAGAATTTAGCATATAGCTTCTTCTCCCTTAGGATCTGCAAAACAATCCTGAGATGCTCTTCATGCTCCTCCTGGTTCCGAGAATAAATCAAAATATCGTCTATGAACACCACCACAAATTTATCCAGGAACTCCCTGAACACTCGGTTCATCAAGTCCATAAATGCGGCCGGGGCATTAGTTAATCCAAACGGCATCACCAAAAATTCATAGTGACCATATCGGGTTCGAAAGGCCGTCTTTGATATATCTCCCTCCTTAACCTTCAACTGGTGGTAACCCGACCTCAAATCAATTCTTGAAAATATTTGTGCCCCCTGCAATTGATCGAACAAGTCGTCAATGCGAGGTAGCGGGTACCTATTCTTCACAGTCACCTTATTCAAATCCCTATAATCAATACACATCCGGAGGCTTCCGTCCTTCTTTTTCACAAACAGGATCGGTGCTCCCCAAGGCGACACACTCGGCCTTATAAATCCCTTCTTCAAGAGATCTTCCAACTGGACCTTCAGCTCCTTTAGCTCTGCCGGAGCCATTCGATACGGCACCTTGGAAATTGGGACTGTCCCAGCTTCCAATTCAATTCCGAACTCCACCTCCCTATCCGGCGGTAACCCCGGTAGGTCTTCCGGGAATACATTCGGAAACTCAGTCACTATTGGGGTTTGGTCAAATGCAGGGACCTCGTTCTGCGTATCGCTTCGCGTATCACTTGCCCATACTAGAATTCCCTCGTGCCCTCCTTGCAACAATCTCTTAGCTTGCAGGGCCGAGACAATTGCTGGCCTTCGCTCCATCTTCCTCATACCGGTAAAACAACAATCCGGTCTCCCCTCCTTTTGGAACAAGACCTTCTTCTCATAGCACCGAATATTGGCACCATGCTTCGACAACCAATCCATACCTAGGATGACATCAAATCCTCCCATCTCTATAACTATCAAATCAGCCAACATGACTTGCCCTTCTACTACTATCGGATAATCCTTCACCATCCGGCTACACTCGACTCTTCCCCCAGCGGGCGTTGACACAAGGACACCACAATCCAACAACTCACTATTTAAGGCATGTGTCTTGCAATATGCTGATGCAATGAATGAATGCGTGGCCCCTGAATCAAACAGAACTAGGGCTTCCCCCTGGGGCAATGGCAACTTACCTGCCACCACTCGGTTCTGGTTCTCCGCGTCCTCCGGAGTCATTGCATATAACCTCGCCTGTGTTGGGCCTCCCTGCCTCCTTGCATTGTCCTGCTGCGTGGGTCGGGGTGCTTGGTTTGAGCTGCCTGCACTCCTACAGTCTCTGGCGAAGTGACCAGGCTTCCCACATTTGAAACATAAGCCCTGCCTGCACTCCCCAGGGTGTCTCTTGTTGCACTTGTTGCACCGGCATTCTGAGCTCCACCAGGTCTCTGGTTTGGCCTCGGGTTCGGCCTCTGGTTCGACCTCTGAGGCTGCCTCTGTGACGGCTCTGGCCTACTTTTCTTCCAGGGCATCTGCGGAAAGGTTGGGTTGGAAGGAGCCTTCCTTTTTTGCTGGTCATGATAGACTGCTATCCTCTGCAGTCCTCTCTCCACTATCACTGCCCGTTCAATTACTTCTGCCAGGGTTTTAAGGTTGTGACTATACACCCTGTCATAGACCCGTGGGTGTAACCCTTCCTCAAACTTTCGGGCCTTCCTTTCCTCATCGGGCACCAAGTACGGGGCAAACCGCACCAGCTCCATGAATCGGCCTGCGTATTGCTCCACCGTCATGGCTCCTTGGGTTAGGGTAGCGAATTCCCTTGCCTTCGCTTCCCGGGTCGTCCGTGGGAAATAACGATCTAAAAATTCTTGCTGGAACCTCTCCCAGGTTATGGGCTGCTCTCCCAGCTCCTGTTCCAGCAACACCTTCTCGGACTGCCACCACCTTTTGGCATCCCCTTGCAGCTTGAAGGTAGCATAACTTAACTTTTGGGCCTCGGTACACCCCAAGACCTCAAGTAGCTCTTTCATCTCCACCAGCCAATTTTCTGCTAGTATGGCATCTCCCCTGCCGTTGTACGCTGGCGGGTGCTGGCGGTTAAACTGATCGAACGTACACCCCTCAGGGCGTCCTCGGGCCCCTTCAGCATGGGCACCCGGCTGCACGTGCTCGGCAACTAGCTGAGCCATGTGCCTTAACACATCCTCGGTAGTAACTCCGGGAGCCTCGGACTCCTGATTTCTTGTTGGCCTCCTAGGTGCCATCCTGCACTTCAACGTTATCGTTCAGCTTAGAACAACCTCAACCTCATAAATTCTCATCATACTTAACCCTAAACGTTTTATCTCATGCTTTAGGGTTTAGGGTTCTACTTCGTTCCCTATGTTCTACGACTCTACCCTCCGATCCTCTAATACCAACTTAACTGTCACGCCCCGAACGGCATCCCGCAGGGACCGTGACAGCCGCGAGCTATCCCCCGGATGGCTCCAGCGTTCTTACTTATATTCTTACTTGTTTACGGCGGAAACGTACAGGATCGCGAGGGGTTTGAGCAAATACTTACATAATCAGGGTTCTCATTAAATTCATACAAAACAAATATTTAAAACATATTAGAACCCAATTAGTGACACACATGTCACTATCAACAAAATGCGAAGCTTAACATCTTGGGCATCTAGGTCAGGTAGTCCTCCTGACTCTCTTCACCTGATACATCTGGAATGACACAGTTTTAAAAACGTGAGTCAAAAAGACTCAGTAAGGGAAAAACGTAAAACTTAAATCATGTTCTTGACTCATGCTTGCTTAATCATGAAAGAAAGAAAACTTGATAATTGATGCATATGCATGCTCATGAATTATGCATATGCTCTTGTTTAGTGTTTTCGGCCCCAGGCCCTTGAAAACCACTTTCTTTCATACTTGCTTGTAAATTGGCCCTTGGCCCTTAAAAATATTTCTTTCGTACTTGTGCCCTTGTTGGCCTTATCATAATTATTTCATGTCTTTTACTTGTGGGCTCGCTCCATTTGACCCCTGAAGTTAGGGTTGTGCGTTCCCTTCGGAACCGTCCCCGAATTCCCTTAGAGACCTTACATCTGGTCGAGCTAGCCCTTGAAGTGGCCCCGGGCCTGATGGCTAGACACGACCCTTGGAGGCACCACACCTTCTCACTGTCCTTCAGTGTGGCTTGCACAGCCTCTTGGATTCACCCATCCTTCTCATAAATGTCCTTCGGTATGAGAGTCCAACTTGATGGTACGGTACCGACCGGTGCCCTTAATCTTAACTTATCGTTTCATAAAACTTCTCATATTCTTTCCATAAAAATCATTGCATAATTTTCTTCTTGAAAAATTCATGCAATGCACATGTCATGTCATGCTTGCTTAAAATTCATGCTTGTTCATGAAATTCATATCATGTCATGCTTTCTTAAAATCCATACTTGTTCATGAAACGATGCAGTGTGTCATTCCAGTTTTGAAAAGAATACTTACTGTACACTTACAGTATCCACTTACTATTCCACTTACTCTTGCTCTTCTTGTTCGTGTATACAGACACGTGGATCGCCTACAAGCGATTCAAATATTCTTTTAGACTTTAAGAATTATGAAATCATTTCTTTTGAAATCGAAGATATATATATATATTTATATATACATATCACAGAAATTCATTTAATTACAAAATAATTATTTTATTCTTTTCCTTAACAATATTCAAAACTTAACTTATTAAATTAATATTTTTATTGAAATAAAAATATATTTATCCATGTACGTGTCTCGATTAGGGTTAAATAATACTCATAGGTTTAGATTTAAACCTAAGTCTCTTTTTATTACACGTACTACATTAAACCTTATATCTAACTATTAATAATTTATTCATGATTAAATCTTAACTTAGACTTTAAACCTCAAATAAAACCCGAGTAAAACTTAACTAGGGTTCCCATAATATTTAATAAAGATCATGGCTCTATAATATTATTCCAACTAGCCTAACTCTAATTTTTCTTATCCAACACAACAATGAAAATACATAAATTATAAATTTGCACTTAGGGTTAACTTCTTGTAACTTTCGGCCACTACCATTTATGCACCAATTAATCACAACTTTTCTTCAAGGGTGATCTCATCCTCCAATCAACAAATTTCACAACCTAATATCTACAAATCAAAACACCAATACCATACACCATACTCAAGGCATTCGGCCAACTCAAGTTTTTACCCAATGATTAGTTTTCTTTTATTTCCTTCAATATGCATGCTCCCAATACTTAACATAATCATCCACTATGCATTTAAGGTCATAAATCTTGCACATGTTAAGGCCAATGTCCAAATCTACTCATATTCAAAACTATACATGAAAATCCACATAGCTTATTTTCGGCCTTACCCCAAAATGTACCATTTTCATGCTAAAAATCATATCATGCATATCCTTTGCATTTGTGACCTAACTAGCATGCATACACTTAATCCTTTTTATCAAATAATTCCATCAACAATAGATCTACTCTTTATTCACACTAATATCCATAGATCTAAACAAAGATATCATTTTTTTTCATCAACCCAACATGTCAAAACTTAGATCTAACTTCCTTTAGCATACATTGTTCTTCATTTGCCTTTTTCTTCACATACAACCTTAGATCTAGGGCTTCCATGGTTAGATCTAGCATGTAAACAACCTAGGGTTCCTAAGCATCCAAGATCTAACAACATCAAGGCATCTATCAAAATACAACTCCAAGATCTTACACATAGGCCATTCGGCCACTCATGCTAACCCAACAAAATCATTTTAGTCTTACCTTATTGTTTGTCCAAGCTTGAGCACCTAGACAATAAGGTACCTTTGGTTAGTACTTGTGAAGCTCAAGACAAAATCATCAATGAAACTAAACTCACCTTCAACCTTTACCAAATCTTCCTATCCTTCTCCTCCTTCAAAGATTCGGTCCACCCTCCTTAGAAATGACCAAACTTGATTTAAAGGAAGTTCTTTGGTGGTTGAGAGAATATGGTAAGTTTGAAGAGAAATGGTGTCAAGTGACTAGGGTTTTCAAGGTAGGATTTTTGTCTACAACAAGAGAGATTTACTTGGCTTTTGGAATGGGTTTTGGCAAGCTAGATGGAAGTGGTTTAGAGGCAAGATGAAATGCACAAACCTTGAACTCTTGAGTGTGAGATTCGGTCAAGGCTTGAAAATGGGAGAGAATGGAGAGGTTTGCAATATTCGGCCAAGGCTTAGAATGGGAGAGAGTTGAGTGAATGAGGGATTCGGTCATGGCATTTGCAAAGGGTTTGTGTGAGTTTGAGTCTCCCCATGCAACCCTAAGGCTATGACATAGGGTTGAGAGAGAGAATGGTCATGAGAGAATTTGAAAGAGGGAGGGGGGATGAATGGGGGGTTGGCCGACCAAGCAAGGGTCTAAGTCTTCTCTCTCTCTTTTTATTTCCTTTCACCTTTTTATCTCACATCACTTGTCTTCCAAAAGCTTGTTTTGCATTTGAATACCTTCTCTCTCTCCTCACATGCATTCCAACGTAAATGCCTTCCTTTCCCTTGCCTTTTTCTCTTCTCTTTTACAACCGTGTGTTGTCTTATCACTCTTACACAACTTACACCTTCTTACACCTCCTTACACTTCACATGGCTTTACTTTATGGCTTTTCAAATTCACCCTAAAGCCTTTCACGTAAATGTCTTGTATTTTACTTAGTTTGGTTGATTTTCAACCAACCTAGTTACTCCCACATTGAATGGCAACTAACTTTCAACTTAGTTTTCACTTATCACCTAACTTATCACTTTATAAGCTCTCTTACTTATCTATCCATTCCAATAGCTTATCACCTTACAAGTATGATATCTTATCATGTGATAATGGCCTTAGCCTATCTCTACAATAACCACAAGGCCTTATCACTCTAAAGGTTTCCTAGCTTATCATGCTTGCTTATCACTATGATAAGCAAGTGTGCTTATCAATTAAATCATTTCTAAACTTATCACATAACTACATAGCTTATTATTTGAATATTCATATGGAAATTCTATTAATAATATAGAACACATCATAATATTACATGTCACATACAATATTTAATCCATGTATTCAAAAGAATTTCATTATTTAATCTATTAATAATTTCGGCTTATACAAGGAAATTATTTAAGCATAATTCAAATTATATGGTCCATGAATCATATTAGGTAAAAATATTAATTTGTAAAAGAGGAACTTACTTGAAATTTTCGGCTCTTAGTATAATATAATTTATACTTGCATAAAATGGCATATTAATTATTTAAGGAGATTTTATGAAATAAAATCTCATTTTAATCGAAATACCATAACATAAAAATTAGGCCATACATTGGCCAAAACATAGCCCCATTAAGAAATAAAAACTATTACATCGGAAAATAAAATAATACATAAGCAATTACGTAGGAGAAAATCGGGGTCTCACAATCTTGATTCACACGATGCTTTCTTTTTTTCTTTTCCCTCCTCGTAAAAAGTGATTTACAGAATTATTCAGTGTGGGAAAACTTTTAATTGAGTTTAACTCCAATATATTGATATTTATGAAAGTTGGTAAAAAAATTTGAAAACCAATTCGGATATAGGTGGGTTTGGAAAAGTAAGTTCGATGAAAAATTTATAGAAAAGGTGACATATGAAATGAGTTGGAAATGATCTCGAAAGACCCTCGGAAAAATTTTGAAGTGATCAAAAGTTTGACATGGTGACCACGATTTAGATGTGTTCAACTGTTGGCCGGTGGTAATAAAGGATTAAACTGAGAGAGAGTAGAGAAAGGTTCTTCAAAATTGTCGTCGTCACCATTAATTGTCTGATTCAACCGGGGAAAGATAAGATCTTAATTTGGACTTTGATGCAATATGAGGTAGGCGTTGCCATTGATTGACCGATGTTCATATACACCTAGAAAGCATAGCATCATATCTTTTTTTTTTTTCTACGCTGCATATATAGCATCATATCACCATCAACCACACCACACATTTCGACACTATATTTCACCAGTTGCAAGTATTGATGAAACCGTGGAGGTCATACATCACATAGTTCTAAAAAGTCTCTTAATTTTCTTATACAATTTAGGCATTACAAAAATTTCAAAAAATTTGGTAGTGGTTTGAAAATTTAGGAAGTTTTGATTTTTATGGAACTTTGTGAAAATAGTAAAATTTTTAAGGTATATTTGATTGTAGGGGAAATTATATTTTTCAGCTTCAAACTACCACGCATTTTTCACTTTGCACCCCAAAGTACCCTTTGGTTAGATTTCACCCTCCAACTACCGTGACCCAACATTTTGCCCCCTCCGCCCATACTTTCTGTCAATTTAGACGGAAAGTCAACTACGCGTGTCTCACGTGACTATTTGCCACTTGCTTTCCCCTATTTGCCCTTCGCGTTGTTTGCCTCCTCCAGTAAACAGTTCGAGGTATTCCATTTCGACGAAAGCCAGCCCTGCAATTTCCGCTAAAATGACATCGAAACAGAGATAGAAAAATGAGTAATGCTTTCTAGAGAATCAGGAAAAAAGGCCATTGCACATGGTTGTGCGTGCAGCAAAGGGCAATGAGATGCCTTTGTTGAAATGAAAGTCTAAAACTGAATCTTAGCTCTTTGCATTAGGTACTGTAACATTACCATTTTAGATTTCTTTATTCTTTCAGTACCGAAGATGATGATGGGTGTCTTACCAGGGCATTGAGGAGAGTATTGCAAAGTAAGCAAATTCGGAGGAAGGCGAAGCCGCTTCATCTTCTTGAATATTTGGGCCGTAAGGTGGGGTTGGTTCAATTGGACATAGGCACCAATAGAAGTGTCTAGAAGAGCTCTGGTGGGCCTGGGGACCTTACGACTCGGGTGGAGAATGAGGCGATGGAGCTCGTGTTGACGATCGGTGGCGATAAAAGAGACGAGAAGGGACTTGGCTTCAGAAAACTTGTTGTGGGCGAAGAGGGAAGGGAGGAGAGAGAGAAGGCAATGAGGGGAAGCGGTGAGGGAGGGAGAGTAGGATTGGAGGAACTTGAAGAATGCGAGGAAGGTGTTGGGACGGGTCGCTAAGGTCTTACACTTTAGGAGGGAGAGGAGGATAGGTTGGGTCAGGTGGGAAAGGTAGGGGGTGACGGAAGGGAGTGGGGAATTCGAGGAGGTCAGGATTTTGGTTATCGTTTAGAGGAGTTGGGATTCGGTTGGTAGTGGTTTTGGAGTTGAGGGGGGTGTTCATGGTGCCTTTTGACGGGTGTTGTGGCTTTTGCATTTGGGTGTCGTTGAGAGACAGAGAGATTGCGTAGGGTTTCTCAGACAAGGTTGCAGAAGAGAGAAGAAGGAAGCAACAGAAGAGGAGGAGGAAATGGAGCCAGTGTCGTTTTACTTCATTAAAACGATATGTCATGTAGGTGAAATTTGGCACTATTAGCTGTAAACAACGTGAAGGGTAAAAAGAGGAAAGTAAGTGGTAAATAGTCACGTGAGACGCGTGTAATTGACTTTTCGTCTAAATTGACAGAAATTATGGACGAAGGGTGCAAACTGTTGGATCACGGTAGTTTGAGGGTGAAATCTGACAAAAGTGGTACTTTGGGGTGTAAAGTGAAAAGGGCGTGGTAGTTTGAGGGTGAAAAGTATAATTTCCCCTTGATTGTATGTTGGGTTTTATTAAAGTTTTTGAAAATGTGTAGAAAGATGTGATTGGATGGAGTATTTTTTTTTTAATATTTGTGTAACTATAAAATTTATTGGAATTTTTCAGAAATCATTTTCATGTTTAGCATCCAAAAATTTTTAAATATGAAAATTTCTCAAAATTTTTGAAAACATTATTTTTTGTCTGAGTGTCCAAGAAGGGCGTTAGGCCTGATACTTCTAAGCTAGAAGCAATGATTAATTGGTCTTTCCGGAGACAATTAAATTATTGAGGGGCTTTTTTTTTGGATTTGACAGGGTATTATAGTAAGTTTGTTAAGAATTATCATCCTATCTGCTCAATTAACAACTCTCCTTAAAAAGGGTTTAAGTGGACAAATGAGGCTAGAGAAGTCTTTCAACAGTTGAAGAGAGCTGTATCCAAGCCTTTTGTTTTGGCCTTACCAGATTTTGCTCACTTTCACTTTTGAATGTGATGCATCTAGAGTGGGTATAGGAGCAGTGTTAATGCAGCAAAATAGGCCTATTGCCTATTTTAGCCAAGCACTTAAAAGGTAGGGCTTTGGAGTTTTCTACATATTAGAAGGAGCGGTTGGCTTTAGTGTCAGCTATAAAAAAAAAGTGGAGACCTTATGTGTTGGGGTAGGAGTTTATGGTAAAGACAGATCATCAGAGTTTAAGGCTATATTTGGTTTAGTTCTCAAAACAGTTTTTGTTTTTGTATTTTTTTGGAAGTATTGTAGATTCTTTTGGGATTGGTGAAAAATTAATAAAAAGTTGTTGGGATTGATGAAAAGGTATTGAAATTGATGAAAAAATTATTGGGATTGGTGAAAATGTATTGGAATCGATGAAAAAGTGAGTGAGAAGTTTTTGAAATTTTTTTAAGATCTTAAACAAATATAGCCTAAAGTTCCTTCTGAAGCATAAGGTTGATACTCCTGCTCAGCAGAAGTGGATTTTAAAGGTTTTGAGCTGTGATTTCCATATTGAGTACAAGCAAGGCAGAGAAAGTAAAGTTGCAATGCTCTCTCTAGAAGATATGATAATGAATCAAAGGGGACAACATGCATGATGATCACAGGTCTTAATTTAGTGTGGGTGCATGATGATTATTCAAAAAATTATTTTATTAATCTTTCTGTGACTATCTTCCTCGTAAATAATTTTTATGATATTCTGTGATTTCTTGTGCTAATAATTGAGATTAGTATAGTAATATGTGTGTGTGTGTGTGTGTGTGTGTATAGTGTTTAAATTGTAATTTTCTTAAAAATGCCTTATAAATCACGAAATTGTTTACTTTAACTCTTTACTCTTTAATTGTTAAACTCTCTTGTAATATGTTGAGCTTAGGCTTGAATAATTTAGTTGGTGAGATTAGAGGATGATTAGTTGAAGGTGTTAGCCCATTAATTTTTAATTAGTGGTAATTAGGCTTGATTATGGGCATGTGGACTAAAACGGGACCAAAGAGGATATTTTAATGGGCTGGACATGTAGGCCCTGGAGAGGAGACAAAATGGACTTATGTGGGCTTGGACTTGAGCTCAAAAATAAGCCCATTAGTGGAAAAGAGAGTGACCAATCGGCAAGCAAAGAGACCACATCTGCCCATATTTCCTTTACAAAATGGTCAACATAACATTGCTGCCAACATAAAAGAGTATTGATGTGAGCATAAAAGAGTATTGATGCCAGCATAACATATCTGCACATCGTTTGTAATTAAAAAAACAACTTATGCCACAACTTCCTTTACTGGCCATATTCCTTTACAATTCTGCCACAACAGGATACAAGTCTTCACAAGCTTCTAAACAAAAAACAACAATAGCAAATGTTCATCTTCAAAAAGTTTTGCCACAAGTCAAAACTGTCTCCCTCCATAGCACCCTTTACAATCTGTCCATCTTCAACCAGCTATCCCACAACCTAAAACTGCAAGAAACCATAAAACTTGTAATCAAAAGGTGGTCAATCCAGACATCTTCATAAATCAAATTTACAACATCAAATGTCCAAATATCATAGAAACCGACATTTTGCCTACAACCATATGTCTAGCATTAATACATAATTCCAGAAATCAATATTTATTTCCAGAAAATAATAGAAATGTCCATAAATCATATAAACATACATCAAAATGCCATAAATCAATTTTCCAACATCAAATTCTACAACATATGTCCGGAAAATCATATAAACCAACATCGTATTTCCATAATTAATTCATATGTTCATAAATCATAGAAACTAACTTCAACCAAATAAACAACTTTATTCCACATTTACTATATACCAACATTTGACAACATCAGATTGTACTCGTATAAGTTGAAGTTACAGAACTAACATAATGATGACATACCAATGATTGTAGTAGGATTGAGAGCACCTTCATCAAATATTCCATCAGTTGCTAGAGGAGGATTGAGAGATCTTTCGCGGAAGATTTCATCAGGTGCTGGAGGAGGATTGGGACCCCCTACCTTTGCCTCTGCCCCTGCCCCTTCCTCTGCAAGTGATAGTTTCACCCTGGGCATATTGCATCTGTCAACACAGTATATTAGTTAATAAACTAAAATCTATTAATTCATTTAAGAAAATAGTTTAATGAAAATACTTTTAGTATGTAATATGTCAGTCATTTAAGAAAATATTTTAATGGACTAAAATCTGTCATAACATAATTACCTATTTTGATTCATCTATGTTTCCCTCCTTTACATTGGCTATTTTCTTCTTTTTCCTCTACACTTTTTGTTCAGATTTTATGGATGCGGACAAGACCTTGCCAACAACTTCCACTCCTTCCCTTCCTCATCCAGAAGTCCCCTTCATCCAAAGAATCAAGTCAAGTCAATTCGCGCAATAAATAGGACTTTCGAAACGAAATATCCCCAAACACCTCCCGATTCCACATCTTGAGATCTCTTTTCTACGCCTTTAACTTCAAATCAAACACAAAACTAGATGACCCTGAAAAATCATACGATCCCCACCACTCTCTCACTCGATCCACAAAAGCATCAACATTAAGCCACATATTTTCAAATCGAAAATGTTTTTTCCTCCCCTAAATCTACCATTTTCCAAAAGAATAGGAAAATGATACGAAAACAGACGCGATAATCTCTTATGGAAAACTTTTAGGAAACAAAGATTCCCAGTCAGAGTTAAATAGAAACTGGTCAATCCTGGACCAAGATTGATTAGATCTATTATTAGACCACGTATACACACTCCCCTCGACAAAGGAATGTCCAACAAACCATTTTCAAAAATGAATTCTAAAAAGTCTACCGTATTTCCTCCAATCCCGCCTAAACCCGAATGCTTACTATGAAACCGAACAACATTGAAATCACCTCTCATACATCAAGGGTGTTGCCACCAAGAAAAAACACCCACCAACTCTTCCCACAAAACTCGCCTACTACCATCATCATTATAACTATAGACCCCATAAAACATCCACCTAACTTCATCTTCAACATTATGAAAAATCACTGAAATCGAAAAAGTGCCAATACTCATTCCCTGATGTGAAGTAGATGCCTCATGGACACCTAAATCAACACCAAACAACTGAATCCCTCCCTAGAATTTTTTCCTAGACTATACGTTGCTCACAAAATGTATATTCTGCTTACTCATATCCTCCAGTGACTCCCTCACTTGGTTAGACTTTTCCAGGGCCTGCAAACTGTCACCAAACCATACCTACTGCGCCGACGAGCCATCGATCTGCCCAGACATCGCCGGCGACTCCATCTTTGGCAAGAGAGGGGTGCACGACTTCTTAGGCGCAAGATCCAAGTCTCCCGTAGTTTTGTTATCTCCGACACATACCAGCAACTCCCTTACTTGGACCTCCCTGATTAAGGGATAAAAATGAGTTAAATAAGATCCTAGATTGCCTATGACAAATTATTTTGTGCAAGTGTCAAAGTTTATCATAAAATTATGAAAGGGCATGTGACTAATGTAAGTTGCATTTTGGGTCTAAAAAGAGTAGAATTACCCATTATTTATCTTGGGCCAAATGAGAAACTCAATACATCTATTGAGCTAGAGTTTTAGAAATTTAAAACTCTTAAGTTATGGCTCATTTTCTCACATTGATTTAATATTGTTTGCAGGAGGGCATTTTTGTCCTAAAATTTGAACACACCTTAAATTAAAAGAGCTGAAGATTAGAGGGCAAATGGGAAACAAAAAGAAGAAGAAGAGTTTGCAATGGTGAGGTCGACGACAGAGAGAGAAAGGCTGATGGAAAAGATAGAGAAGAGAGGCACGATAGAAAACGGTTTTGAGAGGAGAATCTACAGCAACAAAAGGGGGAATCGGCCATATATCTAAGAGGCTGGATAATTTCCTTTGGGGGAGGTTTTTTTTTCCTGTTCGTTCTTTTCCTTTTGGACGCTTGCATTTTTCGTTTGATTTTGTTTTGACTTTCTGTAACAACTTGGCTCTCATTTTCATTTCTAAATTAGAAGCACTTCATTTCATTTTCTGTGTTGTTGGGTTTCACATTTTATTTTAGTGATCTCTGTTGCGTTAGCTTTCTTTTCGCATTTTTTTGTTGCATTAGATTTCTTTTGTTTTTTGTTGCTTTGTTACGTTGCGTTTCTTTCAATTTCCATTTTTTATTTCTATTGCGTTAGTGTTCTTTTCCTTCTCTTTGAGTTAGTTTTTCCTTTCTTATCTTTTTACATTCTTTATTCTCTTTTATTTCAACTTTCGTTTAAGCTCTGTACGTTGATTTGTTTTGTTTTTTGTTTTTTGTAGTTTTGTTGCATCAGTTTACTTTTCTTTCCTTTTTATTTTTTTTCTTCTTTCAAGTTTCTTTTCACATTTATATTTTACGTTCTTTAGTTAGATGAGATTTATTTTCTTTATTATGTCATTTTTACGAGAATGTGTAGCTAAATCCCTTTTATCTGAGTTGTGGGTAATACTTGGCATTGATTCATAATCAAATTAATGGAAGTTATTACTATTTTAATTGCAATTTCGTTGGTTTTTGGGGATAGATGATTTTGGCAATGATTGATCCTCTTGCTTTGGATTTTATGTCGACGTTTGCCACATATAATCTAAACGTATACAAGGCTTCAATTAGCTATTTTAAGTTTATTAATATCTCATCTTGCAACAAATTTATTTTAATTACTTTGATTGGGATTGAGTGGACTTATTTGCCGGTTGTTGTAGATTTGAATATCTAGGCAACTGAGTTAATCAATTGGGAAAATTGAGTTAATAGAGAATCAATGCTAAGGAAACCACATCTCAGGTGTTTGATAATCTACCTCTTCAAGTCTCTGTAGTAGTTTGATAATCGTGACTTTTGCATTTTGCTTAGACTCTAGTTTAGGTATCCTTTGTATCATTTGCATTTTTGCTTAGACTCTTGCATTTTAATTTCTATAAGTTATTTTCCTTTTCAAAAACAAACAAAAATCAAATCATTTAATGCCAATTTCTTTAAGTTTAAAACACAGATTTCAAAAGGCACAAAAATCTCGTCCTTGTGGAAATGACTTTGGGACTTCCCTTGATTATAATTTGACAAATTTTGCACTTGGAATTGACCTTTTCAGAAGCGATCACCTCCGGCACCGGCGAGCCATCAGGGAACGCCCTGATCTGCCCAGACAACTCCGGCGCCTCCACCATTGGCTAGAGAGGGGATTCATCCCCATATTTTTGGAATCCATAATCTCATCATGTCTTTCATTCACGCAAATATCACTAGAACCCACGTATTTCGCCTTTAAGTCTAGTAACGTTTCCTTAGGTAATTCACCTTCCTTCCATATACCTTTGACCTTAACAGCAAGACGCTCCTTAATTGAATTGCGAACGTCGCCATCCCTTTCCAGCAGGCCAGCCACCACCCCCGTGAATGAGACTTCATTCCGCAACCCCTGTGCAGCAACATAATCGACCTTACGTCGAGACCTTCCAAGGAACGAAACAACCTCTTGAAACAAGCTAATCACTATCTGCCACCCAAAACCAATTTTTCCCTCAAGAATCATCACAACTCCTCTACGACTACCCCCACTATACTCTACAATAGAGACATACCTCCCATTTTTATTTGAACATTGTTGTGTAAGAAAGGCACAGCGAAGATTCATTGAACTTCGCAGCAAAATTGAGATCTTCAGCCGCTGCCATAAATTTTCCAAACATGTTCACCATCCAAACAACCCCATACCTCCTTAAGTGTATGCTACTCATGATCTTGGGACTCCATTCCTATAACTTAATGACTCCCAAAGCACTAATCGACACCTGAAATTCCTTAGCCTCAACACTAAATCTACGAGAAACCTCTATCATAACAAACAAAGATTAACTCACTATCACAGAAAACTTTACAGATTTTTTCACCACCACTCTTCAGAGAAACCTCTCCATATTCTCTTTTGATCCAACATACTATCCTTGAAATTATTCTGTACAGATTATCAAACTGTTATTTTGTGCAAGAAATTTGTATATCTCATAATATGTTAAGTGGTTAATGTGAAGTGATTCATGTGAAAAAATTATTGTGATATTATATGCTCTGTTTAAAATAGATTATGATCTATTTAGCATATATTGTGATGACATATTCTATATTTTAGAAATTACTTTGTTATTTGTTTAAACATATGCCTTTTAAAAGATCTTTTAAGAAGGGAAAGAAGACTATTGATCATAATGCTCAACTATTTGTGGATTCCAATGTAGAAGAATATTTCAATGAACGATTTTCCTCTTTGAATCCGTTGATTGTAAGGGAAAAATATCTCTTGAAGACGAATCTCAAGCCACTGTCCCTAGGTTGTATGGACAGACAATGAGAGTCTCTTTTGATGAATCTCATCACTCCCTTCGATCGACTAGTTAGAGAATTTTATTCTAACATTTATTATACCTCTGAAAATAGTCATTTCTCAGTCTTCATCAGAGAGAAATATCTAAGGATTACTCTAGATATGTTGTCAAATACACTTCTCTTTCCTAGGATATCTTGTCTTCACATATATTGCAGACACTTGTCCTCCATTAGACACTATGACTAGTTTCCTTGCTAAGAGAACTTTGTCATTTGATGGTAAAGGATTTTCTATTATTGAGTTCACTCCTGAAGTCATGTTAGTAAGTAGGATTATTGGTAGAAATGTCTCACCTACTCATTATTTGTGTGTTTTGTATTTTGATAAAGCAAAGTTTTATATGTTTTCCTACATGGTGATTCAATTAATTTAGGATCTGTTATATGTTCTCATATTTTGAAGACCTTCCATTTAAACAAAGTAAAAATTTCTCTTCTTATGGATGTTTGATTTAGAAACTGGTTACTCTTAATGAGTTATTCTCAACTTCAATTCCTAAAGTCAAACCACCTTCACAGATTGGTCTAGCTACTCTTGCACAAATTATAGCACACTAAGGAATCGTAAGACTAAAGCTTCTACTTCTACGACTTCATCTGCTCCACCAAGAGCTAATACTTCTTTTATGACTAATAATACTTATTTGGTGAAAAACATGAAGATTGTGCTTGAACGTACATCTGCAATTATGACAGATATGTTGCTCATGAAAGTTGACTCTCAGCTAACCAGAAATGACATCCTCAAGATGCCATCTAATAATCAAAGGATGATTAAGTATATTTCAAGGCTGCAAGTTGAAATGATATCTTTTCTTCTGCTCAAACATTGCTACAAGTTGAATCCACTAAGAATAGAGTGAATATCAAACGGATGAGAAATTATTTCAGTCAAGAAGAAGTTGAAGATGCAGCTAAGGCTTCCAAGACTTCAACCACTACTTCAACATTTCAGTCCACCCCAAAATCTAAAGATAAGCATCTTACCTCTGATGAGGAAGCTCATGGTGACTTAAGTGATATTGAGGATTGACTCATTTGACTCTTCCATAACAAAAAAAGGGAGAAATTGAAGTAAGAGGGAGCGAGAGTTTTTGTTATTGTGTTTTTATTGTAGTAATGGGGAGCTTTACTAAAAGTTTGATTGTTATTTTCTTATATGATCTGATGATGGAGTTATGAATGACTTGCTGAAGTGAAGATGAGTGAAGAATTTGAAGTTTGAAATGCAGATTTCTTTCGTGTTGTTATTAATTCATCTTTTATTGTTTCTCTTCTTGGTGATATTTTGTGAATAATGGTTTATGTTTCTATTTGTTGAACTATGTTGTTCTGTTTTGATGATACTCTTAGGTTGATATTAGGTATATTGATTTGGAGATATGTTATAGATATACTAATGTATCCTTAGATTTTTGTTATTGAGATTAGCTATATGAACATGTTTAAAACTCTGATATATGTTAGATATGCTAATGCTCTCTTTGTTAGTTTAATCTGATTTTTATAATAATTTGGTTATAGTCAATATAGATCTTATTAAAAGCTTGAAGTTTATAAGTAGTTTGAAATTTTTACTACTTGATGATGTTTTAGTTATGATGAAATTAGAATTGTTGTTATTGGAATTACATTGAACTTCCCTATTCTAATAATTAATCTACATAATCTGTTGAAAGTATTATTAATGCAATAATTGTGATCTTATATGAACTGAACTGAACTGTTACATATCACTGTAATGATCACTATTTTGTTTAAGTGTGATTTCAGATAAAAGAATCACAAGACAAATTGTTTAGTATCATTGTTAGTTTTTTAGGCTTCATAATATTGTAAACTAAGTTTTGTTTTGGTGATAACAGAATTTAGGTTAAATCTGTTTTGTTAGTTGTAACTTTGACTAAACAGTTTCAATAACCTTTTTGACTTGTCTACCCTTACCCTAGCTCTATAAATAGCCACCTACAAAGTCTCACAAAAACAACTAGCCTGCCATACATGATCAAATCCTCTTAAATATTCTTTTGTTCTTTGATTTTCTCTACACAAAGACTTATACTTTTTGAAGATATCAATTGAGAGAATTGTTGCTTCCCATTGGTTGGAAGGTTGATGGAGTAGAAATATGCTAGAGTTAGATACAACCATTTCTGCTTGCATATTGAAGATACAATCACTGAATCACACAAGATCTTGAGAGATTTCAAGAGGAGTTGCTGGAGTTCCAAAAGATTGAGGCACCAGTGAGTTCATTGGTATCCACATGGGTAGGATCAGAGTTATGGTCAATAATTGAGTGCAGGGCACCGGCTTGAAAAGTTTTCTCGAGTGACTTTTCATTTTGAAAAATCTGGATAGACAACAGAGTTGTTTAGGATCACCAATTGTAAAGTTATTGTTCATAGTGGATCAGTGATGTGGCCTACACCTAGAGTGTTTTTATTTCATGGAGAAGGACCCTTCAAGAAATTTTCACTTTGTGAACAAAAATATGTGTTGGTTTTCTTATTTGATTTCTTGTTTTTTTTTGTCTTAGTGCTTTGATAAGTTTTTTTAACTGTCTTGATTGATTAATTAAGAGTGTTGAATCTTAATTAGACAATCTTGACTTAAAAAGAATCTACTGTTATTTCAAAACTGTGTTAAAGTTAGATTACAGTTAGTCTCGAGTCAAACAATTGGGAATTTGCAAATTGACATCTTGATGATTTAATTTGATTGGTGTGTGATTTGGTATTTTTGGAAAACAGAAAGTTATATTAATTAAAATATCTATTCACCCTCCTTTAGGTATAGTTTGGATCTAAACTTGGGTTTTCATTTGTCACACTAAAGTGCCTTAACAACAAACCAATTCTTATCATCAAAAGTATACCACAGATCGCCTACTCAACAATACCCTAATCTTCTAACACAACTTTCAAACTTCATTACAGATATGTAATCAACATTCATTAGATCCACATCCTCTGCCTTGCCTCCCACATATATTTTGACCTTGTCCGCATAGAAACTGTCCACCATGATATAATTATATAGAAAAAAATGCATTTTTAGTACTTAACAATCATGCAGGGTAGGTCAAAATTAACGTACAATATTTCACATATGTTACACAATTTAAAATGTTCATTATGTCTAAAGAGGCAGGAGATGAGACCGTAATCATGTGCATTGAAAGTCAAATGACAGATACTAGTAGTATTGGGACCACAACAATCAACAACATTCATTTGAATAAAAAACATCACAACATTAACATAAAAGCTTGACCCACAGGTTTTATTCGACTATGTTTGACTTAAACCACAACATCCCCTTGAATAAAAACCATCATTGATATCCCAAACCATTGCCCACAGTTTGTAAATGACCTCGTCTGACCAAGAATACAACACAAATCAAATTATTGTGACATGAACACAACCAAACAAAAATGTTTACATCACACATAGTTTAAAAATAAGTGACCCACATTTTAAGGCCTTTGATTGATCTTTTTGAAATTAGACAAACATGCGAGTCTCACATGATGGGTTATGAAAGTTTTGTCTTTTATACATTGTCATACAATAGCTTAGTGGAACCCATAACAACATTTTCTCACACAATAGCTTCGAAATACTCAACTACTTTAGTGGAAACCATAACAATATTGCCTGACATAATGGGTGGGTTCGAAAAGTTTTGCCTTTTATACACACAATAATACTTTAGTGGAACCCATAAAAGAAATGTCAACCCCTACAGCCCGCCATTGTTGCGTCTGAATCTCAAGTGTATTAAAATCTTTTTTCTCAAATGATGAGTACTCTGCTTGTGTGATTGGGGGGTTATGTGAGTTGAAGATCGGCTGGGTTCTGTGCAGTGAAGATAGATTTGAGTGCGTATGGGTTCATATTAGCTCAAGACCGGCAAGAGATCGTGCTCTCAAGTTTGAAGCTCGGGTTCGTGTTATGATGAAAGGAAGGACTCAATGGGGTTCGAGTTTTGTTAAGGGGATGGTTCAGTGTGGAGAAAGGCTAATGGGTGAGGTGAGGCTACTGAACTCACCGTTTCATTTAGGGGTAGAAAATCTGTGTCGTTTAGGGGAGAAAGACAAATGGCTGGAGGCTGAGGTGGAAAATTGAGTCTGACGTGGAGAATCTTGCTGACGTGTAAGATGATTCTGTTAATGGGACTGACAGCATAGTAACGGAATGACTAATTTTCTTAGTGATAGAAACTTGAGGGACTAAAATTTGAACCATTAAAGTGCAGCACTTAAAATGAAATGGGTGCAAAACCCAATGACTAAAAATTAATCCAAAATAAAAATAAACGTCCATTACAGAAACTCACCCAAAATGCTGATGTCTTAATATCTTAGTAGTAGTGTCTTAATTGTCCTCTTGCATGAGCGTCCACTCGGTTTAGTTTTCTCGCTTGTCCCTTTAGTTGAGGACACCAACCACTAAAAATAAGCAATCTATTTTTAATGGACGTTTAGGAACCAACCTTCCAGTCAACATAAGAAGTCATCAATCTAGGAACCAACCGGGTGCAAAAATGCATTATATAGATTGCAAATAGATGAGCAGGATATATCAGATCTCCCATGTTTACAAAGAAAAACTGTACAAGTTCCGCTACTTTGCAAACAACTCGCTTTATCGCCTCCTGCCCATGTAATGATATCCTTCACCTACAATCACAACCCACGTTAAATTCTTTTTACAAGTGACTTTATTTTCTGTTGAAACCAATAACTCTTTTATTATTCTCTATAGACAGATGCCATTCCCTAATGACAATTCAATCTTATCTGAAATTCTTCAAGTGCTCTATAGATCGGTTAAAGTAACATTTTATTGGACCTCATGTGGGTGATATCTTCCATCTTCTCATACCTTCTATCTTTAAACAACTTGAGATCTTGACATCAAATGATCATAACTAGTCTTAGCATCTTGGATAGCCTCTTCAAGTTCAACATACTTCTTCACAGAAGACTCTGCAAAGTCACTCAACTGACCAATAAATCCCACCAAACTTGATCGAAAACGTTCAAAACATGAAATCCATTCATCCGGAGCTTCATCTCTCAATATATTTGCTGAATCACTTTTATTATCAGACTTCCAGGATGGTATATATGGATGGTTCATGTCCTTCCCCTGGTTCTTTTCTTGAGATGGTACAAAGCGACCAGTTTCATCCGCTAAACTCTTCATTGAACCAACAACTTGCTTCAAAGGCAAGGACAAGGATTCTAGCTTTTCCAACCAGACACCACAGGTCACATATATTGGAGGGCCGTGGTTTCTCAAGGATCTGGGTTCTTTTTTCCGTTTTCTTTTGGAAGATTTTTCAACAGGGGCACATTTGAAAAGCCATCCATCTATAGCCTGCAGATAGGACTTCTGAGCTCCAATCCACTTTATAAGACTTGATGACAGAGAACACAGTTCATTCTCAAGATGGATAGCGATCTGTCGATGTGGTTCTGATTGTATGGAGATCTTGGTGTTGCCGTTGTTGTGTGCAACTGAGATGATGTGAAACTGAAGCTTGTGGCAGTCAAACATCACTTTCCACATCCTACTTAACCTGAAACCAGGGCAAATGAGCCCAAAAGCAAAGCACTTGTAATAATCGAACTCCAGGAGGCAGATAAAAATAAATGGAAGAAATATATAAGCATCAATGTGAAGGCACTTTAACTGTTTCTCCCAAAACTGAGAAAAGTCAAAAGTGCTTAATTATCATTGTTTTGGTGAATTTTAGGATGGGTAGGAGTTGGTAAGGGCCATTCACCTTAACCATGCTTAGATGTGTTGTCATCTTTACGAGGTTGATAGCAAAAGTACAATTTTCCTTCCAACGCTTATAATGTTTCCATGACATTATTTTTTTTTCCCATGGTACCTAGCCTCTATCCCCTCTAAACTTGGGAACATTAGCTGCAGACAATACTACAGTAGCAGCAAACAAGTAATATAAATTACTAATGAAACCATGGAGCAATATATGTGTGTGGTGGTTATAGTTTTAGAAATATTCTACCTTTGAAGACTTCCTACTGGAAAAGTATTCTAAAAAATACATGGTTGGACCACAAAATCTCAGCACAATCCCGATCTCCCCTATATCAAATGATAATAAGAGCTATTTCAAATAAAAAATATTCAAAAGTTCAGTGGTCCTCATAAAAGTGACAAAATAATAATAATAATAATAATAATAAAAGAGTTGAAGGATTGGATATATGAAATTCGGGCTACATCCATAGACAAGAACTTATAATCTGATAGTAGGACTGTCTATCAATTCAATTAGAAGTTATCAAGTATTGGTCACATCAACAAAAAGTCAGTAGCTTGGACCTCACCCAATGACATATATATTCTCCTATTCACACAAGACTGTTCTCTAGTTGCCTACTTACTCCTATGCATTCGGTAAAGATGGGATTCAACAAACTAATAGGGTTTTTATGTGGGCCAAAATACCCAAAACTAAAAAGCTTATCGAATCAATCGTAATGCAGCACTAGGCATCAATGAAAGTGCAAAAGTAGGACACACCATGTTTATTGGTTATACACTCTGTATTTGCTAACTGGATCAACCTACAACAGGGACAACAAGGTAAACCATACCAACAGGCTAATAAGCTCCGAGTTTGACTAAATAAACTAACACCAAATGCTTAGATGGAGCTTCCATCCATGCGAAGCTAAAACAAACAGGACCAAGACGTGAACATCTATTTAAAGCTTTGAAAGGCCAACAGGTGTTTGATGTTCGAAAAAAAGACAGAAGGGTACACAACAATGTCAACAAGCGGCTGATGCAAAAATAAGTTATTCTATAAGTCAACTGTTTACCAAAGAAAGGAACGGCAAGGTTGTTTTCCCCTTAAGCTTTTTGGACCAAAAAAGTGACATACCTAACTCCCAAGGTCCACCAGAAAGTTACCTAGTACACTCTCTAAGAGAACCCTCAGATGGTTTTCCATTATCCATTTCAAGGGGAAGAAAAGAGGTTATATTCTACATGTTTGACACATTTGCTAGACCTTTTTTTGAAGTCTTTGAGCAAGATGAAATTTATAAAGAATATTAAAGGTTATCCCAGTAGCAAACCACATTCCAGAAAATGTCAATCCCACACTTTGTACACTTTCGTTACAATACACTAACTGGTAGGGATAAAGATATTAACATTTTTTAACTCCATTATTATACTTTTCAAAGATAACGTTAAGGTGATACAAAGATCTCATACCTACCTCATAAATGTTTTCAGCAGAACTGAGAATTATGAATATGATTTTACTAGTGGTCAACTTCTATGTCCATTTTGCATAGCATTATTATCCACACTCTTGGTCACACATGAAGCACTTGATAGGTTTCATAAGCTAAACACTATAATTTGTATCTTTAATATATTGGACGACACTGGCATATGGGTGTGTGACTCGCTGAAGTATTTGTGCTACATGTCCAATTGCCTAAAAAGACAACTTGATCGGACACTCCCAATCATCTTATTTCTACAAATCGCATTTGTGTTGCTTGATACAAGGATGTCCTTTGAAGTGTCAATGTAAATGAGAATCAGAGAAGAAGACATTGGAGATACAGTTTCGACAACATATACACCTTAACCTTTATTTCATTTAAAAAATCAAAAGCCTTTCATCTGCCTTTCTTAAAGTTAAATGAAAAAGAGTGTTTGGGAGACGAGAAACTTTTAACTTCAAACACAACACAATAGAACTTTTACAAGGTGTAGGTTTTAATCTGGACAGACAATATGGGACCAAAAGGGAGTTCATATTTCCTTTTCTTAAATTTGAGAGAAGGTACGTTTCAAATTTGAAAACCTATGGGCTTAACTTTAATGGTGATATTAGGAAGTGAAATGGGTTAGTGCTTTCCTCTTTGAAAACTTTCCTCTATTCTGAAAAAACCTGTGCCGGGGAAAAAAAAAACTATTGTGAGACAGGGAGGATTAACTAATAATATTTAGGCCAGATTAAAGATTCATTGCATTTGAATTAATGCATCAAGGCACTATCATTTCATTGTGACTACATTAATCCTTATTCGACTAAATGTTCTACATAATGGTAGAGAATTGAGCCAATGCTAGACAATTCTCGCCAACTAAGATCTGAGATCATTTCTCATTTCAACTTTCGTACATTGTCTCGAATATAGAATGTATTTTACCTTTATGTACAGACAAATAACGAAAGGTAACCACTAACAAGTTGTAAACAGCAGTTACAAAAAAAGATGCTTATCAAAGAAGTAACCAAGGGCATGGCTTAAAGAAGCCCAAAAGGAAGATCAATGCGGCCAATCCATTTACTTCACATAAAAATCTGAATTTTTTTTTTCAAATTTCTGTGCGAGAAACACTATGACCAAGTTCTCCATAGGAGCGTTAAAAATTCTTTTATTGGCGGTTATGTGGATCAAGTATTAATGACAGAACAAGCACATACCCTTCAATCAACTCCTCAAGTTGTGGCTGAAGCTCTTTGTCCCTCAGATCCTCAACTCTCTTTGATATTGAGTCAATTCTATGAATTGCAACTCTGATTCTTGAATGTAGATCCTTGACAACTGCACGAATTTTATCTACCTTATGGGAACCTTCCCCACTTGATTCCAGATGTCTTAAAAGTTTGCACTTCAAGTCATACTCCCTTCTGACCATTCCACTGGCCTGAAATGAAAATAAGTTTCTGTATGTTGTTAGAAAAATGATTTATTAGGTAATACCGATATAAAGTACAACAATTGAAGGATATAGCAACTCGTCATATAGCACCTATCACTCTGCAGTCACAAATTACAGATTTCACAAGATACTATAGACAACTATTTCTGTAGGACTTTCAGATCGGACAAGCTGATGCATACCATAGAACAGTTCCACAGATTATACATCTCTCTGATTTCTGAGGTATAAGTATCATACCTCAGGAAACCAATCAAAGGCTCTTTATTACTTCGAAGTTTTTCATATAATTTGCACATACCATTTAGAAAATCTTTTCTTCTTCGTTATTCGAAATGAATACCAAAATATCAAACTAAAAGATGAAAAATAGGAAGAGAATGGTAGATGGGGAAGAGAGAGACTAGTGCCGTAGCTTCAGCCACCATCTGCAGTGGTGTAAATCCAGGACACTGTTGACAAGTTGGCACATATTATGCTGGTCCCAAACAAGGACTACGAGGCTGTTGACAGATTGTGTGAAAAGAAAGTTTGGCTCTTACTATGTTTATGTTTCTTCCATAAATGTCTTGATTAGCTTAATTGTAGATTTCCTTAACTTAGAAATCTCTTGTACTTATAATGGAGACTATCAATGAGAAATCTTGCGTCTTGGGGACTAATTCTTCCCGAGCAACCCATTTTCTCTAAGCATATTCCTAAAATCATCATGGTATCAAAGCTTTCTCTGGGATATTAGATTTTGGGTTTTAATTTTGTTTTGGGCTCACAGGGGAAAAATAATTGTTTTGAGGGTTCTTGTTTCTGTGTGGGTGCACACTCTTTCATTAATCTGGGTCATAAGCGATAAGGTTGGAGCTTTCGGCGTTTTCTGGTTAGTGTGGTTGTCAGCTGAGATGTAGCAGTAGGATTTTCTAAGTTCTAAGGTGGTCGATTAAGTGTGGTCCTATTCTTCATTATAGACATTTTTTTGGCTTTGTTGACGACATGCAACCGAAGATCAGTGGTAGGGTTCCAGCAGCAGCAACTGGCAATGTTCGCCAGAGATGTTGCTGGTGAAAGATTTGGCTAAACAACGTGTCGTTTAGTCAATCTGGGTGTTAACTCTACAACTCTCTAAACTGCAGGTCATTTAGGAAAAAAAAAGGACAATCTCAGAGGCTCTTGATCAATCATCTTAACCAGACTCAGGCAACTCTACTATGACCCATTCAACATCCACATTCAATGGCAGTGGCATCATTATTTCATTTCTTATTAGTGTTACTCACCTGCATCTCGTTCATATCTATCCAAACTGTCTTTTGTGCCTGTACCTTAAAGTCCTTCATGATCTAAAATGGGAAGTGGCGATGCATGAAAAGTGTTCTAAATAAGAATAATACATGGGATTTAGTTAAATTGCCTAATGAAAAGAATGAAGTTGGATGCAAGTGGGTCTTTTTACAAGCAAGGATAAGGTCAACGAGTCTGTGGAAAGGAATAAAGCCAGATTGGTTGCAAAATATGTTACTGAGACCTATGTCATCAACCACAGAAATCACAAATTGTAATACCAATATCTTAAGACCATCCATCAAATTTTTGGATTCTTACTACCAGTAATTTCAGTGAGTTAAGAGGAAATTTCCTCATAGATTATATTCACCCAAAGTTTTCTGGAATGGGAAATTGGGTTTTTAGTTTTATGCAACTTTTGGTCCAATTAAAAGTTAGTATATAGGAAACTGGAGCGATAAAGTCTTAGTCATATGGACAAAATGCAGACAGGATAAGTAAAACTTGTCAGTTGTGAATAGAAATCATACACTCCCCCTCTCTGTCTCACTCATAAATATATCGAACTACACGAAGGAATCTTTAAGAGTACGTGCAAAAGCATTAGTAAACTACTATATGTAGGACAAGTAAACTAGAAATCTATAAGCCATTTTCCACAAATGCAAAGCTAAAAAGAAGTCCAGAAAAGAAACGAGGAAAATATATCAAAAAGGGATGAGCTCCCTACTTGTCTCACTGATAATATACTCTTTAATCCTTTGGGCACAATTCCTTTAAAAAACACCCAAGTAATACAGTGTTCCTTTCCTATAGATAATGTCAAGCACTAAAGTAAATTGAAACGTATGTTCTCTTTCATAAATCTACGATACAAATGATTGCTTGGTTTTGCGCTTGCATGCTTCAGCAATGGACAGAGAACTGTCATCCCCAAAAGAACGGAGTTGTAAGAATATGTCACTGAACTCTAAAGTTGTACGATCAAGTTTATTTGCAGAAAACTATCTTTTAACATATGAATGACGTCCAAATTTGCATTTGCATTACAAGGCAGGTTTCTAGCTAGATATTAATAAAATACCGTATGGAATCCATCCTAGTCCTTCCAAAATCATAGTTACTATTGCCCCTATATCCCCCATGCCTAGCTCAGCTAGTTGCCATATATATCTTTATGCAATTAACTTCCCTGGTAGAAACCAGGAACATAATTATGAACAAGATGTGATTCTTCATATCGAAAGCCTCATCACTACCACCTTGTAATTAAAAAATAACCAACATCATTACCATCCCACCAACATCAAATATTCTCTGAATACAACACCTGCACCCACGATGGGGGGTCCTTAAGACATCAAACCGACAAGAAATGACAACGACATCTACAATTATTGGTTTATTATTGCATCGACAACTATGATTAGAAGATAGTGAAACATATCTCCTCTTTTAAGTCAAACACAGTGTTGGAGATAAGGACATGACAACTCCCACAAGAGACAGCTATATGAGTTGAAATAAGTAGTTCCGTTTCTGACCACACACACAACCATGCATGTTTACATTTGAATTTTAATTGTGTGCCTGAGAACAATAGATTAGCTGATTTCTTCACAAAAACATTTAGCAACTTCCTGAACAATCCTATCCGAACAAGTGTCAGAGAAAGCTGGACAGAGGTGTGGTGCCCTCGAGTGTTTGGCACACCAAGTTCCAATTTCAACAATTAATAGTTTGGAATCTAGACCTAGGTGGCCAAATGTCAAAAATTTCTAAACTTTGAGGGACCAAATAACTTCCAACAATAATTCAAAATTCAAACAAGATAATCACACCTGCTCATATGAAAAATAGGCAATATTAGCAAATACTTTAAAAAAATAACAATAATCTAACTAATTGGTCATTATTATCGTACCACTTAAAAGACCATGTGATATAACAGTACCTTAACTTCATCATAAAGCTTCCTCTCCCAGGCATATAGTCTATCCAAGGTAGAGGCATGACTACCAGAGATCATGCAGTAATTATCAAAGAGATTACCGGTGAGGTCCTCTATATTTTCTTTTGAGTTTGCTCCCAATGGATTCCTGGATGAAGTGGATCGAGATGATAACGTCCTATGCCAAGTCAAATACTTCATGGAATTTTGAGCAGGCTCTGAACAAACATGACAAGAATTAGCTGAATAATCAACAGAAAAGACATAGAATTGCTTCTTCTTTTTTTCCTTCTCTCTGGGCGCCTTAATTAAGGAGAGAAATAACATCATACATCTCTGAAGTGGGTTATAGAAAATGTGAACTACGCATTGCATAGACATCCAAACTAAATTCTAGCATATAATATTATCATCATAACCTTTTATGGCAGTTTGGAGGAACTGTTGTCCACATGGCTGTGTGAAGGTCAATATTAGAGGACCAGTCAAGGAATCATGGAAGAAGATTTAGATGCTCCTTTAAAACTTTAGGTTTTGAGGATTTGGCGAGGCAAACAGGGAAAAAATAAGGTCAAAACGGTACATTGACATGGTAATTTCAACATTATGCATAACTTATCTAGTGGACAAAATCTTCCCTCTTGGTACTGTTAGCCACATAGGGTGGCATATTTTGGAGAATTTCTTCTGGAAAAAAATAACTCAATAAAACATCCAACTATCCATTAGCCTCATGCACAATTCAATTGGAAGCCCAAATGAATTAGGACCTGCTTGAATGAGATCTGCCAAGTTTTCTCACTTCTCTCTTTTCTTTGTAACAAAAAGTACATTCTTAGGACTGAATCATTTCAGAATATCTGGTCAACATATGCCATCGGTGGGCCTTCTAATAAACCCTAATAATGTGTTCATTTAGGGGGTGTTTGTTTGTGGAAATTTTGGGGTTTTAGAAATTTTGGGTATTGGGGTTTGTGAAAAGTATAAATATTTTATGGAAAAGTGAGGAGAGAGAAGATTTAATTGAATAGTATAATGTTATTTTATAATTTAATGAGGAGAGAGAGATTATTTTATGATTGTTTGGAAATTTTGAGGGGTGGAAATTTCCGGAGACAAACGCCCCCTTAGTCAGACTCGTCTAAAATGAAAATTCAACAAGATTTCAAAAAGAATTGAGCCTATATATAATCACCAATACTTTTCATCAAACCACATGACGATTGAAGTTAGAAATGTGATTGTAATACTTTGGTATATCCATAGATTAAGATTTTAATCTAATATATGTAGGTGTACATCTGTAGACCTGTTTGTCTAGAATAGGTGACAAGCAAATATAGAGATTAACACAATCAACATGTTTGGACGATTATTGAGGTAGTTTTATCTTTCAGACTATAATCTTCATCTTTGATGTAGCACTCGTTGTTCATGTAATTAAATCAATTCTCAAATATCTAAATGCACCGACAGTACCAATTATCTGCACATCGTTACGAAGTATATTCATGAACTAATTCCAAAAAAAAATATCTCCTCGAAAATTGGGGTTAAATATAAGAATGACTCGCTGGGATTTTTTTTGTTTGACACTTCTTGAGAATTTTGATTAAAAGATCTTTGAGTTTTTCCAATATCACAAATAAGGTCCTTCCATCAATTGGCTTCATTTTCCTCCATATTTTGGTCTCTAATTGTTCCATTAATCAATTGTCTTCATTTCCTCAATATTATGGTCTCTAATTGTGAACAGATTTTCATCACGAATCAAAAGTGTCATATCAAATGCTTAAGTACCTGACATGCATACCACACATCTCAGTGGAATTCCTAGATTTGCTCCACACGTAAACATGTACCAGTTCAGACTTGCTCCCAAAACCCATAAATGAGCATGCATGTGCATGAGTGAAGCTAATCTGGCAAATTCCATCGAGCAATATGATAAATTGTCAACTACTCAAGTCATTCGACTATTGACATTGAGAGAATATCCATTACAAAAACTAATTTTGAGCTGACAGAAGGAGCGATTTGTCAAATTAGAGCTTTTCGTCAAAATTGGGAACCATGGAGTTTTCTGCCTGACAATGAAAACTCCAGAAGAGGCTCAATAATTAACCCCGAAAAAGAAACAAGGCTTGTAATGATTCATTTGATAATACTTTTCGTACAGTTCTTGGCTTTTCATCTACTAGTTATTTCACAACATAAAAAACTTTCTTTCACTCGTCATCCTTCAACTTAATTTGATGTTTGGTGAGGTGAGCAGCCCTTGAGTCTCACTTTCCCTAAGGTTTTCTCCGTATCCCGTTGTAAGGAGTCTATGGTGGCAGATTGTCTGGTAGAGGATGGTGGCGATGTGACTTGGAATGTTCCGTTCTCTAGAGCTGCTAATGACTGGGAGTTGGAGGATTTTGATGCTTTCTTTGCCTTAGTGTACGGGGTTACCATCAGTCGCGGGGAGGAGGATGTGCTCGAGTGGATGGGCTCTAAGGATGGAAAGTTTTCTGTTAAATCGATGTATGGTGCGCTCAGAGGAGGGGCTGCTCCCTCTTTCCCGTGGAAGGATGTTTGGCGACCTGTGTGCCCTATGAGGGTTTCTTTCTTTGTGTGGGAGGCATCTCTTGGTAGGAGCTTAACTACTGATAACCTTCGTCGAAGAGGTTTCATTATAGCTGATTGGTGTTCCTTATGCCGATGTAATGGGGAATCAGTTAATCATGTTTTGTTGCATTGTCCCTATGCTTGGGGGCTCTGGTCCCATGTGGTTAATATCATGAATGTTCAATGGGTTATGCCAGAGAAGGTGGATGAGATGCTGAGGTGTTGGAAGAGAAGCCTAAGAAACCCAATTGCGCAGGCTATTTGGAGAATGATTCCTCATTGTATCTGGTGGTGTCTTTGGCGGGAGCGTAACAGTAGATGTTTTGAGGATTGTTCCTTGTCCTTGGATAGGTTGCAGGGTGTCTTTCTTTCTTTGTTGTTCTCTTGGGGGAACTCGGTGCTTGGTTGCCCTTTTCTTGATTTTGTTGATTTTGCTTCTTTTCTGGCTTGTTTAGAATAGTGTTTGCGGTATAGTCTTTGTACTGTATTCATCATTCTAATGAGATTGGCTTACTTATCAAAAAAAAAGTAATAAGATCGAGAAGATGCCCAGATTAACTTCATTTATTTCTCTCATTTCAGGGAACTCAAAATGATTTCGCATAATCCTGAGTCATGACAAACTAATTAAAGACAAGTAAAGTAGTATGAGCTTCTGCAGATTGGAAATTATGGAGTGCAAATGGTACAGGCATCAGTCAGATTTACTTACAGATTACCACCATTTATTATAGCATCTTTATTACGGATTCCAGAATGTCAATTACAATTAAAAATGAATCCACGTGGCATAACAGACTTCTTGAAAGTTAATCAGACAATACTTAAAACCATGAAACCCTATGTTACACATCCTAAAATTTCAATGCCAGATGTTCTGTGGTGCCTCTGTGACATAAAAGAGTACAGTAATCTGAGAGCAAAAAGACAAGTAGACATACCTTCTTGAACTTGGGTTGGGTCCTCCCCACAAGAGAAACAGAACGTCAAGAAGGTAGATGTCGTTGACCCGCCTCCTACAATAGAGGATTCACTTGTTAATACTTTTATCAACAAACATCAGGATAAGAATTCTCAAATAACCTCCTATGATCTTCATATAATTAAGAACAAAATAGACAGTTTCTCCTGACCCAACAGAAGATGCCAAAATCTTCCCTAAACTTTAGCCATGAGCCCCACTAAAGCAGTATGTATTGCTGGATTAGAGAGGGCATATGAATGATAAACTGCATTGAAAAGCCAAAGAGTATTACCCCGGAACTTGATGACGTTCATAACTTTCTAAATCTTACTTTTGAATATTTATCAGAGATGAAATAACAGAAAGAAGAAGAAAAAATACCGTAAACACTAAATAAGGTGTTTGAGAGAAGAGAGAGGAGACATCTTACTTTCTTTCCCCAGGAATATAGGATGGAAATGCAACTTATTTGCTTCTAGCATCCTTGGAACTCCTTTACCAGACTCAGAAGCCTTTATATAGAGAATTTCAATCTCTCTTATGCTTGAAATGAAGTCCTTTCCGTCAATCTTTCTGTCAATAATCTCTTCTTCAAATGGTATTTCATCACCCTCAGTAGGAAGTGCAACAAGCTTAGATGTGTCTCTCAAAGGTGACAAATCAGGGGACTTTCCCTTCTTCTCCCCATTCATGAATTGACTCTTCAAAGCTACATTTCTTGCAGAAGGCATACTGGGTGAAGAATTATCCCCAGCTTGATCATGAATCCTATTAAGATTTTCAAAACTTCGGACCAGAGTATTCGTTGAAGGCTCTGTAAATTCATCTTCTGAATCCTGAGATTCTTCCGTCCCATCAAATGAAGCCTCTTCTCCTTCATCTTCCAGCTGAGGAATTCCCTCCTCTTCTCTAAGCCGTCTTAGATCATCAACATTCTCCAACCCTTGGTTCATTCCCTTACCATCTTGAAAAGAAAACTGATGATCAGTTGGATGAAAGAGACCAAAATAATCCCACGGGTCATTTCCAGGTATTGGAGAAGAACCTTCGAAGGATGTTTCAGGCCTTTCAGTTGAATGAGGTGTGTTATTCAGTGGGGTACTTGATGAAGTTAATGTTTCTGTAACAGGTAAAGAAGGTTTTTCTTCAATCTTCTTGGATGAAGCACCCCTGAATGTCATATGACTCACCTGAAACTGGCTAGAGTTTGGAGGAGAAGAATATGGAGAAATGGTTTCAGTAGCATCTACACGTTGGGATGCGCATGGGGAAGAAAATGAGAACTGTGAAAGGGACTTGTCAGTTAAAGCAAGTAGCTCTGGAGTTGCGCTGGTAGAAGTAGTATACAACGAAGATTCTATAGGAGCTTCAGGTTCAATAAATTTCCTAAGAGCAGTTCCCGTATTTTTAAGGGATTGAATATACATAACATGAGCAGCTGCTATCGAACACCTGCCATCAAGTGCTTGCCTGACAAACTTCTTCCTTTCACGACATAGCTGCAGAGCCTTATCTTCGTCTATTTTAGAGCTCGCTGCACCCATTGCTAGATATCACTTGTACTTTGTACTCAGGTAATGGGCTTCTCCCTTAAAATTTTCAGTGCTAAGTGTATTAAGAAACATCAAAAGTCATGTACCAAATAGATTTGAACCCAACATCACCACACCTCAACATTGTTCATGACATACAATACTCATTAAGTAGCATCAAATTAGAGAATAACCCTGTTTCTAACAATTCCACTCAATCCATCCATCGCAAAAGAAGATGGAAGATAGATAATATACAAAACTACAAATCGTCTTGCCTTCCATAGCTTTCAACCAACCAACAGCCCAAGATTCTGACGGGAGGCAAATGAACAGCCAAAACTCCAATTCTTGACACCACATTAAGCATAAATGAATCCGGCTAATTTGTTAAAGGAATCAGTCATAGTTGATTGGCATCATAAACGCATCAAACAACAACAACAAAAAACAGCAGGTACAGTGAACGCTTCAAAACTAAGACCAGACCAGCCAAATAACTTAATTGGGAGCGGTTTCTAGTTCCCAATTTTAAACAAGAAAATCAACCCAAGCCCCTTAAACGCTGCTCCAATAAAAGATAAAGAAAAGAACGATAGAAAATTTCCTGAATTTTGATACCCAAAAAAGGCAAAACGAACTAAAAAAATCGCAAATTTCAAAACCTAATGAAAACCCCAAAGTGAGAAGGGTGGGGAATCTGTGATACTATTCGTAAATATTTCAAACTAGACAACTATACCAACATAACATACCAGACAGGAAATCTCTGAAATACTAGAGAACTCTATATAAAAGCCCAGTTCAGTAAATCAGAATTGCATTTAAAATATCAAAATTCAAAGCCTAACACAAAGGAAAACGGAAAAACACAACGATGGGAAATACAGAGAAAATAAGAACTAGAGCAACTCAATGGAAATCAAAATCCAATACGACCAACAGCATCGATAAGTAGACCATTCAAAAAATAAAAGAAACATACTGATCTTATCATTATAAAGATGTAGAAAAAGAACGGACCAGAGAATTTGATAAAGTTGAATGGAAGTTGTGCCGAGAGAGCTTGGATTTCAGAGAAGACTCATATGACGATATCAATGAATCATTGGGAGGCGTATGAGTTTCAGTCAGATTGCGAGAGAGACAGAGAGGGGAGATAATTCCACAGTAGAGGACCAGAAAAGCGAATCTCATCGATCCATGGGCATGGCTGCATCCATGCAAAATAGGCACATGGAAAGGCAGACATGATCACGTCAGGATGTGTGTGAGGACTACCGGCCCCACTTTGCTAAAGTCCCTTTTTCCAACTGGAAAGTACCGCGTGAATCTACGCGCTGGCCTCTGGTGAAAACTTTAGAAGACAGTGAGACCCGTACATACTGGGCAAAAATCCCCAGGATAAGAAAAGAGTGGATCAAGATGCAAAACCTGTGACTCTTCTTTTAAGCATTCAGTGGAAGGTTGGTAGGAACAGAATTAATGGCTTTTTAGATTCCTTTAGTCCTTTTTTCCGGATCAACTTTCGTTTGCTGGTAAGAGAAAGCATTGGATTAAACAAACACAAGAAAAAAAGATAAAAACAAACATCACAATTCACAAGAAAGAAAGAAAGGAAGATTGGGAGTAGATGGCATCACTTTTATGCGGTTGGAGTAGCTACTTTTAGGCAAAGAGAACAACTTCTTTCTTTGAAGCATTCATTGGGTTGTTAAATTAGTTCAAAGTGACAGTCGATTGCCCAGGTAAAATTGAAAGATTGCCGACGATCGCCCCAAAAGAAGTTTGTTTATTTATTTTTTAAAACAAACTTGAACATTGAAGATGGATGGTCAACATATGCTGTGATTATACATTAAAGACGTAAAAAGTAATTAAAGTAAATGAATAATGAATTTTTCATACTTTAACAAATTAATGGATAGACATGAATTCGAATTCTACCTCTGAGATCTAGTGCTATATCTAACCAAAACTTGACTTTTGGTGTCCGTTTTGAGTGTCTAAATTTTTTTATTATGCTCTCGACTCGATCAATATGTTGTTAAGCCAGACCACGTTATATGGAAAATAATTCTCTTACTATCAAAAAAAAAGAAATATACCGCGGAGTAACACCAAAAATATGAAATTAGTGGACAATATCTTTTTGAGGGATGTCTTCCTAGGAAGGAGAAGTGGGCTCGTCACGAAAAGTTACTACAATTATTATCTTTCGTGACGTTAAAAAGTAATAGAGCTTTGGTGTATAAATAATTATATCGACAAAAGATCAGGTCAAATACGTCTTGCCCAAGTTTAAGTCCAAGCCTTTACTATAAATAAACAAGAATATATTTTTCAGGAAAAAAAAAACTAAGTATATATTGAAGGCTTGTTCTTTTTCTTTGAAATAGGAGGTGGGGAGACAATATTCTAGGCCTCTCTAGAATTTTTCCCTCTTTGACAGCCTGAACTTCCCCTCTCCTCCTTTGCTCTTGTCATCTATGACCAGATCTCTCAATAAACACTCTTTCCAGCCACTTTTAGGGCTTTTTCTTCATTTTTAATGGCTAGATCTATGCTTTTCTAGAGGTTTTTGAAGACCACAACCGATGGGGACGACATCTACATCGATTGGAGAAGATTTCTGCATCGACCAGCCAGCGATGGGACGACGCGTGTGATCTCACGCACTGCCACGCGCGCGGGTGGATCTCACGCGCCCATCCCTTTTTTTTCATTTTTCAGCTGCAGGTGGTCCTCTTCAGTATGCACGCATGTTTACATTTGTGTATTGGAAAAGGCTACCTACTACTGGGGTCCTTACTAAATAAGAAAGTAAGTACCTTTTGAAGTGTAGTAGCGTGAAAGCCGTCATTATAATGGTTTTGAATTAGAGTAAGATCGTGTGGTTATCTCAGATTATCTGTTGTGATTGAAACGCATAATGCCTCTCGGTAGTCAATCCTGGAACTCTATCCTTATTCCCATGCACTTGAAAGAAAGCAAACTTTGTTACATTTAATTTCCTTGGTTGATTAAGTAAATGGTGCATAAAACTCTCAGTTGCTACTAAAATTCAGATTCAATCTATCTCCAGTGTTCTTAAACTCGACAAGTTTATTCCATGGCAAGTGAATTTCGGATTTACTAAAATTGTAGTTGGTTCATTCACTTTATTTGCTAGGGACTAGCAAAAAGTCAGTTGGGGGTGTGCTAAATAAACATTGTTGTCAATTTTAATACTCTTAACATAGTGGGTTAAGTGAATCTTATTTGTTAAATGAAAGGGATTAGTTTGACAAAATGATTAACTATTTTCAGCATGTGAAATGAAAGGGCTTTTGTTGCTTTTGTCATAGATGAAACCCACATGGAAGCCCACTTAAGCCCAAAAAGAAGAGGTTTTCGGAGATGGACCTCACATGGTCGACTCCTACAAGGTGGATTGACCTCTCAATTCAGCCTTGTCTCATCTAACCCATTTAGCTTCAAAGCTGAAGCCATTCTTCAAATATTCTCGTGCGACTTGTTGAGAGGCAGTAAAACATTGTTTTGGTTTCCATCTCCTCATTCAGTTCACCAGAGCTATGAATAGGCTGATGTTCCCTTACGTGGCAAGATCTTGAAGTGCTGAGATTTGGGGACCACAGGCAGCAGCAGAAGAGAGGCAGTTATGCACGATGGAGAAGAGCGAAACCGTGGCAATGAAAGAGAAAGATCAAGGAAAAGGGAAGTATAAAATCAAAGGGAAGTTTCGAAAAAGGGGTAGTTAGCTTTAGTTTTAATTTTTCTACAATTTCTTGTTTGTGTCATACGTGATTCTCCAAAAATTTTAGAGTTTATTTCATTTGGGTATTTTGCAAATTAAAGATGTGGATGATCAGCTAAGTTTTTTCAACTTGGGGTTGTGGTGAAATTTCTATTGCTTTACATGATTTGCTAGACTCTATGTTATACTTATTTCATGTCCTTATTTGGCTGAGACCGAAAGTTGAAGAAGATTGTTTGATAAATCTCTTGCTCTTATTTCTTGCTTTGTTGTTGACACTAGGCATAACAAAACCTTGAATTAACCAAGGATTTTCATCAACGTGATACATGGATTTTGAGTTGAGGTTTAGTGAGGGTATTTTTCTATTAGGATCTGGCATGATTACTTGAGCTTAGACTTGCATATTTCATTTTATTAATGCCTTGATTGGATTAATAAAAGATGAGTAATGACAAGAAATGTAGTAAATGGTGGAAGCAATGGATATTTGGACCCGTACCCCAAGTGTTTGATAATTTGATTCTGTGAACCTGTTATATTTTTGCTTATGTGTTGGAATATATTTTGAGTCTTAACAGCATTTAAATATCTTTAAAATTACTCTTCAAAACATCATCACAAATATGAACCCCTCCAAGTTCAACCCTACATTCAAATTTTAATAACTCTTTCACTGTGATTATAATACTTTCCATTTTGCTTACAGTTTCCGTAAACATAAAAACCCAAAAAGAATTTTACATAGCATTTTACTTCATCTTATTTCTCGTACATCATCATTTTTTGCAATAATCATTCACAAGTACTTTGATAATAATTTGTTCATGTGGAATACGATCTTGGACTTATCCTTGTTATAACTTGACACTTATGCACTTGGAAGCACATTTGAAATCATGTTACGCCAACTGGCTGGCATCTGGACGTCCAGGCACTCCTCGTGGTCCTCTTCGATGACCGGTTGGGCGGCATGTGTGGATCTCATGCCCCTCCCCATGTCCAAATCCCGGTTTGTCGCCTTCAGCTGCTGGTTCTGCCACCATATTCCACCATCGACTTTCCTTCTCATCTGGTTGTTTCAACTTGCTGCCCTTCGTGGGATTTTCGCCCTTTATGGGTCTCTACCAGCTCTTTTGAGCTTGGGTTTGTAAGGCCATTTGACTCCTTTGCTCGTTGGCCCGTCGCCTCTCCGGAGGGTCTGACACGCCCCTTAAAGCCTGTACTTTAGGTTTTCAAACCTTCTTGATGTTAATAAAAACTTGTTGTTTTGATTAAAAAAAAGAAATAGGAGGTGGGGAGGGAAGTTTCACAGAGATTAGGCTAGCTATCTTTGTTGGTAAGTTGATTGTAGAAGGATCAAACCTTGACCAACTGGCCAAAGGAAAAAGAAAACAACAAAACTACGAGAACAACCTTAACTAGCTTTGAGAATGTGACGGGCCACGTTACCATGTTTTGCTTTCTTTCCCTCTTTCTCTCTCCTAAGCAGCATGATGACATAGGATGCTGGCCAAGGCCCTTGCCTTTATATTTTTTTGTTTAGATTAATTATACTCACGTAATTTGGGGGTCTTCACACTCTGTACTTATTCTTTTAATTTTGATACATTTCACCCACGTGGTTTGGGAGTCTTGACACTTTGTACCCCCGTCAATTTATCGTTATTTTTAATGAAAAAATCAACCACGTGCAGAACACGTGTCTCAAAAATAAAAGGACGGGATGCAAAGTGTTAGATCCCCAAACCACGTAGGTGCAAGGTGTAATTAACCATTTTTTAATATCAAGACAAAATAGGCAGGTGAACCACATGCAAAACATGTGACTGAATTTTTCGTTCAAAATAATAGATAAATAGACGGTAGCGTACAAATCGAAATAAATCTCAAAATTAAAAGAGTGGGATGCAGAATGTCAGTACCTCCAAACCACGTGGCTGCAAACTGTAATTGTCATTTTTTATTTTTACTTTCTGCTATATAATTTCTTGCTCCAAATCTACCCAAAATTAAATAATATGCCCCCAATATTTCGTTATTGGAGGGCATAGTGTATCCTTGTATTTGCTATGTTTATTGGATGGCAAGTCATTAGCGTTGGTGCAAGAAGTCGAATAGAAACATCACTTTGTAAGCTTGAGGTAAGGTTCTAGTCGTATTTTCCACTCACTTGTAGGCTGAGACGCCATACTACATTAGGTTTAAGTAGGTTGACATTAAGATATTCTTAACAAGCCCCATTTCCACTCAAAAATTGTAAAGAAAAAAATAAAGTCGCACTTATATCTACCCAAATTCGGCAGTCATATTTTGTGTATTATATGAAGCTTCTCAAGTATAAAATTAACAATGTTTAGGGCGTGTTTGCAAAATGCAAAATGCAAAAAGCAAAATTAAGGACAATTTGAAATTTTTGGCAAAATAACTGTACATGCAAATATGTCATTTAATTTATATTATTGGACTCTCGTAGGCTTGCACCCACGTGAACACAGTAAGGTAAAAAATTGGAGACATGATCTAAATAATTTTTTTATATTTATTTAAAATAAAAAATAATAATTTAATGAGGAAAGTAAATTTAATAATATTATATTATTAAGGTCAGAATATTAAGAATCCGACATGTTGGTTTTCAGACATGGTAACGCGGTGTTAATTAAATATTTAAACGTCGGTGATTTGGACGGAAAGAGTTTCTTTCTTTGTTTAATTATTTTTGCCTTTCCCAATGTGAACTCTTTTATTTGTACGAACCCAAGAATGTCAGAAACAATGGTAACGCGGATGGATTTTGCTCACCTTAAGCAAGATTCGGAGTCGTTGAAGCATGCGGCACGATCAACGGTTACTGTAACCAGAAGCTCTTTTACTTTTGACATGAAAACACGGTGAAGAGGCCAAGCTGTGCATAGGAAATAACAAAGGTGCACCCCTTCAAAGAGGGAGGGTTTTGGTTTCAACAAATATCAGGGGCAATAAAAATTTCGCGATTTAATTTATACGTGTGATGATAGATTACTGCACGTGTTGGAAAATTTGCGGTGACACTAAACTTTTAATGCTACCAAATTAGATTAATTCCGTTTGAATTCGATACACAAAATGGATTCTTCTTCCTTTCTCCAAAAAAAAAAACTCGGTAAAAGATAAAAGGCCCCAACTTAGGAGGGCCTTAACCGACACTAAGGTCACATGCAAGCAAGTCAACACAATGTCCAACTGAACAATGAGAATGGGTTTTTTTTAATCAAAAGTTTATAATTATATAAATACTGTTAGAATATTCTGATTTGATTCATTTGGCATCGATGGCGGAGTAAGAAGCACAATCAATGAGGGGCAAACTCCGAAAAAAATGACAAAAAAAAAAAATTTACTATGTAATGCAAAAAAATATCTTAAGAGTTAAAATATCAAAAATTAAAGACTAAAAACACTAAATATATTGAAATACACGTACCGTACTATTTGCTGATACTATGAGGTGGCAATTGGGTCCTACGCTTTTGCATCTTCTGAAAACGTTGCAAAATAGCTTTGTTCTCGATAGTTTCAAAAATCTCTCTTTCGATGTATACTACTATACTAGCATTAAATCATTCATTTCTTATCTTATTGCGCAAGTCAGTTTTGATAAACTTCATCGCAGAGAATACTCTCTCAACGGTTGCAGTTGTAACTGGTAAGACCAATGCCAATTTAATCAGCTGATAAACCAAAGGATATAGAGTATGCTTCCTCGTCTCAACCATCTTCACAACAAGACCTCCAATATCTTGAAGCCTAGAAAAACATCACGACTTCTCACATCATAAATGTAGTTTCGAAGCTGATCTCTAAGTACAACATGATCAATTGCTGAGAAATCTTCTAGATAAAGCTCAGCAAGACGAAGTAACTTAGAATGATCATACGCTGCAAATGAGTTTCTTGGATCAAGACATGTTATACAAAGAAGTAACTCCGTACTTGCTTCAGTGAAACGATGATCCATCTCTTGGGTGATCAAATCAATAACTTGGCAAAACACTTCCACACGAAAACGATGCAAATAAGTAATTATTTGCCCTCCACGCCGAACCCGACCACGAGTTGGAATAATGTCTTCCATATTGGGTACAATGATAAAATTATTCACGCAAAAAGTTTTGACTTCTTCCAAAAAATCATCTCATTCATTCTCCCTCAAATCCTGCAACCGACAGTTCACAAACTTGGATGTTATTCTTTGCAGTAGCCACAACAACCAATTATAGCTGGTGAGCAAAACAATGAATGTAGTTGGCAGAAGGATGATCCTTCAAAATGAGAGACTTCAACCCATTGAGTTCACCTCGCATGTTTGATGCCCCATTATATTGCTATAAAATCATTAGATTCCAAAACTAGAAAATCTAAGTGACATTTTATGTAATTATTAGGTGAAAGTAATTGTCCGTGCGCGGACGATGTTATGAGACTCCATGATCCAAAGTGTCTTACCAAATACATCAACTTGTTTTTAATACCATTGGACCAGTGATTATTTTTTGGAAAACATTTAGTCTCCCAGATTATTCTTCCATTAGGTGCTTAGGACTCGAAAATTTCAGATGCATTGGTAATTCTTATTTTTTGTTACAGAAGAATATGAATGAAGACAATGTACTATCTTATATACTTTTTAACAGAAAGTTAAAATAAAAGCTAAGAGGACTCTTTACAGAAGCTAATATGGATGAGAGTTTACTTGTTAGTTTACAGTACCATTATCCACAAAACTAGTTAGATTCTGAATCAAAGTCGCATAAGAGACTTTCACCTAATAATTACATAAAAAGTCACTTACATAAGACGTTTCACCCCTAGTTAAGTTAAAAAAAAATAGAAAAATAGGATTAGGCTAAGTTGATTGGGTGTCAAAGGGGGGCGGGCTGAGGCATCTGGGCAAGCCATAGGGGGTGGGCTGAAACGCTAATGGGCCAAAGGGGCAGACCTTGACAAAAAAAAAATAATAACATGTAAAAAGATTTTTTTTGGGAGCAAGGGGGGCGGTGGCCCCCACTGCCCCCTTGGCTCCACCTGTGTTTGACATATTCTCTAATATGCAGATTTGATGCTGATTTTATTACTGATTTTATTCTAATTGTATTTATTGTATTTGTTTTGTGTTTTGACCATATTCACCTATAAATAGGTCTTTCTTTGTACAGTTTATTCACACAGAAATATACATAATATTTCCACACTTCTTCTTTATTCTCTTTTTCTTCAAGGTATCAGAGCCACAGACTTGTGGTCTGTAAGATCCTTCTGGAGTCTTTCCGATAATTTTTCGGCGTTCTTCCGGCGAATTTCCGGTGCTCTTTATTATGAAGGTAGCTATTGTTTGGAGTTCTTTTCAGCCTTTATGCAGTTCAATTTGGACCAGTAAGCCCAGAAACGATTTGCAAGGTACGAGACTTTCTCTCGTGAAAGAACCTATGTCGTTCTCTGCCTCACGCACCGCCGTCTCTCTCTGCCTTTCTCGACTTCACACTGTTTCGATTGTCGCTTCACCAAGGTACCCGTACCATTGGAAAGATATTTCAGAGATGAATTCAGCGCTGCTGAGGAGACCGCCATCAGACGCAACACGCGCCCACACGCGCCTCCCGAATATTCTGTCGTGCCTCCACGCGCAGTACCTCTTGTCCTCAGTCCACGTCAGCGCCACACCAACCCTAATTACACGCTAGCTTCCGCCGCGTCAGCACTAATCCACTCTAGAGCCACGTCACCTTGTGATGAGAATACGAGCAAGGCGTCAAATGTGCTAGTTCAAGTTCCCGTAGAGCCGGTTACGAGAGAACGAGACAATAAGCTCAAGGACATACTCGATGAAATTATTCATGAGATATGGGCCCAAGCCCATTCTTGGAAGCCCATCAAAGATGATCCACTTTCTAGAAGGATCCGGTCAAGAGATAATTTTGGGACTATTCTAGAAGAATCAGATTGCATGGAAATTCTAAGGGCAAAATCCTTTCCTTTTGAAATCTTTTGATTATTTATTTTTGTTCAGCATTTTAATTTCCCTTTTGTTAGTCGTGTGAGGTCAGCTTCCATTTCGAGTTTTTGTCCTTTCCTAGCTTGTTTTGTGTTAGGCGTATAGGAGTGGTTGTTGTCTACATCCAACTCCCTTTCCATTGTTAAAGCCCTTTTTATTTTTGGCATGTGCTGCAAGTTGTTTCCGTCCATCTTAGGTATTGTCAAAAAAAGGAATATTTTTATATTCCCTTTTCATGTTTTGTTGCTTCCGTCCAGGTCTAACAAATAAGGAAATTAGTTCTTTGTTTTGTTTTGGCTTGCTTTAGGCGCCAAGTATGTTAGGAAATAAGGAAATTTATTTCCTTAAATTTTTGGTGTGTTTTAGGCTAGTAAAATTTCTTTATTTAGCTAATTTCGAATTTTAATTAGGTTTCTATGTTAGGTTTATTTCCTTATTATTTTCAGCCCTATAAATAGGAGCTCTTGCATTGTAATTGAAACAGACATTGATTAATGAAATTGTGAGAGTATTTCTCTTTGGTTCTTTGAAGAACTTCTCGAACTTATCGGGATTTCCCGTGGCGTTCATCCTGACTTGTCAAATGATTTCCATCACCGTTTGTGGCGTCCTCATCATACCGAGGTTCTTGCTTTCCTAAGCAACGGGTCGAGGTTCCATTCGAATCCTTGCTAGAAACGATCTTGGGTTCCCTATAGTTGTTGGGTCTCGTTACGGGATAACGGGGTTCACATCAACCATGTCTTCTATCTCCACATAATGCTGCATCTCCACCCTATCATGGATCTCCCGGTTCAGGCCATGTAGGAAACGAGCCATGGTAGCCTCTCCATCCTCTTCAACATTTGCACGGGTCATGGCCATCTCCATCTCCTTGTAATAGTCTTCTACACTTCGGCTTCCTTGCTTAAGGCTTTGTAACTTTTTGTACAGCTCCCGGTAGTAGTGGATTGGAACAAACCGTTTTCTCATGACCGCCTTCATAGCATCCCATGTCTCTATTGGACGTTCTCCATTCCGCCTCCTATTTATCACAAGTTGATCTCACCAAGTTATAGCATACTCAGAAAACTCAATGACTGCTAATTTTACCTTCTTGGTTTCGGAGTAATTATGGCCATCAAACACGAACTCCATCTTCTTCTCCCACTCAAGATAGGCTTCCGGATCAGATCTCCCTTGAAAAGACGAAATCTTCATCTTAATACCACTGAAATTGTTATCTTCTCGGTTCCTAGCTCCTCTAGCTCGCCCTCCATATCTTCTATAGCCCACATGAGAATCACGATCTCCTTCCTCTTCAAAGTCAGATCTGTAAGGCTCTTCTTCGTACTCCCTTTCCTCTCTCCGTTGAGCTCTTTCTCGTCTACGGAAATTGAAATCAGGTTGGGGTTGAGGATGCTCGAGCCTCTCTAGCCGTTCTTGTACTTGGTTCAACACACGCCTTATATCACCTACCATGGCCTCCATATACAGCTTCGAGTTAGCTGGTAGGGTATCGTCGTTGGACACGCTCTTTCCACTATCACGAGACATGATTACTGCAAAAAATATAGTGTTAGAAATAAAACAAGAAAAAGACCTCACAAATCTCTCCCTTACGTGTCTTACTCAAGAATAGGGTCTCTAGTCACTCGTATTTCACTCACAATATACGACTTTTACCCTCTAATAATCTCACCACTCTTGCCTTTTTCCACTTGGTAATCCTCTTGCAGTTCTTTTGGAACTAAACAAACAATCAAAGAATTCCAGCAACGATTCAGCAAGAACTTATCAAGGAATTTCAGAGAAAGCAAGATAAATAATATCAAGGGAATAAGAATACAAAGAACACGATGGATTAGAAAGGTGGAAACTAGAATAGGGAGTGATTCGTCACAGGGGAAAAAAAATACTTGTTTGGGGTAAAGAGATTTTCGGACTAATAGGGACCCCAATATATGGAAACAATCTAAATTTTTTTTGAAGCACTTTTATACTCCTTCTTTGAAGCACTTTTTTTTTTCGGACCCCTTTCTTTCTTCTTCTTTTGTGAGTCTCTTTCTCTTCTCCTTTGATAACAATAGCACAAGACCTCAATACACTAAGATATAAAACATTCGAACAATAGATGGCAAGAACCAGGTCTAGCAAAACTTGAATAGAGAAGTCAAGAAGTTTTCGGCTAAGAAGGGTAGTTGATATGAGCCGACTATAGGACAGAAACAAAGAAACGAAATTAGAGAAGGTAGTCGAAAGATATGAAAAGAAGAAACAAAGGAAGGAAAACAAATAAAGGAATAGGCAAACCCGAACTAGAATCAAAGCTCTGATACCAAATGATGTGAACCCCGTTATCCCGTAACGAGACCCAACAACTATAGGGAATCCAAGATCGTTTCTAGAATGGATTAGAAGGAAACCTCAACCCGTTGCTTAGGAAAGCAAGAACCTCGGTATGGTGAAGACGCCACAAACGGGGATGGAAATCCGTTTGATAAGTCGAGTTGAACGCCACGGGAAAATCCCGATAAGTTCGAGAAGTTCTTCAAAGAACCAAGAGAATTAAACCTCACAAAATATATTGATCAAAGTTGTTGGAATTACAATGCAAGAGGCTCCTATTTATAAGCTAGAAATAACATGGAAACAAATTCTATCCTAGGAAACAAGGGATGGTCGAGTAAAGCAAATTTGAGCAAAGAAAGAAATCCTTGCTTACCTAAAACAAAGAGAGCAATTAAGGAAATAATCCCTTACTTGCCTAACTAAAAATTGGACGCCTAAAATAGAGTTCTACATAACGAGACCCAAATACATAAGAATAGGGAATATAAAAGGAAAGATTTGGGCGCCTATCATAGAGACCCTTCTAGAAAATCCCCAAAAATGTTTCTTTCCAACTTGATACTCAGCCTTTTAGAACGTGAATAAAATTGACACTCCTTTGTGGGCCACGTGAGTCTTGTTCAATGGGCCTCCATGAATTTGCTTGAGCCCATGCCGCTTGAATCAGCCCACTGAGTAGCTCCTTAAACTTCTTGGCTCGTGCCTTCGTGACCGGCCCCCAATGGGAACTGGAATTGGATTTCCAATGATGTACCATGATTTCCATCAGCTGAGCTAACCGTTCGTTTGTGCGCTCCATCGTCTAGTGTACTGACTCTATTTGCGCCTTCAGAGATTACTCCAGTCGACTCACCAAGGCCTCCATAAGTAATCTATGTTCAGCAAGGCTCGTATCATCGCTGACAACGCTCTTTCCACTATCACGAGACATGATTTCTGCAAAAAACAATGTTAGAACGAAAGAAATAACAAGGACCTCGCAAATCGCTCCATGACGTGTTTACACTCAGGAATATGGATCACTCGTCACTCGTGTTTCTCTCAAATGTATGACTTTTACCCTCTGATATTCTTTGAGAAGTAAAAATGGTAATTGGGAAGGTGTAAATCGGATATATTGAATAGGCCAATTGTCAAACAAGTTGTTTGTCTTTTAGCTAGATATAAATGCACCAAGATTGGGGAAGATTTGGTGGCAATATGGCTCGCCAAGCTTTGCTAATGAGCTTGGCTTGGTTGGGCTTGGGTTGGCTTCCAGGTCTCCATGGCCTTATGGGCTCCAGCTCAAGCTTGTTTTCCTAGGTCCAAGTCCAAAATTAAAAACCCTAGGGCCAAATGCAATATAATGCAATAATTAAGCACCTTTTAAAATAATTAAACATAATTAAATCAAGTTCTTGGAATAATTAAAATCAAATTACATCAATAACATGACAATGATATAAGAAAGGATAAATCATTATAACATAGCTTAAAAATAAAATATTTGACCAAAGGAAAAAAAAGTCATAGGGAAATTCGGCCATAGTTTATAAATTAACCAATTTAGTCTAAAATATTAGAGGATATTAAATCAAGTCAATTATGAAAGTTAAACACACGTATTTATAATAAAAATAGTGATTATAATTCAAAAATTAAAGATTAAAGGAAAGAAATCCTATAATCAATTAATTAAATTATAAATATTAAACAAAGCACTAAGAACATGAATTTAGAAAATAAAGTAAATACCAAAGAAAATAATACAATTACTAAAGTCATTTAATGAAAAACCTTAACACGAGAATCTCAAAAGTTTATCCCCAAGGGGTTGGCCTGAGTGGTCACAGCTTTGGGACCTAGGGGTTTGCTCCCCCTGAGGTCTCAAGTTCGAATTCCCTCAAGTGCAAACAATTCCTTAGAGCCACTCCCCCAGCAAAGCTGGATTTAACTAGTATGTGTGGCTTGAGAGGGTTGCATGGCCCGGGGTTTGCCGTGACGTTGAGCCAACTTTGTGCATATACTGGGTCAGGTTCGTCCGAGCTTGATGCACGTAGTTGGGTGCTCGGATTTCCCTCGTTACCCAAAAAAAGAATCTCAAAAGTAGCTCAAAAGGTAAGGAGTGTCACAAACACCCAAGTAGCCCCCATGTTCAAATGGTAGCTGATTTGGTTGACGATGAGATTGGAGGGTGGAATTTGGATTTGGATTTGTTACCTTAGCTGTTTGACAGCCTGATAATCCAATATATTCTCTGTTTGAGGCCACCACACACAGGCGGAGGGAAGGGGGGTGAACAAGGCCACCGCCCCGGTTGGCTCCCCCAATTTTTTTTTACATGTAGATTTTATTTTATTTTTTATTTTTAAAGGCTTGCCCCCTTTGGCCCACTGAAAATTCAGCCAGCCCCCCTTAAGACCCAAGAAGCCCAGCCCAACCCAACCCATTTTTTCTTTTTTAAAAAAAATTAAAAGTGTGAAACTTCTACTTAATTTTTTTATCCCCCTTATCCCTCACCTCTGGCTCGGTTTAACCTCTGTCTATTTCTCCAGCTCCTCCCTCTCCTCTCAGCTCCTACTTAATTTGTAGGGATTTGCAAAATTGAGTTTTTTGTTCCAATTCTTTTTCCATTATCATTTACTAAGTATGTATTTTCTCCTTGTAATTCCAGGTTATTTTGTTGTTGATATAGATTCCACTTCGAAGAAGCTTGTGTTCAATAAAACTGTCACACTAACAAATTCCAGGATCCTTTGGATTCTTTTTGAACTTTGGATCCTTTAGATTTTTTTTCCAATATGCTTTGTTTTTATCTTGTTTTCTTTCAAGAATAAAAGAAACACAACAATTGATTCTTTTTCTCATTTATGTATTCTGTTTTTCTTTTTCTAAATCTCAACAAATTTAGCAGGACTTTTTGAGCAATGGGCACATCCTTTCTAGTTGCAAAAGTAAGTAATTCATTTATGGAATTGAAGAATTATAGTGCTGAAAATACTTGTGAAATACCATTTATGTGTTCTGTTTTACGAAGAATATATGTGTGTGTGTGTGAGATTAGTTGATGCTCCATTGGTGTCATGAACAACAATAATTTAATCTTTAATGCTATTACCACTAATTGGTTGATGATTTTTGTTTTTTTTTATTTTGTTTAGATAATGGATAAGTTTTTGATAAAAAAAGTTAGCCAGCATAGAATCGTCTAATACTCCTAGATTGTATTTTAATATTTTTAGTGTTTTTAGTCCTTAATTTTTTATATTTTAACTCTTAAAACATTTTTTTGGCATTCCGTAGTAAATTTTTTTATTACTTTTCTTTAGTAGTTTGCCCCCCATTGATTTCATTCCTGGCTTCGCCACTGCCACCACACAACAGTAGTAGGTAGATGAAGTAATCTGGGTATTTGATCTGAAAGGCAAATTTAGTATGAAAGGGAGTGGTTAAACAGGAACAAGGCCGAAGACAATTAATTGTGAATCCTTTGATGAGCAATAACGACTGGAAAACTTTATGGCAGCTCAAAATGCTGGATAGGTTGAAAACTTATCCCCTAGAAAATAGCAGCAGAGGCACTTCCTATCCGAGCAACAATTTTTTTCAGACTTGGTGCAACCAATAATGAAGAAATGTTGCTCTATCCTATGTGTGATAACCATATGGAAAGTGCAATGCATTTATTCCAGCATTGCTCTGTATCCAGCATTTTGTGGAGAAGTTCTATCTGGCCTTTGGATATCACCCGACTCCCAACATCTACTACCCCTGAAGACCTCATTAAGATGATCCTCAATGCTGATGAATATTTAGGAATTCCATCCTATCAGCTACAAAATGTTTGTTATTCAAGCAGCTCTCATTATGGATGAGATTTGGTACTCTCGGAATCAACTTCTTCACGAAGGAACCCCCATCCACATACATGATAAGTTGGTCTCGACTTCCAGACATTACACAGACCGCTATCAAGCTTGGCACCAAGTCCAAATGGGATCCTCCTTCTTGCAGGCACATGGTGCCGTCTGTTCGCATAAGTGTTTTCCGAGCATTTGGAGTAGCTATGGCTTGGGTTCCAAGACGTTCTAATTTCCTTGCTCAAATGGCTAATTGTCTGCTCAGTTTAATATTACAGGTTATTTAGTATTTCTTGCATTCATGGAAGAATAGTCAGTTGTGACGATGCACTCCTTAAATATAACTAACTTCAAGGAGTTGGTTTGGGTGGTCAAGACTTAGGATCTAGGGGTATGCTCCTCTTGAAGTCTTAGGTTCAAATCCTCTCAGATGCAAACAATTCTTTGAAGTCATTCCTACGGCAATGTTGGACTTACCTGACATGTGTAGTTTAGGAGGGTTGTACAGCTTGAGATTTATTGTGACGTTGAATTTAGCTCGTGCGTATATTAGGCCAGGTCCTTTCGAACTCAGTTCGGATGAGTGCTTTAAGAGGAAGAGAGAGAGAGGGGTAGCAGTGGCTTGACCTTTGGATTAATAGATCACGTGTCCATCTATGTGGAAATATAAACCCGGTGCAATTTTTTTTTTTTTTATAATCTAAGAGCTCAAAGGTTGGGCCGCACGATGTGGTTTGACCCTACAAGCTAATCTATAATATGTGTCAAGACTCTCCCTAACACACCCCAATTAAGCTAAGGATGATAATAACGGTGTTAGTCCTCGAACTTGTGATAAGCCTGCAAATTAACACTACTGAAACTTCGGACCGAAAAACTGGGTACGGGAAGCAACTCACATCTTTCTACCCGGGAGTGAAGTAGGCAGGCGCCCTTTGCTGATCTTCATAACCTTTTTGGCAGAGTTTCAAATCCTTGAAATCTCGGAGCAAGCACCATATAATTGAAGAGGATTGTCATTCTGCTTGGGTGGAGGGGTAATGGAAAGTTTTAGCGCCGAAGATCTGTCAACCATCGGAGGAATCGCCACGGTTTCGCTGCTGCATTCCTTCATACCGGCCCATTGGCTGCCTTTCTCCATCGTCGGCCGCGCCCAAAAATGGACTCTTTCCCGCACTCTCCTCGTCAGTACGTTCCCATTTTTTTTTCTCTCTCTCTCTCTCTGCACATATGCATGTAAAATTGTACTGTATGTGTATTTTTTGAAGTCACAACTCTATGTTTATTTTATCATTGGATATGCTCTGCACGCAATAAATCCCAAAAGAAGAGCGGAATGTTTGAAAATGTTTTTTTCCTACCTATCATAAAATAAATCTGGAAAATGAGAGGCCAACATTAGTCTTGCCTTGGCGAAATGGTGCTGAAAACGCTGTTGGGGGTCCCAACCGTGTTCTGCTAGAAGACGAGTGTCAGATGTATAAGTCCATTAGTGAGTACTGAGCATCTTGGTAAGCTAATGCTATCTTCACCTCGAATTTTTATGTTGGAATGCAAATCGGATATGTTCCTGCTTCAGTTCTTCTATTGTGTTATATCTCGTATGGAGTACATATATACTAGTCTTAAAATCTGAGCTTCAGCCTTCTAATAATTGCTCTGGTACAGGCATGATGACTTGTGAGTGTGGAATAATTGTTTTTGACGGTTTTAACCCGTGGCGGAACCAGGAATGAAAACCAACCTAGGCGAACTTTTAAAGCAAAATGTCTGATTTTTTTTTCATATGTAATGTAAAAAACAGTTACAATATCAAAATATTAAAGACTTAAAACATTAAAAATATTGAATTACACATACCGTACTATGTACTACGATTGAGAGGGGACAATTGGATCCTACGGTTGTGCATCTTCTAAAAACGTTGCAAAATGACTTCGTTCTCAATAGTTTCAAAAATTTCCCGCACGATGTACACTACCATGCAATCATTCATCCAATCATCTCTCATCCTATTACGCAAATCAGTCTTGATAATTTTCATCTCAGAGAACACTCTCTCAACGGTTGCAGTCGTAACCGGTAAGACCAATGCCAACGTAATAAGAAGATAAACCAATGGATACAAAATATTCTTTCTGGTCTCAACCATCTTCACAGCAAGAGCTCCAATATCTTGAAGCCCAGAAAAAGCATTAGTCCTTCTAACATCTCTAATGTAGGTGTCAAGCTGATCTCTAAGTACCACGCGATCAATTGTTGAGAAATCTTCTGGGTAAAATTAAGCAAGACGACATAATCTATCAAGATAAAATGCTGAGAATGAGTCCCTTGGATCAAGACATGCTATGCAAAGAAGTAACTCCATACTTGTTTCTGTAAAACGATTATTCATCTCTTAAGCAATCAAATCAATAACCTGGCAACAAACTTCCACACGAAAATAATGCAAATAAGTTTGAACCCCAACGAGTGTCACCTACAATGTTACCTACAATGTTTTCAAGAACGTCCAACACTACTGACCACGCAGTGAAGAGACGCAGTACTGTGGTGTAGTATGAACCCCAACGAGTGTCACTTACAATGTTATGAGAATTAAAATCCAATAAATAAATAAATAAAGAAAGACTAAATGATCTAAAGTATTGAAACGAGATATAGTAATCAACGAGTATCACCTGGTCGTGCGAGACTAGTTTCTTGATTTTTGCCCTTTCCACTAGAAATCTGTCCATTTTCCAACCTCTCCACTATCTTCTCATGTTGACTTTGCCGAAGATTATCTTTCCTTTTACAAGAAGCTCCGACCATAGTCACAATAAAAAAAAGTGTAATTAAAAAAATCATCAACTTGAAAATTATTCTGTGCAATAGCCACAACTGTCAATTGAAGTTGGTGAGCAAAATAATGAATATAGGTAGCAGAAGGATTATCCCTCAATGAATATAGATTTTTATTTGCTGCAGCATTTATATCTAATCATTTTTTTTATGAATTCAATCTAAATATCTAATCATTAGTTTAAGCCACAAAACTCTAAACGGAGAAAGAGACTCAAAGAGTATAATAATGTGTACAAGGCTTGCAATATCTGTGAGTTGTGAATTGTCATCTTTCTTAAGCAAGGAAACTAGTACAATATACAACAAAAGTATAAGTCAGCACCTCCTTACCAAATGTGGTGTTTAGCACTTGATCCAAAATATAATTCTAGAAGCTTCTTATAATCTTATTTTAACAATTTCCAGTACAATTCAAACCTGCACTTGCTAAAGATTGCTGGGTTTCAAAGCGAAAGGTTTGGCTTACAGTATGATAGTTTTCAGTTGAACGAGAGACTCATAGTATCATCAAGATTCAGTTGAACGAGAGACTCCTAATAATACTACGAGTTTGTTTTGTCAAACATCACCTAAAAATTCTCAAAAACACTTCAAATCCTAAAAATCTCACCAAAACAAACCTGACCTAGTGGACAGGAGTAAACTAAAGTTGGCAAGTGACCTAATTTAGGTATGACATGCCACGTAGACATATAAATGAAGTGGAGTTTCCGTTAAAAAGAATGGACTAAAGTATGAGTAAGGATTTCTTTCAAAAGTAGAAAATATAAAATTGATAAATTTGAAGTTTGAAATTAAAAGAACCTTATGAAAAAAGGATATAAATTTAAGACTAAATACCAAATTCCCTTAAATAAAAAGAACGTAACTTACTCGTCGGCTTATTTAGGAACACTCAAAAGGTGAGTGTACTCGGATACCTACAATCTTAAAAATAAATTAAAAAACAATTCAACAAAAATATTAAATGATTTATTTTTTTGGGTATCGTACGTGCAATAACTCCCACTGTATTTCTATTGTCTCGAAAGATCATTTTGCTTTTGGGTCGTGAAACAGAGGAAACTACGGCGGGCTCGTTCAAATAAAAAAGAATTGCGCGAGTCATTTTTCATGGTTACTATTAAACTGTTTATAGTCAGAGAACTGTGCGCGGGCTCGTTCAGGCGTTGCCCATGGGGCCCGGATCATGACCAAATTATAGTACTTTGTTCTGTGTGGACGAGGTGCTCAAGAAAAATCATTAAAAATATCTTCCGGCAGCAAGAGCCTCTATGCCCTGTTTAAAAAAATATATATACAAGAATTTTTTTTTTTCAGGGGCGGATCCCGGGAGGCCGCCCGGGTTCACCCGGGCCTGGGTCCGCCCCTGGTTTTAACTTTATCTGGACCAACTAGGTCAAATGTTGCACGCCATTTGTCTGTTGAATTGTTTGCACTACGGGTTGATGTTGGGGTTCAGGCATCCATTTGTAAATCATTTTTGGTGTTTGTTTGTGGTGATTTGATTCATTTTTTTGCACTATACTAAAGAGGACTCGGTTATAGCAAGTACTGAGAAATTCTTACTAGTTGCTGGGTGGAAGGTTTTGCGACTGATTTCCCTTTTTCATGAGTGCTGCTGTCATGTGGCTTAGAGTAGGTGGCAATATGGTGGTTCCATATAAAAAGGCGAGCCATAACCTACATTCAATCTAGAGATATCAGTGACATACTTCTCTTTGGCTTAAGGGCTTCACTCCAAGGATGCTCAGTTTCATATATCTATGCACAAACTTTCATTAACTATTGGCTGGGTGGAGATCACTTTATGATCTTGAGCAAATAAGTATATTCATGCAGGCATAAACCTACCCCTTTTTTGCGTTTTTATAGTAGGAAGTGTCATTGGAGCCGGAGCTAATTTGTCTATTGTTTTTTCAAGATATATTGGAGGCAAAACAAAAACTTTCCGAAGTTGTTTTTTCCAGATCTTCACTCATCTTTGTTAAGAAAAACTTTCCTAAACTTGTAGAGCTTTCTAATCCACAACATGAGTGGGGTTGGGTTATGTTCTTTCAGCATTGATACATACCACATAATGTGCATCCCCATTAAGCTAGATGGCTAAGCGACTCGGTATGCCACTAGACCAACTCTTTCCAGACACTCACAGGGTAAAATGTATTTAGGACTTAGCTTGCTTTCTTACTGAACCTCATTTCTACCTTTTGTTGTCGTTGTATCTCTTTTGCCGGCTTTGTTCTGTTTGCAATTTTTCCTGGATAAGCTTCATCTTAACACATGCGTTAAATTATTGCTTGGCCTAGGATCCTTCGCTCACTCACCTTGAAATGCCCCTTTTGCCCCTATGGTCAGATATGATTTTTTTCTCTTGATGCATTTGTAAATAAAAATCAATTTTCAGCATTGAATGGAAACCGTATGCATTTGTAAATGGTGTTATTTATGCAAGAGGGATGGTGAATCTGTTAATCATATTTTACTGCATTGATCGATGGCTAGAGGCTTTTGGGGTCATGTTTTTGGCATCACAAGTCTTCATTGGGTTATGCCAGAGACGGTGGCTGATGCGCTGAGAGGATGGGAAGAAAGTTTACGGATCCATTGCCTTTGGTAATTTGGAACATGATCCATCTTGCATTTTTTGGTGTCTTTGGCGAGAACGTAATAGTCGTTGTTTGGAGGATATTGCTTCTCTGGGAGATCGTCTACAGGCTGTTCTTATGGGTTAATGGCAGGGGGGGTCCTTTTCTTGATTACCAAGATTTTATTAGTTTTTCTGCTTGTATGTTTTAAGTGCATTTAGTACAATCTTTGTACTGTCTTCACGTTTTTATTTTATTTTTAATGAGATGAGCTTACTTATCAAAAAGAAAAGAAAAAAAGCATGCAATATATATTTAGGTTATGCTCTTTTCTGTATTAACCTAACCTTTCTGAAATTTATTCTTTCTTTGTTCATGAAATTTCTGGAAAATGATTCTAGAGTACAGGTTTTAGGGTAAAAGTTGATTGTTACGCATTAGATAAACATCCCTTATATCATCAAGCTTCATAAAGCATGAATATACGGAAAATCGAGCTCCTTGGTCGTCAGTTTTTGAGGTACCTTTATGCGGCTTTTTTCAGGTTTTAGGGACTCTTTTGGGTACTAGCAGATGTGATACTGGACAAAAAAATGGCCTTTTAGAACTTAGACATGTTAATTCTATGTAGGTATAGCTGCTGAAGATTCGAGTTCTTGACTTATCTGCTCTCTGGGTTGTGGGGTCGGTCCAGTGGGCCGTGATTTGTACTTCAGGGTTGGGCCAAACGGGTCTAACTTTGGGGGATTTTCACGTTATAAAAAAAAAAGTATAGCTGCTGAAGATTCTTCAGAACCCAAAAAGTTGGCCAGGGGTATGGTGAATTCTTTTGGAAACTTCCACCTCGTTTTGTTACTTTTAATCATACATGCAACTCTTCCAATCATTAATAAATCATGGATACATTACCGTATAGAATTAAATTTAAAGAGAAGTTGGTTAAATGCTATCGCTGGAGGCGTACTCAGAATACCCTTTTGTAATCAAATGTTCTTTTTTTATTTATTTTTTGTATTGTTATTATTATTATTTAAAAAAACTCTTTCAAACCCGAGGCAATCCAATTTTTTTAAAGATTCTTGAGAATGAAATCTAAGTCTTAAAAGATGTTTGGCACGAGAAGTCTAAAAGGAGGAAATTGTATGTTTGTTCAGACATAGCTGTAAGTTCTCCAATGTTTGATTGCGCTTATTTTTTTCTGCAAGGCACAAAATCCTATTAATGTTGATTGTGAGCAATTTATTGCCTTTATTTCCTATGGTTTTTCATGAAGACAATTGAATTTTTTTTCAAGTGGCGTTTTTTCTTTGTGAGTTACAAGGTTTTTTCTTTATGAGTTACAAGTTTAGTGTTTGGTGAGAGTGGTTCACTATAGTTGGTCGTCTGAGAAAAAAAAAACTCTTCAAGTGGGTGGTTTCTTGTATCTTAGGTTGATTCTTGTAGTAGGTGGTTTACAGTGGGAGATTGTTCCATCATTGCTAATGCATAATCTTAACATTTGGGGAGATGTATTCATTCTCAAGTTACTGGTCATTTGAGCCTTCTGGGCATTATTTGTGCGTCTTGGTACCTTGCATCTACTTGTTGGCCAACTCATATAAGTACATTAAAATTTTCAGGTCGGCTAAGTTCTACAACCTTGTTTCTCAGACAACATTAACTTGCAAATAGCATATCTTGTGTCATGGAAAGGTTGTTGAGTGGTGGGATGGTCTCAACCAATTTTGTTTCATGATGTTGTCATTCTATTAATCACAAGATTGTGAACAAATTGTTAACTCCTGAGTCTTCATTGGAGGATCACCTTGGATAGATACATGTCCATTGCTTGATAAAACAATATATTGATAAATTTTTTATTAATGGAGCCATATCACACAATTAATCCCCTTATTTTTCTCTGTATTCTTAAGTTCCAGTTCTGCCATGGATGTCCCGGAGATGATGCTTTTTGTTAGATTTAACGGGGATGGATTCACATCAGTTCCTAAGTAGTTAAATTCTCTTGAAATCAATCCAGCCTTCTTGAAGATAGGTTTGGCTAACCCAATATTTTGCAGCTTGATCTGGACAAAGATTGTGTTTGGATGTGTTAGGCTCCTACCATGCCAGCCCTTGATCTTATGATATTTTCATGCATTTTAAGCAAGCCCGACCACGGTAGAAAAGGTCATTTCAAATTTTTTTTTATTTCAAAAGAAAATTAGTCATTTGTACCCGGTTGAGTTCACAAGTACGTGTATACATAGGTTTCTTAGAAGTGATGTTGAATTGTCTGTTCGTAAATATTTAGTAATAAGGTTAGACTGTAATTAGGCAAAGTGAAATCATATCAATAAGAATAAAAATTGTAAAGTGCTTTCACAAATCATCTTTATCTTTTGTTCTCTTTATGCAGCTGCGTTTGGAGCAGTTTTGCATGTAGTGTCCACCTCACTTCTTGGCATAACGGCAATCACCATGGCGAATACTATTGCTGGTGAAGAGGCAGTACACAAACTAGCTTCACTTTTGCTTGTAATTCTCGGTGGTGGTTATGTCTTGCTGTTTTTGTCTGGAAAGGGTGGTCATAGTCATTCTCATAACCAACCGTTGGAAAAAATGGCTGTTGCTGGGCTTATCCTTATTCCCGCATTGTCACCCTGTGCAACCACACTGCCGGTATTTCTTGCTTTTGGAAATTCATCTTCCCTTATGGTGCTTGCTGTCATTGTGCTGTTATTCAGGTATCACTAGCATAACACTCATACTTTAGTGTTTTTTTCAGATTGCTACCGTTATTATTGTCCTAGATGAACTTATTTTAGCCATTGGGGGAAGTAGTTACCTTTTGAGAATTATTTTTGTATTTAAATCCTCTATATCTATGCTATACGTTGAACTGACCCTCAGTGGGACAAGTTATTTTAAGTCCCATTAGTCTCTTATTTTGTTTCCTTACCCATTAATAATCTTTCTTCACTTTCTCTGTAAAAGGTCTCAGCTCTCTTTATTTAATCATTTTCTTCCGCTGCATGATATTTCTCTATTGAATTTTTTTTTTGAGAAAATACACTTTTCACTCACGAACTACGATAGGTTTTGCACTTTGCACCTAAACTCACGTTTGAGACATTGCACCCACAAACTATCCATCCTTAATACATGGCACTCCCTGTCTATTTTTTCATCAAATTAGATGGATGTTGACTTTTTTTAAGAAACAAGTGACGATTATACCTTAAATCTTGTTATACGTGTGACTTTTTTAAGGGCATAATCATCATTTCTTTTTTCAAAAAGTCAATTTCCGTCCAATTTGATAGGAAAAAATAGACGAATGGTGCAATGTGTATTGAGTAGTTTGTGGGTGCAATATTTGAAACGTGATAATTTAGAGTGCAAAGTGCAAAACACGTGGTAATTTGTGGATGAAAAGTATATTTTCTCCTCTTTTTTTTTCCTTTATTGTGGTTGGGGGGTCCATTACTAGGGTGAAGTCATTATGTCATCATGGATGTTCCTCAGGCGTCATCCATTGAATGTCAAGTCAGCAGATCTGTCATTCCTCCTGTTTCAAATGGGGGCAGTGTGGGTCATTTTCTATTTATGCTATGTATTTGTTATTGAATCTAATTTTAAGGGGTTGTTGTTTGGCCAATGTAAGATATTAAACTACAATGATTATGGTATTTTGATTTCTAAATTTTCCTTATGGTTGTGAAGTTATGATTAGTGCAATTTTTTCATATTTTCTTAGTGGCCGAATTTTCCTTATGTATTACTTGTGAATTGGCCTATTGTAAGGTATTTTATTGTATTGTATTAAGTTACAATGACTTATGATATTTTACTTTCAGGTCGCTAAATTTTCATCAAGTATTTTCATTGTCGCGTACTTCATGATTTTGAAATTTTAATACATGTACTTATGTTATGTTTGTTTTAGTAGACTTAACCTTCTTTATTAGTAACCTTGATCTTTATTAGGTCAGTTAAGTAGCACTTAGTGTGCTGAATGTAGTAGTTCACGTGAAAGGAAGAGGACAAGGAAGCAAAAGAAGCAAAAGAAAAAGAAAAAAAAAGGGACAAAGCATTAAAGGTTGCCGCCGATGCAACCAATGGGTGTGTTTTGATGGAATCAAGGGAGAATCTCTCCCTTTGCTCGTGAACTAGGCCAAGTTCACTTGGCCAACTCTTCACACACACACACATCACATTTGGTCGAGCAAAGGAAAGAAAGAAAGGAAAGTCAGGCCGAGAAGAAGCAAGGGAAGAAGGAGAAGAAGAGAAAAGGGAGGAGAGAAAGAAAAAGGGGAAAACAACAAGGTTCTTTGGAGTCCTTTGGCCGAATCTCCTTTAGATGTTCTTCCCTTACAATTTTTCTTGAATATAAAAGTGATTGTGTTGTGTTGTAATGTTGAGAAGTTGGTGAAGGATGGGATTAGAAGTCTTGGATTGTGCAAGGATTAGCAATAATGATGCATGCATGTAGATTTGGTTGTGATTTAGCCGGGTTAGATAAGATAGGAATTTGAAAACAACGTTGTTTGGAGATTGAACATGCATGTATTGATTTGTGTGGGTTTGATGTTGGTCAAATGAATCAAGATAGAAACCATGTTTAAGTCGTTGAAATAGGGATTTGTTAGTGACCTGTTTTAGGTATCAAAACGCTCGATCAGCGTGTGACTCACGCTCGAGCGCCCTTAGGAAAAATGTTAGACAGAGTCGTGCCGCTTGATCAGCGCTCGAACAGTGCTCGAGCGGGCTTGAAGGATTTCATACAGATTCATAGTGCTCAACAGCCACTCGAGCGAGGCTAAGATAAAGTTGGACAAAGACTTGGTGCTCGACTGGCGCTCGAGCGGGACCTGTTAAATTTCAGATAAATGTTGAATTGTTGAGTTTCCTATTGAAGACTTGTGAAACCCTATTATTGAGGCTAGCTGACCAAAACCAAGTTAAGGAGTTTATTGAGGTTAGGTTGGTGGGAATTTGATAGACATTAGTCCATGCACGGTGTGATGAAAGGTATTGAATAAGGGATATTAAGTTAGACATATTATAGGTTGCTGTTTTGGCTTGAGATACTTAGTATGAGATGTTGTTGCTGAATTTCATGAATAAGCTTTGAAATCAATGATGTCAATAGGAAGAATCAATGTACTTAGTTGATATTAAGTGGATTACATAGTGATCCCATTAGCAGCTTTGTTGGAGGAGATGTTTGATGCATGTGTTTTTTCTTCAATTGTTTTATGAAAGCTAGTTAAAGAAAAATTTTGGAAATGAAATCATATTTCAAAGATACTTACTTTTAGAAAACCGAGAACAATATAAGTTTTTTGTATATTTGCTTGATTAGTTCCCTAAGCGTTATATAACGTATGTAACTCGCTTGTAGGCGAACATCATACCGAAACTCAAGAAGACCAAGGTAAGTGGAAGTAAGTAAGAATTTATTTTTATGAAAACTGGAATGGTACACAGTATGGTTTATCATGAACAAGCATGACATAATAAGCAAGCATGAGATGACACGAGCATTTGCATGATTTCTAAAAGAAGTTTTTATGCAAATGAAAGTGTAAAAGTTTTATTTTAAGTTAAGAGGGCTCTGGTCGGTACCGTACCATCAAGAAGGGCATTCATACCGAAGGACGAATGCGAGAAGGATGGGTGATCCTAGAGGTAAGTGCAACCACACTGAAGGACGAATGCGAGAAGGTTTGAGCCTACAAGGGTCGTGTCTAGCGACACTGAAGGATGAATGCGAGAAGGTGGGCTAGCTCGACAAGATGTTATGTCTCCAAGGGAAATAGGGGACAGTTCCAACGGGAACGCACAACCCTGACTTCAGGGGTAAATTGAGCGTATGTAGCCCACAAGATCAGAAGTGAATACTATTCAAGGACCCTGTGTCATCTTAAGTACAAGGGCATGTTTTCAAATGCAAGAACATGTGCATTAACATGAAACATGCATGCACATCTAGCTTTATCATTACTCATGATTTTCAAGTTCAAGGCATAAGCTCATGTTTACAAGTTACATTTTTCCTTACTGAGTCTTTTGACTCACAGTTTTCAAATGTATCATTCCAGATGTTTCAGGTGAAGGCAGTCAGGAAGGTTATCTGTCTTGAGAGAGAAGAACTCTATATATTTTGTTGTTGTGACTATTGATCGATGTGATCTGTCACTTAGGAAATGTATAGTTTATGTGTTATGTAATTGAGATACTACCTATCTTTTGAGATCTATTATGTAGTTCAGTTATGAAGTATTCGTTGGCCCGTCTCTCTTTTAGTTTTTATTCCGCTGTTAAGTATGATTTAGTTCGCTGGAGCTTTCTTTAGGGATTGCTCGCAGTTGTCATTGGCCCTACGGGATAGCGTTTGGGGCGTGACAGTTAAGTAGTATCATAGGGATAGAGAGTAGGGCCATGAGACATAAGGAATGGGTTAGAACCCTAAGAGATAGCTATATGTTAAATATCGAATACGTTAGACTTTGAAGTAGAATAATGACGCATTAGGTTCTATGCTAAACGATGACCTTGAAGTGCAGGATGACACCTAGAGGACCACAGAGAAATCGGGGACCCAAAGATTAGGGTGTCACCACCGATGAAGTTTTAAGGCACATGGCTCAGCTTATCGCCGAGCAGGTGCAACAAGTAGTGAATGTGGAAGGGGCAAGAGGTCGCCCCGAGGGATGCACCTTCGACCAGTTTAACCGCCAACACCCGCCAACGTACAATGGCAAGGGAGATGCGATTTTGGCAGAGAACTGGCTGGTGGAGATAAAGGAGTTACTTGAAGTCTTGTGGTGTACAAAGGCCCAGAATTTGAGCTTTGCTACCTTTAAGCTACAGGGAGATTCCAAAAGGTGGTGGTTGTCTGAGAAATTGTTATTAAGCCAAGAGTTGGGGGAGCAACCCATAACCTGGGAGAGGTTTCAACAAGAGTTCCTAGATACTTACCAAGGACAACTTGGGAGGCAAAAGCAAGGGAGTTTGCCACCCTAACTCAAGGTATTATGACAGTGGAGCAATACTCTGGTCGATTTATGGAGTTAGTGCGGTTTGCCCCGTACTTTGTACCAGATGAGGAGGGAAAGGCTAGGAAGTTCGAGGAGGGACTTCATCCACGAATCTACGACACAGTCTATAGCCATAATTTGAAGACTAGCAGAAGTGATAGAAAGGGCAGTGATTGTGGAGAGAGCCGGATATAAAGGGCGTATCATGAAGGCTCCTTCTAATCCAATAATGCCACAGATGCCCTGGAGAAGGAGTAAGCCGGATTCATCCCAGAGACAGAATCAAAGGCCAAATCAGAAGCCTGGTGGAGCTCAGACTTCCGGAGGGAACCAATTCCCATTATGTAACAAGTGCGGCAGGAGACATCCAAGGGAATGTAGGCAAAGAGTATGTTATCAATGCGGGAAGCCCAGCCACATTGCCAGAGATTGTAGGAATACAGGCAACTCGAATCAAGCACCCTGACCCCCACAGCAGAATGATGCAAGGAGACAAGGAGGTCCAACTCAAGCGAGGCTGTATGCTCTTACTCCAGAGGATGCGAGAATCAAACCAAAGTAGTGGCAGGTAGGTTGCCTTTGCCTCAGGGGGAAGCCCTAGTTCTATTTGATTCGGGGGCGACGCATTCATTCATTGCATCAACATATTGCAAGGCACATGCCATACACTATGAGCCGTTAGACTGTAATGTTCTGGTGTCAACGCTCGCTGGGGGAAGAGTTAATTGTAGCCGGATGGTGAAGAATTATCCGATAGAACTCGAAGGGCAAGTTATGTTGGCTGATTTGATTGTTATGGAGATGAGAGGATTCGATATTATTTTAGGCATGGATTGGTTGTCAAAACATGGTGTGCTAATATCCGGTGCTATGAGAAGAAGGTCGTGTTTCAAAAGGAGGGGAGACCAGATTGTTGCTTTACAGGTATGAAGAAGACGGAGCGAAGGCCAGCGATTATCTCAGCCTTGCAGGCTAAGAAATTGTTGCAAGGAGGGCATGAAGGATTCTTAGTCTGGGCGAATGATACACAGAAGGAGGCTACTACAGTTGAGCAAATAGTGAATGAATTTCCCGACGTATTCCCTGAAGAATTACCTAGGTTACCCCCAGATAGAGAAGTAGAGTTTGGCATTGAATTAGAGCCAGAGACAGTTCCACTTTCCAAAGTGTCGTATCGAATAGCTCTAGCAGAGCTGAAGGAGCTAAAGGTTCAACAATAAGATCTCCTGGAGAAATGGTTTATACAGCCAAGTGTATCACCTTGGGGAGCACCAATTCTATTTGTCAAGAAGGACGGAAGTCTCCGGATGTGTATTGATTATAGAGAGCTGAATAAGGTGACCATAAAGAATAGATACCCGTTACCTCGTATTGATGATTTGTTCGATCAGTTGCTAGGGGCACAAGTATTCTCGAAGATTGATTTGAGGTCGGGTTATTATCAGTTGAAAGTGAAAGAAGGAGATATACCTAAGACGGCCTTTCGGACACGCTATGGTCACTATGAATTTTTGGTGATGCCATTTAGGTTGACTAATGCCCCGGCCGCATTTATGTATTTGATGAACAGGGTATTTAAGGAGTTCTTGGATAAGTTTGTAGTTGTCTTCATAGATGACATCTTGATTTATTCACGAAACAAGGAGGAACATGAGAAGCATCTAAGGACTGTTCTACAGATTCTTAGGGAGAAGAAATTGTATGCCAAATTCTCTAAGTGTGGATTCTGGTTGGAACAAGTCCGATTTTTTGGGAATGTAGTTTCGGGTGAAGGGATTGCTGTGGATCCTGGTAAGGTCGATGCTGTGTTCAAATGGCTGAGGCCTACGAATGTGAAGGAAATAAGAAATTTTCTGGGTTAACAGAATATTATCGGAGGTTTATCAAGTGGTTTTCAAAGATAGTTGTGCCATTGACTTCGTTAACCAAGAAGAATGTCAAGTTTGAATGGACAGACGAGTGCGAACGAAGCTTTCAGACTTTAAAAGCCAACTTAGTTACTGCCTCGGTGTTAGCCTTACCCTCGGAGCATGGGGAGTATGAAATCTACAGTGACGCCTCGAAGCAAGGCTTAGGATGTGTCCTGATGCTAGATAAGAAGGTCATAGCCTATGCTTCTAGGCAATTGAGACCTCATGAGATGAATTATTCCACTCACGACTTGGAGTTAGCTGCAGTCATATATGCGCTGAAAATATGGAGACATTATCTCTATGGTGTTAGATGCGAGATATTCACAGATTATAAGAGCCTCAAGTGCTTCAATACTCAGAAGGAGTTGAACATGATGCAACAGCGCTGGTTGGAATTGATTACGGATTATGACAACACCATTAGCTACCACCCGGGAAAAGCAAACGTGGTGGCTGATGCTCTAAGTAGGAAGTCGACTGAATCCAGTGCCATGGAGGCAGTGTCTGAAGGAGTCATGAAGGATTTGGAAAGGGCAGAGATCGTGCTTATTATGACCGATCAGTTTGTCTCAATAGCAGGACTTTTGTTACAACCTTCGCTGGAGGAGCGAATTCGCGAAGCCCAGAAGAATGACAAAGTGATGGAGGGGGATTAGAGAAAGGATTGGAAAGAAGAATGATCCTGACTTCGAAGATAAGTATGGGTTGTTGAGGTACCGAAGCAGAATTTGGTACCCCAGTACAGGAGGAATCAAAGAATTGATCTTGGCAGAGGCGCATCCTACGCCTTATACTATTCACCCAGGAGGAACAAAGATGTACCGGGACATTAAGAAAGCCTATTGGTGGCCGAATATGAAGCGGGAAATCGCTGAATATGTTGCTCGATGTTTGACCTGTCAGAGAGTAAAGGCAGAGCACCAGATGCCAGCAGGAACGTTAAAGCCTCGAGAGATTCCGGAGTGGAAGTGGGAAGGAATAGCCATGGACTTTGTTGTAGGGCTACCGTGAACGACAGCAGACTATGGTGCTATATGGGTGATTGTGGACCGATTGACTAAGTCAGCCTCACTTTTTGCCCATTAGGGTGAAATATACTCCGGAGAAGCTAGCTGAAGTCTATCTTCAAGAGATCGTGAGACTTCATGGTATACCTAAGAGCATAGTGTCGAATAGGGATCCAAGATTCACTTCAAGATTTTGGAAAAGACTGCATGAATCCCTAAGCACTCGGTTGAATTTCAGTACAACTTTTCACCCTCAGACGGACGGGCAATTTGAGAGAACTATACAGATTCTAGAAGATATGCTTCGAGCTTGTGTGATAAATTTTAAAGGCAGTTGGGCTCAATACTTGCCATTAGCGGAGTTTGCATATAATAACAGCTTCCAAGCGAGCATTGGCATGGCACCATACGAAGCCTTGTATGGGTGGTGATGAGAATACGGGCAAGGCTTCAAAGGAGATAGTTGAAGTTCCCGTAGAGCCGGTTACGAGAGAACGAGATAAGAAGTTTAAGGACGTACTCGACGAAATCATTCATGAGATATGGGCCCAAGCCCATTCGTGGAGGCCCATTAAACATGATCCGCGTTCTAGAAGGATCCGGTCAAGGCTAAGTTTCAAATTGGCAAAATTGACATATCTTTGCATGCCAACAAATTGCCACAAAGGATTGCCCAAAGTTAAGATTAAATGGGCAAAAACAATTTCCTTTCTTAAGGACATTGCAATCTCGGTCTTGCCAGGGGGAGAACGTTACTTTCTTAAAGTAATTTTGGCATGTGCGCATTTAAGCCAATTGTCTTTACGTCCAGGTTTGATTTGTCAACAAAGCAATATTTTATTTCCTATTTCAATTAGCCTTTACGTATGGCTTTTGAGAGAAGTCAAATAAGGCAAGTTATTTGACTATTCTAAAGTGGCTTTTACGTATAGACTTTTGTCAACATAAGGAATATAATATTTCCCGAAAAGTCTAGCTGGTGTTTCCGTCCAAGGTTTTTGTGAGAGTCCAATAAGGAAGTTTTTTCATTGTCTTATTCTGTTGTTGCGTCCAGCTTTGGTCTTTGCTTTAATAAGGAATTTTATTTCCTTGGTCTTATTTTTGTTTAGGAAATAAGGAAATTTATTTCCTTAAGTGTCTGATGTGTTTTAGGCTAGTAAAAATTTCTTTATTTAGCTAATTTCGAATTTTATTAGGTTTTCTATGTAAGATTTATTTCCTTGTTATTTTCAGCCCTTTAAATAGGAGCTCTTGCATTGTAATGAGATAGATTTTGATCAATGAAATTGTGAGAGTTATTCTCTTTGGTTCTTATCGAACTTATCGGGATTTCCCGTGGCGTTCAACTCGACTTATCAAATGGATTTCCATCCCGTTTGTGGCGTCTTCGCCATACCGAGGTTCTTGCTTTCCTAAGCAACGGGTCGAGGTTCCATTCGAATCAGTACTAGAAACGATCTTGGGTTCCCTATAGTTGTTGGGTCTCGTTATGGGATAATGGGGTTCACATCAGGCGGAAGTGTAGGTTGCCATTATTTTGGGACGAAGTCGGTAAAGGAAGACTGTTGGGTCCAGAGATAGTCCTGCAGACGAAAGAAAAGATTCAGGTGATCAAGGAAAGGCTCATTACGGCCCAAAGTCGACAAAAGAGTTATGTAGACAACCGAAGAAGGAAGCTAGCATTTGAAGAAGGGAGTTAAGTATTTTTGAAGATTTTCCCGATTAAGGGAATAAAACGCGATTTGGGAAGAAGGGAAAGCTTCAACCCAGATTCATAGGACCTTTCGAGATCCTAGAGCGCGTTGGACCAATGGCGTACAGATTGGTGCTACCGCCATGCTTAGCAGGAGTCCATGATGTTTTCCACGTATCGCTCTTACGCAAGTATGTATCCGACTCTACTCATGTATTAGAATATGAACCTTTGCAGATTAAGGAGAACCTCACTTATGTAGAAGAACCAGTGAGGGTTTTCGATAGAAAAGAGCAACAATTGCAGACAAAGACCATACCGCTTGTAAAGGTTATGTGAAGGAATCGTGGGGTAGAGGAAGCGTCGTGGGAGCTTGAGAGCGAAATGTATGAGAAAGAAGTACCCTCAGTTGCGAGGAGAATGAATTTAAGAAGTATCTACTCCCTTATTTTGAATGAAGTTGTCTTGTATGTTTTGTGCATTGTTTGTCTACTCTATGATTCATTCCCTTTTTTGCGTAAAGAACATGAATTCTTGTGATGAAATGTTGATATATTTTACCCATGTTTAAGTTTAAAATTGTAACTGACTATTATGTTATGATGTCAGATGTCGTCGAGTCGCCGACCCCCGTGCTCCCAGCAGTCAACCACTCCTCATAGAAGGATGACGGCAAGAGAGTACCGCAGTCTGTTCAGTGTCAACCCCAGATCTCAGGGCAAGACCGTCGGGCGGCCGTGTCGCTCCTACTCATGCACCACATGAGTACAGTAGAGAGGGTTCAATTGGGCGAATTCCGCCCCCAACAACCCTATTGGCAAGAAGGTATGGTGGGGACATATCAGCCCTCCAGCAGAAGACCAGCCAGGACCTTCCAAGTGGAGGCAACTCTTAGCCTCATATCACCCCATGTACCAGACTAACCCTTATTGGCCATAATCGCCAATAAATGTTATTCCCATTAGGGCTGTTAGGGAGGAGGATCCAGAAGGATCTTGAGGAGAATCTGGAAGTAGATCTAGAGGATGACCCAGATGAGGCTCCGGTAGAAGACCCTATGGAAGAGGACCCTCTACCTAATATAGGCAGTGATCAGCAAGAAGAACCTAGGAGAAACAGCCCTGTACATGAGTGTACCCCGTAGGCGATGTTCTAAGAGAAGACATCATAGAAGAGTTAGGGCTCAGATGCCACGTCTGAAACTTATCATCCTTCACAGGAAGTAGACTCTAGACCTTAATACCGTGAACCCATAGATAACGTAGTCCATGATCCTAGTCTAGAGGAACAGACCCACGCGACCATGTCACACTACTGGACTGGGAGTAATTCCCCAGACCACATTTACCAGGGAGAGATTAGTAGTGGGGCAAGCACAAATGTTCGCCCCTATCCATATGGTCATATGCACACTCACATTTAGGACAAAACTACTGGTGGTAGAGAAATTTCGGGGACGAAATTTTTTATTAAGGAGAGGAAGATGTGAGACCCCGTATTGCAATTTTCTATTTATGCTACGTATTTGTTCTTGAATCTAATTTTAAGGGGCTGTTGTTTGGCCAATGTAAGATATTAAACTACAATGATTATGGTATTTTGATTTCTAAATTTTCCTTACCAATTTTCATTATGGTTGTGAAGTTATGCTTAGTGCAATTTTTTCATATTTTCATAGTGGCCGAAGTTTCCTTATGTATTAATTGTGAATTGGCCTATTGTAAGGTATTTTATTGTATTGTATTAAGTTACAATGACTTATGATATTTTACTTTCAGGTTGCTAAATTTTCATTGTAGCCTACTTCATGATTTTGAAATTTTAATACATGTACTTATGTTATGTTTGTTTTAGTAGACTTAACCTTCTTTATTAGTAACCTTGATCTTTATTAGGTCAGTTAAGTAGCACTTAGTGTGCTGAATGTAGTAGTTCACGTGAAAGGAAGAGGACAAGGAAGCAAAAGAAAAAAAAGAAAAAAAAAGCGGGGACAAAGCATTAAAGGTTGCCGCCCATGCAACCAATTGGTGTGTTTCGATGGAATCAAGGGAGAATCTCTCCCTTTGCTCGTGAACTAGGCCAAGTTCACTTGGCCAACTCTTCACACACACACACATCACATTTGGTCGAGCAAAGGAAAGAGAGAAAGGAAAGCCAGGCCAAGAAGAAGCAAGGGAAGAAGGAGAAGAAGAGAAAAGGGAGGAGAGAAAGAAAAAGGGGAAAACAACAAGGTTCTTTGGAGTCCTTTGGCCGAATCTCCTTTAGATGTTCTTCCCTTACAATTTTTCTTGAATATAGAAGTGATTGTGTTGTGTTGTGTTGTTGAGACGTTGCTGAAGGATGAGATTAGAAGTCTTGGATTGTGCAAGTGTTAGCAATAATGATGCATGCATGTAGATTTGGTTGTGATTTAGCCGGGTTAGATTAGATAGGAATTTGAAAACAATGTTGTTTGGAGATTGAACATGCATGTATTGATTTGTGTGGGTTTGATGTTGGTCAAATGATTCAATCTAGAAACCATGTTTAAGTTGTTGAAATAGGGATTTATAGTGACCTGTTTTAGGTATCATCACGCTCGATCAGCGTGCAACTCACGCTCGAGCACCTTTAGAAAAAATGTTAGACAAAGTCGTGCCGCTTGACCAGTGCTCGACCAGTGCTCGAGCGGGCTTGGAGGATTTCATACAGATTCATAGTGCTCAACAGCCGCTCGAGCGAGGCTAAGATAAAGTTGGATAGAGACTTGGTGCTCGACTGGCTCTCGAGCGGGACCTGTTAAATTTCAGATAAATGTTGAATTTTTGAGTTTCCTATTGAAGACTTGTGAAACCCTATTATTGAGGCTAGCTGACCAAAACCAAGTTAAGGAGTTTATTGAGGTTAGGTTGGTGGGAATTTGATAGACATTAGTCCATGCACGGTGTGATAAAAGGTATTGAACAAGGGATATTAAGTTAGACGTATTATAGGTTGCTGTTTTGGCTTGAGATACTTAGTATGAGATGTTGTTGCTGAATTTCATGAATAAGCTTTGAAATCAATGATGTCAATAAGAAGAATCAGTGTACTTAGTTGATATTAAGTGCATTACATAGTGATCCCATTAGCAGCATTGCTGGAGGAGATGTTTGATGCATGTGTTTTTTCTTCAATTGTTTTATGAAAGCTAGTTAAAGAAAAATTTTGTAAATGAAATCATATTTCAAAGATACTTTTGGAAAACCGAGAACATTATAAGTTTTTGTATGTTTGCTTGATTAGTTCCCTAAGCATTATATAACGTATGTAACTCGCTTGTAGGCGAACTTCATACCGAAACTCAAGAAGACCAAGGTAAGTGGAAGTAAGTAAGAATTTATTTTAATGAAAACTGGAATGGTACACAGCATGGTTTATCATGAACAAGCATGACATCATAAGCAAGCATGACAGGACACGACACGAGCATTTGCATGATTTCTAAAAGAAGTTTTTATGCAAATGAAAGTGTAAAAGTTTTATGTTAAGTTAAGAGGGCTCCGATCGGTACCGTACCATCAAGAAGGACACTCATACCGAAGGACGAATGCGAGAATGATGGGTGATCCTAGAGGTAAGTGCAACTACACTGAAGGACGAATGCGAGAAGGTGTGGACCTCCAAGGGTCTTGTCTAGCTACACTGAAGGACGAATGCGAGAATGTGGACTAGCTCGACAAGATGTTATGTCTCCAAGGGTAACAGGGGTAAATTGAGCGTATGTAGCCCACAAGATAAGAAGTGAATACTATTCAAGGACCATGTGTCATCTTAAGTACAAGGGCATGTTTTCAAGTGCAAGAGCATGTGCATAAACATGAAACATGCATGCACATCTAGCTTTATCATTACTCATGATTTTCAAGTTCAAGGCATAAGCTCATGTTTACAAGTTACATTTTCCCTTACTAAGTCTTTTGACTCACAGTTTTCAAAATGTATCATTCCAGATGTTTCAGGTGAATGCAGTCAGGAGGATTATCTGTCTTGAGAGAGAAGAACTCTATGTATTTTGTTGTTGTGACTATTGATTGATGTGATCTGTCACTTAGGAAATGTATAGTTTATGTGTTATGTAATTAAGATACTACTCATCTTTTGAGGTCTATTATGAAGTTAAGTTATGAAGTATTTGTTGGTCCGTCTCTCTTTTAGTTTTTATTCTACTGTTAAGTATGATTAAGTTCGCTGAAGCTTTCTTTAGGGATTGCTCGCGGCTGTCATTGGCCCTACAGGATAGCGTTTGGGGCGTGACACAGTTAGATGGTGGTTGTGGTGAGGTTGATTGAAATGTTGGTCTTCTGCGGGTATTGTTAGTGTGAGTTGCTTTGTTGGTCATTGTGATGTTGTCTTGTGAACTGTTGCTCTTACCATCAAACCTTGATGACGACATCAGGGGATCAAAGGGGAGATTGTATGAGTCTCATATGTAGTGAAAAAGGAGGAGGAATGAGAAAGGAATGGTACAAGTGTCAAGTTCTATTGGTGTGAGTAAGCATAGTGTGGTGGTTTGCGGTTCCTTGGACTGTTACTATAGTATCTTCTTGTAAACTCACTAAACTCCTTGATATGAGATGCTCGGTGGAGGTCGTGAAGTGGATGGTCTATACCACTTTGATTTTGCTCTTTTCCTTCTAGAGAGTTGATCCCTTCAATCGTCCGGTTCATAGTTCTCTTCCATGGCATTGAGGACTTTGTACTCCATCTCGTGTCGGACTCATTCGGTTTTCGCATTGAACGATAAGACTGTATTTGGTTGTGATGCTGCTTACTAAACTAAGAAGTATCATTATGTCTTTTTTGTCATACTGTTGCTGGTCAACAATCTAGTCTGTTTGGTTTTGGATGTTGTGATATAAGGGGTCCCTTGAAAGTGCTTTATTATCTTAGTTATAAAAACTTATAGTGGTTGATTGTTCCAGAATAACGCGACTTTCTTAATGAACGAGCATTTTGTTTTGGTTTCCATTCCTAAGAAATTATACAAAACATATATATATTTTCGGCATATCGATTTCTATGTTGTCTCGAGATATTGTAATCAGTCGTTCCGTACGGGTATCTCCATCAAAATGGATTTGTTGAATGTTAAAGTGAAGGCTACTATGCTGTCTTTTGTGGGATAGAAATTTTGAAGTCTTTATGAAGTGGTGCCATCTAGATTGCTCATTATTTGAGTTTTCAACCGAATGCCTACTCTTTCTTGATGCTAAATCTACCTACCCAGTTTTATTTCCAGAACCAGGCCTCTATTTTCTCTTTCTCAAAAGTCCTTGGTTGTGTTTGCTTTATTCATTAGCTTAGTTCTGGTCTTGATATATTTTGATCTACATATTTATAATTATCTTGGACATTCCCGGAACTTGAAACCTTATTGATTTTATAGTCGTATATCTTGAAACTTATCGTGTTTACAGGTTTTACCTTATTTGAGACTCAATCGTATTTTCCTGCTAGTCCTCTTGATGTAAACATTGATGCACTGTTCCGTCAGTTTGTGTTTCTAATAATCCATCTGTGCCTTCACCTGCATTCTTACGTATATCCTCGTCAATCTGGAGAGGACACCCTCTCCTTGCCACCAACTTCTTCTTTGTCTGACTGATTCAGCTCCTACCATCACTTATTTGGAGGAGTTGCTAATTGCCTGAGTAAAGGTACTCTTCCATCTGTCGCCGAACATCCTTTCTGTAATTTGTTCCTAACCATCCACCCTGTGCTCCCAAGATATGTTTTCTGTTTCCGTCCCTACTTGTCTTAGGGAGACTACCTTATGAGGGTTGAAACAAGACTATTTAGGACGAGATGCCAGTCTTACACTACAATGGTGGTTGGATGTCCCTAGGACATGAGCCAATGGCATCCTAGCAAAAGAGTAATCTTGTCCACATTTATTTAAAGGGTTCTCCAGAGAAAGATGAAAAAAGGATAGTCGCCATTGGGTAGGTCAACGTGTGAGATGCACGTGCTCCTTTGGCACTCGCGAGGATCATCTGCCTGTGGAATGGATGACAAGGTCAGGTAGATTGGATGGCAAGCAATCTGGTGGGGGTGTGTCTAAAGTGTTGAATGATCAATAAGCAACATACACCGTCTACCATCCGAAAAAGTAACAGAAAAAGGGAAGAATAAGAGAAGGGAGAGAAGTGGAAGGGCAGGGGTTGATTGAAGGGAGAAGCTGGAGTTTCTCCATCCTCCTGGAGGACTTGCATAATGGTGCTAGTTCACAAGGTGGAGAGGGAGAGAAGATCAAGGAGAGAAAAAAATTCGCAAGAGTAAGAAATTGATAAGGACTGGAGGAAAACCTCCGTTCTTATTGTGATGAGTGAATTTGTTTTTCTGCTCAATTTCTCTCAGGCATATTGTGAAAGAAGCTTTAGTGCGAGGACTGACTTTCAGCTCCCATAATTTTGTTATCTTCCTGATTTTCGACATTACTAGTTCTATCTATTTTATTGTCTATTTATGACTTGGTTGTTGGAATTCTGAAATACTGTGGAGGTGAGTAATCAGTTTGTCAGATTGTCCTAACCGGTTCATTCATTCAGGGATATATACAGTGGCGGAACGAAGGGGTAGCGACCCTGGGCGGCCGCTACCCCTCACGCCACAAAAAAAAATATTTTGCATTACTTTTTTTTTTAAATAAATTTGCCTGGCCCGATACCCCTGAAATTTCTCCCCTCTATACAATGATACTGCGAGTTTGGTTTCTTATCACTCAGAGTCTGTGGAAAAGCTTGGATTTTTTAAGCTCAGAAGTATCTATAGAATTCTGGAGACCGTTCGGAAGTTGTTTTCAAAAACAACTTTCTGTTTTCTGTTTTTAATAAAATAGGCATGTCAGCGGTTTTCAGAATGTTTAGGTGTGTCAAAAGGTTACTTTGCAGTATACATCTCATCCACTCACCCAAATATTGTCCAACCATTGACGAATTTGTTCAAGTGCATGAACCCCATGAACCCAATACCTTTCAATGTAATGTTATCCGACTTTAGTCGAAATGGGTTTGCATTTGATGCGCTAAAGACCTTTTCTTTCATGCACATGAATGGAGTAACTATAGATACATACACTTTATGTAGCTCTTTGACAGCTTCCTCATCTATCAGAAATGTTCGATTCGGACAGCAGGTACATGCCATGGTAGCCAAATCAGGTTGGTCATCCAGTGTATTCGTGGGAAGCGCTCTGGTTGATTTATATGCAAAGTCGTTGGTCATCGAGGATGCAGAAGTGATGTTCGAAGAAATTCCTGTGAAGAACACGGTGTGTGCTAATGCACTTCTATCAGGTTATGGTGAGGCTAAGATGTGGCTTGAGGGACTTGAACTGATTCGTAAAATGCCATTGTTGAATTTGGATTATGACAACTTCAACTTTGGACTGAAATCACTGGTCAATGAGATCAATTCTTTCAAACTTAGCACCAGCGGGCTCGTCATAAGACTGGTGCAGATTGGCATGCAACTTAGACAAGCAGTAGCTATTGCTTTGGGGTGCTTTCTATTAAACAATCACTGACCAAGACTAGGACAAGAAACTCAGTACGCTGGTTAGCATCTCATCCAAAAAAAGAAATGCATCACAAGTTTTATCGGGGGATCTGTTTACGCAAGAAATAATCAACCTGTGTCCAAGTTGACGGGTCAGGCATGGGTAAAATAGAACCTCATGTTGTGATCGTATAGTTATGCATGTGTATTTTGCTAGTACATTGGACATGAGGGAAACACCACAGTTTTGTTCATTGATGCAATTAAATTACCAAGATTTCCTGTATCTCCCTTCGTTAATCACTTATCTATCCATCATGTTTTCAGCAGAGCAACTTTCACATGTATCTTGAAGAGGATGCCATGATGGTTCACATGCTTGCACCAAGTCGAACAAGGTGGCATTGCTATATTTTTAATGTTTTTAGTCTTTAACTTTTGATATTGTAATTGTAAGACAATTTTTAGCATTATAAAAAAAAAATTTGTCATTTCGTCTTTAGAATTCGACCCCCCCGAACTTTGGTCCTGGTTCCGCCACTGGATATATATCCAAATTATAGTGCAATTCCTCTTATTCCTCTGAACGTTTTATTGCTTTTTATTAACATACTGTGACTACCTGTATACATACACTTTGATCAGTATTTATTCCTGTCGTAGAGGATAATATTTCAAGTTGACCTTGATATTGGCCATCGTTTTCTCATGCTGAAGTTTTAGAGGTTGATATATCCCTTTATATGTATTAATAGGAATGCTTCTATTCCTTTACTGGATGTTTTTTATTTGGAGTGGATTCCTTTATTAAGTTAAGCATACATGATTGATATGGTGAAATGTTAAACCAGACAGCAGTGTTTTTGGAAATCCAGCATTGACTCTCGTTCTTCACTTAATTGCTATTATTTATCCTATATCTATGACTTGTGCTATTTAACCGCTGCGACATTTGGTCAACCAAAAGCAATTCATCTAGCCTGACACTGTTTGATATTGGACTTGCAGCACCATAGCTGTAATGACGTCGCTGGTGGCTCTATCATTTTATGGTGCCAGTCAGCTCAAGTTTCGAGGTATGACAAGCTTCTCGTAGGCTGTGTTATGTTTGGTCGGAATTTTGACGCTTCTTTTCTATGATCACGATCATGGTCAAAATCATGGAGTTGGGTCCTCTGGAGAGAAATTGCATAGAAAACTCATTGTTCTATGAGGATTTTTGACCGGTTTTCTCTGGCAAAAGTCGAAGCCATCTCATCTCTCCAAGCTGGATAGGTTATAACAGTGTGTAAACTATGGTAGGTGTCATGTGTCGGTATTGTAATTGTAATTGTCGTTTTCAATTTGCTTATCTGACATAATCATTGTGTTCGGTGGTTGGTTGGGTGAGAAATTGTTGTTTTCTTCACTCTTTTCTTCCCCCGCCTGTCCTGTGTGTTCATATGCATACAATGGCGTCATGATGAATGTAGCGTACGCTGCTGCATTCAAGCAAATGGTTATCATCTTCTTATGCTTTTTGTTTCCTGAGCAAGCAAATGTGTATCTTCTTGTTTCACTGCAAATTGTGCTTTTCTGAGCTTCTAAAATATTTGGTGGCTTCCAAATTTCAGTGGTTTAATTCTACTTTTTTTTTTCAAATACCTGAACCTACGTGTTTCTCTCATCACGCAGAGGTAACCAGTTGGTAAATGGGAAGTAGTAACAAGTAATTTAAATGTTTGGTTACGAAATCTTTACAACCAAATAATAGAATCTCAAAATTTTCATACCAACTCCAACACCTTAATTTCAATACTTTTTTGAAGAAAAAAATTTGTAAAACATCTCTCTACACTTTTTTATAAGCTCTAATAAAATAAAATAAAAATTACTAACTTTTCACAAAAGTCAATCTCTCGAAATTTTCTCCGAAACAATTTAAAATATGGAAATATTTTATTTGCTAAAACATTACCTTACTCTGCCCTATCAAGTCAGCTGCAAAACACCGATGTTGTAGGAAAAATGCAATGAAATTTCTTGAAGAAACGTCAGGTAGCAATATGCATGCACCTAGGCAGGAAAAGTTAGGTAGCAAGATATGCATGAATCTTGACAGACCCACCTGGATCGATTGAGGAGCATCGCAGGTTAGCAACATCCATTGGTAGCGAAAACACAGAAAAACCACATCCATCCCTAGTATTTTACCAGAAGTTCTTGAGAACAACTTTTTTCGAAAATAATTTTTCAAGAACGAAAAAGAGAACGAATTTCCGAAGAGAGTGCATAAAAAATGGTTTTGGTCCAATCATGTAAATAGCGTATTTGCTGAGAAAAAAATAAATAAAAATAGCAGAAGCATGACCAAAACTAGCAATAGTCTCTGGTCTTTTATTTTCTAACATAAAACGTACAATAGGAGAGGGTTATGGACCCCTACATGCACCTGAAAACAACCCGTACAGCCCGGAATGAAAGACAAAAATGGGAAGTGGAGCCAGTAAGGAAGGGTGGCCTGGAGGGTACCGAAACATATTTCCTGTTCTGGTTTCGGTACCCACGGATCCAATATTTAGTTTTGATTTTATTTCAGTATTATCAAAATGGAATTGGAATTTTCAGAATTGGAAATCGAAAATTCCGGTTTCAAGATGTAGTTTTTTTTTTTGCTATATTTTTTTGTGCCGAAATTTTGGGCCCTATTTTAAAATAGACTTCGAAAAACATTTTGAGCCCTATTTTAAAATTACAATATTTTGAGTCTTATCTAAATTAAAATTATAAACATTCATCCAATATGTAAAATAAAATCAACTCTTTGAGCCCTATTTTTTTTATTAGAAAAAAATTGAAAATTTCCCAATTTTATCAGAATTTCCGATTATATTTCTGACTAAAAAAATACATTTCGGTACCGAAACCAACCCATACTAGCATGCTGGTCCGATCTCATCGTTGCTTGGTCAGATTGTCAAGAAAAGGGCTGCTATAAAGGTTTATTTTGAGATTATCCACAGTAGATTGTTGCACATAAAGGATGCACTATAGATGACTGCTTTGAACTGGTTGATGAAGATCTCTGTTCACATAGATGTGGATAGCAAAAGTGCACCCAATCTCATATTTATTGAGATAAGAACTGAGAGTCGGACCTTAGGCAAGCCAAAACCAAAACCAAATTGCCACGTGAGTAGGTGGCGTGTTAGATTCGCACGCGCCTGTGACAGCGCGTGGAACTCAAGTGCCATTGGATTTGGAGTAGCTGCGGTGGTGGTAGCAAAATCGAAGGTTGAAGAGTCCGTTGGCGAGGTGCGTGCGTGGAGATCAAACTGGGCAGATTTGACTTGGTTCCTGCAATCGAAAAATAAACCCATGAGAGAAGTGGGAGACTCGATAGTCTCTGGTCTTTGGTTTTGTCTCCTGCAAAAATAATTCAGTCATTTCTACGGGGTTTAGGGAGAAATACACTTTAAATCCTCTAATTATTATTATTTTTGATAATTTACACTTCAATTTATTATTTTTATTACATTACATTCATTAATTATTAATTTTTAACACTTTATATCATTTTTAAATTATATTAACTATGACATTTTTATAAGGATAAAATCAAAATTTCATAGGTTAAAAGAAATCAATTTTTGTTAAAGTTGATAAAAAAAATTTAACAGCGTGCAAATGGTCTGAAACCAATAGTTAATGAGTGTAATATGACAAAAATAATAATTTAGAATCTAAAGTATCAAGACCATTGTAAGTTAAGGGTGCAGTGTGTATTTCTCCCCTCACTTTATTCTAGAAAATAATTTGCCTTTCTCCTTAGCTTCTTTTTGCTTTTGAATATATATCTCTTCCTTAATGTTGAGAATTTCACAGGCCTTAAATAGTTGCACTATTTCGTTGATGCACGCACAAACAATTAGTTTGTTTGCTTTGAAAAAAAAAAACTAGCTTGCTTGATGTAGATAGCCCAACTATTTTCTGGCCTCTATTGTCAAGGACCTTCTACTTAGGTGGTCGTTCAAGTATTTGGTACAGTACAAATTAGGTCTAGAACTCCTTTGTTGAGAGAGGGATACGTCAAAAGTCTCTGGGTAGATCTAAAACAATTTACAATTCCAGAGTTGTTGAGTACATCTAAACCAGCATATGTCTATGTCCATTTCTGTAAAATGACACGATTTCACCAAGACACAAATAAGCACACATGTACATAGGTAAGGGTGGGAATTCTGCAGCACCGCATGTACAAGGACGAAAATGGCCCAACGGAGACGCACTGCAAGGTTTTAACGCCACAATTGACCGCAGTGGCTATTCGGTTGGATGTTATATACGGTGCTCGGAACCAGGTAACTCATGGTAAGAATACTCCTACTCCCAATCAGCTTATGAGTGATGTATCCAGAAGTTTTGCTAAACATAAAATGGCCTGGTCCTCCCTTATGACTGGATTTGCGGACAATTGGATACCTCCAGACCCGGGGAAGCTTAAAGTCAATTATAATGTAGCTCTGTTTGACGGGAATTTATATATGGCGGTGATTTGCCGAAATCATTTGGGTACCATCCTCAAGGCACATACTGGTATTATTCCTGGTAGGGACCCGCTAAAAGGAGAAGCACGAGCAACACGTTTGGCTTGTCAAGTTGCTACGGAATTTCATGACCAGTTGGTGTTGTTGGAAGGGGATTGTTTGCAACTTATTAATCAGGTGGAGGGTGGTGCAGGTGAACCAGTGTGGAGTATTTGTGTCACGCCCCAAACGCTATCCCAAAGGGTCAATGACAATCGCGAGCAAACTCGAAAGAATGCTCCGGCAAACTTAACCATACTAACAGCGGAAATATAACTGAGAGAGAGACGGGTCAACGGAATCTTCATAACTTAACTTACATAATTGACCTCATAAATAGGAGAGTAACATCTTAAATTACATAACATACAAACTAAACATTTCCTAAGTGACAGACCATAATGGTCAATTGTCACCAACAACAAAATACATGGAAAGTCTTCCCTCAAGACAAGTAGTCCCCCTGACTGCTTTCACTTGGAACATCTGGAATGATACATTTTGAAAACTGTGAGTTAAAAGACTCAGTAAGGGAAAATGTGAACTTGCGAATATGAGCTTATGACTTGAACATGAAAATCATGAATGATCGTGAAACTGGATGTGCATGCATGTTTCATGTTTGCATATGCACATGCTCTTACTCTAAACATATACTTGTACTTAGAATGACAGTTGGTCCTTGAAAAGATTTCATTCTCATCTTGTGGGCTACATACGCTCCATTTAACCCTAAAGTCAGGGTTGTGCGTTTCCATCGGAACCGTCCCCTCTTTCTCTTGGAGACATAACATTTGGTCGAGCTAGCCCTTGAAGTGGCCCCAGGCCTGATGGATAGACACGACCCTTAGGGGCTTGTTTGGGAAAGGGGTTGAGGTTTTGGTTTTGGTTCAACTTTAGGTTCAATTTTCAAATTTCAAATTTTTTGATTTAAATATTGTTTTATTGTAAAGGTTTGTTTGGTTGTTTAAGATTTGATATGATTTATATTTTAATTAAATTAAATAACACTAATTTATAGTTATTATGATATACAAAAAATAAAAAATATAAAAAATGATTATTATAAAATTCGAAAAATATATAATTCAAAAAATATGTAGAAAATAGTTTCATAAATATCAAAAATTATAAAAATAGATAAAATATGAAACTAATAAAAAATATTCATAAAAATTAAAAGACAAAGATAAAATCGTGCAAAATTTATATATATAAAAAATAAAACTTTACAAAAAAAAAATTGATTAAAAACTTCAAAAATACAAACTTAAAAATAATTATCAAATATAATCATTATCAAAATTATTACAAAAAAATAATAAATAAAACAATAGAGAATATTAAAAAAATTATTAAAATAGTTACAAAAGTGTATAAATGTCTATAAAAGTTTTTACCCACAAAAAATTTTGCAAAGTACAAACTCTCTAATACCCGTGTTAAGCATTTACTCAACCCTAACGAGCCAGGTAGTAACAATAAATGCAAATAATTTGCTCAGAAAAGAAAATATGCAAATAGTTCATTTTTACTAATCAATCATGAATCAACTTACTATAATAAATCCCCCCTTATGGTAGTTTTTGCTTAGTTAGTTTATTGTACCGAAATCTGTTTCTTTCTTTCAGTATGAAGTTCTTTTTTCGAGAAAAAAAATCAATTTATTGTAATGCTAAAATTTTCAATTCATTTCTGTTTATCTTAGTGTAACCATATATAGTCGGTCAAATAAATTATAATATGCCTATTGAAGTGAGAGTTAGGTGGTACAACATATACTTCTGAATCAATGTTGAACATGGTTGCTGGGTAGAAATCCTAGAGAAAAAAAAACATAGAGATTTTTCTTCATAATCAATGGAAAATTAATTTTTGGTTTTTGGTTTTCGAATTTTTTTGTTCGTCCTTTTGTTTTTATTGTATTGTTTATTTATTGGTTTAACTATTACTAAATTTCCAAAAGTAATTTTTCTATTTTTTAAAACATTTATAGAGATTTATACACTTTTGTAACTATTTTAATACTTATTATTATTATTTTCTCTATTATTTTTTGTAATAAATTTGATAATGATTATATTGGCTAATTATTGTTAATTTTTTATTTTTGAAAATTTTATTTGTTTCATAAATTTTGCTCAATTTTTATCTTGTCTTTTAATTTTTATGAATAATTTTTATTAGTTTCATATTTTATCTATTTTTATAATTTTTGATATTTATGAAACTATTTTCTACATATTATTTGAATTATATATTTTTTGAATTTTTTAAAATCATTTTATATTTTTTATTTTTTGAATATCATACATAATAAGTATAAATTAGTCTTATTCAATTTAATTAAAATATAAATCATTTCAAATCTTAAACAACCAAACAAACCTTTACAACAAAATAATATTTAAATAAAAAAATTTGAAATTTAAAAGTTGAACCAAAAGTTGAACCAAAACCAAAACCTCAACCCCTTTCCCAGACAAGCCCTAGAGGTTCACACCTTCTCTCAATCGTCCTTCAGTGTGGTTGCACAAACCTCAAGGACTTATCCAACCTTCACGTAAACGTCCTTCAGTTTGGGCGTCCTAGGTAACATCCACCGTTCACGTAAATGTCCTTTAGTATGAAATGTATCTTCTTAACTTGGTGTGGTACCGACCAAAGACCCTTAACTTAACTTGTCATAAAACTTTCATACTTTCATTTGTATAAAAACTTCTTTTTCTTTCAAGAAATCATGCAAATGTTCATGTCATTTCATGCTTGATAACAATGAGTGTTCATGCTTGCTTATAATGTCATGCTTGTTCATGAAAACCATGTTGTGTATCATTCCAGTTCTCGAAAAGAGTAAGTTCTCACTTACTTCCACTTACCTCGGTCTTCTTGAGTTTTGATGTGAAGCTTCGCCTACAAGTGAGTTAAATACATCATTTAGACACTTAGGGAACTAATCAAATAGACATACAAAAATACTTATAAACGTTTTCAGTTTTCCAAAAGTCATATCTTTGAAAATATCATTCACTTGCATAGGATTTCTTTAAACTTTAGCTTTCATAAAACAATTTGAAAAACAATAAACATATACATCAAACATCTCCAAATTACAACTTGATCTATTAAAACTCGATATCCAATATCGAAACCGCCATCAATTAACCTAACTTGATTACTCAACATACCCAAAATGAATCGCCATACTTTTCATTGTACCTTTCATGGACTAATGACCAACTTGTGGTTTCCTTGAACATCAATTTATCTTATAGCTTACTGACTTAAACCTCAATCTTCATGCATATTCCAATCATTCCAATTCTTTATGTCTTGTACGCAATTCTCACCCAGTTATTAAGGATAGCATTACATATAATCAATCTACTTGACCCGAGTGCTCAATCCATGTTCTCCAATTAACACCTTAATTCACTTGGGTGATAAGCTTGTTGTTCGATGCATTATAACCAACATGGAATACACTTAATCAACAAGTAACATCAAAAGACATACTATACATCAAATCTGCAAGTTGTCACCAAAGGAGACATTCGGCTATTGCTCCTCTTTTTCCTTTCATTCTATAACATTTCCTTGCCTAACCATATTTACCCCTAAGTTTAGGCCACTGACCGAAACCCTAATACACTTCAGTTTTTACACTTTTCATTCTCATTTTAACTTAAGTACAGTGACCTTACAACATCTAACACCAAGGATTTATACCTTAAACTTCACATACACTTAGTTCTTTTTTCTACTTTACAAGCTAACCCATTTTCCAACTCTAACTAAAAAACCGTGGCCTTCATTATCCATCTTTAAACACATGCATGGACAACAATGAACCCATACTACCACTAACAGATCCATATTTCAACAATATAAGCATGGTTTCAAGCTTAATTCACTTGGCCAACATCAAATCCACAAAACTTTATATGCATGTTCGAATCTCCAAGAAAACTATTTCCAAACTCCCATTTAGTCCAACCCGTGGCTAGATCACATCAAGGTCACAACCAACATTACAACCAACATTACATTTCAAAGAGTGAAAATCTAAGAACATGCGAAACAACCCATTCGGCCACAACCAAGTCTATGCATGCATGTGTTGGCTTTTTAGTCACAATCAATGTTTTGATGACAACAATAGAAGTAATTGAGATGTGAAGCAAGCGGATCAGAAATAAGCGCGGAGTGATGAAGCAACGTCACCTTCAATGAAAGTGCTCTTAAAGTGAAGACACAAGATGTTAGGGTAATCTTTGTAACTCTAAGACTTCATCTTTAACAAGGATGTCAATCACACACATGCATAAGTCTTCAAAACTTGCATAAACCATTTTAATGTTTGTTGATTGATTAAAACCTTTTTAGTGGCTTCAAAATATCCCAAATATACTTCCAAACCTTTTTATATACTTATGAGAAGTTAGAGTTTAAAATTGGTTATTTTAAGTTGGTCAAAATCGAGTTTTTAGAACAACCGGATGGAGCTTAAAATGAGGAGGTCGACCGGCTCAATGTAGCGGTCGACCTGACCTACGACCGCTTGGTGTAGCGGTCGACTGGTAGCTTTAGAAATGCTCTGACAAAATGACCGTTGTGTAACGGTAACATGTAAAGGTCGACCGGTTCATGTAGCGGTCGACCGGTAGCATTTAATAGAGAGTCGTTACGCTTCTGACAATATGACCGTTGAACAACGGTAAACTTGAAGCGGTCGACCGGCTCGTTTTAACAGTTGGCTATAAACGGCTATTTTTCTCTTGAGGTCTATATAAAGCCATTCCCTTGCCTTTGAAACTCAACTCAATCGTCCATAATCATTTACAAAGGCTTAGAGTGATCAAAAATCTTCCAATCTCTATTCAAGCATCATAGACACATATTCTTCATTTTTCACATCCTTGTTATTGTGTGAAGCCTAAGAGCTAGTCATTTCTCATTGTAATATCTACTCCATCAAGGGAGTTTTAGAGGGAATTTTGTTCAACCATACACATTTCTAAGAGAGTGATTCTCTTGCATCCTTTCGGTGAGGGTTGTTCATCGAAAGAAGGAGTTTGGAGAGGTTTGTTCTCAAACTCGTTCTTGAGGCTTGAAGAGGGTTTTTCTCAAGCTCAAGTGTAAGGAAACTGTTCCCTTGGTTGAAGGGAGAATAGTGGAGAAACCTTAAGACTCGGTAAAGGAGCTTGAGGGGTGGACGTAGGCGGGCTTGCCGAACCACCTAAATATTGTGTTTGCTTCTCTTCCCTTATCTCTTTATTTGTGCTCTAGTTATTGCTTTAAAGTTTTCTTTTGTAGCTAGCAAACACACTTTTTGGGGTAATTTTCGAAAAAGTTTTGAAACTTAATTCACTCTCCTCTTGGGTTGCCTTAATCCTAGGAATATCAATTGATATCAGAACTTGGTGCTCACTTTAGCAAGATTTAAAAATCTAGAGTTAGAATGGCAACTTCAAGCAACAACTCTCATGTTGAGGGACTCTCAACATCCAGACCCCCTTCCTTTAATGGAAGTGATTACACCTATTGGAAAGCAAGGATGAAAATCTATTTTCAATCCATTGATTATGATCTACGGCTTTGTGTTTTAAATGGACCACATGATACTATGAAATCCGTAGATGAGAAAATTGTCCCTAAGTCCGCCAGTGAGTATACTGATGATGACAAAAAGAAAATTTTCATAAATGCTAAAGCCATGAACATTCTTTATTGTGCATTAGATGGAAATGAATTCAATAGAATATCTACTTGTGATAGCACAAAGGAAATTTGGCATACTTTAGAAATCACACATGAAGGTACAAACCAAGTAAAAGAATCTAAGATAAGCATGCTAGTTCATAACGATGAATTGTTCAAAATGAAATCGGAGGAAAACATTAGCGACATGCTTACTAGATTTACAAATATCATAAATGGTTTGAATGCTCTTGGAAAAGTGTACACTAACTCCGATTTGGTGAGGGAAATTCTTAGGTCTCTACCAAAGACTTGGGAAGCCAAAGTCACGGCTATTCAAGAAGCAAAAGACCTCACGAAATTGCCTTTGGAAGAGCTTGTTGGATCTCTCACGACTTACGAAATCACCATGAAGGGTCATGAAGAGGAAAGTCCAAAAAGGAGGAGTATAGCTTTGAAATCTTCCGTCGTTGAGGTTGAAGAAGATAATGATGAGAGTGGAGACGAGGATATTGCACTCATGACTAGGAATTTCAGAAACTTTCTCAAGAGAAAGCAAGCAAGGAAGAACTTCAAAGATTTCAAGAAAGAAGAGCCAAAAAGGGAATACTCAAAGGTGGACAACAAGAAGGACCACATCACTTGCTACAAGTGCAAGAAACCCGGTCACATCAAGGCGGATTGTCCCCTACTCAAATACAAATAGAAAGCTATGAAAGCAACTTAGGAAGATAGCGATTCAAGCTCCTCCGAAGAAGATGATGAGGGAGAAATCGCAAACATGTGCTTCATGGCACTAGAAGATGATGAGGTATATCTCTCAGATCTTGAAGACTCAAAACCTTCATATGATGAATTAGAAAATGCTTATGATGAGTTATACACTACATTTGAAAAGCTTAAACTCAAATACAATGTTTTGAAAAATAAGAATTCACTAGCTACAAGTGTCCTTGATTCTTTAAAGGATGAACAAGGAACTTTGAAGCTAGAGAATGAGGAATTGAAACTAAAAGTTTCAACCTTGGAAATTGAGAACAAAGCTTTCAAAGATAAGGTTACTCGTCAAAACACCATTCTTGAAAAATTCACTCAAGGAAGCAAAGCTTTGGAAAACATTCTTAATAGTCAAATATGTGTCTTTGACAAAAGCGGATTAGGCTACAAGCCTTATAAAAATGAAAAGTATTTCAAAAACTTCTTTGTCAAAGCTAAATCTTCAAATGACTCTTTTCACATTTGCTACTTTTGCAACAAAAATGGACATCTAATATTTGATTGTCCTCTTAAGAAATTTGGGTGCAAAGCTCTTAGAAAGGTATGGGTTCCAAAGGCTTTGACAAAGAAGTTTTTGGATAGTGGATACCAAAAGCTTTATCTTGAATTTGTTTTGTAGTTTTCAAGAAAGAAGAAATGCAATAGTTGGTTCTTGGATAGTGGATGTTCAAGACACATGATTGGTGACCCATCAAGGTTCTCAAGTCTATCAACCATCAAAGGTGGAAATGTAACATTCGGCGACAACTCCAAAGGGAAAATAATTGGTATAGGCAATATTGGCGGTAATACTCTTGCTCTTATTGAAAATGTGCTATTAGTTGATAAATTAAAGCATAATTTGCTTACTATTAGTCAACTCTGTGATAAAGGTTATAGAGTTGTGTTTGAATCTTCTCGATGCCTTATTGAAAATGTCAATGAAGGCAAATTATTGTTCATTGGCCATAGGAATTCAAATGTATATAAAGATTGACATTGATCAAAATACTTGTGTGGAAAATTGTCTTGTGGTCAATGTAAATGATAGTTGGCTATGACATAGAAGATTAGGTCATGCTAGTATGCATCAAATTTTGAAAATTTCTAAGCATGATATTGTGAATGGTCTACCCAAGTTAAATTTTGAAAAAGACCAAGTTTGTGAAGCTTGTCAAATGGGAAAACAAGTGAAATCCCCTTTTAAATCCAAAAACTTCATTTCAACTAGTAGACCTCTACAATTACTTCACTTGGATTTGTTTGGTCCATCAAGAACTCAAAGTCTTGGTGGAAAGACCTATGCTTTTGTAATTGTGGATGACTACTCTAGGTTCACTTGGATTTTATTTTTAGCTTTCTTAAATTACTTCAATTGGATTTCTTAAATGCTTTTGTAAATGCTTTTGAAAAGTGCTTTCTTAAATGGTTATATCTTGGAAGAAGTCTATGTAGAACAACCACAAGGTTTTCAAAACGAAGCCTATCCAAATCATGTTTTCAAATTAAAAAAGGCTTTGTATGGACTAAAACAAGCTCCTAGAGCTTGGTATGATAGACTTAAAACTTTTCTCGTTGAAAAAGGTTTTTCCATGGGTAAAGTTGACACAACACTTTTCATCAAGTCCAAAAACAATGATTTAATAATTGTACAAATATATGTGGATGACATTATTTTCGGTGCTACTAATGACTCTCTTTGTCAAGAATTTTCTAAGTTTATGCATGAAGAGTTCGAGATGAACATGATGGGTGAGCTCAACTTCTTCCTTGGACTTCAAATCAAGCAATCCAAAGAAGGAATCTTCATAAACCAAGCCAAGTATACAAAGGACTTACTCAAACGCTTTGGAATGGAGACCTTCAAAGCGGCAGAAACACCAATGAGCACATCGCTAAAGCTTGATGCGGATGAAAAAGGTAAAAAGGTGGACATCACCAAATATAGAGGTATGATTGGAGCTCTTCTCTATTTGACGGCTAGTAGGCCGGATATCATGTTCAGTGTGTGCTTATGTGCTAGATTCCAAGCTTGTCCTAAAGAATCACATCTTGTTGCTGTAAAACGTATTTTTCGATATCTTTCGGGAACTATCAACCTAGGACTTTGGTATCCTAGAGACACTCACATGAACCTAGTAAGTTATTCCGATGCTGACTTTGCCGGGTGCAAAGTCGATAGAAAAAGTACTAGTGGCACTTGCCATTTCCTAGGTTTATCTTTAGTTTCTTGGAGTAGCAAGAAACAAAACTCGGTTGCATTATCAACAACCGAAGCGGAATACATAGCGGCCGGTAGTTGTTGTGCTCAAGTGTTGTAGATGAAACAAACACTTAAAGATTTTGGACTAGAATTTGATAGTATACCTATCAAATGTGACAACACTAGTGCTATCAACTTATCCAAGAATCCTATCCAACACTCAAGGACTAAACACATTGAAGTGAGACATCATTTTCTAAGAGATCATATTCAAAAAGATGACATCTCACTTTAGTTCATTAGTACTGAGCATCAACTAGCTGACATTTTCACAAAACCCTTGAGTAATGATAGATTTCGTAATCTTAGACGAGACATTAGGTTTTTAGATGCAAATGCTCTTTGAAATGTTATCACTTTGATTTCCATGCTTTTTATTTGATTTGGTGTTTTTAAACATGTTTAAAACACCTTTATGACTTATTTCATGTTTGACATTCATCAATTGCATCATTTCATTTCATTTCATTCATGGGCCTTAAAACCTCATTTCTCGAGAATGTTATCTGTAGCGGTCGACCGCCTCGTCGAGCCTATATATACTACAGTTAACATTTTGGTCGACCGGTCTCTCATTTCTCTCGTACAGCTCCGACTCTCTCGCCCTAAACTCTCTCAAATCCTTCCCAAAACACCATAATCTGCCCTAAAATTGTTCCCCATCATCTCAGAACCTCATTTTCGACCTAAGTCCTAAGTTTTTGAGTTGATTCACATCAAAATCTATCAAGAACGAGAATTTTAGGGATTTCGGCCTCTTTGAAACCCTAACCCCAATTTTTCGACTTCTAGCCTCTTTTCTCTCAAATTTTCGAGTTCAATCATCATGCCAAGGACGAAGCAACCTGCCTTACACGTCTCGGAGCGCCCGGGATCATCTCGGTCATCAGCAGCTCCTTCGGGTGAGCCCGATTACTATTTCCTTAATGATTAATGTGCTTCAAAGTTCTATAGTGACTTCTCAAATAGAAAAGTCATGACTGGTAGGAAAGTGGATATAGCATCACTTTCGAACTTTGAGATTGAGCGTCCCTTTATGAAGCAGGGATGGCTAAACTTGTTGGATATGGGTAACGAAGTGTTTCCCAAATATGTTAGAATGTTTTTCGCTAACATGTCTACTGGTTGGGAAGCGGGTGGCTTGTTTACCGTTAAGAGTAAGGTTGGGGGACGGGATGTTGTTTTAAATGAAGTCATTCTCGGTGAGATTTTTGGTATCCCACATGTTGGGATCCGGGCCTACGAGCTTAAGACATGGCCCGTGTGTAAGGGCTTTGATTATGGAGCAGCCCTAAGTTTACTCCTAGGAGCTGATGTGGCAGAGGATGCACCTAGAAAAATCCATGCCAACCGGTTACCTGTTCGTTTAAGACTGCTACATTTAATCTGCACTCATAACTTGATGCCTCAGGGTGGACACCGAGAGGAGGTGACTTATATGGATGTTTTTGTACTAGAGCGTCTTTTGAAGGAGAAAAAGTTCAACCTTCCTTACATTATGCTCAAACATATGGAAGCAGCCTGTGCACCTAAGAAGAATCTACCCTATGGCTTGCTGTTTACCCAGTTTTTTCGCCATTTTGGCGTGGCACTCAGTTCTCGAGAGCAAGACACTTTGACAGAGAGTGAGCTATTTGATACTCACACTTTAACCCGGATGGGCTATCGAGGGACTTCTCGGAACACTTGGGTGCCTAAGCATCAGGAGAGTGATGAGGATAAGCCTGAGGAGGCTGATGAGGAGTTTGAAGATGTGGATGAGCCTGCGGAGGCAGATGAGGATTTGGAGGCTGAGGATGAGCCTGTTGGTGAGGAGGTAGATGCTGAGGCGACAGAGTTTGACATAGATGCCGATTGGGCTGATGATCCTCCCTTTATTCCTTCTTCTACTAGAGCTCCCCGACCATACTTTTTCCCTAGAGTCCCGGTTCACCGCTTTTGAGCAGAGGATGGATGATAGGCATGAGGCACAAAAGAAGTTTCTCCATGACAATGTCACCTCTATGCAGGAGGAGCAGAGGCGGTTCTTTGAGGACATGAGGACTTTCATGGCCCGTTTTCCTCCACCGTCATGATTTTCATTGCATATGCATTTCATTTCATTACTGTTTATGTATTTCTTTGCCTATGTATTCCTTTTTTTATGATGACAAAGGGGGAGAATGATGGAAATCACGGTACAACGTTGGAGGATCCAATTCCAGTTCCCATTGGGCCGGTTACGAGGGCACGAGCCAAGAAGTTTAAGGAGCTACTCAATGGGCTGATTCAAGCGGCTTGGGCTCAAGCAAATTCATGGAGGCCCATAGAACAAGACCCACGTGGCCCACAAAGGAGTATCAATGTGATCCAAGTTCTAGAAGCCGAGCAAGGATGATCTACATGATTTACACGCCACTTTTATTCCATAAGTGGCTTGGACGTGAATGGCTATGATTGGATTTCCTTTCCATAGTGGTCGGATGGTGTAGCTGAATTGGTAGCCTAATTTTTGTTTCCCTTTTGGTTTAGGCGCCAAGCTTTATTTCCTTAGTGATAGAGTCTATTTTAGGGGTCAATAAGTTACCTTATTTACTAGGGTTTGCCGCCCCATTATTGCCTTTTTTTGTGAGAGTCTCTTTTAGGGTTTTCATGTCTTAGATGGCCTATATATAGAGAGGCCTAAGTTGTAGTTGTTCGAGATTCAATTAATACACACGGTTTTGTGAGGTTTAATTCTCTTTGGTTCTTTGACGAACTTCTCAGACTTATCGGGATTTTTCCCGTGGCGTTCAACTCTACTTATCAAACGGATTTCCATCCCGTTTGTGGCGTCTTCACCATACCGAGGTTCTTGTTTTACTAAGCAACGGGTCGAGGTTCCATTCGAATCCATGCCAGAAACGATCTTGGGTTCCCTATAGTTGTTGGGTCTCGTTACGGGATAACGGGGTTCACATCAGAGAAGACATATGTGATATCTCTTTTTGTATCTCTGTACCCCTTTGAGACTTTGATGTACTGCTTTACTTTGATATGAAAGCTTATTTATTATTAATGTGTCATTCTTTCATATTTGTGTCCATGAAGCATTAAAATATCCAAAAACCCCACATCAAAGTACAAAAGATAGGGGGAGACAAGATCAACAATAGAAATATCACATAATTTATTTTCATCATAAAAAAGGGGCAGATTGTTCGCTTTTTAGTCACAATCAATGTTTTGATGATAACAATAGAAGTAATTGAGATGTGAAGCAAGCGGATCAGAAATAAGCACGGAGTGATCAAGCAACGTCACCTTCGAAAGTGCTCTTAAAGTGAAGACACAAGATGTTAGGGTAATCTTTGTAACTCTAAGACTTCATCTTTAACAAGGATGTCAATCACACACATGCATTAGTCTTCAAAACTTGCATAAACCATTGTAATGTTTGTTGATTGATTAAAACCTTTTTAGTGGCTTTAAAATATCCCAAATATACTTCCAAACCTTTTTATATACTTATGAGAAGTTAGAGTTTAAAATTGGTTATTTTAAGTTGGTCAAAATCGAGTTTTTAGAACAACCGGATGAAGCTTAAAACGAGGAGGTCGAGCGGCTCAATGTAGCGGTCGACCGGACCTACGACCGCTTGGTGTAGCGGTCGACCGGTAGCATTTAATAAAGAGCCGTTACACTTCTGACAATATGACCGTTGAACAACGGTAAACTTGAAGCGGTCGACCGGCTCGTTTTAACAATTCACTCTAAACGGTTATAAACGGCTATTTTTCTCTTGAGGTCTATATAAAGCCATTCTCATGCCTTTGAAACTCAACTCAATCGTCCATAATCATTTACAAAGGCTTAGAGTGATAAAAAAATCTTCCAATCTTTATTCAAGCATCATACACACATATTCTTCATTTTCACATCCATGTTATTGTGTGAAGCCTAAGAGCTAGTCATTTCTCATTGTAATATCTACTCCATCAAGGGAGTTTTAGAGGGAATTTTGTTCAACCATACATATTTCTAAGAGAGTGATTCTCTTGCATCCTTTCGGTGAGGGTTGTTCATCGAAAGAAGGAGTTTGGAGAGGTTTGTTCTCAACTCGTTCTTGAGGCTTGAAGAGGGTTTTTCTCAAGCTCAAGTGTAAGGAAACCGTTCCCTTGGTTGAAGGGAGAATAGTGGAGAAACCTCAAGACTCGGTAAAGGAGCTTGAGGAGTGGACATAGGCGGGCTTACCGAACCAACCACCTAAATATTGTGTTTGCTTCTTTTCCCTTATCTCTTTATTTGTGCTCTAGTTTATTGCTTTAAAGTTTTCTTTTGTAGCTAGCAAACACACTTTTTTGGGTAATTTTCGAAAAAGTTTTGAAACCCAATTCACCCCCCCTCTTGGGTTTCCTTAATCCTAGGAATATCAGCATGCATCAACATTGCTAATCCTTGCACACCCAAGGCTTCTAATCCCATCCTCTTGCAACCAAGCTCACAACCAAGTTATACTTAACAAGACAATTCAAGAGAAATACCACCATAACAAGATTCGGCCAAACCAGAAAATGTTTCATGAAGAAACCGAACCTTACCTTAGTTTCAGCTGGACACTAGAGGTGGTAAAAGAACACCTATATGAAGATATCCATAATTAGAGTTTGAAGAAGAAGAAGAAGAAGAAGAAGAAGAATTAATAGAGGAAGAAATGACAAGAGCCGAATCTCCTTTACCTAGGGTTGTTCCCCTTAACCTTGTTTTTCTCCTCCTTCACCTACTCGGCCAAGCTCTCTTTCTCTCTCTCTCAGATTCTCTCTTTCTCCCTTCTAATGTGCGACCAAAGTGAGCTGAGTGTGACTAAAATGGGTTCTGAGGTAAAGCCGAAGGTGGGGTGAGTGTAAGTGCTGAAAGTGGCGTGAGGGAAGAGAAGTGAAATGGAGAAATGAAAGAGAATTTCGGCCAAAGGAGTGAAATGTGAGTGCTGAGAAGAATGTGTGGTGTGAGGGTGTTTCACATGCAAAGGAAACAACTTTGTTTCCTCCGCCCATGCCCATTGGTTGCATGGGCGGCAGCCTTTAATTGCTTGTCTTTTTTTTTTTTTACATATGTGCACTTCACGTGAAGCACCAAAATTTCCATTCTAAAGCCTTTTATGCCCTTCACGTGATACCCTAATCAGCCTACTTAGTGATACTTTAATCAACCTACTTAAGAACATGTCATTTGCCAATAAAACAAAACCGAAGATAATTCAACATGCACTAACATAGGACTTCACAACCATAACTTATCACACAAATGAAAATACTTAGCCAAATTTCAGCAACCATAAAGTATAATAAAATGTACTTTAAATATCCTTGAATACTAAAATTCCATAAGTCATTGCAATATCATAAAATTCATTACAATGGGCCAAATAACAGCCCCTCAAACTTAAATTCAAGAACAAGTACATAGCATAAATAACAAAATGCAATACAGGGTCTCACAATTTGGGGCAAAGTTCTTACGATATGTAAGATGTTACAGGAGCATGAGAAGTGGAGCTTTGGATGGATTCCAAGGGAGGCCAATTTTGCAGCTCATAACCTGGCCAAATGGTGTATAAACAGCGTTAAGATTGAGGAGATTTGTCTTTCGGATTTACCATCGACGTTGCTCTTTGTGATCATGCAGATTCAGTGAATCTGTCTCCATAGTGCTGCATTGGTTGTTTGCTTAAAAAAAAAAAGAGGCCACGAGAAGGATGTCTAATACCTCTGAATCAACATACTTTCTTACTGAGAATCCGGAACGTATAAGGCACATGACACCTGCAAACAATGGGAAAAGAATATGACTCTGGAATCATAGTGCGAAAACTCGAATGCTGGGAAAAATTAGTTTAAATCCAAAACAAATTGAACCTGTCTCGGTCAATGCATAGATAGGAAAAAAGACAACAGGGTCTTCCCAGTTCCCTGTCACCATAGCAACAATTACTCTAGAGACACAACTTGACCCCGCACGTTCACTGGTTTCCTTGCATTGTCAAAGTCAACATACATGGCATGTCACGTCATCAATTTCGTTATAAATATAGATGAAAATGTGACCAAGTGAGTGATTTGGCAAGAGTAACTAAACTCAAGCATGGTCACTTTAGTTCACAATCAAAATAATATTTTGATGATTACAATCAAAGAATTGAGTTTCAAAAATAGACATTTTCAAAGACAAAAATGAATTATCAATCAAAGAGCCAAAACACAAGAATTGAAGAAGCAAGAGTTTGCCAAGAAAAAAAGAAGAAGAAGCAAGAGTTCAAGGCTTGATCACACACACTCACTTTGCAAAGAAATTAGACAAGTTTATTACAAATTATTTTTCTAAGTTCAAATGTGTTTAGACAAAACTCAAAACGCTTCAAAAGAATATTAAAATGATTTTTGTCTATATCGGTTGACCAATATGTGTATCGGTTGCACAAGTTCAATTTGTGAAGAGTCTGAGTCTTTTTGGTTAAGTTTGAACCAGACTTACTACCGGGCGAACAACGGTCGACCTATTTGTCAACGTTTAAAAAATATTCGAACTTCAAGATTAAAAATCAATTACACTAACATCCATTGATAAAGGTATTTCAGTCGACCGCTATGTCATAAACAGGAATATTTTTGAATTTTAATAATTCAGTTAATCCATTATAGGCCAACGGTCTTAGGTAACGGATCCACTGGCATAAGGGGTTCCATCCACAGGTAGGCAAAAGTTTTTCATATGACCAAAAAACGTGGAGTTTTCAATTGGAGCTATACAAGGAAAACTTCATAGATGTTTCAAGTGGGCCGAAACTTTTTTATTTTATTTTCGTGCATATCATCTTTAAGCCTTGACTTCTCATTTTAAATAAACTTTCACATAAATTATCCACTTTCAAGCCTATTCATTGTGTGATTTTTTGACATAGAATTTGAACTGATTCATTCTACTCTTGAGAGAGTCAAATTCTTGTATATTTTCTTTCAACAAAGGTTGTATCCTTTTGGTGTGGGTTGTACACCAAAAGAGGAAGCTAGGAGAATGTATATCTATAGCTTGGAAAGACGCTAGAGTGGGGTATCTCAAATTCGGTTGGGTGAGTGGTGAGCTCGAAAATCACTTGGATTGTGAATATTGAGCACGATAAAATACTTGTAAAATTCTCTAACACTTAGAAGCTAGAGTGTAAGCCATTCCCTTGGCTAGAATGGTCGATAGTGGAAAACTCAAGAATCGGTATAGGAGCTTGAGGGGGTAGACGTAAGTAAGATTGTCAAACTACTTAAAAATCTAAGTGTTTGTTCTTTCTAATCCTACTCTTCATATTTGTTTAATTGGTTGATTGATTACTTGGATTTTCATTAGTATTTACAAAAAAAAATATAACCTAATTCACCCTCCCCTCTTAGATTGCCTTAATCATACTTTGGACTTTCAAGTGAGCAATTTGTCAATTCTATAAACTTAATTTTTTTATAACATCTCATAAAATTCAGGTAGTCATTTTTAAATTTCCTTGTATTTTTTCTGACACTTGAAAATCCTTGTGGTAAAGATGGGGTATGTTATATCCAAACTTCATCGGGATTTCAAATGGAACCTTGACGAGAGACTTAGTTTTTAAAGGGGTAAAACACTTTGCATCTTTCAACTATAGAGGTCTTGACAATTTTTATTTTAATATATTATTTTTGTCATATTTCATAAAATTTTTCTCTCACAGCTCTTGGGATTAATACCATGTCCTGAAAAGGTTCTTTCGTCCATTCTCAGCTATGAGTTGATGAAATATGATTATGTGGCTAACATATGCCTTATCCTAACAATTGTCACTCAATAGCTGTTATGACGCGCTTGCTAAAAAAACTTAGGGACCAAATTTATAAAAAATTCCTAACAAAAAAAGAAGGGTTAATTATAATTTTCTCCCTCAAACTAGCACCACATTCTCAAAAACCCCCTAAATTGTGACTCTTTACAACTTACCTCCCCAATCTATGTTTATCGTTACGATTCAACCCTCCACTCAGATTTCCCGTTATGTGTAATGTTTTCCATCACACGTGAGCAACACGTGGGACCCTCATTTCGCGAAAATATCAAATTGTCTCTTCCTTTCCCACCTAGCTCGAGAAAACTGTGGTTTTGCCTCCAATACAAATTTGCCCAACGATTTTTTGTTTGGAAATGACACTAAATTTGAAAAAGCAAGAGGTGTGGGCTATTTGATATTTTTGCGCAAAGAATGTCCCACGTAGGGTGTACACCGACCCGGCGGGTTAGAAAATTGCATTTTCGGCAACCGACCCATGTAATAACGAAAGGGAGAAAATGCTTTCAAGCCAAGCCGAATGAAGGGAGAATTCTGGGTGGAAATGGCGGTTCGGGTCGGTTTTGTCACTTCCGTGGACAGCCCTAGTCCCACGAGTTGTTCATTCGAGATGGAAAACGTCTCACATAACGGAAAAATATAGGTGGAGGACTGAATTTTAAAGGTAAATGTAGATCGAGGGGATGAGTTGTAACAAATCAAGTTTAAGGGGGATTTTGAAAATGAGGTGTTAGTTCGAGAGGAAAAATTGTAAATAAAAAAAACAATTGTGAAACCCTTTCAAAGCCAAACTTTACCTTGTTTTGAAAGGGGTTTGGGAACTGGTTTTGTACGTAAAAATAAAATACAATACCCATTCTCTCAACAGTGTTAGCCCTGATGGTTCTCTCTAGATAGTTTCTCTCTCCTCTGACCTCTGATGGTCCTTCATCCCCTCCGCCGCTCCTCAATCACTCCCTTACTCCACATGGTACTTTCCTTTCTCATTCTTTGCCTCAACTACGTCTCCATGTACTGACTCTCCACCATTCACTCAATCTTCTACCCAGATCCCCCCCTTCTCAAACTCCCACCATTGTTCCATACTCCCTCCAATCGATCTGCCCCCACAACAATCTCTACCAGTGTTTTTCCTCTCATACACTTACCCTAGGCCCAACCACTTACCCATGGTGCCATCGCTAGAAGCTGCGATCGACCACATAACGAACCAGACTTAGTCTCTCTCATGGGATGATCTACCTTCGAAGCTATAACAAATGTGGAGCAAGCCAAAATCACTTACAGTCTGGTCCTGATTGGAAGGTTAGTTGCTAAAAAATCCCAAAATTAGCTTGCCTTGCTAGAGATTATTCGAAAAGTATGGGACTTTTCTAACTTCAAAGGCTATCTAATGATTCTAAAGGAATGGTATTGGGATTCTGGCATCCAGGAAATCGATCTCTCAAAAGCCCAATTTTGGATTCAATTACACAATATTGCCTTGATTGGTAGACACATGGGAACATTATTAGAAATTAAGCCTCTCCAGATTGGTGTTGAATTTGATGTCTCAATGCCTCTAAAAACGGGTTTTCTATTTCCTTATCCCTTTGGAAATTCAGTAAAAATCTCTTTCAAATACGAAAAGCTACCCCATTTTTGTTATCATTGTGGGAGGATTGGTCATTCCACGAACTCTTGCAGGGATTTAGAATCCTTATCCGATGTTAAACACGGTCCAGATCTAAGAGCTGATCCTTGAGAAGTTAGGAAAATCAATCAAAATTTATTTTTTGCTCATAATTTGGATCACCAGTCCATTGCAGCTTCCAGCGCAGAAATGTCCATTTTAATCTTGTCTCATCCTCAGAAATTCTCTCCATTGAAAATAAATCGCAATCCATTGAAAACTCTCCCATCTTCATCAAACTTGAAGATTCGAATGGAACCTCGACCCGTTGCTTAAGAAAGCAAGAACCTCGGTATGGTGAGGACGCCACAAACGGTGATGGAAATCCGTTTGATAAGTTAGGATGAACGCCACGGGAAATCCCGATAAGTTCGAGAAGTTCTTCAAAGAACCAAAAAGAAATACTCTCACAATTTCATTGATCAATGTCTCTTTGAATTACAATGCAAGAGCTCCTATTTAAAGGGCTGAAAATAATAAGGAAATAAATCTTAAATAGAAAACCTAATAAAATTCGAAATTGGCTAAGTAAAGAGAACTTTACTAGCCTCAAAGACACCAGACACTTTAAGGAAATAAAATTCCTTAGTTATTTGACTAGAATCTGACGTAAAGAACTAAACTAAGGAAATAATAATATTCCTTATTTATTTGACAAAAGCTATACGTAAAAGAAACTTTTCCAACTAAAGACCACACCTGGACGTGAAGGCACTTGCCTTAAATGAGCACATGCCAAAAATAAAAAGGGCTTTAACAATGGAAAGGGAGCTGGACGCCTAAACCAAAAAGAAGCAAAGGAAATAACTTCCTAATTTGGCTGGACGTAAAACAAGACTAGACAAAATAAAATAAAATTCCTTAATTTTTAGAGCTGGACGGAACAACACACTATACTAAGGAAATAAAGTAAGCCTGACAACTTAAATAAAAAGGAAAGAATACCTTAAATGACCATACGCCCAGAAATTCCTTTCAAAAGAAAAGGAATTAAAATAATTGCCCCTTTAATCTCAAAGCTAGGGTTTTTGCGGCAATTTATTGGCATGCAAATATACATGCCAATTTTGCCCATTTGATGCTTGTCCTTGAAGCTTAGGCTTGACCGGATTTGATGCGTCCTTCTAGAACTCGAATCATGGTGATGATTATTTGTTGCTGACATATATGATGCTCAATGGGCCTCCACGAAATTGCTTGAGCCCATATCTCTTGAATGACTTCATCGAGTACATCCTTGAACTTCTTGGCTCGTTCTCTCGTAACCGGCTCTACGGGAACTTGAACTAGCACCTTTGACGCCTTGCTCGTATTCTCATCACAATTAAATCAAAAGAATTCTAGCTCTAATCAGTGACGGAATCAGGAATCCAATCAAAGGGGGCCGAACTCTTAAAGAAAAATGACAACAAAAATATTTTTACTACGTAATGCAAAAAAAAAATCTTAAGAGTTAAAATATAAAAAATTAATGACTAAAAACACTAAAAATATTGAAATACACGTACAATACTATTTGCTGATACTGAGAGATGGCAATTGGATCCTATGAGACTACACATTCTGAAAACGTTGTAAAATAGCTTCGTTCTCAATAATATTTTTTTCAGAAGTATCAGTCATGTTACAAGTACTAGACGAGCCTACACTGCTGACTTCTTTATCAAAAAACTTATACATTTATCTAAAAAAACAAAATTCATTATCTAATTTCATAACCTAATCACAATTTCAATATAATGCACAATCAAATCCTAATGAAAGATTCACAACAATTTCAATCAAATTCATAATCACAATATAAAATTTATCACATTCTTCATCAAAAATTAAAATAAATTCATCATAGATTCACAAACATTTAACAATTTAAATTCATGTTGATTTAATCTGTGAAGAATTCATAAATTCATCACATTACTCTGATTATCTTATGGAAGCTTGTAAGATCATCTAAATGTTGCAAACATACATCTTTTGAGGGCAGATATATGTTGCAAAATTGATTTTAAGTTATAATTAGGAGGCTCACTATGACATTATCACAAAATATGACTAGAGAAAACAATAAAAATAAAAAGAAACCCAACATCCATTCTGCCTGAACAGGTCCGAAAAGTAACTACATAGCACCAATTGACAGAGCTGCATAATAAAATTGCAGATATTTGTTTATGGATGGCAAGAGGCAAAGAGAGATTTCCTGATATGAAATTTTAGAGTGTTAATGGAGGTCATATGAAGTTGGCCTAGGCCTATTGTGAAACCCCGTTTATTTCTTTTGTCATTTTCTATGTATTAGCTTTAATTTAAATTATGGGGGCCATATTTTTGGCCAATGTATGACCTAAGCTTTATGTTAAGGTACATTAATTAATATGAGATTTTATTTCATAAATTTTTCCTTAAATAATTTTCTTTTCATTATGGAAGTTTTGTGCAAGTATGAGATTATGGATTTTATTTCATAAATTTTTCTCTTATGGATTTATATTTTTCATTTGCTTAGTATATTTCATAATCCATGAAATTAAATTATGATTAAAGATTTATATATATTGGCCGAAAATAATTAAATAGAAAAATCATAAATTTCCTTTAAGTATTTGAATATTTTTGTGTGTCTTTAATAGGTAGCATATATCATCATTATGTGGCCTAAATTAGTAGTTTAAATTATCATTAAAAATATTAGATGATAAGCTAGTAGGCAGGCATATGATAAAGTTTTAAGAGAGTTTAATTTGATAAGCGCACTTGCTTATCATAGTGATAAGCTAGCATAATGATAAGCTAGAGAACCTTTAATATAGTAGGTTGTTGTGGCTATCGTAGAGATAGGCTAGAACCATTATCTTGAGATAAGTTGTCATGTTTATAAGATGATAAACTATGTAATTGAACTAGATAAGCTAGAAAGCTTATATAGGAGATAAGTTAGGTGACAAAAGCAACTAAGTTGAAAGTTAGGTGAGAAAGTAACTAAGTTAGTTGTATTTTAACCAAACAACATAAATGAACTAGTCTCAAGACCATTCACGTGAAGATGCAAGGGGGAATGAAAAGCCATAAAGCTTGCGGACCATATGAAGAGTAAAGAAGAGAGAAGGTGAGCAATTAAGTGACAAGACAAGACAAAGGAAGAGAGAAGCCAAATTGAGAGAAAAGACCATGCAATGGTCGGCCAAGTGCATCCCAAATTCACCCCCCTCTTTCTTTCATTCCTCTTGTCATTTTCACTCTCTTGTCATTGTCCTTGTCATTGTCATAATTGATCTTGGGAGACTCAATTGCTTTCCATGAATTCACTCCACACTTAGCATTTCAACTTCACTCTTCATTTGCTTCTCTTGGCCGAATACCCCACTTCATTCAACTCTCTCTCTTTTCCTCTCTTGGCCGAATTTCCCTTTGAGTCAAAGCCTTGTTCCTTTCTTCTTGCAACCAAATCACTCCTCTAAAGTTCTAAGTTTGTTTCTCTTCTTTAGGTGATCAAATCCCCCCTTTGTGCAACCCATTTCTCCTCTTGGAAATCTCTATTCACCTAGCCATTTTCCCTTAATGAAATCTAGCTCACTTCCTTAAAACTAAATCATTTCAAGTTTGCCTTGTTTTTTTCCACCATAAAACCTATCTTAGCACCACCTTATATCAGTCTTGGAACCATTTCAAAAGGGTGAACCGAAAGTTTGAGTTAAGAAAGGATCTTGGTGAAAATCGGGTGACTAGTGGAAGGTAGAGGTAGGCTTGATTTCACATGATGTTTTTGCTTAAGTTCTTTATAAGTTCTGACCCAAGGTGTTTTACTATGCTAGGTACACTCTTTTTGTCAAAGCTTGTGTTCAATCGTCAAGGTGAGGCCAAAAATATGGTTGTTAGTTCTAAGTATGGTTGTTGGCCGAATGTCTCTTGGTTGGATCTTGGATCTTGAGTTGGTGCTTTGATTTTTGTTAGATTTTGAGTTTAGAAGACCAACCCTAAGTTATGATGTTAGATCTAGCTATATAAGCATGAGATCCGAACTCGAAAGTTAGAAAAAATGTAAAGGAATGCATGTTGCAAAGTTTTGGCACGAAGGGTTGTGTTGGTTGGTGTTGGCCGAAACTTATATGTCTTTAATCTTCAAGTAGAACTTTGTTTAAATATAGATTTGATGAATGACCATGATATATGTAAGTTTAGTAAACATATGCATATAAGCTAGTCTTGAAATGTTTGGGTTGCATGTAAATCGAAAGAACTAAGGAAACCTAATTATTCTATGAAAAATGTGTGTTGGCCGAATATGATTTTGTGCTAGATCTTGAAGTTGTTTTGTGATTTGTAGATCCTAGGTTGTGAATATGAAAATGGAGGATGGGATCACCGCTAGAGAATAAAATTTAGACAAGGAATACTTAAAATGGAACATGGCCGAATGACCTAGTAGAGAAACCCTAATAGCAACCCTATAACAATAAGATTATATTTACTTGTGATGGATAAAGGAAATTAGGGTTATGGCCAAATGGATTAGAGGATTAAAGCTCAATTATAAAACACACCATATTAGTAATAGAAAAACATGGATAATAGGCTTAAAGGTTCGGGTTAAAAGAATTAGCAAAACCTTGTGGTGTTAAGTATAGATTGAGGATTTAATTAGGTTGGCTGAAATATATGGTGAGCAAATGAAGCTTATATTTCGGGTTGCATATAGATCAAGTGTCAAGCCAAGGCTTAATTATAATTAGGGTTAGTAATTTATGAACTTAAAGACCTAGTTTAACGTATGTAATAAAAGAAAGATTAGGATTTGGTTATAGTGCAATTAGCTTGCTAATTAGAATCCTAAGTAAGAATGATTAATAAGAATTTCTATGTAAACCTTTGAGAATAATATTATATTTTCAGAAATATATTTTTGGGAAATCACCGATTAAAATACAGATATTTAACTTGTATGATTATGTACTTATTTCTTAGTACTAAGAAGTGTTTGAATAGCTTGTAGGCGATCTTCGTATCTTTATACATAATCAAGGAGACCGAGGTAAGTGGATTGTAAGTGGAACTTGTAAGTGAAACTTACACTTTTATGAAAACTGGAATGACACACTGCATTGATTCATGAACAAGCATGATATTTCAAGCATGGCATAGCATGAGCATTGCATGATTTTTCTAAAGAGAATTTTTATGCAATGTCGTATGAAAAATTATGGAAAGATAAGTTAAGTCAAGGGGCTCTGGTCGGTACCGTACCATCATGATGGACACCCATACCGAAGGACGAATGCCAGAAGGATGGGTGAATCCTAAGAGGCTGTGAAAACCACACTGAAGGACAATGAGAAGGTGTGGACCTCCAAGGGTCGTGTCTAGCCCTTAGGCCTGGGGCAACTACGGGCTAGCTCGACCAAATGAAAAGTCTCCAAGGATAAGGGAGACGGTTCCGATGGGAACGCACAACCTGGACTCCAAGGGTTAAATGGAGCGTAAGTAGCCCACAAATTATGAATGAACGATTTTCAAGGGCCTGGGGCCAATTTCAAGAACAAGTTTATGTCTTTACAAGTAAGAGCATATGCATACTCATGACATGCATGTGCATCATGAATTATGTTTTTCCATGACAAGCAAGTACAAGTCAAGAGCATGTTTTAAAGTTATGTATTTCCCTTACTTGAGTCTTTTTGACTCATGTTTTTAAAATTGTGTCATTCCAGATGCCTCAGGTGAAGAAAGTCAGGAGGACTACCTGACTTAGAAGGAAAAGATTATGTTCATGTTTTGTTGTTGTGACTTGATCGATGAGATTTGTCACTTGTTAAGTCTTAAAGATGTTATGTATGTATTAAGATGTAGTTTATTGAGAACTTAAATCACGTTATGAGTTGGCTCACTTCTCTCGTGATTCTGTATTTTTCGTTGTAAGTAAGTATGTACGAACGCTGGAGCTTTCCGGGGGATTGCTCGCAGCTGTCACGGTCCCATGCGGGATAGCGTTCGGGCGTGACACCTATAGCTATCGAGCCCAAACTATCTTCTATTAAAAAAATATATATATATAAATTTATTTTCTAGAGAACAATGGGTGTCGGCTGATACCGAACCCCTGATTCTGCCCGTGGGGCCTCTAATTGCAAATATCCAGTTTCACTCCAATGTTATATGAGCCCTTAAATGCGACTGACATCCCTAACAACAAAGAATCGCATACCCTTCATTTTGATATTCTTGTCTCCGAGAATGGGCAACCAACTCTGCCACCTCACCACACCAAGTCATCTTTACATTTAATGTGTTGCAACACTAAGGTTATGTTTGTGTTGTAAAATTTTTTGTATTGGGTTTAGTGAAAAAGTGAAGAGATGTAATTTTTTATATTTTTTGTAGTGAAAAGTTATGATTTGATGGGAGAGAGAGAGATTATATTGTAGTATTTTATTGTGAGTTGGTGAAAAATTTTGTGAAATATTGTTGGCAAATGCACCCTAAATCTATCTGGTCTCCCAAATCTTACGGCAAAAACACCACAAATAAAATTTCCATTTCCAAAAAATACAGTGTTACCTTGCCAAGCAATGACGTGACCCATCTAGAAAATCTGTGAAGCAAGATATTTTCATGATGACCCACTGCAAAGCCATCTCCTCCTCAAATCATTGGAGATTTTGGGCGCCAAAAACTTTATATTTATCTCCTCCCAATTCAGCTCCACCAACCACAAAATTCAGTCCACCCACTCCTTTTACTATGGACCCTTCAAATTGTCCGGTCTCACCTGGGGTTTTCTTGTCCACTGTAGACAACATTCAAGAGTTGCCGCCATCACTCTTATCACCCCAGCCCAAGCCCAACTAACCCAATACACTGATCTAGACATGGAATCCTTTATGTTGCATGACTCTTATCGCTCATTATCATCCAGACTTATTCCACGTCATGACAAACTCTCAGCCCGTTGACTACGCCAACTTTCTCTTGTCCCTTCCCGCTTATAAATAACCCCACGATCTTACCAATCGCTACCCCCCGCTCTATATATTTCTTCTCTCCCTACTCCCCCCACATTCACCCATTAAACTGCTGCCCCTATCTCATCTGAAAAAAAAGGGAAAGCCAAAGCTCCTTCCAGCCGTAATTCAGCTCCAAAATAACAAAATTCACAAAAAAACTGGAACTTTTTTAAGAGGGCAGGCAAAACAAAAACGGACTATCAAGTGGATTCCTTTCTTACCTTTATTAGAATTTACACAATATGTGAAAGGTGAGCCTAACTCACTCCAAAAGACTCCTTGAGGAGTGGGGATGTCACAACCTTATAAGGAGCACATTGACTAGTTTTTCTAGCAATGTGGGACTTTCAACACGCCCCTCACGTGTGGTGGGAGGACATCCAAGCCAACACGTGGAAACGGGTGACAGTGGGATCACAAACCAGGAACCTTTCTCTGATACCACATTAGAATTTACACAATATGTGAAATGTGGGCCTAACTCAATCCAAAAGACGCCTTGAGGAGTGGAGGATGTTATAACTTTATAAGGAGCACATTGACTAGTTTCTCTAGCAATGTGAGACTTCCAACAACTTTGCCCAAAAAACTGGTCATTGAAGCCACCCTACCGAAGAGGTTGACGCCATCATATCTATTCTCCAAGAATCACAGAACTTGCAAAATCTGAACTCAGCCCTACAAAAGCTGGAAAGAAAGTAGCTTAGGGCTCTAATCAATGAAGATCGTGCCCTGCATGTAATACCCACCCCTGATCTCTCTGAAAAAATTGTCTCGATGGCTGAGGCAAACCAATACCTGCCCCCTGCACCATGAAAGTCCTATCCTGGAGTTGTCGAGGACAAGCTCGACTCTCGACAATCAATTCTCTGCAAGCTATGATACGGGATCATAATCCCGACTACCTGTACATTATGGAATTCAAAGTCTGCGACAATGTTGCTACTTATATTCTTCATAGATTAGGCTACTACTCATATGCTTTTGTTCCTCCTTAGCTAAAAGAGACCTTGTGTTATCCTGGAGGGTTGGGTTTTCCCGCTCTATCGTCTTTAAAAACTGTAATGTGATGTTTTATTCTACCCCTTGGATCCTTGTAATGCTTTCCTCTGCTCATTTGTTTATCGTCCACCATATGCGGATCTTAAGAAACAATTTTGGGAGGATCTTAACTCTACTGGTCAATCTTATTCAGGACCTTGGTTACTCATAGGAGATTTTAATGCAATTCTTTCCTCTAATGAAAAGCGGGGAGGCCGCTCCCTTGGTTCCATGTCAAAAACATCAAGCTTTAAAAATGTTATACTAAATCAAGGGCTGATCGATCTTAGATTTGAAGGACATATTTTCACATGGTCTAATAGAAGATAAGGCTTGGCTAACATACAAGAGAGAATTGATAGATATATTTGTTAGATGTATGCCTTCAAAACCAATCATTTTGTATAATTATGAGATAATTATTGTTATTGATTAATCACTTGTATTTTGGGTGCATGCAATGACATGAGATGTCATATTTGCAACGACATAAGATGTCATATTGTTGTGTAACATTGTAGAAAAGTCAGGCAAATGATTAATGAATCGGAAGCGGGGAGTATGACTTTTCGGATCCTTGTTGACTCACTTTGTTCTAGACCGAGGTACATGTTAATAATGTACAAATAGGTCTACACTCGTTGTGCCTCTATAAGATAAAATGATGGACTCCGTCATTGAGGTGGTGACCTTAAGCAGACGAGTGGGTGTAATGTAAGAGTACATGCACTGAACGAGATCGAATATGAATACCTTCTGGAAATGATCACTGATGTAGAGAATAGTATTCAGCACAATTAGCTTATGTTGTCCTTAGACCTGAGAGAGTTATGCAGGTTTACTTGTTGTGTACTTGTACTTTGACTGAGTCATTTGGTGATGATCTTTGTAGATCAAATATTCCAGACAAAGTTGGGCATTGTGCATAGTAAGTAAATTTGTATAATTGTTCAATATAGAATCCACCAGTCTCTTGATGAGGCAGTATATTTATTATGTCTGTATATTGTTGGACTCCTGTAAAAACGCTGCACAGCGAGATTTTATGAAAAGTGTTTTCACGAATTGTACTTATATTATATATGAAGTAAATATTTGCGAAAAAGATTTTCGAAAAGTTTTGGAAGTCCAACTAGACACAGACTGAGAATTATTATTATTCCAATCCTATTAGCTCATGTGGAATATAGTATGGTGGAAGGATAAAGAAGCATATAATTGTCAGCAAAAGGGATTTCATAAAAATAGTCTCCTTATCTCGGGGGTCAATTGTGATATGTTAATGAACAAGATCACAATTTGTAGAAGCCCATAAATTCGGAATATAGAATATAAGGGGGTTAATGAAAAAGAGTTTTTCATGATGTTCCTACGGCCGAGATTTGAGATCCCTAAAGATCTCACGCTATAGCACAGTTGAGTTCTGAGCTAGCCATTATAAATAGCTCATAAATTCATTTGAGAAGAGACAAATATGATTAACGAGAAATTCGATTTCTTGAAAAGAGAGATTCTCTCTCTACTTTCTCTCTATGTGATTCTTCTCTCTCAAAGATGTGTGCGTGGATCTGAAGGAGGCAGAACGCTTGAGCTGCTCTGATTTCAACGATCCTATCTTTCCCTGCTCCGATCCAGCGATTCCAACAAGTGGTATCGGAGCGAGGTTTGTGAAATCTCACTGTTGCAAGTTAGTTCTCTCTCTACCTTTTCTTCGTGTTCTTCGTGATTTGTGTGTTGAAAGGTTGTTGGTACGAATCGGTTGGGTTGGAAAGCGTTTCCTTCACTTTCGATTTGTATGTGGGATCCACGAACAAAGATATAGACACTCGGGTATAGCGCTTTGTCTTTGAGAAAGGAAGAAAACGTTTTCGCGAAAAGCCATGCTCGTGTGCTCTTTGTTTTTGTTGAGATCTGTTGAGATCTTGCTTGATTCCCATGTAATATCCAAAAGAAATAAACACTCAGGCAAAACATTTTTTTGATTGCTTATGGGTTTCGGTCTTTGAAGAAAGAGAAAAGTGTTTTGTGCAAAACCCATGCCCGTGCGTTTTTCTTTTGCGATTTGATGAGATCTCGTTTTGCTTGGTTGATTGTGTTGTTCTTGCATGAGATGTAATTGAGAGACAACATGTAAATCGGGCTGTTGTGTTGTGATTTTGGTTTGAAATCCTTTGTGCCCGATGGAAGTAAAACGCAAGGGAGAGAGAGAGTTTTTGCTCTCTGCTCCGGCAACCACCAGCGGCCGGCGGTGGCTCAACCGGCAAGGGACCACGGCCGGGGGTCCTAGGCGGCCACAGGAGCGGCACCGCTTGGCCTGGTGGCCAGCGGTGGCCGTTGCAGAGATGTACCCCGAGAGGGGTAGACGGGCTTGGATGGGGGTTGAGGCCGTTCGGCCTCCCCACCGCCTCCCACAGCCATCTTAGGCCGAGAGGTGGCCGGCGTCTCACCGGCCTGGGGGTGGCGGGGCGCGGCTGGCTGCGCCGCTGGGCGCAAGCCCCTGCCTTTGGGTGCCAAACGGCGCCCAGGGCATGAGATGCCCCGGGTCGCTCGTTTGGGTCTCGGGTAGGGCAATGGCTGGGCTGGGTCCATTTAAAAAAAAAAAGAAGGAGGGGGAGAGGGCTGACAGCTCGGGCCGGGCCCTATTGGGCCAGCCCATGGCCAGATGAGATCCGGGCCATGGCAGCCCATGGGTCTTTGTGCTTGGGTCACGGGTTGGACTCGGATCCGGTCCGATACCCACCACCGATCGGGTTGGACCCGGACCGGTGGATCAACGGGTCAACCCGGTTTGACCGATTGACCGTTGACACAGTTTGACCGGTTGACTTTTTTCGAAAAAAATTTATTTTTTCAGAAGTTTAATATAAGTGTTAAATGGGATTGTTTTACAAGAAAACTAAATCCCATGGCCTTCCATTGTTGGTATGTGGACATTTTATTTGATTGATGTTGGTTCAAACTAAAATAGTAAGATCAATTATTGATCTTATGATTTGTTTCATGTATTTCTTGAGAAGATAAGTGAAAGTGTATGAGTGGTGGGAAGTGTTGACTAAAATAGCAATGCTGACCCATTACAAAATTACATGTCACTTAGACGATGGTTGAACTTAAACAAATAAACACGTCCACTAAAATAGTGAAGATGGTGTTTATGTTGGTGGCCAAAAGAAATATCAAGAATCATGAAATTTGTATATGCATGATATACAACATGTGATGTGATCATGATAAGTAGATTCTACTTGCTTTTATAAGTCGTGCCATGATTAATAAAATAGGATTATGTGCACATAATGTCAAGCCGCGAGCCATCCTCCGAATGGCTCTAGCGTTCTAACTTATACATTAACTTGATTACGGCGGAAACGTACAGGTTTGCGAGGGATTCGAGCTAATCTTACATAATCAGGGTTCTCATTAAGTATTCATACAAAACATATATAACACATTAAAAGCCAGCTAGTGACGATCAAGCCACTATTATCAAAAGTATGAAACATAATTCTTGTGCTTCTATGTCAGGTAGTCCTCCTGTCTCTCTTCAACTAAGGCATCTGGAATGACACAATTTTGAAAACGGGAGTCAAAAAGACTCAGTAAAGGAAATACATAAATTTGAAACATGCTCTTGACTTATGCTTGCTTGACTCATGCTTGCTTAATCATGAAAGAAAAAAAGAACTTGATAAGTGATGCACATGCAGGTCATGGATATGCATATGCTCTTGCTTAAATTCGGCCCCAGGCCCTTGAAAATATCTTTGACGTACTTGCTTGTAAAATTGGCCCTTGGCCCTTGAAAATTACTTATTCATACTTGTGCCACTCTTGGCCTTTTCATAACCATTTCATATCTTTTACTTGTGGGCTCGCTCCACTTAACCCCTGAAGTCAGGGTTGTGCGTTCCCTTTGGAACCGTCCCCGAATTCCCTTAGAGACCTTACATATGGTCAGCTAGCGCACCTTCTCGCATTCGTCCTTTAGTGGCTAGACTTGACCCTTGGAGGCCCATACCTTCTCAATGTCCTTCAGTGTGGTTGCACAGCCTCGTGGATTCACCCATCCTTCTCGCATTCGTTCTTCGGTATGGGAGTCCATCTTGATGGTACGGTACCGACCAGTGCCCCTTAACTTAACTTATCGTTTCATAAAACTTCTCAGTCTTTCCATAAAATCATTGCATAAACATTTTTTTTGAAAAATTCATGCAATGCACATGTCGTGTCATGCTCGATTAAACTCTTATGCTTGTTCATGAAACGATGCAGTGTGTCATTCCAGTTTTGAAAAGAAACACTTACTGCCCACTTACAGTATCCATTTACTCTTGGTCTTCCTTGGTAGTGTATAAGACACGTAGATCGCCTACAAGCGATTCAAATATTTCTTAGACTTTAAGAAATAGTACGTAATCATTAAATATTTACATTTTTGAAATCGGTCATCAACCAAAGATATATATATATATATATATATATATATATATATATATATCACTGAAGTTCATTTAATCATTTAAAATATTTTATTTATTCTTTTCCTTAACTAATATTCAAAACTTAGTTTATTAAATCACTAATATTTTCATTGCGATATAACTTATATATATCCATGTACATGCCTCGATTAGGGTTTAATTAACACCCACGAATTTAGAATTAAACCTAAGTCTCGTATTATTACATGATCATGGTTCTTCAATATTTATTCCAATTAGCCTAAACCCTAATTTCCTTATCCCTCACAACAATGATAATTCATTAATCATAAATTGCACTTAGGGTTTCATTTCATTATGATATTCGGCCATTACCATTTTATGCACCCTTTTAGTCACAACTTTAACTCCAATGGTGATCTCATCCTCCATTCAACAATTTCACAACCTAATATCTATAAATCGAGGCACCAACACCATGTATCATGCTCATAACATTCGGCCAACACAAGATTTCATCCAAATGATTCGGTTTTCTTTTGTTTCCTTTAATATGCATGCATCTAATACCTAACATAATCATCTACCACCATTCATTGGGTCATAAATCTTGCACATATCATGGCCAATGTCCAGATCTAAATATATAAAAATTATACATGAAATCCTAAGCATCTCATATTCGGCCATACATAAAAATGTCACCTTTTTCATGCTAGAAATTATAACATGCATATCCTTTGCATTTGTGACCTAACTAGCATGCATCAACTTTATATTTTCATCAAATATTCCCTTCAAAATTAGATCCACACTTTATACACACTAACATCCATAGATCTAAGTAAAATAATCAACTTGCATCAAACCAACACATCAAGACCTAGATCTAGCTTCCTTTAACATGCATTGTTCTCCATTTGCATTTTTCTTCACATTCAACCTTAGATCTAAGGTTTTCATGGATAGATCTAGCATTTAAACAACCTAGGGTTCTTAAGCATTCAAGATCTAACAATATCAAGGCATATCACAACCCCAAACTTCAAGATCTATACATATAACCATTCGGCCATCTTTATACTAAACCAACAACATCACATTTGGTCTTACCTTGTTGACTATCCCAAGCTTGAGTACCTTGAAAATAAAATGCCTTAGGTTAGTATTTATGAAACTTTAGGCAAGATCATCAAATAGAACCAAGCTTACCTCTACCTTTACCAACTTTCCCTAAACTCCTCTTTCTTCCATGTTTCGGTTCACCCTCCTTAGAAAATATCCAAACTTGATTTGAGGAGCTAATGAAGGTTCTATAGTGGGTAAGAGAATGTGGTAATCTTGAAGAGAAAAGAGGCTAATGGTTAGGGTTTTCAAGGAGGAGATGGGGTTGCACCAAGAGAGATTTGGTAACTACAAAAGAGGTCTACACTTGGCTTTTAGAATGGGATTTGGAAAGCAAGAAGAATGTGGTTTAGAGTGCAAGAGGAAAAGGAAACAAACCTTGAACTTGGGTGTATGGTTCGGCCAATAGAAGGAAAATGGGAGAGGGTTGAGAGCAATGAAACTTTCGGCCAAGTGAGGAGAAATTTGGAGAATGAAGTGCATGAGAGATTCGGCCAAGGCAAATGCAAGAGAGGTGTGAGAGAATGAGTCTCCCAAGGCAATTTAAGGCTATGACACAAGACTTGAGAGGTTGAGTTGACAAGAGAGAGAAATCAAAAGGAAAAGGGAGGAATGGGGGGGGGGCCTTGGTCGACCAAATGCTTGCACCTTTCTTCTCTCTCTCTTTTCATCTTTTCATCACATCAATTGTTGTCTCCCTAGCATGGCTTGCATTTAAATTGGTTTCTCTCTCTCCTCACATGCTTCCAACGTAAAGCCTCTTTCTTCCTTTCCTTTTCTCTTCTTTTTTTACTTCCATGTGTTGTCTTGTCACATTGCATGCATCTTACACCTTTTACACCTCTTACACTTCACATGGCATTTCACTTTTGGCTTTCCAATTCACCTTATACCCATTCACGTAAAAGCCATGTCCTTGACTATCATTTACTTTGTTTGGTTGCTTTCCAACCAACCTAGTTACTTCCACATTTAAATTGCAACCAACTTTCAACTTGGTTACTCTCTCTCACCTAACTTATCACTCATAAGCTCTCTAGCTTATCTAATCCATTCCAATGGCTTATCATCTCATAAGCATGATATCTTATCCTATGATAATGGCCCTAGCCTATCTCTACAATAACCACAAGGACTTATCACTCTAAAAGTTTCCTATGCTATCATCATGCTTGCTTATCACTATGATAAGCAAGTGTGCTTATCATTTAAATCTCACTTAGACCTTATCACATTATTACATAACCTATCATTGAATATTCAAATGAAAATTCTATTACTAATCTAGGCCACATGGTAATAATACATGTCACATATGAATGATATAAAATATTTAATCAATGTCTTCAAAAGAAATTCATGATTTAATCCATTAACCATTTTCGGCCTATATAAAGAAATCTTAAATCATAATTTAAATTCTATGGTCCATGAAACATATTAAGTAATTGAAAAATATAAATCCATAAGAGAGAAACTTACTTGAAAAATTTCGGCTCCTAAAGAAAAATATAATTTAAACTTTACATAAAATGACAAGAAAATTATTTAAGAAATTTCATGAAATAAAATTCCATTTTAATCGAAGTACCATAACATAAGGATTAGGCCATACATTGGCCAAAAACATGGCCCCATGATGAAATAAAAGCTAATACATTGGAAAATAAAAGATAATACATAGAAATAACGTAGGAGAAAATCGGCGTCTCTCACATAAGGTGAAAGTTCTTAATACCCACTGCAAACACTGAATATAAATGTTATATTCTGCTTTTTCATTTAGTTGTTGTGATTCAGTGGGAGGTACCATTAGCTATTAAGAACCCTATGCTAATGGATTGTTGATATACTTGTGAATTTTCTTTCTTATATTTGCAGATTCATGATGTTTAACCCAATATCTAGAGTTATAGATGATAACAAACTGACTGGGCCGAACTTCCTTGATTGGAAGAGAAATCTTATGATAGTACTCATTGAGGATAAAACCGTTCACGTTCTCGAGGAAGAGGACAAGAGCGAAGCAGATAAAAAGGCTAAAGGAAATTGTTTCCACTGCGGCAAACCAGGTCACTGGAAAAGTAATTGCCGTGTGTATCTTGCTTCTTTGAAGCAAAAGACGCCTTCTGAAGCTATGCTTGTCATTGAAATGAATTTAGTAGATTGCCCATTAAATTCATGGTGTGTCGATTCAGGTACAATGTCTAATATTTGCAATATGTTGCAAGGGTTTAGAGAAACCCGGAGACTAGAGGAAGGGGAAGTCATCATAAAGATGGGGACGTCTGCAAGTGTTGCAGCGACCGCCATAGGAACTTTTCACTTAAGTCTACAACGGAATAAAGTTTACTTTTGGAAGATTGTCTATACGTACCAGAATGTCGTAGAAACTTAATTTCTGTTTCAAAACTTGGAATATCTGGATATTCCATTTTCTTTAATACTAAACTTGTTATTAAGTTTCACAATCAGTTTATTGCTTCTGGTACTATGATAGATGGTCTTTATATTTTGGAAAATGTTGTAGACTCTGTGAATAATATAGAGAATGATGCAGATACCAGTGTGAAAACTCTCAAGAGGAAGAGGGATGTCAATCCCACTTACTTGTGGCATCTAAGACTTGGTCATGCTAATCTTGATAGGATCAATAGATTAGTAAGGGATGAGCCGTTAGACCTTGTGAAGGTTGAGCCATACCCAATTTGCAAGCCTTGCTTGCAGGGAAAGATGACCAAGAATCCTTTTAGAAGAAAAGGAACTAAAGCCACAAAGTTGTTAGAGTTAGTTCACACTGATGTATGTGGTCCTTTTAACCACATAGCCAGAGGAGAGTTCTCATACTTCATCACCTTCATTGATGATTTTTCCAAGTAAGGTTCTCTATACCTGATGAGACACAAGTCTGAATCTTTTGAAAAGTTCAAAGAGTTTCAAAGTGAAGTTGAGAATCAACTGGAAAGGAGTATTAAGATACTCCGGTCTGATAGAGGAGGTGAATATCTCTCCGGAGATTTTCAATCTCATCTCAGAGAGAAACGCATCATATCTCAATTGACTCCCCCTGCTACACCACAATATAATGGTGTTGTAGAAAGAAGAAACCAAACACTATTAGATATGGTTCGGTCAATGATGAGCATGTCACAATTACCTGTTTATTTTTGGGGTTATGCCTTAGAGACAGCTGTTTATATTCTAAACAGGATACCCACTAAGTCCATTCCTAATACTTCATATGAGATACGGACTGGCAAAAAGCCAAGTCTGAAACATTTTAGAGTATGTGGATGTTCAGCTCACGTTAAAAGGTTTGACGTGGAGAAGCTAGGATCAATGACTGAAAAATGTTTATTTGTGGGTTATCCCAAAAGATCAACTGGTTATTACTTTTATAACCAAAAGGATCAAAAGGTAATTGTAAGTAGGAATGCGATATTCCTAGAAGATGAGTACAGCCTAAGTGATGGGAAAAGCAAGATTGTTCTTGACGAACAGTCAGCTGATCCAGAAACTATGGCAGATAAGATTGATGATGAAAGGGATATAACTGAACCCACAGTTGAGTCTGAAGAGTTCAGAACTCAAGAGCCTCGATGCGGTAAAAGAATTCATAAGCCTCCAGTTAGATATACTTTGATAAATGAGATTTGTCGACAGGCTCGGGTGCAGTTGATGTAGTAGGAGGATCAACAGTCGTGTCAGATGTCTCAGGAACAGGCGAAGGAGGAGCGTCAGAGGAGCTGGACATCTCTGCAAAAGATTCAGGGGCTAAAAAAATAGATGGGTCAGTGAAGATAGATGCATAACTGGAAGAGGATCGGGGAAAAGAAGAAAGACTCGTAAACATCTTATGTTCCCAAAACTCTACATGACTGGAAATACGAAGACTCTTGGCTATGGGATCATAGCAACGATACCCCTTTTGAGTTAGTCCATAACCAAGAAAACAATAGAGCCTGGACCGTTGTTTAAGTTTGGTGCGCTCGTGTGTAGGAGGAGTGACAAAGCAAACACAACTAAAAGAGTAGTTAGGAACCTTATCATGGAGAAGCTCAAATGAAGTTTTATTGGATATAGTGGGTGAGAGAACAGATTAATGGTATAGACAATAGTCAGGGCAGTTTCACCCCAAAAACGTTCTAGAAGAGAAGCAGAGATGAGAAGTGCTCTTACCGTGTCTAGAATATGGCGATGTTTACGTTCAGCTCGACCATTTTGTTGAGAAGTGTATGGACAAGAATGGTGAGAGACTGTCCCATTGCGTTGTAAGATGTCCAGAAATGACTTGTCCTTATACTCCATTGCATTATCTGAACGAAAGGTCTTGATGGTACAAGAAAATTGAGTTTGCACCATTTTGTGAAAATTCTGAAAGACATGTGTGAGTTCAGAACGATTCTGTAGAAGATAAAGCCAAGTATAACGACTGTAATCATCTACAAAAACAACAAAATAGAGAGATCCCCTCTCAGTCAGAATTGGGGCAGGAACCAAATATCAGAATGGATTAAGTCAAAAGGTGCAGAAGAAAAGGAGTCACTTTTATTGAATGATAAATGTGTCTGTTTTCCAAGATGACAAGAAACACAATCAAAAGACTGAAAATAAACTGAACCTAAATGACCCTGAGAAGTCAAGAGCCGGACATGGGGAAGTGAGGCATGACCCAACCGAGAGTGCCATAAACTAGAGGTGACAGTGAGAGCAGCAACAGATGTGGGCGAGGAAGGAAGGTGCAGAAATGTGAGCTCGTAAAGATGTCCAACTTTATGGTCTGTCCTAAGCAGTTGACCCTTCTGTGAATCTTGTACATCAACACCCGTGTTAGAGAATCGCAATGCAAGACCTAACTCACAAAGTTGTCCAACGAAAAAGAGATTTAATGATAATTTAGGCACAAGGTAAGTGTCATCAACTGATAAAGTAGAAGTAGAAATAGACCCTACATGGCTAACAGGCATATGGGAATCAGCGGCTGTGTATGTGGCAGGATTGGGAGAGAGCAGTTTTATTAGAGAAGATTGTGGAATCAGATGTCATATGATTGCAGCAAGCAAAGTTTAGAAACCACTGAGATTTACCTGAGGTGACGGACAAGGCAGTGGAGGATTGGGACAAAACCTGGCGAATTAAGTCCTTTACTTCAGCTACAGTGAGAGAAGTGGACTGAGATGGAGACTCGGGTGCAAAAGGAGCAAAAGAGGCGACCGCAACAGTCTGAGAAGCTTGTTGCTATTTATAGGACTTGAACTTCCGGCATTCATCGATGACGTGGCCATTACGTTTACACCACTTGCAAAATCCAGTTTTGGAATAAGAACGTCTGGCGGCTGATGAAGGAGTACCACGGGAAGTAGTGGCAAGGACCATATCAGGTGACTGTATCTTCATAGCGGAACGACGAGTTTCCTCAGATATGAGTTCAGATACTGCGGCATCTAAAGACGGAAGTGGCTGACGATGAAGAAGAGAGGCTCGAGTAGATTCAAAATCATCCTAAAGAGCCATCATGAAGTGCATATGATGAGAATCCTAGCAAGGCTTCAAAGGAGCTAGTTCAAGTCTCCGTAGAGCCGGTTACGAGAGAACGAGCCAAGAAGTTCAAGGACGTACTCGACGAAATCATTCATGAGATATGGGTCCAAGCCCATTCGTGGAAGCCCATCAAAGATGATCCACTTTCTAGAAGGATCCGGTCAAAAGTTAATATTGGGACTATTCTAGAAGAATCAGATTGCATGCAAATCCTAAGGGCAAAATCCTTTCCTTTTGAAATCTTTTGATTATTATAGGAGTGTGTGTCATTTCCTTTTTAAAAGTTAAAAGTTGAAATTTTCAAACTATTAGGAGTGGACGTCCAGGTTTTAGATTTAGGCAAATAAGGAATTTTGAAACTAGATTATTTTGTGTGCTTCACGTCCAGCTTCTTTTAGTCAAATATGGTAGTATTTTATTTCATTAGTTATGTTTGTCCTTTCCGTTCATTTTGTTAGGCGTGTGTTACCAGCTGGGATCTTTCTTTCCTTTGTTAGAATCCTTTTATTTTTGCAAGTAGTTTACGTATAGCTTTGGGTCAAATAAGCAATATTTTATTTCCTCTAGTTTAGCTTTTACGTCCAGCTTTTGGTAAGAGTCAAATAAGGAATATTTTCCTTGTCTTATTTGTGTTTGTTGCTTCCAGCATAGGTGTCCTACTTTAGTTTTATTTCCTTTTTTTTATTTCAGCCCTTTAAATAGGAGCTCTTGCATTGTAATTCAAAAAGACATTGATTAATGAAATTGTGAGGTTTTTTCTCTTTGGTTCTTTGAAGAACTTCTCGAACTTATCGGGATTCCCGTGGCGTTCAACGCGACTTATCAAACGGATTTCCATCACCGTTTGTGGCGTCTTCATCATACCGAGGTTCTTGCTTTCTTAACAACGGGTCGAGGTTCCCTTCGAATCCATTCTAGAAACGATCTTGGGTTCCCTATAGTTGTTGGGTCTCGTTACAGGATAACGGGGTTCACATCAGCATAAACTTCCGTCGATCAAGCCAAGCAGCAAAGGTTTGAATGTCTTTAGAACATTCAAGTTTTGGATCTGCAACAGACAACTGTTCCCAAATATGATTAGTCTGAGAATAGAAATCAGCAATAGACTGACCTGGTTCTTGCCTCATCAGATACAATTTAGTTTCAAGTTGAAACTTCAAGGAAGCATCATAGGTGCAATTATATCTCTTGGCCAGAAAATCCCAAGCAACTGCAGCATTCCCAAGTCTTGGAAGAAGACAATTGTTGGACGGAATAGAAGTGTTGATGAACCAGGACAATATCTTGTAATGAATACTGTCCCATTCTTCCAGACGAGTTGCAAATGTCTCTTCTTTCTCATCTTGCTTCTTGACTGGTTCAGGTATTTCTCCAGTCACACAATGCCATAATCGACGACCTTTCAAGAAAACTTCCATATTCTGGGCCCACATACTATAGTTGGAGCCATCTAACATTACCTCAATAGGACGAACAATCGAATCGAGGTTCGATGTAGATTGAGACATAATGAAGCTTCAAATGCAAAAACAGAGTGCAAATATGAAATCAGGACGAAAAGTTGCATAGGAAGCACACGTTCAGCAATCAGTCAACGGTCAACGCCAATCAGTCAACGGTCAACGCTAAAGTCAATTGTCAGAGGTCAAAAAGTTCTTCAAAGAACCAAAGAGAAATACTCTCACAATTTCATTAATCAATGTTTGTTTCAATTACAATGCAAGAGCTCCGATTTATAGGGCTGAAAATAACAAGGAAATAAACCTAACATAGAAACCTAATTAAAATTTGAAATTAGCTAAATAAAGAAATTTTACTAGACTAAAACACACCAGAAACTTAAGGAAATAAATTTCCTTATTTCCTAACATACTTGGCGCCTAAAGCAAGCCAAAACAAAACAAGGAACTAATTTCCTTATTTGTTAGACCTGGACGGAAGCAACAAAACATGAAAAGGGAATATAAAAATATTCCTTTTTTTGACAATACTTAAGAAGGAAGGAAACAACTTGCAGAACATGCCAAAAATAAAAAGGGCTTTAACAATGGAAAGGGAGCTGGACATAGACAGCAACCACTCCTATACGCCTAACACAAAACAAGCTAGGAAAGGACAAAAACTTGATATGGAAGCTGACCTCACACGACTAACAAAAGGGAAATTAAAATGCTGAACAAAAATAAATAATCAAAAGATTTCAAAAGGAAAGGATTTTGCCCTTAGAATATCCATGTAATCTGATTCTTCTAGAATAGTCCCAAAATTATCTCTTGACCGGATCCTTCTAGAAAGTGGATCATGTTTGATGGGCTTCCACGAATGGGCTTGGGCCCATATCTCATGAATAATTTCATCTAGTACGTCCTTGAACTTCTTGTCTCGTTCTCTCGTAACCGGCTCTACGGGAACTTGAACTAGCACATTTGACGCCTTGCTCGTATTCTCATCAATGGTGCATATGGCTATCAAAGAAGAGCAGCAGCTCCAGAGAGGGAGTGGGGGACGTACCAGCCATAATTCGAATTCTACTTTTTCCAAGCCAAGCTACACCAAGCCCATGGACAAGTCACAAGTGTCCAAACCCGAGCCCAAACCCCCTACCACCAGCCACACTTCTAAAGGTAAAACTGAAGCTTCTACTTCTAGAAATCGTGATATCAAGTGTTTTCGATGTCAAGGCAGGGGACACATAGCAAGCCAATGTCCAAACAAGCAAGTCATGGTGTTGAAGGCCAATGGAGAGATCGTCACCGATAGTGAAGAATCTGACACCGATGACATGCCACCCTTGGAGGATGTTTCCGAGGACGAATACATAGCCCCTGAAGCGTTGACTTTGGTGGCGAGGAGAGCCTTGAGCTTGCAAGCAAAGGGTGATGAGGAAGTACAGCGGGAGAACATCTTTCACACAAGGTGCTACATCAAAGACAAGGTATGTAGTGTGATTATTGATGGTGCTAGTTGTACTAATGTTGCGAGCACAGTCATGGTTGAAAAGTTTGGATTGCCCATGTTGAAACATCCTAGGCCTTATAAGTTGCAGTGGCTGAATGATAGTGGAGAAATAAGGGTGAACAAGCAAGTGTTAGTTGCCTTTCGAATCGGTAAGTACGAAGATGAAGTGATGTGTGATGTAGTACCAATGCAAGCGGGACACTTGTTGCTAGGGCGTCCGTGGCAGAATGATCGATATGTGAAGCATGATGGCTTTACGAATAAGTACTCTTTTGTACTTAATCAGAGGCCAATCACTCTTGTACCCTTGACACTGCAGCAAGTATATGAAGATCAAGTGAGGTTGCAGCAAGAGAGTGATCAAAAGAAAGAGAGTGAGCAAAAGAAAGAGAGTGAAAATCAGAGAGTGAGTGAAAATTCGAGAGCAGCCGACAAAAAAGAGAGAGAAGGTTCGGCCATTGAGAGAAAATCAGAGAGAAAAAGAGTTTCTATGCAAAAGTGAGTGAGGTCAAGCGAGCGAAGCTTTCAAATCAGCCGATGATTGTACTTTTGTACAAAGAGGCCTTTTTAAACACTAACGCTTTTGACCATGCCTTGCCTAGTTCTATTGTTTCTCTTTTGCAGGAATATGATGATGTCTTCCCCTAGGAAACACCACATGGATTACCTCCGATTCGAGGGATCGAACATCAAATTGATTTTGTCCCCGGTGCTGCCATTCCAAACTGACCAGCTTATAGGAGCAATCCCGAGGAGACGAAGGAGCTTCAACGACAAGTCAGTGAGTTGTTGGATAAAGGGCACGTGAGGGAAAGCATGACCCCTTGTGCTGTCCCGGTTCTACTTGTACCTAAGAAGAATGGGACGTGGAGAATGTGTGTTGATTGCCGAGCTATCAACAATATAATGGTAAAGTATCGTCATCCTATTCCATGCTTAGATGATATGTTAGATGAGCTGCATGGTTCTTACATATTTTCCAAAATTGATTTAAAGAGTGGTTATCATCAAATTAGGATCAAAGAAGGAGATGACTGGAAAACCGCTTTTAAAACAAAATATGGTTTGTATGAATGGTTAGTTATGAACCATGTTTTGCGCGTTTTTATAGGTAGATTTGTTGTTGTATATTATTTTGATGATATCCTCATTTATAGCAAAAACATGGACGATCATGTAGTGCATCTGAAATCTGTGTTAGATGTGCTAAGGAAAGAGAAATTGTTTGCTAATTTGAAAAAGTGCACGTTTTACACCGATAAGCTTGTATTTTTGGGCTTTGTTGTTAGTTCACAAGGTATACGGGTAGATGAAGAGAAAATTCGTGCAATCCAAGTGTGGCCGAGTCCCACGAGTGCAGGTAATGTTTGTAGGTTTTACAGACTTTCTAGTTTTTACCGGCGGTTCGTGAAGGACTTTAGTAGCATAGCCGCACCACTTACAGAAGTGATCAAGACGAACGTTGGATTTCGATGGGGAGAAGAGCAAGAGAAGGCGTTTCAATTACTTAAGGAGAAGTTGAATAACGCACCTTTGTTGTCTTTACCTAACTTTTCTAGAACATTTGAAATTGAATGTGATGCTTCAGGTATTGGTATAAGCCCCGTTCTTATGCAAGAAGGACGACCAATAGCCTACTTCAGCGAGAAACTCAGCGGGGCAGCCTTAAACTACCCAGCATATGACAAGGAGTTGTACGTGTTGGTTCGAGCCTTAGAGACGTGGCAGCACTATCTATGGCCTAAGGAGTTTGTGATTCATACCGATCATGAATCCTTGAAACATTTGAAGGGCCAACACAAGCTAAACAAAAGGCATGCGCGTTGGGTGGAGTTCATTGAGACGTTTCCATACGTCATTCGGTATAAGTAAGGTAAGGAGAATGTGGTAGCCAATGCCCTTTCTCGCAGGTATGCTCTACTTTCCACACTAGATGCCAAAGTTATTAGGTTTTGAGCATATTAAGAGTTTATATCCTGATGACCATGACTTTGATGATGAATATTGTGCTTGTGAGAAAATTGCATGTGGTAAGTTCTTTAGACTTGATGGGTTCTTATTTCGGGAGAATAAATTATGTGTGCCTAACTGTTCATTGATAGAGTTATTAGTGCAAGAATCTCATGGTGGAGGATTAATGAGACACTTTGGAGTTGCCAAGACTTTAGCTGTTTTGCAGGAACACTTCTATTGGCCTCACATGAAACGAGATGTTGAAAGAATTTGTGGAAGATGTGTCACATGTAGGCAACCTAAGTCCAAAGTGAAGCCCCACGGTTTGTATACTCCTTTACCTATCCCTAGTGAGCCTTGGATTGATATTTCAATGGATTTCGTGTTAGGATTGCTTAGAACTAAACGCGGAAGAGATGTGGCACGTGTGGTTGTGGATAGATTATCTAAGATGGCACATTTTATTCCATGTCACAAAACGGATGATGCCTCACATGTTGCTGATTTGTTCTTTAGGGAGATTGTAAGATTACATAGCATGCCTAGGACGATTGTTTCGGATAGAGATGCTAAATTCTTGAGCTATTTTTGGAAGACTTTGTGGTACAAGCTAGGTACTAAGTTATTATTTTCCACTACGTGTCACCCACAAACTGATGGCCAAACTGAAGTTGTCAATAGGACTTTGTCTACCTTGTTGAGGGCGATCATTAGAAAGAATATCAAAACATGGGAAGAGTGTTTACCACATGTTGAGTTTGCTTATAATAGAGCCGTTCATTCTGCCACTTTCAATGTTACTGATTTGAGTCCGTTTGATTTAGGTGAAGATTTGAGGGCAAATCCTTTTCAAGAGGAGGGGAATGATGGAAATCACGGTACATCATTGGAGGATCCAATTCCAGTTCCCATTGGACCGGTTACGAGGGCACGAGCCAAGAAGTTTAAGGAGCTACTCAGTGGGATGATTCAAGCGGCATGGGCTCAAGCAAATTCATGGAGGCCCATTGAACAAGACTCATGTGGCCCACGAAGGAGTGTCAATTTTATTCACGTTCTAGAAGGCTGAGTATCATGTTGGAAAGAAACTTTTTTGGGGATTTTCTAGAAGGGTCTCTATGATAGGCGCCCAAATCTTTCCTTTTATATTCCCTATTCTTATTTTTGGGCGTCCATCAGCTATTTCCTTATGTAGAACTCTATTTTAGGCGTCCAATTTTTAGTTAGGCAAGCAAGGGATTATTTCCATAATTGCTCTCTTTGTTTTAGGTAAGCAAGGATTTCTTTCTTTGCTCAAATTTGCTTTACTCGACCAGCCCTTGTTTCCTAGGACAAAATTTGTTTCCATGTTATTTCTAGCTTATAAATAGGAGCCTCTTGCATTGTAATTCGATCAACTTTGATCAATATATTTTGTGAGGTTTAACTCTCTTGGTTGTTTGAAGAACTTCTCGAACTTATCGGGATTTTCCCGTGGCGTTCAACTCGACTTATCAAACGGATTTTCATCCCCGTCTGTGGTCTCTTCACCATACCGAGGTTCTTGCTTTCCTAAGCAACGGGTCGAGGTTTCCTTCGAATCCATTCTAGAAACGATCTTGGGTTCCCTATAGTTGTTGGTCACGATCTTGTCATTGGCCTTCAACACCATGACTTGCTTGTTTGGACATTGGCTTGCTATGTGTCCCCTGCCTTGACATCGAAAACACCTGATATCACGATTTCTAGAAGTAGAAGCTTCAGTTTTACCTTGAGAAGTGTGTCTGGTGGTAGGGGGTTTGGGCTCGGGTTTGGACACTTGTGGCTTGTCCATGGGCTTGGTGTAGCTTGGCTTGGAAAAAGTAGAATTCGAATTATGGTAGGCACGTCCTCTACTCCCTCTCTTGAGTTGCTGCTCCACTTTGATAGCCATATGCACCATTTCTTCTATCTCCACATAATGTTGCATCTCCACTCTATCATGGATCTCCCGATTCAAGCCATGTAGGAAACGAGCCATGGTAGCCTCTCGATCCTCCTCAATATTTGCGCGGATCATGGCCATCTCCATCTCCTTGTAATAGTCTTCTACACTTCGACTTCCTTGCTTTAGACTTTGTAACTTTTTGTACAGCTCCCGGTAGTAGTGGCTTGGAACAAATCGTTTCCTCATGACCGCCTTCATAGCCTCCTATTTATTACAAGTTGATCCCACCAACACGAACTCCATCTTCTTCTCCCACTCAAGATAGGCTTCCGGATCAGATCTCCCTTGGAAAGACGGAATCTTCATCTTAATACCACTGAAATTGTTATCTTCTCGAATCCTAGCTTCTCTTCGTCCTCCATATCTCCTACAGCCAATATCACGATCTGCTTCCTCTTCAAAGTCAGATCTGTAAGGCTCTTCTTCGTAGTCTCTTTCCTCCCTCCGTGGTACTCTTTCTCGTCTACGGACATTGAAACCAGGTTGGTGTTGAGGATGCTCCAGCCTATCTACCCGTTCGCGTATGTGCTCCATCGTCTCCTGGAAGGATTCCCATTTCATATTCAGCGTTATGTCCTGCTGACTTGATAAGGCCTCCAAAAGCAACTTATGATTAGGGACGCTCGTATCATCGTCGGCTACGCTCTTGCCACTATCACGAGACATGATACTGCAAAATATAGTGTTCGAAATAAAACAAGAAAAGAACCTCACTAATCTCTCCCTTACGTGTCTCACTCAAGGATAGGGTCTCTAGTCACTCGTGTTTCACACACAAGATAAGGCTTTTACCCTCTAATAATCTCACCACTCTTGCCTTTTTCCACTCGGTAATCCTCTTGCGGTTCTTTTGGAACTAAACAAACAATCAAAGAATTCCAGCAACGATTCAACAAGAACTCGTCAAGGAATTTTCAGAGAAAGCAAGATAAATATATCAAGGGAATAAGAATGCAAAGAACACGATGGATTAGAAAGGTAGAAACTAGAGTAGGTAGTGATTCGTCACAGCAGAAAAAAAATACTTGTTTGGGGTAAAGAGATTTTCGGAATAATAGGGACCCCAATATATTGAAACAATCGAAAAATTTTTTGAAGCACTTTTATTTTTTTTTTTGGACCCCTTCCTTTCTTCTTCTTTTGGGAGTCTCTTTCTCTTCTCCTTTGATAACAATAGCACAAGATCTCAATACACTAAGATATGAAACTTTCGAACAAGAGATAACAAGAACCAGCTCTAGCAAAGCTTGAATAGAGAAGTCAAGAAATTTTCGGCTAAGTAGTTGATAGGAGCCGACTGTAGAACAGAAACAAAGGGAAAGAAATTAGAGAAGGTAGTCAAAGGATATGAAAAGAAGAAACAAAGGAACGAAAATAAAAAGGGATAAGCAAACCCGAACTAGAACCAAAGCTCCGATACCAAATGATGTGAACCCCGTTATCCCGTAACGAGACCCAACAACTATAGGGAACCAAAGATCGTTTCTAGGACTGATTCGAATGGAACCTCGACCCGTTGCTTAGGAAAGCAAGAATCTCGGTATGATGAGAACGCCACAAACGGTGATGGAAATCCATTTGATAAGTCAGGATGAACGCCACGGGAAAATCCCGATAAGTTCGAGAAGTTTTTCAAAGAACCAAAGAGAATTAACCCTCACAAAACCTGTGCATTGAATGAATTTCGAACTACAACTTAGGCCTCTATATATAGGCCATCTAAGACACGAAAACCCTAAAAGAGACTCTCACAAAAACAAAGGCAATAATGGGGCGTCAAACCCTAGTAAATAAGGTAACTTATTGACACCTAAAATAGACTCTATCACTAAGGAAATAAAGCTTGGCGCCTAAACCAAAAAGGAAACAAAAATTAGGGCACCAAATCAGCTACACCCTCCGACCACTATGGAAAGAAAAATCCTATCATAGCTATTCACCCTCCGACCACTATGTAGATCATCCTTGCTCGGCTTCTAGAACTTGCATCACATTGACACTCCTTTGTGGGCCACATGGGTCTTGTTCTATGGGCCTCCATGAATGTGCTTGAGCCCATGCCGCTTGAATCAGCCCATTCAGTAGCTCCTTAAACTTCTTGGCTCGTGCCCTCGTAACCGGCCCAATGGGAACTGGAATTGGATCCTCCAACGTTGTACCGTGATTTCCATCAGTAAAACCCATGAGAAATGTCAGCTTCTGTCTACCAAATTTTGTGAAAAACATAGAGAAAAAGGTTTCAAGTACATTCATATAGGATTAGTCCAGGTAGCAGTCAAACCATTAAGCTGAAAAGGGATTAATACTTCTGTTTTGTTATGTCTTCGTGATGCTGTTTACAGATTACAACAATAGTATCTTAGGTTTCGTCGAATCTAGTCTCCATAATGGTCCCATCCATTTTGATTGTTTTCCCGATTTTACCTTTAGTCTAAGTGATAAACATCTTCTAAAAACCTTAACCTTGATCATTAAAACTTCAGTTATGAGATGTTAGAAGGAAGTCAACCTTCATCTTTAATTTGTCGTATTTATTACAAATGCATTAGAACCAATTTAAATGTTCATGCCTTAGTCAAAAGCCTCAAAGATCAAACCTTGTTAATTCGAAGACATACCCGTGATGCCATCATCAAAGTCCCTAGTCCATCGTCTGGAGAGATGTTTCCCTACCAAGTGAATGGATTCTCGAAAATGAGAGTCTCGTCAAGCCTATCCATAGTGATATCACCGAGAGATATGATCCAACAATATCTGGATGGTTTCGTCCGAATTAGGTTTGATGAACCCAGAGGTCTCCAACCACTTAGGATTCAAGAACCAGGACCTCCATCTGCAAGAAGGTCTACTTTAAGTCTCCACGAATCTGCAAGAAGGTCTACTTTAAGTCTCCGAATCTACTTTAAGTCTCAAGTTAGTACTACCCTGTACTCCACCAGCTCCGAAGTCACTGTTGAAGATGTAGATGAGCAACACTCGCCTACCCAAACAGATTTTGAATCTATTGATCCTCATTTAATGACCATAAGTAAAGAATTTACTCCAGACATGAAAACTCTAGAGAAAGAGATTATATCTGAAGACAATTTCGGAAAGCGAACTCGGTATCGTGAAAGTGGCACGAAGGCCTAAAAGAGAGTATCATCCTATGAACTTGAATGGCTAGGTTCTTACCAAAGTCAAATGGACTACTTCGGATAAGAAGTCCACTATCCACGCTAGTCATCCTCCACCTGAGACCATCATAGTACACCCCATAAAGGATCAGAAGTCATAGCCTCACCCTTTAAGATCCCAGATGCAGGAGATAACAAAAATTGGTAGAACAAAACATTTACACCAATCAATACCTCCAAACCATAGGTCACCAGTTAGATAAGATCGAGCTAAAGTTAGATGGTCAACATCCTGTCAATGAAAAACCTATAATCTAGTTGTCTAGTAAACCAATAGGATCAAAAACCTCCTCTTCAGAAGCAAACAACCTTAAACAATGTTAGTCAGATGTTAAAAGATTTAGCAACATCAAACTCCAAAAGTAAAATCCCTTCGACATCACTCCACCTAGGTGTCCTTAACGAAGCTGAATCTGAATCCGATTCCGATCACCACATTAGTGACTAGGGTGGCAAACCGGAAATGCAGTCCGGTTTTCGGGCCGCATTTTTGGTCCTCCTAAGTGGTCCGATCTGGTCTAACAAAATGCGGTCCGGTCCGATCCACTTAAGTGGCCTGACCGGTTTCATTTTTAAAAAAAAAATTAAATTTTTTAGGTTAATTTCGAGGGGGGAATGTCATATAAAAGTGTAAAGTTTTAGTTTAGGTTAAAGCTAAACTTTTAAGTTTATAATTTATATTAAAAATATATAAAAATATATTTTTTATTTATATTATAAATGCGGTCAGGTCCGGACTGCATTTACAAAAACACAGGACCGGACCGGACCGCATTTTAAAAAATAGAACTGGACCGTAAATCCTATGTCCCTCCCTATTTGTGACATTGAAAGTCAATTCAAGCAGTTAGAACTCAATAGGATTAAAACTCATCGTCCAAATCCTATGTCCCTCACCAAGAATTGGTATTGTAAACCTACTCTCCTTGATCTTCAATTCGAAGAAAGAAATTTTTATAATCAATTTTTTGTTTTCTCAGATAAGTTATACGAATAGAATATTGATAGATTATCTGAACAAGAAATCCTCAATAAATTTCAACACATGACCATGGTTGCCAATAGTTATTTAGTCAACCAATCCCTTAGCCATGCAGAGGTTGCTGAGTTAATTATCTCTAGTTTCAGCAGTTCTCTTCGCCAATGGTGGGAAAAATATCTTACTGTGGCAGATGGTGATCTTGTTCGATATACTGTCCAACATGATGAAACAGGTTATCCAATCTTTGATGAAATCCTTGGTCAAGGTGTTAGTGATGGTATTAATACTCTTATTTATATCATTATTAAACATTTCCTTGGAACTCTTAGTAACATATCTGCTAGGATCCTTGATCAACTTAGTAACCTTAAGTGCCCTACTTTAAGTAAGTTTAGGTTGTACATAGATGTCTTCGAGCATCATGCTTCGACATAATTGTAAAAATCCATTTTTGAAGGAAAAATTCGTTAATGGATTACCACCTCTTTGCCTATTTGATTAGAGAGGTTTTAAGTCTACCTCAAGTATCATTGAATATGATAACCTCATGTATAGTGATATCTTTAGTACCATCAACAAAGAAGGTTTGAAAATGTGTATTAACATGAAAATTAGTAATAAACTAAGTAAAGATAGAAGTAAAACCAAATATGAAATGAGTAATTTTTGTGAACAGTACGGTCTACCTCCAATAGCCCCTTCTCGTAGGAAATACCAGAAAGAAAAATCCTCTTTCAAAAAGTCCAACAAATAACATAGAATGTGTTTTAGGAAATACAATCCTTAACCTACACCTAGTAAACCTAAATTTATATAAAAAAAAACGTTTTAATAAGTCAAAGTCTAATCCAACGAAAGATAAAAGTCACATTAGATGTTATAAATGTAAAAAATTAGGTCATTATAGTTCAGAATGTTGTGTTAAAGAAAATATTAATTCTTTAGACATCCCATATAGTGAAAAAATAAGTTATTTTCCATCTTAGAATTAAGAGATTCTAGAGGTGGTGACTTAGTGTTAGATGATCTCCAGACATCTAGTTCTAGTTTTTCAGCATCTATGATGAGAATACGGGCAAGACTTCAAAGGAGCTAGTTCAAGTTCCCGTAGCGCCGGCTACGAGAGAACGAGACAAGAAGTTCAAGGACGTACTCGACGAAATCATTCATGAGATATGGGCTCAAGCCCATTCGTGGAGGCCCATCAAAGATGATCCACTTTCTAGAAGGATCCGGTCAAGAGATAATTTTGGGACTATTCAAGAAGAATCAGATTGCATGGAAATTCTAAGGGCAAAATCCTTTCCTTTTGAAATCTTTTGATTATTTATTTTGTTCAGCATTTAATTTCCTTGTTGGGTACTGTTCACGTCAAGGTCTAGAGTTAGGCAAATAAAGAATATTTCTTTAGTTTATTTTGGTACTGTTCACGTCCAAAATATAGTTCCTTAAACAGGTTGTTGTTTTAGGCGACTAAGGAGTTATTTCCTTAGTCTTCCTTTTTGGTTTAGGCGCCAAGTATGTTAGGAAATAAGGAAATTTCCTTATTTGTCTTATGTGTTTTAGGCAAGCTAGGATTTAATTCCTTGCCTAATTTCGAATTTTTTTAGGTTTTCTATGTTAGATTTATTTCCTTGTTATTTTCAGCCCTTTAAATAGGAGCTCTTGCGTTGTAATGAAAGACACATTGATCAATATAATTGTGAGAGTATTTCTCTTTAGTTCTTTGAAGAACTTCTGGGAGTTATCGGGATTTCCCGTGGCGTTCAACTCGACTTATCAAACGGCTTTCCATCCCCGTTTGTGGCGTCATCACCATCCCAAGGTTCTTGCTTTCCTAAGCAACGGGTCGAGGTTCCCTTCGAATCCATTCTAGAAACGGTCTTGGGTTCCCTATAGTTGTCGGGTCTCGTTACGGGATAACGGGGTTCACATCATTTGGTATCAAAGCCAGGTTCTAGTTCGGGTTTGCTTATTCGGAAATCTCATTTATTGAGGTTCCTGTTATTTTGAAATTCACCCCACCCCGAAGCCCTATTATTTTGAGTGAAACATGAGTGACGAGTGATCTCTATTCTTGAGCGTAAACACGTAAGGGAGAGATTTGTGAGGTCCTTTTCTTGTTTTATTTCTAACATTGTTTTGCAGCAACCGTGTCTCAAAATAGTGGTAAGAGCGTGGCCAACGACGATACACCACCATCTGACTCGAAGCTGTATATGGAGGCCATGATAGGTGATATGAAACACAAGTCAGTCTTAATAAAATTTTAGATAAATTTAAGTCAGCTCACAAACCAGTCACCCTACAAGATTTACAATATGAAGTCCAAATAGTAAAACAGGAGATTTGTGAGTTAAAACTTCAAATTAAACTACTTGGACAAGAAGTCCTCCTTAAATTAACCAAAATTTTAAGAAATAAAGTCAACCTCTTGAGTGTAAAAACTCAGAACCCAAACCTGAATCTCCTTTGGTTCACATTCCACATGATGATCCTGAAAGTAGTCACAGATTTCTTAGTATTGTTAGTCAAATGCATTTTCACAAATGACATTCTAAAGTTACCATTATAGTAAACTCTAAATACTTTCTTGAAGTTGTCGCATTAGTTGATTCTGGTGCCAATCTGAATTGTATACAGGAAGGTTTGATTCCTACCAAGTATTATGAAAAATCAAAGGAATGTCTTCTCTTTGCTAATAATGGTAGTCAAATGGGTGTTAGTTACAAAATGATCAGAAAGTCATTTTAGACACTCATTTCATTTGTCTATTATATCCCTTCACCACTAGTAGCGAGGGACTTACAACTCACATCTTTGTTCACAAAATAACTTTTGAATTCGTTAGGCCACCTAGGCCTCGAGAACTTGCTATGTTACAGGAAGCATCAATTAGTCAACACTTAATTTCAGTATTCAGAAAAACCTTACATCTTGATTTTTTGAAGGAAGAAATCAAGTTTAGATGAGTTGAAGACCAGCTCTTAAGTCAAAACCTTCAAGGCCAGATCAAGTTATTTCAAGCTAAGTTAGAATAAGACGTCTGTTCTGACTTACCCAATGCTTTCTGGCATAGAAAACACAGTTAAATTACCTTATACCCCTGAGTTTAGTGAGAAAACATTCCCACTAAAGATCACCTAATTCAGATGAATCAAGAGATGATGGAGTTTTGTAAAAAAGAAATCCAATATCTCTTAAGAAAAGGAATTATTCAACATAGTAAATCCCCTTGGTCTTGTTCCACTTTTTATGTCTATAAAAATGCTGAAATTGAACGAGGCACTCCCTGACAAGTCATCAACTACAAGCCTCATAACAAAGTCCTCCAATGGATTTGATACCCAATTCATGATAACAGAGTCCTCATTGGTCGATTGTTTGAAGCCACAATTTAGTAAATTTAACATGAAAAGTGGATTTTGGCAAATCCAGATTCGTGAGTCAGACAAGTACAAAACCGTATTTACTACACCCTTTGGACATTACGAATGGAATGTAATGCCCTTTAGCCTGAAGAATGCGCCTAATGAAATCCAGAATTTCACAAATGATATTTTCAACCCTTATAGTCATTTCATCCTAGTCTATATTGATGATGTACTTGTTTTCTCCACATCAATAGATGAACATTGGAAACATCTCAATAAATTCTTAGTTATTGTTAAGTCAAATGGTCTAGTGGTATCAGCCTCTAAAATCAAATTATTCCAAACCAAAGTCAGGTTTTCAGGCTTTCATATTCATCAAGGTAAAATCTAGCCTATTGATAGAGCTATTCAGTTTGCTCACAAATTCCTCGATGTCATCCTAGACAAAATCCAACTCCAAAGGTTTTTAGCATCTCTCAATTTTGCTGCTGAATTCTACCAGAATCTCTAGCACCAATGTAAAATTCTTTTTGATCGTCTTCAAAAAAGTCCTCCATGGACCCAAGAACATATTTCTGTTGCCCAGCTTATCAAGTCATGATGAGAATCTGAGTAAGGCTTCAAAGGAGCCGGTTACGAGAGAACGAGCCAAGAAGTTCAAGGATGTACTCGACGAACTCATTCAAGAGATATGGGCTCAAGCAAAGTCAATGGAGGCCCATTAAAGATGATCCACGTTCTAGAAGGATCCGGTCAAGAGATATTTTTGGGTCTACTCTAAAAGAATCGGATTGCATGGCTATTCTAAGGGTTGGTCCTTTCCTTTCATGTTCTTTTGATTATTGTAGGTGTGTGTTCATTTCCTTTTTAAAAAGTTTTAAAAAAGTTGAAATTTTAAGGCTATTAGGAAGAGTAACGTCCAGGTCAACAGTTAGTCAAATAAGGCATTTTTCAATTAGTTTATTTTGTGTTGTTTAAGTCCAGGTTATATTTAGTCAAATAAGGTAATTTTATTGCTTTTGTCATGCTTTGTTGGTGACGTCCAGCTCTAGTCACATAAGGAATTTTATTTCCTTAGCTTTGTTTTATTTTAGACGTGCAACCTTAGTGATTTATCTTCCTTATTTGTTTTAGGCGTCTAAGAGATTAGTTTCCTCACTAGTTTAATTAGGTTTTGTTTCCTTATTAATTTCAGCCCTTTAAATAGGAGCTTTGCATTGTAATTGAAAAAGACATTGATTAATGAAATTGTGAGATTATTTCTCTTTGGTTCTTTGAAGAACTTCTCTAACTTATCGAACGGAATTTCTATCCCCGTTTGTGGCGTCTTCATTATATCGAGGTTCTTATTTTCTGAAACAACGGGTCGAGGTTTCCATCCGAATCAGTCCTAGAAACGATCTTGGGTTCCCTTTAGTTGTCGGGTCTCGTTACTCTTAACGAGGTTCACATCAAGTCACATGTTATGACACTCCATTGTCTTTGCATTCCTTCTCCAAATTCTTTTAAACTTGTTGAAACTGATGCCTCCGACAAAGGCTATGGTGGCATTCTTAAACAAAAAAATCATCCCTGATTCCCCTGAACAAATTATCCCTTTTTACTATGGCAATTGGAATCCGACTCAGCAGAATTGTAGTACTATTAGAAAAGAAATTTTTATCTATAGTACTTACTATGCATTAATAAATTTAAAGTTGATTTATTAAATCGGAAATTTTTTAGTTCGAGTTGATTGTATAAGTGCAAAATTTGTTCTAGAAAAAGATGTTCAAAATATTGCATCCAAACATATTTTTTCTCGATGGCAAGCTATATTAAGTATTTTTTATTTCGTTTTTGAATACATCAAAGGAAGTCAAAATAGTATCCCTAATTTTCACTCCTGTGAATTCTTGCAGGAATCCCATCGCACCAAAACCCAGAGGAAATGAATATGCCAAGTCACTCAAATCAACTCCACCAAAACCAAAGTTATCTCCCAGACAGCTTGTCCTCCAACCAGGTCATGTAGCTATGACCCATCTCCTAGGATATGTTCGTTTTCACATGTTTTTCAGGATTCTAAGTATATTCACAAATCTACTACCGAACATATTCATAATTCAAACACAAAAACCAATACATTTTACACAATCTCCAACAATTTTTTAATTTTTTATTCAACATAAATTTTCTCTCTCTATACTTTTTCACATAACTCCAATATTTTTTTATTAAACAATTACATCAAATCATTTTTCTCTCCACTTTACATAAACACTAATAAAATACAATTCAACTTAAAAATCAACAACTTATCTCAAATCCTACATTTTTTTTCTTAAAACGAACATAACCCTAGTTAACCTGCCAATAATGTCAATCGCTTCCATGTCTTAGGAGAAATACCCAAGCCTTTTCGCATTACTAGAGTCTGACAATCGTCTTCTTTAACCTTAGTCAATCAAATAGGTAAGCCATCCTATTCTGCCTTAGCCTCTGAAGTAACCCTTATCAAGTCATTGAGACTTTGTCTCTAGCCCAGTCTTTGATAAGACTACCAAACACGGCCCAGTCTCCGGTTAACAGACTACAAAGTAAAGTTTCATACATTCCAAATAATACTTTCTTGTTTGTATGTAAACTGTATATCGGTAACATGTTCCATATCGAGCCCTGTCACAGTTATCTGCTCAATAAAAAATAGGAGAACCTTGACGGCAGTGAGCAAGATAAAGAACTATTGGAAAAAATGCAAATCATTGATCTGGTCCAAGCTTATTTGCCACCAAAATAACATTTCATCCCAGATCATCCTTCCAAGTTAATCAGTTACTACAAAGCTATTCTAGTCAATACTGGTTCTGTACAAATCGATCCCATTTTAGATAGGTTCGATCCTTCCCAGCAAAAAGTCATTTTTCATAAGTTATTCATAGCCAAAATTATCTCTTGTAAATAATGGGGCTCCCATCCTTCTATTTTGAAAGATTTCTCTGGCCATCCACCTCCCTTCAGTCATTATGATTACACTGAAGCATGGTCAAAGGTATTATTCTACCAAAATGGGTCTTTCACCCATTCTTGGTTCCTAAATTTTGATAATAGGTTCACTAGTCAACTCCCTTCTTGGTTTCAACATTGGTTGGAAATGTTCTGCTCCACTCCTGATATTTTCCCCCAACCTCTATTAGAAGCCATGAAAGTTTAATCCACTAGCCATAAAGTTAGTTACCATCAAAGTCATTTTCCAATAATCTCTTTATTTTCAAGTAAATACAAGGTTCCATGGATTCTGAAATGGGAATACCAGATTAGTCACAATGCCTATACTCATAGATTTTATGTCAAATGGTGGGACAAATTTAAATTCGATCGCATCATTGCTCAAGTCAGAGAAGAATTTCCACCTCACCAGGAAATTTTCCAATTCATGGTCGATAAAGCCAATCTCCAAACCGCTGTGGTTTTTGCCATGGCCCAAGTCAAGACGAAAGAAGATCTACAGGATCTTTGCCACCAGTTACAACTCCAAGTCAGCAAGATCAGCGGTCAAGGCCAAGATGAGCACTCTCCAGCATCATCTCACTCGTCCTCTACCAGTCAAGTTAAGACTGAACAATACTTGGGTCCCATGTTCCAAGATAGTCCAGACCCTTATGATTTAGGTAACGATGAAGATTTTGGAAGCAAATGTCCAACAAAACAATCTCCGACAAGTCAGGACAATATCAGCCGAAATTTCCCTGACAAGTTACTATTCATGAACAGTGTTAGCATGATTCTACAGTCACTTTACTATTAGCTCTATAAAAGGCCGTTCGCAGACATTTTAGGCAGATTTCCTTTTCAGATTTTTGCGGTCTCTCTTCTCCTCAACCTCATCTTTCTTTAGTCATCCTTCAGTCTTGAGTAACCATGTTTAGGATGTCTCCTACTTTCTCTTTCTATAATAGTCACTTGTGTAAGTACATTTCAAGTAAATTGTTATGAAGTAAATTCGAAGTTATCTCTATCTTTCTCTTATCTGTTACCACCAGATTGGACGATTTTACAAGCTTCTTTATCTTTCATTATGTCATATGCAATCATGCATACTGCTATTTTACACGGTTCTAAATTTCTGCAAACATGCATTACCGCCTACATGGCTGGTTGTACATTTTTTCCAAGTCATTAATTTCTCTAAAAATTATTTTTCGACCAATTTCAAGTGGATACCAGCTAAGTGGCCTTCAGACGCTGATTTTCCGGTAGAACAAAGCTTGTCATTATCATTAGGGGTTCAAAAAACATTTTGACTACATCTGCTACTTATATTCTTTGCTTTTGTTAATGGCTTGTTACATAATCCCCTCCCTTCTCCTTGCTTCTCTCCATTAAAATTCAGTTTTAGTCACACACACACACATATATATACACATGAAATCAAAAGGAAAAACTTCAGGGTCACTATTTGTTAAAAAGTGAGAAAATATCAGCTCTGAGGAATCTAAACACGAGAAAATTCCTCATCTAACAAAATGGAATGGGGCGAAGAAAGATGCCAACAGTTTAGTTTAGCGACTCTACAGCATCTTGGAACAAGTGTTACCCCCGAAAACCATCAAATTATGTAAGATTGTTGTAGAGCAAAACATGAGGTTGAAGCAGTATCATCCCTACTCTGTGTAAGTTAATTTGATTTTGTTCTCTCGCAGTCCAAATCCATGTAAAAATTCGAGAGTATTTAGACAAACATGAATATATCAAAATGAACGCGGAATTCGCCCAAAAAAGATAGGCAAAACAAATAAATAAAAAATAAGAAATACTTGCGCATATTTATGCAAACATAAATATATTCACTAACTTTGTATGCGAGCCTCTTCAGGAATCAGTTGTGGGGGTTCCGATATTATTGAGATCTCTGGACTTTGTGTGGACTCATCTGAGTAGGATTATGTGTCCTCTTCGGTCTTCGCTCGACATCACTTGTCGGCATAGACTAACACGTGCTCGTGGTAATCCGTGATTTGGGTGTGCAACCATGGAGATTTCAAAATAGAAGAAGATGTCACAGGGGTTGTGAGAGAGCCTGAGACAACAGAAAAGAAAAGACGGATGGAAAATCCTTTCCACCTTTCATTAGATTTTGGGATTTCTATTCTTCAAAACATTGAGCGCCTAAACTTCCCACCATAAATATCTTTTACACATGACACAAACATCCAATATATAGCGCGTTACTTTTATTCTCCAAAATTAAGTGTTTGCCATTTTTAAACTATTATAATGGTCATATTATCATTGGATTTTACCAAATTTAAATGGCAATTTTGGAGGAAAAAGGAAGGAAGAAAGGACCAATCATGTTATATTTTTGAAATAAAAATATTCTACTAAATTTGAAATTTTATTTTTTTTCCTTTGAAATAGTGGAACCCTTAACTTTGATGTATTCCAATCCTTTTAAAATTTTAAGTTATATTCAAATGCTTAAATATTAAAAAAGGAGATGGATTTAAAATTCGAAACATTTGTATTTTTAAAAGTTGATCCAAGATAGTGATTCTTATTTTACACGATGATATTTTTTGCATTTATTAAAGGCCTAAATTACCTTACACATCATTGTGGTATTCAACTTTTGCAAAATCATCTCTGGTAATGATTTCAACCGAATCATCCACGTAGTAATTGATTGAAGCAAATCAGTCCCTCCGACTATTTTCCGGTGGGCACCCGATGGAATCAAGCTTACGTGTCATTTTATCACCAAATCAGTATACCACATCAGGAAAAACGGACGTGAATATAAATGCCATGTCATCTGTTGGTGATGTTGGTTTATATAGAAAGAAAAAAAAAATTGGCTTAAAAAAAAAAAAAGTAGGGTACAAATGTCAAAGCTTTCATCACAACAAGACATGTTGGTATATATAAAAAGAAGGGTTAAGTACTCATTTCATCCCTAGGTTTTGACCATTTTTAACAAACGGTCCTTCGGTTTTTAACTTGATCACAAAGTTCTCTTTGAGTTTCTAATTTTTGTCAAAGAAGTCCTCCTTTTAAAATTTCATTCTCAAAATTAATGTGAAACTTGCTTCCCATTGGCTTCAAACAAAAAAAAACAAACGGATGTGGAAACAAAAAAATCGAAGAAATGTGGAGTTTTACCCGTGCGATTTTACTTTACCCCCCCCCGTTGGATTCAAATTAAAAAAAGATCTGGCGATATAACTTTACCCCCCGCATGATTTTCCCCCAATTTACCCCGGCAAACCCTAACCTAACTCCACTTTACCTACTCACGTCCGAACTTTTGTCGCGAGAGAGAGAGAGAGAGAGAGAGAGCGAAAGTGAGTGAGCGCAGGCAGGGTAAACTTTTTCACTAGTTTTTTTTTTGTTTTTTTATTTAAACCAACGTCACCAGCAGATGACAGTGCATTTTTATTCACGTTGGTTTTTTCTGATGTGGCATAATGATCTAGTTATAAAATGACACGTACGCTTGATTCCGTCAGGTGCCCACCGAAAAATAGTCGGTGGGACTGATTTGCTTCAATCAATTGCCACATGGATAATTCAGTTGAAATCATTACCACAGGGATGATTTTGCAAAAGTCGAATACCACAGGGATGTGTAAGGTAATTAGGTCTTTTTTAAAATCAACGAGCTTGAGTCCTTATTCACATTGCCAACTATATTGAGCAATCATATAAATATATATATATATATATATATATATTGATGTGAACCCCGTTATCCCGTAACGAGACCCAACAACTATAGGGAACCCAAGATCGTTTCTAGCACGGATTCGAATGGAACCTCGACCCGTTGCTTGGGAAAGCAAGAACCTCGGTACGGTGAAGACGCCACAAACGGGATGGAAATCCGTTTGATAAGTCGAGTTGAACGCCACGGGAAATCCCGATAAGTTCGAGAAGTTCTTCAAAGAACCAAAGAGAATTAAAACCTCACAAAAGTCGTGTATATTGAATGAATTCGAAATACAACTTAGGCCTCTATATATAGGCCATATAAGACACGAAAACCCTAAAAGAAACACTACTAATTATGGAAATAAAGTGGCGCCAAAACCTATTGCAATTAAGGAAACTAATTAACACCTAAAACAGCTGATGCAATTAAGGAAAGAAATCCTTGCTTTCCTAACAAAACACTTGGACGCCTAAAATAGAAATGTAACTATGGAATTGTGATAATACTCAGCCAAAAATAAGAAACTAACCTAAGAAAGACATCTTGGACGTTAAACCCCCACATGGCCTAACTAAACCTTAATTGCCTTAAATAAAACACTCTTCAAATGGCAATAGGGTGATGGCCGACCATCATGTCAAAAGACCATGAATGGAAATGATTTGGAGTGTAAAATAGCCATGCAATCTAAATCTTCTATAATAGAGCCATAATTGTCTCTTGGCCGGATCCTTCTAGAATGTGCATCATCTTGAATGGGCCTCCACGAATGGGCTTGGGCCCATATCTCTTTACTGAGTTCAACGAGTGCGTCTTTGAACTCCTAGTCTTGGGATCTCGTTTCCGGCTGTACGGGATAAACTACTTCATTCAAAGTCTTGTTCGGATTCTCATCATATATATATATATATGGTCCAGTAGCTACAAGTGAAATAGAAAATGTATATATTTTGTACTTGTTAACACTACAATAAATTGGAACAAATCTGTCCATATATGTAGAGTAAATATATAATTTACTAATATATGATAAAACAAGTTCAATAATTCAATCAACATAGTCGACTTAATTACAAAAAAGACAGGGGCTATATAACATATGTTACTTTCCTCTATAGGTTTGTCATGTTGTTGAAGTTTCAGTAAATAACAATTTTAAATACACCTTTGTATTTTGCACACAAAAACAAACGGCTTCAACATTGCTCTTTGGAGTTATTGGCATCAGTGGCGGAGCCATAATTGTTGTGCTGAGGTAGGACAAATATATATAGATATAAAATGGTTAAAATATTTTAGAAATTTTAAAAATATATTCAGAAGTCAATAAATACTATACTATGAAGAAGATTAAAAAAAGAATTAAACACGTATAAACATAAAATAAAACATCTAAGATTTAGAAAAAAAATTTTGAGTAGGACTCAAAGATGTTTTAGAGAATAGAAACAAAGACATTGGAGAAGTTGGATCATCATCATCATTTTTATTAAAAGTACATACTAGTCATAAGAATTTATGGATATTTATGATCAAACTTGAAAGGGAACAAAGAGAGGGGCGGCTTCGGATGTGAAAACTCTGATGCCTCAGTCAAATCTCAAGAAGATTTGAGTAATAGAAGAGCGATTAAAGCTTAAGAAAATATGAAGAGAATACTTGCCTATTTTTATGTGGGGGGATTAGAGTCCTAAAGGGGTCTTAACACCGTGAGTCTTAGGACTCCTTGAATATTCGAGCGGGAAAATATGGTAGGCAAATTCATGTGTGCGGGCCAGGGCTTTGATTGCGCGCGCTTATGGGCTGGTGCGGGACTACGGCTGGGCTGGTGTATTTCTGATGGGTTGGATTGGTCAGATTATGTCCAATCAATAGTCCCCCCTTTTAAACAAATTAAGCCAGCCGGGGTTATCCGAATTGGTTGCTATCATGGCTTATCGGGATGGACCTTTAAGTTCCTAGACTATGGGAGAAACTTCACATTAGGGCCTTTGACCATGGTGTATCAGGCCTGCCTAATCCAGTGGGTGTTTCAGTAACTGTCGGGTTTAGGGATGAGTGTGAGCAGCGGTGCAGATTTCCTGAACGATGAGTGTCACACCCCAAACACTAGCCGCGAGCGTTCGCAACAACAAACGCTCCTTACTTAATCTTGCAGCGGATTTTTTTAACCTGCTATTACGAAAATCTGAATTACCTTAGATTATGAAATTATTACTCGAGATTCATTTTCTTATTCGTAAGCTAACACGCAAACCCTCAGACGTTCTTACGTACTTTACGAATATGTAAATAAATATACGTGTAATAGAACGTATACCTATATCGCATAACCCGTATAGAGAAACATCTAGAAAGTAAAACTCCATGCAATAATTCAAAGCAATAAGTTATGATTACATCATGGTTCAAAATATAAGTTACTTAAGAGTGGAATGACTCAGTAAGGGATGATTGATGAACTGAAATATGCGTGACTCAGTAAGAGAGTTAAGGATCTACATGTATTGCGAATTATGGGAGGGCACCCTTGTCATCCCCGCCCCCCTGGTTCTAGATTCTCTTCATATGTTCCTTCACCTAAAACAACATCTAGAATGATCAGTCGAAAATACTATGAGTGGAATGACTCAATATAAAGGATTATTAATCAACTGAAATATGCGTGACTTGAGCATGATCATATGCAGTGCCAAAAGTGAATGCATGTCTATGCATGAGACTCTTGTACTTGAAACATAGCTTAAAAATCACTTCATCATTATTTGGGCTACTTCTATCGCTCCATTTACCCCTGAAGTCAGGGTTAGGTGTTCCCCTCGGAACCGTTTCCCAATCCCTTGGGAACGTGTCATTTGGTCGAGCTAGCCCTTGATGTGGCCCCGGCCTAATGGCTATAAAAGACCCCAAGAGGTCCACACCTTCTCGTATTCGTCCTTCAGTATTGTTGCACATACCTCGAGGACTACCCATCCTTCTTGCTTTCGTCCTTCGGAGTGGGTGTCCATAGGAGTTACCATCCTTCTCACATTCGTCCTTCAGAGTGGATGCACATATCTTACTTACGTACGTAACCTTTTGGGAAAAAATTTCATTTGCAAAAAATTTCCCTTTCTTCCTTTTGGGAAAATCAATGCAAATGCTCATGACGTGCTCATGACGTGCTTGATGACAAATATCCATGTTGTGTATCATTCTAGTTGATGTGAACCCTGTTATCCCGTAACGAGACCCAACAACTATAGGGAACCCAAGATCGTTTCTAGCATGGATTCGAATGGAACCTCGACGCTTTGCTTAGGAAAGCAAGAACCTTTGTATGGTGAAGACGCCACAAACGGGATGAAAATCAGTTTGATAAGTCTAGTTGAGCGCCACGGGAAAAATCCCGATAAGTTCGAGAAGTTCGTCAAAGAACCAAAGAGAATTAAACCTCACAAAACCGTGTCTATTGAAATGAAGCTCGAAATACAACTTATGCCTCTATATATAGGCTAAACCAATACACGAAAAAACCCTAAAGGAAACACTCCTAAACATGGAAATAAAGTGGCGCCTAAACCTAGTTCAAAAGGAAACTAAATAACACCTAAACCAGCTGCTGTAATTAAGGAAAGAATCCTTTCTTGCCAAACACAACCCTTGGACGCCTAACATAGAATTCTAACTAAGGAATGTTATAATTACTCGACCAAAATAATAAACTAGCCTAAGAAAGACATCTTGGCCGAACTAAACCCCCCACATGGCCGAACTAAACCCTAATTGCCTTAAATAAAACACTCTTCAAATGGCAATAGGGTGCTGGCCGACCATCATGTCAAAAGACCATGAATGGAAATGATTTGGAGCTTAAAATAGCCATGCAATCTGAATCTTCTAGAATAGTCCCATATTTGTCTCTTGGCCGGATCCTTCTATAGTGTGCATCATCTTGAATGGGCCTCCACGAATGGGCTTGGGCCCATATCTCTTTACTGAGTTCAACGACTGCGTCTTTGAACTCCTTGTCTCGGGCTCTCGTCTCTGGCTGTACGGGATGAAATACTTCACTCAGAGTCTTGCTCGGATTCTCATCACTAGTTTTCGGAAAATATAATTTTTCCACTTACCTTTATACATTAGTGCTTATGGTGGTGCCTTGTCAACAAATGAGTCAAAACTCTATCTTAAGGTTTCTGAAATCATTAAACTTGGATGCCAAAATAATCATTACACTTGATGTTATAAAATATTAAAATTCCAGGAAATTTAGAGCTCATTTGACACTCAAGATTTATTCGAAAATGAAAGTTGTTGAGGGCGTCCAAGCTGACAGCTTCGATGTCTCCAACTTCAAAAATTCATAACTTCAACAAATCAGCTTCAAGAAATTCCGGACAAGAAATCTAAGAGCCGGAATTTGCTTGGTCACTTAAAACATTATTTGGAACGAACAAGAAATCTGGATGTGCGCAAAGCTGCTGACAGCTTGACGTCTGGAATTTTAAAATCCATCACTTACTCAGTATTTATCGGAATTATGATGAGAATCCGAGCAAGGCTTCAAAGGAGTTAGTTCCAAGTTCCCGTAGAGCTTGTTACGAGAGAACGAGACAAGAAGTTGAAGGATGTACAAGACGAACTAATTCAAGAGATATGGGCTCAAGGAAAGTCATGGAGGCCCATGAAAGATGACCCACTTTCGGGAAGGATCCGGTCAAGAGATATTTTTGGGACTATTCTGGAAGAATCGAATTGCAAGGCAATTCTAAGGGCAAATCCTTTCCTTTCATAGTCTTTTGATTAGTTATTTTGTTTTTAGTGTTAGGCGTCTGATTTCAGCATTTAATTTTCCTTTGTTAGTCGTGTGAGGTCAGCTGTGAAAGTTCTTCTCCTTTTTAAAGTTGTCGTGTGGTCTGCTAGATAAGTTAGGCAAGCATCCATTTCAAGCTTTTGTCCTTTCCTAATTTATGTTAGGCGTATAGGAGTTGTGTTGTCTCTTCGTCCAGGTTAAAGTAGTCAAATACGGAATTTAGTTATTCTGTCAATACACGAAACTTGTGAGGATTTAATTCTCTTTGGTTCTTTGAAGAACTTCTCGAACTTATCGTGATTTCCCTTGACATTCATCCTGACTTATCAAACGGATTTCCATCACCGTTTGTGGCGTCTTCATCATACCGAGGTTCTTGTTTTCTTAAACAACTAGTCGAGGTTCCATCCGAATCAGTCCTAGAAACGATCTTGGGTTAATTTTAGTTGTTGGGTCTCGTTACGGGTTAACGGGGTTCACATCAAATCACCTGAAGTATGGCTTAAAATATTTTAATTTATAGGCCTATAATATGAAATTCTCTCACAATAATATGAAATGCAAGATAGCTATTCTGCAGAAACCTAGAGAATTCTGCAACTTAATAATCTGCACTTTACTTGCCTGCAACCTAGCCTATTGACCTCACTATTTTATACCACTGAACATGAATGAAAACCATTGAACAAAATGTATAATTTCACTAAAAACCAACTAGATGTGAACCTCGTTAAGAGTAACAAGACCCGACAACTAAAGGGAACCCAAGAGCGTTACTAGGATTGATTTAATGGAAACCTCGACCCGTTGTTTATGAAAACAAGAGCCTCGGTATAAGGAAGACGCCACAAACGGGGATGAAAATTCCGTTTGATAAGTCGAAGTGAACACCACAGGAAATCCCGATAAATTCGAGAAGTTTTTCAAAGAACCGAAGAGAATAAATCTCGCCAACCATGAATCTTTGAAGCATTTGAAAGGACAGCACAGGTTGAACAAACGTCATGCCAAGTGGGTGGAATTCATTGAAACATTTCCTTATGTGATCATGTCACGCCCCGAACGCAGTCCCGCTGGGACCGTGACAGCCGCGAGCAATCCCGAGTGAAAGCCCCAGCGAGCTTCCTTAAACATACAGCAGAAAAACATCGGACCGAGAGAGAGACAGGTCATACTCATAACATCGTAAAGGTCCTCTAATAAGCATAGTATCTTATATTACACCTTACATGAATAACACTTAATCAAGTGACGGATCTCATCGATCAAGTCACAATCATCAAAATATGAATGTAATCTTGTCCTTCTAAGTCAGGTAGTCCTCCTGACTTTCTTCACTTCAGGCATCTGGAAAGACACAATTTTAAAAACGTGAGTCAAAAAGACTCAGTAAGGGAAAAACATAAACTTAAAACATGCTCTTGACTTATACTTGCTTAGTCATGAAAAAGAAACTTGATTCATGATGCACATGCATGTCATGGATTTGCATATGCTCTTGCTTGAATTCGGCCCCAGGCCCTTGAAAATCTTTCATTCATACTTGCTTGTAAAATTGGCCTTTGGCCCTTGAAAATCACTTATTCATACTTGTGGGCTTATTCGCTCCATTTAACCCCTGAAGTCAGGGTTGTGTATTCCCTTTGGAATCGTCCCCTATTTCCGTTGGAGACCTTACATTCGGTCAAGCTAGCACACCTTCTCGCATTCGTCCTTCAGTGGCTAGACATGACCCTTGGAGGTCCACACCTCCTCAATGTCCTTCAGTGTGGTTCGCACAGCCTCTTGGATTCATCCATCCTTCTCGCATTCGTCGTTCGGTAAGGGAGTTCAGCTTGATGGTACGGTACCGACCAGTGCCCCTTGACTTAACTTATATTTTCATAAACTTTCCATAATGCACATGTCATTAGAAAAATCATGCAATGCACATGTCATGTCATACTTGCTCGAAATATCATGCTTGTTCATGAATCGATGCAGTGTCTCATTCCAGTTTTCATAAAAAGTGTAAGGTTCACTTACGATCCGCTTACGGTTTCCACTTACAAATTCCACTTACCTTGCTTCTCCTGATACTCGGTGGTTCTTTGCCTACAAGCGAATCACATTCGTCACATAAATGCTTAGATAATAACTTTCAAGTTGACATACAAAAGTACTCGTAACCGTTTCCGGTTTCCAAAAGTACATATCTTGAAAATATGATTTCACTTGCAAAAGATTTAATTAAACTTTGGCTTGAATAAAACATTTTGAAAACAATTAAACCTGTACATCAAACAAATTCAACTAGATTGTTGTTTTCACCTACTTCAAGGCCAACTCGTATCCGACTTGTTCAATTAATTCTTCCTGTCACTAATTATTGATTCCAAAACCTATCCGGAAGATATCTTAGGTATCCGAGATCTATATGATTTAACCTAAGTTTATGCTCCTTTGAGTTCTCATAGCACCAATGTACCAACTACTTATTTGCCTTGATTCCTTATTTTCTTATGGCCAGCCCCTGGCCTTCTTGCCCTTACTTTCGCTCTTAAGCTTATTGACCTGAACCAGAAGATATCTTAGATTAAAAATCCTCAAGTTTCATGTAAGGATTCATATAGGTCACTTAGAGTCAACAACATGAAATCAATTTCCACTTAACCCGAGTGTATATAGTCTATGCCCAGCAAATATAATCGATTTACTTAGGTGACTAACTTGCTGGTCTATCAATTTCAATCCTTCTTGACAATCAACTCATAATGTCACACAAATAACACCTTCTTCTTGACATAGGCAGCAACATCATTCGGCTCCCAAGTCCCCTTTCCTCAAATTTTACAACATGTTCTTGCCTATTCATGTTCAATTTACCTTAATCATATTCAAATAACACTACTCATATTTAAATCACATTAACCCCTAGGTTTAGGCCACTGACCGAAGTTCTAATATATCTCAAATCTTACATTTTTCACTTTCATTCCCAAGCTTTAGCACAGCATGCTTACAGCACCTAAAGCCAAGGATTTATACCTTACACTTCACATGCACTTAGTTTATTTTCTAATTAAACCTTGGCTTTGACATTTGATCTCCATGCAACCCGAGACATTATTCATTGATTAGGTTTTACATTTTTCTCCTCATAAGATCAAGGCTCTCTAATCCTTAGCTTTGATATTCATATTATTACAATTACGTTTCACTTTGCCCTAAATAGGATTTGGCCAACATTAAATCATTCTAATTGAATCCTTAATCCATGCTTAACATTATAAGGCCTTGATATTCATTTTAACCCGAGCCCTTTAAGCTTTCTTATCTTTGTTCTCTCTCACATACATGTAGTCTTTTCCTTGCACTTCGGTTTATATCCTCTAATCTGTTCAGCAATGACCTCATTCATCCATTACATGTAAGTGTAATTCCATTTGTTATTAACTTGCCATTAGGGTTGGTTGCCTCTTACTAGGTTATTCGGCCTAGCACAAATCCAAGTATTCGTCGAGTACAATTTATTCTCCAATTGCGATCTCATCCTCCATTAACAGATTCACAACCTAAGATCTACAATTCATAGCAAAATCACAAGATCTCATGCAATCCACCATTCGGCCAACACCATAATTCATAACACTAACACTTACATGGTATCTATGACATGCAAATCTTATTCTCTTCAAACATGGCCAACCCGAGACCTAATACCATGCTTAATCTAGCAATTAAGCTTCATACTTACCTCAACAAATCCAAACTTCAAGCACTTCATAGATATATTAACATAGCATGCATTCGGCCAACACAACCAATCACAACCATTCGTGCCGAAACTAACCTACTTTGCAACATGCATTTCCTTTTTCATTTCTGATGAGAATCCGAGCAAGACTTTGAATGAAGTAGTTCATCCCGTACAGCCCGATACGAGAGCCCGAGACAAGGAGTTCAAAGACGCACTCATTGAACTCAGTAAAGAGATATGGGCCCAAGCCCATTCGTGGAGGCCCATTCAAGAAGACGCACGGCCCATTCAAGATGATGCACATTCTCGAAGGATCCGGCCAAGAGACAAATATGGCTCTATTCTAGAAGATTCAGATTGCATGTCTATTTTAAGCTCCAAATCATTTCCATTCATGGTCTTTTGACATGATGGTCGGTCATCACCCTATTGCCATTTGAAGAGTGTTTTATTTAAGGCAATTAGGGTTTAGTTCGGCCATGTGGGGGTTTAGTTCGGCCAAGATGTCTTTCTTAGGTTAGTTTATTATTTTGGTCGAGTAATTATCATATTTCCTGAAGTAGAATTCTATTTTAGGAGTCCAAAGGTTAGTTAGGCAAGCAAGGGATTGTTTCCTTATTTGCTCTCTTTGTTTTAGGTAAGCAAGGATTTCTTTCCTTGTTCAAAATTGTCTTACTCGACCAGCCCTTGTTTCCTAGGTTAGATTTGTTTCCATATTATTTCTAGCTTATAAATAGGAACCTCTTGCATTGTAATTCGAACAACTTTGATCAATATATTTTGTGAGGTTTAATTCTCTTTGGTTCTTTGAAGAACTTCTCGAACTTAACGGGATTTTCCCGTGGCGTTCAACTCGACTTATCAAACGGATTTCCATCCCGTTTATGGCGTCTTCACCATACCGAGGTTCTTGCTTTTCCTAAGCAACGGGTCGAGGTTCCATTCGAATCCATGCTAGAAACGATCTTGGGTTCCTTATAGTTGTTGGGTCTCGTTACGGGATAACGGAGTTCACATCAATTTCAAGACCAACTAGCATGCATTGTGCCTTATAACCTCATCTCTTCATCATAAACAACAACCTTGACTAAATCTAACATTTAGAGGCTTCATCAGCAAGAGATCTAAAGGAAAAACCCAACTTTCATTCGGCCAAGCATACTTTCAGGTAAATCTATTCTTAACATTTTCCAACTCATATGCATACATGTCAAATCTTCATCTTCAATATAAATCCCTTCCTCCAGCAACCAATTTCACAACCTAGGATCTATCAATCATGAAGTAACTTCAAGATCTAGCAAAATAGGACATTCGGCCAACACCATTATTCCTAGAACACCTAGACTTTTCTTATTTCTTTGATTGCTTGCAAGCCTCCTCATTTAAAACCAACTTACACGCATTCTCCATTAACAACTAAGAATATATCCACATGCATTCTCATTCTTAGATCCGACACAAAACACAACTAACAGATCACATGATAGGGGTATAGATTCGGACTTCTCCAAAAACATGTATCCTTATCCCCTTCCTTTCTAAAACCATGACTATCAATTATATTTTCCATCTTTAATTCACAAGAATCATAACCAAAGATATCAGATCCATTTAGTATGAACTTTTACAAAACTAATGGACACAACAAGCAAGAGAAGGATTCCAAGAAATACTGAAAATTACCTTGCTATTTTAGCTTTCTTTTCTCTCTTCCCCTTTCCTTTTCTTCTCCTTCCTCCCTTACTTCCTCTTGGCCTTCTCCTCCTCCCTCTTCTTCTTCTTCCTTCTCCTCCTTCCTTTCACATGGTTTCTCCCTTGGTTCACCCCCTTTTCTCCCCTTGGTTCTCTAGCTTTCGGTTTCTCTCCCTTCTCTCTTTTCTTGGTTTCTCTCAACTCTTTTCACTTGTGTTGCACGATCAAATGAGGGAAAAAATGAAAGGAGATGTGACCTTGGTGAGAGGTGAAGCAAATGGGGGAGTGAATGTGGCCTAATTTTCGGCCAAAGGGGGAGATTTTCTCTTGGTAGGATGAAAACCAACTTTTGCAACCATCACTTCATGTCCCCTTGGCCTTATCTCTCTTTTGGTTCCAATCCAACTAACTTAGTTACTCTAGTGTTACTTAGTTGGCCTAATGAAGTTGTAAGATAACTAGCCCAATAACATAAGTCTAAAGGCCCAATAGCATAAGCATTAAGTCCAAATCTTAAGTCTAAGGGCTAAGGCCCAATAACATAAGTGGTAGCCCAACCATTATAAGTTCTAAGGCCCAATAACAACCCAACTATTATAAGTCTTAAGGCCCAATATCAGCCCACTATCTTTTCCTTATAAAAGGCCCAATATCACATGTCTTAAGTCCATTTCACAAGCCTAAAGGCTAAGGCCCAATAACATCATACGGCAGCCCAATACCATAGGTCTTGAGCCCAATAATATAAGTCCTAGCAGCCCAATAACAGCCCATTATTCTTCCAAATAACAGCCCACTATTATAAGCCATAAGGAAGTCCACTAACAGCCCAATTACCATGATTTCTAAGGCCCAATTTCATGTATTAACATTTCAAAGTCATAAAGTAGGCTATAAGAAAAATACTTTAGAAATATTCAGCAACTTGGACGCTAAAAATATCATAAGTTCTTCTATCATCATCACCACAAAAGTTACCTCGAAGAATATCATAAGTCTTAAGGAAATTATCTTGGAGAAATTTACCAAAAAAGAAATTCAGCCACCAAGAAAATATTGACTTCACCACCATAATAAAAATACTTAGGAAAAGTGTAGAAACCCCTATTCAAAATAACAAGGTCATTGTGGTATAATATCTTGCTACGTATTAAGAAAATTTACCAATAACAGCCCTTTAAATATAAATAGCAAAATACGTAAGCATAAAATGACATTGTAAAATTCGGGGTCTCACAGATCAGATATAAGCAAGGTAAGGAAAATGTGGTGGCTGATGCTTTGTCTCGAAGGTATACCTTACTTTCCATGTTAGATACAAAATTGCTTGGCTTTGAATACATTAAGGATTTGTATGCAAAACATTCTGATTTTGGTGGATGTGTTCAATGCATTTGAAAAAGTGGCATTTTATAAGTTTTATAGGCATGATGGATTTTTGTTTCGGGAGAATAAATTGTGTGTGCCTATGTGTTCTTTGCGTGAATTGCTTGTCGGAGAAGCTCATGGAGGTGGATTGATGGGTCATTTTGGTGTAGCTAAGACTTTCGGAATTTTGCATGATCATTTCTTTTGGCCTCATATGATACGTGATGTGGGTTGTGTTTGTGTTGTAATATTTTTGGTATGAGAATATGTGTTGGTATTGGGTTTAGTGAAAAGGTGAAGAGAGAGGTAATTTTTTATATTTTTGTAATTTTTTATACTTTTTGATGGAAGAGAGAGAGATTATATTGGAGTATTTTATTAGGAGAGATAAAATTTTGGGCAAAATAAAGTTTGCAAACGCAGTCGTGGAACGAATATGTGAGAAGTGTATCACGTGTAAACAGGCTAAGTCTAAGTTGAAACCTCATGGTTTGTACACCCCTTTGCCAATACCTAGTGAACCATGGACTGATATTTCTATGGATTTTGTTTTAGGTTTTCCTAAGACTAAGATGGGAACAGATTCAGTTTTTGTGGTGGTGGATAGATTTTCCGAGATGGCACACCTCATTGGATGTCATAAAACTGATGATGCATCACATATAGCTGATTTGTTCTTCCAAGAAGTTATTCGGTTACATGGTATGCCCATGACCATTGTCTCTGAAAGAAATGCAAAGTTTTTGAGTTACTTTTGGAAGACTTTGTGGGGAAAATTGGGAACCAAGTAATTGTTTTCCACTACTTGACATCCCCAAACGGATGGCCAAACTGAAGTAGTGACTAGAACTTTTGATGAGAATCCGAGCAAGGTTTCAAATAAGCTAGTTCAAGTTCCCGTAGAACCGGTTACGAGAGAACGAGACAAGAAGTTCAAGGATGGAATCGACGAACTCATTCAAGAGATATGGGCTAAAAGCAAAGTCATGGAGGCCCATTAAAGATGATCACATTCTAGAAGGATCCGGTCAAGAGTTATTTTTGGGTCTATTCTAGAAGAATTGGATTGCAAGGCTATTCTAAGGGCCAAATCCTTTCCTTTCATGCTCTTTTGATCATTTCCTAATTTTTAGGAATAATTGATTTGAATTTGAATTCAAATCAAATGATAGTTTATCCATTTTCCTAATTTTTAGGAATATTTGATTTGAATTTGAATTCAAATCAAATGCTAGTTTATCCCTTTTATTTAGCCGGATTTTTAGGAGAATTTAATTTCTTACAAAATTTTAATTAGTTTCCCATTTTAATTAGAATCCTATTCATGGAGGGATGTTCCAAGTATATTTAAAGGGCCTTTGGGCATGTAGAACACACAACTTTGAGGTTAATATTATTTGAGAGGTCTTGTGATTCAATATAGACGACTTGTGTGAGGTTTATTCTCTTTCGTTCTTTGAAGAACTTCTCGAACTTATCAAACAGATTTCCATGCCCGTTTGTGGCGTCATCACCATACCGATGTTCTTCCTTTCCTAAGCAACGGGTCGAGGTTCCACTCGAATTTGCTTATCTAGTTCGGGTTTGCTTATCCTTTTTATTTCGTTTCTTTGTTTGTTTTCTTCTCTAATTCGGTTCACACCATCTATCATTCCTGAGTCGAATTTCTAAAAAAAAAAATCCGAAAATCTCATTTATTGAGGTTCCTGTTATTCTGAAATTTACCCCACCCCATAGCCCTATTATTTTGAGTGAAACACGAGTGACGAGTGATCTCTATTCTTGAGTGTAAACACGTCCGGGAGCGACTTGGGAGGTCCTTGTTAGTTCTTTCGTTCTAACATTGTTTTTGGAGCAATAATGTCTCGTGATAATGGAAAGAGCGTTGCCAGCAATGATACGAGCCTTGCTGAACATAAATTACTTATGGAGGCCTTTGTGAGTCGACTGGAGAAATCTCTGAAGGCGCAAATAGAGTCCGTAGACGGAGACGGTGGAGCGCACAAACGAACGGGTAGCTCAGCTGGAGACGAACCAACCCCAAAACGGCCCCAACTTCCGTAGAAGGGAGAGAGCATCACGGAGGGAGGAAAGGGAGGATGAAGAAGAGCCTTATAGATCTGAATTTGAGGAGGAAGAGGACCGTGATTCTCATGTTGGCTATAGGAGATATGGAGGGCGAAGAGAAGCTATTAATCGAGAAGACAACAACTTGAGTTGAATTAAGATGAAGATTCCGTCTATTCAAGGTAGATCTGACCCGGAAGCCTATCTTGACTGGGAGAAAAAGATGGAGTTCGTGTTTGATTGCCACAACTACTCCGAAACAAAGAAGGTAAAATTAGCCGTCATTGAATTTTCTGAGTATGATATAACTTGGTGGGATCAACTTGGGATAAGTAGGAGGCGGAATAGAGAACGACCAATAGAGACGTGAGAGGCTATGAAGGCGGTCATGAGAAAACGGTTTGTTCCAAGCAACTACCACCGAGAGTTGTGCAAAAGGCGACTAGATCTTAGACCGGGACGCCGGATTGTAGCGGACTACCAAAAGGAGACGTATGAGTCAAAACGTCCAAATCTGAGATCAAGCAACTTCACCAACGTCGGGATTCATTTTAGCAGCAGTCACAAAACGCCCCCAAACTCCGTAACCGAGAATTTCGTGAGGCATTCCTGGAGTGGGAGAAAAAGATAGACTTCATGTTTGCCTGTAAAAAATTCGAGCTGAAGCCCACGAATGTCAGCAACGTACCTCAAGAGGATTGTTGCATCGTTGCCAAAAATAATGATTCCACTGTTGACAACCTGCCACAATTGGAGGAAATTTCCGTGGAGGATCATTTAGCTCCTGAGGCATTACCATTGGCGGCAAGCAAAGCTTTGAAACCGACGCAAGTATATGAGGATCCATATGTTCCGGAATATGAGGTTCTCATTCCCGAAGAAACACCGTATGGCGCACCTTTTGATGTCTGCGATGATTTGAAGACAAATCACTTTCAAGAGGAGGGAATGATGAGAATCCGAGCAAGGTTTCAAACGAGCTAGTTTAAGTTCCCGTAGAGCCGGTTACGAGAGAACGAGACAAGAAGTTCAAGGATGGAATCGACGAACTCATTCAAGAGATATGGGCTCAAGCAAAGTCATGGAGGCCCTTTAAAGATGATCCACATTCTAAAAGGATCCGGTCAAGAGTTATTTTTGGGTCTATTCTAGAAGAATCAGATTTCATGGCTATTCCAAGGGCCAAATCCTTTCCTTTCATGCTCTTTTGATCATTTCCTAATTTTTAGGAATAATTGATTTGAATTTGAATTCAAATCAAATGATAGTTTATCCATTTTCCTAATTTTTAGGAATATTTGATTTGAATTTGAATTCAAATCAAATGCTAGTTTATCGCTTTTATTTAGCCGGATTTTTAGGAGCTTTTAAATTCTTTCAAATTTGAATTAGTTTCCCTTTTTAATTAGAATCCTATTCTTGGAAGGATGTTCCAAGTATATTTAAAGGGCCTTTGGGCATGTAGAACACAAAACTTTGAGATTAATATTATTTGAGAGGTCTTGTGATTCAATATACACGAATTTTGCGAGGTTTATTCTCTTTGGTTCTTTGAAGAACTTCTCGAACTTATCGGGATTTCCCATGGCGTTCAACTCAACTTATCAAACGGGATTTCCATCCCCGTTTGTGGCGTCATCACCATACCGAGGTTCTTGCTTTCCTAAGCAACGGGTCTAGGTTCCATTCGAATCCACTCGAGAAACGATCTTCGGTTCCCTAAAGTTGTTTGGTCTCGTTACGGGATAACGAGGTTCACATCAAGTTGTTTGTTTAGTTTCAAAAGAGCCGCAAGAGAATTACCGAGTCGAAAAAGGCAAGAGTGGTGAAAATATCAGAGGGTAAAAGCCATAGATTTGAGAGAAACACGAGTGACGAGTGATCCATATTCCTGAGTGTAAACACGTCAGGTAGCGACTTGCGAGGTCCTTGTTATTTCTTTCGTTATAACATTGTTTTTGCAGTAATCATGTCTCGTGATAGTGGAAAGAGCGTTGCCAGCGACGATACGAGCCTTGCTGAACATAGATTACTTATGGGCAAATGGAGTCAGTCCATGAGACGATGGAGCGCACAAACGAAGCAACACCAAAACGGCCCCAACTTCTGTATGAGAGAGCACCACAGAGGGAGGAATGGGAGGACGAAGAAGAGCCTTATAGATCTGAATTTGAGGAGGAAGAGGACCGTGATTCTCATGTTGGCTATAGGAGATATGGAGTGCGAAGAGAAGCTAGGAATCGAGAAGATAACAACTTCAGTGGAATTAAGATGACGATTCCGTCCTTTCAAGGTAGATCTGACCCAGAGGCCTATCTTGAGTGGGAGAAGAGGATGGAGTTCATGTTCGATTGTCACAACTACTCCGAAACAAAGAAGGTAAAATTAGCCGTCATTGAATTTTCTGAGTATGCTATCACTTGGTGGGATCAACTTGTGATAAATAGGAGGCGGAATACAGAACGACCAATAGAGACTTGGGAGGCTATGAAGGCGATCATGAGAAAACGGTTTGTTCCAAGCTACTACTACCGATAGTTGTACAAGAAGCTACAAAGTCTGAGACAAGGAAGTCGAAGTGTAGAAGATTACTACAATGAGATGGAGATGACCTTAATCTGTGCAAATATTGAGGAGGATCTAGAGGCTACAATGGCTAGATTTCTCTACATGGCTTGAATCGGGAGATCCATGAAGGGTGGAGATGCAACATTATGTGGAGATGGAAGACGTGGTGCATATGGCTATCAAAGTGGAGCAGCAACTCAAGAGAGGGAGTGGTGCACGTGCCAGCCATAATTCTAGTTCTACTTCCTTGAAGCCGAGTTATTCCAAGGCCATGGACAAGTAACAAATGTCCAAACCCGAGCCCAATACCGCAACCACCAGCCACATTTGATGGAGCTCAAGGTGCCGTTTCAAAGGAACCCGTTCAAGTACCAAGTGGGCCGGTTACAAGGGCACGAGCAAGGAAGTTCAAGGATGCACTCAACGGGCTAATTCAAGAGGCTTGGGATCAAGCAAAGGCGTGGAAGCCCATTGAGCATGACCCACGGATTTTCAATGTGATTCAAGTTCTAGAAGAGTCCGAGTAGGGTTTCACTTGACTTGGCAAGAAAGTCTTCTAGAAGATACTCCTAATTAGGGTTCGGATTGCATGTTTTTGGGCAGCAATTAGACGCACCTTTCTCCTTATAGGTGCTGATTTCGAGTTGATTTTAGGTGCTAAATTTGTTTCCATTTTGGTTTTGGCGCCTAGTGTTATTTCCTTAGTAATCGAGTTTATTTAGGTGTCATTCAAATTACCTTATTTGCTAGGGTTAGCCGCCCCTTTATTGCCATATTTGTGAGTGTCTCTTTTAGTGTTTTCGTGTCTTATATGGCCTATATATAGAGGCCTAAGTTGTATTTCGAATTCATTCAATATACACGACTTTTGTGAGGTTTTAATTCTCTTTGGTTCTTTGATTAACTTCTCGAACTTATCGGGATTTCCCGTGGCGTTCAACCTGACTTATCAAACGGATTTCCATCCCGTTTGTGGCGTCCTCATCATACTGAGGTTCTTGCTTTCCTAAGCAACGGGTCGAGGTTCCATTCGAATCCATGATAGAAACGATCTTGGGTTCCCTATAGTTGTTGGGTCTCGTTACGGGATAACGGGGTTCACATCAACATTCCTCAAGGTAAAACCGAAGCTTCTACTTCTAGGAATCATGATACTAAGTGTTTTCGATGTCAGGGCAGGGGACACATAGCCAGTCAATGTCCAAACAAGCAAGTCATGGTGTTAAAGGCCAATGGAAAGATCGTGAGCGATAGTGAAGAATCTGACACCGATGACATGCCACCCTTGGAGGATGTTTCCGAGAATGAATTACCTATCCCCTGATGCGTTGACCTTTGTGGCGGGAGAACATCTTTCACACTAGGTGCTACATCAAAGTAAGTAGTGTGATTATTGATGGTGGTAGTTGTACTAATGTTGCAAGCACAGTCATGGTTGAAAAGTTGGGATTGCCCGTGTTGAAACACCCTAAGCAGTACAAGTTGCAATCGCTGAATGATAGTGGAGATATAAGGGTGAAGAAGCAAGTGTTAGTTGCTTTTCGTATTGGTAAGTACGAAGATGAAGTGTTGTGTGATGTAGTACCGATGCAAGCGGGACACTTGTTGCTAGTGTGTCTGTGGCAGTTCGATCGACACGTGAAGCATGATGGCTTTACGAATAAGTACTCTTTTGTACTTATTCAGAGGCCAATCACTCTTGTCCCCTTGACACCACAGCAAGTATATGAAGATCAAGTGAGGTTGCAGCAAGAGAGTGATCAAAAGAAAGAAAGTGATCGAAAGAAGGAGAGAGAAAAAGAAAGAGTGAGAAAAAGAAAGGGAGTGAGAATCAAAGAGTGAGTGAAAATTCGAGAGAGGCCGACAAAAAAAAGAGACAAGGTTCGGTCATTGAGAGAAAATCAGTGAGAAAAGAGAATTTCGATGCAAAACTGAGTGAGATCAAGTGAGAAATGTAACCATGCTTTCAAACCAGCCGAAGATTGTACCCTTGTACAAAGAGGCATTTTTAAACACTAACGAAATTGATCCTTCTCCGCCTAGTTCTATTGTCTCTCTTTTGCAGGAGTATAAGGATGTGACGTGGAGAATGAGCGATAATTACGAAGTCGTCAACAATATAATGGTAAAATATCGGCATCCTATCCCACGATTAGTCGTAGCCCTTACCGATGTGAACAAGAAGAATGTTAGATTTCGATGGGGAGAAGAACAAGTGAAGGCGCTCCCATTACTCAAACAGAAGTGCACCGATGCTCATTTATTATCTGTACCTATCCTTTCTAAACCGTTTGACTTTACATGTGGTGCTTCAGGTATTAGCATAGTTACAATTGGCCTCACATGAAACGGGATTTTGAAAGAATTTGTGGAAGATAACAATGATCTTCTAAGTCAGATAGTTCTCCTGACTTTCTTCACCTGAGGCATTTGGAATGACAGTTTTAAAAACGTGAGTAAAAAAGACTCAGTAAGGGAAAAACATAACTTTAAAAAACATGATCTTAAACTTTGGACTTGCTTAACATGAGAAATCATAATTCGTGATGCACATGCATGTCCCGTGATTATGCACGTGCCCTTAATCGTAAAACTTGTTCATGTTCTTGAATTTGGCTCATGGCCCTTGAAAATAGTGCATTCATAACTTGTGGGCTACCCCTGGAGTCCGGGTTGTGCGTTCCCATCGGAATCGTCTCCCTTACCCTTGGGGACTTTTCATTTGGTCGAGCTACCCCGTAGTTGCTTCAGGCCTGATGGCTAGACACGACCCTTGGAGGCCCACACCTTCTCATTGTCCTTCAGTGTGGTTGCACAACCTCTTAGGATTCACCCAACATTCTCGCATTCTTCCTTCGTTATGGGAGTCCATCTTGAAGGTACGGTACCGACCAGAGTCCTTAACTTGAGTCTCACCATAAAACTTTCCATATGACATTGCATAAAAATCACTTTAGAAAATCATGAAATGCTCATGCCATGCCATGCTTACTTGAAATGTCATGCTCGTTCATGAATCTATGCAGCGTGACATTCCAGTTTTGAAAAAGGTGTAAGCTTACTTACAATCCACTGACTTCCACTTACGAGAGGGTGCTTCGCCTACAAACAATTCAAATAACTCTCAGATACTTATGAGTTAATCATATAAACACAAGAAAAATACTTGAATTTAGTTCGGTTTTTCCCAAAATTACATTTCTAAAAATACTATATCATTTTCGAAGGTTCACTTTAGAAAACTCTTATTAAACACTTGAGAAAAGTATTTATCATTTCAACATAGAATCCTAAGTTTAAAAAACAGCAACTTAAAGGTCTAATACCACTAACTTAACCTCTGGATCTCTATAGGTGCTGATCTATTTCACTTCACACTAATCACTTAGATAGGTTGCTGACTAAGGCCCTATTTATTTAAATTTCAAGGCTTGAAATCAATAATAATCATATCCTAACCAAGTCTCCAAAACTGGAAGCTAAATAGTGCCAAAAATCCAAGCTTGACATATTCACAATCTTCATACATCAAGGTTTCTTTTTCATACCGTTACAATTTGACCTCATTTTGCACCTAATATATATTTCGGCCAACACATGATTACCCTAATTGCAACTTCAATTCATTCTTGATATCACCAAGCTTTGTTAATCACCCTAACTAATACCAACCCGTGGACTTTAAGCTTCATCATTTATGCTTCATTTACATGCAATATTTCCTTTAACACTAAACCTAGGTTTCCTTCACAAAACCATTCGGCCATGCATCAATTACCAGCATTCATTGAACCAAACTTCATCTTCAACATGATCCCATCCTCCATTATCAGTTTCACAACCTAGGATCTACAAATCCTAACATAATTTTAAGATCTAGCAAAAGATAACATTCGGCCAGCACCATAAATCACAAAACTTACATGCATTCTCATTCTCTTCAAAGCTTAGCCAAAACCGTGGCTTATAATCCTCTTTTCTCCATCTCACAACAAATCAAACAGATCCATGCTTAAAACATGCCAAAGGAGAAAATAAACATCACATGCAACCATACATTCGGCCAAGCATATTGTAAACCAACATCCGAAACTTAACTAGCATGCATTACCAACTTCATTGCATTTTACAAAAGCAACTCACAACCAAATCATATTATCATGCATGCATGTTCAGATCCATCATCACAATATAACCTAAGAGTTGTCTAAACGCGAGATCTTGCAGAACAAGGCATTCGGCCAAGAGAAAGTCCAAGGAAAAAACCAAACTTACCTTGCTGCCTTTTTCCTTTTTCTCTTTCTTTCTCTCTTCTTCTTCTTCTCCCTTTCTTCTTGCACAAGCTCCTCCTTTCTCTTCTCCTTCTTCTTTTCTTCTTCTCCTTCTCTTCTCCCACGGATTCTCTCTCTTTTCTCCCTTTTTTCCTCTCGGTTTCTCTCCTTCTTTTCTCTCTTGTTACTCGACCAAATGAGACCAAATGAGGGGGAAAGAGAGCTCAGGCGTGAAAACACAAAGGACAGCTTGAACCTGGCCTGGTTCACGGCCAAAGGGAGGGGTGGAGCCTTGTTTGCTCCGCCCAAGCTGATTGGCTGCATGGGAGGCAGCCAATCGGGTGGCCTGATTTGGTTTCCTTGTCTCCCACCATGGCTTTCACGTGAAAGCCATGTTTAAGCCTCCTAATCTCACTTAGTTGCTGCCTAATGGTGATTTATTGTAACCTAAGAATATATGCATGCAAACCATGCACCATTCGGCCATTAAGGAGCTTAATAACCCCTAATCATCATTAACTTAATCATGCAACACCAATAGCTAAATTCTTTCACCTATGAACCACATTTAAACCATAATAAGGGGAGCTTACTTCAAATAGTTAAACATAGAGAAGCTTAACATAATTCGGGTCATAGGCACATCATAATAACCATGGCATTCATCATCAAATTGATAAGGAAAATAATTCAAAGAAAAACCTCGAAAATGAAATTCCATAATCAATATCTTATGATCATTTGACTTAGGTCATACATTGGCCAAAAATATGGCCCCCTAAGTTAGATTCAAAACAAAAACTTGGGAAAAATGGCAAAGCCAAGTTCGGGATCTCACAGATTCACTTATCTTTATCACTTGCATGTAATAGTTAATCCGCAAAGTTAACATCCAAGCTTGCTCCCAACTTGAAGTTTGAAATTCTGTCCAAAACCAGCAATGAGTCATCACCAACTTTCTCAAAAACTGCTCCTTTGCAATTCTTTACAAATCTGGCCGTCCATGTACTAACAGTACCCTAGTTTTCCCAAATAACAACATCACAGTAATAATACTTACCCAACAAGAAAACATCATCGAAATAGGAAATGTAACAAAACTACACTGGAAAAAACTAGAAATTCTCCACATTCACATTCTGCCATAAGCTTCCATCTACGACCAACTAACTTTGAGGTGAATTTCCTCTCATTCATCCACATCTCTAGAACAGTTTCCATGTCTATTATAATTAAAAATCACCCTTGAGCCTCACGAATGACTCCATATACGATATACTGTTTTCTTCATATCTTTTTCCCATAACATTTCTTTTCCATTTACTCTATCAGATGCACTAGAACTCAACTCCATAGTAATTTGTGTTCAAATATAATAAGGAAGAAGTAAAAGTGTACAAATCACACATGCATGTACATAGTCATCACCCAAGGCCAACCCGTGGCCTCCCCATTCATCCCAACACGATTCTTAGCCACTGTCATGGCCCTTGAATGCACGATACTCAGCCTCACATGCAAGCATCTAAAGGACATAACCTCCTTACAAAACCCAATACCTGACATGTTTATCATCCTTTCTCAAGAACAGCAACCGTAAACATGCTCAAGATTCACTAAAACACCAGATTTTTCTCATACCAAAGCACAAAAATCTACCCCTTACCTCGACTTGGTTGCAAGCTTTCCTTCTCTTTATTTTTCTCTTAGACTTCTCATCAAACATCAAAGGCACATAAAGATTTTTTATTCTTTTCCTTTCAAACATCCACCCACAATCTGATCGTATGTGCATTTCCATCACCTCAAAACCTAACCTTCTTCAATTAAAGCTTCACAACAGGCAAATGAAACTACCATCTAATAGCAAATGTAAAGAAATTTAACAAAAAAATCTTTGAGTCTCAACAAATGACTCACAATCCCTTTATTTTTAGATAAGAAATTCTAATCCCCTTACCTTTGCTATCTTAGCTTCCGAAGCTTGATCAGGACCTATTTGCAACAAAGAAACACTTGCATGTCACAATCTAGCCGAGTATTTGATGAGAATCCGAGCAAGACTTTGAATGAAGTAGTTCATCCCGTACAGCCGGATACGAGAGCCCGAGACAAGGAGTTCAAAGACGTACTCGTTGAACTCAGTAAAGAGATATGGGCCCAAACCCATTCGTGGAGGCCCATTCAAGATGATGCACATTCTAGAAGGATCCGGCCAAGAGACAATTATGGCTCTATTCTAGAAGATTCAGATTGCATGGCTATTTCAAGCTCCAAATCATTTCCATTCATGGTCTTTTGACATGATGGTCGGCCATCACCCTATTGCCATTTGAAGAGTGTTTTATTTAAGGCAATTAGGGTTTAGTTCGGTCATGTGGGGGTTTAGTTCGGCCAAGATGTCTTTCTTAGGTTACTTTCTTATTTTTGGCCGAATATTATCACATTCCATAATTAGATTTCTATGTTAGGCATGCAAGGATTTCTTTCCTTAATTGCATCAGCTGTTTTAGATGTTAATTCGTTTCCTTTTGTACTAGGTTTAGGCGCCACTTGTTTTCCATATTTAGGAGTGTTTCCTTTAGGGTTTTCTATATATAGAGGCTTAAGTTGTATTTCGAAATCATTCAATACACACGGTTTTGTGAGGTTTAATTCTCTTTGGTTCTTTGAAGAACTTCTCGAAGTTATTGGAATTTTCCCGTGGCGTTCAACTCGACTTATCAAACGGATTTCCATCCCGTTTGTGGCGTCTTCACCATAACGAGGTTCTTGCTTTCCTAAGCAACGGGTCGAGGTTCCATTCGAATCCATTCTAGAAACGATCTTGGGTTCCATATAGTTGTCGGGTCTCGTTACGAGATAACGAGCTTCACATCAGTATTGCAGAACAAGAGAAAGAGAAAAGTCTCCAATACCCAAACCACTCTTACTTGGCAGCAACCTATTTCTCCTTGCACCGCCTCTTCTTCATTTTCCCCCTGGCTAGCTCTCGGTGTTTCCCTTTCTCTCAGCTTCTCTCTCTCTCTCTCTCTCTCTCTCTCTCTCTCTCTCTTTCTCCTTCTCACGGTAATGCCAAACGAATAATCACTCTCTTTTCTCTCTATCGCACGCTCTTTGGTCCTTCTTCGAATGAGCAGTGCCTGTTCTTTTTTTAGCTTCTTTTCTTTTCTTTTTTTTTTATTTTTTTGCAAATATATATATAACTTAGCCTTAATAATAATTAAGCTCCAGTAAAATCAAATACCTGAAATAATAAAAGCAAATTAGGCAAATAAAATCATGTTAATATAAGAAAGATAATTTATTAAAATCAAGGTTAATACAATATTTAAACAAAAGGGAAATTAGGCCACATACTAAAAATTAACCAAATCACCAAAAAATATTCAAGGAAATAAAATAAAATCAATTAGGCAATTTAAACATATGAATTGCAATAAAAATAGTGATCTTAATTCAAAAAAATAAAAATTAAAGCAGAGAAATACTATAAGCAATTAAATCATAAATATTAACAAGGCACAAATTGAGAAAGTAAAAAAAAAAATACTAAGTTAAAGAACACAAAATTACTAAAGGTATTATAAGGAAAACCTTAACATAAGAGTCTCAAAAGTAACTCAAAAGGTTTGGGGTATCACAATGAGGGTCAACTGGTGGGAATCAGGCCGTACATGCTTTTGGGCTTTCATCTAGTTTTGGCCCTGCCTTGGGATGCCTTCGAGACAAGGAAATTGAGGCCTCCGAGCCATGAGGCATGCGTCCGTTTTTTGACTGGCAAGTCATCATGCTAGGGTTTTATCATTTGTCTCTACATTTCCCGATACCTGTCTTCACCATCTGCTTTTTGACGTTGCCACGTTGCCTTCCAAAGGGTTTGTACTTGATGGCCTTGTCAGGTTCAGTAGTTGTGGGAATTGTAGGAAACCCTACATCGAAGGGAAATGTACTCGTGTCTCAATGGGTATCCGATCGTACCCTAGTTCATTTAGCCGACTTAAGACTCAAGTACTGTGTTCCTCCCACCGTAGTGTTGAGGGCGTCGAAATACAAGGAGAGGGTGGTATGTCCCAAAGGGGCTGCTATTGCCTTTTTTAAGAAGTATTACAGGTAGGAGCTCAATTTTCGCAGACCAGGAATATGCGGCAGCTGTTATGGTGGTTTTCCCAGTGTCCTGCTGAGCTGCCTCCCAATAGCTGGGGATTATCGTTGGGCTTTTTCGCCCTGTGAGTGCTACAATTTTTAGAGGGGCCATCCACCTGGCGGGAGCATCCCTTCTAACAATAAGGGCTCGAACCAGAAGTTCTTTTTCGTGTTTGGTAAAGGATGGGAATACCCTTTGGGAGAGGAAATTCCCATTAGGGTTCAACGCACTTGGGGAGTGCCTTCTGCTAGGGGTATTGTTTCTTATCCTTTGTTCCTGTTTTCTATTGTGCACCTGGGCACATTGTATATCTTGTCACTTGGCGATGTGAACCTAGTTAAGAGTAACGAGACCCGACAACTAAAGGGAACCCAGGATCGTTTCTAGGACTGATTCGAACGGAAGACCTCGACCCGTTGTTTAAGAAAACAAGAAACTCGGTACAAAAGAAGACGCCACAAACGGGGATGGAAATTCCGTTTGATAAGTCGAAGTGAACGCGAAGGAAAATCCAAAATATGTTCGAGAAATTCTTCAAAGAACCAAAGAAATACTGTTACAACTATATTGATCAATGTGTGCCGAAATACAATGCAAGAGGCTCCTATTTAAAGGCTAAAAATAACATGGAAACAAAGATCTTACCTAAGACAAAGAGAGCAATTAAGGATTCCATCTTCTTCTCCCACTCAAAATAGGATTCTGGATCAGATCTACCTTGAAAAGACGAAATCTTCATCATAATTCCACTCAAGTTGTTTTCTTCTCGATTCCTAGCTTCTCTAACTCGCCCTCCATATCCCCTATAGCCAAAATTAGAATCACGATCCTCTTCCTCAAATTCAGATCTATAAGGCTCTTCTTCGTCCTCCCATTCATCCCTCCGTTGTGCTTTTCTCCAGCTTATCTATCCGTTCGTGTATGTGCTCCATCTGCGAATTCATCGCACACTTCATCTCACTCAACAAGGCATCCATATACACCTTCAGGTCAGTTGGGGGGGTAGCGTCATTGGCCACGATCTAACCACAATCTTGAGTCATGATTACTGCAAAACCAATGTTAGAACGAAAGAAATAACAAGGACCTCCCAAATCGCTCCCTGGCGGTGTTTACACTCAGGGATGGGGTCTCTCTTCACTCGTGTTTCACTCAATACTCGGCTTTTACCCTCTCATGTTCTCACCACTCTTGCCTTTTTTCGCTCGGTAATTCTCTTGCGGTTCTTTTGAAACTAAACAAACAACTCAAAGATGTACAGCAACGATTCACCAAGAACTCATCAAGGAATTTCAGATAAATCAATAAGATCAAGAAGATTAAGAGAACAAGAATAAAAGGAACATGACTCGTTGGAATCTCGGAAACTAGAATAGTAGAGATTTGTCACCAGAGAAAAAAATACTTGCTTGGGGTAAAGAGATTTTCGGACTAATAGGAACCCCAATATATGGAAACAAACGAAAACCAAAAGGGAAGGGTAGTCATGAACAAGAATCACCAAACTTTCTTGCTTCTTCTCTTCGAGTCTCTTTTCTCTTTTCCTTTTGATGGTCAGCAACTATTGTTTGAGGAGATTATCACTAGATCTCGAAATAACTTGCTATGTCAAACAAGAACACACTTTTATACATGAACAAGAATAACCAAACTTGGAAGGGAAGGGTAAAGAAAATTCGGCTAAGAAGAGAAGGGTGATGTGAACCGAATTTTGAAAAGAAACAAAGAAACGAGTTTTGAGAGATAAGCAAAGGATGTGAACGGCTAAAGAAGAAACAAAGGAACGAAAACGAAAAGGGATAAGCAAACCTGAACTAGAACCAAAGCTTTGATACCAAATGATGTGAACCTCGTTAAGAGTAACGAGACCCGACAACTAAAGGAAACCCAAGATCGTTTATAGGACTGATTCGAATGGAAGACCTCAACCCGTTGTTTGAGAAAACAAGAACCTAGGCATAAAGGAAGACGCCACAAACGGGGATGGAAATTCCGTTTGATAATTCAAAGTGAACGCCATGGGAAATCCCGATAAGTTCGAGAAGTACTTCAAAGAACCAAAGAGAAATACTCTCAGAACTATATTGATCAATGTCTGCCGAAATACAATGCAAGAGGCTCCTATTTTAAAGGCTAAAAATAACATGGAAACAAAGATCTATCCTAGGAAACATAGGCTGGTCGAGTAAGCACAAAATAGAGCCAGGAAAGAAATCTTTGCTTACCTAAAGCAAAGAGAGAAATTAAGGAAAGAATCGCTTGCTTGCCTAACAAAAGTTTGGACGCCTAAAATAGAGTTCCACTTGTGGAAATAGCTGCTGGTCGTCCAAAATAAGAGTAAGGAATTTGAAAGGAAGTATTCGGGCGCCTTTAATAGAGATCCTTCTAGAAGATGCCCAAAAATGTTTCTTTCCAAATTGAAGCTCAGCCTTGGCCGGATTCTTCTAGAACGTGAATCAAATTGACACTCCTTTGTGGGCCACGTGGGTCTTGTTCAATGGGCCTCCATGAATTTGTTTGAGCCCATGCCGCTTGAATTAGCCCGTTGAGTAGCTCCTTAAACTTTTTAGCTCGTGCCCTCGTTACCGGACCACAAGGAAGTCGAATTAGATTCTCCGACGATGTGCTTTGATTTCCATCAGATGTCATGGTACAGCCCGTCACACACAGGATCTTACTCCAGAGGAACATTAGCGTATTAAACGGAAGATGGCAGGCAAGCCCTGGAGCGTGACTGAATTTTTGCTTCAACCGGTGTGTCCTTGTGATCTATTGGGTCTGATTATGGCACCGGAAGAGGATGGTCTATCGAGGTGTGGTGGTGTAGCAGTTAGTGTTTTTGACGTGTATCTGACCAATTCTTTTCCTTCTATGTTGTGTGCAAAGGCAAAGACCAAATGTTAAATGTTGAAGCCCAGAGGGGTAAGCCACTCAGTGTCGTTTCCATCAGGAAATTGAGTCCCACTTGATGTGAACCCTGTTATCCTGTAACGAGACCCAACAACTATAGGGAACCAAAGATCGTTTATAGGACGAATTCGAATGGAACCTCGACCCATTGCTTAAGAAAGCAAGAACCTCGGTATGATGAGGATGCCACAAACGGTGATGGAAATCCGTTTGACAAGTCAAAGTGAAAGCCACGGGAAATCCCGATAAGTTGGAGAAGTTTTTCAAAGAACCAAAGAGAATTAAAGTCCTCACAACTTTCGTGTATATTGACTAGAACCTGACGTTACCAACATGGCATGACAAAAGACATAAAGTTACCTTATTTGACTATCACAAAAGTTATACGTAAAGGCTCCTAAGGGAATAAAATATTCCTATAATTGACAAAATCTCAAGCTGGACGGAAAGACACTTGCAGGCTAGACTTAAGGGAATAAAATATTCCTATTTTGACAAAATCTCAAGTTGGACGTAAAACCCAGTTGCCAAAATAAAAGACTAACAAAGGAAAGTGAGCTGGACGCCTATAACTAATAAAGGGAAACAACTGGTGCCAAAAAGATGTCACACGCCTAACACAAAAAGCACACACGGAAAATTAAAATGCTGAACAAAATAAATAATCAAAAGATTTCCATGCAATCTGATTCTTCTAGAATAGTCTCAAAATTATCTCTTGACCGGATCCTTCTAGAAAGTGGATCATCTTTGATGGGCTTCCACGAATGGGCTTGGGCCTATATCTCATGAATGATTTCGTCGAGTACGTTCTTGAACTTCTTGTCTCGTTCTCTCGTAACCGGCTCTACGGGAACTTGAACTAGCACATTTGACGCCTTGCATTCTCATCACCACTAGTTTTGGTGTTACACCCCGTGAGACCAGGTCTGCTGTTGCTCGTTTATGGGCCTTGTCTCCACCATCAATGGCCGTGTCACCCGTATAAAGCAGTGATGGCGTGGAAGTTATAAAGGAAGTTCCTGCTCCTGCTTGTTCCTCGTCGTGCACGCCCCGGACTTGCTTGAGTAAGCGACGGCTTGCGATGTCAAACAAGGAGGAAACAAATGGAGAGAAGTAGGGTAGGGAACCTTTCACTCGCCAAGCAAGTCATCCCCCTATTCTGCCGAGAAGAAACCATTCATCGAGCTGCAAGGTGCGAAGGCAGCTTTGCAAAATCAGTGTGAAGCAGCTGACCTTTATATTCAGCCTCCCATGAAGAGTCCAAAGCGACCGCCGTCGCCTGTGACGTTTTCTGGATGGGCTAACGTGGAAGGTCCCAGTGTGGTGGGTCAGGCCGGTGTTGGTGCTGACCGAATTTGATGCAGCCTTCTAGAACATGAATCAAGGTGATTCATTGTTGCTGAGATGGATCATGTTCAATATGCCTCCATGAATTTGCTTGAACTAGGCTCATTGTAAGATTTGCATCATAATCCCAACTAGAACATTATCTCTTTGTTGGAATGCACCTCCTGACAAGTTGTTGGTGGACTGGTCATCTTAATCTCATATATGCAACGCTATTTCACCTACTCGCACCACGTGACCTGCGTGCCGCCTTGTCTATATTTATGTTTGTCATGCCGGCATTTATAATTCCGAGCCCTAGATGACATTCTAGCTCTCAACTTGAGAGTTGTAGAGGCATGACTGACACGTCCTTCGAAGAGATGCAATTTAACTACTCTCAAGCGCTTCGTGAATAATTCGGGGAAAGATTTTTTCGAAGTGTTATCTGAACTGTCATTATTGACCTGTCTATATATGCGATATGTTCTTATTTCTTCCCCTTTCAACACTTCTTCTATGTCTATCTTTATCTCGCCTTTATTTAACTCTCTGTTTCTTGTTTCTTCCGCTTTTTCTTGATCTTATTCATCGTTTATTCATGGTCGACTATCTGACTACCTTCCCGAAGGGGTTATTACAAGATATCATTATCAGGACGACCAAGAGGACTCTATGAAGAGACCCTTACGTGCTGCACTGCCCTCAGAATACATTGAACACCCTCTTGAGTGTCCGCAGGACATGCAAGGCTCTGCGTGAGCCGTTGGACCATCGCGACGTCTACCAAGCCTGTCGCGTAGAGGAACTCCTTGATCTGTGAGTCCAGCCCACCTGAAGTGGACAGATTCGTGTGCTCACTGTTTGTCCATTGTAACCCTGATGTCCTTTTTCATGTCGAGCATTTGCATCATGTTCTTGCAGGGTGGTGATTCTAGCGGTCAAAAGTTGCTGGAATGGGCCTTCGGAGTCTGCCGAGGTTGATCGAATCCTGAGACTTCTAGAATTCCTGAAGGAGAAGGAGGATATGGTTTGACTAAGAGCGACTGTTATTAGACAATTCGGTCTAGCCTGGGACGACGGGTCAGAGCTAGAGTTTCATTCGGACGGTTGGCTTGGATGCCACAATAACTGCCTCATTTTTGAAGTAGAGGGACTCAAGCCAGATGTTGTTGTAGACTATTATGACGATGATCTCTGTATGTAATGCAAAGCCAATCGGGAGAAGGACTTTTTCATATATATAGACTGACCGGCTAAAGTCTATTGCTTTTTTAAAATATTGCCTTGTACTGGTTCCTCTCTTTGTTGTGAATAAAAATTATGCTGTTGTTTGTTGTCTGTGCATTTTCTTTGCATTCTTCTATTTGTTCCTTAATATAGTGATATCCTGAACTTGATAGTACTAGGTCAATCGGCTTGTGAGAAGATAACTTATATGCTGGTGTGATAAGTCCTTGCTCGGTCAGCACTGTAACAAAAACTAAATGCTTGGAACTGTAACACTAGGGTGCGCTCAACACTTTAACATAAGGATACGTTCGACACAGTAACATGTGGGTACACACAGTACTATAACATATGGGTGGACACAGTGATGTGAACCTCACTAAGAGTAACGAGACCCAACAACTAAAGGGAATCCAAGATCGTTCTAGGACTGATTCGAATGGAAACCTCGACCCATTGTTTATGAAAACAAGAACCTCAGTATAAGGAAGCCCCACAAACGGTGATGGAAATTCCGTCTGATAAGTCAAGTTGAACGCCACGGGAAATCCTGATAAGTTCGAGTAGTTCTTCAAAGAACCAAAGAGAATAAATTCTCGCAATTTCAATAATAATCAAAGTCTTTTTTATTACAATGCAAAAGCTCCTATTTAAAGAGTTAAACATTACAAGGAAAATAAACTAACATAGAAACCTAATTAAAACCGAAACTATGTATGTAAAGAAATCCTTACTAGCCTTAAAACACACAAGACAACTAAGGAACTAAGTTCCTTACTTTCCTAAACACAACTGGCACCTTAAACAAACAAAATAACTAAGGAAATAATTTACTTATTTCCTAAACTAAACTTGGTGTAAACAACAACAAAACATAACTAATGAAATAATATTACCTTATTTGATTAAAAGTTAATCTGGACGTCCACTCCTCCTAAATTGCTTAAAATATTTAACTTTTCAAAAAAGAAATGACACACATGCCTATCGAGAAACATGCCTACCGAGAACCTTTTTTCTTGGACTCGAGTGTTATAGTACCTTTCCACTCATCACTGGTAGTTGTGATTCCGCATGCCAGCTTAGTTCCTATTTTCTTCCAGTAATTCGAGGTTGGTGTTAATGTCAGCGTTGTTCTATTCGGCGTCGTGGCTGCTTACCCGGTAGGTGTGGATGCCCATTTTTGCCAGAAGCATGGCTTCTGTGTTATAGTCCAAGATGAATGGTATTTCTCCTGTAAGAGTTCGAGCCGTTGTTCGGTAGGCCCATAAGATTCCTGGAAGTTCTTCTGTCAATGCTCATTTTCTACTATCGAGCTTGGCCTTGAGCAAGTTAACAATCGTTCGGTTTGTCACTTCTACCTGTCTGTTAGCTTGGGGGCAGGCCAAGGATGAGAAATGGTGTTGGATGCCTAGCTCTTCGCCAAACTCTTTGAACCGGTTGTTGTCAAACTGCCTTTCGTTATCGGAGATTAAAAACCCCTAGTATCCCGAACCTGCATATGATGGACGACCACATGAACTTTCGCATCTGTTCTTCTATAATATATGCTAAAGGTTGAGCTACTATCCACTTGGTGACGTAATCGATTGCTACCACTAAAAACTTCACTTGCCCTTTTTCAAGTGGAAAAGGACCAAATATGTCTGTTCCCTATTGTTAGAAGGGTTATGGGGAACTAATAGGGGTCAGGTTCTCTGCTAGTAACAGTTGGACTGTTGCATTGTGTTGACACTTATCGCAACTTCTGACAATGCTCATGGAGTCTTTTAACATGGTTGGCCAAGGATCGCCCTCCTGAGTGGTTCCCCCGCATATTCCATCGTGGATCTAACACCAGTCATAATCGGCTTCAGGGGGAGCAAGGCATCGAAGGTGTGGACCCGAGAACTTTGTCTGTAAAGCTTGTTCATTTGTATCATGTACCGAGCAACCTTCATTCGTATCTTTCGGGCCTCCACCATTTCGGCTGGGAGATCTCCAGTAAGGAGAAAATGTTCGATTGATGCTCTCACCATTCTCCGTGGGTTATCTGCCACACCGCATGTTCGAAGCAAATAGAAGATTTATCCAAGAGTTCTAGTGGAACATCTACATGGCTCTCAGTATTATCAGGGTCAGAAGCCATATGGGCCAGATTATCCGCTAGGGAGTTTTCTTGCCAAGGTATGTGCTGTATTGAGAACTATTTGAATAAGTGTGTTCAACTACTAGTCGGGAGCTGCTATGTAGTTCAATCTCGTCTACTCCCAAGAATCTTGTGATGCTAAGGCCTGCTAGGACAACTTCGTATTCGGCCTCATTATTAGTGGCTTTAAGGTTGAATCGAATGGCATACGATACAATTCTTGGATCGGGAGACGTTAGAACTATTTCCGCACCCCTGACGCACTTGTTTGAAGAGCCATATACATGAGCAGTCTAGATGTGTTCTGCTCGGAGGGGGGTTTGTTTCTGTGTGCTTCTCAGGCTCTGCTTGCTGGTTCTCAATTTCGATCACAAAATCTACTAGGACCTGCCCACAGGCTGCTGTACGAGGTTGGTATTGGATGTTAAAGTCACCCAATTTGATTGGCCCATTGTGTCAATTGTTCTGATGTCTCAATGTTTTCCAATGTCTTTTTGAGTGGTAGGCTAGTGAGAACCACGACCGCTTGAGGTTGGAAATACGGTCTTAATTTTTTAGCCTTGAAGAGGAGAGTGAATGTTTCCTTTTCTATGGAGGAATACCGTTCGTCAGCCCCTCGTAAAGCCTTGCTAACATAGTATACAGGGCGTTGGTGGCCATCCTCTTCTCGGAGCAGGAAAGTGCTGAGGGCCCGGTTGTTAACCGCGAGGTATAGGAAGAATATGTCTCCTTGGTTTGGGCAACTGAGCAATGGAAGGTTGCCGCAATACACTCTTTTAGCTGGGCGAATGCTGATGTACACTCGTAAGTCCATGCAAAGTTGGTGCAAATAGTCTACAAGAAGGGTAGGCAATTGTCGATAGACCGAGAGATGAAGCGACTCAAGGCTTAATATCATTCCAATGAGAAGTTGCATCTCCTGCGTTATGCTTGGGGGATGGCATTTGCATAATTATCTGTAACTTTTCTGGGTTGGCCTTTATCCCACAGCTAGATATTAGGAACCGTAAGAACTTGTTCAGAACTTCGAAGATTTCTTCAAGGTCTACTAGATTATCTAGGGCTCGGGTGCTAGATAATTTGATGAGAATCCGAGTAAGGCTTCAAAGGAGCTAGTTCAAGTCCCTGTAGAGCCGGGTACGAGAAAACGAGCCAAGAAGTTCAAGGACGTACTCGACGAACTCATTCAGGAGATATGGGCTCAAGCAATTTCGTGGAGGCCCATTGAGCATCAAACATGTCAGCAACAAAGAATCATCACCGTGATTCGAGTTCTAGAAGGACGCATCAAATCCGGTCAAGGCTAAGCTTCAAGGACATGTTCAAATGGGCAAAATTGGCATGTGTAGTTGCATGCCAATACATGGCCGCAAAAGCCCCTAGCTTTGAGACTAAAGGGGCAATTATTTTAATTCCTTCTTTTGAAGGGAATTTCTCGGCGTATGGTGACTTACGTTTTCTTTCCCTTTTTCATTTAAGTCGTCTAGTTTACATTTTAGTCGAAGATAGTTTTGATTTAATTAGTCATGTTTCTGTCCTTTCCTTTTCTTTCCTTGGCGTGTAGGGTCAGCCCCATAATGGCAGTTTGTCTCTTGTGTTTTATTGTTTCCGTCCATCTCTACGTCCAGGTTAGGTTAGTTAAATAAGGAATATATTTCCTTAGTCTTGTGTCTTTCTTTCATTCCCTTTTATTAGCTATAGGCGGCAACTCTTGTGAGAGTCAAATAAGGAATTTTTTTCCTCAAAATTAGTTTGCTGCGTCCAGCATTTGTGTCCTAGTTTAGGTTTTATTTCCTTGTTATTTTCAGCCCTTCAAATAGGAGCTCTTGCATTGTAATTGAAACGGACATTGATTAATGAAATTGTGAGAGTATTTCTCTTTGGTTCTTTGAAGATCTTCTCGAACTTATCGGGATTTCACGTGGCCTGACTTATCAAACGGATTTCCATCACCATTTGTGGCGTCCTCATCATACCGAGGTTCTTGCTTTCTTAAGCAACGGGTCGAGGTTCCATTCGAATCAGTCTTAAGCAAGAACATCTTTGTTTTAGGTAAGCAAGGATTTCTTTCCTTGCTCAAATTTGCTTTACTCGACCAGCCCATGTTTCCTAGGATAGAATTTGTTTCCATGTTATTTCTAGCTTATAAATAGGAGCCTCTTGCATTGTATTTCGAACAACTTTTGATCAATATATTTTGTGAGGTTTAATTCTCTTTGGTTCTTTGAAGAACTTCTCAAACTTATCGGGATTTTCCCGTGGCCTTCAACTCGACTTATCAAACGGATTTCCATCCCCGTTTGTGGCGTCTTCACCATACCGAGGTTCTTGATTTCCTAAGCAACTGGTCGAGGTTTCCTTCGAATCCATTCTAGAAACGATCTGGGGTTTCCTATAGTTGTTGGGTCTCGTTACGGGATAACGGGGTTCACATCATTTGGTATCAGAGCTTTGGTTATAGTTCGGGTTTGCTTATCCTTTATTTGTTTTCGTCCTTTGTTTCTTCTTTTCATATCCTTTGCCTACCTTCTCTAATTTCGTTTCTTTGTTTCTGTCCTACAGTCGGCTCATATCAACTACTTAGCCGAAACTTCTTGACTTCTCTACTCAAGCTTTGCTAGACCTGGTTCTTGCTATCTCTTGTTCTAAAGTTTCATATTTTAGTGTATTGAGATCTTGTGCTATTGTTATCAAAGAAGAAGAAAGAGAGGGGTCCGAAAAAAAAAGTGCTTCAAAAAAAAATTTCGATTGTTTCCATATATTGGGGTCCCTATTAGTCCGAAAATCTCTTTATCCCAAACAAGTATTTTTTTTACTCCTGTGACGAATCACTACCTATTCTAGTTTCCACCTTTCTAATCCATCGTGTTCTTTGTATTCTTATTCCCTTGATATTATTTATCTTGCCTTCTCTGAAATTCCTTGATGAGTTCTTGCTGAATCGTTGCTGGAATTCTTTTATTGTTTGTTTAGTTCCAAAAGAACCGCAAGAAGATTACCGAGTGGAAAAAGGCAAGAGTGGTAAGATTATTAGAGGGTAAAAGCCGTATATTGTGAGTGAAATACGAGTGAATAGAGAACCTATCCTTGAGTGATACACGTAAGGGAGAGATTTGTGAGGTCCTTTTCTTGTTTTATTTTTGCAGTAATCATGTCTCGTGATAGTGGAAAGAGCGTGGCTGATGGGAATCAAGGCACATCATCGGAGGATCCAATTCGAGTTGACATTGGGCCGGTTACGAGGGCACAATCTAAGAAGTTCAAGGAGCTACACAATGGGCTAATTCAAGCGGCATGGACTCAAGCAACTTCACGGAGGCCCATTGAACAAGATCCAAGTGAACAACAAAGACTTGTCAACTTGATCCAAGTTCTAGAAGAATCCGATCCAGATTGAGCTTTCAAATGCTGGCTTATCCATTTTCCTTACTTTTAGGAATAATTGATTTGAATTTGAATTCAAATCAAATGATAGGTTATCCATTTTCCTTATTTTTAAGAATAATTTATTTGAATTTGAATTCAAATCAAATGATATTTTATCCATTTTCCTAATTTTTAGGAAAATTTGATTTGAATTTGAAATCAAATCAAATGCTAGTTTATATCCCTTTTACTTAGCCAGATTTTTAGGAGAATTTAATTTCTTTCAAATTTGAATTAGTTTACATTTTTAATTAGAATCCTATTCTTGGAGGGATGTTCCAGGTATATTTAAAGGGCCTTTGGGCATGTAGAAAACACACAACTTTGAGATTAAAATTATTTGAGAGGTCTTGTGATTCTCTTTGGTTCTTTGAAGAACTTCTCGAACTTATCGGGATTTCCCGTGGCGTTCAACTCGACTTATCAAACGGATTTTCATCCCCGTTTGTGGCGTCATCACCATACCGAGGTTCTTGCTTTCCTAAGCAACGGGTCGAGGTTCCACTCGAATCCATTCTAGAAACGATCTTGGGTTCCCTATACTGTTGGGTCTCGTTACGGGATAACGGGGTTCACATCATTTGTTATCAAAGCTTTGGTTCTAGTTCGGTCGGCTCATATCAACTACTCTTCTTAGCCGAAAATTTCGATTGTTTCCATATATTGGGGTTCATATTAGTCCAAAAATCTTTTTACCCCATGCAAGTATTTTCTTTTCTCTCTTGTGACAAATCACTAGAGATTTGAGAGAAACACGAGTGAGGAGTGATCCATATTCCTGAGTGTACACACGTCAGGGAGCAATTTGCGAGGTCATTGTTATTTCTTTCGTTCTAACATTATTTTTTGCAGTAATCATGTCTCGTGAAAGTGGAAAGAGCGTTGCCAGCGATGATTTGAGTTTTGCTGAACATAGATTACTTATGGAGGCCTTGGTGAGTCGCCTGGAGAAATCCCTGAAGGCGGAAATAGAGTCAGTCCACGAGACGGTGGAGCGCACAAACGAACGGGTAGCTCAGCTGGAGACGAAGCAACACCAAAACGACCGTAACTTCCGTAGACGGGAGAGAGAGAGCACCACGGAGGGAGGAAAGGGATGACGAAGAAGAGCCTTATAGATCTGAATTTCAGGAGGAAGGGACCGTAATTCTCATGTTGGCTATAGGAGATATGGAGGGTGAAGAGACGCTGGGAACCGAGAAGATAACAACGTCAGTGGTATTAAGATGAAGATTCCGTATTTTCAAGGGAGATCTGATCCGGAAGCCTACCTTGAGGGGGAGAAGAAGATAGAGTTCTTGTTTGATTGCCATAATTACACCGAAACCAAGAAAGTAAAATTTGCACTCATTGTGTTTTTTGAGTATGCTATAACATGGTGGGATTAACTTGTGAAAAATAGGAGGCGGAATGGAGAACGTCCAATAGGGACATGGGAGGCTATGAAGGCAGTCATGAGAAAACGATTCGTTCCAAGCTACTACTACCGGGAGCTGTATAAAAAGTTACAAAGCCTTAAGCAAGGAAGTCAAAGTGTAGAAGACTATATTACAAGGTGAAGGAGATGACCATGATCCGTGCAAATGTTGATGAGGATCGAGAGGCTACCATGGCTCGTTTCCTACATGGCCTAAATCTGGAGATCCATGATAGGGTGCAGATGCAACGTTATGTGCAGATAGAAGACATGGTACATATGGCTATCAAAGTGGAGCAGCAACTCAAGAGAGGGAGTGGGGGACGGGCCAGCCATAATTCTAGTTCTACCTCCTTGAAGCCGAGTTACACCAAGCCTCAAATTCATGGAGGCCCATTGAACAAGACTCACATGGCCCACAAAGGAGTGTTAATTTTATTCACGTTCTAAATGGCTGAGCATCAAGTTGGAAAGAAATATTTTTGGGGAGTTTCAAGAAGGGTCTCTATGATAGGCGCCCAAATCTTACCTTTTATATTCCCTCCTTTTATTATGGGCGTCCAGCATCTACTTCCTTAAGTAGAACTCTTTTTTAGGCGTCCAAAGTTTAGTTAGGCAAGCGAGGGAATATTTCCTTAATTGCTCTCTTTGTTTTAGGTAAGCAAGGATTCCTTTCCTTGCTCAAATTTGCTTTACTCGACCAGCCCTTGTTTCCTAGGATAGAATTTGTTGCCATGTTATTTCTAGCTTATAAATAGGAGCTTCTTGCATTGTATTTCGAACAACTTTTGATCAATATATTTTGTGAGGTTTAATTCTCTTTGGTTTTTTGAAGAACTTCTTTAACTTATCGGAATTTTCCAGTGGCATTCAAGTCGACTTATCAAACGGATTTCCATCCCCGTTTGTGGCGTCTTCACCATACCGAGGTTCTTGCTTTCCTAAGCAAGGGGTCGAGGAATCCTTCGAATCTATTCTAGAAACAATCTTGGGTTCCCTATAGTTGTTGGGTCTCGTTAAGGGATAGCGGGGTTCACATCAAGTTCCTTGGTCTCCTCGGGATTACTTCTATAAGCAGGTCGGTTTGATGCACCAGGTATGAAATCGATTCGATGTTCAATCCCTCAAATTGGTGGTAAACCAAAAGGTACCTCTTCAGGATTGACGTCTTCAAACTCCTGCAAAAGAGAAACAATTTCGCTCGGTAAAGTACCGACGGGATCATTAGTACATAAAAGAGCCTCTTTGTACATAAGTACAATAAGAGGCTGATGTGAAAATAAAGCTCTCTTGATCTCACTTTTTTTTTTGCAATGTAACTAAATTTTTCCTCTCTTGCTCTCACCATGGCCGAAATCCTCTCCCTTTCATTTTCACTCTGATCATTGTTTTTCTCTCCTTTTTTCCCAAACTCTTTTTTTCAATTTTGGCCTTTCGTTCTCTTTCCTTCTTTTTTTCATTTGATCTTTGTAACTTCAATTGGTACTCCCTGACCTGTTTTGGAGTTAAAGGCACAAGAATAATAGGCTGCTTTTTAAGAGTGAAAGAAATTTTGTTTGTGAATCCATCATGCGTAACCCTCAGATCATACTGTCATGGTCTTCCCAACAATAAGTGGCATGCATGGATAGGACCACATCACATAGCACCTCAACTTAATATTTTTCAATGGTTAATGCCACCAACACACCACGGGTCACCTTAATTTGACCACATTCATTCATCCACTGAAGCTGGTAAGGTTGAGGATGTTTCAAGGTAGTTAAGGCCAATTTCTACACCAAATTAGTGCTGGCCACATTGGTGCAACTCCCTCCATCGATAATGACACTGCAAACTTTGTTGTTTACAAAGCACCGAGTATGAAATAAGTTCTACCTTTGGTTACTTTCTTCCTGCTTAATCTGCACATTGAGAACTCGCCCTGCTACAAATAAATCTACAATCACAGCATTTTACTCTTCATCATCATCCTCCAAAGATGGCATGTCCTCATCATCTACTTCTTCCTCATTCTCTGATTCAAGTTCTCCTTGTGTTGAGAATCCGAGCAAGGTTTCAAATGAGCTAGTTCAAGTTCCCATAGAGCCGGTTACGAGAGAACGAGACAAGAAGTTCAATGATGGAATCGACGAACTCATTCAAGAGATGGGCTCAAGCAAAGTCATGGAGGCCCATTAAAGATGATCCACATTATAGAAGGATGCGGTCAATAGTTATTTTTGGGTCTATTCTAGAAGAATCGGATTGCATGGCTATTCTAAAGGCCAAATCCTTTCCTTTCATGGTCTTTTGATCATTTCCTAATTTTAAGGTTTGAATTTGAATTCAAATCAAATGATAGTTTATCCATTTTCCTAATTTTTAGGAATACTTGATTTGAAATTGAATTCAAATCAAATGCTAGTTTATCCCTTTTACTTAGCAAGATTTTTAGGAGAATTTAATTTCTTTCAAACTAGTTTATCCCTTTTTAATTAGAATCCTATTCTTGGAGGGTGTTCCAAGTATATTTAAAGGGCCTTTGGGCATGTAGAAGGACACACAACTTTGAGATTAATATTATTGGAGAGGTCTTGTAATTCTCTTTGGTTCTTTGAAGAACTTCTCGAACTTATCGGGATTTCCCGTGGCGTTCAACTCGACTTATCAAACGGATTTTCATCCCCGTTTGTGGGTTCATCACCATACCGAGGTTCTCGCTTTCCTAAGCAACGGGTCGAGGTTCCACTCGAATCCATTCTAGAAACGATCTTGGGTTCCCTATATTTGTTGGGTCTCGTTACAATCTAACGGGGTTCACATCACCTTGGGCCTTTATAACCATCACCCTTTTGTTTACACACTGGCTGGCTATGTGTCCCTGCCCACAAATCTTGTCTTCAAGATCTTGGGGTTTCAATCCTTCATTGTTATCGAGTTTCATCACAATTGTTGGTGGAGTTCATATCATTTTGGTATTGAAGCTTTGGTTCTAAGATAAATTTGACTATCTTTTATTCGCATTTCTATTTCCTATTCCATGCTAAAAAAAAAATCGTTTCTATTTCCTATTCCTTGCTCAAATGGAAATAGGGTGGTGGTCGACCATCATGTCAAAAGAGCATGAAAGGAAATGATTTGGAGCTTAAAATAGCCATGCAATCTGAATCTTCTAGAATAGAGCCATAAATGTCTCTTGGCCGGATCCTTCTAAAATGTGCATCATCTTGGCTGGGCCTCTACGAATCGGCTTGGGCCCATATCTCTTCAATGAGTTCAACAAGTGCGTCCTTGAACTCCTTGTCTCATGCTCTCGTAACCGGCTCTACGGGATCTTGAACTAACACTTTTGAAGTCTTGCTCGTATTCTCATCATTTCCCTCCTCTTGAAAAGGATTTGTCCTTAAATCTTCACCTACATCAAAAGGACTGAGATCAGAAATCTGAAAACTAGCACTTGCGTTGTCTTTACCTGATAACTCCAGCTTGTAAATGTTACCATTGATGTGTACGAAGACTTAAAAAAAACCACCGCCCCTTGTAAGCAACTTGGAACGACTGGGCCACGTCTCTAAGGCGTGCACCAGTGCATGCAACTCCTTTGCATAAGTTGGGTATTTGAAAGTTGACCCTCGTAGCTTCTTACTGAAATAGTCCATTGATTGCTCTTGTTGCCTACGAACTATAACGATGCTAATACCTGAAGCACCACATGTAAAGTCAAATGGTTTAGACAGGTTAGGAAAAGATAATAAAGGAGCATCGGTGCACTCCAGTTTCAGTAATGGCAGCGCCTTCGCTTGTTCTTCTTCCCATCGAAATCTAACATTCTTCTTGGTCACATCGATAAGGATTACGGCGAATCGGGGAATAGGATGCCGATACTTTACCACTATTTTGTGGATGACATGGTGATTATAGCTCGTTCTCCATGTCACATCCTTATACTCCTGCAAAAGAGAGACAATAGAACTAGGCATGGAAGGATCAATTTCGTTAGTGTTTAAAAATGCCTCTTTGTACAAAGGTACAATCTTAGGGTGGTTTGAAAGAGTGGCTTGCTTGATCTCACTCACTTTTGCCTCGGAATTCTCTTTTCTCTCTGATTTTCTCTCCTTGGCCGAATCTTCTCTCTTTTTTTTGTCGGTCTCTCTCGGATTTTCACTCTCTCTCGGATTTTCACTCACTCTCTGATTTTCACTCATTTTCTTTTTCTCACTATCTTTCTTTTGATCACTCTCTTGCTGCAACCTCACTTGATCTTCGAAAAGCCATCATGCTTCACATGCCGATCGAATTGCCATAGTCGCCCTAGCAATAAGTGTCTTGCTTGCATTGGTACTACATCACATAAGACTTCATCTTCGTACTTACTAATTCGAAAAGCTACTAACACTTGTCCACCCTGATTTCTCCACTATCATTCAGCCATTGCAACTTGTAAGGCCTAGGGTGTTTCAACAAGGGCAATCCTAATTTCTCTACCATAATCAAGCTTGCAACATTAGTACAACTACCTCAATCAATAATCACACTACATACCATATCTTTGACGTAGCACCTAGTGTGAAAGATATTCTCCCGTTGCACTTCCACATCTCCTGTTACCTTCAAGCTCAAGGCTCTCCTTGCCACCAAGGTCAAAGCATCGGGGGCTACGTAATCCTCCTCGGAAACCTCCTCCAATGCGGGCATGTCGTCGGTGTCAGATTCTTCACTATCGGTCACGATCTCTCCATTGGCCTTCAACACCATGACTTGCTTGTTTGGACATTGACTTGCTATATGTCCCTTGCCTTGGCATCGAAAACACTTGATATCAAGGTAAGCTTCAGTTTTACATTGAGAAGTGTGGCTTGGCTTGGAAAAAGTAGAACTCGAATTATGACTTGCACGTCCCCCACTTCCTCTCTGGAGTTGCTGCTCCACTTTGATAGCCATATGCACCATGTCTTCTATCTCCACATAATGTTGCATCTCCACTCTATCATGGATCTCCCGATTCAGGCCATGTAGGAAACGAGTGATGGTAGCCTCTCGATCCTCCTCAACATTTGCACGGATCACGGCCATCTCCTTCATCTTGTAATAGTCTTCTACACTTCGGCTTCCTTGCTTATTAAGGCTTTGTAACTTTTTGTACAGCTCCTGGCAAGTAGTAGCTTGGAACAAATCGTTTTCTCATGACCGCCTTCATAGGCTCCCATGTCTCTATTGTTCTCCATTCCGTCTCCTATTTATCACAAGTTGATCCCACCAAGTTATAGCATACTCAGAAAACTCAATGACTGCTAATTTTACCTTCTTGATTTCGGAGTAATTATGGCAATCAAACACGAACTCCAAGTTCTTCTCCCACTCAAGATAGGCTTCCGGATCAGATCTCCCTTGAAAAGACGGAATCTTCATCTTAATGCCACTGACGTTGTTATCTTCTCGGTTCCTAGCGTCGCTTCGCCCCCCATATCTCCTATAGCCAACATGAGAATCACGATCTCCTTCCTCTTCAAAGTCTGCTCTGTAAGGCACTTCTTCGTACTCCCTTTCCTCCCTCCATTGAGCTCTTTCCCGTTTACGGAAATTGAAACCAGGTTGGGGTTGAGGATGCTCCAACCGTTACTAGCCGTTCTTGTACTTGGTTCAACACACGCCTCATATCACCTATCATGGCCTCCATATACAGCTTCGAGTCAGCTGGTGGTGTATCATCGTTGGACATGCTCTGACCACTATTTTGAGACATGGTTGCTGCAAAAATAAGGTTAGAAATAAAACAAGAAAAGGACTTCACAAATCTCTCCCTTACTTGTCTACACTCAAGGATAGGGTCTCTATTCACTCGTGTTTCACTCACAATATACGGCTTTTACCCTCTAATAATCTCACCACTCTTGCCTTTTCCACCCGGTAATCCTCTTGCAGTTCTTTTGGAACAAAACAAACAATCAAAGATTTCCAGCAACGATTCAGCAAGAACTCATTAAGGAAATTCAGAGAAAGCAAGATAAATAATATCAAGAGAACAAGAATATAAAGAACACGACGGATTAGAAAGGTGGAAACTAGAATAGGTAGTTATTCTTCTCAGGAGAAAAAAAACTTGTTTGGGGTAAAGAGATTTTCGGACTAATAGGAACCCCAATATATGGAAACAATCGAAATTTTTTTTTGAAGCACTTTTTTTTCGGACCCCTTTCTTTCTTCTGCTTTTGCGAGTCTCTTTCTCTTTTCCTTTGATAACAATATCACAAGATTTCAAGACACTAAGATAAGAAACTTTCGAACAGGAGATAACAAGAACCAGAACAATAAAAGCTTGAATAGAGAAGTCAAGAAGTTTCGGCTAAGAAGTTGATATGAGCCGACTGTAGGACAGAAACAAAGAAACGAAATTAGAGAAGGTAGGCAAAGGATATGAAAAAAGGTTAAAGAGGAAACAAAGGCACGAAAACAAATAAAGGATAGGCAAACCCGAACTAGAACCAAAGCTCTGATACCAAATGATGTGAACCCCGTTATCCCGTAACGAGACCCAACAACTATAGGGAACCCAAGATCGTTTCTAGAAAGGATTCGAATGGAACCTCGACCCGTTGCTTAGGAAAGCAAGAACCTCGGTATGGTGATGACGCCACAAATGGGGATGGAAATCCGTTTGATAAGTCGAGTTGAACGCCACGGCAAATCTAGATAAGTTCGAGAAGTTCTTCAAAGAACCAAAGAGAATTGAACCTCACAAAACTCGTGTATATTGAATGCATCCGAAATACAAGCTTAGGCCTCTATATCTATATATAGAAACACACATAAAAATGGAAATAAAGTGGCGCCTAAACCTTGTACAAAAGGAAACTAATTAACACGTAAAAAAGATGATGCAATTAAGGAAAGAAATCCTTGCTTGCCTAACAAAACACTTGGACGCCTAACATAGAAATCTAACTATGGAAAAAATGATAACACCAGGCCAAAAATAAAAAAACTAACCTAGGAGAGAAAGCTTGGATGCTAAACGCCAACACATGGCCGAACTAAACCCTAATTGCCTTAAAGAAAACACTCTTCAAATGGCAATAGGGTGGTGGTCGACCATCTTGTCAAAAGACCATGAAAGGAAATGATTTGGAGCTTAAAATTGCCATGCAATTTGAATCTTCTAGAATAGAGCCATAAATGTCTCTTGGCCGGATCCTTCTAAAATGTGCATCATCTTGGCTGGGCCTCTACGAATGGGCTTGGGCCCATATCTCTTCAATGAGTTCAACAAGTGCGTCCTTGAACTCCTTGTCTCATGCTCTCGTAACCGGCTCTACAGGATCTTGAACTAACACTTTTGAAGTCTTGCTCGTATTCTCATCATTACTGGACATGTTTAAATCTGCAAAACAAGGTTAGATTCCTCACAAACACTCCCTCACGTGTTTCACTCAAGAAGGGATACACTAGCACTCGTGTTTTCACTCTAAACGGCTTTTACCCTGTAATGGTCTCACACACTCTTGCCATTTTCCACTCTTTTGTGTCTTCTTTAGTTCTTAATCGAACTTCAAGAACAAATTCAAGATAATCCAGCAGAAACTCAAATATGAGAAACAACCAAACTCAATCAAAGATCAAGAAGATGAATAGGGTGAGAAATAGACTGAATGGAAGAGCTTTTCTTTCTGGAATCGTAAACTTTTTTTTTTCTTCTTGAGCAAGGAACAGGAAATTGGAACGGATTGTTTTTTTTTGCAAGGAACAGGAAATAGAAATGCAAATAGGAGGATAGTCAAACTTATCTTAGAACCAAAGCTTTGATACCAAAATGATATGAAATCCACCAACAATTGTGATGAACAGGAAATAGATCGTGAAGACAAGATTTGTTGAGCCATGACCCGTCACCTGACAAGATGATGAACCAAGACTACGAAGGATTGAAACGCCACACCAAGAAATCTAGGTGATAAGTTTCGGTTGCTTGAACGCCACAAGATGAACTTGAAAAGTTCAACGAGTTCTTTGAAGAACCAAGAGGAGGAACACAAGACGTCTCAAATGATCTGAAAAATCAATATTGAATTCGAAGTTACTGTTCACGCGGAAATGGCCATCTAAGTACTTGGAACATCCCTCCAAGAATAGGAAAGCCATAACTATTTAAAGCCACATAAATATTACCATAACATGTTCCCACGAAATTAGACCTATTGGACTACTAGAGGCAGCCAAAAATAGCAAAAGGACCAGATACAATGTACTAGTCATGCCCCAGCAAAGACCAAGTTCATTCCCCTATTAAATAGCCTTGAAACTCAATAAATTGGAGCTCATCAAGAGTCAAACGTTACTGTTCACGTTGGGGCATGGAAATGAGTGTCTTCACTTGCCCTGATGACATGGACTAGGCCTGTATTATTATTGTGGGCATCTTAGACTTTTCAAAATCACCCCAACTCCCTTGGATTAGCCCATTGAGTGCTTCCTTGAAACGTTTGGCTCTAAGTCTTGTAATTGGAGCACTAGGAAGTGACAAAGGGTCTTGAGCTCCATTCCAAAGTGTATGATCAACAAGTCCAGCTCCTAGATTTGCGTCAAACGAGACCCGACAACTAAAGGGAACCCAAGGTCGTTCTACGACTGATTTGAATGGATACCACAACCCGTTGTTTATGAAAACAAGAACCTCCGTATAAGGAAGACGCCACAAATAGGGATGGAAACTCCGTTTGATAAGTCGAGTTGAACGCCACGGGAAATCCCGATAATTTCGAGAAGTTCTTCAAAGAACCAAAGAGAATAAATCCCCACAATTCATAAAATTCAAGTGTTACAATTACATTGCAAAAGCTCTTATTTAAAGGGCCGAAAATAACAAGGAAAAGAAATATATCCTAGGAAAACATATGCTGGACACCTAAACCAAAATAAGACCAGAAAAATATTCCTTATTTGACTATCACAAAAGCTGGACTAAGGGAATAAAATATTCCTAATTTGATGAAGGAATAAAATATTCGTTATGTGACAAACTCAAGATGGACGTCAACAACAAAAGAAACTTTCCTAACTGATCTAGCTGGTCACACGGCAATCTTAAAAAAAAAAAAAAGGAAAAGAACTTTCATAGCTGATCACACACGACTAACAAAGGAAAGGAAACTTTCATAGCATATCAGACGCCTAAAGCAAAATAAATAAATAAGGAAATAATAATCCTTATTTGACTAGAACTGGACGTGTCCACTCCTTCTACTTGACTAAAATTAGACAATAAAATAGGCAAGAAATGTTGGCTTCCCATAATGATTAAAAGACCATGAAAGGAAAGGATTTGGCTCTTAGAATAGCCATGCAATCCGATTCTTCTAGAATGGACCCAAAAATATCTCTTGACCGGATCCTTCAAGAACGTGGATCATCTTTAATGGGCCTCCATTCCCTTTGCTTGCGGTCATATCTCTTGAATGAGTCCGTCGAGTACACCCTTGAACTTCTTCGCTCCTTCTCTCATTACCGGCCCTGCGTGAACTTGAACTAGCTGCATTGAAGCCTTGCTCGGATTCACATCAGCTCCCTAATTCCAATAGATCTTAGATGATGTGAACTTCTTAAGAGTAACGAAACCCGACAACTAAAGGGAAACCCAAGATCATTTCTAGGACTGATTCGAATGGAAGCCCTCGACCCGTTGTTTAAGAAAACAAGAACCTCGGTATAAAGGAAGACGCCATAAACGGTGAATGATGGAGCTCAAGGTGCCGTTTCAAAGGAACCCGTTCAAGTGCCAAGTGGACCGGTTACAAGAGCCCGAGCAAAGAAGTTCAAGGATGCACTCAACGGGTTAATTCAAGACGCATGGGATCAAGCAAAGGCGTGGAAGCCCATTCAGCATGACCCACGAATTGTCAATGTGCTCCAAGTTCTAGAAGAGCCCGAGTAGGGTTTTCATTTGAGCATGCAAGGAAGTCTTCTAGAAGACACTCCTAATTAGGGTTTCGGATGACATGATTGTGGGACTAATTTAGCCGCACCTTTCTTGCCATATAGGAGCTGATTTCGAGTTTAGTTTAGGTGTTAATTTTGTTGCCTTTTTGGTTTAGGCGCCAAGCATTATTTCCTTAATAACCGACTCTATTTTAGGTGGCTTTTAGTTTCCTTTTGTACTAGGTTTAGGCGCCATGTTTAGGAGTGTTTCCTTTTAGGGTTTTCGTGTATAAGATGGCCTATATATAGAGGCCTAAGTTGTAGTTCGAAAGGCATTCAATATACACGGTTTTGTGAGGTTTTACTTCTCTTTGGTTCTTTGACGAACTTCTCGAACTTATCGGGAATTTTCCCGTGGCGTTCAACTCGACTTATCAAACGGATTTCCATCCCGTTTGTGGCGTCTTCACCATACCGAGGTTCTTGCTTTCCTAAGCAACGGGTCGAGGTTCCATTCGAATCCATCCTAGAGACGATCTTGGGTTCCTCATAGTTGTTGGGTCTCGTTACGGGTTAACGGGGTTCACAGAGCTGGACGGAACAACACACTACACTAAGGAAATAAAGTAAGCCTGACAACTTAAATAAAAAGGAAAGAATACCTTAAATGACCATACGCCCAGAAATTCCTTTCAAAAGAAAAGGAATTAAAATAATTGCCCCTTTAATCTCAAAGCTAGGGCTTTTGCGGCAATTTATTGGCATGCAAATATACATGCCAAATTTGCCCATTTGATGCTTGTCCTGAAAATAAAAAGTAAATAAACCTAACATAGAAACCTAATTAAAATTCGAAATTAGCTAAGTAAAGAAATATTTACTAGCCTAAAACACATAAGACAAATAAGGAAATAAATTTCCTTATTTCCTAAACACACTTGCGCCTAAAACAAACTAATAATTAAGGAAATAAACTTCTTATTTCCCTAACTAAGCTGGACGCCTAAAGCAACAAAAGAGACACTAAGGAAATAAAATATTGCTTTGTTGGCAAACCAAACCCCGACATAAAGACAATTGGCTTAAATGAGCACATGACAAAATCATTTTAAGAATGATGGATTGAAACCCCAAGATCGTGAAGACAAGATTTGTTGAGCCTTGACCCTTCACCTGACCAGATGATGAACCAAGACTACGAAGGATTGAAACGCCACACCAAGGAATCTAGGTGATAAGTTTCGGTTGCTTGAACGCTACAAGATGAACTTGATAAGTTCAAAGCGTTCTTTGAAGAACCAAGAGGAACACAAGACCTCTCAAATGATCTGAAAAATCACTATTGAATTCAAAGTTACTGTTCACACGGAAAAGGTCATCTAAATACTTGGAACATCCCTCCAAGAATAGGAAAGCCATAACTATAGCTTTAAAGCCACATAAATATTACCGTAACAGGATCCCACGAAATTAGGCCTCTTTGACTACTAGAGGAAGCCAAAAATAGCAAAAGGACTAGGTACAATGTACAAATCATGCCCCAGCATAGACCAAGTTTATTCCCCTATTAAATAGCATTAAAACTCAATAAATTGGAGCTCATAAAGGGTCAAACGTTACTGTTCACGTTGGTATGCTCAACAAATTGGACCAAGTTCTAGGATTAGCCCATTGAGTGCTTCCTTGAAACGTTTGGCTCTAAGTCTTGTAATTGGGCCACTAGGAAGTGACAAAGGGTCTTGAGCTCCATTCCCATGTGTATGCTCAACAAGTCCAGCTCCTTGGTCACGTACAAATCCAGCTTCTTGATTTGCATCATTCTTCCCCTTTTGAGAAGGATTTGTCCTCAAATCAGTGCCTACATCAAATGGAGACAAATCAGCAACATTAAAGCTTGCACTGACACCATACTCACCGGGTAAGTCAAGCTTGTAGGAATTATCGTTGATGCGTTCCATGACTTGAAATTGTCCATCACCCCGAGGTAGGAGTTTTGAACGTCGTTTCTCCGGAAAACGTTCAAAACTACCAATCTCCAGGTTCAAATACTACATTCTTGCATCCTTTGTTGGCTTCATTGACATATTGTTGAGTCCTCTTTTCAATGTTCAGCAGGGCCATTTCATGAAATTCTTGACAAATTCTGCTTTCTTTTTGCCATCTAAGTTCACACGTTCACTCAATGGTAAAGGAATTAAATCCAAAGGTGACAATGGGTTGAAGCCATAAACAACTTCAAATGGTAAAAACATAGTTGCAGAATGTATACTTCGATTGTAAGCAAATTCAACATGTGGCAAACAATCTTCCCATGTTTTCAAGTTCTTTTTAATGATAGCACGCAACAAAGAAGACAAAGTTCTATTCACTACTTCAGTTTGGTCATCCGTTTGGGGATGACAAGTAGTGGAAAACAATAACTTGGTTCCCAATTTTTCCCCCAAAGTCTTCCAAAAGTAACTCAAAAACTTTGCATCCCTATCAGAGACAATGGTCCTGGGCATACCATGTAACCGAACAACTTCTTTGAAGAACAAATCAGCTATATGTGATGCATCATCAGTTTTATGACATGCAATGAAGTGTGCCATCTTGGAAAATCTATCCACCACCACAAAAACTGAGTCTCTTCCCCTCTTAGTCCTAGATAAACCTAAAACAAAATCCATAGAAATATTAGTCCAACCTATGACATGGTTTCAACTTAGACTTAGCCTGTTTACACGTGATACACTTCTCACATATTCGTTCCACATCACGTTTCATATGAGGCCAAAAGAAATGATCATGCAAAATTCCGAAAGTCTTAGCTACACCAAAATGACCCATCAATCCACCACCATGAGAACTTATCAAATTCCACTTTTTCACATGCATTGAACACATCACCAAAATCAGAATCTTGTCCATACAAATCCTTAATGTATTCAAAGCCAAGCAATTTTGTATCTAACATGGAAAGTAAGGCATACCTTCGAGAAAAAGCATCAGCCACCACATTTTCCTTACCTTGCTTGTATCTGATCACGTAAGGAAATGTTTCAATGAATTCCACCCACTTGGCATGACGTTTGTTCAACCTGTGCTGTCCTTTCAAATGCTTAAAAGATTCATGATCTGTGTGAATCACAAATTCCTTTGGCCATAGATAGTGTTGCCAATTTTCCAAAGCCCTTACCAAAGCATACATCTCCTTATCAGAAGTGGGATAATTTAGGGTTGCCCCACTCAACTTTCCGCTGAAATAAGCAATTGGACGACCTTCTTGCATCAAAACAGCTCCTATGACTATTCCTGAAGCATCACACTCAATTTCAAAAGTTTTAGCAAAGTTTGGTAAAACAAGCAAAGGTGCATTGGTTAACTTTTCTTTGATCGGATTAAATGTCTTTTCTTGTTCTTTCCCCCACTTAAACGACACATTTTTCTTGATGACTTCAGTAAGAGGGGCGGCTAAGCTACTAAAATCACGCACAAACCGTCTATAGAAAGCTAGCTAAGCCGTGGAAGCTCCTCACTTGGCTGATTGTTGTAGGCATTGACCACTCTTGGATTGCCTTCACCTTTTCCTCGTCCACCTCAATTCCTTTATTACTAACAACAAAACCAAGAAACACAAGCTTATCCGTGCAAAAGGTGCACTTCTTGAGGTTAGCAAACAACCTTTCTTTCCTTAGAATTTCCAACTCAGATTTCAAATGCATTACGTGTTCTTCCAAGTTTTTGCTATAAATTTGGATATCATCAAAATACACAACCACAAATCTGCCAATAAATGCACGTAAAACATGGTTCATCAAACGCATAAATGTGCTTGGAGCATTAGGTAGACCGAAAGGCATCACTAACCACTCATACAAACCATATTTAGTCTTAAAAGCAGTTTTTCGTTCATCACCTTCCTTCATCCAAACCGTGATGTCGTTGATGGCTCGGCAGTAAACACACATCCTCTATGTCCCATCCTTCTTAGGATCTAATAGCACTGGAACCGCACATGGACTCATGCTTTCGCGCACATACCCCTTCTCCAATAATTCACCTACTTGCTTTTGAAGTTCCTTGGTTTCCTCGAGATTACTTCTATAAGCAGGTCGGTTTCGAATTGATGCACCAGGTATGAAATCGATTTGATGTTCAATCCCTCAGATTAGAGGTAAACCATATGGTACCTCTTCGCGAATGACATCTTCAAACTCCTACAAAAGATAAACAATTTCACTCGGTAAAGTACCGACGGGATCATTAGTACATAAAAGAGCCTCTTTGTACGTAAGTACAATAAGGGGCGGATGTGAAAATAAAGCTCTCTTGATTTCACTTTTTTTTTGCAATGTATCTAAATTTTTCCTCTCTTGCTCTCACCATGGCCAAAATCCTCTCCCTTTCTTTTTCACTCTGATCAATGTTTTTTCTCTCCTTTTTTCAAAAACTTTTTTTTTTCAATTTCGGCCTTTCTTTCTCTTTCCTTCTTTTTTTCATTTGATCTTTGTAACTTCAATTGGTCCTCCCTGACCTGTTTTGGAGTTAAAGGCACAAAAGTAATAGGCTGCTTTTTAAGAGTGAAAGAATACTTATTTGTGAATCCTTCATGTGTAACCCTCAGATCATACTGTCATGGTCTTCCTAACAATAAGTGGCATGCATGCATAGGAACCACATCATATAGCACATCATCTTCATGTTTTCCAATTGTTAATGCCACCAACACTTGCCTTGTCTCCTTGATTTCGCCACATTCATTCAGCCACTAATGCCGGTAGGGTTGAGGATGTTTCATGGTAGTTAAGGCCAATTTCTCCACCAAATAAGTGCTGGCCACATTGGTGGAACTCCCTCCATCGATAATGACACTGCAAACTTTGTTGTTTACAAAGCATCGAGTATGAAATAGGTTCTCCCTTTGGTTTACTTTCTTCCTCCTTAATCTGCACATTGAGAACTCGCCTTGCTACCAATAAATCTCCAATCACAGCATTTTGCTCTTCATCATCATCCTCCAAAGATGGCATGTCGTCATCATCTACTTCTTCCTCATTCTCTATTCAAGTTCTCCTTGGGCGTTTATAACCATCACCCTTTTGTTTACACACTGGCTGGCTATGTGTCCCCGCCCCTGACATTTAAAATACTTAATATCACGAGCTTTAGAACTTGAAGCTTCTATATTACCTGAAGAAGTGGCAGGTTTTGAATTGGCATTCTTAAAGGGCTCAAACTTTGGCTTATTGTGCAGCTGCTCGTCCCTTTTTGGAGCTGTCTTCCATGGATTGGTGGTAGTCATAGGTTGTCCCCTCTTATACAATCCCTTTCGTTTGATGCACCAAATTCGTCAATTCAACATAGTGCTGCATCTCGACTATATCTGCAATCTCTCGATCTAATCCGTGCAAGAACCTTGCCATGGTGGCTTCCCGATCCTCTTCTATATTGGCCCGGATCATAGCGTAGCTCCATCTCCTTGTAATATTCATCCACGCTCTTGGAACCTTGAGTTAACCTCTGCAATGTTTGATACAATCCCCTATAATAGTGGCTGGGTAAAAAACGCTTCCTCATTAGCGTTTTCATCTCCTCCCAAGTGTCTACGGGTGGCTCTCTATTCCTTCTCCTACTATGCAATAGTTGATCCCACCAAACAATGGCATAATCAGTAAACTCAATTGCAGCCAACTTAACCCTCTGTATCTCCGAGTAGTTGTGACAGTCAAACACCATCTCCATTTTTGTTTCCCACTCCAAATAAACTTCAGGATCATTCTTACCTTGAAAAGATGGAATTTTAATCTTTATGCTTCCTAAATCATTATCCCTCCTGGGTCTACCCATCCTAGCTTCTCTATTCCCATACCCACGCTCATACCTTACTCGATTCACATATGGCTCATCAAAATCCTCTGACTCCGCCTCTTCCTCATCATTCCTCCACGGAACATGCCCACCTTGCTGCCCATTGGGAATGTCTTGTCGCTGGTCTCTAGGAGTTCCTGCTTCTACCCTATCTGATATGAGCTCCACCAACAATTGTGATGAAACCCGATAACAATGATGGATTGAAACCCCAAGATCGTGAAGACAAGATTTGTTGAGCTTTGACCTTTCACCTCACCAGATGATGAACCAAGACTACGAAGGATTGAAACGCCACGCCAAGGAATCTAGGTGATAAGTTTCGGTTGCTTGAACGCCACAAGATGAACTTGATAAGTTCAAAGAGTTCTTTGAAGAACCAAGAGGAACACAAGACCTCTCAAATGATCTGAAAAACTAATATTGAATTCGAAGTTACTGTTCACGCGGAGCTCATATCAGATAGGGTAGAAGCAGGAAGTCCTAGAGACCAGCGACAAGACACGAGTGCTTATGGAAATAGCTGCTGGTCGCTCCATGAATTTGCTTGAGCCCATGCCGCTTGAATTAGCCCGTTGAGTATCTAGCTCCTTAAACTTCTTAGCTCATGCCCTCGTAACAGGCCCAATGGGAACTCGAATTGGATCCTCCAACGATGTGCCTTGATTTCCATCATTCCCTTCCTTTTGAAAAGGATTTGCCCTAAAATCTTCACCTACATCGAACGGACACAAATCAGTAACATTAAAAGTGGCACTGACGTTGTACTCACCAGGTAGATCTACCTTGTAGGCGTTGTCGTTGATGCGCTCAATAAAGTAGACAAAGTCCTATTGACAACTGCGGTTTGACCATCAGTTTGTGGGTGACAAGTAGTGGAAAATAAAAATTTAGTACCTAGCTTGCACTACAAAGTCTTCCAAAAATAGCTCAAGAATTTAGCATCTCTATCTGAAACAATCGTCCTAGTCATGCCTTGTAATCTTACAATCTCCCTAAAGAACAAATGAGCTGTTATGTGACGCATCATCTGTTTTCTGACATGGAATAAAATGTGTCATCTTAGAAAATCTGTCCACAAACACAAAAATTGAATCTCTTCCTCGTTTAGTTCTAGGCAATCCTAACACCAAATCCATTGAAATATCAATCCGAGGCTCAAACCGTGGGGCTTCACTTTGGTCTTAGCTTGCCTACACGTGACACATCTTCCACAAATTCTTTCAACACCCCGTTTCGTGTGAGGCCAATAGAATTGTTCCTGTAAAACAGCTAAGGTTTTGGCAACTCCAAAATGTCCCATTAATCCTCCACCATTAGATTCTTGCGCATTAACTTCCTCAATGAACAATTAGGTACACATAACTTATTCTTCCGAAATAAGAATCCATCAAGCCAAAAGGACTTACCACAAGAGGTTTTCTCACAAGCTCTATATTCCTCACAAAATTCCCAGCCATCAGGGTATAGAGTTTTAATATGTTCAAAACCAAGCAATTTTGCATCAAGTGTAGAAACTAATGCATACCTGCGAGAAAGTGCATCAGCGACCACATTCTCCTTACCTTGCTTGTACCGAATGACATATGGAAACGTCTCAATGAATTCCACCCATTGTGTTGATCCTTCAAATGTTTCAAGGACTCAAGATCGGTATGAATCACGAACTCCTTACGCCATAGATAGTGTTGCCACGTCTGTAGAGCCCGAACCAACGCATATAACTCCTTGTCATATGTTGGTTACTTTAAGGCTGCCCCGCTGAGTTTCTCGCTGAAGTATGCTATTGGTCCGTCCTTCTTGCATAAGAAAGGCGCCTATACCAATACCTGAAGCATCACATTCAATTTCAAATGTTTTAGAAAAGTTAGGTAAAGATAACAAAGGTGCCTTCTCTTGTTCTTCTCCCAATCGAAATCCAACGTTCTTCTTGATCACTTCGGTAAGTGGTGGGCTATGCTACTAAAGTCCTTCACAAACAGCAGGTAAAAACTAGCAAGTCCGTGAAAACAACAAACATTACCTACACTCGTGGGACTCGGCCAATCTTGGATTGCACGTGCTTTCTCTTCATCTATCAGTATACCTTGTGAACTAAGAACAAAGCCCAAAAATACAAGCTTATCGGTGTAAAACGTGCACTTCTTCAAATTTGCAAACAACTGTTCTTTCCTTACCACATCTAACACAGATTTCAGATGTACTACATGAACGTCCATGTTTTTGCTTTAAATGATCAAATTAGACAACAAGAAATCAACCTATAAATGCACGCAAAACATGCTTCATAAGTCTCATAAAGGTGCTCGGGGCACTAGTCAAACCAAAAGGCATAAGTAACCATTCATACAAACCATATTTTGTTTTAAAGGTGGTTTTCCACTCATCTCCTTCTTTGATCCTAATTTGATGATAACCACTCTTTAAATCAATTTTTGAAAATATGCAAGAACCATGCAGCTCATCTAACGTATCATCTAAGCGTGGGATAAGATGACGATACTTTACCGTTATATTGTTGATGGCTCGGCAATCAACACACATTCTCGTCGTCCCATCCTTCTTAGGTACAAGTAGAACCGGAACAGCACATGGGCTCATGCTTTCCCTCACGTGCCCTTTATCCAGCAACTTACTGACTTGCCGTTGAAGCTCCTTTGTCTCCTCGGGGTTGCTCCTATAAGCTGGTTGGTTTGTTGCACCGGGAACAAAATAAATTTGATGTTCTGATGTCAACCCCGTTATCCCGTAATGAGACACAACAACTACAGGGAACCCAAGATCGTTTATAACATGGATTCGAATGGAACCTCGACCCGTTGCTTATGAAAGCAAGAACCTCGGTACGGTGAAGACGCCACAAACGGGATGGAAATCCGTTTAATAAGTTGAGTTGAACGCCACGGGAAATCCCGATAAGTTCGAGAAGTTCTTCAAAGAACCAAAGAGAATTAAACCTCACAAAATATATTCATCCAAGTTGTTCGAATTACAATGCAAGAGGCTCCTATTTATAAGCTAGAAATAACATGGAAACAAATTCTATCCTAGGAAACAAGGGCTGGTCGAGTAAGGCACATTTTAGCAAGGAAAGAAATAATCCCTTGCTTGCCTAACTAACTTTTGGACGCCTAAAATAGAGTTCTACTTAAGGAAATATGATAAAAGAAAGCTTGGACGTTCAACCCTAACATACGGCCGAACTAAACCCTAATTGCCTTAAATAAAACACTCTTCAAATGGCAATAGGATGGTGGTCGACCATCATGTCAAAAGACCATGAATGGAAATGATTTGGAGCTTAAAATAGCCCAGCAATCTGAATCTTCTAGAATAGAGCTATATTTGTCTCTTGGCCGGATCCTTCTAGAATGTGCATCATCTTGAATGGGACGTGCATCATCTTGAATGGGCCTCCACGAATGGGCTTGGGCCCATATCTCTTTACTGAGTTCAACGAGTGCGTCTTTGAACTCTTTGTCTCGGGCTCTAGTATCCGTCTGTACGGGATGAACTACCTCGGATTCTCATCATTCCACTCCTCCTGAAAAGGATTTGTCCTCAAATCTTCACCTTTGATTTGCACGAAGACTTTGGAAGAACCACCGCCCCTTGTACGCACTTTGGGACGACTTGGCCATGTCTCTAAGGCTTGCATCAGTGCATGCAACTCCTTTGCATAAGTTGTGATGAGAATCCGAGTAAGGCTTCAAATGTCCTAGTTCAAGTTCCCGTAGAGCCGGTTACGAGAGAACGAGACAACAAGTTCAAGGACGTACTCGACGAAATCATTCATGAGATATGGGTCCAAGCCCATTCGTGGAAGCCCATCAAAGATGATCCACTTTCTAGAAGGATCCGGTCAAAAGATAATATTGGGACTATTCTAGAAGAATCAGATTGCATGGAAATTCTAATGGCAAAATCCTTTCCTTTTGAAATCTTTTGATTATTATAGGAGTGTGTGTCATTTCCTTTTTAAAAGTTAAAAGTTGAAATTTTCAAACTATTAGGAGTGGACGTCCAGGTTTTAGATTTAGGCAAATAAGGAATTTTGCAACTAGATTATTTTGTGTGCTTCACGTCCAGCTTCTTTTAGTCAAATATGGTTGAATTTTATTTCATTAGTTATGTTTGTCCTTTCCGTTCATTTTGTTAGGCGTGTCTTACCAGCTGGGATCTTTCTTTCCTTTGTTAGAATCCTTTTATTTTGGCAAGTAGTTTACGTATAGCTTTGGGTCAAATAAGCAATATTTTATTTCCTCTAGTTTAGCTTTTACGTCCAGCTTTTGGTAAGAGTCAAATAAGGAATATTTTCCTTGTCTTATTTGTGTTTGTTGCTTCCAGCATAGGTGTCCTACTTTAGTTTTATTTCCTTTTTTTTCAGCCCTTTAAATAGGAGCTCTTGCATTGTAATTCGTAAAGAGATTGATTAATGAAATTGTGAGAGTATTTCTCTTTGGTTCTTTGAAGAACTTATCGAACTTATCGGGATTTCCAGTGGCGTTCACTTTGACTTATCAAACGGATTTCCATCATTGTTTGTGGCTTCTTCATCATACCGAGGTTCTTGCTTTCTTAAGCAACGGGTCGAGGTTCCATCTGAATCCATTCTAGAAACGGTCTTGGGTTCCCTATAGTTGTTGGGTCTCGTTACGGGATAACGGGGTTCACATCAAGTTGGGTGTTTGAAAGTTGGTCCTCGTAGTTGCTCACTGAAATAATCCATAGGTTGTTCTTCTAGCCTACGGACTTGATCAGGTTAGGTAAAGTTAATAAATAAGCATCGGGGCACTCCTGTTTGAGTAATGGCAGCGCCTTCGCCATCAAAATCTAACATTCTTCTTGGTCACATCGGTAGGGATACTTTACCATTATTTTGTGGATGACTTGGAGATTATCGCTCGTTCTCCATGTCACATCCTTATACTCCTGCAAAAGAGAGACAATAGAACTAGGCATAGAAGGATCAATTTCATTAGTGTTTAAAACTGCCTTTTTGTACAAAGGTACAATCGTAAGCTGGTTTGACGGAGCGGCTTGCTTGATCTCGCTCACTTTGCCTTGGAATTCTCTTTTCTCTCGGATTTTCTCTCCATGGCCGAATCTTCTCACTTTTTTGTTGGCCTCTCTTGGATTTTCACTCTTTCGGATTTTCGCTCATTCTCTGATTTTCACTCACTCTCTGTTTTTCACTCACTCTCTGATTTTCACTCATTTTCTTTTTCTCACTCTCTTTCTTTTCACTCTCTTTCTTTTTTTCACTCTCATTCTTTTTCTCACTCTCTTTCTTTTGATCACTCTCTTGCTGCAACCTCACTTGATCTTCTTATACTTGCTGTGGTGTCAATGGAACAAGAGTGATTGGCTTCTGATTAAGTACAATAGAGTACTTATTCGTGAAGCCATCATGCTTGACACGTCGGTCGAATTGCCATGGTCACCCTAGCAATAAGTGTCCGGCTTGCATTGGTACTACATCACATAAGACTTCATCTTCGTACTTACCAATCCGAATAGCTACTAACACTTGCTTGTCCACCCTTATTTCTTCACTATCATTCAGCCATTGCAACTTCCAAGGCCTAGGGTGCTTCAACAAGGGCAATCCTAATTTCTCTACCATAATCAAGCTTGCAACATTAGTACAACTACCTCCATCAATAATCACACTACATACCTTGTCTTTGACGTAGCACCTATTGTGAAAGATATTCTCCCATTGCACTTCCTCATCTCCTATTGCTTGCAAGCTCAAGGCTCTCCTTGCCACCAAGGTCAACGCATCGGGGGCTACATATTCCTCCTCAGAAAAATCCTCCAATGGTTGCATGTGGTCGGTGTCAGATTCTTCACTATCGGTCACGATCTCTCCACTGGCCTTCAACACCATGACTTGCTTGTTTGGACATTGGCTGGCTATATGTCCCCTGCCTTGACATCGAAAACATTTGATATCACGATTTCTAGAAGTAGAAGCTGCATTTTTACCTTGAGAAGTGTGGCTGGTGGTAGGGTTTTGGGCTCGGGTTTGGACACTTGTGACTTGTCCATGGGCTTGGTGTAGGTTGGCTTGGAAAAAGTAGCATTCGAACTATGGCTTGCACGTCCCCCACTTCCTCTCTGGAGTTGCTGCTCCACTTTGATAGCCTTATGCACCATGTCTTCTATCTCCACATAATGTTGCATCTCCACCCTATCATGGATCTCCCGGTTCAGACCACGTAGGAAACGAGCCATGGTAGCCTCTCCGTCCTCCTCAACATTTGCACGGGTCATGACCATCTCCATCTCCTTGTAATAGTCTTCTACACTTCGGCTTCCTTGCTTAAGGCTTTGTAACTTTTTGTACAGCTCCCGGTAGTAGTGGCTTGGAACAAACCGTTTTCTCATGACCGCCTTCATAGCATCCCATGTCTCTATTGGACGTTCTCCATTCCGCCTCCTATTTATCACAAGTTGATCCCACCAAGTTATAGCATACTTAGAAAACTCAATGATGCTAATTTTACCTTCTTGGTTTCGGAGTAATTCCGGCAAACAAACACGCACTCCATCTTCTTCTCCCACTCAAGATAGGCTTCCGGATCAGATTTCCCTCGGAAGGACGAAAATCTTCATCTTAATACCACTGAAGTTGTTATCTTCTCGAATCCTAGCTTCTCTTCGTTCTCCATATCTCCTATAGCCAATGTGAAAATCACGATCGGCTTCCTCTTCATAGTCAGATCTGTAAGGCTCGTCTTCGTAGTCCCTTTCCTCCCTCCGTGGTGCTCTCTCCCTGTCTACGAGAAATTGGGGCCGTTTTGGGGTTGCTTCGTCTCCGGTTGAGTTACCTGGTCGCGTATTTGCTCTTCTATCGTCTCCATGAAGGATTCCCATTTCTGATTCAGCGTTCTGTCCAGCTGACTCGCTAAGGCCTCCATAAGCAACTTATGATTAGGAACGCTCCTATCATTGTTGGACACGCTCTTCCCACTATCACGAGACATGATTACTGCAAAAATATAGTGTTAGAAATAAAACAAGAAAAAGACCTCACAAATCTCTCCCTTACGTGTCTACACTCAAGGGTAGGGTCTCTAGTCACTCGTATTTCACTCACAATATACGGCTTTTACCCTCTAATAATCTCACCACTCTTGCCTTTTTCCACTCGGTAATCCTCTTGCAGTTCTTTTGGAACTAAACAAACAATAAAATAATTCCAGCAACGATTCTGATGTGAACCCCGTTATCCCGTAACGAGACCCAACAACTATAGGGAACCCAAGATCGTTTCTAGCATGGATTCGAATGGACCCTCGACCCGTTGCTTAGGAAAGCAAGAACCTCGGTATGGTGAAGACGCCACAAACGGGATGGAAATACGTTTGATAAGTCGAGTTGAACGCCACGGGAAAAATCCCGATAAGTTCGAGAAGTTCGTCAAAGAACGAAAGAGAATTAAACCTCACAAAACCGTGTGTATTGAATCAATTTCGAACTACAACTTAGGCCTCTATATATAGGCCATCTAAGACATGAAAACCCTAAAAGAGACTCACAAAAAAGGCAATAATGGGGCGGCAAAGGAGGTCTTGTGTTCCTCTTGGTTCTTCAAAGAACTCTTTGAACTTATCAAGTTCATCTTGTGGCGTTCAACAACCGAAACTTATCACATAGATTCCTTGGTGTGGCGTTTCAATCCTTCGTAGTCTTGGTTCATCATCTGGTCAGGTGAAGGGTCAAGGCTCAATAAATCTTGTCTTCACGATCTTGGGGTTTCAATCTATCATTGTTATCGGCTTTCATCACAATTGTTGGTGGAGTTCTTATCATTTTGGTATCAGAGCTTTGGTTCTAAGATAAGTTTGACTATCCTTTATTCGCATTCTATTTCCTGTTCCTTGCTAAAGAAAAGAAATCGTCTCCATTTCCTGTTCCTTGCTCAAAAAAAATCGTTTCTATTTCCTTTTCCTTGCTCAGAGAAAAAAAAAAGACAAAAAAAAACAAGGACGAAAAAAAAAAACGAAGTATACGATTCCAGAAAGAAAAGCTCTTCCTTTCAATCTTGTTTCTCACCTTATTCAAGTTCTTGATCTATTTGTTGAGTTTGGTTGTTTCTCATCATTGAATCACTGCTGGATTATCTTGCATTTGTTCTTGAAGTTCGATTAAGAACTAAAAAAGACACAAAAGAGTGGAAAAAGGCAAGAGTGTGTGAGACCATAAGAGGGTAAAAGCCGTTTAGAGTGAAAACACGAGTGCTAGTGTATCCATTCTTGAGTGAAACACGTGAGGGAGTGTTCGTGAGGATTCTAACCTTTTTTTTTGCAGATTTTTAAACATGTCCAATAGTCAAGAAGAAGATGCAACCGAAGAATCTCGACAACCTACAGTTCCAAACCTCCAAATGCAAGCAATGTTAGGGGAGATGAGACGTATGTTGAGAGATGAGTTAGAGCCAATTCATCCAAGGTTGGATCGGGTAGAAGCAGGAACTCCTAGAGACCAGCGACAAGACATTCCCAATGGGCAGCGAGGTGGGCGTGTTCCTTGGAGGAATGTTGAGGAAGAGGAGTCAGAGGATTTTAATGAGCCATATGTCAATCGAGGAAGGTATGAGCGTGGGTATGGGAATAGAGAAGCTAGGATGGGTAGACCCAGGAGGGATAATGATTTAGGAAGCATAAAGATTAAAATTCAATCTTTTCAAGGTAAGAATGAGCCTGAAGTTTATTTGGAGTGGGAAACAAAAATGGAGATGGAGTTTGACTGTCACAACTACTCGGAGATAAAGAAGGTTAAGTTGGCTGCAATTGAGTTTACTGATTATGCCATTTTTTGGTGGGATCAACTATTGATTAGTAGGAGAAGGAATAGAGAGCCACCCGTAGACAATTGGGAGGAGATGAAAATGCTTATGAGGAAGCGTTTTGTACCCAGCCACTATTATAGGGGATTGTATCAAAAGTTGCAGAGGTTAACTCAAGGTACCAAAAGCGTGGATGAATATTACAAGGAGATGGAGGTAGCTATGATCCGGGCCAATATAGAAGAGGATTGGGAAGCCACCATGGCTAGGTTCTTGCACGGATTAAATTGAGAGATTGCAGATATAGTCGAGATGCAGCACTATGTTGAATTGACGGATATGGTGAATCAAGCCATAAAAGTGGAGGAGCAATTCAAACGAAAGGGATTGTAGGGACAACCTATGACTACCACCAATAAGCCAAAGTTTGAGCCCTTTAAGAATGCCAATTCAAAACCTGCCACTTCTTCAGGTAATATAGAAGCTTCAAGTTCTAAAACTCGTGATATTAAGTGTTTTAAATGTCAGGGGCGGGGACACATAGCCAGCCAGTGTGTAAACAAAAGGGTGATGGTTATAAACGCCCAAGGAGAACTTGAATCAGAGAATGAGGAAGAAGTAGATGATGACGACATGCCATCTTTGGAGAATGGTGATGAAGAGCAAAATGCTGTGATTGGAGATTTATTGGTAGCAAGGCGAGTTCTCAATGTGCAGATTAAGGAGGAAGAAAGTAACCAAAGGGAGAACCTATTTCATACTCGGTGCTTTGTAAACAACAAAGTTTGCAGTGTCATTATCAATGGAGGGAGTTGCACCAATGTGGCCAGCACTTATTTGGTGGAGAAATTGGCCTTAACTACATTGAAACATCCTCAACTTTACCGGCTTCAGTGGCTGAATGAATGTGGCGAAATCAAGGTGACAAGGCAAGTGTTGATGGCATTAGCAATTGTAAAATATGAAGATGAGGTCCTATGTGAAGTGGTTCCTATGCATGCATGCCACTTATTGTTGGGAAGACCAAGGCGGTATGATCTGAGGGTTACGCATGATGGATTCACAAATAAGTATTCTTTCACTCTTAAAAAGCAGCCTATTACTCTTGTGCCATTAACTCCAAAACAGGACAGGGAGGACCAATTGAAGTTACAAAGATCAAATGAAAAAAAGAAGGAAAGAGAAAGAAAGGCCGAAATTTGAAAAAAAAGAGTTTGGGAAAAAAAGAGAGAAAAACAATGATCAGAGTGAAAAAGAAAGGGAGAGGATTTCGGCCACGGTGAGAGCAAGAGAGGAAAAATTTAGTTACATTGCAAAAAAAAAGTGAGATCAAGAGAGCTTTATTTTCACATCAGCCCCTTATTGTACTTATGTACAAAGAGGCTCTTTTATGTACTAATGATCTCGTCGGTACTTTACCGAGCGAAATTGTTTCTCTTTTGCAGGAGTTTGAAGATGTCATTCCCGAAGAGGTACCTTATGGTTTACCTCCAATCCGAGGGATTGAACATCAAATCGATTTCATACCTGGTGCATCAATTCCAAACCGACCTTGCTTATAGAAGTAATCCCGAGGAGACCAAGGCACTTTAAAAGCAAATAGGTGAATTATTGGAGAAGGGGTATGTGCGTGAAAGCATGAGTCCTTACGCGGTTCCAGTGCTATTAGTTCCTAAGAAGGATGGGACATGCAGGATGTGTGTTGACTGTCGAGCCATCAACAACATCACGATTCGGATGAAGGAAGGTGATGAATGGAAAACTGCTTTTAAGACTAAATATGGTTTGTATGAGTGGTTAGTGATGTCTTTCGGTTTAACTAATGCTCCAAGCACGTTTATACGTTTGATGAACCTTGTTTTACGTGCATTTATCGGCAGATTTGTGGTTTTGTATTTTGATGATATCTTAATTTATAGCAAAAACTTGGAAGAACATGTAATGCATTTGAAATCTGTGTTGGAAATTCTAAGGAAAGAAAGGTTGTTTGCTAACCTCAAGAAGTGCACCTTTTGCACGGATAAGCTTGTGTTTCTTGGTTTTGTTGTTAGTAATAAAGGAATTGAGGTGGACCAGGAAAAGGTGAAGGCAATCCAAGAGTGGCCAATGCCTACAACAATCAGCCAAGTGAGGAGCTTCCACGGCTTAGCTAGCTTCTATAGACGGTTTGTGCGTGATTTTAGTAGCTTAGCCGCCCCTCTTACAGAAGTCATCAAGAAAAATGTGTCGTTTAAGTGGGGGAAAGAACAAGAAAAGACATTTAATCTGATCAAAGAGAAGTTAACCAATGCACCTTTGCTTGTTTTACCTAATTTTGCTAAAACTTTTGAAATTGAGTGTGATGTTTCAGGAATAGGCATAGGAGCTGTTTTGATGCAAGAAGGTCGTCTAATTGCTTATTTCAGCGAAAAGTTGAGTGGGGCAGCCCTAAATTATCCCACTTATGATAAGGAGATGTATGTCTTGGTAAGGGCTTTGGAAAATTGGCAACACTATCTATGGCCAAAGGAATTTGTGATTCACACAGATCATGAATCTTTGAAGCATTTGAAAGGACAGCACAGGTTGAACAAACGTCATGCCGAGTGGGTGGAATTCATTGAAACATTTCCTTATGTGATCAGATACAAGCAAGGTAAGGAAAATGTGGTGGCTGATGCTTTGTCTCGAAGGTATACCTTACTTTCCTTGTTAGATACAAAATTTCTTGGCTTTGAATACATTAAGGATTTGTATGCAAAAGGTTCTGATTTTGGTGATGTGTTCAATGCATGTGAAAAAGTGGCACTTGATAAGTTTTATAGGCATGATGGATTTTTGTTTCGGGAGAATAAATTGTGTGTGCCTATGTGTTCATTGCGTGAATTGCTTGTAAGAGAAGTCATGGTGGTGGATTGATGGGTCATTTTGGTGTCGCTTAGACTTTCGGAATTTTGCATGATCATTTCTTTCGGCCTCATATGAAACGTGATGTGGAACGAAATTGTGAGAAGTGTATCGCGTGTAAACAGGCTAAGTCTAAGTTGAAACCTCATTGTTTGTACACCCCTTTGCCAATACCTAGTGAACCTTGGACTAATATTTCTAAAGATTTTGTTTTAGGTTTACCTAGGACTAAGAGGGGAGAGATTCAGTTTTTGTGGTAGTGGATAGATTTTCAAAGATGGCACACTTCATTGCATGTCATAAAACTGATGATGCATCACATAAAGTTGATTTGTTTTTCAAAGAAGTTGTTCGGTTACAAGGTTTGCCCAGGACCATTGTCTCTGATAGGGATGCAAAGTTTTTGAGTTACTTTTGGAAGACTTTGTGGGGAAAATTGGGAACCAAGTTATTGTTTTCCACTACTTGTCTTCTTTGTTGCGTGCTATCATTAAAAAGAACTTGAAAACATGGGAAGATTGTTTGCCACATGTTGAATTTGCTTACAATCGAAGTATACATTCTGCAACTATGTTTTCACCATTTGAAGTTGTTTATTATGGCTTCAACCCATTGTCACCTTTGGATTTAATTCCTTTACCTTTGAGTGAACGTGTGAACTTAGATGGCAAAAAGAAAGCAGAATTTGTCAAGATGAATCATGAAAAGGTCCGGCTGAACATTGAAAAGAGGACTCAACAACATGTTAATCAAGCCAACAAGGGACGCAAGAAGGAAGTATATGAACCTGGAGATTGGGTTTGGTTGCATTTAAGGAAGGAACGTTTTCCGGAGAAACGACGTTCAAAACTCCTACCTCGGGGTGATGGACCATTTCAAGTCATGGAACGCATCAACGATAATGCCTACAAGCTTGACTTACCTGGTGAGTATGGTGTCAGTGCAAGCTTTAATGTTGCTGATTTGTCTCCATTTGATGTAGGTGCTGATTTGAGGACAAATCCTTCTCAAGAGGGGAAGAATGATGCAAATCAAGGAGATGGACTTGTACGAGACCAAGGAGCTGGACTTGTTGAGCATACACATGGGAATGGAGCTCAAGACCCTTTGTCACTTCCTAGTGGCCAAATTACAAGACTTAGAGCCAAACGTTTCAAGGAAGCACTCAAAGGGCTAATCCAAGAAAGTTGGGCTGATTTTGAAAATACCAAGATGGGCTCCAATAATAATCAAGGCCTAGTCCATGTCATCAGGGCAAGTGAAGAGACTCATATCCATGCACCAACGTGAACAATAACGTTTGACCGTTTATGAGCTCCAATTTATTGAGTTTTAAGGCTATTAATAGGGGAATAGACTTGGTCTTTGCTGGGGCATGATTAGTACGTTGTACCTGGTCATTTAGCTATTTTTGGTTGCCTCTAGTAGACAAAGAGGCCTAATTTCGTGTGAACCTGTTATGGTAATATTTATGTGACTTTAAAGCTATAGTTACGGCTTTCCTATTCTTGGAGGGATGTTCCAAGTATTTAGAAGGTCGTTTCCGCGTGAACAGTAACTTCGAATTCAATAGTGATTTTTAAGATCATTTGAGAGGTCTTGTGTTCCTCTAGGTTCTTCAAAGAACTCTTTGAACTTATCAAGTTCATCTTGTGGCGTTCAAGTAACCGAAACTTATCACCAGATTCCTTGGTGTGGCATTTCAATCCTTCGTAGTCTTGGTTCATCATCTGGTCAGGTGAAGGGTCAAAGGCTCAATAAATCTTGTCTTCACGAACTTTGGGTTTCAATCCATCACTGTTATCGGCTTTCATCACAATTGTTCGTGGAGTTCATATCAAAACGAAATTAGAGGAGGTAGTCGAAAGATATGAAAAGAAGAAACAAAGGACGAAAACAAATAAAGAATAAGCAAACCCGAACTAGAACCAAAGCTCTGATACAGAATGATGTGAACCCCGTTATCCCGTAACGAGACCCAACAACTATAGGGAACCCAAGATCGTTTCTAGCATGGATTCGAATGGAACCTCGACTCGTTGCAAAGAAAAGCAGGAACCTCGGTATGGTGAAGACGCCACAAACGGGTTGAAAATCCGTTTGATAAGTTGAGTTGAACGCCACGGGAAATTCCGATAAGTTCGAGAAGTTCTTCAAAGAACCAAAGAAAATTAAACCTCACAAAATATATGCATCCAAGTTGTTTGAATTACAATGCAATAGGCTCCTATTTATAAGCTAGAAATAACATGGAAACAAATTCTATCCTAGGAAACAAGGGCTGGTCGAGTAAGGCACATTTTAGCAAGGAAAGAAATCCTTGTTTACCTAAAACAAAGAGAGCAATTAAGGAAATAATCCCTTGCTTGCCTAACTAACTTTTGGACGCCTAAAATAGAGTTATACATAAGGAAATATGATAATACTCGGCCAAAATAAGAAACTAACCTATAAAAGAAAGCATGGACGTTCAACCCTAACATATGGCCGAACTAAACCCTAATTGCCTTAAATAAAACACTCTTCAAAAGGCAATAGGGTGGTGGTCGACCATCATGTCACAAGACCTTGAATGGAAATGATTTGGAGCTTAAAATAGCCATGCAATCTGAATCTTCTAGAATAGAGCCATATTTGTCTCCTGGCCGGATCCTTTTAGAATGTGCATCATCTTGAATGGGTCGTGCATCATCTTGAATGAGCCTCCACGAAAGGGATTGGGCCCATATCTCTTTACTGAGTTCAACGTGTGCGTCTTTGAACTCCTTGTCTCGGGCTCTCGTATTCGTCTGTATGGGATGAACTACCTCATTCAAAGTCTTGCTCGGATTCTCATCATGTTCAATCCCTCGGATTGGAGGTAACCCATGTGGTGTTTCCTCGAGGAAGACATCGTAATACTCCTGCAAAAGAGCAACAACAGAACTAGGCAAAGCATGGTCAAGAGCGTTAGTGTATAAAAGGCCTCTTTGTACAAAAGTACAATCATTGGCTGACTTGAAAGCATCGCTCGCTTGATCTCACTCACTATTAAATAGAGATTCTTTTGTTTTCTCTCAAGGACCGAACTTTGATACTCTTATTCTCTCTCATTTTTCTCGGTCTCTCTCTGATTTTCACGCTTTTTCTTTTGCTCACTCACTTTCTTTTGATCACTATCTTTATTTTGATGACTCTCTTGCTGCGGTGTCAATGGTACATGAGTGATCGGTCTCTGATTAAGTATAAAAGAGTACTTACTCGCAAAGCCATCATGCTTCAAATGTCTATCGAATTGCCACGGACGCCCTAGCAATAAGTGTCCCCCTTGCATCGGTACTACATCACACAATACTTCATCTTCGTACTTACTGATTCGAAAAGCAACAAAGACTTGCTTGTTCACCTTTATTTCTCCACTATCATTCAGCCATTGCAACTTGTACAGCCTAGGGTGTTTCATCACGGGCAATCCCATATTTTCAACCATGATTGTGCTTGCAACATTAGTACAACTACTAATATCAATAATCACACTACATACCTTATCTTTTGATGTGAACCCCGTTATCCCGTAACGAGACCCAACAACTATAGGGAACCTAAGATCGTTTCTAGCAAGGATTCGAATGGAACCTCGACCCATTGCTTAGGAAAGCAAGAACCTCGGTATGGTGAAGACGCCACAAACGGGATGGAAATCCGTTTGATAAGTCGAGTTGAACGCCACGGGAAAATTCCCGATAAGTTCGAGAAGTTCGTCAAAGAACCAAAGAGAATTAAAACCTCACAAAACCGTGTATATTGAATGAATTTCGAACTACAACTTAAGCCTCTATATATAGGCCAAACCAATACACGAAAAAACCTAAAGGAAACACTCCTAAACATGGAAATAAAGTGGCGCCTAAACCTAGTAAATAAGGTAACTTAATGACACCTAAAATAAACTCGATTATTAAGGAAATAACACTTGGCGCCTAAACCAAAAAGGAAACAAACTTAACAACTAAAATCAACTCGAAATCAGCACCTATAAGGAGTGAAAGGTGCGGCTATTTGCTGCACAAAATCATGCCATCCGAAACCCTAATTAGGAGTATCTTCTAGAAGACTTCCTTGCATGCTCAAATGAAAACCCTACTCGGGCTCTTCTAGAACTTGAAGCACATTGACAATTCGTGGGTCATGCTGAATGGGCTTCCACGCCTTTGCTTGATCTCATGCCTCTTGAATTAGCCCGTTGAGTGCATCCTTGAACTTCTTTGCTCGGGCCCTTGTAACCGGTCCACTTGGTACTTGAACGGGTTCCTTTGAAACGGCACCTTGAGCTCCATCATCCTTGATGTTGCACCTAGTGTGAAAGATGTTCTCCCGCTGTACTTCATCATCACCTTTGGCTTGCAAGCTCAATGCTCTCCTCGCCACCAAGGTCAACGCACCAGGGACTAAGTATTCACCCTCAGAAACATCCTCCAAGGGTGGCATGTCATCGGTGTCAGATTCTTCACTATCGGTCACGATCTCTCCATTAGCCTTCAACACCATGACTTGCTCGTTTGGACATTGACTTGCTTTGTGTCCCCTGCCTTAACATCGAAAACACTTAATATCCCGATTCCTAGAAGTAGAAGCTTCGGTTTTACCTTGAGGAATGTGGCTGGGGGTTGCTGGCTTGGCTCGGGTTTGGACATTTGTGACTTGTCCATGGCTTGGTATAATTCGGCTTCAACGAAGTAGAACTAGAATTGTGGCTTGCACGTCCCCCACTCCCTCTCTTGTGTTGCTGCTCCACTTTGATAGCCTTATGCACCATGTCTTCCATCTACACATAATGTTGCATCTCCACCCTATCATGGATCTCCTGATTCAAGCCATGTAGAAATCTAGCCATTGTAGCCTCTCGATCCTCCTCAACATTTGCACGGATCATGGCCATCTCCTTCTCCTTGTAGTAATCTTCTACACTTCGACTTCCTTGTCTAAGACTTTGTTGCTTTTTGTAGAACTCTAGGAAGTAGTAGCTTTCCTTCATAGCCTCCCACGTCTCTATTGGTCGTTCTCTATTCCGCCTCCTATTTCGGAGTAGTTGCGGTAATAAAACTCGAACTCCGTTTTTATTAATTCCACTCAAGTTGTTATCTTCCCGATTCCTAGCATCTCTAGCTCGCCCTCCATATCTTCTATAGCCAACATAAGAATCACGATCCTCTTCCTCCTCAAATTTAGAACTATAACGCCCTTCTTCGTCCTCCCTACGTTGTGCTCTTTCCCCCCGGGTGATGTGAACCCCGTTAACCCGTAACGAGACCCAACAACTATGAGGAACCCAAGATCGTCTCTAGGATGGATTCGAATGGAACCTCGACCCGTTGCTTAGGAAAGCAAGAACCTCGGTATGGTGAAGACGCCACAAACGGGATGGAAATCCGTTTGATAAGTCGAGTTGAACGCCACGGGAAAATTCCCGATAAGTTCGAAAAGTTCTTCAAAGAACTAAAGAGAATTAAACCTCACCAAAATATATTCATCAAAGTTGTTTGAATTACATAGCAAGAGGCTCCTATTTATAAGCTAGAAATAACAAGGAAATAAATCTAACTTGGGAAACAAGGGCTGGTCGAGTAAGGTATTTTTGAACAAGGAAAGAAATCCTTGCTTACCTAAAACAAAGAGAGGAATTAAGGAAACAATCCCTTGCTTCCTAACTAACCTTTTGGGCGCCTAGAATATAGTTCTAATTAAGGAAATAAGATTAAACTCGACTCAAAATAATAAACTAACCTAAGAAAACATCTTGGCCGAACTAAAGCCCCCCCCATGGCCGAATTAAACCCTAATTGCCTTAAATAAAACACTCTTCAAATGGCAACAAGGTAATGGCCGACCATCATGTCAAAACACCATGAATGGAAATGATTTGGAGCTTAAAATAGCTATGCAATCTGAATCTTCTAGAATAGTTCCATATTTGTCTCTTGGCCGGATCTTTCTAGAGTGTGCGTCATTTTGAATGGGCCGTGCATCATCTTGAATGGGCCTCCACTTATGGGCTTGGGCCCATATCTCTTTACTGAGTTCAACGAGGGCATCTTTGAACTCCTTGTCTCGGGCTCTCGTATCCGGCTGTGCTAGTTCATTCAAGGTCTTACTCGGATTCTCATCATTCCCCTCATCATGAAAAGGATTTGTCCTCAAATCTTCACCTACATCAAAAGGATAGAGATCAGAAATCTGAAAACTAGCACTTGCATGGTCTTTACCTGATAACTCCAGCTGGTAAACGTTGCCTTTGATTTGCACTAAGACTTTGAAAGAACCACCGCCCCTTGTAAGCACTTTGGGACGACTTGGCCATGTCTCTAAGGCTTGCATCAGTGCATGCAACTCCTTTGCATAACTTGGGTATTTGAAAGTTGGTCCTCGTAGCTGCTCACTGAAATAATCCATTGGTTGTGTTCTTCTTGCCTACGGGCTGGGATTATTCTAATACCTGAAACACCACATGTAAAGTTGAACGGTTTATTCAGGTTAGGTAAAAATAATAAAGAAACATCGGGGCACTCTTGTTTGATTAATGGCAGCGCCTTCGCTTGTTCTTCTTCCCATCGAAATCTAACATTCTTCTTGGTCACATCGGTGAGGATTATGGCGAATCGGGAAATAGGAGGCCTGTACTTTACCATTATTTTGTGGATGACTTGGTGATTATCACTCGTTCTCCATGTCACATCCTTATACTCCTGCAAAAGGGAGACAATAAAACTTGGCATGGAAGGATCAATTTCATTAGTGTTTAAAACTGCCCTTTTGGAGAAAGGTACAATCGCAAACTGATTTGAAGGAGTGGCTTGCTGGATCTCGCTCACGTTTGCCTTGGAATTCTCTGTCCTCTAGGATTTTCTCCCCATGGCCGAATTTTCTCTCTTTTTGGTTGGCCTCTTTCGGATTTTCACTCTCTATCGGATTTTCCCTCATTCTCTGATTTTCACTCAATTTCTCGTTCTCACTCTCTTTCTTTTTTTCAATTTCTCTCTCTTTCTTTTGATCACTCTCTTGCTGCAACCTTACTTGATCTTCATGTACTTGCTGTGGTGTCAATGGAACAAGTGTGATTGGCTTATGATTAAGTACAAAGGAGTACTTATTCGTAAAGCCATCATGCTTGACACGTCGGTCGAATTGCCATGGTCGCCGTAGCAGAAAATGTCCGGCTTGCATTGGTACTACATCACATAAGACTTGATCTTCGTACTTACCAATCCGAATAGCTACTAGCACTTGCTTGTCCACCCTTATTTCTCCACAATCATTTCAGCCATTGCAACTTGTAAGGCCTGGGGTGCTTCAACAAGGGCAATCCTAATTTCTCTACCATAATCAAGCTTGCAATATTAGTACAACTACCTCCATCAATAATCACACTACATACCTTGTCTTTGATGTAGCACCTAGTGTGAAAGATATTCTCCCGTTGCACTTCCTCATCTCCTATTGGTTGCAAACTCAAGGCTCCTGGCCACCAAGGTCAATGCATCGGGGGCTACATATTCCTCATCGGAAACATCCTCCAATGGTGGCATGTGATCGGTGTCAGACTCTTCACTATCGGTCACGATCTCTCCATTGGCCTTCAACACCATGATTTGCTTGTTTGGACATTGGCTGGCTATATGTCCCCTGCCTTGACATCGAAAACATTTGATATCACGATTTTTAGAAGTGGAAGCTTCATTTTTACCTTGAGAAGTGTGGCTGGTGGTAGGGGTCTTGGACTCGGGTTTGGGCTCCTGTGGCTTGTCCATAGGCTTGGTGTAGCTTGGCTTGGAGAAAGTAGAATTCGAATTTTGGCTAGCACGTCCCCCACTCCCTCTCTTGAGTTGCTGCTCCACTTTGATAGCCATATGCACCATTTCTTCTATCTCCACATAATGTTGCATCTCCACTCTATCATGGATCTCTCGATTCAAGCCATGTAGGAAACGAGCCATGGTAGCCTCTCGATCCTCCTCAATATTGGCACGGATCATGGCCATCTCCATCTCCTTGTAATAGTCTTCTACGCTTCGACTTCCTTGCTTTAGGCTTTGTAACTTTTTGTACAGCTCCCGGTAGTAGTGGCTTGGAACAAATCGTTTCCTCATGACCGCCTTCATAGCATCCCATGTCTCTATGGGACGTTCTCCATTCCGCCTTCTATTTGTCACAAGTTGATCCCACCAAGTTATATCATAGTCAGAAAACTCAATGACGGCTAATTTTACCTTCTTAGCTTCGGAGTAGTTATGGCAATCGAACACGAATTCCATCTTCTTCTCCCACTCAAGGTAAGCTTCCGGATCAGATCTCCCTTGGAAAGACGGAACTTTTATCTTGATACCACTGAAATTGTTGTCTTCTCGAATCCTAGGCTCCCTACGTCCGCCATATCTCCTATAGCCAATATCACGATCTGCTTCTTCTTCAAAGTCAGATCTGTAAGGCTCTTCTTCGTAGTCTCTTTCCTCTCTCCGTGGTACTCTCTCCCCGTCTACGGAAGGTGCGGTCGTTTTGGGGTTGTTGTGTTTCCAGCCGAGCTATCCGTTCATTTGTGCGCTCCACCGTCTCATTTGTGCGATCCACCGTCTCGTGGACTGACTCTATTTCCGCCTTCAGAGATTTCTCCAGGCGACTCACCAAGGCCTCCATGAGTAATCTATGTTCAGCAAGGCTCATATCATTGTTGGAAACGCTCTTTCCACTATCATGAGACATGAGTACTGCAAAAATATTGTGTTAGAAATAAAACAAGAAAAAAAAGGACCTCACAAATCTCTCCCTTACGTGTCTCGCTCAAGAATAGGGTCTCTAGTCACTCGTGTTTCACACGTAAAATATGGCTTTTACCCTCTAATAATCTCACCACTCTTGCCTTATTCCACTCGGTAATCCTCTTGCGGTTCTTTTGGAACTAAACAAACAATCAAGGAATTCCAGCAACGATTCAACAAGAACTCATCAAGGAATTTCAGAGAAAGCAAGATAAATAATATCAAGGAAATAAGAATGCAAAGAACACAATGGATCAGAAAGATGGAAACTAGAATAGGTAGTGATTTGTCCAGTAGAAAAAAATACTTGTTTGAGGTGAAGAGATTTTCGGAATAATAGGGACCCCAATGTATGGAAACTAGAGAAGATAGCCGAAGGTTATGAAAAGAAGAAACAAAGGCACGAAAAGAAAAAGGGATACGCAAACCCGAACTAGAACCAAAGCTCTGATACCAAATGATGTGAACCCCGTTAACCCGTAACGAGACCCAACAACTATGGGGAACCCAAGATCGTCTCTAGGATGGATTCGAATGGAACCTCGACCCGTTGCTTAGGAAAGCAAGAACCTCGGTATGGTGAAGACGCCACAAACGGGATGGAAATCCGTTTGATAAGTCGAGTTGAACGCCACGGGAAAATTCCCGATAAGTTCGAAAAGTTCTTCAAAGAACTAAAGAGAATTAAACCTCACCAAAATATATTCATCAAAGTTGTTTGAATTACATAGCAAGAGGAAACAATCCCTTGCTTCCTAACTAACCTTTTGGGCGCCTAGAATATAGTTCTAATTAAGGAAATAAGATTAAACTCGACCCAAAATAATAAACTAACCTAAGAAAACATCTTGGCCGAACTAAAGCCCCCCCCCCCCATGGCCGAATTAAACCCTAATTGCCTTAAATAAAACACTCTTCAAATGGCAACAAGGTAATGGCCGACCATCATGTCAAAACACCATGAATGGAAATGATTTGGAGCTTAAAATAGCTATGCAATCTGAATCTTCTAGAATAGTTCCATATTTGTCTCTTGGCCGGATCTTTCTAGAGTGTGCATCATTTTGAATGGGCCGTGCATCATCTTGAATGGGCCTCCACTTATGGGCTTGGGCCCATATCTCTTTACTGAGTTCAACAAGGGCATCTTTGAACTCCTTGTCTCGGGCTCTCGTATCCGGCTGTGCTAGTTCATTCAAGGTCTTACTCGGATTCTCATCACCGGGTCTACGGAAGTTGGGGCCGTTTTGGGGTTGCATCTTCTCCAGCTGATCTATCCGTTCGTGCATGTGCTCCATCTGCGAATTCATCGCACGCTTCATCTCACTCACCAAGACATCCATATACACTCAGCTGGTGGGGTAGCGTCATTGGCCACGCTCGTACCATTGAGACATGATTACTGCAAAAATAATGTTAGAACAAGGACCTCCCAAATCGCTCCCTGATGTGTTTACACTCAGGGATGGGGTCTCTCTTCGCTCCAGTTTCACTCAATACTCAGTTTTACGCTCTAAACAAACAACTCAAAGATGTACAGCAACGATCACCAAGAACTCATCAAGGAATTTCAGATAAAGCAATAAGATCAAGAAGATCAAGAAAAAAAAATAGTAGAGATTTGTCACTAGAGAAAAAAAAATACTTGCTTGGGGTAAAGTGATTTTCGGACTAATAGGAACCCCAATATATGGAAACAAACGAAAACCAAAAGGGAAGGGTAGTCATGAACAAGAATAACCAAACTTTCTTGCTTCTTTCTTCTCTTCGAGTCTCTTTTCTCTTTTCCTTTTGATGGTCAGCAACTATTGTTTGATAAGATTATCACCAGAGCTCGAAATAACTTGATATGTCAAACAAGAACACACTTTTAGTCATGAACAAGAATAACCAAACTTGGAAGGGAGGGGTAAAGAAAATTCGGCTAAGAAAAGAACGGTGATGTGAACCGAATTTTGAAAAGAAACAAACAAACGAGTTTTGAGAGATAAGCAAAGGATCTGAACGGCTAAAAAAGAAACAAAGGAACGAAAACAAAAAGGGATAAGAAAACCTGAACTAGAACCAAAGCTCAGATACCAAATGATGTGAACCTCGTGAGTAACGAAACCCGACAACTAAAGGGAACCCAAGATCTTTTCTAGGACTAATTCGGATGGAACCTCGACCCGTTGTTTAAGAAAACAAGAACCTCGATATAAAAGGAAGAAGACGCCACAAACAGGGATGGAAATCCGTTTGATAAGTCGAAGTGAACGTCACGGGAAATCCCGATAAGTTCGAGAAGTTCTTCAAAGAACCAAAGAGAAATACTCTCACAATTTCATTAATCAATGTCTATCAAAATACAATGCAAGAGGCTCCAATTTACCCCAAGCAAGTATACTAGGAAACATAGGCTGGTCGAGTAGAGCAAAAACTAGAGCTAGGAAATAAATCCTTGCTTACCTAAAACAAAGGGAGCAATTAAGGAAATAATCTCTTGCTTGCCTAACAAAAGTTTGGACGCCTAAAATAGAGTTCCACTTGTGGAAATAGCTGCTGGTCGCCCAAAATAAGAGTAAGGAATATAAAAGGAAGTATTTGGGAGCCTATAATAGAGATCTTTCTAGAAGATGCCCAAAGATGCTTCTTTCCAAATTGAAGCTCAGCCTTGGCCCGATTCTTCTACAACGTGAATGAAATTGACACTGCTTCGTGGGCCACGTGGGTCTTGTTCAATGAGCCTCCATGAATTTGCTTGAGCCCATGCCGCTTTTAGCCCGTTGAGTAGCTCCTTAAACTTCTTAGCTCGTGCCCTCGTAACCGGCCCAATGGGAACTCGAATTGGATCCTCCGACGATGTGCCTTGATTTCCATCATTCCCCTCCTTTTGAAAATGAGGGGAATGATGGAACCACCAACACCCGTTGGAGAAGAAGAAATTTCTTCGGAACACAAAAGGTTTACTGCAACCATCCAACCAATACAAAGCAATATTAATCTTAGAAAATTAGAAAAAAAGTGCAGTATTAGCCGCTGCGGTTCTTTGGCACCAAAAAAAACTAAAAGAGGATAAAAAGTTGTCGGCACAAGTGGCTCCTTATATAATGGGACCGAACTTTTTTAACAGCAAAACTTTTGAACTTTTTAAAAGGAATACAAGAGCCTGTAGTGGTTTGAAAAACGTCCAACGGGAGGGAAAAAATCTTATCAAATGGGGGTGAATCCGAGCACATTTGTTGGGTCAGTTTTGGAACAGTTAGGGCTCGATACTGCTGTGGTCCGAGGGAGATGAAGGGAGCAAATTCAACCTTGAAAAAGTCAAATTTACAGCAAGCTTACAGCAACCACGGTCATCGTTTCCTCCACCCACCTCGCCAAAGCGTCTTTTGATTGTGGTCTTGAAAGAAACAAAAGGAGGTTGACCAGCAACTCGGACGACCTGAGAGCAGTTTGTGATGAGATTGTAAGAGAGAGCTAGTGTGAGGGAGAAGGAGGACTTCGTTGATGTGATGCTGAGTGCAGCAGAGTTTGTGATTTGTAATGTTGCCACAGGTGACGTTCGTTGATTGCCTAGAGGTGGATTTTAAATCGTAGTCAGCAAGTATCGTTATGATCATGGCCATCTCCATCTCCTTGTAATAGTTTTCTACACTTCGGCTTCCTTGCTTAAGGCTTTGTAACTTTTTGTACAGCCCCTGGTAGTAGTGGCTGGGAACGAATCGTTTTCTCATGACCGCCTTCATAGTCTCCCACGTCTCTATTGGACGCTCTCCATTCCGCCTCCTATTTATCACAAGTTGATCCCACCAAGTTATAGCATACTCAGAAAACTCAATGACTGCTAATTTTACCTTCTTGGTTTCGGAGTAATTATGGCAATCAAACACGAACTCCATCTTCTTCTCCCACTCAAGATAGGCTTCCGGATCAGATCTCCCTTGAAAAGACGGAATCTTCATCTTAATACCGCTGACGTTGTTATCTTCTCGGTTCCTAGCGTCTCGTCGCCCTCCATATCTCCTATAGCCAACAAGAGAATCACGATCTCCTTCCTCTTCAAAGTCAGTTCTGTAAGGCTCTTCTTCGTACTCCCTTTCCTCCCTCCGTTGAGCTCTTTCCCCCGTCTACGGAAATTGAAACCAGGTTGGGGTTGAGGATGCTCCAGCCGTTCTAGCCGTTCTTGTACTTGGTTCGTCACAGGAGAAAAAAAAACTTGTTTGGGGTAAAGAGATTTTCGGACTAATAGGAACCCCAATATGAGGAAACAATCGAAATTTTTTTTGAAGCACTTTTTTTTTCGGACCCCTTTCTTTCTTCTGCTTTTGCGAGTCTCGAAAAGTAGCTCAAAAGATCAATTCCGTCCTCGGAATTGAACAAGTTTCCAAAAGTAAAGCAAGTTCCAAAAGTTAGAAAGTTTATCAGAGTTTTCAAAATCTAAGGACATCAAATCACTTCGCTAGCTTTTTTCTCAGGCAAATCGTCCTCTTTGACTTTGGAAATTGTCTTTCCCGTTTCTTCGTCTTCTATTTCAAATCTTTCTTCAAGGTCAGACTCTGTATCCTCGACACTCGACATCTCGCAAATAAGGGTTATGCAATCATATTCGATTCACCACCTAAAGTGCCTCTCGATTCTTACATTGGATCTACACTACGGCTCTACAATCTTCCCCTTTTCGACTTCATCTTGACGTATCAGAAAATCATATCAATGATCCATAGGATCAGAGATCCAAACAAATTCTGCAAATATATCAGAATCCTTCAAACATTTTCTCAGAGCATCCATTGTCCTTGATTATTCAAAAAACTAGGGAAATCTTTCTTACATCTCCATTATCAATTCTCATGAAGTTAAGATTGCCCCCAAGAATGGACTAGAGGTAATTCTTGTACTAAATCTCCTTAATAATAATCTGCCAATCTAAGGAACTCTTCGTCTCGTATGCATTTTTAAATCAATAATCACCTCGACTATACTTGGATCCATCCAAATTCTGGTACGTAACACTACTTGCTCCCAGACAACATATGATTTAAAATATATACCTAGTAGACTTTGCATATAGTTTTCCTTAACTCAATCTCTGCAATACGATCGACAAACACTCTTCACAATCCTTCTAAATCTCCTAATAAACCAAATCATCATCATTGAAAATCGCAAATCAATCTAAATACCTTTCACTCATCCTATCATTATTCCAAAGGTCTCATATGCAATAATCAATCCTAATCATGGCATCAATAAAAATTCATAATAGCAATACTTAGTGTAACACATAATATCTTCTTAGATGTCGATCCTCATCAACATTTGCACGGATCATGGCCATCTCCATCTCCTTGTAATAGTCTTCTACACTTTCACTTCCTTGCTTAAGGATTTGTAACTTTTTGTACAGCTCCAGGTAGTAGTAGCTTGGAACGAATCGTTTTCTCATGACCGCCTTCATAGCCTCCCATGTCTCTATTGGACGTTCTCCATTCCGCCTCCTATTTATCACAAGCTGATCCCACCAAGTTATAGCATACTCAGAAAACTCAATGACTGCTAATTTTACCCACTTGGTTTCGGAGTAATTATGACAATCAAACAAGAACTCTATCTTCTTCTCCCACTCAAGATAGGCTTCCGGATCAGATCTCCCTTGAAAAGACGGAATCTTCATCTTAATACCACTGACGTTGTTATCTTCTCAGTTCCTAGCGTCTCTTCGCCCTCCATATCTCCTATAGCCAACATGAGAATTACGGTCTTCTTCCTCCTCAAATTCAGATCTATAAGGCTCTTCTTCGTCCTCCCTTTCCTCCCTCCGTGGTGCGGTTGTTTTGGTGTTGCTTCGTCTCCAGCTGAGCTACCCGTTCGTTTGTGCGCTCCACCGTCTCTTGGACTGACTCTATTTCCACCTTCAGGGATTTCTCCAGGCGACTCACCAAGGCCTCCATAAGTAATCTATCTTCAGCAAAGCTCGTATCATCGCTGGCAACACTCTTTTGACTTTCACGAGACATGATTACAGCAAAAAACAATGTTAGAACGAAAGAAATAACAATGACCTCGCAAATTGCTCCCTGACGTGTGTACACTCAGGAATATGGATCACTCGTCACTCGTGTTTCTCTCAAATCTATGGCTTTTACCCTCTGATATTCTCACCACTCTTGCCTTTTTCCACTCAGTATTTCTCTTGCAGCTCTTTTGAAACTGAACAAACAACTAAAAGATGTCCTGAACGATTCATCAAGAACTCATCAAGGAATTTCAGATAAAGCAATAAGATCAAGAAGTTCAAGAGAACAAGATAAAAGGAACACGATTGGTTGGAATCTTGGAGACTAGAACAGTAGTGATTTGTCACAAGAGAGAAAAAAAACACTTGCTTGGGGTAAAGAGATTTTCGGACTAATATAAACCCCAATATATGGAAACAATCGAAATTTTTGTTGAAGCACTTTTTTTTTCGGACCCCTATCTTTCTTCTTCTTTTGCGAGTCTCTTTCTCTTTTTCCTTTGATAACAATAGCACAAGATCTCAAGAAACTATGATATGAAATTTAGAACAAGAGATAACAAGAACCAGCACAATCAAAGTTTCGGCTAAGAAGAGTAGTTGATATGAGCCGACCGAACTAGAACCAAAGCTCTGATACCAAATGATGTGAACCCCATTATCCCGTAACGAGACCCGACAACTATAGGGAACCCAAGATCGTTTCTAGAATGGATTAGAGTGGAACCTCGACCCGTTGCTTAGGAAAGCAAGAACCTCGGTATGGTGATGATGCCACAAACGGGGATGGAAATCCGTTTGATAAGTCGAGTTGAACGCCACGGGAAATCCCGATAAGTTCGAGAAGTTCTTCAAAGAACCAAAGAGAATCACAAGACCTCTCAAATAATATTAATCTCAAAGTTCTGTCTTTTCTACATGCCCAAAGGCCCTTTAAATATACTTGGAACATCCCTCCAAGAATAGGATTCTAATTAAAAAGGGAAACTAATTCAAATTTGAAAGAAATTAAATTCTCCTAAAAATCCGGCTAAGTAAAAGGGATATAAACTAGCATTTGATTTGAATTCAAATTCAAATAAAATATTCCTAAAAAATAGGAAAATGGATAAACTATCATTTGATTTGAATTCAAATTCAAATCAATTATTCCTAAAAATAAGGAAAATGGATAAGCCAACATTTGAAAGCTCAATCTACACCGGATTCTTCTAGAACTTGGATCAAGTTGACAAGTCTTTGTTGTTCACTTGGATCTTGTTCAATGGGCCTCCGTGAAGTTGCTTAGGTCCTTGCCGCTTGAATTAGCTCATTGTGTAGCTCCTTGAACTTCTTAGCTTGTGCCCTCGTAATTGGCCCAATGGGAACTCGAATTGGATCCTTCGATGACGTGCCTTGAGTCCCATCACCAGGGTACCGGCTTGGGGGCCTGTATGTCCGGTTTACCACAGGTTCGTGCCTATATGCCCTGGGATAGGTCTGGAAAGCCCTATATACCCGGCTAACCCCCGGAACATGCTTGTATGCCTAGGGTATTTGGTTTCATTATTAAATTACATTAGCAGCTTTTAGTTTAATAAGAGTTTATCATAATGTGTAGTATCCCTTCCCTAAATTTCCTTGATTTCTTGTATTTAGCCAATTAATGATTATGATCGTGATTGTCTCTATTTTATCGGTTTCTATGCGTTTAACGAAATTCTTTCATTCTCTTGTGAGTATCTTAATATTCCTATTGCTTGAATTAAACACATGATTTTTTTTTTCCTATGTATACTTCATTAGCTCATATTTAAAATTTTCTAAAAATAAGATTTGATTTCTTGACACATGATTTAGTTTGGTTCTAATTGCCCTAATGGGTTTCGGTATGCTTAATTAATCTCTTTCCCTTTTTTTTCCTTGTTTACATCTAAATTTGGTTACCCAATGTCAATCTTGATTATTCTATCACTAATCTCGGTTAATTAATTGACTAATTACCTATTTATTTTCTATAACATATGCATTGATTAACATTACAACTTAGCTAATCATTTTGCTAACCTAAGTCTACTTTGATGCCATGTGGGTCTCACTCTCTCTCTCCTCCCTAGGTCACACGGCACACACACACAAGGAAATCTTTGTTTTGTCTTATTTTCTTCGTCCTTTTACCCTTGCCCCATGTTCTTGGCTTGTCATGCATGAATAGTAAGATTCAAAGATGGACCAACCGGTCATGCTTGCTTGCAATCAGATTTCATTTTATTTTGAAGTTATTTTAGCTTGTTAAGTATCCTTAATCATCACTTAGGGAAGGGGGAGTGTGTCATTTGGCTTCTCCAGCCCTTATGCCGCACAAGCTACCCAATCGAGGGGCTTGCTTGTGGCAGCCACCCCTTGACCAAATGATGGCAAGGTTGGCTATAAAAGCCAACCCCTGCCATGCATTTCTCACACCAACAGCCGGCCATTTGAGTTTGAGAGAGAGGAGTGTGGGCTAAGAGCATTCGGCCAAGAGGGAGAGGAAAGAGAGAAAGAGGAGAAGAAGAAGAGAAGGAAGGTGGAAACTTTCATGCCAAGGAGAACACCAAGAGCTAATCGAGATCACCAAAGTAAGGGTTTAGATTCTTGTGTTTTGTTGAGAATGGATAACAATGTTCTCTTGTGTTGATTGATCATGCTTATTTTCGTGCATAGAGCTATGATTCAATGACGAACATGTTACGGTTATGTTGGTTTCAAGGTTTTGCAAAAAGAAAGGTTCATATGTGCCATGAAGTAAAAGCTAATCTAGACACCTTGCGTGTTAAGGCTTAATGAATATTTTTTACAACTTGTGTATAAAATCGCTTGCTGAAGGTTTGATTATTGAAAAGAGTTCTTGACACGCTTTATGAGCTATGACAGTGGTGATAAGCCTAAGCTTGGAGCCTTATAGACCACGGGTTGGTCAATGAAAATTATATATGTTGTGGATGTTGCATGTTGCACTTCATGGTTTTATGATACAATGCTTATGCATATGTGATATGAAATGGTGATGCAATAATAATTATGATGATGGCAAAGAGGCATGAAAGTATCCCTGATCAAGAAGAGGCGAAATGGGCCAAAGAAAGGAGCCTTGAACTCAAGAAAGAGGTTATGAAAGATGAAAGTATGGAGATGGCCTTGTGCATATTCTGTGATGATGTTGCAAAATGGTCATTATTTGCCTTTAATTTTCTTGAAGAGTCCTTATTATATGTGCTCTGTAATTTCATATATATTGGTAGATTAAATGTATCATTAGCCTGAAGTTTCTAAATGTAATGATTGATCAAATGCCTTAACACTTAGCTAGGGGTTTTTAGTCAAACGTAGAAGCTGTCCAAATCGACCCTAAGCTGTACAATGCATTTTTGCATAAAAATTTATATATAGCAACCTTATCTAATATTAGGATCTTTGTAAAAATTTCAGCCCAAAATGATGAAGGAAAAGGTCGAAAATGCCCTCTGGAGGTCTCTGAGGGCAGATTCGGAATTTTTTCCTAATTCGTTAGGGTAAAATGGTTTAGGCGCCAAACATTATTTCCTTAATAACCGAATCTATTTTAGGTGTCTTTTAGTTTCCTTTTGAACTAGATTTAGGCGCCACTTTATTACCTTATTTGTGAGTGTCTCTTTTAGGGTTTTCATGTATTAGATGGCCTATATATAGAGGCCTAAGTTGTAGTTCGGCAGATATTCAATATACAAGGTTTTGTGAGGTTTTAATTCTCTTTGGTTCTTTGACGAACTTCTCGAACTTATCGGGAATTTTCCCGTGGCGTTCAACCCGACTTATCAAACGGATTTCCATCCCGTTTGTGGCGTCTTCACCATACCGAGGTTCTTGCTTTCCTAAGCAACGGGTCGAGGTTCCATTCGAATCCATGCTAGAAACGATCTTGGGTTCCTCATAGTTGTTGGGTCTCGTTACGGGTTAACGGGGTTCACATCATTTGGTATCAGAGCTTTGGTTCTAGTTCGGGTTTACTTATCCCTTTTATTTTTCATCCTTTTTGTTTCTTCTTTTCATATCCTTCGACTATCTTCTCTAATTTCGTTTTCCTTGTTTCTGTCCTACAGTCGGTTCATAGCAATTACTTAGCCGAAAATTCTTAACTTCTCTATTCAAGCTTTGCTAGAGCTGGTTCTTGTTATAGCTGGTGCGAAAGTTTCATATCTTTGTGCCTTGAGATCTTGTGCTATTGTTATCAAAGGAGAAGAGAAAGAGACTCCCAAAAGAAGAAGAAAGAAAGGGGTCGAAAAAAAAAAAGTGCTTCAAAAATTTTTTCGATTGTTTCCATATATTGGGGTCCCTATTATTCCGAAAATCTCTTTACCTCAAACAAGTATTTTTTTTTCTACTGGACGAATCACTACCTATTCTAGTTTCCACCTTTCTGATCCATTGTGTTCTTTGCATTCTTATTTCCTTGATATCTTGCTTCCTCTGAAATTCCTTGATGAGTTCTTGTTGAATCGTTGCTGGAATTCCTTGATTGTTTGTTTAGTTCCAAAAGAACCGCAAGAGGATTACCGAGTGGAAAAAAAGGCAAGAGTGGTGAGATTGTTAGAGGGTAAAAGCCATATCTTGTGTGTGAAACACGAGTGACTAGAGACCCTATTCTTGAGTGAGACACGTAAGGGAGAGATTTGTGAGGTCCTTTTCTTGTTTTTTGTGTCTAACACTATATCTTTGCAGTAATCATGTCTCGAGATAGTGGAAAGAGCGTGTCCAACGAAGATACACCACCAGCTGACCCGAAGCTGTATATGGAGGCCATGGTAGGTGAAATAAGGCGGGTGTTGAACCAAGTACAAGAACGCCTAGATCGGCTGGAGCATCCTCAACCCCAACCCGGTCACAATTACCGTAGACGGGGGGGGAGAGAGCACCACGGAGGGAGGAAAGGGAGTACGACGAAGAGCCTTACAGATCTGACGATGAAGAAGATCGTGATTCTCATGTTGGCTATAGGAGATATGGAGGGCGACGAGACGCTAGGAATCGAGAAGATAACAACTTCAGCGGTATTAAGATGAAGATTCCTTCTTTTCACGGGAGATCTGATCCGGAAGCCTATCTTGAGTGGGAGAAGAAGATGGAGTTCGTATTTGATTGTCATAACTACTCCGAAACCAAGAAGGTAAAATTAGCATGGGATGATTTGGTTTCTGAGTATGCTATAACTTGGTGGGACTAACTTGTGATAAATAGGAGGCAGAATGGAGAACGTCCAATAGACATGGGATGCTATGAAGGCGGTCATGAGAAAACGGTTTGTTTCAAGCCACTACTACCGGGAGCTGTACAAAAGGTTACAAAGCCTTAAGCAAGGAAGTCGAAGTGTGGAAGACTATTACAAGGAGATGGAGATGGCCATGACCCGTGCCAATATTGAAGTGGATGGAGAGGCTACCATGGCTCGTTTCCTACATGGCCTAAACCGGGAGATCCATGATAGGGTGGAGATGCAACATTATGTAGAGATAGAAGACATGGTGCATATGGCTATCAAAGTGGAGCAGCAACTCTAGAGAGGAAGTGGGGGACGTGCAAGCCATAGTTCGAATGCTACTTTTTCCGAGCCAACCTACACCAAGCCCATGGACAAGTCACAAGTGTCCAAACCCGAGCCCAAACCCGAGCCCAAAACCCCTACCACCAGCCACATTTCTCAAGGTAAAACTGAAGCTTCTATTTCTAGAAATCGTGATATCAAGTGTGTTCGATGTCAAGGCAGGGGACACATAGCTAGCCAATGTCCAAACAAGCAAGTCATGGTGTTGAAGGCCAATGGAGAGATCGTGACCGATAGTGAAGAATCTGACACCGACGACACGCCACAATTGGATCCGTTTCCGAGGATGAATACACTGCCCCTGATGCGTTGACCTTGGTGGCAAGGAGAGCCTTGAGCTTGCAAGCAAAGGGCGACGAGGAAGTACAGTGGGAGAACATCTTTCACACTAGGTGCTACATCAAAGACAAGGTATGTAGTGTGATTATTGATGGTGGTAGTTGTACTAATGTTGCGAGCACAGTAATGGTTGAAAAGTTGGGATTGCCCGTGTTGAAACACCCTAGACCATATAAGTTGCAGTGGTTGAATGATAGTGGAGAAATCAGGGTGAACAAGCAAGTGTTAGTTGCTTTTCGAATCGGTAAGTACGAAGATGAAGTCATGTGTGATGTAGTACCGATGCAAGCGGGACACTTGTTACTAGGGCGTCCGTGGCAGTTCGATCGACATGTGAAGCATGATGGCTTTACGAATAAGTACTCTTTTGTACTTAATCAGAAGCCAATCACTCTTGTACCCCTGACACCGCAGCAAGTATATGAAGATCAAGTGAGGTTGCAGCAAGAGAGTGAACAAAGGAAAGAGAGTGAGCAAAAGAAAGAGAATGAGAAAATGAAAAAGAGTGAAAAATAGAGAGTGAGTGAAAATTCGAAAGAAGCCGAAAAAAAGAGAGAGGAGGTTCTGCCCTAGAGAGAAAACCAGAGAGAAAAAAGAGTTTCTATGCAAAAGTGAGTGAGATCAAGCGAGCGATGCTTTCAAATCAGCCGATGATTCTACTTTTGTACAAAGAGACCCTTTTAAACACTAACGCTCGTGACCAAGTTTTGCCTAGTTCTATTGTGTCTCTTTTGCAGGAATATGACGATGTCTTCCCCGAAGAAACCCCGCATGGATTACCTCCGATTCGAGGGATCGAACATCAAATTGATTTTGTTCCCGGTGCTGCCATTCCAAACCGACCAGCTTATTGGAGCAATCCCGAGGAGACCAAGGAGCTTCAACGGCAAGTCAGTGAGTTGTTGGATAAGGGGCACGTGAGGGAAAGCATGAGCCCATGTGCTGTTCCAGTTCTACTTGTACCTAAGAAGGATGGGTCGTGGAGAATGTGCGTTGATTGCCGAGCCATCAACAACATCACGGTAAAGTATCGTCAACCTATTCCTCGCTTAGATGACAAGTTAGATGAGTTGCATGGTTCTTGTGTGTTTTCAAAAATTGATTTGAAGAGTGGATACCATCAAATTAGAGTAAAAGAAGGAGACGAATGGAAAACAGTTTTTAAAACAAAATATGGTTTGTATGAATGGTTAGTTATGCCTTTTGGTTTAACTAATGCTCCGATCACCTTTATGAGACTTATGAACCCTGTTTTACGTGCTTTTATAGGAAGATTTTTCGTTGTCTATTTTGATGATATCCTCATTTATAGCAAAAACATGGACAATCATGTAGTGCATCTGAAATCTGTGTTAGATGTGCTAAGGAAAGAGAAGTTGTTTGCTAATATGAAGAAGTGCACTTTTTACACCGATAACCTTGTATTCTTGGGATTTGTTGTTAGTGCACAAGGTATACAGGTTGATGAAGAAAAGGTACGTGCAATTCAAGAATGGCCGAGTCCCACAAGTGTAGGTGAGGTTCGTAGTTTTCATGGCCTTGCAAGTTTTTACCGGCGGTTCGTGAAGGACTTTAGTAGCATAGTCGCACCACTTACCGAAGTAATCAAGAAGAACGTGGGATTCCAATGGGGAGACGCGCAAGAGAAGGCGTTTCAATTACTTAAGGAGAAGTTAACCCATGCTCCTTTATTATCTTTGCCTAACTTTTCCAAAACATTTGAAATTGAATGTGATGCTTCAGGTATTGGCATTGGCGCAATTCTTATGCAAGACGGACGACCACTTGCTTATTTCAGCGAGAAACTAAGCGGGGCAGCCCTAAACTACCCCACCTATGACACGGAGCTGTATGCACTAGTCCGGGCCTTGGAAACATGGCAGCACTACCTATGGCCTAAGGAATTCGTGATTCATACCGATCATGAATCCTTGAAACATTTGAAGGGACAACACAAGCTAAACAAAAGGCATGCGCGCTGGGTAGAGTTCATTGAGACGTTTCCATACGTCATTCGGTATAAGCAAGGTAAGGAGAATGTGGTAGCCGATGCCCTTTCTCGCAGGTATGCTCTACTTTCCACACTAGATGCCAAGTTATTAGGTTTTGAGCATATTAAGAATTTATATTCTGATGACCATGACTTTGGTGATGAATATCGTGCTTGTGAGAAAATTGCATGTGGTAAGTTCTTTAGGCTTGATGGGTTCTTGTTCCGAGAAAATAAGCTATGTGTGCCTAATTGTTCAATGCGGGAGTTATTAGTGCAAGAATCCCATGGGGGTGGACTAATGGGACATTTTGGAGTTGCCAAAACCTTAGCCATTTTACAAGAACACTTCTATTGGCCTCACATGAAGAGGGATGTCGAGATAATTTGTGGTAGGTGTATCACATGTAGACAAGCTAAGTCCAAAGTTCAAGCCAATGGTTTGTATACTCCCTTACCTATTCCTAGTGAGCCTTGGGTTGATATTTCCATGGATTTTGTGCTAGGATTGCCTAGGACTAAACGTGGGAGAGATTCGATTTTTGTGGTCGTGGATAGATTTTCTAAAATGGCACATTTTATTCCATGTCACAAAACGGATGATGCGTCGCATGTTGCTGATCTATTCTTTAGGGAAATTGTAAGACTACATGGCATGCATATAGCGATTGTCTCGGATAGAGATGCGAAATTCTTGAGCTATTTTTGGAAGACTTTGTGGTGTAAGCTAGGCACTAAGTTATTGTTTTCCACTACTTGTCACCCACAAACGGATGGTAAAATTGAAGTTGTCAATAGGACCTTGTCTACATTATTACGGGCGATCATCAAAAAGAACATTAAAACTTGGGAAGAATGTTTACCGCATGTTGAGTTTGCCTATAATAGAGCTATTCATTCTGCTACTCACTTTTCTCCATTTGAAATAGTCTATGGTTTTAATCCTTTGACTCCATTGGACTTATCACCTTTGTCAGTCACTGAATATGTTAATTTAGAAGGCAAAAGGAAAGCTGACTTTGTTAAGCAGATTCACGAGCAAGCGAGACTCAACATTGAGCGACGAACGGAGCAGTATGCAAAATAAGCCAATAAGGGTCGTCACAAGATAGTTTTTGAACCCGGCGATTGGGTTTGGCTACATATGCGGAAAGAGAGATTTCCCACGAAACGACGTTCCAAATTGCTCCCACGAGGCGATGGTCCTTTCCAAGTCATCGAGTCATCAATGATACTGCCTACAAACTAGATTTGCCTGGTGAGTACACTGTCAGTGCCACATTTAATGTTACTGATCTGAGTCCTTTTGATGTAGGTGAAGATTTGAGGACAAATCCTTTTCAAGAGGAGGGGAATGATGGAGCTCAAGGTGCCGTTTCAAAGGAACCTGTTCAAGTGCCAAGTGGACCGGTTACAATAGCGCGAGCAAAGAAGTTCAAGGATGCACTCAACGGGCTAATTCAATAGGCATGGGATCAAGCAACGGCGTGGAAGCCCATTCAGCATGACCCACGAATTGTCAATGTGCTTCAAGTTCTAGAAGAGCGCGAGTAGGGTTTTCATTTGAGCATGCAAGGAAGTCTTCTAGAAGATACTCCTAATTAGGGTTTCAGATGGCATGATTTTGGGACTATTTTTGCCGCACCTTTCTTTCCATATAGGAGCTGATTTCGAGTTTTGTTTAGGTGTTAAGTTTGTTTCCTTTTTGGTTTAGGCGCCAAACATTATTTCCTTAATAACCGAATCTATTTTAGGTGTCTTTTAGTTTCCTTTTGAACTAGGTTTAGCGCCACTTTATTACCTTATTTGTGAGTATCTCTTTTAGGGTTTTCATGTATTAGATGGCCTATATATAGAGGCCTAAGTTGTAGTTCGGCAGATATTCTATATACACGGTTTTGTGATGTTTTAATTCTCTTTGGTTCTTTGACGAACTTCTCGAACTTATCGGGAATTTTTCCGTGGCGTTCAACCCGACTTATCAAACGGATTTCCATCCCGTTTGTGGCGTCTTATACCGAGGTTCTTGCTTTCCTAAGCAACGGGTCGAGGTTCCATTCGAATCCATGCTAGAAACGATCTTGGGTTCCTCATAGTTGTTGGGTCTCATTACGGGTTAACGGGGTTCACATCACATGGGCCCAAGCCAATTCGTGGAGGCCCATTGAACAAGATCCATGTGAACAACAAACAGAATTCCCGTGGCGTTCAACGTGACTTATCAAACGGAATTCCACCACCATTTGTGGTGTCTTCTTTTATACCGAGGTTCTTGTTTCTAATAAACAACAGGTCGAGGTTTCCATTCGGATCTGTCCTAGAATGATCTTGGGTTCCCTATTGTTGTTGGGTCTTGTTATTCTTGGCGAGGTTCACATAATTTGGTTTCAGAGCTAGTTTCTCGTTCAGGTTTGTCTATCCTTTTTATTTTCATTTCGTCTCTAGTAATTCACATATCCATCCTTCTACACCCCTTCCGTTCACTATCCTTATTTGTTCTGGTTTATTTTTCGTTGCTATCAGAAGATATTTCTATTCCAAAAAAAAGACTCGAAAAAATAAGAAAAGAATTGAAAAAAAAATCCGAAAAAAATTGGTTTGTTTCCATGTATTGAGGTTTCAGGTAGTCCTAAAATCACCTCACCCCAAGCAAGTATATTTTTTCTTGTAAAATATTTTCACTATTTTGTGCTTCCAAAATTCCGAATTGCCATATTCCTTCTAAATTCAAATCTGAAAATATTTATATTCCTTGTTGACAATCTGAAATTCCTTGATTCTTGATGAATTGTAGCAGGAAATTTTGAGTTGTTTATTTAGTTTCAAAAGAACCGAACAGAGAATTACCGAGTGGAAAAGGCAAGAGTGGTGAGACGATCAGAGGGTAAAAGCCATGTTATTTTGAGTGAAACACGAGTGAAGAGTGATCTACGTTCTTAAGTGTCAACACGTATTGGAGTGAATTGTGAGGTCCTTTTTTATCTTTCTAACTTTGTTTTGCAGCAACAATGTCTCACAACAGCGATAAGAGCGTTGCCGATGAAGCTACAACATTAGCTGACCCGAAATTGTTTATGGAGGCCATTCGTGCAGGCACATCAAAGATGATCCACTTTCTAGAAGGATCCGGTCAAGAGATAATTTTGGGACTATTCTAGAAGAATCGGATTGAAGGGCAATTCTAAGGGCAAAATCCTTTCCTTTCATGGTCTTTTGATTATTCAGCATTTAATTTTCCTTTGATAGTCGTGTGAGGTCAGATGTTAATTTTCCTTTGTTAGTCGTGTGAGGTCAGCATCAATTTCAAGCTTTTGTCTTTTCCTAAGTGATGTTAGGCGTATAGGAGTGTGGTTTTACGTCTAGCCAAATAAGGCATTTAGGGTGTGTTTGTGTTGTAAAATTTTAGTGTTGTTAAAATTTTAGTTATTGGGTTTAGTGAAAAAGTGAAGAGAGGGGTAATTTTTTATATTTTTTGTAGTGAATAGTAGTGATTTGATGGGGGAGATAGAGATTATATGGTAATTTTTTATTGTGTTAAAATTTTAGAGTGTAAAATTTTAGGACGCAAATGCAGCCCTATTTGCCTTCATTTCAATTTGTTTTCACGGATAGCTTTTGAGAAGTCAAATAAGGAAATTTATTTGACTATTCTAAAGTGGCTTTTACGTATAGCTTTTGAGAAGGCAATTAAAGCATTTTTATTTGACTAGTCTAAGTTGCGTTTACGTCCAGGTTTGGGTTTTCTCAAATAAGGAATTGTATTTCCTTGTTCTAAGTTTGTTATTTCCTTAGTCTTCTTTCACGTCCAGTTTTTTTTGTGATAGTCTAAAAAGGAATTTTTTCCTTGCTCTTTTTACTTTAGGCGTCCACCAAGTGTCCTAGCTTAGGTTTTATTTACTTTTTATTTCAGCCCTTTAAATAGGAGCTCTTGCAATGTAATTGGAACAGACATTGATTAATGAAATTGTCAGAGTTATTCTCTGTGGTTCTTTGAAGAACTTCACGAACTTATCGGGATTTCCCGTGGCGTTCATCCTGATTTATCAAACGGATTTCCCATCACCGTTTGTGGCGTCCTCATCATACCGAGGTTCTTGCTTTCTTAAGCAACGGGTCGAGGTTCCATTCGAACCAGTCCTAGAAACGATCTTGGATTCCCTATAGTTGTTGGGTCTCGTTACGGGATAACGGGGTTCACCTCATCTGTTCTCTGCCCACCTGGGAGTCTGGTCAGCACAATTTTAAATTCAAAAGGAATGAATTACACATTATCCAACTTACTCACATTTTTCAACTTAATAAAAATCTTAAGGGAACAAAACTCAAGTCAAATAAGAAATACACAATGTAAATTGATAAGGTAGATCAAAATATAACCCGAAGCAATTAAACAAATTCCAAGGAGTATAATTACTTAAAATATTAATTGGTATCAGAGCTTTGGTTCTAGTTCAGGTTTGCCTATCCTTTATTTTCTTTTACTAAAGGGAACCCAAGATCGTTTCTAGGACTGATTCGAATGGAACCTCGACCCGTTGTTTAAGAAAACAAGAACCTCGGTATAAAGGAAGACGCCACAAACGGTGATGGAAATTCCGTTTGATAAGTCGAAGTGAACGCCACGGAAAATCCCGATAAGTTTGAGAAGTTCTTCAAAGAACCGAAGAGAAATACTCTCACAATTTCATTAATCAATGTCTGTTGAATTACAATGCAAGAGCTCATATTTAAAGGGCTGAAATTAATAAGGAAACAAAAGCTAAGCTAGGACACATGCTGGACGCCTAAACTAAAATAAGACCAAGGAAAATATTCCTTATTTGACTCTCACAAAAGCTGGACGTAAAAGCTAAGGAAGGAAACAGAATATTCCTTATTTGAGACAAGTTGTACGTAAAGAAAGAAAAGGTGATCACACGGCAAAACTAAAAGGAAAGAAACTCCTAGATGGTCACACACGTCTAGCAAACTAAAAAGGAAAAAAAGACAACATGAATAGTCAAATAAAATACCTTATTTGACTAAAAGCTAAACCTGGACGTCCGCTCCTAATAGTTTGAAAATTTCAACTTTGAACTTTTTAAAAAAGGAAAGGAACACACTTCTATAATAATCAAAATACCATGAAAGAAAAGGATTTGGCCCTTAGAACATGCAATCCGATTCTTCTAGAATAGCCCCCAAAAATATCTATTGACCAGATCCTTCTAGAAAGTGGACCATCTTTAACGGGCCTTCATGACTTTGCTTGAGCCCATTTCTCTTCAATGAGTACGTCGAGTACGTCTTTGAACTTCTTGGCCCGTTCTCTCGTAACCAGCTCTACGAGAACTTGAACTAGCTCCTTTGATAAACTTTCTAACTTTTGGAACTTGCTTTACTTTCGGAAACTTATGCAATTCCGAGGACGGAATTGATCCTAAGTGGGGAAGGATGTAATACCCCGAACCTTTTGAGCTACTTTTTGAGACTCTCGTGTTAAGGCTTTCATTTTTATATCTTTAGTAAGTGTATTATTTTCCTTAGTATTTGCTATATTTGCTTATGTTGTGCCTTGTTTAGTATTTATCATATGATTAATTTGACTCAGTTTTACTTCCTCTAATATTTTAAGTAATTATACTCGTCGGTATTTGTTTAATTGCTTCGGGTCCTTGAACTTATTGGCACGTTCTCTAGTAACCGCTCTACGGGGACTTGAACTAGCTCATTTGAAGCCTTGCTCGTATTCTCATCAGTGGAGGCCTATTAAATATGATTAGCATTCCATAAGGATTCGGTCAAGGCTAAGCTTCAAATTGGCAAAATTGACATATCTTTGCATACCAACAAATTGCCTGCCGCAAAAGGACTGCTTAAGACAATGCAATTTCGGTCAAGCCAGGGGGAAACTTTACTTTCTTAGAGAGAGTGCAACAAAGCAATATTTTATTTCCTTAGGTTTTGTTGTTTACGTGATAGCTCTAGTCAAATAAGGAATTTAATTTCCTTAGTGCTTTTTGGTTTAGGCGTCCAGCATATGTTACTATATTTAGCTTGCTTGTTTTAGGCAGGAAAGGATTTATTTCCTTGCCTAATTTCGAATTTTAAATAGGAGCATTGCATTGTAATTCAAGAAGACATTGATTAATGAAACTGTGAGAGTATTTCTCTTTGGTTCTTTGAAGAACTTCTCGAACATATTGAGATTTTCCGTGGCGTTCACTTCGACTTATCAAACGGAGTTTCCATCCCGTTTGTGGCCTCTTCATTATACCGAGGTTCTTGTTTTCTTAAACAACGGGTCGAGGTTTCCATTCGAATTGGTCCAATAAAACGATCTTGGGTTCCCTTTTGTTGTCGGGTCTCGTTACTTTTAACGAGGTTCACATCGTTTGGTATCAGAGCTTTGGTTCTAGTTCAGGTTTGCATATCCATTATTTTTCTTTTCTTTTCGTTCCTTTGTTTCTTGTTTAGCCGTTCACATCCTTTGCCTATCTTTCAAAATTTTGTTTCTTTGTTTTTTTCTTCTCTAAATTCGGTTCACACCATCTATCTTTTCTTAGCCAAATTTCCAAAAATAAAATCCGAAAATGCCATAAATTGAGGTTCCTGTTATTCCAAAATTCACCCCACCCCAAAAGCCATATCCACATCCATGAGTGTAAACACGTAAGGGAGTGTATCGTGAGGTTCTTTGTGTTTCTAACCTTGTTTTTGCAGCAATCATGTCTCACAACCTGATGTGAACCCCGTTATCCCGTAACGAGACCCAACAACTATTGGGAACCCTAGATCGTTTCTAAAATGGATTCGAATGGAACCTCGACCTGTTGCTTAGGAAAGCAAGAACCTCGGTATGGTGATGACGCCACAAACGGGGATGGAAATCCGTTTGATAAGTCGAGTTGAACGCCACGGGAAATCCCGATAAGTTCGAGAAGTTCTTCAAAGAACCAAAGAGAATTAAACCTCACAAAATTCGTGTATATTGAATGAATTCGAAATACAAAGTTTAGGCCTCTATATATAGGCCAACCAAGACACGAAAAAGCCCTAAAAGAAACACACATAAATATGGAAATAAAGTGGCGCCTAAACCTAGTACAAAAGGAAACTAATTAACACCTAAAACAGATGATGCAATTAAGGAAAGAAATCCTTGCTTGCCTAACAAAACACTTGGACACCTAACATAGAAATCTAACTATGGAAAAATGATAACACTCGGCCAAAAATAAGAAACTAACCTAGGAAAGAAAGCTTGGACGTTAAACCCCAACACATGGCCGAACTAAACCCTAATTGCCTTAAATAAAACACTCTTCAAATGGCAAGAGGGTGGTGGTCGACCATCACGTCAAAAAACCATGAAAGGAAATGAATTGGAGCTTAAAATAGCCATGCAATCTGAATCTTTTAGAATAGAGCCATCGATGTCTCTTGGCCGGATCCTTCTAGAATGTGCATCATCTTGGCTGGGTCTCCACGAATGGGCTTGGGCCCATATCTCTTCAATGAGTTGAACGAGTGCGTCTTGAACTCCTTGTCTCGTGCTCTCATAACCGGCTCTACGGGATCTTGAACTAACTCTTTTGAAGTCTTGCTCGTATTCTCATCACAACCAGGGTAAGAACGTTCCCGAAGATGCTACGAAGTTGGCTTCTCCAAAAGTGCTTATGGAGGTTATGATGAGAAAAATGGAGATGATCTTGATGAATTCTTCCCATTGCGGAAGAAAAATGGATTCCTCCCATTAAAGATTCCTTCTTTTCAAGGTAGATATCACCTTGAGTGGGAGAAGAAGATGGAATTCATGTTTGCCTGCCATAACAAATCCGAGTGGAAGTCCGCGAACGTCAGCCACGTCCTTCTAGAGAATTGTTGCATCGTGGCCGAAAATGACGATTCCACCGCTGACGACCTGCCACCCTTGGAGGAAATTTCCGTGGATGATCATTTAGCTCCTGGGGCATTCCCATTGGCGGCAAGCAAAGCAATGACACCAACGCAAGTATATGAGGATCCATATGTCCTGGAATATGAGGTTGTTATTCCCGATAAAACACCATATGGAACTTCTTTTGATGTCTGTGATGATTTGAGGACAAATCACTTTCAAGAGGAGGGCAATGATGCGAATCCGAGCAAGGCTTCAAAGGACCTAGTTCAAGTTCCCGTAGAACCGGTTATGAGAGAACGAGCCAAGAAGTTCAAGGTGTACTCGACGAACTCATTTAAGAGATATGGGATCAAGCAAATTCGTGGAGGCCCATTAAACATGATCAGCATTCTAGAAGGATCCGGTCAAGGCTAAGCTTCAAATTGGCAAATATGACATATCTTTGCATGCCAACAAATTGCCACAAAGGACTGCCCAAAGTTAAGATTAAATGGGTAAAAATTTCCATTCTTAAAGACAGTGCAATTTCGGTCGTGCCAGGGGGGAAACTTTACTTTCTTAAAGTGATTTTGGCATGTGGTCATTTAAGCCAGTTGTCTTTACGTCCAGGGTTGGTTTGTCAACAAAGCAATATTTTATTTCCTTAGGTTTTGTTGTTTATGTGATAGCTCCAGTCAAATAAGGAATTTAATTTCCTTAGTGCTTTTTTGGTTTAGGCGTCCAGCTCCTTTTCCTTCTTTAGAGTCCTTTTTTTTTTGGGAAGTAGGGTGGGCGTCCAGCATATGTACTATTTTAGCTTGCTTGTTTTTGGTAATTAAGGATTTATTTCCTTGCCTAATTTCGAATTTTAATTAGGTTTCTATGTTAGGTTTACTTCCTTGTTATTTTCAGCCCTTTAAATAGGAGCTTTGCATTGTAATTCAAGAAGACATTGATTAATGAAATTGTGAGAGTATTTCTCTTTGGTTCTTTGAAGATCTTCTCCAACTTATCGAGATTTCCCGTGGCGTTCACTTCGACTTATCAAAAGGAGTTTCCATCCCCGTTTGTAGCGTCTTCCTTATACTGAGGTTCTTGTTTTCTTAATCAACGGGTCGAGGTTTTCATTCTAATTGGTCCTAGAAACGATCCTGGGTTCCCTTTACTTGTCGGGTCTCGTTACTCTTAATGAGGTTCACATCAAAATAATACACTTACTAAAGATTTGAAAATGAAAGCCTTAACACGAGAGTCTCAAAAAGTAGCTCAAAAGGTTCGGGGTATTACATCCTCCCCCACTTAAAATCACTTCGCTTGCATTTTTCTCAGGCAAATCGTCCTCTTTGACATTGGAATTGGTCTTTTCCGTTTCTTCGTCTTCTATTTCAAATCCTTCTTCAAGGTCAGACTCAGTATCCTCGACACTCAACATCTCGCAAATAAGAGTTATGCAATCATCTTCCCCTTTTCGACTTCATCTTGACGTATCAGAAAATCATTCAAAGATCCATAGTATCTGAGATCCATAAAAATTCTGCAAATATATCAGAATCCTTCAAAGAATTTACTCAGAGCATCCATTGTCCTTGATTATTCAAAAAACTAGGGAAATATTTCTTACATCTCCATTATCAATTCTCATGAAGTTATGATAGCTCCCAAGAATGGACTAGAGGTAATTCTTGTACTAAATCTCCTTAATAATAATCTGCCAATCTAAGGAACTCTTCGTCTGCTATGCATTTTTAAATCAATAATCACCTCGACTATACTTGGATCCATCCAAATTCTGGTACGTAACACTACTTGCTCCCAGACAACATATGATTTAAAATATATACCTAGTAGACTTTGCATATAGTTTTCCTTAACTCAATCTCTGCAATACGATCGACAAACACTCTTCACAATCCTTCTATCTCCCAATAAACCAACTCATCATCATTGAAAATCGCAAATCAATATAAAGGCTTCTGAAACATCCTATCATTAGTCCAAAGGTCTCATATGCAATAATCAATCCTAATCATGGCATCAATAAAAATTCATAACAGCAATACTTAGTGTAAGACATAATATCTTCTTAGATGTATCTCTTTTCTAACTCAAAGATTGCACCCCGAACATAGATAACCGTACATACCTAAACTCATTTTTGATGATCAATAAATCATTTATCTGGGGCGGTAAAGATATCCAATAGATTCCTCGATTTCTTGCTCATAAGCTATTTATTTAACATCGTCTCTTAGAAACCACAATGACAACTACATAACAGCATCCTGAATTGATAAGTGTTTTTCGCTGCGCACTCTGATCATTTATAAACGACACCTCATACTGTCCCATTTTCATGATATCGGTATAAGATCTAGCATCAATTCCAAAACCATGTTCAGCGTCAAATTTCATTATCCTCAAAACAAATTCAAAAGTTTTAAATTCCTAAGCCTTAATATAACAAAGATCAATACCTATTCCTTCGGCAAATTTGACATTCCGACTTCAATAAAAATCAAAACATTCAGGCAAATTCCATTCGGGAGGTCTACAAAATCAGGACTTATACCTTTACTTCAATTAAGATCCCTTCCAAGGGTCTGCGAAATCTTATCCTTAGGATCTAAACAAACATCATTAAGAGAGAGCAACTCCGATCATCTATATAAACATCAAGATTCAACCATAACCATACTCTGATATCATCTGTCACACCCTGTGCTGGTACTTATCCCATCGACTTGAGTATAGTAATCGCATGCACAAAATTCGGGCATTACCGCTCGATAAAAGCTCTTATGATCACTTGAATGTGATGCAAATCTTACAAGAAGCCTAGTTCAAGCAGGCATATTGAACTTGATCCATGTCAGCAACAATGAATCACCATGATTCATGTCCTAGAAGGTTGCACCAAATCCGGTCAAACCTAGAAAGATCAGATTATGTAGCTTATTTTTAGCCGGATTTTTATGAATATTTTATTTGCATTTGAAATCCTTTTAAAATGGTAGTTTATCCCTTTTCCTTAGCCGGATTTTTAGAAATGTTTGATTTGCATTTGAATTCCTTTTCAAATGCTGGTTTATCCTTTTCCTTAGCCGGATTTTTAGGAGTATTTAATTTCTTTCAAATTTTGGTTTTGTTTCTTATTCTTGGAGGCATGTTCCAAGTCTATTTATTTGGTCTTTTGGCGTGAATAAAAAGAATGGAGATTTTGGCAAAACTTTTGAGAGTATTTCTCTTTGGTTCTTTGAAGAACTATTCTAACTTATCAGGATTTCCCGTGGCATTCATCTTAACTTATTAAAAGGAGTTTCCACTACCGTTTGTGGCGTCTTCCTTATACCGAGGTTCTTGTTTGTCACAAACAATGGGTCTAGGTTTCCATTCGAATCTATCCTAGAACGATATTGGGTTCCCTTTCGTTGTTGGGTCTAGTTGTTCTTGGCGAGGTTCACATCATTTGGTATATTTTTACTTGGTGGTGGACTTGATTAAAAAAGTTACTAATTAAAAAGAAAGGCCGTAATTGATTTAGAAACTTGAACAAAGGAAGGGGAATAACCCAAAATATGAAAATCGGTATATTTGCACTTAGGATAAGATTATGTCTCTTAACGACTAAAAGGAAAATAGCAAAATCATAATAAGTATCGTATCGTAATAATATGCACTTATTTAGGAAAATCTCATTAACGAATTAGCTTGAAAACTAGTTGGTATCGTACAAAGATTAAAGCGTAATTAAAAAGGAAAAAAAATAAACCTTGTAGCAATAAATCAATACGGAGAAATACTCACTTTCCTTCAAATGAACGCAGTTTGATTTAAAAGGATCACTCGGGAGGATTAGAAAAGAATAGACCTAGGTTATACCAAAAATGTTAGCTGTCTATAGATCACCTAGCCTATACAACCGTATTTAGAAGGATCAAAAACAGTTTTGAAATACTGCGACCAAAAGAAAGGAAAAGAAACAACGAAAGGAGGGCTACAAAACAGACCCTACATCTAAAAAATCTCTTCAACCTTGGAACAATCCAACATCCTGCTTAATAGTAGAAGGCAAACACAAACAAACATAAAAAGGGTGCGTCCTGCTGACTCAGTAAGGGCGGAGTGGGGAACACGACATGCAACAATGTAACCCAAAATTGGCAGAAATAGAGAATAAACAACATAAAGCAGTATCCATAATCAACCAATCAATGTGGTATGAGCGATGCAATGCAAAGTGAATGCAGCTATTTCCCGGTCATTTCACTTTATATATTTCTTTCTTGTTTTTGCTCGGTAGATGTGTCCTTTCGTCGCTCTTTTAACCCCCTGAGTCCGGGTTGTGCAACCCTCCTCTCCACTGGGATTGTCCCGTGTCACGGCACCAGGAACCGGTCTGGCGTGCATTGTTCTATCGCCAAGGGATACCAACCACTATTGTCACGCCCCGAACGCAGTCCAGCAGGGGACCGTGACAGCCGCGAGCAACCCCAAAGGTTAGCTCCAGCGTACTTCCTTAAACATACAGCGGAAAGAACATAGGATCGCGAGAGAGACGGGCCAAAACATAACAACCTAACTTCATAAAGGTCCTCAATTAAGCATAGTATCTTCAATTACACAATACATGAATAACACATAAATAGGTGACAAATCACAACGATCATGTCACAACCAAAACACATAAGCATTTTTCTTCTAGGTCAGATAGTCCTCCTGACTTCCTTCACCTGAGGCATCTGGAATGATACAGTTTTAAAAACTTGAGTCAAAAAGACTCTGTAAGGGATAAACATAACTTGAAAACATGATGTTAAAAACTTGAATGTCATGAGAGATCGTAAATCTTGATGCACATGCATGTCTCATGGTTATGCATATGCTCTTGATCGTAAAACTTGTTCTTATTCTTGAAAATTGGCTCATGGCCCCTGAAAAGTAATTCCTTCTTGACTTGTGGGCTACTTACGCTCCATTTAACCCCTGAAGTCAGGGTTGTGCGTTCTCATCGGAACTGTCTCCCTTAGCCTTGGGGACATTTCATTTGGTCGAACTAGCCCATGAAGTGACCCCAGGCATGGTGGCTAGATACGACCCTCGGAGGCCCGCACCTTCTCATTGTCCTTCAGTGTGGTTGCACAGCCTCTTAGGATTCACTCAACCTGAGAGTATTCGTCCTTCGGTATGGGAGTCCATCTTGATAGTGCGGTACCGACCAGAGCCCTTAACTGACTTGACATATCATAAAGCTTCTCATATATCATTGCATAAAAGTCTCTTTTGAAAATCATGAAATGCTCGTGTCATGTTATGCTTGCTCATGTAATGCTATGCAGTGTATCATTCCAGTTTTACAAAAATGTAAGTTACTTACAATTCACTTATTTCCACTTACCTTGCTCCTCTTGAAAATGAGACGGCGCTTCGCCTACAAGCGATTCAATTACTACACTTAGATGTTTAGGAAACCAATTTCATATGCATACAAAGGAAATACTTGAAATTATTAGGTTTTCCAAAAGTACATATCTTGAGAGTACTATTTTGTTTACAAAAGATTATTTAACTAGTTTCTGAAAAACAAATGAAGAAGTACAATTAAACATAGCATCAACAACTCCGATATGATTGTTAAAGGGATCACTATACGATACTCAATCAACTAGGTACACTGGTACTTCTCAAACATCAATGATTTCAACCTATTCTAAAATCCTCGCCATCCTAACTTCAATGACTCCATAACTAAGATTAATCAACTATCCTTAATGCTAGTGCTCACAAGACTTCAATTGAAACTCCAAATTCAACATATATGAGATTTAACAAGACCCGCTCGAGCGTCTGTCGAGCATTGGTCGAGCGTCAACACAGTGTCCAACTTCCATCAACCCTCGCTGGAGCGGCGGTCGAGCGCAAACTCTCTGTGCGAAACTTTCACAAGGGCCGCTCGAGCACCTGTCGAGCGTTGGTCAGACGGCAAGACACTGCCCACCATATTTCCTTAAGGCCGCTCGAGCGCCTGAGGCACACTAGTCAAGCGCGATGATACCTAAAAACAGAGTACTAAAATCTTCCTATTCCAACAACCTGAACATGATCCCTAGGTTGATTCTACTAACCAAAGATCATTCCAGATACCCTAATACATGCCTAAACGAATCTTCATATACATACCAACCCGAGGCACCCTCTTAACATAAGATGTTTAGGGTTTCAAAACAACTAAAACAACACGTAAATCAAAATCTACCTCTACCTCCAACTAAAGCACTCGGCTTTCACCAAAAACTTCACTACCCCTCAGCTTTCGGTTCCTCCCACTAGAAAGGCTTCAAGGGCTGAGATGAAGGTTTGAAGTGAGGGAAAAGGAGATGAACAGCTGCTGGAAAAAGCTTAAAGAAAACATGGGCAAGCTTAAAGCTTGAAGTGGTTCGGCCAAAGAGAGAGAACAAGCTGAAATGGTGTGTTTCTGCCAAAGGCGAAATGAGCTGAGCAAAGGAGAGATATCCAGTCACAAGAGAGGAAAACAAGCTTGAGCAAAGAAAGGTGAGCTTCGGTCAAGGGAAAAGGCATGCAAACTGCAAATGGAGAGAAGTTGATCACCAAAGAATGAGAGCAAGGAGAGGTTAAGCAAATGAATGGAAAGAAGTGAAATGCTAGAGTGAACTGAACATGTGGTGAGGGAGAGATATACGGTGAAGAGTGTAATGCAAAAGGGTGAAAATGAATCTAGCCTAAGATGTGAGAAAAGGGGGAGAACTTTGTTAATAATGCCTATGGCCTTAGTGTCACGCCCCGAGCGCCATCCCGCAGGGACCGTGACAGCCGCGAGCATTCCCCGGGAACACTCCAGCGCTTACACTAACTCTTACAGCGGAAATTTTTTTATTTTTTTACTATACACATAGGATGGCTAACTCAGGATCCACATGTTGGCTTAGATACAAGCTCAAGGATCATAACCTATCGGTATACGCATCATAATTCAGAAAAGTCTGTACATTGCATCTTGTTCGCAAACTTACACAAAACGTACTAGGGCAACATACTGTCACTCAATCAAAACCAGCACTCACTAGTGCTACCTCGGAGTTCACCAACTCCGGCTCCAATTCCCAAACTTCCAGGATTTCTACGTGAGATACTTCTCTGCTCCCCAGTTATCTTGTGGATCTGGAATGATACGATTTAAAAACTATGAGTCGAAAGACTCAGTAAGGAACAGCAATTTGAAACATGAGCTTTGATAAACAAGACTTTAAAAACTTACTTACTTCAATACACTGTAGAGTTAAGAAAAGAAATGCATAACTGTGAGTCATGAGATAGTGCATAAAAGCCATGATGCATATGCGTGCTCCGTGATGCACATGCCATGCACTAAAATCTCTTGCCACTCTTGGCCTTTTCAAATGCATTTCAAATCTCGAAATTGGCCCCAGGCCCTTAAAAATATTTCTTTCGTACTTGCTTGTAAAATTTGGCCCTTGACCCTTGCAAATCACTTATTCATACTTGTGGGCTTACTCGCTCCATTTAACCCCCTGAAGTCAGGGTTGTGTTGTTCCCATCGGAACTGTCCCCTATTTCCCTTGGAGACCTTACATACGGTCAAGCTAGCACACCTTCTCGCATTCGTCCTTCAGTGGCTATACATGACCCTTGGAGGTGCCACACCTTCTCGAGCAACGTTCCTCGGTGTGGTTGCACATACCTCATGGACTAACACATCCTTCACGAACAACGTCCCTCGGTATGGGCGTCCATCCATCCATCCTTCACGAACAACGTCCCTCAGCATGGATGTCTTAGGTTCCATCCATTCATCCTTCACGAACAACGTCCCTCAGCATGGATGTCGAACCTCACTTAACTTGGTGCGGGTTCAACCAAAACCACCAGGCTTAATCATAACATAAATTCTCTTTCATTTGCATAAAATAGCTTTTCATGTTTCTATGAAATGAACATGCCATGCCACTCTTGAAAACATCGTAATTTCATTTGCATCAAAACGTCTCTCATGCGTTCATGCAAATGATCATGCTATGACATGTTCGAAACATCATGCGTACTTGAAACATTCTTCATGCAATACATTTCATATATATTAAAAACATCATGTCATGCACAATAAAACATGCAGTATATCATTCCAGTTTTCCAAATCGGGTAAGATTCACTTACAGTACTCCTCGCTAATCTCCTTATATCTCACTTGGCTCTTTGCCTACAAAGAATAAGTTCGATTCTCAATACACTAAGTTTACATGAAAGCATATCAACACGCTCGGTTCTATGAACTATTCAAGGAAACCTATCTTGAAATCCACTAAGGAACGAATAATGATAATTAAGCACTTAACTTAATCTTAACGACATAATATAGTTGCTGAATTTCTCTTAGTCCAATTGAACCTCTTGTTCACCTTTTAATCTTGAACTCTCGTCCATTGAAATGGTTCTAAACAACAACTATATATTACTTCGATATCATAGATTACATTATACATTGATTTCACATTAATATAGGCCTTTAATTACCTAATTCCTTATTTAATCTTTTACGTTCAACTATTGATCAAAGCTTAGGTTCTAATTACTTACCTTCATTGTAGCTTCTTTTCCATTCTTACTTAGGATTCTAATTAGCAACCTAATTACACTTTAATAAAATCCAAATCTTTCTTTTATTGCATACAATTAACTAGGTCCTCAAGTTCAACAATTACTTAACCCTAATTATACTTAATCTTTGGCTTATCATTAAACCTTGGTGCAACCCGAAATATAGGCTATTTTGTTCACCCTAAGTTTCGGCCAACCTAGTTAAATCCTCAAGCAATACTTAACACCAACGGATTTAGGATTAGACCTAAGTCTCTCATTATTTCAAGTGCTCTACTTAAATCTTACATTAAACCACTAATAGCTTTAATCATGATTAAATCTTGATTTGGACCTTAAACCTCATTTAATCCGAAATACTAGCCCTAACTAGGGTTCCAAATAATATTTTCATTACATGTTTATGGTTCCTCAATATTATTCCAATTAGCCAAAACCCCAACACAACAATTATAACATATTTATCATAATTTACCATTAGGGTTCTTTTACTTTAACCATTCGGCCAACACTAGTTTTATGCATCCTTTAATCACAACTTCAACTCCTTCGGTGATCTCATCCTCCATTCAACAATTTCACAACCTAGGATCTAAGAATCCAAACACCAACACAATATATCATGCTTACACCATTAGGCCAACACATGTTTTCATCCAAATAATTAGGTTTTCTTTTGTTTCCTTCAATTTGCATGCATCCTTTACCTAACATAATTATCTACCATTCATTAAGTCATAAATCTTGCACATATCATGGCCAATGTCCGGATCTAAACATATACAAAATTATACATGAAGACCTAAGCATATCATATTCGGCCATACCTCAAAATGTCACATTTTTCATGCTAAAAATTATAACGTGCATATCCTTTGCATTTGTGACCTAACTAGCATGCATCAACTTCGTATCTTCATCAAATACTCCCATCAACATTAGATCTACACTTTAGAAACTTCAACAACAATAGATTTAAAGAAATATCCAACTTTCATTCGGCCCAAACATAACATAAGTCTAGATCTAAACTTATCTAACATACATTGTTCTCCTTTTGTATTTATGACATATTTGCATGCATTAACCCCATAGATCCGAACCTCTCTCACATGTACATTGTTTTTGCATCATCAAGACCATAGTTAAACACTTACATCTAATATTTAGAAAGACCAACAACACAAGATCTAAGCATATAATTCGGCCATCACTATGCTTAACCAACAACAACACATTTTTGGTCTTACCTTGATGATTATCACAAGCCTTGAGTACCTAGCACAATAAAATACCTTAGGTTAGAACTTTATGAAGAACTTAAGCAAAACTTTATACGAAATCAAGCCTACCTCTACCTTCACCAAATTTCCAAGTTTTCACCAAGATCCTTCCTTTCCAACTTTCGGTTCACCCCTCTTTGCAATGGTCCCGAGCATGATCACAAGGTGCTAAGATGGAGGTTTTTATGGTGGGAAAAATAAGAACAAAGAAATGCTTGAAACTTGAATGGTTTAGTTCTAGGAAAGTGAGTTAGATTTCAACAAGGGAAAATGGCTAGGTGAATAGAAATTTCCAAGAGAAGAGATGAGTTGCACAAAAGGGGATTTGGTTACCTAGAGAAGAGAAACAAACTTAGAGCTTTAGAGAGTGATTGGTTGCAAGAAGAAAAGAACAAGCTTAAGCTCAAAGGGGAGATTCGGTCAAGAGAGAAAAAGAGAGAGTTGAAGTGGGAGGGTGATATTCGGCCAAGATAAGAAATGCTAAGTGTGAGGGGGAGTTCTCTTGATGCAATTGAGTCTCCCAAGATAATTTATTGCAATGACAAATGACAAGAGAGGGTGGAAGTGACAAGAGAGAAAGAAGGAAGGGTGGGGGTGAACTTAGGTGAGTTTGGTTTCTCTTCTCCTTTTATTTTTTTTTTCTTTTCACTTTTTCTCACATCAACTCTTGTCCCCTCTCAAGCCATGCCTTTGCATTAAATTCTCTCCTTTCTCATTTAAGCTCTACGTAAACTTCACCCATGGCTTGATCTCTTTTTGCTTTTTCTCTTCCGTTGAATTGTCTTGTCTCATAAATGCTCTCTTTTCACATGTCACAACTTCACATGGCCTACACTCTTCTTCATTCCTACGTAAAAAGCCTTGTCCTAATTCCTCATTTATGTTGTTTGGTTGAAATGCAACTTAGTTACTATCACAACTAACTTTCAACTTAGTTACTTTATCAATTAACTTATCTCCTATAAGCTCTCTAGCTTATCTAGTTCCATTACATAGCTTATCACCTCATAAGCATAACAACTTATCTAAGATAATGGCTCTAGGCATCTCTACGATAGTCACATCAACTTATTGCATGAAAAGTTTCCTAGCTTATCACTATGATAAGCAAGTGTGCTTATCACTTGAAACTCTCTTAAATTTATCATGTGTCTAGTAGCTTATCATCTAATATTCTAATGATAATTCAACTACTAATTTAGGTCACATAATAATACTATATGCCACCTATTAATGACACACAAAAATATTCAATACTTTAAAAGAAATTCATGATTTCCCATTTAATTATTTTCGGCAACCATATATATATATATATATATAATCAAAATATATATTTCATGGATCATGAAATATACTAAGCAAGTGAAAAAATATAAACCCATAAGAGAAACTTACCTTGCAAGTTCTTCAACCGAGGGGTAACTTCCATCTTGCTAAATTTATGTTAGTAAAAAATTATTTACTTTTTGCTCATATTTTTTCACAATCAAGATCACTTCATGTTTTCTCCCTATGTTGATTTACTTCTTCATTTTTATTAGAGACCTCGAAAAATGCTGTGTTTATTTAGGATTCTTGTATAGGCCAAACCAAAGCTCTTATCACTTTTGGTATATGTTTATCGATGAAATTCTTTTACTAAATCTTGCTTATCCTGTAAATTTTATTTTTATTATTCTGAGCATGGTTTGCCATCAATTGTTGTTTTGTGTGTGTAAGTTGCATTGAAGAATGTGAATATCTTTCAATTTCAAATCCAAATCCATAGAACCTAGAGAAAGTAAATTACAAATGCATATAAAGTAACCTTTTGTCAAAAGAAAAGAGGAAAAAAAAAGACAGATCACAGTTGTGGTAGTAACAAAAAAATGTAAGAAAGACAACCCCTAATGGCATCAAGACCTCAACCATCAAAATCATCTGTAATTTGTTCTAAAATTTTAGAATTAAGTAGAGAATTAACTTAAATTAGATAATCAAAAGTGATTTGCGTAATAAAACGAGAGATAACTGAATGAATGATTGCATGTTAGTGTACATCGAGCAAGAAGTTTTTAAAACTATTGAGAACGAAGTCATTTTGCAACATTTTCAGAAGATGCAAACTCATAGGATCCAATTGTCACCTCTCAGTCGCAGTATATATTACAGTACATGTATTCTGATATTTTTAATGTTTTTAGTCTTTAATTTTTGACATTATAACTCTAAGACAATGACGTAGAAAAGAAACTCTAAGACAATGTTTTGCATAACAAAGGAAATTTTTTTTTTGTCATTTCGCCTTTAAAGTTCGACACTCATGGATTTTAGTCTTGGTTCCGCCACTGTCTGTATGGGATCTGGTTGATAAAATACCTGAGTGATACTAATAGTTGTTGATTTTTTTTCTAGTTTTGGCTCTCTGTTGATAATTTCTTGGTTTCCAGCTTGTAGCGATTTTCTATTTTTTGATGGACCAAGGTTGTGTCGACTGACTTTACTAGAGAAAGACAGAGTAAGAGAACTTAGAGAGGAAGAGGGTTCCGCTTTTTGCTGTTTGCGGAATCGTGTTCAGATTTGGTAGTCTGAGGCCAAAGTTCTGTTGGATTTTACACATCAGAAAACGAACAGTTGATGAAGATGAGGACTCAACGACTGAAGGCTCATTCTTACACAGTCAGAAGAAAACCTTAAAGCCTGACGGTAAGCTTTATTTTTCCACGGGATCTTCTAATAACAAAACTGCTACCACTAGTGAGGCGAAAACTGAATCCAAGACACCAATATTTCAGTTTGAGTCTTCAAAGGAAATTCAAGTCGAACATGATAGCAGAGCAACTGCGATTCTGGAAACTGAGACCGATTTCTCAAGAGATGCCCGTGCATTACGTGAGAGAGCTCTTAAGCAAGCGGAGGAGGCTTTGAAGGGGAAAGGAAAGAACTTGGGGCGTGACAAGTTGTATAAAGGTATCCATGGGTATACTGATTACAAGGCTGGGTTCCGAAGAGAACAAACAGTTGCCAGTGAGAAAGCTGGTGGAGCACATGGGCCTCTGAGGGCTTCTGCTCACGTAAGAGTTTCAGCTAGATTTGATTATCAGCCAGACATATTTAAGGAAAGAGACTGGTTACTGTGGGTATGGAGATTCACGCAAGTTTATGCATGATCGAGGGATTACAAGTCCGGCTGGCAGTTGGAGAAGGAGTGGGATGAAGCAGAGAAAGCAAGGAAAAGAAATCTAGCTATGGGAATAGATGACATGGATGGTGAGGGTGTAGACCCCGGTGATGAAGATGACGATGATTCATTGCCTTTTGCATGTTTCATATGTAGGCAGCCTTTTGTCGATCCTGGGGTGACCAAGTGTAATACTAATAAAGGTACTTTATGAAACATATCTGTGGGCTCGTGAGAAAGGTTAATTACCTCTGCTGTTTCGAGTACAAGTGGCACATAAATACACACTTATGCACGCCCCTAAATTTATAGATGAGGAGGGCCTCCATTTTGGGAATGATGGAGTTATCACCCATTAACTAATGCCATAAATTGTCCAGTTTGAAGTTGCAAAACTAATTAGGGAGCTAATGGCGCAAAAACTTTCAACATACTCCGTTGACAAAATAACTCAACTAAAATATAATTGCTGTTTTCTGTCCTTTTTTTGGTTCTCGTTTCTTTTTTGCTTGCTCTACGCTTAAGCATGACAGACTATGTCCTCTAGAATGTCTATCTTGTTATTTTGCTACCCATCTCTCCTTCATTCTAAAGTGTAATCTAACTCGAGTACTTTTCACTTTCAGCATCATGCGAAGAACAAGAAATGCTTTGTTTGCAACAAACCTACTCTTGCCATTTTCAATACAGCTCACGAAATACGCAAGAGAATGGCTGTGGAAGGTAAATAGTTGATGTGAACCCCGTTATCCCGTAACGAGACCCAACAACTATAGGGAACCCAAGATCGTTTCTAGCATGGATTCGAATGGAACCTTGACCCGTTGCTTAGGAAAGCAAGAACCTCGGTATAGTGAAGACGCCACAAACGGGATGGAAATCCGTTTGATAAGTCGAGTTGAACGCCACGGTAAAATCTCCGATAAGTTCGAGAAGTTCGTCAAAGAACCAAAGAGAATTAAAAACCTCACAAACCGTGTATATTGAATGAATCTCGAACTACAACTTAGGCCTCTATATATAGGCCATCTTATACACGAAAACCCTAAAAGGAAACACTCCTAAACATGGCGCCTAAACCTAGTACAAAAGGAAACTAAAAGACACCTAAAATAGATTCGGTTATTAAGGAAATAATGCTTGGCGCCTAAACCAAAAAGGCAACAAACTTAACACCTAAACTAAACTCGAAATCAGCTCCTATATGGAAAGAAAGGTGCGGCTAAAATAGTCCCACAATCATGCCATCCGAAACCCTAATTAGGAGTATCTTCTAGAAGACTTCCTTGCATGCTCAAATGAAAACCCTACTCGGGCTCTTCTAGAACTTGGAGCACATTGACAATTCGTGGGTCATGCTGAATGGGCTTCCACGCCTTTGCTTGATCCCATGCTCCTTGAATTAGCCCGTTGAGTGCATCCGTGAACTTCTTTGCTCGGGCTCTTGTAACCGGTCCACTTGGCACTTGAACGGGTTCCTTTGAAACGGCACCTTGTGCTCCATCATTCCCCTCCTCTTGAAAAGGATTTGTCCTCAAATCTTCACCTACATCAAAAGGACTCAGATCAGTAACATTAAACGTGGCACAGACAGAGTACTCACCAGGCAAATCTAGTTTGTAGGCGTTATCATTGATGCGCTCGACGACTTGGAAAGGACCGTCGCCTCGCGGGAGCAATTTGGAACGTCGTTTCGTGGGAAATCTTTCTTTCCGCATATGTTGCCAAACCCAATCGCCGGGTTCAAAAACTATCTTGTGACGACCCTTATTGGCTTGTTTTGCATACTGCTCCGTTCGTCGCTCAATGTTGAGTCTCGCTTGCTCGTGAATCTGCTTAACAAAGTGAGCTTTCCTTTTGCCATCTAAATTAACATGTTCAGTGACTGGCAAAGGTGATAAGTCCAATGGAGTCAAAGGATTAAAACCATAGACTATTTCAAATGGAGAAAAGCGAGTAGCAGAATGAATAGCTCTATTATAGGCAAACTCAACATGTGGTAAACATTCTTCCCAAGTTTTAATGTTCTTTTTGATGATCGCCCGTAATAACGTAGACAAGGTCCTATTGACAACTTCAGTTTGACCATCCGTTTGTGGGTGACAAGTAGTGGAAAACAATAACTTAGTGCCTAGCTTACACCACAAAGTCTTCCAGAAATAGCTCAAGAATTTCGCTTCTCTATCCGAGACAATCGTCCTAGGCATGCCATGTAGTCTTACAATTTCCCTAAAGAATAGATCAGCAACATGCGATGCATCATCCGTTTTGTGACATGGAATAAAATGTGTCATTTTAGAAAATCTATCCACGACCACAAAAATCGAATCTCTCCCACGTTTAGTCCTGGGCAATCCTAGCACAAAATCCATGGAAATATCAACCCAAGGCTCACTAGGAATAGGTAAGGGAGTATACAAACCATTGGCTTGCACTTTAGACTTAGCTTGTCGACATGTGATACACCTACCACAAATTCTCTCAACATCCCTCTTCATGTGAGGCCAATAGAAGTGTTCTTGTAAAATGGCTAAGGTTTTGGCAACTCCAAAATGTCCCATTAGTCCACCCCCATGGGATTCTTGCACTAATAACTCCCGCATTGAACAATTTGGCACACATAGCTTATTTTCTCGGAACAAGAACCCATCAAGCCTAAAGAACTTACCACATGCAATTTTCTCACAAGCACGATATTCATCACCAAAGTCATGATCATCAGAATATAAATTCTTAATATGCTCAAAACCTAATAACTTGGCATCTAGTGTGGAAAGTAGAGCATACCTGCGAGAAAGGGCATCGGCTACCACATTCTCCTTACCTTGCTTATACCGAATGACGTATGGAAATGTCTCAATGAACTCTACCCAGCGCGCATGCCTTTTGTTTAGCTTGTGTTGGCCCTTCAAATGTTTCAAAGATTCATGATCGGTATGAATCACGAATTCCTTAGGCCATAGGTAGTGCTGCCATGTTTCCAAGGCCCGGACTAGTGCATACAGCTCCTTGTCATAGGTGGGGTAGTTTAGGGCTGCCCCGCTTAGTTTCTCGCTGAAATAAGCAAGTGGTCGTCCGTCTTGCATAAGAACTGCGCCAATGCCAATACCTGAAGCATCACATTCAATTTCAAATGTCTTGGAAAAGTTAGGCAAAGACAATAAACGAGCATGGGTTAACTTCTCCTTAAGTAATTGAAACGCCTTCTCTTGCGCGTCTCCCCATTGGAATCCCACGTTCTTTTTGATTACTTCGGTAAGTGGTGCGGCTATGCTACTAAAGTCCTTCACGAACCGCCGGTAAAAACTTGCAAGGCCATGAAAACTACGAACCTCACCTACACTTGTGGGACTCGGCCATTCTTGAATTGCACGTACTTTTTCTTCATCAACCTGTATACCTTGTGCACTAACAACAAATCCCAAGAATACAAGCTATTCGGTGTAAAAAGTGCACTTCTTCATATTAGCAAACAATTTCTCTTTCCTTAGCACATCTAACACAGATTTCAGATGCACTGCATGATTGTCCATGTTTTTGCTATAAATGAGGATATCATCAAAATAGACAACGACAAATCTTCCTATAAAAGCACGTAAAACATGGTTCATAAGTCTCATAAAGGTGCTCGGAGCATTAGTTAAACCAAAAGGCATAACTAACCATTCATACAAACCATATTTTGTTTTAAAAGCTGTTTTCCATTCGTCTCCTTCTTTTACTCTAATTTGATGGTATCCACTCTTCAAATCAATTTTTGAAAACACACAAGAACCATGCAACTCATCTAACATGTCATCTAAGCGAGGAATAGGATGACGATACTTTACCGTGATGTTGTTGATGGCTCGGCAATCAACGCACATTCTCCACGACCCATCCTTCTTAGGTACAAGTAGAACCGGAACAGCACATGGGCTCATGCTTTCCCTCACGTGCCCCTTATCCAACAACTCACTGACTTGCCGTTGAAGCTCCTTGGTCTCCTCGGGATTGCTCCTATAAGCTGGTCGGTTTGGAATGGCAGCACCGGGAACAAAATCAATTTGATGTTCGATCCCTCGAAGCGGAGGTAATCCATGTGGGGTTTCTTCGGGGAAGACATCGTCATATTCCTGCAAAAGAGACACAATAGAACTAGGCAAAGCTTGGTCAAGAGCGTTAGTGTTTAAAAGGGTCTCTTTGTACAAAAGTACAACCATCGGCTGATTTGAAAGCATCGCTCGCTTGATCTCACTCACTTTTGCATAGAAACTTTTTTTTTCTCTCTGGTTTTCTCTCAAGGGCCGAACCTCCTCTCTCTCTTTTTTCGGCTTCTCTCGAATTTTCACTCACTCTCTGCTTTTCACTCTCTTTTATTTTCTCATTCTCTTTCTTTTGCTCACTCTCTTGCTGCAACCTCACTTGATCTTCATATACTTGCTGCGGTGTCAGGGGTACAAGAGTGATTGGCTTCTGATTAAGTACAAAAGAGTACTTATTCGTAAAGCCATCATGCTTCACATGTCGGTCGAACTGCCATGGTCGCCCTAGCAACAAGTGTCCCGCTTGCATCGGCACTACATCACACATTACTTCATCTTCGTACTTACCGATTCGAAAAGCAACTAACACTTGCTTGTTCACCCTTATTTCTCCACTATCATTCAGCCATTGCAACTTATATGGCCTAGGGTGTTTCAACACGGGCAATCCCAACTTTTCAACCATGACTGTGCTCGCAACGTTGGTACAACTACCACCATCAATAATCACACTACATACCTTGTCTTTGATGTAGCACCTAGTGTGAAAGATGTTCTCCCGCTGTACTTCCTCATCGCTCTTTGCTTCCAAGCTCAAGGCTCTCCTCGCCACCAAGGTCAACGCATCAGGGGCTGTGTATTCATCCTCGAAAACATCCTCCAAGTGTGGCATGTCGTCGGTGTCAGATTCTTCACTATCGGTCACGATCTCTCCATTGGCCTTTCAACACCATGACTTGCTTGTTTGGACATTGGCTTTCTATGTGTCCCCTGCCTTGACATCGAAAACACTTGATATCACGATTTCTAGAAGTAGAAGCTTCATTTTTACCTTGAGAAGTGTGGCTGGTGGTAGGGGTTTTGGGCTCGGGTTTGGGCACTTGTGGCTTGTCCATGGGCTTGGTGTAGCTTGGCTTGGAGAAAGTAGAATTCGAATTTTGGCTAGCACGTCCCCCACTCCCTGCTCCACTTTGATAGCCATATGCATCATTTCTTCTATCTCCACATAATGTTGCATCTCCACTCTATCATGGATCTCTCGATTCAAGCCATGTAGGAAACGAGCCATGGTAGCCTCTCGATCCTCCTCAATATTGGCACGGATCATGGCCATCTCCATCTCCTTGTAATAGTCTTCTACGCTTCGACTTCCTTGCTTTAGGCTTTGTAACTTTTTGTACAGCTCCCGGTAGTAGTGGCTTGGAACAAATCGTTTCCTCATGACCGCCTTCATAGCATCCCATGTCTCTATGGGACGTTCTCCATTCCGCCTTCTATTTGTCACAAGTTGATCCCACCAAGTTATATCATAGTCAGAAAACTCAATGACGGCTAATTTTACCTTTTTAGCTTCGGAGTAGTTATGGCAATCGAACACGAATTCCATCTTCTTCTCCCACTCAAGGTAAGCTTCCGGATCAGATCTCCCCTGGAAAGACGGAATCTTTATTTTAATACCACTGACGTTGTTATCTTCTCGATTCCTAGCGTCTCGTCGCCCTCCATATCTCCTATAGCCAACATGAGAATCACGATCTTCTTCATCGTCAGATCTGTAAGGCTTCGTCGTACTCCCTTTCCTCCCTCCGTGGTGCTCTCTCCCCGTCTACGGTAATTGTGACCGGGTTGGGGTTGAGGATGCTCCAGCCGATCTAGCCGTTCTTGTACTTTGTAGGACAGAAACAAAGGGAAAAGAAATTAGAGAAGATAGCCGAAGGTTATGAAAAGAAGAAACAAAGGCACGAAAAGAAAAGGGATACGCAAACCCGAACTAGAACCTGGCTCTGATACCAAATGATGTGAACCCCGTTATCCCGTAACGAGACCCAACAACTATAGGGAACCCAAGATCGTTTCTAGCATGGATTCGAATGGAACCTTGACCCGTTGCTTAGAAAAGCAAGAACCTCGGTATAGTGAAGACGCCACAAACGGGATGGAAATCCGTTTGATAAGTCGAGTTGAACGCCACGGGAAAATTCCCGATAAGTTCGAGAAGTTCGTCAAAGAACCAAAGAGAATTAAAAACCTCACAAAACGTGTATATTGAATGAATCTCGAACTACAACATAGGCCTCTATATATAGGCTATCTTATACACGAAAACCCTAAAAGGAAACACTCCTAAACATGGCGCCTAAACCTAGTACAAAAGGAAACTAAAAGACACCTAAAATAGATTCGGTTATTAAGGAAATAATGCTTGGCGCCTAAACCAAAAAGGCAACAAACTTAACACCTAAACTAAACTCGAAATCAGCTCCTATATGGAAAGAAAGGTGCGGCTAAAATAGTCCCACAATCATGCCATCCGAAACCCTAATTAGGAGTATCTTCTAGAAGACTTCCTTGCATGCTCAAATGAAATCCCTACTCGGGCTCTTCTAGAACTTGGAGCACATTGACAATTCGTGGGTCATGCTGAATGGGCTTCCACGCCTTTGCTTGATCCCATGCCTCTTGAATTAGCCCGTTGAGTGCATCCGTGAACTTCTTTGCTCGGGCTCTTGTAACCGGTCCACTTGGCACTTGAACGGGTTCCTTTGAAACGGCACCTTGAGCTCCATCAATAGTGGTGGCTCAGTGGTTCATCCTGCCTTTCGCTTTGTGGCTTTGTCAGAATGATTATGTTTTTGGCCCCTCTTTATATTGATTAGCTTTGAAAGAGGAAATCCATTAACTAGTCTCTGTTGTATATATGCGCTTTCACAAATTCTTACTGAATTGATTATTGACTTAAAAGATTTCCAGATGCTTAGATGGTCGTATGATGTCTGCCATGCTTTCTTTGGTTAATGGTATTCCTGATGCGGAATATAGTGGAGAAATAGGAATTAGATAGAAAGCTTAAGAAAGAATAGGGAAGAAGAGAAGAAATAAGCCAAGGAGAAGGGGAAAACACACTTTGAATGCAAGAGGCAGCAGCCAATAAACTTTATTATCTCAGTCTCATTGATTTAAGGTTCTCACTAACCTTAAATAGAGAACAAAGGTCATAAGCAAACCCTAAAAGCCCATGGGCCAAAACTTAATAAAGCATAATAACTCCTAGTCTATTAAAATATAAATCACAACTAAATACTAAAAACAAGTAAATTAAATGAATGTCCCCATTAACTCTTCCCAGGTGGAAGAAACTTGACCCCGTCAAGTAAAACAAAACATGATGAAATCATCTCTCTCAAGTACCCAACCACAAACTAAGTGGTTGTGCGGTCTTCTTCTTCGCACGCTCATAGACTCGTATCAGTGGAGGTCTGAATCGAGTGTCCCCGGGGTGAGAAGAACTCGACTCTGGCGAGAGAAGATCCTGATGACTTCTGTAAAGATCCAACATGTCGGGATCAAGTTGTTGAAGAATATCTCGAGTAACCCAAGTGCATTCAGAATCCGGTTTATTTACCCAGCGAACAAGGAAACGTTGAACCGCTCCATCTGTAGTGAACACAACCTGCTCATCTAGAATAGCATCAATTTTATCTACGAGTGCAGGAAGAGAACGTAATGGTGCAGGGGTAGGAATAGGCTCAGGGTTAGGTGTAGTTGTGTCAAGAAAAGGATCATCTGGGAAGCTGGGAAGGCCTTTGTAAGCAACTAAGTCCTCAACATTGAAAGTATGATGAAAACCAAAGTGAGATGGAATATCAATGACATATGCATTAGGTCCAACCTGCTTCAAAATTTTAAAAGGACCAGCACTACGAACCTGCAATTTGGAAGCGAGCCCAGAAGGACGTCGTTCCGGTTGAATTCGGATCATGACATAATCCCCAATATTAAATGAAACATGTCTTTTATGTAAGTCAGCTCGAAGTTTATATGATGCATTACTTGCTTCTAGACGTTTATTGATATCAAGATGCACGTCATGTAAGACAGGGAGAGGCGTGTAGAGACCGGTATTCTGTTTCTTATGCTTGGCAAGCTAACAGGTTCTACAAGTGCTAACTATCTTAGCAACATCCCTCTTCAAACTAGGCCAATAAAATTGACATTCAACTTCCTCTATAGTCTTATTACGCCCCGAAATGTCCAGAAAGACCTCCGGCGTGAACCTCCCACACTATAAAATCCCTGACTGAAGTCCTAGGAATACAAAGCTGATTGCCTCGAAAAAGGTAGCCATCCTGAAGACGAAACCCAATAGTAGGATCAGATTGACCACTTAGTAAAGCTAGATAAAGTTCCCTAAAATCAGGACAAGTCTCAGAATCTTCCTTTAGTCTCTCAAATCCTATGACCTTAACGTGCATAACAGACAATAAGGAGATACGACGACTCAAGGCATCAGTGGCTTGGTTCTCAACACCTTTCCTATGTTTCAAAACAAAAGAATAGGCCTGTAAATATTCTATCCAACGACCATGCCTACTATTCAACTTTTTCTGGGAACTAAGGTAACGAAGAGCTTCGTGGTCAGAATAAAGAACAAACTCTTGGGGTAACAAATAATGGCACCAATGGCACAAAGCCTGCACAACCGCAAATAATTCTTTGTCATAAGTAGTGTAACGTAGTCTAGCATCATTCAATTTTTCGCTAAAGTAGGCAATAGGGTGACGCTCCTAAGTAAGAACCCCGCCTATGCCAATACCTGATGCATCACACTCAACTTCAAACAATTTAGAGAAATCAGGAAGACCCATGACTGGGGCTTCAGTCATTCTCTTCTTAACATCCTCAAAAGCTTTCGTAGCTTGAGAAGACCACTTGAACTCTCCTTTCTTCATACACTCTGTGAGATGAGCCATAATAGTGCTAAACCCCTTAATGAATCGACGTTAGAAGGTAGCTAGACCATGAAAACTCCTAACATCATGAATAGATTTTGGGTGTAGGTCAATCTACAATTGCTTGCACTTTCGTAGGATCAACAGACACTCCATCAGAGGAAACAATGAATCCTAGGAAGACAACACTTGTGGTAAAGAATGAACATTTCTTCACATTGGCATATATATAAACACTCTTTCCGAAGGGTGGAACAAACCTGAGTGAGATGATCTAAGTGTTGAGTACGAGACTTACTAAAAATAAGGATATCATCAAAGTAGACTACTAAAAACTGCCCCATGAAAGGCCTAAGAGCTTGGGTCATGACCCGCATGAACGTACTAGGGGCATTAGAAAGACCAAACGGCATAACTAACCACTCATAAAGACCATCCTTCGTCTTGAAAGCAGTCTTCCACTCATCACCTGGGCGGACCCTAATCTGATGATATCCACTCTTAAGGTCGATTTTAGAAAAAATGGTGGTGCCAGCCATCATGTCCAACATATCATCAAGCCTAGGGATGGGGAAACGATACTTGACAGTTATCTTGTTGATGGCTCGACTATCAACACATTCTCCAAGAGCCATCTTTCTTGGGTGTCAATAGAGCTGGAACCGCACAAGGGCTCAAGCTCTCACGGAGAAACCCCTTATGAAGAAGTTCTCTCGTTTGGCGGTGGAGCTCGGCATGCTCAGAGGGATTCATCCTATAATGAGGCAAATTCGGGAGGGACGCTCCCGGAACAAGATCTCTGGCATGTTGAATGTCTCGTAATAGTGGCAAATGATTAGGGAGATCCACAGGAAAAACATCTTGAAATTCCCGAAGGACCTCTTGGGCCTCCTCAGAAGGTTCTACTGTCAGATAATCGGATGGAACTTCCATAACAATTACCGCAAACACAACCGACTCCCCTACCAGATCTCGCTCAAACTCTGTTGAGCTGATAATATTTAACCCCTTCTTGTTTAGAACTGTCTTGGGGTGATGGACATCAACAGGTTTCGGGGGAAGAGGATTAAGGAGAATCTTCTTTCCCTTGTACAAAAATGAACAAGAGTTAGAGCGACCACGTATGGTCACATCCAAATCGAACAACCGTGGGCGACCAAGTATAACATGACCTACATCCATAGGAATAACATCACACCATATTTGATCTTTGTACTCTAGAAACTGAATGGGCACCAGACATCGTTCCTTCACTGCTATGGAGGAAGTATCGACCCACGAGACACTATAGGGGTTCGGGTGAGGGACTCGTGGTAACCCAGACGACAAACAGTAGTAGCAGAAACTGCATTAATACAACTTCCACTATCTATAATGACCTTACAACCCTTATCATTGATTTTGATATAGGTATGAAAGATAGCATGACGACGCTAGTCATCAGCATCTTTGGGCTGGGTAAAGACACAACGAACAACACCCAACCGGGAGGTGTCAGGGCGCAGGGTTGAACTAAACCTAGAGGGGATAGTTCTAATACAACCTATAGTAACATCATCAACTTCACCTAAATCACTGAACTCGTCAATCGGAGGCTCATAAACTTGTTCGACTAAGTGATCCTCATCACACATGCTAGGATGTCCCTCAAGGACCAAAGACCTACTGGGACAACTAGCTGACATATGGCCAAAACCCCTACAATTAAAACATTGCACACGAGAGTTAGTACGAGGAGCATCAATGGTCTTTCCCTTAATATCCCGGACAAAGGGCGCACTAGGAGGGGGAGGTCCTAACACAGATTTAGGTTGTGAGGGGGAAGGCTGAGGAACAAAAGGCCGAGTGTCACCACGTTTCCCAAAAGGAGTCCTAGTAACCAACTCATAGTCTTGAACCAGAGTGTAGGCATGATCGAGGGTGGAAACTCCTGATGAGAATCCGAGTAAGGCTTCAAATGTCCTAGTTCAAGTTTCCGTAGAGCCGGTTACGAGAGAACGAGACAAGAAGTTCAAGGACGTACTCGACGAAATCATTCATGAGATATGGGTCCAAGCCCATTCGTGGAATCCCATCAAAGATGATCCACTTTCTCGAAGGATCCGGTCAAAAGATAATATTGGAACTATTCTAGAAGAATCAGATTGCATGGAAATTCTAAGGGCAAAATCCTTTCCTTTTGAAATCTTTTGATTATTATAGGAGTGTGTGTCATTTCCTTTTTAAAAGTTAAAAGTTTAAATTTTCAAACTATTAGGAGTGGACGTCCAGGTTTTAGATTTAGGCAAATAAGGAATTTTGAAACTAGATTATTTTGTGTGCTTCACGTCCAGCTTCTTTTAGTCAAATATGGTAGTATTTTATTTCATTAGTTATGTTTGTCCTTTCCGTTCATTTTGTTAGGCGTGTGTTACCAGCTGTGATCTTTCTTTCCTTTGTTAGAATCCTTTTATTTTGGCAAGTAGTTTACGTATAGCTTTGGGTCAAATAAGCAATATTTTATTTCCTCTAGTTTAGCTTTTACGTCCAGCTTTTGGTAAGAGTCAAATAATGAATATTTTCCTTGTCTTATTTGTGTTTGCTGCGTCCAGCATAGGTGTCCTACTTTAGTTTTATTTCCTTTTTTTATTTCAGCCCTTTAAATAGGAGCTCTTTCATTGTAATTCAAAAAGAGATTGATCAATATAATTGTGAGAGTATTTCTCTTTGGTTCTTTGAAGAACTTCTCGAACTTATCGGGATTTCCCGTGGCGTTCAACTCGACTTATCAAACGGCTTTCCATCCCCGTTTGTGGCGTCATCACCATACCGAGGTTCTTGCTTTCCTAAGCAACGGGTCGAGGTTCCCTACGAATCAATTCTAGAAACGGTCTTGGGTTCCCTATAGTTGTTGGGTCTCGTTACGGGATAACGGGGTTCACATCATTTGGTATCAAAGCTTTGGTTCTAGTTCGGGTTTGCCTATCCCTTTTTTTTCTTTCGTTCCTTTCTTTCTTCGTTAGCCATTCACATATCCTTTGCTTATATCCTTTTTAATTTTCGTTTCTTTGTTTTTTTTTTCTCTTCTCCAATTCGGTTCACACCACCTGTCTTTCCTGAGTCGAATTTCCGAAAAAAAATTCCGAAAATCTCATTTATTGAGGTTCCTATTATTCTGAAATTCACCCCACCCCGAAGCCCTATTATTTTGAGTGAAATACGAGTGACGAGTGATCTCTATTCTTGAGCGTAAACACGTAAGGGAGAGATTTGTGAGGTCATTTTCCTCTTTTATTTCTAACATTGTTTTGCAGCAACCATGTCTCAAAATCGTGGTAAGAGCGTGGCCAACGACGATACACCACCATCTGACTCGAAGCTGTATATGGAGGTCATGATAGGTGATATGAGGCGTGTGTTGAACCAAGTACAAGAACGGCTAGATCGGCTGGAGCATCCTCAACCCCAACCTGGTTTCAATTTCCGTAGACGGGAAAGAGCTCAACGGAGGGAGGAAAGGGAGTAAAAGAAGAGCCTTACAGATCTGACTTTGAAGAGGAAGGAGATTGTGATTCTCATATTGGCTATAGGAGATATGGAGGACGAAGAGAAGCTAGGATTCGAGAAGATAACAACTTCAGTGGAATTAAGATGAAGATTCCGTCTTTTCAAGGGAGATCTGATCCGGAAGCCTATCTTGAGTGGGAGAAGAAGATTGAGTTTGTGTTTGATTGCCACAATTACTCTGAAACCAAGAAGGTAAAATTAGCAGTCATTGAGTTTTCTAGGTATGCTATATAACTTGGTGGGATCAATTTGTGATAAATAGGAGGCGGAATAGAGAACGACCGATAGAGACATGGGAGGCTATGAAGGCGGTCATGAGAAAAAAGTTCGTTCCAAGCTACTACCACTGGGAGTTGTACAAAAAGCGACAAGATCTTAGACCGGGACGCCGGATTGTAGCAGACTACCAAAAGGAGACGTATGAGTCACAAAAGTCCAAATCCGAGATCAAGCAACTTCACCAACGTCGGGATTCATTTGAGCAGCAGCCACAAAACGTCCCCAAATTCCGTAGAGGATTCCTTGAGGAATCCCTTGGGTGGGAGAAGGAGATAGACTTCATGTTTGCTGGTCGTAACAAATCCGAGCTGAAGCCCACGAATGTCAGCGACGTACCTCAAGAGGATTGTTGCATCGTTGCCGAAAATGTCGAGTCCACCGTAGATTTAGGCAAATAAGGAATTTTGAAACTAGATTATTTTGTGTGCTTCACGTCCAGCTTCTTTTAGTCAAATATGGTAGTATTTTATTTCATTAGTTATGTTTGTCCTTTCCGTTCATTTTGTTAGGCGTGTGTTACCAGCTGGGATCTTTCTTTCCTTTGTTAGAATCCTTTTATTTTTGCAAGTAGTTTACGTATAGCTTTGGGTCAAATAAGCAATATTTTATTTCCTCTAGTTTAGCTTTTACGTCCAGCTTTTGGTAAGAGTCAAATAAGGAATATTTTCCTTGTCTTATTTGTGTTTGTTGCTTCCAGCATAGGTGTCCTACTTTAGTTTTATTTCCTTTTTTTATTTCAGCCCTTTAAATAGGAGCTCTTGCATTGTAATTCAAAAAGAGATTGATCAATATAATTGTGAGAGTATTTCTCTTTGGTTCTTTGAAGAACTTCTCGAACTTATCGGGATTTCCCGTGGCGTTCAACTCGACTTGTCAAACGGCTTTCCATCCCCGTTTGTGGCGTCATCACCATACCGAGGTTCTTGCTTTCCTAAGCAACGGGTCGAGGTTCCCCTCGAATCCATTCTAGAAACGGTCTTGGGTTCCCTATAGTTGTTGGGTGTCGTTATGGGATAACGGGGTTCACCTCAACTCCTCTAAGGACAAGCTCTCTCTTAAGGTCATCATGTAAACTATGTCGAAATCGACTCAACGTCATAACCTCATCCTCAACAATGTGACAACGCATCCTAAACTCATCAAATTGGGTCACATACTCAGTTACAGATCTGTTACCCTGCCGAAGGGCATTCCACTGATCTAACAAATTTCTCATATAAGATTGGGGAATGTATTTTTCCTGAAGACGACGCTTCATTTCAACCCAAGTTCCAACTGGAGGCGCATGACGCCTCAGAAGGAGATGTTCTACACTCTCCCAATAAAGTTGAGCATTACCAACTAACTTCATACTAGCAAATTGCACTCGCCTATTCTCAGACACTGCATACCACTCAAAGAAACGATCCATATCCCTAATCCACTGAGAATAAACGCGGGATCTAAAAATCCGTCAAAGGTAGGGGCATCTAGCTTAATGGTCTTGAAGAGTTGCTCCTCGTGACGTGGAGGAGACTCATTACCACGAGCGTAGTGATCTCGCTCTCGCTCGTAATCCCTATTTCTACGGTCGCGTCTATCTCTATCTCTCCTATCACGATGACGTCTATTAGGGGGCGCATCTGAATATTCAGCGTCATTTTGATGACCCGGGACCTCTAAGGTCTCAACCCTCGTAGCTAGGTCTCTATTTTCTTGACGAGATGCCGCTAGGTCAGCTTGGACAGCACCTAACTGAGTGGTCAATTGCATCAAGGCCTCAAATTGGGTAGGGTCCATGGTTGGGTCAACGGAGCTAAGGTTGACTATACGACCGCTACGCAAATGCATGCAACACCCACCTAAAAATGCAATTGAGATCAATAAACCACTGATGCAATTGAATGAAAAATAAGAACTTGAGCAAAAATTAGATTTTGGCCTTGGGGATTAGAAAAATCCAAAATGTGCAGACAAGTAGTGCTAAATTTTTAAACAAATTAAAGCAAGGACTAAACACAATGCACCAAAATTCACTACTAAGGTAAACAAGGATTCAATAAAGGTAAAGATACGTTGATTTATTTTTTCTGTAGGGAGCAAACGAGTAATGAAAATGTATGAGGACGACTATCGGATAAAAACGAAAGTGTGAAAAATAACCCGTAACACTCGTTGACAAATTAATCTATAAAGAAGAGCAATTATGTCACTAAAAATGAAGTGGAACGAGCGCACCTCAGATCACTAGTGAACACAAACACGAATGAGCCGTTGAAAGGGCCGAAGAGGCGAGAAACCGTCGAAGAAAGTGCTGTCCCGCTTGATTCGGGTCCAAAAACGTAGCAAAAGTGTCAAACACGACCTGGATGTGGGAGAAAACACCGAGAGGAGTTGAATTTCGGCCTGAAAATGCAAAACTCGGCCGGAACCGGATGTATTTCGGCCTGAACCGGAAAATATCGGCCGAAACCGTGAATATCGGCCGGAATCGCCGAAACTGGCCGCTGCCGGCGGCGGAACAAAGCGAGCTTCACCTATGTGGACCGAAAATCATGTAGAAACTCAAATATAGGCTCAATTCTGGACAAATCACGACGAAAAACAATGAAAACATGTGGGACAGATCTGGATCGCCGGAAAAAAAGCCAAACAGCGGCGGCCGGAGTTCCGGGAGACGTCGGCGAAGGCTGAGAAGGCTGCTGGGTCGTCGGCGATCAACTCACACACCAAAGAACACCAAGAAACAAAAACACAGAAATGGACAATTTTGTGAGAGGTATAGCGTCGAACAACCAAAAGAAACGGAAAAGAAATAGGAATTTTGGGCTTTGATACCAATTTGATGCGGAAATAGTGGAGAAATAGGAATTAGATAGAAAGCTCAAGAAAGAATAGGGAAGAAGAGAAGAAATAAGCCAAGGAGAACAAAGGTCATAAGCATTACTAACCTTAAATAGAGAACAAAGGTCATAAGCAAACCCTAAAAGCCCGTGGGCCAAAACTTACTAAAGCATAATAACTCCTAGTCTATTAAAATATAAATCACAACTAAATACTAAAAACAAGTAAATTAAATGAATGTCCCCATTAATTCCTTTTTTCTTCCAGATAAAGGACATATTTGCTCAATGAACTATCACCAAATTCAATCTAATAGATTTTAACTTGGTGTAAATCAGATCTTCTTTTAACGTTTGGTGTTAGTTTGATCATTTCATAACAGTTAAATTAGACTCGTACCAAGTTTATGCTAATTTAAATCTCTTAAAGATCCATGTTAATTTATTTACCTGAAATAGTATGAGAAGATGTTGTTAGGGACCGTCTTAACTTGCAAGTAGTTATGTTTATCATGCATGCTATTGATCATTTGCAGGTGTGTTTCTAATGCTATTGATGGTTTAAATTTTTTTCTGTTTGAACTAGAAAGTGGGTATATTTTCTATTTATTGATTGTTTGAATTTCTCAACTTGCCTGAATACCTGATCCGGAAACTAGCAAGTGGTCATGTTTCTTATGTTATTGATCGTTCTTTTGAATTTCTCCACTCCCTGATGTTATTGATCAGGGTAGAATTACTTCCTATTGCTAGTTGGTATCAGTTTAAGAAGTGATTGGTGTCAATTTAAGAAGCATTAGTATGCCGCCTCCTCTCTTTTTGAGGGGAGTGTTCTCCGTGATCTTGAGTTGTTTGTTAATTACCCTTGGGTGTATTCGGGAGCTGATTCCTGACTCTTTTGTATTAACTTTGGGTTTTTGATGAAGTTATCAAAAAAACAAAGCATTAGTACGGCTCAAGAGAAAGTTGTGTCTTGTAAAAGATACAAGAGAATATATTTACATGTAATAATATTACACCAAGTCTTCAATATTCTTTTCTTTTTACATGTTTTTCTACTGACTAATATACGCGATGTCAAAAATAAATGGAAGTTTGATTGCACTTGGTCTAAGTTAACATCAACCTAAGTGACCAAGTAAAGTCTCAAAAATAAATAGAAGCTTAATTGCAATTGCCCTACATTAAGTGGCCAAACCATGAACAAGTATGGAATGCCAAGAGATATCTAGTTGTATATTATAAGTAATTTACATGAAGCAGATGTACCAAGATACCGACTAGAACACGCCTGGTGTGGTATATTTACATGAAATGGATGGACAAAAAACGTGTAAAGCTCATTGATCCAGTGTATTGGTGTGCTTGTAATTATGTGAGACCCCGATTTTCTCCTACGTAATTGCTTATGTATTATTTTATTTTCCGATGTAATAGTTTTTATTTCTTAATGGGGCTATGTTTTGGCCAATGTATGGCCTAATTTTTATGTTATGGTATTTCGATTAAAATGAGATTTTATTTCATAAAATCTCCTTAAATAATTAATATGTCATTTTATGCAAGTATAAATTATATTATACTAAGAGCCGAAAATTTCAAGTAAGTTCCTCTTTTACAAATTAATATTTTTACCTAATATGATTCATGGACCATATAATTTGAATTATGCTTAAATAATTTCCTTGTATAAGCCGAAATTATTAATAGATTAAATAATGAAATTCTTTTGAATACATGGATTAAATATTGTATGTGACATGTAATATTATGATGTGTTCTATATTATTAATAGAATTTTCATATGAATATTCAAATAATAAGCTATGTAGTTATGTGATAAGTTTAGAAATGATTTAATTGATAAGCACACTTGCTTATCATAGTGATAAGCAAGCATGATAAGCTAGGAAACCTTTAGAGTGATAAGGCCTTGTGGTTATTGTAGAGATAGGCTAAGGCCATTATCACATGATAAGATATCATACTTGTAAGGTGATAAGCTATTGGAATGGATAGATAAGTAAGAGAGCTTATAAAGTGATAAGTTAGGTGATAAGTGAAAACTAAGTTGAAAGTTAGTTGCCATTCAATGTGGGAGTAACTAGGTTGGTTGAAAATCAACCAAACTAAGTAAAATACAAGGCATTTACGTGAAAGGCTTTAGGGTGAATTTGAAAAGCCATAAAGTAAAGCCATGTGAAGTGTAAGGAGGTGTAAGAAGGTGTAAGTTGTGTAAGAGTGATAAGACAACACATGGTTGTAAAAGAGAAGAGAAAAAGGCAAGGGAAAGGAAGGCATTTACGTTGGAATGCATGTGAGGAGAGAGAGAAGGTATTCAAATGCAAAACAAGCTTTTGGAAGACAAGTGATGTGAGATAAAAAGGTGAAAGGAAATAAAAAGAGAGAGAGAATACTTAGACCCTTGCTTGGTCGGCCAACCCCCCATTCATCCCCCCTCCCTCTTTCAAATTCTCTCATGACCATTCTCTCTCTCAACCCTATGTCATAGCCTTAGGGTTGCATGGGGAGACTCAAACTCACACAAACCCTTTGCAAATGCCATGACCGAATCCCTCATTCACTCAACTCTCTCCCATTCTAAGCCTTGGCCGAATATTGCAAACCTCTCCATTCTCTCCCATTTTCAAGCCTTGACCGAATCTCACACTCAAGAGTTCAAGGTTTGTGCATTTCATCTTGCCTCTAAACCACTTCCATCTAGCTTGCCAAAACCCATTCCAAAAGCCAAGTAAATCTCTCTTGTTGTAGACAAAAATCCTACCTTGAAAACCCTAGTCACTTGACACCATTTCTCTTCAAACTTACCATATTCTCTCAACCACCAAAGAACTTCCTTTAAATCAAGTTTGGTCATTTCTAAGGAGGGTGGACCGAATCTTTGAAGGAGGAGAAGGATAGGAAGATTTGGTAAAGGTTGAAGGTGAGTTTAGTTTCATTGATGATTTTGTCTTGAGCTTCACAAGTACTAACCAAAGGTACCTTATTTTCTAGGTGCTCAAGCTTGGACAAACAATAAGGTAAGACTAAAATGATTTTGTTGGGTTAGCATGAGTGGCCGAATGGCCTATGTGTAAGATCTTGGAGTTGTATTTTGATAGATGCCTTGATGTTGTTAGATCTTGGATGCTTAGGAACCCTAGGTTGTTTACATGCTAGATCTAACCATGGAAGCCCTAGATCTAAGGTTGTATGTGAAGAAAAAGGCAAATGAAGAACAATGTATGCTAAAGGAAGTTAGATCTAAGTTTTGACATGTTGGGTTGATGAAAAAAAATGATATCTTTGTTTAGATCTATGGATATTAGTGTGAATAAAGAGTAGATCTATTGTTGATGGAATTATTTGATAAAAAGGATTAAGTGTATGCATGCTAGTTAGGTCACAAATGCAAAGGATATGCATGATATGATTTTTAGCATGAAAATGGTACATTTTGGGGTAAGGCCGAAAATAAGCTATGTGGATTTTCATGTATAGTTTTGAATATGAGTAGATTTGGACATTGGCCTTAACATGTGCAAGATTTATGACCTTAAATGCATAGTGGATGATTATGTTAAGTATTGGGAGCATGCATATTGAAGGAAATAAAAGAAAACTAATCATTGGGTAAAAACTTGAGTTGGCCGAATGCCTTGAGTATGGTGTATGGTATTGGTGTTTTGATTTGTAGATATTAGGTTGTGAAATTTGTTGATTGGAGGATGGGATCACCCTTGAAGAAAAGTTGTGATTAATTGGTGCATAAATGGTAGTGGCCGAAAGTTACAAGAAGTTAACCCTAAGTGCAAATTTATAATTTATGTATTTTCATTGTTGTGTTGGATAAGAAAAATTAGAGTTAGGCTAGTTGGAATAATATTATAGAGCCATGATCTTTATTAAATATTATGGGAACCCTAGTTAAGTTTTACTCGGGTTTTATTTGAGGTTTAAAGTCTAAGTTAAGATTTAATCATGAATAAATTATTAATAGTTAGATATAAGGTTTAATGTAGTACGTGTAATAAAAAGAGACTTAGGTTTAAATCTAAACCTATGAGTATTATTTAACCCTAATCGAGACACGTACATGGATAAATATATTTTTATTTCAATAAAAATATTAATTTAATAAGTTAAGTTTTGAATATTGTTAAGGAAAAGAATAAAATAATTATTTTGTAATTAAATGAATTTCTGTGATATGTATATATAAATATATATATATATCTTCGATTTCAAAAGAAATGATTTCATAATTCTTAAAGTCTAAAAGAATATTTGAATCGCTTGTAGGCGATCCACGTGTCTGTATACACGAACAAGAAGAGCAAGAGTAAGTGGAATAGTAAGTGGATACTGTAAGTGTACAGTAAGTATTCTTTTCAAAACTGGAATGACACACTGCATCGTTTCATGAACAAGTATGGATTTTAAGAAAGCATGACATGATATGAATTTCATGAACAAGCATGAATTTTAAGCAAGCATGACATGACATGTGCATTGCATGAATTTTTCAAGAAGAAAATTATGCAATGATTTTTATGGAAAGAATATGAGAAGTTTTATGAAACGATAAGTTAAGATTAAGGGCACCGGTCGGTACCGTACCATCAAGTTGGACTCCCATACCGAAGGACATTTATGAGAAGGATGGGTGAATCCAAGAGGCTGTGCAAGCCACACTGAAGGACAGTGAGAAGGTGTGGTGCCTCCAAGGGTCGTGTCTAGCATCAGGCCCGGGGCCACTTCAAGGGCTAGCTCGACCAGATGTAAGGTCTCTAAGGGAATTCGGGGACGGTTCCGAAGGGAACGCACAACCCTGACTTCAGGGGTCAAATGGAGCGAGCCCACAAGTAAAAGACATGAAATAATTATGATAAGGCCAACAAGGGCACAAGTACGAAAGAAATATTTTTAAGGGCCAAGGGCCAATTTACAAGCAAGTATGAAAGAAAGTGGTTTTCAAGGGCCTGGGGCCGAAAACACTAAACAAGAGCATATGCATAATTCATGAGCATGCATATGCATCAATTATCAAGTTTTCTTTCTTTCATGATTAAGCAAGCATGAGTCAAGAGCATGATTTAAGTTTTACGTTTTTCCCTTACTGAGTCTTTTTGACTCACGTTTTTAAAACTGTGTCATTCCAGATGTATCAGGTGAAGAGAGTCAGGAGGACTACCTGACCTAGATGCCCAAGATGTTAAGCTTCGCATTTTGTTGATAGTGACATGTGTGTCACTAATTGGGTTCTAATATGTTTTAAATATTTGTTTTGTATGAATTTAATGAGAACCCTGATTATGTAAGTATTTGCTCAAACCCCTCGCGATCCTGTACGTTTCCGCCGTAAACAAGTAAGAATATAAGTAAGAATGCTGGAGCCATCCGGGGGATAGCTCGCGGCTGTCACGGTCCCTGCGGGATGCCGTTCGGGGCGTGACAAATTATGCAGAGGCGAGTGGGGCATCCTTATAGATAGACTTCAAGCTCCAGTCATTATCTCGTTTGTGACTATACTGCTGTTGTTCAAGTCACTCTCCTGGTTCCATTTTGTTTTGAGATAGTTAAGTCAGAATGAGCCACATGAACAACCATCTTAGTTGCGGTTCCTTAAAATTCCATTCACAGCCTTCAGATAGTTGTTTGAATGATGATCTCTGCGTATCGTACCTTATGAACCGTAGGCAGTAGGATCACTTAGTGTCTCTAGAGGATGGGGAATATTGAGGAAGGCTATAAGGGCATTTGAAGAGTACCCATTTTAAGTCTTGTCCAATGATTATAGAGCATTCCCCTGAGGGAATAAAGGGTGTGGAGATGACGACTTCTCATAAGGTTGCAGAATGAGTAGTTTGCCTCAAGGAGAGTTCAATAGTTTCTGCATGAAAACCAACAAAAAGGCATTTTGATGTGAACCCCGCCAAGAATGACGAGATCCGACAACTAAAGGGAACCAAAGATCGTTCTAGGACAGATCTGAATGGAAACCTCGACCCGTTGTTTATTAGAAACAAGAACCTCGGTATACGGAAGACGCCACAAACAGTTGTGGAAACTCCTTTTGATAAGTCGGGTTGAACGCCACGGGAAATCCCGATAAGTTCGAATAGTTCTTCAAAGAACCAAAGAGAATCACAAGACCTCTAAAATAATATTAATCTCAAAGTTGTGTTTTTCTACATGCCAAAGGCCCTTTAAATATACTTGGAACATCCCTCCAAGAATAGGATTCTAATTAAAATAGGAAACTAATTCAAATTTAAAAGAAATTAAATACTCCTAAAAATCCGACTAAGGAAAAGGGATAAACCAACATTTGAAAAGTTATTCAAATGCAAATTCAAACATTCCTAAAAATTCATCTAAGGAAAAGGGATAAGCTGGCATTTGATTTGAATTCAAATTCAAATCAAATATTCCTAAAAATTAGGAAAAGGGATAAGCTGGCATTTGATTTGAATTCAAATTCAAATCAAATATTCCTAAAAATTAGGAAATGATCAAAAGACCGTGAAAGGAAAGGATTTGACTCTTAGAATAGCCATGCAATCCGATTCTTCTAGAATAGACCCAAACATAACTCTTGACCGGATCCTTCTACAACGTGGATCATCTTTAATGGGTCTCCATGACTTTGATTGAGCCCATATCTCTTGAATGAGTTCGTCGAGTCCATCCTTGAACTTCTTGTCTCGTTCTCTCGTAACCGGCTTTACTGGAACTTAGACTAGCTCCTTTGAAGCCTTGTTCGAATTCTCATCACATTTGAGGAGGGCTATATGGGCATTTGAAGAATGGGGAATATTGAGGAAGGCTATAAGGGCATTTGAAGAGTACCCATTTTAAGTCTTGTCCAATGATTATAGAGCATTCCCCTGAGGGAATAAAGGGTGTGGAGATGACGACTTCTCATAAGGTTGCAGAATGAGTAGTTTGCCTGAAGGAGAGTTCAATAGTTTCTGCATGAAAAACCAACAAAATCTGCGCTTTCAAATTAAGTAGGTGCGCTTTATCAAAATCCATGTATTTTCTGTTCTTGGTAACATCTTTGACAATAATTTTAGGAACGGAGGTCCAAATTCAAGACTTGACGCAGCCATAACAGGTGTTCAATATGCACAAATTCCCTTTGCAGCTTCATAAATTCCTCTTTGCACAAGCACATCGGTACCCTGCAGCCATAACAGGTGTTCGCTGGTTCTGTTGAACTGTAAGGTACATGTGTACAATGGGTGGAGGAGAATGTTACCTCAAATTTGGTCGGCTCAAAGAAAAGGTTTGCTTGCCAAGATGCAAGGAGTCTGATCCCTGCAACTCACACAAGAGTTTTTCTTTCTCATATCCTTTTCCAAGACATGTCTCTGATATACAAGCGGATATCATTGGTCTACAGAGGATAATATATTGAATGGCTAAAGCAGGAATTACCTGAATAACAAAGCAGCGAGTGTAGGTACTTAAATCATCACAAACAAACCATTCGCAAGGTGATGATTGGAGTGACTGAATATCCCTTGCTGCCTCCTGCTTTTCCCTCTCTCCAGCAGCAGCCACTGCAGTCATTGTAGAAGCTGTCATGCAAGCAGCCATCTCTGAGTTAAATAATCGGGGTGTGTTCTCTCCATCCTCTTGTGGTTGGCCTCAGTTTTCCATGAGGCGTCACCATCACCATCCTGTTGCGGTTCAGACCCAAGGGACGAAAGGCCCTTGGTGTGCGATTTGACACATAAGATGCAGCTGACACAGCGATCTCATAAGCCACAGATTGACGTATTGGGCGTTTCTTCTCAGAGGCTACAGCTTTCTCTGAACTGGACTCACTAGCTGCTGAGGCAGCTCGGGGTAAGCGACTGGTGTCCTCATCAAGTTTTGCCTTAATCGCAGATACCTCTGCTTTTTTCTCCAGTGATGATGTTACAAACTGTAAGCCGTGCTGTTTTCTCAAGTCCTTAGCCTGCATATTATTGGGATGAAGCCACTTCTTTGTATTAAAGAGACTTGGCTAATACATGTAGAAATGGAAGCAGCAACTTAAATACTGGTGCTCTTAGCAGTGCCGGTTAACCGTCAGGAATCCCGACGTTTTCCAACACGACATTTTTTTCTTTAAAAAAAAAAACAGCGCCTTTCTCCACTTAAAAGAAAAACATGTGAAAAGACAAAAATATCGAAGACTTCATGTAATATTACATGTCATTTCTATTCTCTCTTTTACATTATACAACTTTCTCTTGAACCATACTAACACTTCTAAATTGACACCAATCACTTCTTAAACTGATACCAACCAGCAATATGAAGTAATTCGACCCTGGATCAATAGCATCAGGTAAGTGGAGAAATTCAAACGATCAATAACATAAGAAACGTACCCACTTGCTAGTTTCCGGATCAGGTATTCAGGCGAGTTGAGAAATTCAAACAATCAATAAATAAAAAATATACCCACTTGCTAGTTAGTTCAAACAGAAAAAAATCCAAACCATCAATCGCACGAGAAACACCTACAAACGATCAATAGCACGATAAACATAACTACTTGCAAGTTAAGACAGTTCCTACTAACATATTATCATATTCGGGTAAATTAACATGGATCTTTAAGAGATCTAAATTAGCATAAACCTTGTACAGGTCTAACTTAAATGTTATGAAATGATCAACCTGACCAAACGTTTAAAAAAAGTTCTGATTTACTCCAAGTTAAAATCTATTAGATTGAATTTGGTGTTAGTTCATTGAGCAAAAATGTCCTTTATCCGGAAGAAAAAATGAATACCATTAACCAAAGAAAGCATGGCAGAAAACTTACGACCGTCTAAGCATCTGGAAATCCTTTAAGGCAGTAATCAATTGAGTAAGAATTTGTGAAAGCGCATTGCACGTGTATATACAACAGAGAGTGGTTATTGGATTTCCTCTTTCAAAGCTAACCAATATAAAGAGGGGCCAAAAACATAATCATTCTGACAGCCACGAAGCGAAAGGCGAGATGAACCACTGAGCCGCCACTATTTACCTTTCGCAGCCATTCACTTGCGTATTTCGTGAGCTGTATTGAAAAAAGGTCGCGATTCGGCATGGCCCGCCTAAGCAGAGTAAGAGGACGAGATATAACTCTTTTGGAATCTCCGAAGAGAATGCAGGTAGTGGAGAAAATTGCCCAGCGGAACAACGGGGAAAGAAATCAAATCCCTAGCCTGAGACTGTTCAGGATTTCAAAAGTTAGGGCAGGAATGACTGTCGTGCCATCCCAAGGCAAGCGGGTAAAAACTGACGTCACTTACGGAAGGCAAAAAGTCGCCGAGTGAATCGGCGCAAGGTGCCCTGTAGGCTGTAAAGAGGGAGTGGGCCTCGTGGACACGCTAGCATTCTCCCTGGCACCCCAACCGTGCTCAGAAAAATGGAGGGCTACCAATGGGTTCGCAAGAGCAAAAGATGATAAGATGGGCCCAGCCCAATAGGCACCAGGAGGAGCCAGCCCATCGAAGAGAGGAAAAAGCCCTATAGGAGTCATTCTGCAAGCATATCCAAGCCCACTCGGTCCTGACCCCCGTAAAGCACCTCACTCATCTAGAGAGGTTAATGCAGTCTAATCAGTTAGATTGAATGTTCAACAAGAGAGCATATGATAGGTTGGAATGAAAATTTCTTTTGCAAGTTCTTAAGTGTTTTGGTTTTAATAACCATTGGATACAACTTATACACCAGTGTATCTCCACGATTACCCATTCTGTATTACTCAATGGGAGTCCTCATGGATGCTTCCAACCGAGTAGAGGACTACGTCAGGGCGACCCTCTATCCCCCTTTTCTGTTCATTTTGGCCTTAGAAATTCTCTCCCGTTTGTTTAATCAGGAGGTGAGGTACGGGGCTCTTCATGGTATAAATGTTGTTCGACGTGCCCCCCTATTACACATCTCCTATTTGCAGACGACCTATTTGTCTTTTGTCGTGCAAATATTCGAGAAGCTAGAGAGGTTGATTCTATTTTGAACTCTTATTGCAAGTGGTCGGGACAGCTTGTTAATAGAGACAAATCCTCCATCTTTTTTAGTCCAAATACTCACCCAGAATACTTTATGCAATCCATTCTCCTTCCACTGGGGTGGTGTCGCGAAATTTATAGGGTTATTAAAGATTTCTTGTGGGGTTTCTCTGATCTGCGAAAACACAATTATACCCCAAAGGCTTGGAACGCTATTTGTCAACCAAAAAATCAAGGAGGGCTTGGTATTCGTAAGATGGAGGAGATCAACAAAGCCTTCTTTTTTAAATTGGCTTGGAACATTTTGACTACTCCGCAGGCTCTGTGGGTAAGGTTACTAAAAGCTAAATACTTTCCTCATTCCTCGTTTTTGGAGGCGGCAGCTAAACATGGAGCATCATTGGTTTGGCAAGGTATTACACATATTATTTGATAGTTTTCGTCAAAATATATGCCTTCTTGCATGGTTTAGATGCGAACGTAATCTACCGTGATTTAAAGGCTTCTAACATTCTACTTGATTCGGTATGTCGAAATGCTGAAGGTTTTATTTTGCAGATCAGTGGTGCAACTGCTATATCTGAATGGTAGTTTCTTATATGTATCTGAATTGTGTTAAGCATTTTGTAGGATTTCAATGCAAAGCTTTCAGATTTTGGCTTAGCAAGGGATGGACCAACTGGAGATAATACTCATGTTTCTACCAGAGTAGTGGGAACTCAAGGATATGCTGCCCCAGAATATGTAGCTACAGGTAGACTTGACCTTTCTGTTACGTCTTTAACTGGTCTGTCTTCATCAGCGGATTGTATTGGTGGCTAGGGAAGGGAGAGCGAGAGTGAAGAGTCTGTTTCCTTTTTTTCTTTAGCAAACCAGAAATACAAAATGGCAGTACAGAGAAACCATGAAACTAAATCAATTAAATCGGGGGTCCCATGCCACAGCTATCCTGAACTGCAATGTGGTTTTGTCTGTCTTGGTTATGTACTTGTTTTGGCTAAATAGACCTTATAGGAAAACTTTGGAAGTATCTTGTGGTTTAGAACCATATTTTATAAAGTTAGCCATCTTTTCTAATGTCCATTGCCCTTCTTCTGCTCTATGGGCAGCAAAGGATGCGCCTAGTTAGGGTTTCAAAGCTGCGTGGTAGCACAAGACAGTTACATAATAGGGGAAGCAGCAAGACAGCATTCCTCAATTCTAGTGAATTTGGATTCTAGGGCTAGAGCATAGGCTACCTGTTGGCGATATTTGTGTTGAGTGAGTGGGTTAGTTTGTGTATATATTGGGTTGTGTGTTAATGAGTGATTTCAACTAGATGAAAGGTTACACAGAGTGGATAGGTAATGGGGACATTTAATTTAATAGTTACTTTATTTGATTGTGATTTATATTTTAATAGATTAGGAGTTAAATTAGTGGGGACACTACATTCAGACCCCCACTGATACGAGTCTATGAGCGTGCGAAGAAGAAGACTGCACAACCACTTAGTTTGTGGTTGGGTACTTGAGAGAGATGATTTCATCATGTTTTGTTTTACTCGACGGGGTCAAGTTTCTTCCACCTGGGGAGAGTTAATGGGGACATTTAATTGAATTGTTTTACTTTATTTGGTTGTGATTTATATTTTATTAGATTAGAAGTTATTATGTTTTATCAGCTTTTGGCCCATGGGATTAGGGTTTGCTTAAGACCTTGCACTCAAATGTGTTTTCCCCCTCTCCTTGGCTTTATTCTTCTCTTCTTCCCTACTCTTTCTTGATTTCTCTATCTCATTCCTATTTCCCCACTATATTCCGCATCAATAGGTTTTGTTACTGTGATATTAGGGTAGGTTTTGTGCGAGTGTGGCAGTAGGTAGCTTGTGTAAATGGGAAAAGGAGTCCATGTAAGGAGTTGTTTAAACAAAAGGGAAGTATAGATAAATGACGTGGAAAAAACATAAGTTTGAATTATGTTGTTCTTATGTGTAAGTGGAAGTTGTGTTATCTTCTTTCAGTTCTTCCTTTTCACTAGGGTTCTTGTTAATTTGCATCACAGTTAGCGGCAAGCATGAAGGATGTCACAACCCAAACCAAGATGGTGAAGGAAACTCAATGTGCTTTGCACAGTCGACTTAAGAGATTCACTGTGGAAAATAAGTACACAAATAAAAAAAGTCTGTACAAGTAATATGTTCGTTCATTACCAGCTTTTTGAAATAATTGGATCTGAAATGTAGTAGCCAAACATTTCCAAATAGTAAACGAAAATATGTCGCAATAGTTGAAACTAAATTCAGCCACAACAATGAAAGACATCTTCTAGTGCTTCGCAACTGCTTGTTCTTATGCAACATCTACCTGTGCATGTCCCTTCCACTCCTGATCTTTGGGTCGCTCTTCTACTGTGTCTGTGAGAGTGAAAAAAGGAAATGAGTTTTCACAAACTAGGGTTCTCCTTTTATCAGCCTATTATTAATACTGTATATTTAAATTACTTAAATGCCCTTATTCTAAATATACTGTAATACATCAACACCTCCCTTCTCGTAAAAGGATTATGTCCTCTCAATTCACTGCATATAAAGCTAGAATGCTATATGTATAAAAAAAGAAGAAGAAGCAAACATCTAACCTTGCACGTCACTATCAAGGTCAAACTTATAACCTTGTACATTTTGGTTCTCTTCTATAATAAGGTCCTTCACTAAGTTCACTTGTCATAAAACTTCCAGAATCTCGGAACACCACCATTTAAGTTATTAACTCCTGTTTCGGCCCAAATGAAACCTCCTCCTTCATCAGCTTTACCTATGTTGCATTTTTCAACTGAGCAGCTTTGATTCTTTCCGGCAAAGTTAGTTGACCCACAAACTGGCCAAGAAAGCTCGTTGGTTTCCAATGAGAACCTCAATTTCCCATCTCTCCATGTGCATCTTGATCTCATATTAATTGACTAGAGCTGACATTGAAACACCAGATTAGCTACTATGTTGGCATCTAGTAGTGTCTCTAGATTTTGAAGGCAAACACCACAACAGCCAATCAATACATCAATGCACAACTTAATCCTTTTCACAATGCGCCATTATACATAAGAAATCCATCATTTCCAGCTGGAACTGTTATGACCTAGGTGGTTACTATCTGTCATTTCAGCTCCTAGAAGCTCTGCTCACCCTCATCAGTCTGTTCAAAGTTTGCATTCTTCTTCGTTAGTGTCGTCAATAAAATTGATGTAACTTAGCAGCTGTAGAGAGTTTATGTAGTGGGTTACGTAGTAATTGGAAACTTTCGATGAGGTAATGGGTAGGTTTCACTGTTGTGAGATGAGGGTAGTATGTACGAGTATGGTAGTAGGTAGTTTGTGTAAATGGAGAAAGCTGTCCATTCAGTGAGTTGTTTAAGCAGAAGGAAGTGTAGGTGAGAGAGATAGAGGGGGGGGGAAGTAAAATAAATCAGTTTGTAGTGTGGTGATTCCAACTCCAAACGAAGTTGTGTTGTGTTCCAGGGTGAAGTGGAAGCTTTCTTAGAGTAAATTTCCTTTCAACTATTGTTTCTGTACTCTGGGTTCTTACTGCTGCTCCAGTTTGTATCATGAAATTTGTTCAGAAGCTTCAGTCAGTAAAATATCAATACAAGGAACTGCATATCCAACAAAGATCTGAAAGCTTCCCCTTTTCTGAGTGTCTCCTTGATTTTATATTTAATTCCAGTAGTACTCTTATAGACCCCTAAAAAGCAGAAAATCAGTTGTTACCCTTTATAACTTTGGAAAACAAGACTTAGATGGTTGCTTGGGTAGTTATCAATAAGTATTTTAGAGGAACCTGGTGCTGTATTTTTCGAAGCTTAACCTGCCTTTTTGTGCTATCTGCACTTATAATCTTTTTATCATATACAGACTACAAAGAGTTTCATTTTTTCCTTGTGCTCTTTTGTACGGTGTGGGATGATCTATCTATTGTTTGTAAAACCTCATAGGAAACTGATCTACAATTCTGCCCTGTGTAGTTGATTCATATTGCACTTTCAATGCTTTTCGCCATACTTTTCCTTGTTTGTCCAGATGAAGTAGGAATGAGGAAACACACCATTTTATAAACACAGGAAGAAAAATTAGAAGAGAAACAATGGAAATTAAAAGAACATTATCGCCACTTTTGCTGATGAAATGAAAGAGCGCTGAGTAGATATAGTTTGTTCAGTTCACACTTTCAGGTTAATATTCTTAATTTTTGGTAGAAACAAGATTCGAAAAGATGCCATTATAATCATTATGAGTTATTGTATCCAGTGTCTTCTATATATGTCTTTTTTTTCCTTCTGTTTTGCTACTATTCTTTTCGGCACTCAAGGAATAAAAATGAACGGTGTGAATGCAGGTTGAGTAAGTTTTACTAACTACACTTACCCTTTGATGAACTGGTTTAACCAAACAGGTCACTTGACCCCAAAGTGTGATGTTTACAGCTTTGGCGTTGTCCTATTAGAGTTATTATCTGGAAAACGGGCTCTAAATGATGATAGAGATGGATTTGTTGAGGAAAATCTAGTGGGCAAAACCGTTTCTAAATGACAGCAGACGAGTTTTGCGGATTATAGATACGAGGCTGGGGGGCCAGTATTCCAAGAAAGGAGCCCAAGCTGCAGCTGCACTTGCATTGCAGTGCCTTCACACCGATCCAAAGAATAGGCCTCCCATGGTTGATGTTCTAGTCACCTTGGAACGGCTCCCCACATCAAATGTTGTGCCGAGAAGCCCCCAATCTGCGGGGGACCATCGTACGGTTAAGCGTTTGCATCACTCCCGCTAGACGACAATTGAACTCTGAAATTCAGAATGTATGCAAATATATTCACTTGGTCCTTTTTCACCGTAAAATACAAAATTGTAGAACTCGTTATATATTATCATATCTTATGTGCTAATTAGATATATGGGAGTGGCGGGTGGGTGGAGGACCTCCCTGAGTGGAGGTTCTTATGGAGTTAGTCTTTGGAGGTTCATTAGCAATGGGTGGAATACCTTCAACGAGAACATCCGTTTTGTGGTGAGTTGTGGTAGCAGAGTTCGTTTTTGGAGTGACCTTTGGCGCGGGGAGAGACCCTTGAGACGTGTTCCTGCTTCTTTTTGCCATAGCAAGAGATAAAGAAACTATTGTGACGGACTGTTGGGATGAGAATTCTGGAAGGGGGGGGCTTGAAATATTCAGTTTGTTAGGGTGGCTAATGATTGGGAGTTGGAGATTTTTTTGGCCTTCTTTTCGTTACTTCATCCCAAGTCCCTTAGAAGTGGGGTTGAAGAGATGTGTTGGGTGGGGATCCAAATCTAGAAATTTCTCCGTGTAGTCAATGTATGAGATTCTTTCTTGCAATCCTAGTGTTCCTTTTCCATGGCAGCTTGGAGGTCATCCGTTTCTATGAGAGTTTCCTTTTTTGTGTGGGAGGCTGCTCATGGGAGAGTTATGACCATCAACAATCTTAAAAAGAGGTATCTTTGTTTCCTTGATTGGTGCCTCCTCTATAGATGTAGTGGAGAATCTCTAGATCATATCCTCCTTCGTTCTATGGTTGCTAGGGATCTTTGGTATCATGTGTTTAGCATTATGAACTATTATTGAGTTATACCCCCAAGGTGATTGATGTGTTGTATGGTTGGAAGAGGAGGTTTGTTGACCCCCTTGCTTCAGTTGTGTGGAAGATGATTTATTTGTGCATTTGGTAGATGATTTGGAGGGAAAAGAATGATAGATGTTTCAATGACACTTGTTCGTCTCTGGAAGAGTTGAAGGGAGCTGATGAATTCTCTTTTTTATGGGCCAATGTTGTTGTGCTAGGCTCTCCTTTCTCGGATTTTTTAGATTTCATTAGTTTTGTAGCTTGTATGGCTTAGGTGTTTCAGTATAGTTCTTTTGTACTGTCACCTTTCTTGGTTTCTTAATAAAAGTATCCTTAAGTGTGATTCTCTCTTCTCCTTATTAAGGGCATAGATAATTAACATCCATATTAAATGTTTATTTCAGAGTGAAATAAGAAATAGGCTTCATAACATCATCAATATTAAATAAAATATGTAACCTGTACTAACTTGAATGGCAATTATATTATATCCATCAACTTAATTTAAGCTTTTTCCTTGCTGTTTCATAGTGCTAATTGGGTCTATGCAAAGTATAATTGAAACGATGTATAAAATTCATAAATAATCCTCATTCAACCTTTCACTTGTTTTACTGAGAACCCATGCGCCCAGGTCCAGCCCTTGACCACAAACAAAAAGCCCATATTGAAAGGGGTTCGGGAGAAAGAGACACCCTACTAAGAGATTCAGACAAAGGAGGCAAGCCTAGAGGGCCTGATTGGGATGAGGCAAGATCCGGCCCACGGGCAAACTTTCTCTAAAATGATGGTTCTTAGGAGAACCCTAGGAATAGGCCATCTCCCCTATGAAGATGCCCATAACGATTTTCCCTCTGCACACGTCACACAACCTCGATTCCTTAACATGCCGAAAAATTGGATTGAATCCTGACCGTCTCTTCAGTCTGACCCGCTTGCAGCCCCTATCAAAAAGGGGCGGACGAAGAAAAGAAGGCAAGACTTTGACCAGAAGGTACTCTAAAAAATAAGAGCTACTACTGACATTGAGGGGGAACTTACTTCACCATCAGAGGTATCCCCTTGAGGAAGGCCCCTTCACACAGTACCTTTGTGCATGCTCCATATTCACAGAGACTCGCACTATAGCCCATGGCAACTTAGGTAAGACAGGATTTTCTTAACATCATTAGTTGGCATCGTCTATGAGAATGACAGTTAAGATCTCGTAGAGACTCGCCAACCTGTGGAGTGAAAGATGTAGCAAGTCCTTGGAAATAATAAGCAAAACGAAGGTCGCCTTTCTCCCAACTCTCCTGCCAAATCCTTGCGAGAGACAACGGGAACGGATTGCCTCCGAAGGCTCCTAAGGTACGGAATGGACAGCTCGCATTTAAAGTTGCAAATCCAATGGTCTAAAATACTCCACATCATTTAATGAAAAGTTTTGGCTTCCGGCTTGGCTTCATGGCTTGGCTTCTCATTCCCTCCACTTTTCTTTCACGCGACTTTGAGCTTTCAAGTTTTCAAGTTTTTTTTCTGCGCCACCGGTTACTTCCTCTCCAAGTTTCTTCTCCTTCTCTGTCACCATCGCTCTGCCGCTCCCCCTCTCGCCGAAAAAACCTCATCTCACATTCCTCTGCTCGCCAGATCCCTCTCAAGAACTAAAAGTGAGTTTTTTTTTATCTTTCCCTTGAATCACTAATTCTGAAAGTGTTCTTCTTCAAAAAGCTCCGGATGGGTCGTAAGTGTTGGAAAGCTGCTTTGAGCTACTTTGTCAGGTCCGTTGGATTTTGTTTTATATTGGCCGGATATAGAACTGAACTAATATGTGCTACATTCTTCTTCGTATTCTGTACAGTGGCTTGCTATGGATAAAGAGCAGAACATGCGTTCGATTTTCACTGTGCAAGCAATCAACTGATAAATGGTGCAAAACGGTTTTTGCTCTTGTTTTAAAGTTGAAGTGTTCTTTGCTTTAGTGGTTGATGCTGCTGCAGTGGAAATTTGTATTACCATCTTCACAAGTGTGAGTAATTAATTTTCTGTTTTAGGAGTTGCAAAGCTTTTTGAGGTGGTAGGCCATCTCCAGGATAAAGGATAAAAAATGTCAAGAAGATTGATTTATTCTACTGGTGCCTTTTTAATTTTCACCACTGGTGGTATTCTATAGGTGGGACTATATGGGTGTTGTATTAGCATGAAAGCGTGTGTGTCGACCAGCCTGTCCAGAAGCAGAAGATGTTGGCATTTGCTTTAAGAGGTTTGATTGCAATGTGGAGTTACTTCCTATTTGCTTTCATGTTTAAATTGATCCGTCTCCGGAGTCAAAAGCCCCCTGCTGCAGAATTTTTCCTGGGAGTTTGGAGTGTTTACTAGATGAGTATAACTTGTTTGCTATAGTTTTGGTACTCTATCAACAATCCTGCAGAGTCTTGGAAAATATTATACCTGAGTTGTTGCATTTTTAATTGGTAAGGAAAAAAATAACTTGACAACATTTGTAGGGTCAGTAGGTGTACAGTCCTTTAGGCCTTAAAGATTGTTGTATCGGGCTTTATGGCCTTGTTTTTGTAACCGATTTTAGAGGCCTTTTGTATTCTACATCAGTGATGAATTTCACTTTTATTTAGAAAAAAGAGAGAGGACAACATGTGTAGGTTCCAATATAATTATATTCTACCTTTCTAGATCCGTGTTTTTCTTTTTCGCATAAAACAACATGTTACCATATATTTGTTTTTAAATTCTATGTTTTATCTTGGACGTTGAATTCAGGTTTCTTACTTGTTCTGTTTTTGAAACATAGCTCTGCAGCTAATAAAAGATGCAGAAGTGCAGGACATCATAGGGCTACAAAACTCACGGCAGGCTGATTTTGTCATCCAACTTGGGGAGAAAGCTCAAGTGCCCATTATATCATTCTCAGCAACAAGCCCTTCTCTCACTTCCCTTCGAAGTCATACTTCTTTCGAGCAGCTCAAAAAGACTCATCTCAGGTGAAGGCCATAATTGCAATCATTGGCCAGGGCAGTTGAAAAGGATGGGACCACAAGTTTTGGCTTCGGAAACACAAATCCTTCTAGCAATTTAACTCATGTTCTGGAAAGTATGGGGACCACCCCAAATGGTACAAAACTAGCCAAGTGGTACTGGATACTAGTTAAAAAATTATTTAAATAATTATATTGGATATCACACCACAGCAGCACTTGTACAAAAAGATGTCAGCCTAATTGCATCCCTGCGCACGCGACATCCAATATTTGGCTGTCGAGCGCACCCTGCGCACAAGGCTGCGGGCGCGATAGCCAATATTTGGATGTCGCGTGCGCTCCGCGCGCAAGGCTGCGCGCGCGACAGCCAATATTTGGATATCGCGCACCCTATGTGGTCTTTCTGGCACGCTCCCAGCTCGCGGGGCGCGCGCAACAGGCAAATTTTTTTTTTTAGTGATATCTTTACAACAAGATGTCAGCCCTCTATCGGCAGCAACTCAATCAGACCACACAGGCAACGAGCAGCCCATCACAGTCACCGCATATTCAAAGTTGAGGAGAAAAGGCATTAGCAATGCAAATTAAGGGAACAAAAAAAAAAGGACAGGTCAGATCAGAGCAAGAATTCTTTTGGAGACTGCAAAAGAGGGCTTCATGATAGGACAATTGATGAACTGCAAAATTATCTACCTTCTGCAGCTGGTTGATTAGATTCCAGTAACCTTAATATATTCAATCTTGCCTTCCTTGTCCATCGGCTTAGTATATACTCCTCTGGGATAAATAAAGCACTTTTCTGTTTTAGTAACCACAAAATGTGACTACATATAACATCCATATAATTGAAATAATTGCAACTACATTGATGAAACTCATTGATAGTGGTGATAATATATCGTTTGGCCATTGAACAATTATGATCTGGGTCATGGCTGCAAACATGTACCTCAACCTTTTCGGAGTCAACATTTTCCCTTCCACAATTCAATACAATCCAAGAAGCATTCTCAAACTGTTCTAAAACAATGGTCAAAACTGAAGGAGTGTAGACTTTTGATGCATGAACACAAAGTGGATCAGCAAATTTTAGAATGGGTAACTTCTCATCCATCTCAAAATTCGATCGAAGCTCCTTGTACCGCATATCATCAACAGCTTGCTGAAAGTGGTCGAAAAATCGGGGCATATTCAGTACTGTCTTCAAGTATTTACGCAAGGTTGCATTAAAACTTTCACTCAACTGTGTAGTCCTTTTGCCAGCACAAAAAATACTCCGAACGTACATTGGAGCCCACTTCTCTCGCTTCTCATATATCTTACGCAATCAATCATTATCATGGAGTCCATGATCATCGATCATCTTAGACCTTTCAAGCTCAAAATCATCTACCTCGGCATCAAACAAAAGTTTATCCCATTTCTTCTTAAAGTCTTTGTCACGAAACAATGACCCCAGATTCTTCAATGCATTCTGCTGAATATGCCATACGCTGAGGTGCTTTCCCTCCCATACACTGAACAAAGTTCTCAAACAACCACTTGAATGATTGGGATGTCTCGTCAAACAATAGGCACGTCCCAAACACTACCCGCTCTCTATGATGATTCACTCCCAAAAATGCCCCAATGGTCGGTGCTCATTGTTTGTCCTATATGTGGTGTCAAACGAAACAAAATCTCCCAAAAGTGCATAGTCATTTCTCATATCATGATCAGACCAGAATACATTAGTTATTTATTCATCATCATCGAACATAATCTTGAAGAAGAATTGTGAATTCTTTTGGTACTGATCACCAAACCAATTAAGAAGAACACTGGCTACTCCGACCTCTACAGATTTACTCCTTTTGCTGCTCAGATAATTTTTCAAGTCTGTTTGTGTGAATCCCAATTTCTCTCTACCCCCAGCTTGGGCCACCATCAAATCGTGTGCTAACTTCGGATGGATGCCTGCTCTGTCTGCATTGTCACACTCGAGACGTTGCAATTCATTGATTCGTCAATGTGAACGGAGCAGGTGGGCTTTCGATGGTGTAGCCAACTCGTGGCTATGTTGTGCATACCAATCAAACGTGCAATACTTCCCATTTGACTGCCGCTGAATAGTGAAACTAGCAAGACACCCACATCTAGTATTTCGTCGTTCCTTCTTTGCTACACACGATGGTTCTACTTGTATAGTACCCTTTGTCTTTATTCTTGTACCTGGAATTCTTATGGATGCTAAACCCAATGCTAATTGAGTACGCATTGTACCAATCATAAGCATGTTCCTCATCTCTCCACTCGAAGGTCCAAATATTAAGTAGCTCCCCGTTGTCTGCCCGAACCATATCACCTACACAATCCAACGATACAATTAAAACAAATAACAATCTATCGAAATCCATACACGAAGAGATTCAACATACCAAATAAAGACTTTGACAAACCTTCCGGGTTTGAGGTATTAGAAGACCCTCCCTCGCCTATTAATATTTGGACAAATACCACCCTCAATCGCTGCCATTTATCAACCTATTAAATTCAATAAAAAAGAAAAAAATTCTTAGCTCAACTGCAGAACGAGGAAGCAACCTGCACTTTCTATAAGAAAGGGCTTCAATAGGAACCATACAATTTGACTAAAAGCTCAACTTATCCCAATTGAAAAGATGATAAAATATTGAAAAGCGGATTAACCCGATCAAAGTTATCTTTTTTTATCCTACTGATAATAGAACAATATAGTGAAGACCTTAGAAAACAAAACACAACTCATTCAGGAGTGGGTCTTTCCACGACAAATCTTTTTTTTTTTAATATCATCTTGATTAATAAGTAACATTGAAAACCTTTCACATAATCTGAAATCAACCAACATCATTAGCTTTTTTTTATGATGTCACGATAAGAAGCAGTACTTTAAATAATAATATTATTATTACAGTACTTTACGTGATGTTTATCAACACAAATTTAGAATTTCAAAGAGAAACTGAACGCATTACCATATACCTCAGAAACTAGCAATTATATAATGGTTGTCGGCTCTGTCCCTCTGAATGGTAGTCACTCAAATGGTAAAAAGCTCCGGTGTCCATACCTGGTTTGCAGTGGTTTTAGTTTAGAAAAAAAAATTCGAAAGCATGTTTTGCTCTTTTTCCAGAGCAAGCCACTGTACAGAAAACGAAGAAGAATGTAGCAAATATTAATTTAGTTCTATATCCGGCCAATATAAAACAGAATCCAACAGACCTGACAAAGTAGCTCAAAGAAGCTTTCCAACACTTACGACCCATCCGGAGCTTTGTGAAGCAGAAGACTTTCAGAATTAGTGATTCAAGGGAAAGATAAAAAAACTCACTTTTTGTTCTTGAGAGGGATCTGGCAAGCAGAGGAATGCGAGATGAGGTTTTTTCGGCCAGAGGGGGAGCGACAGAGCAATGGTGACGGAGAAGGAGAATAAATTTGGAGAGGAAGTAACTGGTGGTGCAGAAAAAAAAAACTTGAAGACTTGAAAGCTCAAACTCGCGTGAAATAAAAGTGGTGGGAATGAGAAGCCAAGCCATGGAGCCAAGCCGGAAGCCAAAAATTTTCATTAAATGAGGTGGAGTATTTTGGACCGTTGGATTGGCAACTTTAAATGCGAGCTGTCCATTCGGTACCTTCGGAGGAAATTGCCTTCGGAGTCAATCAGTCCCCAGAGACAACTACTCGGGACTAGACTCTGCAGTTTGTAGAAACAAACCTCTTCGCACAAGATAGTCCACTAACATGTCATTATTATGAACTTCTTTTCGGAGTATAATCAGATACAGATGTATCCTGCCAATCAGGAGAAAACCGTTTTCATCACTGACATAGGACTCTACTATTACTTGGTCATGCCCTTCGGTTTGAAAAATGCAGGAGCCACTTAACATAGGTTAGTCAACTTCATGTTTAATGGGCAATTAAGCCGAAAGATGAAAGTTTATAATAATGACATGCTAGTGAAAGCAAGCAAGTTCTGAACCACCTCAACGATCTGACGAAACCTTCGACACCTCCGATGAAGTTAAACACCACCAAATGTGCCTTTGGCGTGTCTTCGAGGAAGTTCATAGGGTTCATGGTAACAATAGGGGCATTGAAGCAAACCCATAAAAGATTCCACCTTGCTCCATCCACCAACCACAAAGAATTTCAGAAATTGACCGGGCGAGTGGTCACCTTCAACCGTTTTATCTCCCACTCCACCGATCAATGCCTGTCTTTCTTTAAGACTTTCAAGAAAGCCTTTAAGTGGGACAAAGAATGTACTCGAGCCCTGGAGGAGCTCAAGAGTATCTCACTTGGCCTCCCCTCCTTAGCCGACCTGTACAAATGAGCCGTTGTATGTATACTTAGCTACTAGTCAACACATGGTAAGCTTTGTTTTGGACAGGGAAGATCAAAAGTACATCCTTGAACTTCTTGGCTCGTTCTCTCTTAGCCGGCCCTATGAGAACTTGAACTAGCTCCTTTGAAGCCTTGCTCGGATTCTCCCCCTCTTGAAAGTGATTTGTCCTCAAATCATCGCAGACATCAAAAAGAGAGCCATATGGTGTTTCCTCGGGAATGACAACCTCATATTCCGGAACATATGGACCCTCATATACTTGCGTCGGTGTCAATGCTTTTGCTTGCAGCCAACGGTAATGCCTCAGGAGCTAAATAGTCCTCGGAAATTTCCTCCAATTGAGGAAGGTCATCAGCGGTGGAATCGTCATTTTCGGCCACGATGCAACAATTCTCTTGAGGGACGTGGCTGACGTTCGCGGGCTTCCACTCGGATTTGTTAAGGCGAGCATACATGAATTCCATCTTCTTCTCCCAACTCAAGGACTTCCTCAAGGAATTCTCGTCTACGGAATTTGGGGACGTTTTGTGACTGCTGCCCAAGTGAATCCAGACGTTGGTGAAGTTGAGCCACTTTCGAAGTCACCATGTTCATTTTACTCATCATCGCCTCCATAAACACTTTTGGAAAAGCATACTTCGTAGCATCTTCAGGAACGTTCTTACCATGGTTGTGATACATGATTGCTGCAAAAACAAGGTTAGAAACAAAAAGAACCTCACGATTCACTCCCTTACGTGTTTACACTAAAGGATGTGGATCACTCTTACTCGTGTTTCACTCCAAATGAGATGGCTTTTGGGGTGGGGTGAATTTCGGACTAACAGGAACCTCAATATATGAAGTTTTGGGCATACAAGCTATTTAAGCTTTTGTCATTTCCTTTTGAAGTTAGGCGTGTAGGACCTGTGTTGTTCTCTACGTCCAGGTTAGGATAGTCAAATAAGGAATTTTCCAATTTGTTTAATTTAGTTGTTGTTTCCGGCCAGCTTTTGTGATAAGGGATATTTTATTTCCTTAGTTTAGTTTAGTTCTTTACGTCAGGTTCTAGTCAAATATATAAGGAATTTTATTTCCTTAGTCTTCTTGTTTTGTTTTAGACGTCCAACCTTAGTGTTTTATCTTCCTTATTTGTTTTAGGCGTCTAAGAGATTATTTCCTTACTAGTTTAATTAGGTTTTGTTTCCTTGTTATTTTCAGCCCTTAAATAGGAGCTTTGCATTGTAATTCGAACAGACTTTGATCAATACAATTTTGAGAGTATTTTCTCTTTGGTTCTTTGAAGAACTTCTCGAACTTATCGGGGATTTCCCGTGGCATTCACTTCGACTTATCAAACGGAATTTTCATCCCCGTTTGTGGCGTCATCCTTATACCTAGGTTCTTGTTTTCTTAAACAACGGGTCGAGGTTTCCATCGAATCAGTCCTATAAACGATCTTGGGTTCCCTCTAGTTGTCGGGTCTCGTTATCCTTAACGAGGTTCACATCATTGGGCAATTAAAAGAGCTCTGAACAAAGTTATCCCTTAGTGAAAGAAGAGCGGATGAAGCAATACCTATAATTGATGAAAATATTCAAAGAATTTATCGTAACACTTGTGCCACGTGAGCAAAACGTGAAGGCCGATTGACAGCCCAATAAAAGTTTTAGTGTGCCCTTCCACATTATGTGGGAAGCCCGTTTGCCTTATTAGAAACTCAAAATAGTAGGACGGTCCAATAACAGAGTACCTCATAGACAACAAACTCCTCTCAGACAAGAGGAAGCCAGAAAGGTGCATGTCCAAGCGACTCACTACACCCTACAACAGGGCATCTCGTATAAGAGTTCACTTTGCCACTCCTTTAGTGCCTGGCACCTGAAGAAGCCGAGTATGTCTTGAGAGAAATCCATGAAGATTTCCATGTGGCAATCACTCAAGATCCTGGGCTCTTGCACACAATGCATTGTGAGCAAGATATTTCTAGCCGACCATGCTTCAGGCCAAGGACCCGGGTCCATAAATGTGATAGCTACCAGAGGCATGCTAACATACAAAGGTGCCCGGCTGAACTGACGACCCTCATGAGTGCCCCTTGGCCCTTCGCACAATGGGGCATCGATATTGTTGGTCACTTCCCCCCAGCCAAGGAATAGGTATAGTTTTTAATTGTGGCCCTTTGATTATTTTACTAAATGGGTAGAAGTAGAACCCTTAGCCACCATCACTGAAGAATGTGCTCGGGGTTTTGTATGGAAGCACATTATTTGCCGCTTTGGCCTACCAAGGATAATTGTATTGGACAATGGGCGGCAATTCGACAACTACATGTTTAAATCTTTTTGTTCAGAATTGGGTATAAAAAATCATTTCTCCTTGCCAGCCCATCCTCAAGCAAATGGCCAAGTGGAAGTTACTAACTGAACTTTAGTAAAAAACATCAAGAGGTGCTTGGAAGTAAAGAAGGGCCTTTGGGCTGAGGAGTTACCAAGAGTATTGTGGGCTTACAGAACTACCACTCAAACACCCACAAGGGAAATGTCGTTTGCTCTGACTTTTAGGGTCGAAGTGGTCATCACCGTAGAAATCGGTGTGTCCAGCTACACGGTGGGCAATTTCGATTCCGCCATAAATAATGAAAAACTGAGATGGGAATTGGACTTAGTAGAGGAAATGTGGAATGATGCTAGCATAAAAAATTTTGCTTACCAGGATAAAGTACGAAGGTATTATAATGCTCGGGTCAAATCTAGAAAGTTCAACATAAGCGATCTTGTTGTAAGGAAGGCGTCATTAAGTTACCTTATTTGATAGGGTTAGCCGCCCCATTATTGCCATATTTGTGAGTGTCTCTTTTAGGGTTTTCGTGTCTTAGATGGCCTATATATAGAGGCCTAAGTTTGTATTTCGAATTCATTCAATACACACGACTTGTTGTGAGGTTTAATTCTCTTTGGTTCTTTGAAGAACTTCTCGAACTTATCGGGATTTCCCGTGGCGTTCAACTCGATTTATCAAACGGATTTCCATCCCGTTTGTGGCGTCTTCACCGTACCGAGGTTCTTGCTTTCCCTAAGTGATGTGAACCCCATTATCCCATAACGAGACCCAACAACTATAGGGAACCCAAGATCGTTTCTAGAATGGATTGGAAGGGAACCTCGACCCGTTGCTTAGGAAAGCAAGAACCTCGGTATGGTGAAGACGCCAAAACGGGATGGAAATCCGTTTGATAAGTCGAGTTGAATGCCACGGGAAATCCCGATAAGTTCGAGAAGTTCTTCAAAGAACCAAAGAGAGTTAAACCTCACAAAATATATTCATCCAAGTTGTTCCAATTACAATGCAAGAGCTCCTATTTAAAGGGCTGAAAATAACTAGCAAATAAAACTAACATAGAAACCTAATAAAATTCGAAATTAACTAAATAAAGAAATAATTAACTAAGGAAATAATATTCCTTATTTCCTAGACTAAAGTTGGCGTGAATAACAAAAGAAAAAAGACAAGCAGCCATTAGGTGGCTGATCCCACACGCCTAACTTTCATAAGGAAAGGACAAAACATTACTAATATAATAAACTACCTTATTTGACTAACACTAACATGGACGGTAGAGACACTTGCCAAAATAGAAAGACTCTAACAAAGGAAAAGTGAGCTGCCGCCTATAGCTAATAAAAGGGAAAGAAACTTGCAGCACATGCCAAAATAAAATAAAAGGAAAAGCTGACTTACCTAACTATCTAAGAGATCACACGGCAAACAAAAAAATGGAAAAGATAAATAAGATGCCTAAATCAACAAAATAAATAATCAAAAGACCATGAAAGGAAATTATTTTTCCCTTAGAATTGCCATGCAATCCGATTCTTCTAGAATCGAACCAAAAATATATCTTGACCGGATCCTTCTAGAAAGTGGGTCATCTTTGATGGGTTTCCACGAATGGGCTTGAGCCCATATCTCATGAATGATTTCGTCGAGTACGTCCTTGAACTTCTTGGCTCGTTCTCTCGTAACCGGCACTACGGGAACTTGAACTAGCACCTTTGACGCCTTGCTCGTATTCTCATCACTAAGCAACGGGTCGAGGTTCCATTCGAATCCATGCTAGAAACGATCTTGGGTTCCCTATAGTTGTTGGGTCTCGTTACGGGATAACGGGGTTCGCATCATCTTAGATCCTCTAAAGGGGAAATTCCGAGCCAACTGGGAAGGCCCCTACAGCGTTACGAAGATTAACCACCAAGGTACGTACCACCTTGAAGATCTCCATGGAAAAATCATCCCCCACCCGTGGAATGTGGAATATCTCAGAAGGTACTATCAACATCGAGTTAATCGTCTTTCATTAAAGTCATTTCTTGTGAAATCTATTTTACAATTGTACACTACGTATGGGCCAAAAGCACCCAAGAAAAAATCATGTGCAAGGGGCACCTATGAAAAAAGTTGTGCCCAGAGCACCCAAGAAAAAATCATGTGCTGGGGTACCTATGAAAAAGGTCTTGTCAAGGGCATCTAGGAAGGGAACCTTGTGAAGAGTACCAAGAAGATATGTAGTGCTGAGAGCACCCTACGAAATGAATCTTGCGCCAATGGAACCTTGTGTCCAGAGTACCAAGAAGATATGTAGTGCCGAGAGCACCCAACGAAATGAATATTCCGCCAATGATGCAACGATAGAAAGATCTCAGCAAAGGAAATCCAGTAAGGAAAGTTCTCCTGCGAGAGGTAAGCCGCCATCAGACATCATTGCCATTTTGGCCGTCAGGGAAATGATCGCGATTTATCACATTGTTTGAAAATTCAATGAGTTATGCTAGCCCTCCGCAATATGATGGGTATGAAATTTTCGGCCCACCTGCCTGAGAAAAGCCCAACACACCCAAATGAGGCCTAGCAAGAAAAAGTCCAAAACGAGAGGAAAAATGTTAGAAATAGGGAGAACCAAAGATATCTTTCAAGGGGCTATGGATGAAAAATGATAGGTCACTCCTAAAAGAGCTCTCTACGACACGCGCAGAGAACCCAGTTTGAGATCTATGCGCAAATATCTTCCCTACAAACTCTTAATTCCATTTTTTCACTGGATACTAATTCAGGAATCGGAGGCTGACCTCACGGGGAAGCTCCGTTCACTCTCTCTCTCTCTCTCTCTCTCATCTTGCAGGTTCCGCGAGTGCTTATCTATAATTTCAGACTGCATCTTTTTCTCGGGAAGCTGAAGTCCCGATGGGGTGGCCCGCACATCATTAAAAAGGTTCATTCTCATGGTGCAATAGACATTATTGATCAAAAAATGGCAATAGCTTCACAGTTAATGGACAACGACTCAAGCCATTTATGACTCTCTTCAAGGCAAACGAAGAGATCTTGCTTGTGCAAGACCCTAAGGGAGTCATCTGACATTTCTATTTTATTGTCTTTCTTTCGTTTTTCTTTTCATTTTATACATTAGGGGTAAACTCATAGTTAGCCCCATATCTTTGGGACAAAATCAAGTTACTACCCTTATTTTTCAAACCAACAATTTGAAACCCCTATGTTTCAAAATCACTCAATCCTCGCCCTCCGTTTAAATTTACAGTCAAATGAGACGGTTTTTCGTGTACGTGCGTCTCACGTGACTCTATTCTATCTGAAATGACCAAAATGCCTTCGGTGAATGTGAGATAAATCTTCGACCCTCTCTCTTTCGAAATCATGAGACACACGTCCTCGAACCGGTCCCTTCCGAGCTCGACGACGTCGTCAAGCACTGAAGAAACACGCCGTTGAGGTGTATGATGTGCGGAACAAGCTCATCGCTCTCTCTCCAAGTTCTTCGACCTCATTAGCCAGTTTTTCTACTTTTTCCATTATGTCCATCTGTTAAAGCTTGAAGATAAAGACGTGCATGTGCCTGTAGCCACAACCCATGCAAGGTCTCTGTAGACGTGCATGGAAGATCATGTAGTACATCTGAAATCTGTGTTAGATTTGCTAAGGAAAGAGAAGTTGTTTGCTAATTTGAAAAAGTGCACGGTTTACACCGATAAGCTTGTATTTTTGGGCTTTGTTGGTAGTTCGCAAGGTATATAGGTTGATGAAGAGAAAATCCGTGCAATCCAAGATTGGCCGAGTCCCACGAGTGTAGGTAATGTTCGCTGTTTTCACGGACTTGCTCATTTTTACCGGCGGTTCGTGAAGGACTTTAGTAGCATTGCCGCACCACTCACCGAAGTGATCAAGAAGAACGTTGGATTTCGATGGGGAGAAGAGCAAGAGAAGGCGTTTCAATTCCTCAAAGAGAAGTTGACTAACGCACCTTTGTTGTCTTTACCTAATTTTTCTAAAACGTTTGAAATTGAATGTGATGCTTCAGGTATTGGTATAGGCGTCATTCTTATGCAAAAAGGATGACCAATAGCTTACTTCAGCGAGAAACTCAGCGGGGCAGCCTTAAACTACCCAACATATGACAAGGAGTTGTATGCGTTGGTTCGGGCTTTAGAGATGTGGTAGCACTATCTATGGCCTAAGGAGTTTGTGATTCATACCGATCATTAATCCTTGAAACATCTGAAGGGTCAACACAAGCTTAACAAAAGGCATGCGCGATGGGTGGAATTCATTGAGACGTTTCCATACGTCATTCGATACAAGCAAGGTAAGGAGAATGTGATCGCCAATGCACTTTCTTCCAGGTATGCATTACTTTCCCTAATGACCTAGAATTTTGTGAGGAATATAGAGCATGTGAGAAAACCTCTTGTGGTAAGTTCTTTAGGCTTGATGGATTCTTATTTCGGGAGAATAAATTATGTGTGCCTAATTGTTCATTGAGGGAGTTATTAGTGCAAGAATCTCATGGTGGAGGATTAATGGGACATTTTGGAGTTGCCAAAACCTTAGCTGTTTAACAGGAACACTTCTATTGGCCTCACATGAAACGAGATGTTGAAAGAATTTGTGGAAGATGTGTCACGTGTTGGCAAGCTAAGTCTAAAGTGAAGCCCCACGGTTTGTATACTCCTTTACCTATCCCTAGTGAGCCTTGAATTGATATTTCAATAGATTTCGTGCTAGGATTGCCTAGAACTAAACGAGGAAGAGATTCAAATTTTGTGGTTGTGAATAGATTCTCTAAGACGACACATTTTATTCCATGTCACAAAACGGATGATGCCTCACATGTTGCTGATTTGTTCTTTAGGAAGATTATAAGATTACGTGGCATGCCTAGGACGATTGTTTCGGATAGAGATGCTAAATTCTTGAGCTATTTTTGGAAGACTTTGTGGTGCAAGTGATGTGAACCCTGTTATCCGTAACGAGACCCAACAACTATGAGGAACCCAAGATCGTTTCTGGCATGGATTCGAATGGAACCTCTACCCGTTGCTTAGGAAAGCAAGAACCTCGGTATGGTGAAGACGCCACAAACGGGATGAAAATCCGTTTGATAAGTCGAGCTGAACGCCACGGGAAAATTCCCGATAAGTTCGAGAAGTTCGTCAAAGAACCAAAGAGAATTAAAACCTCACATATCCGTGTATATTGAATGCCTTTCGAACTACAACTTAGGCCTCTATATATAGGCCATCTAATACAGGAAAACCCTAAAAGAGACACTCACAAATAAGGTAATAAAGTGGCGCCTAAACCTAGTTCAAAAGGAAACTAAATGACACCTAAATTAGACTCGGTTATTAAGGAAATAATACCAGGCGCCTAACCCAAAAAGGAAACAAACTTAACACCTAAAAATCAACTCGAAATCAGCACCTATAAGGAAAGAAAGGTGCGGCTAAAATAGACCCAAAATCATGCCATATGAATCCCTAATTAGGAGTATCTTCTAGAAGACTTCCTTGCATGCTCAAATGAAAAACCCTACTCGGGCTCTTCTAGAACTTGAAGCACATTGACAATTCGTGGGTGATGCTGAAGGGGCTTCCACGCCTTTGCTTGATCCCATGCCTCTTGAATTAGCCCGTTGAGTGCATCCTTGAACTTCTTTGCTCGTGCCCTTGTAACCGGTCCACTTGGTACTTGAACGGGTTCCTTTGAAACGGCACCTTGAGCTCCATCATTCCCCTCCTCTTGAAAAGGATTTGCCCTCAAATCTTCACCTACATCAAAAGGACTCAGATCAGTAACATTAAATGTGGCACTGACCATGTACTCACCAGGTAAATCTAGTTTGTAGGCGTTATCATTGATGCGCTCGAGGACTTGCAAAGGACCATCGCCTCGTGGGAGCAATTTGGAACGTCGTTTCGTGGGAAATCTCTCTTTCCGCATATGTAGCCAAACCCAATTGCCGGGTTCAAAAACTATCTTATGACGACCCTTATTGGCTTGTTTTGCATACTGCTCCGTTCGTCGCTCAATGTTGAGTCTTGCTTGCTCGTGAATCTGCTTAACAAAGTCTGCTTTCCTTTTGCCTTCTAAATTAACATGTTCAGTGACAGGCAAAGGCGATAAATCCAATGGGGTCAAAGGATTAAAACCATAGACTATTTCAAATGGAGAAAATTGAGTAGCAGAATGAACAGCTCTATTATAGGCAAACTCAACATGTGGTAAACAATCTTCCCAAGTTTTAATGTTCTTTTTAATGATAGCCCGTAATAAAGTAGACTAAGTCCTATTGACAACTTCAGTTTGACCATCCGTTTGTGGGTGACAAGTAGTGGAAAACAATAACTTAGTGCCTAACTTACACCACAAAGTCTTCCAAAAATAGCTCAAGAATTTCGCATCTCTATCCGAGACAATCGTCCCAGGCATGCCATGTAGTCTTACAATTTCCCTAAAGAATAGATCAGCAACATGCGACGCATCATCCGTTTTGTGACACGGAATAAAATGTGCCATTTTAGTAAATCTATCCACGACCACAAAAATCGAATCTCTCCCACGTTTAGTCCTAGGCAAACCTAGCACAAAATCCATGGAAATATCAATCCAAGGTTCACTAGGAATAGGTAAGGGAGTATACAAACCATTGGCCTGCACTTTGGACTTAGCTTGTCTACTTGTGATACACCTACCACAAATTCTCTCAACATCCCTCTTCATGTGAGGCCAATAGAAGTGTTCTTGTAAAATAGCTAAGGTTTTGGCAACTCCAAAATGTCCCATTAGTCCCCCCCATGGGATTCTTGCATTGAACAATTAGGCACACATAACTTATTTTCTCGGAACAAGAGCCCATCAAGCCTAAAGAACTTACCACATGCAATTTTCTCACAAGCACTATATTCATCACCAAAGTCATGGTCATCAGAATATAAATTCTTAATATGCTCAAAACCTAATAACTTGGCATCGAGTGTGGAAAGTAGAGCATACCTGCGAGAAAGGGCATCGGCTACCACATTCTCCTTACCTTGCTTATACCGAATGACGTATGGAAACGTCTCAATGAACTCCGCCCAGCGTGCATGCCTTTTGTTTAGCTTGTGTTGGCGCTTCAAATGTTTCAAGGATTCATGATCGGTATGAGTCACGAATTCCTTAGGCCATAGATAGTGCTGCAATGTTTCCAAGGCCCGGACTAGTGCATACAGCTCCTTGTCATAGGTGGGATAGTTTAAGGCTGCCCCGCTTAGTTTCTCGCTGAAATAAGCAAGTGGTCGTCCGTCTTGCATAAGAACTGCGCCAATGCCAATACCTGAAGCATAACATTCAATTTCAAACATTTTGGAAAAGTTAGGCAAAGACAATAAAGGAGCATTGGTTAGCTTATCCTTAAGTAATTGAAACGCCTTCTCTTGAGCGTCTTCCCATTGGAATCCCACGTTCTTCTTGATTACTTCGGTAAGTGGTGCGGCTATGCTACTAAAGTCCTTCACGAACCGCCGAAAAAAACTTGCAAGGCCATGAAAACTACGAACCTCACCTACATTTGTGGGACTCGGCCATTCTTGAATTGCACGTACCTTCTCTTCATCAACCTGTATACCTTGTGCACTAACAACAAATCCCAAGAATACAAGCTTATCGGTGTAAAAAGTGTACTTCTTCATATTAGCAAACAATTTTTCTTTCCGAAGCACATCCAAAACAGATTTCAAGTGTGCTACATGATCTTCCATATTTTTGCTATAAATGAGTATATCATCAAAATAAACAACAACGAATCTACCTATGAAGGCACGCAAAACATGGTTCATAAGTCTCATAAAAGTGCTCAGGGCGTTAGTTAAACCAAAAGGCATAACTAACCATTCATATAAACCATATTTTGTTTTAAAAGCTGTTTTCCATTCGTCTCCTTCTTTTACTCTAATTAGATGGTATCCACTCTTCAAATCAATTTTTGAAAACACACAAGAACCATGCAACTCATCTAACATGTCATCTAAGCGAGGAATAGGATGACGATACTTTATCGTGATGTTGTTGATGGCTCGGCAATCAACACACATTCTCCACGACCCATCCTTCTTAGGTACAAGTAGAATCGGAACAGCACATGGGCTCATGCTTTCCCTCACGTGCCCCTTATCCAACAACTCACTGACTTGCCGTTGAAGCTCCTTGGTATCCACGGGATTGCTCCTATAAGCTGGTCGATTTGGAATGGCAGCATCGGGAACAAAATCAATTTGATGTTCGATCCCTCGAATCGGAGGTAATCCTTGTGGTGTTTCTTCGGGGAAGACATCATCATATTCCTGCAAAAGAGACACAATAGAACTAGGCAAAGCTTGGTCAAGAGCGTTAGTGTTTAAAAGGGTCTCTTTGTACAAAAGTACAATCATCGGCTGATTTGAAAGCATCGCTCGCTTGATCTCACTCACTTTTTTATAGAAACTCTTTTTTCTCTCTGATTTTCTCTCAAGGGCCGAACCTCCTCTCTCTCTTTTTTCGGCCTCTCTCGAATTTTCACCAACTCTCTGTTTTTCACTCTCTTTCTTTTGTTCACTCTCTTGCTGCAACCTCACTTGACCTTCATATACTTGCTGCGGTGTCAAGGGTACAAGAGTGATTGGCTTCTGATTAAGTACAAAAGAGTACTTATTCGTAAAGCCATCATGCTTCACATGTCGATCGAACTGCCACGGACGCCCTAGCAACAAGTGTCCCGCTTGCATCGGTACTACATCACACATCACTTCATCTTCGTACTTACCGATTCGAAAAGCAACTAACACTTGCTTGTTCACCCTGATTTCTCCACTACCATTCAATCACTGCAACTTATATGGTCTAGGGTGTTTCAACACAGGCAATCCCAACTTTTCAACCACGACTGAGCTCGCAACATTAGTACAACTACCACCATCAATAATCACACTATATCTTTGATGTAGCATCTAGTGTGAAAGATGTTCTCCCGCTGCACTTCCTCATCACCCTTCGCTTGCAAGCTCAAGGCTCTCCTTGCCACCAAGGTCAACGCATCAGGAGCTATGTATTCATTTTCGGAAACATCCTCCAAGGGTGGCATCTCGTCGGTGTCAGATTCTTCACTATCGGTCACGATCTCGCCATTGGCCTTCAACACCATGACTTGCTTGTTTGTACATTGGCTTGCAATGTGTCCCCTGCCTTGACATCGAAAACTCTTGATATCACGATTTCTAGAAGTAGAAGCTTCATTTTTACCTTGAGAAGTGTGGCTGGTGGTAGGGGTTTTGGACTCGGGTTTGGACACTTGTGGCTTGTCCATGGGCTTGGTGTAGCTTGGTTTGGAAAAAGTAGAATTCTAATTATGGCTGGCACGTCCCCCATTCCCTCTCTTGAGTTGCTGCTCTACTTTGATAGCCATATGCACCATTTCTTCTATCTCCACATAATGTTGCATCTACACTCTATCATGGATCTCCCGATTCAAGCCATGTAGGAAACGAGCCATGGTAGCCTCTCGATCCTCCTCAATACTTGCACGGATCATGGCCATCTCCATCTCCTTGTAATAGTCTTCTACACTTCGACTTCCTTGCTTTAGGCTTTGTAACTTTTTGTACAGCTCCCGGTAGTAGTGGCTTGGAACAAATCGTTTCCTCATGACCGCCTTCATAGCATCCCATGTTTCTATTGGACGTTCTCCATTCCGCCTCCTATTTATCACAAGTTGATCCCACAAAGTTATAGCATACTCAGAAAACTCAATGACTGCTAATTTTACCTTCTCGGTTTCGGAGTAATTATGGCAATCGAACACGAACTCCATCTTCTTCTCCCACTCAAGATAGGCTTCCGGATCAGATCTCCCTTGGAAAGACGGAATCTTCATCTTAATGCCACTGAAATTGTTATCTTCTCGATTCCTAGCTTCTCTTCGTCCGCGATATCTCCTATAGCCAATATCAGGATCTGCTTCCTCTTCAAAGTCAGATCTGTAAGGCTCTTCTTCGTAGTCTCTTTCCTCCCCCCGTGGTACTCTCTCCCGTCTACGGAAGGTGCGGTCATTTTGGGGTTGTTGTGTTTCCAGCCGAGCTATCCGTTCATTTGTGCGTTCCACCGTCTCATTTGTGCGCTCCACCGTCTCGTGGACTGACTCTATTTCCGCTTTCAGAGATTTCTCCAGGCGACTCACCAAAGCCTCCATGAGTAATCTATGTTCAGCAAGGCTCATATCGTCGTTGGAAGCGCTCTTTCCACTATCATGAGACATGATGACTGCAAAAATATAGTGTTAGAATTAAAACAAGAAAAGGACCTCTCAAATCTCTCCCTTACGTGTCTCACTAAAGAATAGGTTCTCTAGTCACTCGTGTTTCACACACAAGATATGGCTTTTACCCTCTAATAATCTCACCACTCTTGCCTTTTTCCACTTGGTAATCCTCTTGCGGTTCTTTTGGAACTAAACAAACAATCAAAGAATTCCGGCAACGATTCAACAAGAACTCATCAAGGAATTTCAGAGAAAGCAAGATGAATAATATCAAGGAAATAAGAATGCAAAGAACACTATGGATTAGAAAGATGGAAACTAGAATAGGTAGTGATTAGTCACAGCAGAAAAAAATATACTTGTTTGGGGTAAAGAGATTTTCGGAATAACAGGGACCCCAATATATGGAAACAATCGAATTTTTTTTTTCGGACCCCTTCCTTTCTTCTTCTTTTGGGAGTCTGTTTCTCTTCTCCTTTGATGACAATAGCACAAGATCTCAATACACAAAGATATGAAAATTTCGAACAAGAGATAACAAGCACCAGCTCTAGGAAAACTTGAATAGAGCAGTCAAGAAATTTCGGCCAAGTATTTGATAGGAGCCGACTGTAGGACAGAAACAAAGGGAATAGAAATTAGAGAAGATAGCCGAAGGATATGGAAAGAAGAGACAAAGGAACGAAAAGAAAAGGGATAAGCAAACCCGAACTAGAACCAAAGCTTTGATACCAAATGATGTGAACCCCGTTATCCCGTAACGAGACCCAACAACTATTTGGAACCCAAGATCGTTTCTAGCATGGATTCGAATGAAACCTCGACCCGTTGCTTAGGAAAGCAAGAACCTCGGTATGGTGAAGACGCCACAAACGGGATGAAAATCTGTTTGATAAGTCGAGTTGAACGCCACGGGAAAATTCCCGATAAGTTCGAGAAGTTCGTCAAAGAACCAAAGAGAATTAAAACCTCACAAATCCGTGTATATTGAATGCCTTTCGAACTACAACTTAGGCCTCAATATATAGGCCATCTAATACAGGAAAACCCTAAAAGAGACACTCACAAATAAGGTAATAAAGTGGCGCCTAAACCTAGTTCAAAAGGAAACTAAATGACACCTAAATTAGACTCGGTTATTAAGGAAATAATACCAGGCGCCTAACCCAAAAAGGAAACAAACTTAACACCTAAAAATCAACTCGAAATCAGCACCTATAAGGAAAGAAAGGTGCGGCTAAAATAGACCCAAAATCATGCCATCCGAATCCCTAATTAGGAGTATCTTCTAGAAGACTTCCTTGCATGCTCAAATGAAAACCCTACTCGGGCTCTTCTAGAACTTGAAGCACATTGACAATTCGTGGGTGATGCTGAAGGGGCTTCCACGCCTTTGCTTGATCCCATGCCTCTTGAATTAGCCCGTTGAGTGCATCCTTGAACTTCTTTGCTCGTGCCCTTGTAACCGGTCCACTTGGTACTTGAACGGGTTCCTTTGAAACGGCACCTTGAGCTCCATCAGCAAGCTAGGTACTAAGTTATTATTTTCCACTACGTGCCACGCACAAACTGATGGTCAAACTGAAGTTGACAATAGGACTTTGTCTACTTTGTTGAGGGCGATCATTAGAAGGAATATCAAACATTGGGAAGAATGTATACCACATGTTGAGTTTGCTTATTATAGAGCCGTTCATTCTGCTACTCAATTTTCACCATTTGAAATTGTGTACGGTTTTAATCCTTTAACCCCATTGGATTTGTCTCCTTTGCCTGTAACTGAGCATGTTAATTTAGATGGCAAAAGAAAGCTGATTTTCTCAAGCAGATCCATGAGAAGGCAAGACTCAACATTGAGCGACGAACGGAGCAATATGCAAAACATGCCAACAAGGGACGTCACAAGATGCTTTTTTAAGCCGGAGATTGGGTTTGGCTACATATGAGAAAGGAAAGATTTCCAGCCAAAAAAAGTTCAAAATTGCTTCCAAGAGGAGATGGACCCTTTCAAATCCTAGAGCGCATTAAAGACAACGCCTACAAGCTAGATTTACCAGGTTAGTATAACGTCAGTGCCACTTTCAATGTTACTGATTTGAGTCCGTTTGATGTAGGTGAAGATTTGAGGGCAAATCCTTTTCAAGAGGCGGGGAATGTTGTAAATCAAGGTACATCGTTGTTGGATCCAATTCCAGTTCCCATTGTGCCGACTACGAGGGCACGAGCCAAGAAGTTTAAGGAGCTACTCAATGGGTTGATTCAAGCGGCATGAGCTCAAGCAAATTCCTGGAGGCCCATTGAACAAGACCCACGTGGCCCACAAAGGAGTGTCAATGTATGCACGTTCTAGAAGCTGATCAAGATATATTTACACGCCACCATTATTCCTTTTATGGCTTGGACGTGAATGACTATGTTAGGAACCTTTTTTTCCCATATTAGTTCGGATGGTGTAGCTGGTTTGGTGCCCTAATTTTGTTTCCTTTTTGGTTTAGGCGCCAAGTTTTATTTCCTTAGGAATAGAGTTTGTTTTAGGCGTCAATAAGTTGCCTTATTTGCTAGGGTTAGCCGCCACTTTATTTCCTTAATTATGTGTGTTTATTTTAGAGTTTATTTCGTGTCTTGGTCGGCCTATATATAGAGGCCTTAGCTTTGTATTTCGGATTCAGTCAATATACACGAAATTGTGAGAGTATTTCTCTTTGGTTCTTTGAAGAACTTCTCGAACTTATCGGGATTTCCCGTGGCGTTCATCCTGACTTATCAAACGGATTTCCATCACCGTTTGTGGCGTCCTCATAATTCCGAGGTTCTTGCTTTCTTAAGCAACGGGTTGAGGTTCCATTCGAATCCATCCTAGAAACGATCTTGGGTTCCTTATAGTTGTTGGGTCTCGTGACGGGATAACGGGGTTCAAATCAAACCCCAAAACGGCCACAACTTCCGTAGACGGGAAAGAGCACAAACGGGGATATATGAGTCACAAACGTCCAAATCCGAGACCGAGCACCTTCACCAACGTCGGGATTCATTTGAGCAGCAGCCACAAAACGTCCCCAAATTCTATAGACTCTAATCCTTGAGTGGGAGAAGAAGATGGAGTTCATGTTTGCTCGCCTTAACAAATCCGAGTGGAAGCCCGAGAACGTCAGCCACGTACCTCAAAAGAATTTAGGCATTGTGGCCAAAAATAATGATTCCACCGCAGACGATTTGCCACCCTTGGAGGAAATTTCCGTGGAGGTATTGCCATTGATTGTAAACAAAGCATTGTCACCGACGCAAGTATAAGAGGATCCACATGTCCCGGAATATGGGGTAATCATTCATGAGGACACCCCATATGGCACTCCTTTTTATGTCGGCGATGATTTGAGGACAAATCACTTTCAAGAGGAGGGGAATGATGAGAATATGAGCAAGGCGTCAAATGTGCTAGTTTAAGTTCCCGTAGAGCCGGTTACGAGAGAACGGGACAAGAAGTTCATGGACGTACACGACGAAATCATTCATGAGATATGGGCTCAAGCCCATTCGTGGAGGCCCATTAAAGATGATCCACTTTCTAGAAGGACCCGGCCAAGAGATATTTCAGGGACTATTCTAGAAGAATCGGATTGCAAGGCAATTCTAAGGGAAAAATCCTTTCCATTCATGGTCTTTTGATTATTATAGGAGGGTGTGTCATTTCCTTTTGAAAAGTTAAAAAAATGAGTTTAAAAAAAACTATTAGTTTTATTTTGTCTTTTGTCGTCCTGCACATTCCTTAAATGGCTGGTTGTCCTTTTCGTTATTTTGGCATCTGCTGTTTGCTGTTCTACGTCCAGCTCACTTTCCTTTGTTCGAGTCTTTTTATTTTGGCAAGTGCGTTTGACGTCCAACTTAAGTTGTTGTCAAATAAGGTATTTCTATTCCATTAGTCTAGTTTTATTGTTTCCGTCCAGATCTCAGCAAATAAGGCATTTAGTTCCTTTACTTGTGTTGTTTGGTTTAGGCGCCTTGTGCTAACGTTAGGAAATAAGGAAATTTATTTCCTTAATTGTCTGTGTGTTGTAGGCTAGTAAAGTTTTATTTACTTAGCTAATTTTGAATTTTATTAGGTTTTCTATGTTAGATTTATTTCCTTGTTATTTTCAGCCGTTTAAATAGGAGCTCTTGCATTGTAATTGAAATAGACATTGATCAATGAAATTGTGAGTGTATTTCTCTTTGGTTCTTTGAAGAACTTCTCGAACTTATCGGGATTTCCCGTGGCGTTCATCCTGACTTATCAAACGGATTTCCATCACCGGGTCGAGGTTCCATTCGAATCAGTCCTAGAAACGATCTTGGGTTCCATATAGTTGTTGGGTCTTGTTACGGGTTAACGGGGTTCAAATCAAGATCATCATCTCAATGACGGAGTCCATCATTCTATTTTATAAAAGCACACCAAGTGTAAACCTATGCATACATTATTATGTATCTGGGTATAGAATGAAACGAGTCAAGAAGGATCCGAAAAATCATACTCCCCTCTTCTGATTCATTAATCATTGGCCTGACTTTTCTACAATATTGCTCATCAATATAACATCTTATGTCATTAATAGTACCCAAAATAATATAAAACAATTTATTCTAGTAATTAATTTTTAAAAATAATTATCTTATAGTTATTCCAAATGATTGGTACGTTTTGAGGGGATACAGATCTAACAATAATTAAATTAATATTTATAAATCAATTTATATAAATATATGATTAAATTAATATTGATAAAACAATTTAAAAAGGGAGGTGGATTAAGATTTTTCAAGTATATTACATAGGCCCTTTTAGCTTAGGTTTTGCTATTCCTAGTCACGATCTGGATAACCTCCTATCTCGTTTTACTCCTTTCTTTTGTTTTAATTTCTTCGGGTCTTCTAGCATTTTAAAATATAAAACAGAAATGGACGACTCTATTTTGAATTGGCTCACGATGGTTGTGTCAAGTCTCTTAAATATATCTCTTTAGCGACAAACTTATCAGCAACGAAACCAATGTCATCACTAAATATATCTTTTTAGCGACAAAATTGTGTGCATTGTCGCATAAGAGTTAAAAACTTTATTTTTGGTGACGAATATCAATTTAGATGCTAAAATACTTCTTTAGTGACAAGTTTATAACCGACAACATCAATTTTGTTCTATTTTGAATTGGCTCACGATGGTTGTGTCAAGTCTCTTAAATATATCTCTTTAGCGACAAACTTATCAGCAACGAAACCAATGTCATCACTAAATATATCTTTTTAGCGACAAAATTGTGTGCATTGTCGCATAAGAGTTAAAAACTTTATTTTTGGTGACGAATATCAATTTAGATGCTAAAATACTTCTTTAGTGACAAGTTTATAACCGACAACATCAATTTTGTTCTATTTTGAATTGGCTCACGATGGTTGTGTCAAGTCTCTTAAATATATCTCTTTAGCGACAAACTTATCAGCAACGAAACCAATGTCATCACTAAATATATCTTTTTAGCGACAAAATTGTGTGCATTGTCGCATAAGAGTTAAAAACTTTATTTTTGGTGACGAATATCAATTTAGATGCTAAAATACTTCTTTAGTGACAAGTTTATAACCGACAACATCAATTTTGTTCTATTTTGAATTGGCTCACGATGGTTGTGTCAAGTCTCTTAAATATATCTCTTTAGCGACAAACTTATCAGCAACGAAACCAATGTCATCACTAAATATATCTTTTTAGCGACAAAATTGTGTGCATTGTCGCATAAGAGTTAAAAACTTTATTTTTGGTGACGAATATCAATTTAGATGCTAAAATACTTCTTTAGTGACAAGTTTATAACCGACAACATCAATTTTGTTCTATTTTGAATTGGCTCACGATGGTTGTGTCAAGTCTCTTAAATATATCTCTTTAGCGACAAACTTATCAGCAACGAAACCAATGTCATCACTAAATATATCTTTTTAGCGACAAAATTGTGTGCATTGTCGCATAAGAGTTAAAAACTTTATTTTTGGTGACGAATATCAATTTAGATGCTAAAATACTTCTTTAGTGACAAGTTTATAACCGACAACATCAATTTTGTTCTATTTTGAATTGGCTCACGATGGTTGTGTCAAGTCTCTTAAATATATCTCTTTAGCGACAAACTTATCAGCAACGAAACCAATGTCATCACTAAATATATCTTTTTAGCGACAAAATTGTGTGCATTGTCGCATAAGAGTTAAAAACTTTATTTTTGGTGACGAATATCAATTTAGATGCTAAAATACTTCTTTAGTGACAAGTTTATAACCGACAACATCAATTTTGTTGCTAAGATTACTCTTTAGCAACGGACATATTCGTTCTTCACTAAAAAGTTAAAACACATGTGTTTTAGTTACGAATATCAACTTTGTTGCTAAAAGCACTCTTCTACGACAATATTGTTACGTCGATAAATTAAAACACATGTTTTTAGTGACAAATGTTAAGTTCGTCACTAAATATAGCTATTTTGCAACAAAAATATAGGTTCGTCTTGAGAAGATTTTCAGGACCTGCCTATATATATGTGAGGGGATTAGAGACCTAAGGGGGCCTTAGTACCGTGAGAGTTAGGACTCCTTCAATATCCGAGCGGAAAAGTATGGGTGGCAAATTCATATGTGCGCGGGCCCGGGTTAGAAGGCTCTTAAGGACTTGGGGGACTACAGCTGGACTGGTGTATTTTTGATGCGCAGGTCCGGTCTGATGAAGCTCAAGGTGCCGTTTCAAAGGAACCCGTTCAAGTGCCAAGTGGACCGGTTACAAGAGCCCGAGCAAAGAAGTTCAAGGATGCACTCAACGGGTTAATTCAAGAGGCATGGGATCAAGCAAAGGCGTGGAAGCCCATTCAGCATGACCCACGAATTGTCAATGTGCTCCAAGTTCTAGAAGAGCCCGAGTAGGGTTTTCATTTGAGCATGCAAGGAAGTCTTCTAAAAGATACTCCTAATTAGGGTTTCAGATGGCATGATTGTGGGACTAATTTAGCCGCACCTTTCTTGCCATATAGGAGCTGATTTCGAGTTTAGTTTAAGGTGTTAATTTTGTTGCCTTTTTTGGTTTAGGCGCCAAACATTATTTCCTTAATAACCGAATCTATTTTAGGTGGCTTTTAGTTTCCTTTTGTACTAGGTTTAGGCGCCATGTTTAGGAGTGTTTCCTTTTAGGGTTTTCGTGTATAAGATGGCCTATATATAGAGGCCTAAGTTGTAGTTCGAAATTCATTCAATATACACAGTTTTGTGAGGTTTTAATTCTCTTTGGTTCTTTGACGAACTTCTCGAACTTATCGGGATTTTTTCCCGTGGCGTTCAACTCGACTTATCAAACGGATTTCCATCCCGTTTGTGGCGTCTTCACCATACCGAGGTTCTTGCTTTCCTAAGCAACGGGTCGAGGTTCCATTCGAATCCATGCTAGAGAGGATCTTGGGTTCCTCATAGTTGTTGGGTCTCGTTACGGGTTAACGGGGTTCACATCACGTCTGATGTTGGCCCATCTTTGGAATGCCAGGGGGATAGGGAAACTAACACTGCCAGGTTGTGAGGCTCGCGTCCGCTATTTGACCCGGTCTATCTGTGTCTTTTTGAAATAAAGTTGAGTGGGCAGGTGAGAGGACGCTTACTGATTTGAGTGTTCTGTAAGTCATCAAGATAGGGTTTTGGGTTAATGTCCTTTTTAGTCCCTAGGTTTTGGGGCGGTGTTCTTCTTAGTCCCTAGGTTTTATTTTTGTTCAAAACAGTCCCTAGGTTATTTACGTTTGTCTTTTTAGTCCTTCTGTCCAATTCCGTCACTCCCGGGCCCAGTCAGCTAACGGCGGGACACGTCATCCCGTTTGTGGCGTCTTCACCATACCGAGGTTCTTGCTTTCCTAAGCAACGGGTCGAGGTTCCATTCGAATCCATGCTAGAGACGATCTTGGATTCCTCATAGTTGTTGGGTCTCGTTACGGGTTAACGGGGTTCACTTCATTTGGTATCAGAGCTTTGGTTCTAGTTCGGGTTTGCGTATCCCTTTTTCTTTTCGTGCCTTTGTTTCTTCTTTCCATAACCTTCGGCTATCTTCTCTAATTTCTTTTCCCTTTGTTTCTGTCCTACAGTCGGCTACTATCAAATACTTGGCCGAAATTCTTGACTTCTCTATTCAAGCTTTGCTAGAGCTGGTTCTTGGTTATATCTGGTGCGAAAGTTTCATATCTTTGTGCCTTGAGATCTTGTGCTATTGTTATCAAAGGAGAAGAGAAAGAGACTCCCAAAAGAAGAAGAAAGAAAGGGGTCGGAAAAAAAAAAGTATAAAAGTGCTTCAAAAAATTTTTCGATAGTTTCCATATATTGGGGTCCCCATTATTCCGAAAATCTCTTCACCTCAAACAAGTATTTTTTTTTTCTACTGGACGAATCACTACCTATTCTAGTTTCCATCTTTCTGATCCATTGTGTTCTTTGCATTCTTATTTCCTTGATATTATTTATCTTGCTTTCTCTGAAATTCCTTGATGAGTTCTTGTTGAATCGTTGCTGGAATTCCTTGATTGTTTGTTTAGTTCCAAAAGAACCGCAAGAGGATTACCGAGTGGAAAAAGGCAAGAGTGGTGAGATTTTTAGAGGGTAAAAGCCATATTTTGCGTGTGAAACACGAGTGACTAGAGACCCTATTCTTGAGCGAGACACGTAAGGGAGAGATTTGTGAGGTCCTTTTTTTTGTTTTATTTCTAACACAATATTTTTGCAGTACTCATGTCTCATGATAGTGGAAAGAGCGTTTCCAACAATGATATGAGCCTTGCTGAACATAGATTACTCATGGAGGCCTTGGTGAGTCGCCTGGAGAAATCTCTGAAGGCGGAAATAGAGTCAGTCCACGAGACGGTGGATCGCACAAATGAGACGGTGGAGCGCACAAATGAACGGATAGCTCGGCTGGAAACACAACAACCCCAAAACGACCGCACCTTCCGTAGACGGGAGAGAGTACCACGGAGAGAGGAAAGAGACTACGAAGAAGAGCCTTACAGATCTGACGATGAAGAAGATCGTGATTCTCATGTTGGCTATAGGAGATATGGAGGACGACGAGACGCTAGGAATCGAGAAGATAACAACGTCAGTGGTATTAAAATAAAGATTCCGTCTTTCCAAGGGAGATCTGATCCGGAAGCTTACCTTGAGTGGGAGAAGAAGATGGAATTCGTGTTCGATTGCCATAACTACTCGGAAGCTAAGAAGGTAAAATTAGCCGTCATTGAATTTTCTGACTATGCTATAACATGGTGGGATCAACTTGTGACAAATAGAAGGCGGAATGGAGAACGTCCCATAGAGACATGGGATGCTACAAAGGCGGTCATGAGGAAACGATTTGTTCCAAGCCACTACTACCGGGAGCTGTACAAAAAGTTACAAAGCCTAAAGCAAGGAAGTCGAAGCGTCGAAGACTATTACAAGGAGATGGAGATGGCCATGATCCGTGCCAATATTGAGGAGGATCGAGAGGCTACCATGGCTCGTTTCCTACATGGCTTGAATCGAGAGATCCATGATAGAGTGGAGATGCAACATTATGTGGAGATAGAAGAAATGGTGCATATGGCTATCAAAGTGGAGCAGCAACTCAAGAGAGGAAGTGGGGGACGTGCTAGCCAAAATTCGAATTCTACTTTCTCCAAGCCAAGCTACACCAAGCCCATGGACAAGCCACAATTGCCCAAACCCGAGCCCAAAACCCTACCACCAGCCACACTTCTCAAGGTAAAAATGAAGCTTCTACTTCTAGAAATCGTGATATCAAGTGTTTTCGATGTCAAGGCAGGGGACACATAGCAAGTCAATGTCCAAACAAGCAAGTCATGGTGTTGAAGGCCAATGGAGAGATCGTGACCGATAGTGAAGAATCTGACACCGACGAGATGCCACACTTGGAGGATGTTTCCGAGGATGAATACACAGCCCCTGATGCGTTGACCTTGGTGGCGAGGAGAGCCTTGAGTTTGCAAGCAAAGAGGGATGAGGAAGTACAGCGGGAGAACATCTTTCACACTAGGTGCTACATCAAAGACAAGGTATGTAGTGTGATTATTGATGGTGGTAGTTGTACCAACGTTGCTAGCACAGTCATGGTTGAAAAGTTGGGATTGCCCGTGTTGAAACACCCTAGGTCATATAAGTTGCAATGGCTGAATGATAGTGGAGAAATAAGGGTGAACAAGCAAGTGTTAGTTGCTTTTCGAATCGGTAAGTACGAAGATGAAGTAATGTGTGATGTAGTGCCGATGCAAGCGGGACACTTGTTACTAGGGCGCCCGTGGCAATTCGATCGACATGTGAAGCATGATGGCTTTACGAATAAGTACTCTTTTGTACTTAATCAGAAGCCAATCACTCTTGTACCCCTGACACCGCAGCAATCTATGAAGATCAAGTGAGGTTGCAGCAAGAGAGTGAACAAAGGAAAGAGAGTGAACAAAAAAAGAGAATGAGAAAAAAGAGAGTGAAAAGCAGAGAATGAGTGAAAAGTCGAGAGAAGCCGAAAAAAAAGAGAGAGGAGGTTCGGCCCTTGAGAGAAAACCAGAGAGAAAAAAGAGTTTCTATGCAAAAGTAAGTGAGATCAAGCGAGCGATGCTTTCAAATCAGCCGATGATTGTACTTTTGTACAAATAGGCCCTTTTAAACACTAACGCTCTTGACCAAGCTTTGCCTAGTTCTATTGTGTCTCTTTTGTAGGAATATGACGATGTCTTCCCTGAAGAAACCCCACATGGATTACCTCCGATTCGAGGGATCGAACATCAAATTGATTTTGTTCCCGGTGCTGCCATTCCAAACCGACCAGCTTATAGGAGCAATCCCGAGAAGACCAAGGAGCTTCAACGGCAAGTCAGTGAGTTGTTGGATAAGGGGCACGTGAGGGAAAGCATGAGCCCATGTGCTGTTCCGGTTCTACTTGTACCTAAGAAGGATGGGTCGTGGAGAATGTGCGTTGATTGCCGAGCCATCAACAACATTACGGTAAAGTATCGTCATCCTATTCCTCGCTTAGATGACATGTTAGATGAGTTGCATGGTTCTTGTGTGTTTTCAAAAATTGATTTGAAGAGTGGATACCATCAAATTAGAGTAAAAGAAGGAGACGAATGGAAAACCGCTTTTAAAACAAAATATGGTTTGTATGAATGGTTAGTTATGCCTTTTGGTTTAACTAATGCTCCGAGCACCTTTATGAGACTTATGAACCATGTTTTACGTGCTTTTATAGGAAGATTTGTCGTTGTCTATTTTGATGATATCCTCATTTATAGCAAAAACATGGACAATCATGTAGTGCATCTGAAATCTGTGTTAGTTGTGCTAAGGAAAGAGAAATTGTTTGCTAATATGAAGAAGTGTACTTTTTACACCGATAAGCTTGTATTCTTGGGATTTGTTGTTAGTGCACAAGGTATACAGGTTGATGACGAAAAGGTACGTGCAATTCAAGAATGGCCGAGTCCCACAAGTGTAGGTGAGGTTCGTAGTTTTCATGGCCTTGCAAGTTTTTACCGGCGGTTCGTGAAGGACTTTAGTAGCATAGCCGCACCACTTACCGAAGTAATCAAGAAGAACGTGGGATTCCAATGGGGAGACGCGCAAGAGAAGGCGTTTCAATTACTTAAGGAGAAGTTAACCCATGCTCCTTTATTGTCTTTGCCTAACTTTTCCAAGACATTTGAAATTGAATGTGATGCTTCAGGTATTGGCATTGGCGCAGTTCTTATGCAAGACGGACGACCACTTGCTTATTTCAGCGAGAAACTAAGCGGGGCAGCCCTAAACTACCCCACCTATGACAAGGAGCTGTATGCACTAGTCCGGTTCTTGGAAACATGGCAGCACTACCTGTGGCCTAAGGAATTCGTGATTCATACCGATCGTGAATCCTTGAAACATTTGAAGGGCCAACACAAGCTAAACAAAAGGCATGCGCGCTGGGTAGAGTTCATTGAGACGTTTCCATACGTCATTCGGTATAAGCAAGGTAAGGAGAATGAGGTAGCCGATGCCCTTTCTCGCAGGTATGCTCTACTTTCCACACTAGATGCCATGTTATTAGGTTTTGAGCATATTAAGAATTTATATTCTGATGACCATGACTTTGGTGATGAATATCGTGCTTGTGAGAAAATTGCATGTGGTAAGTTCTTTAGGCTTGATGGGTTCTTGTTCCGAGAAAATATGCTATGTGTGCCTAATTGTTCAATGCGGGAGTTATTAGTGCAAGAATCCCATGGGGGCGGACTAATGGGACATTTTGGAGTTGCCAAAACCTTAGCCATTTTACAAGAACACTTCTATTGGCCTCACATGAAGAGGGATGTTGAGAGAATTTGTGGTAGGTGTATCAAATGTCGACAAGCTAAGTCTAAAGTGCAAGCCAATGGTTTGTATACTCCCTTACCTATTCCTAGTGACCCTTGGGTTGATATTTCCATGGATTTTGTGCTAGGATTGCCTAGGACTAAACGTGGGAGAGATTCGATTTTTGTTAATGGGTATCCGATCGTACCATAGCCTATTTAGCCGAGTTAAGACTTAAGTACTGTGTTCCTCCTGCCACAGGGTTGACGGCGCCGGAATACCAGGAAAGGGAGGTGTTTCCCGAAGGGGAGGAGATTGCCTTCTTTGAAGAACTATTACAGGTAGGAGCCCGATTTCCACTGCCTCAGAATATGCGGCAGCTGTTACACTGATTTTACTTGTGTCATGCTCAACTGCCTTCCAATAGCACAGGCGATTGGTGTTGGGCTTTTTCACCTTGTGGGAAAAGCTGTTCTCAGACGAGGGGCTTCTACCTGGCGGGATGATGTGAACCCCGTTAACCCGTAATGAGACCCAACAACTATAGGGAACCCAAGATCGTTTCTAGCATGGATTCGAAGGGAACCTCGACCCGTTGCTTAGGAAAAGTAAGAACCTCGGTATGGTGAGGACGCCACAAACAAGGATGGAATGTCGTTTGATAAGTCGAGTTGAACGCCACGGGAAATCCAGATAAGTTCGAGAAGTTCTTCAAAGAACCAAAGAGAATTAAACCTCACAAAATATATTCATCCAAGTTGTTCGAATTACAATGCAAGAGGCTCCTATTTATAAGCTAGAAATAACATGGAAACAAATTCTATCCTAGGAAACAAGGGCTGGTCGAGTAAGACACATTTTAGCAAGGAAAGAAATACTTGCTTACCTAAAACAAAGAGAGCAATTAAGGAAATAATCCCTTGCTTGCCTAACTAACTTTTGGATGCCTAAAAAAGAGTTCTACGTAAGGAAATATGCTAATACTCTGCCAAAATAAGAAACTAACCTATAAAAGAAAGCTTGGACGTTCAACCCTAACATATGGCCGAACTAAACCCTAATTGCCTTAAATAAAACACTCTTCAAATGGCAATAGGGTGGTGGTCGACCATCATGTCAAAAGACCATGAATGGAAATGATTTGGAGCTTAAAATAGCCATGCAATCTGAATCTTCTAGAATAGAGCCATATTTGTCTTTTGGCCGGATCCTTCTAGAATGTTCATCATCTTGAATGGGCCGCGCATCATCTTGAATGGGCCTCCACGAATGGGCTTGGGCCCATATCTCTTTACTGAGTTCAACGAATGCGTCTTTGAACTCCTTGTCTCGGGCTCTCGTATTCGTCTGTTCGGGATGAACTACCTCATTCAAAGTCTTGCTCGGATTCTCAGATGTGAACCCCGTTATCCCATAACGAGACCCAACAACTATAGGGAACCCAAGATCGTTTCTAGGACTGATTCGGATGGAACCTTGACCCGCTGCTTAAGAAAGCAAGAACCTCGGATGATGAGGACGCCACAAACGGTGATGGAAATCCGTTTGATAAGTCAGGATGAACGCCACGGGAAATCCCGATAAGTTCGACAAGTTCTTCAAAGAACCAAAGAGAATAACTCTCACAATTTCATTAATCAATGTCTGTTCAAATACATAGCTTAGGCCTCTCTATATATAGGCTGTCCATGTCAAGAAAACCCTAACTCAAAACACCTAATTAAGGTAACAAAAATGGGCGCCTAAAGCTAGTACAAAAGGAAACTAATTAACGCCTAAAACAGATAATTCAATTAAGGAAAGAATTCCTTGCTTGCCTAACAAACAATTGGACGCCTAAAATAGATATCTAACTATGGAAAATGATAACACTCGGCCAAAAATAAGAAACTAACTTAGGAAAGAAAGCTTGGACGTTCCTCTCCTAAAACAAGGCTGAAGTAAACCCTAATGGATAAAACACTTCTCAAACGGAAATAAGGTGGTGGTCGGCCATCATGTCAAAAGACCATGAAAGGAAATGATTTCGAGCTTAGAATAGCCATGCAATCCGAATCTTCTAGAATAGAGCCATAAATGTCTCTTGGCCGGATCCTTCTAGGACGTGGATCATCTTGAATGGGCCTCCATGGAATTGCTTGCGCTCATATCTCTTCAATGAGTTCGTAGAGTACGTCCTTGAACTTCTTGTCTCGTTCTCTCATAATCGGGTCTACGGGAACTTGAACTAGCACCTTTGACGCCTTGCTCCTATTCTCATCATTCCCCTCCTCTTGAAAAGGATTTGTCCTCAAATCTTCACCTACATAAAAATGACTTAGATCAGAAATATTAAAACTAGCACTTGCATTATATTTACCTGATAACTCCAGCTTGTAAATGTTGCCATTGAGCCACCGCCCCTTGTAAGCATATTGGAACAACTTGGCCACGTCTCTAAGGCTTGCACCAGTGCATTCAACTTCTTTGCATAAGTTGGGTATTTTAAAGCTGACCCCCTAGCTTCTCACTGGAATAATCCATTGGTTGTTCTCCTTGCCTACGAACTGTAACTATGCTAATACCTGAAGCACCACATGTAAAGTCAAACGGTTTAGAAAGGATAGGTACAGATAATAAAGGAGCATCGGTGCACTTCTGTTTGAGTAATGGCAGCGCCTTCGCTTGTTCTTCTCCCCATAGAAATCTAACATTCTTCTTGGTCTCATCGGTAAGGGTTTCGGCTAATCGTGGGATAGGATGCCGATACTTTACCATTATATTGTTGATGACTTGGTAATTATCGCTCATTCTCCACGTCACATCCTTATACTCCTGCAAAAGAGAGACAATAGAAAACGAGGCAGAGAAGGATCAATTTCGTTAGTGTTGAAAAATGCCTATTTGTACAAAGGTACAATCTTTGGCTGGTATGAAAGCATTGCTCGCTTGATCTAACTCACTTTTGAATCGAAATTCTCTTTTCTCTCTGATTTTCTCTCAATGGCCGAACCTTCTATCTTTTTTTTGTCGGCCTCTCTCGAATTTTCACTCACTCTCTGATTTTCACTCCCCTTCTTTTTCTCACTCTCTTTTTCTTACTCTCTTTCTTTTGCTCACTCTCTTTCTTGTGTTCACTCTCTTTCTTTTGATCACTCTCTTGCTGCAACCTCACTTGATCTTCATATACTTGCTGTGGTGTCAAGGGGACAAGAGTGATTGGCCTCTGATTAAGTACAAAAGAGTACTTATTCGTAAAGCCATTGCTTCAAGTGTCGATCGAACTGCCCTGGACGCCCTAGCAACAAGTGTCCCGCTTGCATCGGTACTACATCACACAACACTTTATCTTTGTACTTACGAATTCGAAAAACAACTAACACTTGCTTGTTCACCCTTATTTCTCCACTATCATTGAACCATATGCACCATGTCTTCCATCTCCACATAATGTTGCATCTCCACCCTATCATGGATCTCCCGATTCAAGCCATGTAGAAATCTAGCCATTGTAGCCTCTCGATCCTCCTCAATATTTGCACGGATCATGGCCATGTCCATATCCTTGTAGTAATCTTCTACACTTCGACTTCCTTGTCTAAGACTTTGTAGCTTATTGTACAACTCTCAGTAGTAGTAGCTTGGAACGAATCTTTTTCTCATGACCGCCTTCATAGCTTCCCACGTCTCTATTGGTCGTTCTCTATTCCGACTCCTATTTATCACAATTTGATCCCACCAAGTTATAGCATACTCAGAAAATTCAATGACGGCTAATTTTACCTTCTTTGTTTCGGAGTAGTTGTGACAATCGAATACGAACTCCATCTTCTTCTCCCACTCAAGATAGGCCTCCGGATCAGATCTACCTTGAAAAGACGGAATCTTCATTTTAATTCCACTGAAGTTGTTATCTTCTCGATTCCTAGCTTCTCGTCGTCCTCCATATCTCCTATAGCCAACATTAGAATCACGATCCTCTTCCTCCTGAAATTCAGATCTATAAGGCTCTTATTCATCCTCCCCTTCCTCCCTCCATGGTGCTCTCTCCCCGTCTATGGAAGTTGGGGCCGTTTTGGTGTTGCTTCGTCTCCCGCTGAGCTACCTCTTCGTGTATGTGCTCCATCGTCTCCTGGAAGGATTCCCATTTCGCATTCAGCGATTTGTCCAGCCGACTTGCTAAGGCCTCCGTCCTGAAGCAACCTATGATCAGCAAAGCTCGTATCATCGTTGGCAATGCTCTTTCCACTTTCACGAGAGATGGTTACCGCAAAAACAATCTTAGATTGAAAGAAATAACAAGGACCTCTCAAATCGCTCCCTGACGTGTTTACACTCGAGAATATAGATCACTCGTCACTCGTTTTTCTCTCAAATCTATGGCTTTTACCCTCTGATATTCTCACCTGTCTTGCCTTTTTCCACTCGGTAATTCTCTTGCGGTTCTTTTGAAACTAATCAAACAACTCAAAGATGTCCAGCAACGATTCACCAAGAACTCATCAAGGAATTTCAGATAAAGCAATAAGATCAAGAAGTTCAAGAGAACAGGAATAAAAGGAACACGATTAGTTGGAATCTCGAAAACTAGAACAGTAGAGATTTGTCACTAGAGAGAAGAAAAAAAATACTTGCTTGGGGTAAAGAGATTTTCGTACTAATAGGAACCCCAATATATGGAAACAAACGAAATTTTTTTTGAAGCACTTTTATACTCCTTCTTTTCGTGTCTCCTTCTCTTTCCTTTTGATTGTCAGCAGCTAGCTTTTGAGACGATTATCACCAGATCTCGAAAGAACTTGATATGTCAAACAGGAACACATCTTTTAGTCATGAACAAAAAAAATTACCAAACTCGGAAGGGAAGGGATACAGAAACTGAGTTCGTCGAGTACGTCCATGAACTTCTTGTCTCGTTCTCTCGTAATCGGCTCTACGGGAACTTGAACTAGCACCTTTGATGCATTGCTCGTATTCTCATTAGTTAGCTTGGTGCTATAAGTTGCAAATCAGAGAGAACGACATGCCTTACTTTCAAGCTCGAGACGGGTGCGCTTTGTTCAGGCATCTTCCTTTTAACAGTAGGGGCTGGCACCAGAAGTTCTTTTTTGTTTCGGTGAAGGGTGGGAATACCCCTTGGGAGAAGAAGATCCCGTTAGGGATGAACGCACTTGGGGAGTGCCTCTTGCTCTCGGTAATGTTTCTCATCCTTTGTCCCTGTTTTCTTTCGTGTGTCCGGGCACATCGTATAACTTGTAGTTTTGGTGGGATGTCATGGTACAATACGACGTGCGCTGGATCTGACCCCGAAGGAGCATTCGCATATCGAATGAGCAATTTCAGGCAGGCCCTGGGATGTGACTGAATTTTTGCTTCCTCTGGAGATTGGGGCTTCAACTGGTGAGTTCTTTTGACTGAATTAGAGCTGTTCCAATCAGAAAGTTGAGTTCTACCGGTTTCGGTCTGAGGTCTCCCAGCACAAGCTTTAGTGAGACTAGGTCAGGTGTTATTGCCTGTGAGACCAGGCCTGCTGCGGCGCGTTGAAGGGCCGTGTCACCATCGTCTAGTAGTGACGGCGTGGAAGTTATCAAGGAAGTTCTTACTCTTGCTGGTACCTTGCATTGTCGGACGAGGAGTAGATGGCGGGAGAGGAGGAGGATAGGGAACCTTAAACAGGCTCACCGATCGCCTGAACAGCGTGGTTGAGCCGTTGGGGAGTCATCCCCTTTGTCTTCTGAGAAGAAGCCATTTTCTGAGCTGCAAGATGTGATGGTATTCGTGAACAATCAGAGTGAGCTGGTTAGTCTTTCTATTCAACCCATGGGGAGCCCAAAGCGGCCGTCATCGCCAGTGACTGCGTCGAGGTGGGTTCGTGCCTTATAAAACGGACATCTTCAAAGACAAAGACGTTTTGATGAAAGAGCCAAAGACTTGAAGAAAGAAGATCAAGAACATGCAAGGAGCTCAAAAGTGAAGATTCAAGACTTTAGGGTATATCCTTGTAACTCTTTGTTTCACTTTAGACAAAGATTATGAATCACACTTGCATATCTTTCAAAATGTGCGTAAAACCGTTTTAAGTTTTGTTTGAAAGATTAAAATAATTTTAAAGGTTTCAAAACTGATGGAAATAAAGGCACATCATCGGAGGATCCAATTTGAGTTCCCATTCGGCTTGTTACGAGGGCACGAGCCAAGAAGTTTAAGGAATTGTCAATTTGATTCACGTTCTAGAAGCATCCGTTTAAACTCAATTTGACGCCACTTTCTAAGGAGATCAATAGCGTCACTTTCTTTCCATATGGGTCAGCTTGCATAGTCTTTTTAGGCGTCAAATTGTTTCCTTCTGATGGAAATCCAGGTACATCGTTGGAGGATCCAATTCATGTTCCCATTGGGCCGGTTACGAGGGCACGAGCCAAGAAGTTTAAGGAGCTACTCAAAGGGTTGATTCAAGCGACATGGGCCCAAGCAAATTCATGGAGGCCCATTGAACAAGACCCACGTGGCCCACAAAGGAGTGTCAATGTGATACACGTTCTAGAAGCTGATCAAGATTGATTTACACGCCACCTTTATTCCTTTTATGGATTGGACGTGAATGGCTATGTTAGGAACCTTTTCTTCCCATAGTAGTTCGGATGGTGTAGCTGGTCTGGTGCCCTAATTTTGTTTCCTTTTTGCTTTAGGCGCCAGGTTTTCTTTCCTTAGGAAGAAAGTTTGTTTTAGGCGTCAATAAGTTGCCTTATTTGCTAGGGTTAGCCGCCACTTTATTTCCTTAATTATGTGTGTTTCTTTTAGGGTTTATTTCGTGTCTTGGTCGCCCTATATATAGAGGCCTAAGCTTTGTATTTCGGCATTCAGTCAATATACACGAAATTGTGAGAGTTTCTCTTTGGTTTTTTGAAGAACTTCTCGAACTTATCGGGATTTCATATGGCGTTCATCCTGACTTATCAAATGGATTTTCATCACCGTTTGTGGCGTCCTTATCATACCGAGGTTCTTGCTTTCTTAAGCAACGGGTCGAGGTTCAACTCGAATCGATCCTAGAAACGATCTTGGGTTCCCTAACGAGCGAGCGATGCTTTCAAATCAGCCAAGGTTTCGTTCGAATCGGTCCTTATCAAGCGAGTGTATGACGATGTCTTCTCCGAGGAAACACCACATGGATTATGATATGAACTCCACCAACAATTGTGATGAAACCCGATAACAATGATGGATTGAAACCCCAAGATCGTGAAGACAAGATTTGTTGAGCCTTGACCCTTCACCTGACCAGATGATGAACCAAGACTACGAAGGATTGAAACGCCACACCAAGAAATCTAGGTGATAAGTTTCAGTTGCTTGAACGCCACAAGATGAACTTGATAAGTTCAAAGAGTTCTTTGAAGAACCAAGAGGAACACAAGACCTCTCAAATGATCTGAAAAATCAATATTGAACTCGAAGTTACTGTTCACGCGGAAATGGCCATCTAAATACTTGGAACATCCCTCCAAGAATAGGAAAGGCATAACAGGTTCCCACGAAATTAGGCCTCTTTGTCTACTAGAGGCAGCCAAAAATAGCTAAAGGACCAGGTTCACTGTACTAATCATGCCCCAGCAAAGACCAAGTTTATTCCCCTATTAAATAGCCTTAAAACTCAATAAATTGGAGCTCATAAAGGGTCAAACGTTACTGTTCACGTTGGTGCATGCATATGAGTCTCTTCACTTGCCCTGATGACATGGACTAGGCCTTGATTATTATTGGAGAGCCCATTTTGGTATTTTCAAAATCCGCCCAACTTTCTTGGATTAGCCCATTGAGTGCTTCCTTGAAACGTTTGGCTCTAAGTCTTGTAATTGGGCCACTAGGAAGTGACAAAGGGTCTTGAGCTCCATTCCCATGTGTATGCTCAACAAGTCCAGCTCCTTGGTCACGTACAAGTCCAACTCCTTGATTTGCATCATTCTTCCCCTCTTGAGAAAGATTTGTCCTCAAATCAGTACCTACATCAAATGGAGACAAATCAACAACATTAAAGCTTGCACTGACACCATACTCACCGGGTAAGTCAAGCTTGTAGGCATTATCGTTGATACGTTTCATTACTTGAAATGGTCCATCACCCCGAGGTAGAAGTTTTGAACGTCGTTTGTCCGGAAAACGTTCCTTCCTTAAATGCAACCAGACCCAATCTCCAGGTTCAAATACTACCTTCTTGCGTCCCTTGTTGGCTTGATTGACATATTGTTGAGTCCTCTTTTCAATTTTCAGCCGGGCCTTTTCATGAATCATCTTGACAAATTCTGCTTTTTTTTGCCATCTAAGTTCGCACGTTCACTCAAAGGTAAAGGAATTAAATCCAAAGGTGACAATGGGTTGAAGCCATAAACAACTTCAAATGGTGAAAACATAGTTGCAGAATGTATACTTCGATTGTAAGCAAATTCAACATGTGCCAAACAATCTTCCCATGTTTTCAAGTTCTTTTTAATGATAGCACGCAACAAAGAAGACAAAGTTCTATTCACTACTTCAGTTTGGCCATCCGTTTGGGGATGACAAGTAGTGGAAAACAATAACTTGGTTCCCAATTTTCCCCACAAAGTCTTCCAAAAGTAACTCAAAAACTTTGCATCCCTATCAGAGACAACGGTCCTGGGCATACCTTGTAACCGAACAACTTCTTTGAATAACAAATCAGCTATATGTGATGCATCATCAGTTTTATGACATGCAATGAAGTGTGCCATCTTGGAAAATCTATCCACCACCACAAAAACTGAATCTCTTCCCCTCTTAGTCCTAGGTAAACCTAAAACAAAATCCATAGAAATATTAGTCCAAGGTTCACTAGGTATTGGCAAAGGGGTGCACAAACCATGAGGTTTCAACTTAGACTTAGCCTGTTTACACGTGATACACTTCTCACATATTCGTTCCACATCACGTTTCATATGAGGCCAAAAGAAATGATCATGCAAAATTCCGAAAGTCTTAGCTACACCAAAATGACCCCTCAATCCACCACCATGAGCTTCTCTCACAAGCAATTCATGCAAAGAACACATAGGCACACACCATTATTCTCCCGAAACAAAAATCCATCATGCCTATAAAACTTATCAAATGCCACTTTTTCACATGCATTGAACACATCACCAAAATCAGAATCTTGTGCATACAAATCCTTAATGTATTCAAAGCCAAGCAATTTTGTATCTAACATGGAAAGTAAGGCATACCTTCGAGACAAAGCATCAGCCACCACATTTTCCTTACCTTGCTTGTATCTGATCACATAAGGAAATGTTTCAATGAATTCCACCCACTTGGCATGACGTTTGTTCAACCTGTGCTGTCCTTTCAAATGCTTCAAAGATTCATGATCTGTGTGAATCACAAATTCCTTTGGCCATAGATAGTGTTGCCAATTTTCCAAAGCCCTTACAAGGCGTACATCTCCTTATCATAAGTGGGATAATTTAGGGCTGCCCCACTCAACTTTTCGCTGAAATAAGCAATTGGACGACCTTCTTGCATCAAAACAGCTCCTATGACTATTCCTGAAGCATCACACTCAAATTCAAAAGTTTTAACAAAGTTAGGTAAAACAAGCAAAGGTGCATTGGTTAACTTCTCTTTGATCAGATTAAATGCCTTTTCTTGTTCTTTCCCCCACTTAAATGACACATTTTTCTTGATGACTTCAGTAAGAGGGGCGGCTAAGCTACTAAAATCAAGCACAAATCGTCTATAGAAGCTAGCTAAGCCGTGGAAGCTCCTCACTTGGCTGATTGTTGTAGGCATTGGCCACTCTTGGATTGCCTTCACCTTTTCCTCGTCCACCTCAATTCCTTTATTACTAACAACAAAACCAAGAAACACAAGCTTATCCGTGCAAAAGGTGCACTTCTTGAGGTTAGCAAACAACCTTTCTTTCCTTAGAATTTCCAACACAGATTTCAAATGCATTACATGTTCTTCCAAGTTTTTGCTATAAATTAGGATATCATCAAAATACACAACCACAAATCTGCCAATAAATGCACGTAAAACATGGTTCATCAAACGCATAAATGTGCTTGGAGCATTAGTTAAACCGAAAGGCATCACTAACCACTCATACAAACCATATTTAGTCTTAAAAGCAGTTTTCCATTCATCACCTTCCTTCATCCGAATCTGATGATATCCACTCTTAAGATCAATTTTTGTAAAGACACAAGAACCATGCAATTCATCCAGCATATCATCTAATCTAGGAATGGGATGACGATATTTTACCGTGATGTTGTTGATGGCTCGGCAGTCAACACACATCCTCCATGTCCCATCCTTCTTAGGAACTAATAGCACTGGAACCGCGCAAGGACTCATGCTTTCACGCACATACCCCTTCTCCTATAATTCACCTACTTGCCTTTGAAGTTCCTAGGTCTCCTCGGGATTACTTCTATAAGCAGGTCGGTTTGGAATTGATGCACCAGGTATGAAATCGATTTGATGTTCAATCCCTCGGATTGGAGGTAAACCATAAGGTACCTCTTCGGGAATGACATCTTCAAACTCCTGCAAAAGAGAAACAATTTCGCTCGATAAAGTACCGACGAGATCATTAGTACATAAAGAGCCTCTTTGTACATAAGTACAATAAAGGGGCTGATGTGAAAATAAAGCTCTCTTGATCTCACTTTTTTTTGCAATGTAACTAAAATTTTCCTCTCTTGCTCTCACCATGGCCGAAATCCTCTCCCTTTCTTTTTCACTCTGATCAATGTTTTTCTCTCCTTTTTTCCCAAACTCCTTTTTTTCAATTTCGGCCTTTCTTTCTCTTTCCTTCTTTTTTTCATTTGATCTTTGTAACTTCAATTGGTCCTCCCTGACCTGTTTTGGAGTTAAAGGCACAAGAGTAATAGGCTGCTTTTTAAGAGTGAAAGAATACTTATTTGTGAATCCATCATGCGTAACCCTCAGATCATACTACCACGGTCTTCCCAACAATAAGTGGCATGCATGCATAGGAACCACATCACATAGCACCTCATCTTCATATTTTCCAATTGTTAATGCCACCAACACTTGCCTTGTCACCTTGATTTCGCCACATTCATTCAGCCACTGAAGCCGGTAAGGTTGAGGATGCTTCAAGGTAGTTAAGGCCAATTTCTCCACCAAATAAGTGCTGGCCACATTCGTGCAACTCCCTCCATCGATAATGACACTGCAAACTTTGTTGTTTACGAAGCACCGAGTATGAAATAGGTTCTCCCTTTGGTTACTTTCTTCCTCCTTAATCTGCACATTGAGAACTCGCCTTGCTGCCAATAAATCTCCAATCACAACATTTTGCTCTTCATCATCATCCTCCAAAGATGGCATGTCGTCATCATCTACTTCTTCCTCATTCTCTGATTCAAGTTCTCCTTGGGCGTTTATAACCATCACCCTTTTGTTTACGCACTGGCTGGCTATGTGTCCCCGCCCCTGACATTTAAAACACTTAATATCACGAGTTTTAGAACTTGAAGCTTCCATATTACCTGAAGAAGTGGCAGGTTTTGAATTGGCATTCTTAAAGGGCTCAAACTTTGGCTTATTGTGCACCTGCTCGTCCCTTTTTGGAGCTGTCTTCCATGGATTGGTGGTAGTCATAGGTTGTCCCCTCCTATACAATCCCTTTCGTTTGAATTGCTCCTCCACTTTTATGGCTTGATGCATCATATCCGTCAATTCAACATAGTGCTCTGCATCTCGACTATATCTGCAATCTCTCGATTTAATCCGTGCAAGAACCTAGCCATGGTGGCTTCCCGATCCTCTTCTATATTGGCCCGGATCATAGCTACCTCCATCTCCTTGTAATATTCATCCACGCTCTTGGAACCTTGAGTTAACCTCTGCAACTTTTGATACAATCCCCTATAATAGTGGCTGGGTACAAAACGCTTCCTCATAAGCATTTTCATCTCCTCCCAAGTGTCTACGGGTGGCTCTCTATTCCTTCTCCTACTAATCAATAGTTGATCCCACCAAACAATGGCATAATCAGTAAACTCAATTGCAGCCAACTTAACCTTCTTTATCTCCGAGTAGTTGTAACAGTCAAACACCATCTCCATCTTTGTTTCCCACTCCAAATAAACTTCAGGATCATTCTTACCTTGAAAATATGGAATTTTAATCTTTATGCTTCCTAAATCATTATCCCTCCTGGGTCTACCCGTCCTAGCTTCTCTATTCCCATACCCACGTTCAAACCTTCCTCGATTCACATATGGCTCATCAATATTCTCTGACTCCTCCTCTTCCTCAACATTCCTCCAAGGAACACGCCCACCTCGCTGCCCATTGGGAATGTCTTGTCGCTGGTCTCTAGGAGTTCCAGCTTCTACCCTATCCAACCTTGCATGAATAGGCTCTAATTCATCTCTCAACATACGCCTCATGTCCCATAACATTGCTTGCATTTGGAGGTTTGGAACTCTAGGTTGTCGAGATTCTTCGGTTGCATCTTCTTCTTGATTATTGGACATGTTTAAAAATCTGCAAAACAAGGTTAGAATCCTCACGAACACTCCCTCACGTGTTTCACTCAAGGATGGATACACTAGCACTCGTGTTTTCACTCTAAACGGCTTTTACCCTCTTATGGTCTCACACACTCTTGCCTTTTTCCACTCTTTTGTGTCTTCTTTAGTTCTTAATTGAACTTCAAGAACAAATGCAAGATAATCCAGCAGCGATTCAATGACGAGAAACAACCAAACTCAACAAAATAGATCAAGAACTTGAATAATGTGAGAAACAAGATTGAAAGGAAGAGTTTTTCTTTCTGGAATCGTATACTTCGTTCTTTCTTTCTTTCTTTTTTTCGTCTTTGTTTTTTTTTTCTTTTTTTTCTGAGCAAGGAACAGGAAATAGAAACGATTGTGATGAAACCCGATAACAATGATGGATTGAAACCCCAAGATCGTGAAGACAAGATTTGTTGAGCCTTGACCCTTCACCTGACCAGATGATGAACCAAGACTACGAAGGATTGAAACGCCACACCAAGAAATCTAGGTGATAAGTTTCGGTTGCTTGAACGCCACAAGATGAACTTGATAAGTTCAAAGAGTTCTTTGAAGAACCAAGAGGAACACAAGACCTCTCAAATGATCTGAAAAATCAATATTGAACTCGAAGTTACTGTTCACGCGGAAATGGCCATCTAAATACTTGGAACATCCCTCCAAGAATAGGAAAGGCATAACTATAGCTTTAAAGTCACATAAATATTACCATAACAGGTTCCCACGAAATTAGGCCTCTTTGTCTACTAGAGACATCCAAAAATAGCTAAAGGACCAGGTACAATGTACTAATCATGCCCCAGCAAAGACCAAGTTTATTCCCCTATTAAATAGCCTTAAAACTCAATAAATTGGAGCTCATAAAGGGTCAAACGTTACTGTTCACGTTGGTGCAAGGATATGAGTCTCTTCACTTGCCCTGATGACATGGACTAGGCCTTGATTATTATTGGAGCCCATTTTGGTATTTTCAAAATCCGCCCAACTTTCTTGGATTAGCCCAATGAGTGCTTCCTTGAAAAGTTTGGCTCTAAGTCTTGTAATTGGGCCACTTGGAAGTGACAAAGGGTCTTGAGCTCCATTCCCATGTGTATGCTCAACAAGTCCAGCTCCTTGGTCACGTACAAGTCCAACTCCTTGATTTGCATCAGATTACTCCGATGCTGCCATTCCTAACCGACCAGCTTATAGGAGCAATCCCAAGGAGACAAAGGAGCTTCAACGGCAAGTCAGTAGTTATTGGATAAAGGGCACCTGAGGGAAAGCATGAGCCCCTGTGCTGTTCCGGTTCTACTTGTACCTAAGAAGGAAGGGGCGTGGAGAATGTGTGTTGATTGTTGAGCTATCAACAATATAACAGTGAAGTAGCGTCATCCTATCCCACGCTTAGATGATATGTTGGATGAGCTGCATGGTTCTTGGATATTTTCAAAAATTGATTTAAAGAGTGGTTATTATCAAATTAGGATCAAAGAAGGAGATGAGTGGAAAACCGCTTTTAAAACAAAATATGGGTTTGTATAAATGGTTAGTTATGCCTTTTGGTTTGAATAATGCCCCGAGCACCTTTATGAGACTTATGAACCATGTTTTGCGTGCTTTTATAGGTAGATTTGTTCTTGTCTATTTTTATGATATCTTCATTTATAGCAAAAACATGGACGATCATGTAGTATAGGCGCCGTTGTTTGCTAATTTAAAAAAGTGCACGTTTTACACCTATAAGCTTCAGGTATTGGTATTGGCGTCGTTCTTATGCAAGAAGGACGACCAATAGCTTACTTCAGCGAGAAACTCAATGGGGTAGCCTTAAACTACCCAACATATGACAAGGAGTTGTATGCGTTGGTTCGAGCTTTAGAGACGTGGCAGCACTACCTAGGGGAGTTTGTGATTCATACCGATCATAAAGCATCTTGTGTGACAAGGAGTTGTATGCTTGTTCACTCTTATTTCTCCACTATCATTCAGCCACTGCAACTTATATGGCCAAGGGTGTTTCAACACGGGCAATACCAACTTTTCAACCATGACTGTGCTCGCAACATTAGTACAACTACCACCATCAATAATCACACTACATACCTTATCTTTGATGTAGCATCTAGTGTGAAAGATGTTTTCCCGCTGTACTTCCTCATCGCCTCCAAGGGTGGTATGTCGTCGGTGTCAGATTCTTCACTATCGGTCACGATCTCTCCATTGGCCTTCAACAGCATGACTTGCTTGTTTGGACATTGGCTTGCTATGTGTCCCCTGCCTTGACATCGAAAACACTTGATATCACGATTTCTAGAAGTAGAAGCTTCAGATTAACCTTGAGAAGTGTGGCTGGTGGTAGGGGGTTTGGGCGCGGGTTTGGATACTTGTGACTTGTCCATGGGCTTGATATAACTCGGCTTGAAGTAGGTAGAACTAGAATTATGGCTGGCACGTCCCTCACTCCCTCTCTTGTGCTGCTGCTCCACTTTGATAGCCATTTGCACCATGTCTTCTATCTCCACATAATGTTGCATCTCCACCCTATCATTGATCTCCCGATTCAGGCCATGTTGGAAACGAGCCATGGTAGCCTCTCGATCCTCCTCAACATTTGCATGGATCATGGCCATCTCCATCTCCTTGTAGTAGTCTTCTACACTTCGACTTTCTTGCTTAAGACTTTGTAACTTTTTGTACAGCTTCCGGAAGTAGTAGTCAAACTTATCTTAGAACCTGCCTTCACAGTCTCCCATGTCTCTATCGGACGTTCTCCATTCCGCCTCCAATTTATCTCAAGTTGATCACTCCAAGTTAGCATACTCAAAAAACTCAATGACTGCTAATTTTACCTTCTTGGTTTCGGAGTAATTATGGCAATCAACCATGAACTCCATCTTCTTCTCCCACTAAAGATAGGCTTCCGGATCAGATCTCCCTTGAAAAGACGGAATCTTCATCTTAATATCACTGACGTTGTTATCTTCTCGGTTCCTAGCGTCTCTTCGTCCCCCATATCTCCTATAGCCGACATGAAAATCACGATCTGCATCATCTTCAAAGTCAGATCTGTAAGGCTCCTCTTCGTACTCCCTTTCCTCCCTCCGTGGTGCTCTCTCCCCGTCTACGGAAGTTGGGGCCGTTTTAGGGTTGCTTCGTTTCCAGCAGAGCTACCTGTTCGCGTATTTGCTCCTCTATCGTCTCCTGGAAGGATTCCCATTTCTCATTCAGCGTTCTGTCCAGCTGACTCGCTAAGGCCTCCATAAGCAACCTATGATTAGGAAAGCTCGTATCATCGTCGGCCACGCTCTTTCCACTATCACGAGACATGATTACTACAAAAATATAGTGTTAGAAGGGAAGAAGTAACAAGGACCTCTCAAATCGCTCCCTGACGTGTTTACACTCAATAATATAGATCACTCGTCACTCGTGTTTCTCTCAAATCTATGGCTTTTACCCTCTAATAATCTCACCACTCTTGCCTTTTTCCACTCGGTAATCCTCTTGCAGTTCTTTTGGAACTAAACAAACAATCAAAGATTTCCAGCAACGATTCAGCAAGAACTCATCAAGGAATCTCAGAGAAAGCAAGATAAATAATATCACGGGAACAACAATACAAATAACACAATGGATTAGAAAGGTGGAAACTAGAATAGGTAGTGATTCGTCACGAGAGAAAAAAAACTACTTGTTTGGGGTAAAGAGATTTTCGGACTAATCGGAACCCCAATATATGGAAACAATCGAAATTTTTTTGAAGCACTTTTATACTCTTTTCTTTCACTTTTTTTTCCGGACCCCTTTCTTTCTCTTTTCCTTTGATAACAATAGCACAAGATCTCAAGACACTATAAGATATGAAACTTTCGAACAAGAGATGAGAAGAACCAGCACAATCAAAGCTTGAATAGAGAAGACAAGAAGTTTCGGCTAAGTAATTGATATGAGCCGACTGTAGGACAGAAACAAAGAAACGAAATTAGAGAAGGTAGTCGAAGGATATGAAAAGAAGAAACAAAGGAACGAAAACAAATAAAGGATAGGCAAACCCGAACTACAACCAAAGCTTTGAAACCAAATGATGTGAACCCCGTTATCCCGTAACGAGACCCAACAACTATAGGGAAACCAAGATCATTTCTAGAATGGATTCGAATTGAACCTCGACCCGTTTCTTAAGAAAGCAAGAACCTCGGTATGATGAGGACGCCACAAACGGTGATGGAAATCCTTTTGATAAGTCGAGTTGAAAGCCACGGGATATCCCGATAAGTTCGAGAAGTTCTTCAAAGAACCAAAGAGAATTAAACCTCACAAAATTCGTGTATATTGAATGTATTCGAAGTACGAATTTTAGGCCTCTGTATATAGGCCAACCCAGACACGAAAAAAACCCTAAAAGAGGCGCCTAACCCTAGCAAATAGGGAAACTAAAAAATGCCAAAAACACACACTCACGCCTAAGGAATGATAAGTTGGCGCCTAAGCATAAAAGGAAACAAAAGAGGCGGCAAAAGACAATGCAATCCGAATCCAACTAAGGCAACAAAGAGGCAATGTTGATCTCCTTAGAAAGTGGCGCCTAATTGATTCTTCTAGAATAATTTCTTGCCATGTTTAACCGGATGCTTCTAGAACGTGAATCAAATTGACAACTCCTTGTGATTCACGTGGGTCTTGTTCAATGGGCCTCCGTGAAGTTGCTTGAGTCCATGCCGCTTGAATTAGCCCATTGAGTAGCTCCTTGAACTTCTTAGCACGTGCCCTCGTAACCGGCCCAATGGGAACTCGAATTGGATCCTCCGATGACGTGCCTTGATTCCCATCACCTTGGATTGATATTTCAATGGATTTCTTGCTAGGATTGCCTAGAACTAAACGAGGAAGAGATTCAATTTTTTGTGGTTGTGGATAGATTCTCTACGATGGCACATTTTATTCCATGTCAGAAAACGGATGGAACCTCACATGTTGCTTATTTGTTCTTTAGGGAGATTGTAAGATTACATGGCATGCCTAGGACGATTGTTTCGGATAGAGATGCTAAATTCTTGAGCTATTTTTGGAAGACTTTGTGGTGCAAGCTATGTACTAAGTTATTATTTTCCACTACGTGCCAATAGAGCCGTTCATTCTGCTACTCAATTTTGTGGTGCAAGCTACGATTGTGGTGCAAGCTACGATTTTTGGTGCAAGCTACGATTTTTGTGGTGCAAGCTACGATTTTTGGAAGACTTTGTGGTGCAAGCTAGGTACTAAGTTATTATTTCCACCCCCAAACTGATGGTCAAACTGAAGTTGTCAATAGGACTTTGTCTACTTGGGAAGAATGTGTACCACATGTTGAGTTTGCTTATAATAGAGCCGTTCATTCTGCTACTCAATTTTTACCATTTGAAATTGTGTACGGTTTTTGATGAGAATACGGGCAAGACATCAAAGGAGCTAGTTCAAGTCCCCGAAGAGACGGTTACGGAAGAACGAGCAAAGAAGTTCAAGGACGTACTCGACGAAATCATTCATGAGATATGGGCCCGAGCCCATTCGTGGAACCCCATCAAAGATGACCCACTTTCTAGAAGGATCCGGTCAAGAGATAATTTTGGGACTATTCTAGAAGAATTAGATTACATGGAAATTCAAGGAGCAAAATCCTTTCCTTTTGAAATCTTTTGATTATTTATTTTGTTCAGCATTTAATTTCCTTTTTGGGTTTTGTGTTAGGCGTATAGGAGTTGTGTTGTTCCGTCCTGGTCTAGGAAATAAGGAATATTATTTCCTTAGTGGTGTTCTGTTGTTCATGTCAATTCTTGTCTAGGAAATAAGGAATATTTAATTCCTTAGATAGTTAGTTTCTTTTTTGCAAGTTTTTCTTTCCCTTTTAATTTGTTGGGCGGCCAGTTCTTTCTTTTCCTTTGTTAGAGTCTTTCTATTTTGGCAAGTGTCTTTTACGTCCAGCAGTTAGTCAAATAAGGAATCTAATTTTATTAGATTTGTTTTGTTGTAGTTCACGTACAGCTTTGGTCTTTGCTTTAATAAGGAATTTTATTTCCTTGGTCTTATTTTTGTTTAGGAAATAAGGAAATTTATTTCCTTACGTGTCTGGTGTGTTTTAGGCTAGTAAAGTTTTCTTTACTTAGCTAATTTAGAATTTTATTAGGTTTTCTATGTAAGATTTATTTCCTTGTTATTTTCAGCCCTTTAAATAGGAGCACTTGCATTGTATTGAGACAGACATTGATTAATCCTTTTCAAGAGGAGGGGAATGATGGAAATCAAGGTACATCGTTGGAGGATCCAATTGCAGTTCCCATTGGGCCGGTTACGAGGGCACGACCAAGAAGTTTAAGGAGCTACTCAATGGGCTGATTCAAGCGGCATGGGCTCAAGAAAATTCATGGAGGCCCATTGAACAAGACCCACATGTCACACAAAGGAGTGTCAATGTGATACACGTTCTAGAAGCTGATCAAGATTGATTTACACGCCACCTTTATTCCTTTTATGGCTTGGACGTGAATGGTTTGTTAGGAACCTTTTCTTCCCATAGTAGTTCGGATGGTGTAGCTGGTCTGGTGCCCTAATTTAGTTTCCTTTTTGGTTTAGGCGCCAAGTTTTCTTTCCTTAGGAATAGAGTTTGTATAGGCATCAATAAGTTGCCTTATTTGCTAGGGTTAGCCGCCACTTTTTTTCCTTAATTATGTGTGTTTCTTTTAGGGTTTATTTCGTGTCTTGGTCGGCCTATATATAGAGGCCTAAGCTTTGTATTTCGGCATTCAGTCAATATACACGAAATTGGGAGAGTATTTCTCTTTGGTTTTTTGAATAACTTCTCGAACTTATCGGGATTTTCCTTGGCGTTCATTCTGACTTATCAAATGAATTTCCATCACCGTTTGTGGCGCCCTCATCATACCGAGGTTCTTGCTTTCTTAAGCAACGGGTCGAGGCTCCGTTCGAATCGGTCCTAGAAACGATCTTAGGTTCCCTATAGTTCTTGGGTCTCGTAACGGGATAACGGGGTTCACATCACCTTTCTTAGCTTTAGGCGCCACTATTATGTTTCTTTATTGGTTCGGATTCTAGGGTTGTTTTTTTAGGCGTCAGTCTGTTTCCTTATTTGCTAGGGTTAGCCGCCACTTTATTTCCATAAATATGTGTGTTCTTTTAGGGTTTTTTCATGTCTTGGTCGACCTATATATAGGTACATTAGCTTTGTATTTCGATGCACTTTGATCAATACAATTGTGAGGATTTATTCTCTTTGTTTCTTTGAAGAACTTCTTGAACTTATCGGGATTTCCCGTGGCGTTCACTTCGACTTATCAAACGGAGCTTCCATCCCCGTTTGTGGCGTCTTCCTTTATACCGAGGTTCTTGTTTTCTTAAACAACGGGTCGAGGTTCCATCCGAATCAGTCGTAGAAACGATCTTGGGTTCCCTTTAGTTGTCGGGTCTCGTTACTCTTAACGAGGTTAACATAAAAAACACCCCAAACAAACTCCCAAACCTTACATATACTTATTGGAAGTAAGTTTTTTAAAATTGGGTTTTTAAAAGTGGTCAAAAACATGATTTTAAAAGAACCGGACTATGTGCTTAAGTTGAAGCGGCTGACCGGTCTTCGACCGCTTGGTATAGCGGTCGACCGGCTTGTTTTATTTAGCGGTGAATCGGTTTATAGCTGTCGTTATGCTTCTGACAATATGATTGTTGAGTAAACTTAACTTGAAGCGGTCAATCGGTTTATTTAGCGGTCGACCGACTTGTTTTAATAGACGACTGTCAACGGCTACAAATGACTAGTTTTCATATTTGACCTATAAATGCACATCCATAACTGATGCGAATGAATCTGAGCAAGCCTTCAAAGGAGTTAGTTCAAGTTCCCGTAGGGCCGGTTACGTGGGAACGAGACAATAAATTCAAGGATGTACTTGACGGACTCATTCAAGAGATATGGGGTCAAGCAAAGTCATGGCGGCCCATTAAAGACGGTGCGTACCCTGTTGAGCATTCGGGGAACATGCACGATCCTGCATGAGGTGTCGGACCATCGCGAAGTTTATAGAGCCTGTCGCGAAGAGGAACTCTTTGACCTGACCTCCAGCTCGCCTGAAGTGGACAGATTTATGTGTTCGCTGTTTGTACATCGGAACCTCGATGACCTTTTCTTGTGGGGAAATTTTCGTCATGTTCGTGGGGGGGGGGGCAATGATTCAAAGGGTCGAAAATTAGTGGAGGAGGCCATGGAGGCCGGGAACCCCAAGGCAACATACCTGTTTTACATGCTGGAGTTGCTGACTAGTCTGGAATGATGTAAAAGGAGAATATGGTGTGGCTAAGAGCGATAGGGATCTTGCAATTTGGTCTAGCCCGGAATGGTGGGTCAGAGTTGGAGTTTCATGAGGACGATTGACTTGGATGCCACGGTAACGGCTACATTTTTTTCGGTCGTGGGACTCGACCTTAATGTTGCAGTCGACTACTATGACGATGATCTTTGTATGTATTGCAAGGCCAATGGGTTGCAGGCCTTTTTTATATATTTGCTAACCAGCCAGAAATCTGTTGGTTTTTTAAAATACCGCCTCGTACTGTTTTCTTCCTTTGGCAAAATATCCAGTATTTGATAATATCAGGCCGATCGGTTGTTGAAAAAATAATTTCCTTTGTTGGTGTGGCGATCCCTCTGTGTTGGTGTTGAGGCTACCTTGGCACTATCACTCCATAGTGACATTAAGGGTGTATATAACACTGTAATATGGGGGTGCACACAACACTGTAACATAGGGGTGCTCTTGGCACTATAACTTTAGGGTGTGTACAAAACACTGTAACATAGGGGTGCGCTCGGCATTGTAACATATGGGGTGCGTTTGACACTGTAATATTAGGGTGCACACAATACTATACCATAGGGTTGCGCTCGACATTGTAACTTAAGGGTACGCTTGGTACTATAACATAAGGGGTGCTCTTGGCACTATAACATTAGGGTGCACACAGCACTGTAACATAAGGGTAAACTCGACACTGTAACATAAGGGTACGCTCGGCACTGTAACATTAGAGTGCACACAACATTGTAACATAAGATGTGAGATTGACATTGTAACACTAGGGTGCACACATCACAGTAACATAGGGGTGCGCTGGGCATTTTCACATTAGGGCGCACATAGCACAGTAACATAGGGGTGCATTTGGTACAGTAATATTAGGGTGCGCTCACACTATAACATAAGGGTGCGTTCGACACTGTAACTTTAGGGTGCACACAACACTGTAACATAGGGGTGCACTCAGCACTTTAATATTTTGGTGCACACATCACTGTAACATAAGGTGTTCCCCTCGACTCTTTCTTGTTTTGCAAGTTTGAATAAAGTTTCTGGCCTTGGCCATTTTGATAAAAAAAAATAATAACATGTCTCTATAGTAAAAGCAGTAAGCAATCTCAATGGAAAGTAACTGATACAAATCTTATTCTCATCATTCCCCTCCTCTTGAAAGTGATTTGTCCTCAAATCATCGCAGACATAAAAAAAGAATGCCGTATGGTATGTTTCATCATGAACGACAACCTCATATTCCAGAACATATGGATCCTCATATAGGGAACCCCGTTATACCGTAACGAGACCCAACAATTATGGGAACCCAAGATCGTTTCTAGGACCGATTCGAATGGCACCTCGACCCGTAGCTTAAGAAAGCAAGAACCTGGTATGTTGAGGACACCACAAACGGTGATGGAAATACGTTTGATAAGTTAGGATGAACGCCACGGGAAATCCCGATAAGTTCAAAAAGTTCTTCAAAGAACCAAAGAGAATAAATCTCACAATTTCATTAATCAAAGTCTCTTTTTGAATTACAATGCAAGAGCTCCTATTTAAAGGGCTGAAATAAAAAGGAAATAAAACCTAAGCTAGGACACTTGCTTGACGCCTAATGTAAAAAGAGGAAGGAAAATATTCCTTTTTAGACTATCACAAAAAAAAACTGGACGTGAAAGAAGACCCAAACCTGGACGTAAAGGCAACTTAGACTAGTCAAATAAAATTTCTTTAATTGCCTTCTCAAAAGCTATGCGTAAAAGCCACTTTAGAATAGTCGAATAAAATTCCTCATTTGACTTCTCAAAAGCTATACGTGAAAGCAAATTGAAATAAAGGCAAATAAATGCCTTATTTGGCTAGACGTAAAACCACACTCCTATACGCCCAACATCACTTTGGAAAAGACAAAAGCTTGAAATTGATGCTGACCTCACACGACTAACAAAGGAAAATTAAATGCTGAATAATCAAAAGACCATGAAAGGAAAGGATTTTGCCCTTAGAATTGCCCTGCAATCCGATTCTTCTAGAATAGTCCCAAAGTTATCTCTTGGCCGGATCCTTCTAGAAGGTGGATCATCTTTGATGTGCCTCCACGAATGGGCTTGGGCCCATATCTCATGAATGATTTCGTCGAGTACGTCCTTGAACTTCCTGTCTCGTTCTCTCGTAACCGGCTCTACAAGAACTTGAACTAGCACATTTGACGCCTTGCTCGTATTCTCATCATAGAAGACTGCATCAAATTCGGTCAAGGCTAGAAGGATCAGATTATATATCTTATTTTAGGCGGATTTTTAGGAATATTTGATTTGCATTTGAATTCCTTTTCAAATGCTGGTATATCCTTTTCCTTAGCTGAAGTTTTAGGAATATTTGATTTGCATTTGAATTCCTTTTCAAATGCTGCTTTATGCTTTTCCTTAGACGAATTTTTAGGAATATATGATTTTCTTTCAAATTTTGGGTTTTGTTTCCTATTCTGAGGGATTTTCCAAGTCTATTTATTTGGCCTGTTGGAGTAAAGAAGGATGATTGAGATTTTGGCAAAACTTGTAAGAGTATTTCTCTTTGGTTTTTTGAAGAACTATTCAAACTTATCGGGATTTCCCGTGGCATTCATCTTGATTTATCAAATGGAGTTTCCACCACCATTTGTGGGGTCTTCCTTATACCAAGGTTCTTGTTTGTCATAAACTACAGGTCGAGGTTTCCATTCGAATCTGTCCTAGAACGATATTGGTTCCCTATTCGTTGTTGGGTCTCGTTATTCTTGACGAGGTTCACATAATTAAGTTGTAATATGTACTTACTGATAATATCGCTTTAGGTTAGCTGCATTCCATGGGGTAGGAGACATTTTTCATGCATGTCTACCATGTGATAAGTCCTTGGGGGGTGGTTTTTATGACTTTATAAGGTCCTTCCCAATTGGCATGAAAGCTTGTCTGGGGTAGGGTCCACGTTTGTTGGCATTATTTCTTGTAGGATGAAGTCTTCTACTGAGAACCTTTATGCGTTGACCCGAGTGTTATTATACCATTCCACCCGTCGTTGGTTGTTGTGATTCCCTATGCTAGCTTCCTTCCTCTTGTCTTCCAACAAGTTGAGGTTGGTGTTAAGGTCGGCGTTGTTTCGTTCGGTGTCGTCGTTGCGCTCCCTGTAGGTGTGGACGTCCATTTCCACTCGAAGCAGGGCTTCAGAGCCATAGGCCAGGCTGAATGGGGTTTCTCATTTAGGAGTTGGAGCCGTTGTTTGGTAGGCCCATAGGATTCCCTAAAGTTCTTCTGCCCATGCTTCTTTTATGCTATCGAGCTTCGCTTTTAACATGTTAACAATTGTTCGGTTTTTTCACCTCGACCTGCCCTTTGGCTTGGGGGTAAGCCGGGGATGTGAAATGGTGTTGGATTCTTAGCTCTTTGTAAAACCCTTTGAACCCGGCTGTTGTCGAATTGCCTTCCGTTATTTGAGATTAGAATCCTTTGTATCCCAAACCTGTAAATGTTAGATAACCACACGAACTTGCGTATCTGTTCTTCCGTAATGTGTGCCAAAGGTTGAGCTTCAACCCACTTGGTGAAGTAGTCGAGTGCAAAGGGACCAACAATGTCTATTCCCTATTGTGAGAAAGGCCATGGAGAACTAATGGCGGTCACGTTTTCTGCTGGCACCCCTTGGATGATTTCGTTGCTTTGACACTTATCGCAGCATCTGACCATGCTCAGTGATGAGAATCCGGGCAAGGCTTCAAATGAGCTAGTTCAAGTCCCCGTAGAGCCGGTTACGAGGGAACGAGACAAGAAGTTCAAGGATGTACTCGACGAAGTCATTCAAGAGATATGGACTCAAGCAATTTCATGGAGGCCCATTGAGCATCATAGATGTCAGCAACAAAGAATCATCATCATGATTCGAGTTCTAGAAGGACGCAACAAATCCGGTCAAGGTTAAGGCTTCAAGGACAAGCATCAAAATGGGCAAAACTGGCATGTATATTTATTTGCATGCCAATAAATTGCCGCAAAAGCCCTAGCTTTGAGATTAAAGGGGCAATTATTTTTATTCCTTTTCTTTTGAAAGGAATTTCTGGGCGTACGGTCATTTAAGGTATTCTTTCCTTTTTTATTTGAGTCGTCCAGCTTACTTTATTTCCTTAGGTAGTGTGTTGTTCCGTCCAGCTCTAAGTCAAATAAGGACTTTTTCAATGAGCTATTATTGTGTTGGTCACGTCCAGATTAGCTTTTAGTCAAATAAGGCATTTTATTTGACTATTCATGTTGTCTTTTTCCTTTTGAGTCTGTTAGGCGTGTGTGACCATCTAGGAGTTTCTTTCTTTACGTACAACTTCTCAAATAAGGAATATTCTATTTCCGTCCTTAGCTTTACGTCAGGTTCTAGTCAAATAAATAAGAAATTTTATTTCCTTAGTCTTCTAGTTTTGTCTTAGACGTCCAACCTTAGTGTTTTATCTTCCTTATTTGTATTAGGCGTCTAAGAGATTATTTCCTTACTAGTTTAATTAGGTTTTATTTCCTTTGTTATTTTCAGCCCTTTAAATAGGAGCTCTTGCATTGTAATTCGAATAGACATTGATCAATGAAATTGTGAGAGTTATTCTCTTTGGTTCTTTGAAGAACTTATCGAACTTATCGGGATTTCCCGTGGCGTTCATCCTGACTTATCAAACGGATTTCCATCACCGTTTGTGGCGTCCTCATCATACCGAGGTTCTTGCTTTCTTAAGCAACGGGTCGAGGTTCCATTCGAATCAGTCCTAGAAACGATCTTGGGTTCCCTATAGTTGTTGGGTCTCGTTACGGGATAACGGGGTTCACATCACTCAGGGAGTCTTTTAACGTGGATTTCTTGGAGAACATAATTGGCGTCAGAGGGACTAGGCATCGAAGGAGGGGACCTGAGAAGCTTCATTTGTAAAGTTCATTCAATTGCATCGTGTACCGAGCAAATAGAAGGCTTCATCCAGGAGTTCCAGTGGAACATCTATATGGCTTTCCGCATTATCAGGATTGGAAGCCATCTAGGCCAGACTGTCTACTAGGGAGTTTTCTTCTAGAGGTATCAGCTCAATTGTGAAGCATTCGAATTGGTGTGTGAGTTCCAGAACAAGGGCTAGGTACAGCTTCATGTTGTCCCCCTTTTTCTGCGAATTCACCTTTGACTTGTTCACCAGTTGCGAGTCAATATGTAATTCAATACCATCTGCTCCCAGTAATCTGGCAATGCTGAGGCCTGCCAAGACTACTTCGCATTCGACCTCAGTATTAGTACCTTTAAAGTTGAATCGAAGGGCATACCATAAAATTCTTCTGTCGGGTGATGTGAGAACTATCCCAGCACCATTGGCCTACTTGTTTGAAGAGCCATCGATGTGAGCAGTCTTTAAGTGTTCCTGATAAGGATACGAGCAAGGCGTCAAATGTGCAAGATATAATTTTGGGACTATTCTAGAAGAATCGGATTGCAGGGCAATAGGGCAAAATCCTTTCCTTTCATGGTCTTTCGATTATTCAGCATTTAATTTTCCTTTGTTAGTCGTGTGAGGTCAGCATCAATTTCATGCTTTTGTCTTTTCCTAAGTGATGTTAGGCGTATAGGAGTGTGGTTTTACGTCTAGCCAAATAAGGCCTTTATTCGCCTTTTCTTTCAATTTGCTTTCGCGTATAGCTTTTGAGAAGTCAAATAAGGAAATTTATTTGACTATTTAAAGTGGCTTTTATGTATAGCTTTTGAGAAGGCAATTAAAGAATTTTTATTTGACTATTCTCAAATGAGGAATTTTATTTCCTTATTCTAAGTTTTTTATTTCCTTACTCTTCTTTCACGTCCAGTTTTTTTTCTGATAATCTAAGAAGGAATATTTTCCTTGCTTTTTTTACATTAGGCGTCCAGCAAGTGTCCTAGCTTAGGTTTTATTTCAGCCCTTTAAATAGGAGCTCTTGCATTGTAATTCAAAAAGAGACATTGATTAATGAAATTGTGAGATTTATTCTCTTTGGTTCTTTGAAGGACTTCTCGAACTTATCGGGATTTCCCGTGGCGTTCAACTCGACTTATCAAACGGTTTTCCATCCCCGTTTGTGGCGTCAGCATCATACCGAGGTTCTTGCTTTCCTAAGCTAGGGGTCGAGGTTCCCTTCGAATCCATTCTAGTCTTGGGTTACCTATAGTTGTTGGGTCTCGTTACGGGATAACGGGGTTCACATCATTTGGTATCAGAGCTTTGGGTCTAGTTCCGGTTTGCCTATCCTTTATTTGTTTTCGTTCCTTTGTTTCTTCTTTTCATATCCTTCGACTACCTTCTGTAATTTCGTTTCTTTGTTTCTGTCCTACAGTCGGCTCATATCAACTACTTAGCCGAAACTTCTTGACTTCACTATTCAAGCTTTTATTGTGCTGGTTCTTCTCATCTCTTGTTCGAAAGTTTCATATCTTAGTGTCTTGAGACGCGAGGAACCGAAAAAATGGAGACGCGAGGAACCGAGAAGATAACAACGTCAGTGGTATAAAGATGAAGATTCCGTCGTTTCAAGGGAGATCTGATCTGGAAGTCTATCTTGAGTGGGAGAAGAAGATGGAGTTCGTGTTTGATTGTCATAATTACTCCGAAACCAAGAAGGTAAAATTAGCAGTCATTGAGTTTTCTGAGTATGCAATAACTTGGTGGGATCAACTTGTGATAAATAGGAGGCGGAATGGAGAGCGTCTAATAGAGACATGGGAGACTATGAAGGCGGTCATGAGAAAACGATTCGTTCCAAGTTACTACTACCGGGAGCTGTACAAAAAGTTACAAGCCTTAAGCTAGGAAGCCGAAGTGTAGTCTACAAGGAGATGGAGATGCCACGATCCGTTCAAATATCGGGAGAGCCATGATCGGAAGAGCCATAATTCTAGTTCTACCTCCTTGAAGCCGGGTTATACCAAGGCCATGGACAAGTCACAAGTGTCCAAACCCGAGCCCAAACCCCCTACCACCAGCCACACTTCTCAAGGTAAAAGTGAAGCTTCTACTTCAAGAAATCGTGATATCAAGTGTTTTCGATGTCAAGGCAGGGGACACATAGCAAGCCAATGTCCAAACAAGCAAGTCATGGTGTTGAAGGCCAATGGAGAGATCGTCACCGATAGTGAGGAACCTGACACCGACGACATGCCACCCTTGGAGGATGTTTCCAAAGACGAATACATAGCCCCTGAAGCGTTGAGCTTGGTGGCGAGGAGAGCCTTGAGCTTGCAAGCAAAGGGTGATGAGGAAGTACAGCGGGAGAACATCTTTCACACTAGGTGCTACATCAAAGACAAGGTATGTAGTGTGATTATTGATGGTGGTAGTTGTACTAATGTTGCGAGCACAGTCATGGTTGAAAAGTTGGGATTGCCAGTGTTGAAACATCCTAGGCCATATAAGTTGCAATGGCTGAATGATAGTGGAGAAATAAGGGTGAACAAGCAAGTGTTAGTTGCTTTTCGAATCGGTAAGTACGAAGATGAAGTGATGTGTGATGTAGTACCGATGCAAGCGGGACACTTGTTGCTAGGGCGTCCGTGGCAATTCGATTGACATGAGAAGCATGATGGCTTTTCGAATAAGTACTCTTTTGTACATAATCAGAAGCCAATCACTCTTGTACCCTTGACACCGCAGCAAGTATATGAAGATCAAGTGAGGTTGCAGCAAGAGAGCGAGCAAAAGAAAGAGAGTGAACATCAGAGAGTGAGTGAAAATTCGAGAGCGGCCGACAAAAAAGAGAGAGAAGGTTCGGCCATTGAGAGAAAATCAAAGAGAAAAAAGAATTTCTATGCAAAAGTGAGTGAGATCAAGCGAGCGATGCTTTCAAATCAGCCGATGATTGTACTTTTGTACAAATCAGCCGATGATTGTGCTTTTGACCTTGCCTTGCCTAGTTCTATTGTTTCTCTTTTGCAGGAATATGATGATGTCTTTCCCGAGGAAACACCACATGGATTACCTCCGATTCGAGGGATCGAACATCAAATTGATTTTGTCCCCGGTGCTGTCATTCCAAACCGACCAGCTTATAGGAGCAATCCCAAGGAGACGAAGGAGCTTCAACGGCAAGTCAGTGAGTTGTTGGATAAAGGGCACATGAGGGAAAACATGAGCCCTTGTGCTGTTCCGGTTCTACTTGTACTTAAGAAGGATGGGACGTGGAGAATGTGTGTTGATTGTCAAGCTATCAACAATATAACAGTGAAGTAGCATCATCCTATCCAACACTTAGATGATATGTTAGATGAGCTGCATGGTTCTTGCATTTTTTCCAAAATTGATTTAAAGAGTGGTTATCATCAAATTAGGATCAAAGAAGGAGACGAATGGAAAACCGCTTTTAAAACAAAATATGGTTTGTATGAATGGTTAGTTTTGCCTTTTGGTTTGACTAATGCTCCAAGCACCTTTATGAGACTTATGAACCATGTTTTGCGTGCTTTTATAGGAAGATTTGTTGTTGTCTATTTTGATGATATCCTCATTTATAGCCAAAACATGGATGATCATGTAGTGCATCTGAAATCTGTGAAGATGTGCTAAGGAAAGAGAAGTTGTTTGCTAATTTGAAAAAGTGCACGTTTTACACAGATAAGCTTGTATTTTTGTGCTTTGTTGTTAGTTCACAAGGTATACCAGGTTGATGAAGAGAAAATCCGTGCAATCCAAGATTGGCCGAGTCCCGCGAGTGTAGGTAATGTTCGTAGTTTTCACGGACTTGCTAGTTTTATCGGTGGTTCGTGAACGACTTTAGTAGCATAGCCGCACCACTTACCGAAGTGATCCAGAAGAACGTTAGATTTCGATGTGGAGAAGAGCAAGAGAAGGCGTTTCAATTACTCAAGGAGAAGTTGACTAACGCACCTTTGTTGTCCTTACCTAACTTTTCTAAAACATTTGAATTGAATGTGATGCTTCAGGTATAGGTATAGGTGCCGTTCTTATGCAAGAAGGACGACCAATAACCTAATTCAGCGAGAAACTCAGCGGGGCAGCCTTAAACTACCCAACATATGACGAGGAGTTGTACGCGTTGGTTCGAGCTTTAGTGACGTGGCAGCACTATCTATGGCCTAAGGAGTTGTGATTCATACCGATCATGAATCCTTGAAACATTTGAAGGGCTAACACAAGCTAAACAAAAGGCATGCGCGTTGGGTGGAGTTTCCATACGTCATTCGGTATAAGCAAGGTAAGGTGAATGTGGTAGCCGATGCCCTTTCTTGCAGGTATGCTCTACTTTCCACACAAGATGCCAAGTTATTAGGTTTTGAGCATATTAAGAATTTATATCCTGATGACCATTACTTTGGTGATGAATATCGTGCTGTAGAGAAAATTGCATGTGGTAAGTTTTTCAGGCTTCGAGAGAGTTATTAGTACAAGAATCTCATGGTGGTGGATTAATGGGACATTTTGGAGTTGCCAAAACCTTAGCTGTCTTACGGGAACATTTCTATTGGCCTCACATGAAACGGGATGTTGAAAGAACTTGTGGAAGATGTGTCACATGTAGGCAAGCTAAGTCCAAAGTGAAGCCCTACGGATTGTATACTCCTTTACCTATCCCTAGTGAGCCTTGGATTGATATTTCAATGGATTTAGTTTTAGGATTGCCTAGAACTAAACGAGGAAGAGATTCAATTTTTGTGGTCGTGGATAGATTTTCTAAGATGTCACATTTTATTCCATGTCACAAAACGGATGATGCCTCACATTGAGCGACGAACAGAGCAATATGTAAAACATGCCAACAAGGGACGTAAAGAGATGCTTTTTGAACCCGACGATTGGGTTTGGCTACATATGAGAAAGGAAAGATTCCCAGCCAAAAGAAGTTCAAAATTGCTTCCAAGAGGAGATGGACCTTTTCAAGTCCTAGAGCGCATTAACGACAATGCCTACAAGCTAGATTTACCTGGTGGGTATAACGTCAATGGCACTTTCAATGTTACTGATTTGAGTCCGTTTGATGTATGTGAAGATTTGAGGGCAAATCCTTATCAAGAGGAGGGGAATGATGGAAATCAAGGCTCATCGTCGGAGGATTCAACTCGAGTTCCCATTGGGCCGGTTACGAGGGCACGAGCCAAGAAGTTTAAGGAGCTAGTCAATGGGCTGATTCAAGCAGCATGTGCTCAAGCAAACTCATGGAGGCCCATTGAACAAGATCCACGTGGCCCACAAAGGATTGTCAATTTGATTCACATTCTAGAATCCGGCCAAGGCTGAGCATCAAGTTGGAAAGAAACATTTTTGGGCATGTTCTAGAGGGGTATCTATGATAGGCGTCCAAATCATTCCTTTTATATTCCCTCCTTTTATTTTGGGCGTCCAGCAGCTATTTCATAAAGTACAACTCTATTTTAGGCGTCCAAATTTTATTTAGGCAAGCAAGGGGTTATTTCCTTAATTGCTTTTTTTGTTTTAGGTAAGCAAGGATTTATTTCCCTGCTCAGCTTTGCTTTACTCGTCCAGCATTCGTTTCCTATGATAGACTTTGTTTCCATGTTAGATTTTAGCTTATAAATAGAAGCCTCTTGCATTGTAATTCGATACACCTGATCAATATAATTGTGAGAGTATTTCTCTTTGGTTCTTTGAAGAACTTCTCGAACTTATCGGGATTTCCCGTGTCTTTCAACTCGACTTATCAAAAGGTTTTCCAACCCCGTTTGTGGCGTCATCACCATACCGAGGTTCTTGCTTTCCTAAGCAACGGGTCGAGGTTCCCTTCGAATCCATTCTAGAGACGTTCTTGGGTTCCCTATAGTTGTCGGGTCTCGTCACTCTTGGCAAGGTTCACATCAAAGTATGTACTAACGCTTATCTATGTTCCGGGTGTGATCTTTGGGTTAGAAAATAGATATACCTGAGAAGATATTTTGCATTAAAGAATGCTATTGTGAATGCTTATTGATGCCCTTAGAAATTATTATTGCATAAGAGACCTTTGGGATAATGATAAGGGTGCTTCATAAGCATTTAGATTGATTATTGATTTCAATGAATATGCATTGGTCCATTTGAAGAGTTAGAATGATTTTGAATAATATCTGTTGATTTTATTGCAGAAGTTGAGTTGAGGGACTTTGTTTTAAATTTCTAAAGGTCGAGGATTGCTAGAATGCACATGAGTAGATCTACTACAATGTGGTCTATTGGTGGTGATCAATTATAACGAGTGCCTAATCAAATTCAGGGGCATATAATATTAGCTAATCTGATAGTAATGGAGATGGGGGTTTGACATCATACGAGGCATGAATTGGTTGACAGCGCATGGAGCTAGTATGAAGTGTTATGAGAAGAAGATCGTGTCCAAAAGGAGGGGAGACCGGATTGTTGCTTTGTAGGTGTGAGAAAGATGGAGCGAAGACCGACGATTATTACGGCCATACAAGCCAAGAAAATGTTGCAAGGAGGTCATGAAGGACTTTTAGTCCTGGCGAATGATACCCAGAGGGAGGCTGCTACAGTATAACAAACCCTGATAGTGAACGAGTTTCCCGATGTGTTCTCTGAAGAATTACCTGGTTTACCACCAGATAGAGAAGTGGAGTTTGGTACTGAGTTAGAACCAGAGACAGTTCCACTTTCTAAAGTACCGTATCGACTGGCTCCAGCAGAGCTGAAGGAGCTAAAGGTTCAGTTAGAAAAACTTCTGGAAAAATGGTTTATACGGCCAAGTGTATCACCCTAGAGGAGCACCAATTCCATTTATCAAGAGAAAGGACGGAAGACTCCGGAGGTGTATTGACTATAGGGAGTTGAACAAGGTGACCATAAGGAATAGATACCCGTTACCTCGTATTGATGACCTGTTCGATCAGCTGCAAGGGGCTCTCGAAGATTGATTTAAGATCGGGATATCATTAGTTGAAGGTGAAGGAAGGAGATATATCTAAGACGACCTTTCGGACACGCTATGGTCATTATGAATTTTGGTGATGCCATTTGGGTTGACCAATGCCCAAGCCGCAATTATGGATTTGATGAACATGGTGTTTGTAGAGTTCTTGGTAAGTTTGTAGTTGTCTTTTATAGATGATATCTTCTTTTATTCACGAAATAAGGAGGAACATGAGAAGCATCTAAGGACTGTTCTACAGAGTCTTAGGGAGGAGTTGTATGCCAAATTCTCTAAGTGTGAATTTTGGTTGGAGCAAGTCTGATTTTCGGGGCATGTAGTTTCACGGTAAGGTCGATGTAAGGCCGAGGCCTATAAATGTGAAAGAAATAAGAAGTTTTCTGGGAATTTTAGACCAATATGGGGATCGTGACGTACCAGTTGGCCCTACCCATGTTTTAGGGTATGAGCCTTGTACATTAAGGGAACCTTATATATGCAGGAGAACCGATAAGGGTTAGACGAAAAGGGAGCACCAGCTGAGGACATAGACCGAATTCCGAGGACGGAATTCTAATAAGGAGGGGAGGATGTGAGACCCCAACTTTATTCTATCTTTGTAAAGAATTATGACTCCTTAAGTTGTAATTTAATTATTGAGAAAGGCATGTCTAGGGGGATTAATCTCAAATCATGTCTAGGTGGAATTTTTCCCCTAGCATTTTTATGCATCTTAAGCTATGATTTAAATTTATATTGTTTGCAATATTTGGATGATTTTAATTAGGGGCTTTAACCTTGGCAAATATGAGAGTCCTTGGAATAAAAATGAGAAGACATATTAGAGTTAGTTTTGTGAAGTGGCAGAAAATGGTAAAGAGTGGAGAAATGGAGGAGAAAAAGGGAAAGAAGGGGGGAAGGGCAGTTTTGCCTTTTCCCTTCCCCCAAGCCCTACATATAAGGCACCCACCCCCCCTCCCCAAAAAAACCGCACAACCCTTGTGCTTTAACCTAGCTTACCCGAACAAGAGAAGGGGAAGAAAGAAGAAGGAGAAGAAGAATGAAGAAGAAGAAGGAGAAAGAAGAAGAAGGAGAAGAAGAGAAGGAGAAGAAGAAAAGGAGGAGAAAAGAAGGAGAAAGAAAGAGAGAGAAAGAGGTGAGTGGTTTTGGCCGGCCAAGCCATACCCATTTTCTCTTTTCTTTTGATGGTTGTTGGTTGTAAAGTTTGTTAGTTTTCTCCTTGTATATATGTTGTGTTCTTGTGTTCTTTGAAGAAAATGTAGATCTAGCAAGCTTGAAAGAGTGGTATGGGTTGTATATGAAACCATGGGGAATGTGGTAAAATCTGGTAAATAGCACCCAAGAAAAATCAAGTATGAACTCTAGGTGTTTGATAAAAAGACCAAGAGAGGAGGGAGAAAAGCAATAACTTGAATTTATGAGATGGACTCATGTTTTTTAGCTGAGAGATTTAGTTGGAATTTGAGAAAATTGAAGTCTTGAGAATGAGGGTGTGAAAGGAGAGTATTTGGAGACAAATTTCGTGGATTTCAGAGATGTACAACATAAGTTGTGCTCTGAAATTGACTGTCGCCTGTGGAACGCTTGACAACCGCTCGAGCTTATAGTTCAAGATTTTCTTACAGAGACGTTTCGCCCGAGGTACGCCTGACAGGCGCTAGCGCGAAATGGGGCAAAGTTATACAGAGAGTTTTCGCCCGAGGTTCGCCCGAAGGATGCTTGCAAGAAGAATGGGAAGCCCATGAGGTATGTGCAAATCATACTGAAGGATGCTTGCAAAAAGGTGTGAACCTTCAAGGGTCGTGTCTAGCCACTGAAGGACGAATGCGAGAAGGTGTGCCTTCGACGATGTGCCTTGATTTCTATCAGACGGACCATTTCAAGTCATTGTTGAACACATCAACGATAATGCCTACAAGCTTGACTTACCCTGTGAGTACGGTGTTAGTGCAAGCTTTAATGTTGCTGATTTGTCTCCATTTGATGTTGGTGCTGATTTGAGGACAAATCCTTCTCAAGAGGGGAAGAATGATGCAAATCAAGGAGCTGGACTTGTACGTGACCAAGGAACCGGACTTGTTGATCATACACGTGGGAATGGAGCTCAAGACACTTTATCACTTCCTAGTGGCCCAATTACAAGACTTAGAGCCAAACGTTTCAAGGGAAGCACTCAATGAGGAGGTAGAGATGCACTGTTTCACCCAGTTTATCCAAATAGGACTGAAACCAAAATTCTCAAGCACCTTCAACACAAAGCTCCGTTCGATCCTGTCATATATGCCTTTTCCATGTCTGCCTTAATAGCCATCCACCCCCCTCTTCCTTTTTTATGATGCATACTATGAAAAATCTCAGCTGCAACAATATAATTATCTTGGATCGCCCGTCCCAGAACAAACGCAAGTTGGTAGGGAGAAACAAGCTTGGGAAGCACACACTTGTGGCGTTCCGTGATAATTTTAGAGATAATCTTATAAATAACATTGCAAAGGCTAATAGGCCGGAATTGACTCACCTTTGAAGGATTATCCACTTTCGGTATAAGGGCAATATTCGTGGCATTCAGGTTTGACAACAACTCCCCATTTTCAAAAAAATCCCGGACTGTCAATATAACATCTTTTCCCACCACCTCCCAAAAGTGCATAAAAATATATACCGTCATCCCATCCGGATCCGGAGCCTTTTCCAATCCCATCTTCTTTAGCGTCTTAAATATTTCTTCCTCATCTGGAACCTGAGTAAGCAGAAGATTGTCCTCCATCGTAATCAATGGCTCAATCAAATGCTCCATATCATCTGGAATTACCGGGTGGCTTGTAGTGAATAATTTTTTTGTAATAATCAACCAACTCCTTACCGATGGCAGCCCGCCCCAATATCTAACCATCCTTTTCAGATTTTAACTTCAAGATCTGATTCGACATCGTCGAATAACAGTAGATGCATGATAAAATTGTGTTCAGATCATTTGATACCAACCAGGACTCACGTGATTTTTGTCGCCATAAGATTTCCTCGCACCTTAACTGTTCATCAAGTGCCAGGCTCAATTGCTCTGCTATCTGAAAGTTCTGCATGGTGGGAGGGGCATTTTGGAACTTACTAAGCTGCTCCTTAAGACTTTGAGTATAGACATGAATCTGGCCGTACTGCTTATAATTCCAGCGACGTAGAGCGTTACGTGTTGCACGGATTTTTTGAACCAAAGCACATGCAGGAGTAGCCCCACGTCCCCTAGCCCAAGCTGACCTGTCCAAAATCCCTCGAATTTAAAAGCCTTCGGAGCTTTTTCCACCACACAGAACAAAGCAAGAATCAATGGGACATGGTCCGAAGAAGTGATAGGATAGTGGCATATGGAAGCATGTGGGAACGCAAGTCGCCAAGTAAAATTAGAAATCCCATGATCTAACCTCTCCCGGATGTTAGCTAACCCCGGGCGTTTATTACACCATGTAAACTTAGAACCCGTAAATCCCAAGTCAACAAACCCCATTGAATGCATAAAATGAGCTAAACCTCTAGAAGAAGATGATGACACTGCCCTTCCTCCTTGCTTCTCCGTTGGCTCAGAACATCATTGAAATCACCTAGACAGATCCAAGGCATTTGATCATCACGATTCAGATTTTTCAAAGCACGCCAAAATTCAGCCTTCTCCTTCCATACCGTTGGGCCATAAACCAGGGGACAAAGAAAAGTTGGCTCCTCGCCTCCAGGCTCAACTTCCAAATGAATAATATGAGGAGAACTCCAAAGAATCCGAAAATGAAAGCCAGGGCGCCAACAAAAAACATGACCTCCTCTTCTACCAGTCGGAGGAACAGAAAAGAAATAAGAAAACCCAATTTTATTCAAAACACGAGAAACAAGAACATCGTCAATCTTAGTTTCCAATAAAAAAATCCCCGCCGGGTCCACTGTCTGCACAAGTTCCCGGATGGTCCGAGCTGCCGAGGGCCGACCCAACCCTCGACTGTTCCAAGAAATGAGCTTCATGGCGAACGTGGGGGCATGGTATGGCCCGCCTCCTCAGACTCAGTGGAAATTGTGATAACTGCAGAACTAGCATTCGCTCTATTTGCCAACTCCTTCTGCGTAGAGCGCCCTCCTTTTTGAAACGTCGTATTCGTTCAATCTTACTCACACCTGCAGCGCCCATCTGAAACAAATCAACCCGCGAAACATGCATTCCAGGAGCTTCGAAGTCAGCTTTTTTGCCTTGCCACGTTTAGCCTCTGGGCCAACCGAACTCTCTCCCAAAACCGAACTTCTTTTCAAGCCCCCACTTAGACCCATTTCACCACCCCGTGCCACGAAAGGCCCCTCTTGAACAGAATGTGAACTTCCAGTACTCCTTACTTCCTTTGCATCACACAGCCCATCATTTTTGTGAAGGCCCAGTTGCAGCCCATCGAAGGAGGCCCGGCTCAGTTCCCACGGGTGATGTGAACCCCGTTATCCCGTAACGAGACCCAACAACTATAGGGAACCCAAGACCGTTTATAGAATGGATTCGAAGGGAACCTCGGTATGGTGAAAACGGGGATGAAAATCCGTTTGATAAGTCGAGTTGAACGCCACGGGAAATCCCGATAAGTTCAAGAAGTTCTTCTAAGAACCAAAGAGAATAAACCTCACAAAAGTCGTGTCTATTAAATAATCTCGAAATACAAGCTTAGGCCTCTATATATAGGCCAACCAAGACACGAAAAAACCCTAAAGGAAACACCCATAATTATAGAAATAAAATGGCGCCTAAAGCTAGTACAAAAGGAAACTAATTAACACCTAAAACTGATGATGCAATTAAGGAAAGAATTCCTTGCTTGCCTAACATAGAAATCTAACAATGGAAAATGATTACACTCGGCCAAAAATATGAAACTTAACCTAGGAAAGAAAGCTTGGACGGTAAACCATAAAAGAGGCCGAACTAAACCCTAATTGCCATAAATAAAACACTCTTCAAATGACAATCTGAATCTTCTAGAATACTTTCTTGCCAAATCAAATGAAACCCTACTCGGACTCTTCTAGAACTTGAATCACGTTGACAATCCGTGGGTCATGCTCAATGGGCTTCCACGCCTTTGCTTGATCCCATGCCTCTTGAATTAGCAAGTTGAGTGCATCCTTGAACTTCTTTGCTCGGGCCCTTGTAACCGGCCCACTTGGTACTTGAACGGCTTCCTTGAGCTCCATCAATGGGAGAATTCCACTAGTTGACTTTTGAGGGAGCTTTACCACATCAGCATGGTTAATTAATGGGGACCGCGTACCTTCATTGACACTCGACTTCCTTGGGAGATCCTTCCCTTCATTGCTATATCTCCCATCACGCCTAAAATCCTCAGAGTGAAGCATGTCCACCTTATTCCTGCCTTTATTGCCGCTTGACATAAAAGGAATATCCTGCCCTTCAATGCCCAGTTGTAACCCATCGATTGAGGCCCGGGTCAGTTTCCACTCTAGAATCCCACTAGGTGACTTTTGATGTAACCTTCATTAATACTCGCTTTCACTGGGAGATCTTTCCCTTCATTGCCATATCTCCCGTCACGCCTTAAATCCTCATCGTTATGCAAGGCCACCTTATTCTTCCCTTTATTGACCCTTGACATAATAGGAAAATCCTGCCCTTCAATACCGCATCTCCCATCACGCCTATCATCCGCAAGGTTCCGTCTCTCAGCATTTGAATTTTTTTGAAAAAGACTTTCCTTATTTGGTTTCGCGCCCAGCCACCCAGTAGTGTGCAGAGTTTCTTCCATCGGAGAGTCCACCACTGCCTGCTTCCCTGCCTCAACGGTGTCCGATGAGTGTCCATGGATTCCTCGTTGCAACAACTTCCACCTATCAAACGACGTGACACCAGTCTGAACCCCTCCCTCTCTAGGCTCTCCAGTTGAAACCAGAGGCGATGACCCACGAAGTTTGTCAGACAAAGCATACTGTTGTGGATGCGGAGGATTCTGATAACAAGTGCCAATCGTATGATCAAGCAGCCCACAATGAAAGCAAAGAGACGATAGACGCTCGTACTTGAATCCCACCCAGACAGATTCCCCATCATCACGAGAATAATAAAACCCCTGTTCAAGTGGGGTAGTGACATGAAATTTAATCTTTAGGTGAAGGAAAGAATGATATGTATCTACGTCATCCATCTCCAAGAGCACCCCAAGCTTACTCCCAATCAAACGAGCATTCTCCTCATCCACAAGCTCCAACGGAAGACCATGTATCTGGACCCAGAAGACCACTGTCGACAAGTTCAATTCATCCAAAGTCTGAGTAGGATCCCATTCTTTCAATATCATATAAAAACCTTTGAAATTCCAGGGCCCCTGGGAAACTATGCTATCCTTCTCTTCAACAGATGCGAAAGAAAAGATGAACCGATTAGGCCCAGCATCCTCAATTCTAAGATCAGAAAGAAATCTCTATCCAGACTTAATAATCGGTTGAATAATGTGGAAAGGATAAATCTTTTTGGAGACAAGCTTCCCCACCAATGATGACTTCCGGACTCGATTCGCCCGACTCCGATTTGGCTTCAACAGCCCCGAAATGTCCTCCCAGGATAGCTGTTTTGTTTTTTCTATTATTTCCTCCATACAGAAATTTAATCGCAGAAACACAACAGAGGCACGAATGAAAAGGTGAAAAAGAAGGACGGGAACAAGGGAAAGAGTAGTGAGGAAAAGGAAGCGAGAGGTAATCGACAGGGCAGAATATCACGCAACGAGAGGTTAGGCTAGAGCATGGAGCTCAGGAGCTCACTAGAAGCGGTTCTTAGGTTTATAACGCAAATAGAGTGCATCTCTACCTCCTCATTTTCTCTTCTGATTAATGGAAGTCCTTTTGGAAGCTTTCAACCAAAAATCAGGGCCTTCGTCAAGGTGACCCCTCTTTCCCCTTATCTTTTTATCCTTTGTTCTGAAGTGCTTTCTAGGCTCTTGTTACGTGAGGAACAATGTGGTCGTCTCAAAGGTTTCAAATTGGGCCGTAATGCTCCTATGGTTTCCCATTTACTGTTTGCGGATGATCTCCTTTTATTTGCATGAGCAACTACCCGGGAGGCGTCTACGTTAAATGGTTGCCTTGAAAAATATATGGCTTGGTCTGGGCAGAAGTTGAATAAAGATAAATCATCAGTGCACTTCAGTAAGAACTTTGGGTATGGAAGATGATCTCTGATCGAAGCAGCTTGTGTCCAAACTTGCATGGAAGATGATCTCTGATCGAAGCAGCTTGTGGGTTCGAGTTTTGTATGGGAAATATGTCAAGGGCAGAGATTTTTCACAGGTAGGGGTTGGTCAGAAGGCCTCATGGGTATGGAAGAGTATAGTTAAAACCCGACCTGTTCTACGTGAGGGTATGTGTTATGCTCTGGGGGATGGCAATAGTATTCACATTTGGAGAGACCCGTGGGTTCCATCTTTGCCAAATTTTTTACCGGTTGCTAGAGAGGCTCCTGTATCCCACCCAGATCTTGTAACGGTAAGGGACTTTTGTTGGAAGATGGTAGGCGTTGGAATGAGGGACTAATTTGTCATATTTTTGTACCTGAGTCTACAGATGCTATAGTCAAATTAAGAGTTGCGGATGAAGGTGTGGCTGATAGGCTGTTTTGGCCGCTAGACACCTAGGGTGACTTCACAGTCAAATCTGCCCATAAAGCTTTGGTGAGTCATCGTGTTAATTCTGTTACCCCTCGGCGCCCAGCTCAGTGGCAAGACCTTTGGCAGCTCAAGATGCATGATCGTTTGAAGTTATTACTGTGGAAGGTGGTATGGGATGTGTTTGGCAGCTCAAGATGCATGCGCTCTTTGTGGAGAGCACTCAGAAACTCTCCAAAGTTTGATTCTGTACTGCCCTTATAGCCGTGCCATCTGGAGTGAATCTCCATGGCAGATGGATATCACAGTCTTTGGAGAGTTTTCGGCTGCTGATTGGATTCTCAAAGTGTTGCACCCTCATCAATCTCTTGGTGTTCCTTTAGAAGACCAGCATTTGTTCCAGCTCTATGCAACAAATGAATTGATCTATTATGGGCAGCACGGAACCAAGTGGTAGATGGGAATCTGAAATGTGATGTTACCAGTTTAGCACACAGTAAATCGGGTGAGTAGGGAGCATAAGTCTGCGTGGGATAAGAAACTTCAAGAACCTCGGCTGCAACGTTGGGTTCCTCCTCCTACGTCTACAGTCAAAGTGAACGTAGACACAGCCATCAGGGAGAATTATGCAGTCATTGCTGGTATTATACGTGACTCAAGCGGCATGGTAATAGGCGCAAACAAAAATGATTGATGCGATCCTCTGGAAGGAGAGGCTGCAGCTGCCAAGCTTGGGCTGGAACTAGTGCTCTGTCATCAAAGCTATCCGGTGTTGGCCTAAGGTTTCGGGTAGCGTATTCATTCGGTAATCAAGGAGATACATGATCTTGGCAGCCGCTTTCAAAGCTGGAAAGCTACTCATATTTATAGAGGTGCAAATTCCTTAGTGTACCACCTTGTTCGTTGGGCCGCCGCTGAGTATGTTTCAGTTGGCACTCCCCGTAGTTGTGAGCAGTTTGCTTGATTTATCATGGTTTTATGCTGGCACTGAACCTCCTTGAATTGTTTTTTGGAGATCAAGTTGTTTTGGAATAATATGGGAAGATGATTACAAAAAAAAAGGATGCACTCAATGGGCTAATCCAAGAGAGTTGGGCTGATTTTGAAAAGTCCAAGATGGGCTCCAATAATAATCAAGGCCTAGTCCATGTTATCAGGGCAAGTGAAGAGACTCATTTCTATGCACCAAGGTGAACACTAACGTTTGACCCTTTATGAGCTACAATTTATTGGGTTTCAAGGTTATTTAATAGGGGGATGAACTTGGTCTTTGCAGGGGCATGATTATACATTGTATCTGGTCCTTTAGCTATTTTTTGCTGCCTCTAGTAGTCCAAGAGGTATAATTTCGTGGGAAGTTCCAAGTATTTAGATGGCCATTTCCGCGTGAACAGTAACTTCGAATTCAATATTGATTTTTCAGATCATTTGAGAGGTCTTGTGTTCCTCTTGCTTCTTCAAAGAACTCTTTGAACTTATCAAGTTCATCTTGTGGCGTTCTGCTGAGAATACGAGCAAGGCGTCAAAGGTGCTAGTTCAAGTTCCCGTAGAGCCGGTTACGAGAGAACGAGACAAGAAGTTCAATGATGTACTCGACGAAATTATTCATGAGATATGGGCTCAAGCCCATTCGTGGAAGCCCATCAAAGATGACCCACTTTCTAGAAGGATCCGGTCAAGAAATAATTTTGGGACTATTCTAGAAGAATCGGATTGCAAGGAAATTCAAAGAGCAAATCCTTCCCTTTTGAAATCTTTTGATTATTATAGGAGTGTGTGTCATTTCCTTTTGAAAAGTTAAAAGGTTGAATTTTAAAGCATAGAGGAGAAGTAACGTCCAGGTTAAGAATTAGTTAAATAAGGAATATTTAAATTAGATTATTTTGTGTGGTTCACGTCAAGCTTCTTTTAGGCAAATATGGTAGTATTTTTTTTCATTAGTTATGTTTGTGCTTTCCGTTCATTTCGTTAGGCGTGTGTGACCAGCTGGGATCTTTCTTTCCTATGTTAGAATCCTTTTATTTTGGCAAGTAGCTTACGTATAGCTTTGGGTCAAAAAAGCAATATTTTATTTCCTCTAGTTTAGCTTTTACGTCCAGCTTTTGGTAAGAGTCAAATAAGGAATATTTTCCTTGTCTTATTTGTGTTTGCTGCGTCCAGCATATGTGTCCTACTTTAGTTTTATTTCTTTTTTTTTATTTCAACCCTTTAAATAGGTGCTCTTGCATTGTAATTCGATAGACATTGATCAATGAAATTGTGAGAGTTATTCTCTTTGGTTCTTTGAAGAACTTATCGAACTTATCGGGATTTCCCGTGGCGTTCATCCTGACTTATCAAATGGATTTCCATCACCGTTTGTGGCGCCCTCACCATACCGAGGTTCTTGCTTTCTTAAACAACGGGTCGAGGTTCTCCTAGAAACGATCTTGGGTTCCCTTTAGTTGTTGGGTCTCGTTACGGGATAACGGAGTTCACATCACGTTCAAGCAACCGAAACTTATAACCTAGATTCTTGGTGTGGCGTTTCATTCCTTCGTAGTCTTGGTTCATCATCTGGTCAGGTGACGGGTCAAGGCTCAACAAATCTTGTCTTCACGATCTTGGGGTTTCAATCCATCATTGTTATCAGGTTTCATCACAATTGTTGGTGGAGTTCATATCATCGTTACTCTTAACTAGGTTCACATCAGGAGCCCCCGCAGGAGAAGTAGGTGCAAGAGTCTTCAGCTTTTATCTAGGCACATCATTTTTCACCTCCATTCGGAAGGCAGAGTTACCTTGGATGTGACCGAGAACTCGCAGCCGAAACAAAGGCCAGAAATTCCCTAAAATTTGAAATGGACAAGAACAACATCCATATCATCCCGTGGTAACTAGTATCCAGTGAGCTAGGGATGACCCGTATGAAAGATAACATGCGCCCGCAGGAAGGGAAGGGCACCAAATGCAGGTATTCTTTTCACCAACCACAGCAGAACTCTGCCAACTGCTTCTCCAATGTTTCGAGCAGTTTGTTCATTGGAGCGATCCATTTGCATATATACAGGTGTGGTTTAGAGGACGCCGAGAGATGGAAATCAAGGAACCGCTTCCAAGGATCTTGTTCAAGTTCCAATTGGGACAGTTGCGAGGGCACGAGACCGAGCCAATAAGTTTAAAGATGTACTCAATGGTCTAATTCAAGAGGGATGGACTAAAGCAAATGCATGGCAGCCCATTGAGCATGATACATTTGATCAACAAAAAGATTGTCAACATGATTCAAGTTGTAGAAGATTCCGGTCAACGCTTAGTTTAAATCTCCGTGTAGGAGCGTTTAATTTCATTCAAATTTGAACAAGTTTCCTATTTTAATTTGTTTCATATTCTTGGAGGGATGTTCCAAGTATATTTATAGGGCATTTGGGCATGTAGAAGAAGGGAACTTTGAGATTAATATTATTTGAGAGGTCTTATGATTCTCTTTGGTTTTTTGAAGAACTATTCGAACTTATCGGGATTTTCCGTGCCTTTCAACCTGACTTATCAAACGGAATTCCACCACCGTATGTGGCATCTTTCTTATATCGAGGTTCTTGTTTCTAATAAACAACGGGTCGAGGTTTTCATTCGGATCTGTCCTAGAACGATCTGGGGTTCCCTATTGTTGTTGGGTCTCGTTATTCTTGGCGAGGTTCCATCATTTGGTATGAGAGGTAGTTTCTCGTTCAGGTTTGCCTACCCTTTTATTTTAGTTTTGTCTCTCGTAATTCACATATCAATCCTTCTACACCCCCATCCGTTCACTATGATGCGAATCTGAGCAAGGCTTCAAAGGAGCTAGTTCAAGTTCCCGTAGGGCGGGTTACGAGAGAACGAGACAAGAAGTTCAAGTTCAAGGATGAACTCGACGAACTCATTCAAGAGATATGGGCTCAAGCAAAGTCATGGAGACCCATTAAAGACGATCCACGTTCTAGAAGGATCAGGTCAAGCCTTATTTTTGGGTCTATTCTTTTAGAATCGGATTGCATGGCTATCTAAGGGTCAAATGCTTTCCTTTCAAGGTCTTTTGATCATTATGGGCGACCAACATTTCTTGCCTGGTTTTAGTGTCTCATTTTAGGCAAGTGGAAGGAGTGGACATGTCCAGCATATGCATGTGTGCTAATTTCAAATCTTGTCCTATAGAATCTCATTTACTCATGGTTAAAAGAATTTTCAGATATCTTTTTGGAATGAGATTTCTTTTGGATTAAATTGGTGATATGTGCTTGATTTGTCATGTTGATTATGTTGTTGATTGCTTTGGACATGTTCTAATATGCGTGTTAAGTTGCTCTCTATTTGTTTCCTTTTAAAATCATGCCTATTGTTTGAGAAATTATCGAATGCAATCTTTTTACATGGCATGTGTCAACACTTGGTAAAACAAGCGTCAACACATCTGGTTTTCATTGATGTTTTCAATAAGGAAGTATGTGTCGTTACCATATATCAATGTGTCGAAACATAAGCTTCATGCCCGAGAGCTCTTTTAAAACCTTATTCGGGGACATGTGCAATGTCCCGACACACTGAGTCCATGTGTCGGCACATATTTCGGGTGTACTGTTTTTAAATAGGTGTATGCGTGTTATATTTAAACTCCTTAGGGAAAAAGTGGTCAACACTTTACTTCTTCATCTCACATACCCTGTTTTCTCTCCCAAACGGCAAGCATCATCCACTCTTCCTCACAAATTCCATTTACCTGCTACACTCCTAGAAAGATTCTCCATCGCCAATAGCCTTAAACTTCCTTATCCAGACTCTGCAGAGATGTCTTCTAGTCGCTCCATGTGTCCCTCTCATCATACGTCGTCATCTGTCAGTTCTAGAGCACGGAAGAAAGGAAAAAGCACTGAGGAACCCACTCCTACTCCAGAGGCCTACATTTTCAGATCAGGTGATGGAAATCAAGGTACATCGTTCGAGGATCCAATTTCAGTTCCCATTGGGCCGGTTACGAGGGCACGGGCCAAGAAGTTTAAGGAGCTACTCAATGGGCTGATTCGAGCGGCATGGGCTCAAGCAAATTTGTGGAGGCCCATTGAACAAGACCCACGTGGCCCACAAAAGAGAGTCAATGTGATACACGTTCTCGAAGCTGACCAAGACTGATTTACACGCCACTTTTATTCCTTTTATGGCTTGGACGTGAATGGCTATGTTAGGAACCTTTTTCTTCCCATATTAGTTCGGATGGTGTAGCTGGTTTGTGCCCTAATGTTGTTTCCTTTTTGGTTTAGGCGACAACTTTTCTTACCTTAGAAATAGAGTTTGTTTTAGGCGTCAATAAGTTGCCTTATTTGCTAGGGTTAGCCACCACTTTCTTTCCTTAATTATGTGTGTTCTTTTAGGGTTTATTTCGTGTCTTGGTTGTGATGTGAACCCCGTTATCCCGTAACGAGACCCGACAACTGCAGGGAACCCAAGATCGTTTCTAGAATGGATTCGAAGGAAACCTCGACCCGTTGCTTAGTAAAGCAAGAACTCGGTATGGTGATGACGCCACAAACGGGGATGGAAATCCGTTTCATAAGTCGAGTTGAACGCCACGGGAAATCTCGATAAGTTCGGGAAGTTCTTCAAAGAACCAAAGAGAATAAACCTCTCAATTTCATTAATCAATGTGTGTCGAATTACAATGCAAGAGGCTCCTATTTATAAGCTAAAAGCTAACATGGAAACAAAGTCTATCCTAGGAAACAATGGCTGGTCGAGTAAAGCAAAGCTGAGCAAGGAAATAAATCCTCGCTTACCTAAAACAAAAAGAGCAATTATGGAAATAATCTCTTGCTTGCCTAAATAAAATTTGGACGCTTAAAATAGAGTTCTACTTTAGGAAATAGCTGCTGGACGCCCAAAATAAAGGGAGGGAATATAAAAGGAATGATTTGGACGCCTATCATAGAAACCCTCCTAGAACATGCCCAAAAATGTTTCTTTCCAACTTGATGCTCAGCCTTGGCCGGATTCTAGAATGTGAATCAGATTGACAATTCTTTGTGGGCCACGTGGATCTTGTCCAATGGGCCTCCAAGAGTTTGCTTGAGCACATGCCGCTTGAATCGGCCCATTGAGTAGCTCCTTAAACTTTTTGGCTCGTGCCCTCGTAACCGGCCCAATGGGAACTCGAGTTGAATCCTCCGACGATGTGCCTTGATTTCCATCAGGTTGGCCTATATATAGAGGCCTAAGCTTTGTATTTCGGCATTCACTCAATATACACGAAACTTGTGAGGATTTAATTCTCTATGGTCTTTGAAGAACTTCTCGAACTTATCGGGATTTCCCGTGGCATTCATCCTGACTTATCAAACGGATTTCCCTCACCGTTTGTGGCGTCCTCATCATACCGAGGTTCTTACTTTCTCAAGCAACGGGTCGAGGTTCCATTCGAATCGGTCCTAGAAACGAGCTTGGGTTCCCTATAGTTGTCGGGTCTCGTTATGAGATAACGGGGTTCACATCATTTGGTATCAGAGGTAGGTTCTAGTTCTGGTTTGCTTATCCTTTTTTAAATTCGTTTCTTTGTTTCTTTTCAAAATTCGGTTTATCCCTTCCCTTCCAAGTTTGGTTATTTTTGTTCATCACTAAAGGTGTGTTCTTGTTTGACATATCAAGTTCTTTCGAGATCTGGTGATACTCCTCTCAAAAGCTAGTCGCTGACCATCAAAAGGAAATGTGAAAAAGACTCGAATAGAAGAAGGAAGAAAGGAGTTCGAAAAAAAAGGAAAAGAGAAAGGGACACGAAAAGAAGGAAGGAGTATAAAAGTGCTTCAAAAAAAATTTCGTTTGTTTCCATATATTGGGGTTCCTGTTAGTCCGAAAATCTCTTTACCCCAAGCAAATATATTTTTTTCTCTCTAGTGACAAATCTCTACTGTTCTAGTTTCCGAGATTCCAACTAATCGTGTTCCTTTTATTCTTGTTCTCTTGAACTTCTTGATCTTATTGCTTTATCCGAAATTCCTTGATGAGTTCTTGGTGAATCGTTGCTGGACATCTTTGAGTTGTTTCTTTAGTTTCAAAAGAACCGCAAGAGAATTACCGAGTGGAAAAAGGCAAGAGTGGTGAGAATATCAGAGGGTAAAAGCCATAGATTTGAGAGAAACACGAGTGACGAGTGATCTATATTCCTGAGTGTAAACACGTCAGGGAGCGATTTGCGAGGTCCGTGTTATTTCTTTCGTTCTAACATTGTTTTTGCAGTAATCATGTCTCGTGATAGTGGAAAGAGCGTTGCAAGCGATGATAGGAGCCTTGCTGAACATAGATTACTTGTGGAGGCCTTGGTGAGTCGGCTGGAGAAATCTCTGAATGCGCAACACGAGACGATGGAGCGCACAAACGAACGGGTAGCTCAGCTGGAGACGAATCAACACCAAAACGGCCCCAACTTCTGTAGACGGAGAGAGCACCACGGAGGGAGGAAAGGGAGGACGAAGAAGAGCCTTATAGATCTGAATTTGAGGAGGAAGAGGACCGTGATTCTCATGTTGTCTATAGGAGATATGGAGGGCGAAGAGAAGCTAGGAATCGAGAAGATAACAAATTCAGCGGAATTAAGATGAAGATTCCGTCTTTTCAAGGTAGATCTACCCGGAGGCCTATCTTTAGTCGGAGAAGAAGATGGAGTTCGTGTTCGATTGTCACAACTACTCTGAAACAAAATTAGGTAAAATTAGCCGTCATTGAATTTTTTGAGCATGCTATAACTTGGTGGGATCAACTTGTGATAAATAGGAGCCGGAATAGAGAACGACCAATAGAGACGTGGGAGGCTATGAAGGCGGTCATGAGAAAAACGTTCGTTCCATGTTACTACTACAGAGAGCTGTACAAGAAGCTACAAAGTCTGAGACAAGGAAGTCGAAGTGTACAAGGAGATGGAGATGGCCATGATCCGTGCAAATATTGAGGAGGATCGAGATGCTACAATGGCTAGATTTCTACATGGGTTGAATCGGGAGATCCATGATAGGGTGGAGATGCAACATTATGTGGAGATGGAAGACATGGTGCATATGGCTATCAAAGTGGAGCAGCAACTCAAGAGAGTGTGATATGAACTCCACCAACAATTGTGATGAAACCCGATAACAATGATGGATTGAAACCCCAAGATCGTGAAGACAAGATTTGTTGAGCCTTGACCCTTCACCTGACCAGATGATGAACCAAGACTACGAAGGATTGAAACGCCACACCAAGAAATCTAGGTGATAAGTTTCGGTTGCTTGAACGCCACAAGATGAACTTGATAAGTTCAAAGAGTTCTTTGAAGAACCAAGAGGTTCACAAGACCTCTCAAATGATCTGAAAAATCAATATTGAATTCGAAGTTACTGTTCACGCGGAAATGACCATCTAAATACTTGGAACATCCCTCCAAGAATAGGAAAGGCATAATTATAGCTTTAAAGTCACATAAATATTACCATAACAGGTTCCCACGAAATTAGGCCTCTTTGTCTACTAGAGGCAGCCAAAAATAGCTAAAGGACCAGGTACAATGTACTAATCATGCCCCAGCAAAGACCAAGTTTATTCCCCTATTAAATAGCCTTAAAACTCAATAAATTGGAGCTCATAAAGGGTCAAACGTTACTGTTCACGTTGGTGCATGGATATGAGTCTCTTCACTTGCCCTGATGACATGGACTAGGCCTTGATATTTTCAAAATCAGCCCAACTTTCTTGGATTAGCCCATTGAGTGCTTCCTTGAAACGTTTGGCTCTAAGTCTTGTAATTGGGCCAATAGGAAGTGAAAAAGGGTCTTGAGCTCCATTCCCATGTGTATGCTCAACAAGTCCAGCTCCTTGGTCACGTACAAGTCCAGCTCCTTGATTTGCATCATTCTTCCCCTCTTGAGAAGGATTTGTCCTCAAATCAGCACCTACATCAAATGGAGACAAATCAGCAACATTAAAGCTTGCACTGACACCATACTCACCGGGTAAGTCAAGCTTGTAGGCATTATCGTTGATGCGTTCCATGACTTGAAATGGTCCATCACCTCGAGGTAGGAGTTTTGAACGTCGTTTCTCCGGAAAACGTTCCTTCCTTAAATGCAACCAGACCCAATCTCCAGGTTCAAATACTACCTTCTTGCGTCCCTTGTTGGCTTGATTGACATATTGTTGAGTCCTCTTTTCAATGTTCAGCCGGGCCTTTTCATGAATCATCTTGACAAATGCTGCTTTCTTTTTGCCATCTAAGTTCACACGTTCACTCAAAGGTAAAGGAATTAAATCCAAAGGTGGCATTGGGTTGAAGCCATAAACAACTTCAAATGGTGAAAACATAGTTGCAGAATGTATACTTCGATTGTAAGCAAATTCAACATGTGGCAAACAATCTTCCCATGTTTTCAAGTTCTTTTTAATGATAGCACGCAACAAAGAAGACAAAGTTCTATTCACTACTTCAGTTTGGCCATCCGTTTGGGGATGACAAGTAGTGGAAAACAATAACTTGGTTCCCAATTTTCCCGACAAAGTCTTCCAAAAGTAACTCAAAAACTTTGCATCCCTATCAGAGACAGTGGTCCTGGGCATACCATGTAACCGAACAACTTCTTTGAAGAACAAATCAGCTATATGTGATGCATCATCAGTTTTATGACATGCAATGAAGTGTGCCATCTTGGAAAATCTATCCACCACCACAAAAACTGAATCTCTTCCCCTCTTAGTCCTAGGTAAACCTAAAACAAAATCCATAGAAATATTAGTCCAAGGTTCACTAGGTATTGGCAAAGGGGTGTACAAACCATGAGGTTTCAACTTAGACTTAACCTGTTTACACGTGATACACTTCTCACATATTCGTTCCACATCACGTTTCATATGAGGCCAAAAGAAATGATCATGCAAAATTCCGAAAGTCTTAGCTACACCAAAATGACCCATCAATCCATCACCATGAGCTTCTCTCACAAGCAATTCACGCAAAGAATGCATAGGCACACAATTTATTCTCCCGAAACAAAAATCCATCATGCCTATAAAACTTATCAAATGCCACTTTTTCACATGCATTGAACACATCACCAAAATCAGAATCTTGTGCATACAAATCCTTAATGTATTCAAAGCCAAGTAATTTTGTATCTAACATGGAAAGTAAGGCATACCTTCGAGACAAAGCATCAGCCACCACATTTTCCTTACCTTGCTTGTATCTGATCACATAAGGAAATGTTTCAATGAATTCCACCCACTTGGCATGACGTTTGTTCAACCTGTGCTGTCCTTTCAAATGCTTCAAAGATTCATGATCTGTGTGAATCACAAATTCCTTTGGCCATAGATAGTGTTGCCAATTTTCCAAAGCCCTTACAAGGCGTACATCTCCTTATCATAAGTGGGATAATTTAGGGCTGCCCCACTCAACTTTTCGCTGAAATAAGCAATTGGACGACCTTCTTGCATCAAAACAGCTCCTATGCCTATTCCTGAAGCATCACACTCAATTTCAAAAGTTTTAGCAAAGTTAGGTAAAACAAGCAAAGGTGCAGTGGTTAACTTCTCTTTGATCAGATTAAATGCCTTTTCTTGTTCTTTCCCCCACTTAAACGGCATATTTTTCTTGATGACTTCAGTAAGAGGGGCGGCTAAGCTACTAAAATCACGCACAAACCGTCTATAGAAGCTAGCTAAGCCGTGGAAGCTCCTCACTTGGCTGATTGTTGTAGGCATTGGCCACTCTTGGATTGCCTTCACCTTTTCCTCGTCCACCTCAATTCCTTTATTACTAACAACAAAACCAAGAAACACAAGCTTATCCGTGCAAAAGGTGCACTTCTTGAGGTTAGCAAACAACCTTTCTTTCCTTAGAATTTCCAACACAGATTTCAAATGCATTACATGTTCTTCCAAGTTTTTGCTATAAATTAGGATATCATCAAAATACACAACCACAAATCTGCCAATAAATGCACGTAAAACATGGTTCATCAAACGCATAAATGTGCTTGGAGCATTAGTTAAACCGAAAGGCATCACTAACCACTCATACAAACCATATTTAGTCTTAAAAGCAGTTTTCCATTCATCACCTTCCTTCATCCGAATCTGATGATATACACTCTTAAGATCAATTTTTGTAAAGACACAAGAACCATGCAATTCATCCAGCATATCATCTAATCTAGGAATGGGATGACGATATTTTACCGTGATGTTGTTGATGGCTCGGCAGTCAACACACATCCTCCATGTCCCATCCTTCTTAGGAACTAATAGTACTGGAACCGCACAAGGACTCATGCTTTCACGCACATACCCCTTCTCCAATAATTCACCTACTTGCTTTTGAAGTTCCTTGGTCTCCTCGGGATTACTTCTATAAGCAGGTCGGTTTGGGATTGATGCACCAGGTATGAAATCGATTTGATGTTCAATCCCTCGGATTGGAGGTAAACCATGAGGTACCTGTTCGGGAATGACATCTTCAAACTCCTGCTAAAGAGAAACAATTTCGCTCGGTAAAGTACCGACGAGATCATTAGTACATAAAAGAGCCTCTTTGTACATAAGTACAATAAGGGGCTGATGTGAAAATAAAGCTCTCTTGATCTCACTTTTTTTTGCAATGTAACTAAATTTTTCCTCTCTTGCTCTCACCATGGCCGAAATCCTCTCCCTTTCTTTTTCACTCTGATCATTGTTTTTCTCTCCTTTTTTCCCAAACTCTTTTTTTTTCAATTTCGGCCTTTCTTTCTCTTTCCTTCTTTTTTTCATTTGATCTTTGTAACTTCAATTGGTCCTCCCTGACCTGTTTTGGAGTTAAAGGCACAAGAGTAATAGGCTGCTTTTTAAGAGTGAAAGAATACTTATTTGTGAATCCATCATGCGTAACCCTCAGATCATACTACCACGGTCTTCCCAACAATAAGTGGCATGCATGCATAGGAACCACATCACATAGCACCTCATCTTCATATTTTCCAATTGTTAATGCCACCAACACTTGCCTTGTCACCTTGATTTCGCCACATTCATTCAGCCACTGAAGCCGGTAAGGTTGAGGATGCTTCAAGGTAGTTAAGGCCAATTTCTCCACCAAATAAGTGCTGGCCACATTGGTGCAACTCCCTCCATCGATAATGACACTGCAAACTTTGTTGTTTACAAAGCACCGAGTATGAAATAGGTTCTCCCTTTGGTTACTTTCTTCCTCCTTAATCTGCACATTGAGAACTCGCCTTGCTACCAATAAATCTCCAATCACAGCATTTTGCTCTTCATCATCATCCTCCAAAGATGGCATGTCGTCATCATCTACTTCTTCCTCATTCTCTGATTCAAGTTCTCCTTGGGCGTTTATAACCATCACCCTTTTGTTTACACATTGGCTGGCTATGTGTCCCCGCCCCTGACATTTAAAACACTTAATATCACGAGTTTTAGAACTTGAAGCTTCTATATTACCTGAAGAAGTGGCAGGTTTTGAATTGGCATTCTTAAAGGGCTCAAACTTTGGCTTATTGTGCAGCTGCTCGTCCCTTTTTGGAGCTGTCTTCCATGGATTGGTGGTAGTCATAGGTTGTCCCCTCCTATACAATCCCTTTCGTTTGAATTGCTCCTCCACTTTTATGGCTTGATGCACCATATCCGTCAATTCAACATAGTGCTGCATCTCGACTATATCTGCAATCTCTTGATTTAATCCGTGCAAGAACCTAGCCATGGTGGCTTCCCGATCCTCTTCTATATTGGCCCGGATCATAGCTACCTCCATCTCCTTGTAATATTCATCCACGCTCTTGGAACCTTGAGTTAACCTCTGCAACTTTTGATACAATCCCCTATAATAGTGGCTGGGTACAAAACGCTTCCTCATAAGCATTTTCATCTCCTCCCAAGTGTCTACGGGTGGCTCTCTATTCCTTCTCCTACTAATCAATAGTTGATCCCACCAAACAATGGCATAATCAGTAAACTCAATTGCAGCCAACTTAACCTTCTTTATCTCCGAGTAGTTGTGACAGTCAAACACCATCTCCATCTTTGTTTCCCACTCCAAATAAACTTCAGGATCATTCTTACCTTGAAAAGATGGAATTTTAATCTTTATGCTTCCCAAATCATTATCCCTCCTGGGTCTACCCATCCTAGCTTCTCTATTCCCATACCCACGCTCATACCTTCCTCGATTCACATATGGCTCATCAAAATCCTCTGACTCCGCGTCTTCCTCAACATTCCTCCAAGGAACACGCCCACCTCGCTGCCCATTGGGAATGTCTTGTCGCTGGTCTCTAGGAGTTCCAGCTTCTACCCTATCCAACCTTGCATGAATAGGCTCTAATTCATCTCTCAACATACGCCTCATCTCCCCTAACATTGCTTGCATTTGGAGGTTTGGAACTCTAGGTTGTCGAGATTCTTCGGTTGCATCTTCTTCTTGATTATTGGACATGTTTAAAAATCTGCAAAACATGGTTAGAATCCTCACGAACACTCCCTCATGTGTTTCACTCAAGGATGGATACACTAGCACTCGTGTTTTCACTCTAAACGGCTTTTACCCTCTTCTGGTCTCACATACTCTTGCCTTTTTCCACTCTTTTGTGTCTTCTTTAGTTCTTAATCGAACTTCAAGAACAAATGCAAGATAATCCAGCAGCGATTCAATGATGAGAAACAACCAAACTCAACAAATAGATCAAGAACTTGAATAAGGTGAGAAACAAGATTGAAAGGAAGAGCTTTTCTTTGTGGAATCGTATACTTCGTTCTTTTTTTTTCGTCCTTGTTTTTTTTTGTCTTTTTTTTTTCTCTGAGCAAGGAACAGGAAATAGAAACGATTTTTTTTTTTAGCAAGGAACAGGAAATAGAAACAATTTTTTTTTAGCAAGGAACAGGAAATAGAAATGCGAATAAAGGATAGTCAAACTTATCTTAGAACCAAAGCTCTGATACCAAAATGATATGAACTCCACCAACAATTGTGATGAAACCCGATAACAATGATGGATTGAAACCCCAAGATCGTGAAGACAAGATTTGTTGAGCCTTGACCCTTCACCTGACCAGATGATGAACCAAGACTACGAAGGATTGAAACGCCACACCAAGAAATCTAGGTGATAAGTTTCGGTTGCTTGAACGCCACAAGATGAACTTGATAAGTTCAAAGAGTTCTTTGAAGAACCAAGAGGTTCACAAGACCTCTCAAATGATCTGAAAAATCAATATTGAATTCGAAGTTACTGTTCACGCGGCAATGACCATCTAAATACTTGGAACATCCCTCCAAGAATAGGAAAGGCATAATTATAGCTTTAAAGTCACATAAATATTACCATAACAGGTTCCCACGAAATTAGGCCTCTTTGTCTACTAGAGGCAGCCAAAAATAGCTAAAGGACCAGGTACAATGTACTAATCATGCCCCAGCAAAGACCAAGTTTATTCCCCTATTAAATGGCCTTAAAACTCAGTAAATTGGAGCTCATAAAGGGTCAAACGTTACTGTTCACGTTGGTGCATGGATATGAGTCTCTTCACTTGCCCTGATGACATGGACTAGGCCTTGATTATTATTGGAGCCCATTTTGGTATTTTCAAAATCAGCCCAACTTTCTTGGATTAGCCCATTGAGTGCTTCCTTGAAACGTTTGGCTCTAAGTTTTGTAATTGGGCCACTAGGAAGTGAAAAAGGGTCTTGAGCTCCATTCCCATGTGTATGCTCAACAAGTCCAGCTCCTTGGTCACGTACAAGTCCAGCTCCTTGATTTGCATCAGAGTGGGGGACGTACCAGCCATAATTCTAGCTCTACTTCCTTGAAGCCGAGTTATACCAAGCCCATGGACAAGTCGCAAATGTCCAAACCCGAGCCCAAGCCCTCAACCACCAGCCACATTCCTCATGGTAAAACCGAAGCTTCTACTTCTAGGAATCGTGATATTATGTGCTTTCGATGTCAGGGCAGGGGACACATAGCAAGTCAATGTCCAAACAAGCAGGTCATGGGGTTGAAGGCCAATGGAGAGATCGTGACCGATAGTGAAAAATCTGACACCAATGACATGCCACCCTTGGAGGATGTTTCCGAGGATGAATACATAGCCTCTGATGCATTGACCCTGGTGGCAAGGAGAGTCTTTATCTTACAAGCAAAAGGTGAGATTTCCCGTGTTGAAACACCCTAGGCCGTATAAGTTGCAGTGGCAGAATGATAGTGGAGCAATAAGGGTGAACAAGCTTGTGTTAGTTGCTTTTCGAATCAGTAAGTACGAAGATGAAGTGCTATGTGATGTAGTACCGATGCAAGCGGGACACTTGTTGCTAGGGCGTCCGTGGCAGTTCGATCGACATGTGAAGCGTGATGGCTTTACGAATAAGTACTCTTTTGTACTTAATCAGCGGCCAATCACTCTTGTAACCTTGACACCGCAGCAAGTATATGAAGATCAAGTGAGGTTGCAGCAAGAAAGAAAGAGAGTGGGCAAAAGAAAGAGAGTGAGAAAAAGAAAGAGAGTAATCAGAGAGTGAGTTAAAATTCGAGAGAGGCTGACAAAAAAGAGAGAAGGTTCGGCCATTGAGAGAAAAATCAGAGGAAAAAAATTTCTATGCAAAAGTGAGTGAGATCAAGCGAGCGATGCTTTCAATTCAGCCGATGATTGTACTTTTGTACAAAGAAGCCTTTTTAAACACTAACGCTCTTGACCTTGCTTTGCCTAGTCCTATTGTTTTTCTTTTGCAGGAATATGATGATGTCTTCCCCGAGGAAACACCACATGGATTACCTCTGATTCGAGGGATTGAACATCAAATTGATTTTGTCCCCGGTGCTGCCATTCCAAACCGACCAGCTTATAGGAGCAATCCCGAGGAGACAAAGGAGCTTCAATGGCAAGTCAGTGAGTTGTTAGATACAGGGCACGTGAGGGAAAGCATGAGCCCATGTGCTGTTCCGGTTCTGCTTGTACCTAAGAAGGACGGGACGTGGAGAATGTGTGTTGATTGCCGAGCTATCAACAATATAACGGTGAAGTATCGACATCCTATCCCACGGTTAGATGATATGTTAAATGAGCTGCATGGTTCTTGCATATTTTCAAAAATTGATTTAAAGAGTGGTTATCATCAAATTAGGATCAAAGAAGGAGACGAGTGGAAAACCGCTTTTAAAACAAAATAAGGTTTGTATGAATGGTTAGTTATGCCTTTTGGTTTAACTAATGCCCCGAGAACCTTTATGAGACTTATGAACCATGTTTTGCGTGCTTTTATAGGTAGATTTGTTGTTCTTGCGAGTTTTTACCGGCGGTTCGTGAAGGACTTTAGTAGCATAGCCGCACCACTTACCGAAGTGATCAAGAAGAACGTTGGATTTCGATGGGGAGAAGAGCGAGAGAAGGCCTTTCAATTACTCAAAGAGAAGTTGACTAACGCACCTTTGTTGTCTTTACCTAACTTTTCTAAAACGTTTGAAATTGAATGTGATGCTTCAGGTATTGGTATAGGCACCGTTCTTATGCAAGAAGGACGACCAATAGCTTACTTCAGCGAGAAACTCAACGGGGCAGTCTTAAATTACCCAACATATGACAAGGAGTTGTATGCGTTGGATCGGGCCTTAGAGACGAGGCAGCACTATCTATGGCCTAAGGAGTTCGTGATCCATACCGATCATGAATCATTGAAACATCTGAAGGGTCAACATAAGCTTAATAAAAGGCATTCGTGATGGGTGGAATTCATTGAGACGTTTCCATACGTCATTCGGTACAAGCAAGGTATGGAGAATGTGGTCGCCGATGCACTTTCCGTACGTCATTCTTGATGCAAAATTGCTTGGTTTTGAACATATTAAGACTCTATACCTACCTTAATGACCTGGAATTTGGTGAGGAATATATAGCTTGTTAGAAAACCTCTTGTGGTAAGTTCTTTAGGCTTGATAGATTCTTATTTCAGGAGAATAAATTATGTGTGCCTAATTGTTCATTGAGGGAGTTATTAGTGCAAGAATCTCATGGTGGAGGATTAATGGGACATTTTGGAGTTGCCAAAACCTTAGCTGTTTTATAGGAACACTTCTATTGGCCTCACATGAAACGGGATGTTGAAAGAATTTGTGGAAGATGTGTCACGTGTAGGCAAGCTAAGTCCAAAGTGAATCCCCACGGTTTGTATACTCATTTACCTATCCCTAGTGAGCCTTGGATTGATATTTTCAACGGATTTGGTATTAGAGTTGCCCAGAACTAAACGAGGAAGATATTCAATTTTTGTGGTGGAGGATAGATTTTCTTAGATGACAAATTTTATCCCATGTCACAAAACAGATGATGCCTCACATATTTCTGATTACATGGCATGCCTAGGACGATTGTTTCGGATAGAGATGTTAAATTCTTGAGCTATTTTTGGAAGACTTTGTGGTGCAAGCTAGATACTAAGTTATTATTTTCCACTACGTGTCATCCACAAACTGATGGTCAAACTGGAGTTGTCAATAGGACTTTGTCTACTTTGTTGAGGGCGATCATTAGAAAGAATATCAAAACATGGGAAGAGTGTTTACCACATATTGAGTTTGCTTATAATAGAGCCGTTCATTCTGCTACTCAATTTTCACCATTTGAAATTGTGCACGGTTTTAATCCTTTAAATCTCAAGGATTTGACTGAGCATGTTAATTTAGATGGCAAAAAGAAAGCTAATTTTGTCAAGGAGATCCATGAGAAGGCAAGATTCAACATTGAGCGACGAATGGAGCAATATGCAAAACATGCCAACAAGGGATGTCACAAGATTGGGTTTGGCTGCATATGAGAAAGGAAAGATTCCCAGCCAAAAGAAGTTCCAAATTGCTTCCAAGAGGAGACCTTTTCAAGTCCTAGAGCGCATCAACGACAACGCCTACAAGCAAGATTTACCTGGTGAGTATAACGTCAGTGCCACTTTCATTGTTACTGATTTGAGTCCGTTTGATTTAGGTGAAGATTTGAGGGCAAATCCTTTTCAAAAGGAGGGGAATGATGGAAATCAAGGTACATCGTTGGACGATCCAATTTCAGTTCCCATTGGTCCGGTTACGAGGGCACGAGCCAAGAAGTTTAAGGAGCTTGCCTTCTGATGGGCCGATTGATGCGGTATGGGCTCAAGCAAATTCATGGAGGCCGATTGAACAAGGCCCACGTGGCACACAAAGGAGTATCAATGTGATACACGTTCTAGAAGCTGATCAAAGATTGATTTACACGCCACCTTTATTCCTTTTATGGCTTGGACATGAATGGCTATGTTTTAGGCGTCAATAAGTTGCCTTATTTGCTAGGGTTAGCCGCCACTTTCTTTCCTTAATTATGTGTGTTCTTTTAGGGGTTATTTCGTGTCTTGGTTGGCCTATATATAGAGGCCTAAGCTTTGTATTTCGGCATTCACTCAATATACACGAAACTTGTGAGGATTTAATTCTCTTTGGTTCTTTGAAGAACTTCTCGAACTTATCGGGATTTCCCGTGGCGTTCATCCTGACTTATCAAACGGATTTCCATCACCGTTTGTGGCGTCCTCATCATACCGAGGTTCTTGCTTTCTCAAGCAACATTCGAGGTTCCATTCGAATTGGTCCTAGAAACGATCTTGGGTTCCCTATAGTTGTCGGGTCTCGTTACGGGATAACGGGGTTCACATCAAACAAGGCTTTGCAAGAATCATTTTGTGCAAGATTTTTGGAATAGGAAAGTGACTGCTGGTCATAGGGCTGATTTTAAGTGGTTTAGTGAGAACGCTTTTGTTTTTAAAGAGATGTTAGAATTTTAAGGATAAGGTTTGCTTGTGAATTTGAAGGTGGATTGCTTGTATAAATTTGGTTAAGATAGTTTATGCAAACCTTCAAATTTCAACATCTGAGAATGTCAATAGTTGTGAAAATGGGGAGATATTAATCATATCAGTTGCTTCATTAAACTCCCTGATTTCTGCCCTTAATGGTGGAAAAAGAAATTCTTTGATGCTTACAGATGGGAGGAACCTTATAGAAGTGTTCTTACTTGTTTTTAAATTTTGGGAAACCTCTATTTACAATCCTAAAATCCTGCAAAAAAAATCATAAAGTCCTTTTTGCTAAAAATGTCATGAAAAACTCCTGCTGGTTCTCAGGGGGAGATTGTTAGCCCAATGTTGTTTTGCAAACAATCCATAATTGATTTTGATGATAACAAAAATTCTAAGTACTTTGAAGACTTTTAGATTTTACATTGTCAATCCACAATTTCCAACTTGTATTTCAAAAGGATTGAATTTTATCTATCTAAAATAATTATAAGTGCACTTGAACACCATTACACAAGTTGATAAGATCAATTTTTCATATTTTAGGTGTTTAAAGAAGTGTCGGAGTGGTTTGGATGCTTTGAAGTTGAAATTGGAGTAGTTGCTGACTAAGTGTTGGAAGTGTCGACAGGTTGGACCATAGTGTCGACACATTGAACTACTACCCGAGAGTTTGCATTTTCTGGCCTTCAAAACGATTTTTGTGATTAGTGTTGGAAGTGTCGACACATTGGACCATGATGTCGACGCATTGCACTAACACCCGAGAGTTTGCATTCCAATCCATTCAACTTGATTTTTTTGGTTAAGTATTGGAAGTGTCAACACATTGGACCATGGTGTCGATACATTGAACTAACACCCGAGAGTTTACATTTCAGGGCATTCAACGTGATGTTTTGACTAAGTGTTGGAAGTGTCGACACATTGGAGCATATTGTCGACACATTGAACTAGCACCCGAGAGCCTATTTCCATACCAAGTTTAATGTGTCAGCACATGCAATCAATGTGTCGACACATTGTGATATTGTGCAGAAAATCTAGAAACGAAGTCAACTCTTCAAAACTTCTTCAAATTGCCTCAAATGACCTCCAACGGCACTCTAACATTACAAGAAGACCCTTTAAGACCGTTGAAGACCTTAGGGCTATAAAAAGAAGATGGAGAGAGAGAAGGTAGAGCTCGACCGTCAACGAAATATCTAGAGAGAGAAAGCTAAGATCCAAAGTTTTCCATTTGCTGATTTCTTCATGGTTGAAGCTCTTCATTGTCAAATATTTTCCTCTTGCTCATCATTGACAACCCAGACTTCAGAGGAAGAGAAATTTCTTGAAGAAGATGAGGACTTGCTCATTATTCAAACACTACCTCCGTTAGAGAGAGAAAGCAAGTTAGATCCAAAGTTTCAATTTGCTGATTCTTCCAAGATCAAAGGTCACATTGTTCAATTTTCCTCCATTGCTTATTATTGACGACCTAGCCTCCAAAGAGAGAGAGATTTCTTGAAGAAGAGTGAAAACCGCACCTAGCAAGGAAGCTTGTGCTCACACCTGCCAAACGTTAGGTTTCCTTCAAGAATCTTATATTCTTACACTTTATTGAGCTTCATACTTGCTGATTTCGGTTAGAGAGCCATTCCACATATTTTGAGTTTTTCATCGGCATATTCGGCTTAGAGAGTCATTCCTCATGTATTGAGATATTCATTTGCTCATTCGGCTTAGAGAGCCTTCTTTGTAGCCATTATTTGTAAAGCCTTTGAGTGTTGGGAAAACACTTGGTCCAACTTGTGAGAGTAGAAGAAATCCTCTAGGTTGTGAGGATTTGTGAGAGAGTTAAAGTCTAAGCTCGGAAAACACTTGGTCCTACTTGTGAGAGTAGAAGAAATCCTCTAGGTTGTTAGGATTTGTGAAAGAGTTAAAGTGTAACCTCAAGAAACACTTTCTAAAGGTTCCTTAGCACCCGGGAAGTTAAGGTGTATTCGCTATTTGGAGAATAATGGAGGAAACCCTAGGAAGTCAATAGCCTAGGGGGTGGACGTAGGCAAGTGTTGGCAGAACCACCTAAAAATACGGTGTTATCTCTCTAACTCTATCTCTCTTACTTTTTAGTACATATTCACACTCTTGAATATTTATGCTTTATCATTCATTGCTTATATTTGGCATAGCATTAGACACATTTAGATCAACATTATTATTTGTTAAAGAGGGGATTTTCATATCTGCATATTTTCCCAAACAAGTGTTAAGTTTTTGAAAAACTCAATTCACCCCCTTTCTTGGCCCCCTTCTTGGGCATGTAGAAAGAACACAACTTGGAGATTAATATTATTTGAGAGGTCTTGTGATTCTCTTTGGTTCTTTGAAGAACTATTCGAACTGATCGGGATTTCCCGTGGCGTTCAACCCGAGTTATCAAACGGAGTTTCCACCACCGTTTGTGACGTCTTCCTTATACCGAGGTTTTTGTTTCTAATAAACAACGGGGCGAGGTTTCCATTCGGATCTGTCCTAGAACGATCTTGGGTTCCGTTTAATTGTCGGGTCTCGTCATTCTTGGCGAGGTTCACATCATTTGGTATCAGAGGTGGTTATCTAGTTCGAGTTTGCCTATCTTGTTAATTTTTCGTTTCCTTGTTTCTCTTTCACCATTCACATCATATATCTCTTTCTCCGTCCAAATCATATATTCTTTTGTCATCCATATATCTCTTTTTAACCGAATTTTCTATATCGTTTCTGTTCAACCTTTGCTTCTTGTTGATGTCTAATCTGTTGTCTTGGTTTACACGCACTAGCTACTTCGAAAATCATAGTCTTATTCTCAAGAAAAACTAGCTGCTGATCAACAAAAAGAGAAAAGAGAAAACGTCTGACAAAAAAAATTGTTGAGTTGATAGTTAGTCTGAAAATCATTTCTCCCCAACAAGCAAGTAATTTTTTTCTCTTGAAAAATTTTCACTATTCTGTGGTTCCAAAATTCCAAATTGCCATATTCCTCTGATACCAAATGATGTGAACCTCGCCAAGAAAGACAAGACCCGACAACTAAAGGGAACCCAAGATCGTTCTAGGACAGATCCGAATGGAAACCTCGACCCGTTGTTTATTAGAAACAAGAACCTCAGTTTGATTGGGAAGACGCAACAAACGGTGGTGGATACTCCGTTTGATAAATCGGGTTGAACGCCACGGGAAATCCCGATAAGTTCGAATCGTTCTTCAAAAAACCGAAGAGAATCACAAGACCTCTCAAATAGTATTAATCTCCAAGTTGTGTTCTTTCTACATGCCCAAAGGCCCTTTAAATATACTTGGAACATCCCTCCAAGAATAGGATTCTAATTAAAATATGAAACTAATTCAAATGTGAAAGAAATTAAATGCTCCTAAAAATCCGGCTAAGGAAAAGGGATAAACTAACATTTGAAAATTGATTCAAATGCAAATTCAAAGATTCCTAAAAATTAGGAAAAGGGATAAGCTAGCATTTGATTTGAATTCAAATTCAAATCAAATATTCCTAAAAATTAGGAAAAGAAACTTTCAAAGCTCATCACACATGACTAAACAAAAGAAAGGATACCTAATGACTAAACCAACAAAATAAATAAGGAAATAATATTCCTTATTTGACTAGAGCTGGACGTGTCCACTCCTTCTACTTACCTAAAATGAGAAAGTAAAACTAGGCAAGAAATGTTGGACGCCCATAATGACCAAAAGATCTTGAAAGGAAAGGATTTGGCCCTTAGAACAGCCATGCAATCCGATTCTTCTAGAATAGACCCAAAAATAACTCTTGACCGGATCCTTTTAGAACGTGGATCGTCTTTAATGGGCCTCCATGACTTTGCTTGAGCCCATATCTCTTGAATGAGTTCATCGAGTCCATCCTTGAACTTCTTGTCTCGTTCTCTCGAAACTGCCCTACGGGAACTTGAACTAGCTCGTTTCAAGCGTTGCTCAGATTCACATCATTCCCCTCCTCTTGAAAGTGATTTGTCCTCAAATCATCGCAGACATTAAAAATAGCGCCATATGGTGTTTCCTTGGGAATGACAACTTCATATTCCGGGACATGTGGATCCTCATAAACTTGCGTCGGTGTCAATGTTTTGCTTGCCGCCAATGGTAATGCCTCATGAGCTAAATAGTCCTCGGAAATTTCCTCCAGTTGAGGAAGGTCGTCAGCGGTGGAATCGTCATTTTCGGCCGTCTTGCAACAATTCTCTTGAGGTACGTGGTTGACGTTTTCGGGCTTCAGCTCGAATTTGGATGTTTGTGATTCATCCACCACCTTGTAGGATTCCTCTACACTCTAGCTTCCCTGAATAAAACCTTGTAGTTTTTGGTACAACTCTCGGTATTGATCACAAGGAACGAACTGCTCTCTCATCATTGTTTTCAGCTCCTTCCATGTCTCTATTGGCTGTCGCTTCCTGTGAATCACAAGCTGATCCCACCAAGTTATAGCATATTCAGCAAATTCATTGACAGCAAGTCTTACCTTCTTTGGCTCGGGGTAGTTACGACAAGCAAACAAGGAATTGGTCAGGATCAGATCTACCTTGAAAAGGTGGAATCTTTGTCTTATTATCTCCCAATTTGTTATCTTCCCGAAACCAAGCTTCTCTATATCTTCGCCCAAGTCTCCTGTTGTTAACAACGAAATTCCGATACTTTTCTTCCTCAAAACCAGATCCATAACGTTCTTCATCCTCCATCCTCGCCTCCCATTGCGGCACTCGTTCTCTTCTACGGAATTTGTGGGTATTTTGTGGCTGCTGCTCAAGTGAATAAATACGTTGGTGAAGTTGGGCTAGTTTCGAATCTATCATTTTCGTCATCTCACTCCTCATGGCCTCCATAAAATATTTCGGATCAGATGATGTCGAAACATCTTCAGAAACGTTCTCGCCAGGGTTTTGAGACATGGTTGTTAAAGAAAAAAATGTTAGAACCTCACGATTCACTCCCTTACGTGTTTACACACTCAAGAACGTGGATCACTCTTCACTCGTGTTTCACTCAAAATAATATGCCTTTTACCCTCTGATACTAAATGATCTGAACCTCGCCTAGAATGACGAGACCCTACAACGAAAATGGAACCCTAGATCGTTCTAGGACAGATCCGAATGGAAACCTCGACCCGTTATTTATTAGAAACAAGAACCTCAGTATAAGGAAGACGCCACAAACGGTCGTGGAAACTCCGTTTGATAAGTCGGGTTGAACGCCACGGGAAATCCCGATCAGTTCGAATAGTTCTTCAAAGAACCAAAGAGAATCACAAGACCTCTCAAATAATATTAATCTCCAAGTTGTGTTCTTTCTACATGCCCAAAGGCCCTTTAAATATACTTGGAAAATCCCTCCAAGAATAGGATTCTAATTAAAATATGAAACTAATTCAAATGTGAAAAAAAATGAAATACTCATAAAAATCTGGCTAAAGAAAAGGGATAAACTAACATTTGAAAATTGATTCAAATGCAAATTCAAAGATTCCTAAAAATTAGGAAAAGTGATAAGCTAGCATTTGATTTGAATTCAAATTCAAATCAAATATTCCTAAAAATTAGGAAAAGAAACTTTCTAAGCTCATCACACATGACTAAACAAAAGAAAGGATACCTAATGACTAAACCAACAAAATAAATAAGGAAATAATATTCCTTACTTGACTAGAGCTGGACGTATCCACTCCTTCTACTTGACTAAAATGAGACACTAAAACTAAGCAAGAAATGTTGGGCGCCCATAATGATCAAAAAACCTTGAAAGTAAAGGATTTGGCCCTTAGAATAGCCATCCAATCCGATTCTTCTAGAATAGACCCAAAAATAACTCTTGACCGGATCCTTCTAGAACGTGGATCGTCTTTAATGGACCTCCATTGATGTGAACCCCGTTAACCCGTAACGAGACCCAACAACTATAGGGAACCCTAGATCGTTTCTAGGATTGATTCGGATGGAACCTCGACCAGTTGCTTAAGAAAGCAAGAACCTCGGTATGATGAGGACGCCACAAATGGTGATGGAAATCCGTTTGATAAGTCTGGATGAACGCCACGGGAAAATCCCGATAAGTTCCTCAAAGAACCAAAGAGAATAACTCCCACAATTTCATTAATCAATGTCTGTTTAATTATAATGCAAGAGCTCCTACTTAAAGGGCTGAAATAAAAAAGGAAATAAAACTTACACTTGGACACATATGCTGGACGCAGCAAACAAAAATAAGACAAGGAAACTATTCCTTATTTGACTCTCGCAATAACTTCGACGGAAACACAAGCTAGATTTTAGGAAATATTATATTCCTTATTTTGACAAAAGCTATACGTAAAAGAAACTCCTCCGAATGAAGACCCTAACAAAGGAAAGAAAAAAACTGGCCGCCTATAGCTAATAAAAGGGAAAGAAAAAGACACAAAACTAAGGAAATATATTCCTTATTTAACTAACCTATCCTGGACGTAGAGATGGACGGAAACAATAAAGCACAAGAGACAACTGCCATTATGTGGCTGACCCTACACGCCTAAGAAAGAAAAGGAAAGGACAAAAACATTAAGTGACCATATGCCCAGAAATTCCACCTTCGACTAAAATGTAAGCAAGACGACTTAAGTGAAAAAGGAAAGAAAACCTTAAGTGACCATACGCCCAGAAATTCCCTTCAAAAGAAGAGGAATTAAAATAATTGCCCCTTTAATCTCAAACCTAGGACTTTTGCAGCAATTTATTGGCATGCAAATATACATGCCAATTTTGCCCATTTGAAGCTTGTCCTTGAAGCTTAGCCTTGACCGGATTTGATGTGTCCTTCTAGAACTCGAATCATGGTGATGATTCTTTGTGGCTGACATGTATGATGATGCTCAATGGGCCTCCACGAAATTGCTTGAGCCCATATCACTTGAATGACTTCGTCGAGTACATCCTTGAACTTCTTGGCTCGTTCTCTCGTAAACAGATTTACGGGGATTTGAACTAACTCTTTTGAAGCCTTGCTCGGATTCTCATCATCCATGACTTTGCTTGAGCCCATATCTCTTGAATGAGTTCGTCGAGTCCATCCTTGAACTTCTTGTCTCGTTCTCTCCTAACCGGCCCTACGGGAACTTGAACTAGCTCCTTTGAAGCCTTGCTCAAATTCGCATCACACTATCCTTGTTTGTTCTGGTTTATTTTTATTTTTTTTTGTTGCTATCAAAAGATATTTGCTGTCCGAAAAAAAGAGCGAAAAAAAAATTCTAGTCCGACAAAAAAAAATTGTTTGTTTCCATGTATTGAGGTCACAGTTAGTCCGAAAATCAACTCACCCCAAGCAATTATATTTTTCTTCTCGTTAAATATTTTCACGAATTGCAATATTCCTTCTAAATTCTCATTTGAAAATTTCCATATTCCTTCTTTCAAATATGAAATTCCTTGATTAAGTTCTTGATGAATTGTTGCTTGAAATTTTGAGTTGTTTGTTTAGTTTCAAAAGAACCGAACAGAGAATTACCGAGTGGAAAAACACAAGAGTGGTGAGACCATCAGAGGGTACAAACCATGTATTAAATTATGAGTGAAACACGAGTGAAGAGTGATTCACATCCTTGAGTGTAAACACGTAAGGGAGAGAATTGTGAGGTCCTTTTGTTTTTCTAATGTAGTACTTGCAGCAATCATGTCTGACAACAGCGGTAAGAGCGTTGCTGATGAAGCCACAACACTAGCTGACCCGAAATTGTTATGGAGGCCATGATGAGTGAGATGAATCGTATGTTGAGGGAAGAATTTGATCCTATTCATGAGAGGTTGGATAGGGTAGCAGTGAGAACTCCTAATGGGCAGCAAGGTGGGCGTGTTCCGAGGAGAAATGCTGAGAAAGATGTGGAGTCGGTGGAGGAGCCATATGTGAATCCAGTAAGGTATGAGCGTGGGTATAGGATGGGTAGACCTAGGAGAGATAATGACTTAGGAAGTATAAAAATCAAAATTCTATCTTTTCAGGGCAGGATGACCCTGAAGTTTATTTGGAGTGGGAAACTAAGATGCAGAGGGAGATAAAGAAGGTTAAGTTGGCTGTGACTGCATATTATGCCATTGTTTGGTGGGATTAATTTTTGATTAGTAGGAGAAGAAATGGAGAGTCACCCATAGACACTTGGGAGGAGATTAAGATGCTTAAGAGGAAGCGTTTTGTATCCAGCCATAGGAGACATGGAGGGTGGGTTAGAGAAGATAGGAATCGGGAAGATAACTTGATTAGTATTGAGATGAAGATTCCTTCATTTCAAGGTAGATTTGATCCTGAAGAATACCCTGATTGCGAAAAGAAAATAGAGACCGTGTTTGCTTGACATAACTATATCGAGTCAAAGGTAAGAATGGCTGTTAATGATTTTTCCGACTATGCTATTACTTGGTGGGATCAGCTTCTAATAGACAGGAGGCGGAATAGAAGACGACCAATAGAGACATGGGCGGAGTTGAAAACCAAGATGAGCAAGAGGTTCGTTCCAAGTTACCAATACCGAGAGTTGTACCAAAAGCTATCGAGTCTTAGAACGGAAAGCCGGAGTGTAAACGATTCCTACAAGCAGATGGATGAGCCACAAATGTCCAAATCCTAGATCCAACCTGTGCACATCAGTCATGTACCTCAAGATATTGGGTACATCGTGACCGACAATGACGATTCTACCGCTGAAAAACCAACAACCCTTGGAGAAAATTTCTGAGGAGGACTACTTAGCCCTTGAGGTAGTACCAGAAGTATAAGATGATCAAGTGAGATTACAAAAAAAGAGAGAGCAAAAGAAAAATAGTGAAAATCATGGAGAGGCCGAGAAAAAAAAAGAGAAAAAGAAAATCAAAGTGCGGCCATTGAGAGAAAACATACGAATTTCTATGCAAAAGTGGGTGAGATCAAGCAAGTGGTGCTTTCAAATCAGCCGATGATTGTACTCTTGTACAAAATGGCACTTTTAAACACTCACAAATTTAACGTTGTTTTCTCTAGTTCTATTGTTTACTTTTTACAGGAGTACGAGGATGTCTTTCCTGATGAACAACCACATGGGTTACCTCCAAACCGAGGTACTGAACATCAAATTGATTTCATACCTAATGCATCAATCCCAAACCGACCTGTGATAGAAGTTTTCCCGAGGAGACCAAGGAAAGCAAGGTAAAAAAAATATCATGGTTGATGCATTGTCACTAAGGTACGATTTACTTTCCATTTTAGTTATGAAATTTCTTAGCTTTGAGTACATTATGGATTTGTATGCACAAGATTCTGATTTTGGAAATGTATTCAAAGCTTTTGAAAAAGTGGCAATTGATATGTTATATAGGCAAGATGAATTTTTGTTTTGCAAGAATAAATTGTGTCCCTATGTGTTCTTTTCGTGACTTGCTTGTGAGAGAAGCTCATGGAGGAAGTTTGATGGGACATTTTGGTATAGCTAAGACTTTCCGAATTTTGCAAGATCCTTTCTACTGGCCTCATATGAAACGTGATGTGGAAAGAATATGTGTAAACATGCTAAGTCCAAGTTGAACCCTCATGGTTTGTACACCCCTTTGCCAATACCTAATGAATCATGGACTGATATTTCTGTGGATTTTGTTTTAAGTTTACCTAGGACTAAGAAGGGAAGAGATTCAGTATTTTCGGTGGTCATTAGATTTTCTAAGAAGGTTCATTTCATTGCTTGCCATAAAACTGATGATGCATCACATATAACTGATTTATTTTCAAAAAAATTGTAAGGCTACATGGTATGCCTAGAACCATTGTTTTTGATCGAGATGCAAAGTTTTTGAGCTACTTTTGGAAGATATTGTGGGGAAAATTTGGAACCAAGTTGTTGTTTTCTACTACTCGTCATCCACAAACGGATGGTATAACTAAAGTAGTAAATACAACTTTGTCTTCTTTGTTGCGTGCTATTATTAAAAAGAATTTGAAGACATGAGAAGATTGTTTGTCACATGTTGAGTTTGCTTTATAACAGAGCTGTTCATTCTGCAACTAAATCTTCGCCATTTGAAATTGTGTACGGTTTTAATCCCTTAACTTCATTGGATTTATATCCTTTGCATGTTACTGAGCATTTTAATTTAGATGGCAAAAAGAGAGCTGACTTTGTGAAGCAAAGTCATGAGAAAGCAAAACTCAACCTTGAGCGAAAAACGGAGGAGTATGTGAAACAAGCTAACAAGGGACGATTTGTTTTTTGATCCCGGTGATTGGGATTGGTTTCACTAATAGAAGGAATGTTGTCAACAAAATAAATAAGGAAATAATATTCCTTACTTGACTAGAGCTGGACGTATCCACTCCTTCTACTTGACTAAAATGAGACACTAAAACTAAGCAAGAAATGTTGGGCGCCCATAATGATCAAAAGACCTTGAAAGTAAAGGATTTGGCCCTTAGAATAGCCATCCAATCCGATTCTTCTAGAATAGACCCAAAAATAACTCTTGACCGGATCCTTCTAGAACGTGGATCGTCTTTAATGGGCCTCCATTGATGTGAACCCCGTTAACCCGTAACGAGACCCAACAACTATAGGGAACCCTAGATCGTTTCTAGGATTGATTCGGATGGAACCTCGACCAGTTGCTTAAGAAAGCAAGAACCTCGGTATGATGAGGACGCCAAATATGGTGATGGAAATCCGTTTGATAAGTCTGGATGAACGCCACGGGAAAATCCCGATAAGTTCCTCAAAGAACCAAAGAGAATAACTCCCACAATTTCATTAATCAATGTCTGTTTAATTATAATGCAAGAGCTCCTACTTAAAGGGCTGAAATAAAAAAGGAAATAAAACTTACACTTGGACACATATGCTGGACGCAGCAAACAAAAATAAGACAAGGAAACTATTCCTTATTTGACTCTCGCAATAACTTCGACGGAAACACAAGCTAGATTTTAGGAAATATTATATTCCTTATTTTGACAAAAGCTATACGTAAAAGAAACTCCTCCGAATGAAGACCCTAACAAAGGAAAGAAAAAAACTGGCCGCCTATAGCTAATAAAAGGGAAAGAAAAAGACACAAAACTAAGGAAATATATTCCTTATTTAACTAACCTATCCTGGACGTAGAGATGGACGGAAACAATAAAGCACAAGAGACAACTGCCATTATGTGGCTGACCCTACACGCCTAAGAAAGAAAAGGAAAGGACAAAAACATTAAGTGACCATATGCCCAGAAATTCCACCTTCGACTAAAATGTAAGCAAGACGACTTAAGTGAAAAAGGAAAGAAAACCTTAAGTGACCATACGCCCAGAAATTCCCTTCAAAAGAAGAGGAATTAAAATAATTGCCCCTTTAATCTCAAACCTAGGACTTTTGCAGCAATTTATTGGCATGCAAATATACATGCCAATTTTGCCCATTTGAAGCTTGTCCTTGAAGCTTAGCCTTGACCGGATTTGATGTGTCCTTCTAGAACTCGAATCATGGTGATGATTCTTTGTGGCTGACATGTATGATGATGCTCAATGGGCCTCCACGAAATTGCTTGAGCCCATATCACTTGAATGACTTCGTCGAGTACATCCTTGAACTTCTTGGCTCGTTCTCTCGTAAACAGATTTACGGGGATTTGAACTAACTCTTTTGAAGCCTTGCTCGGATTCTCATCATCCATGACTTTGCTTGAGCCCATATCTCTTGAATGAGTTCGTCGAGTCCATCCTTGAACTTCTTGTCTCGTTCTCTCCTAACCGGCCCTACGGGAACTTGAACTAGCTCCTTTGAAGCCTTGCTCAAATTCGCATCACACTATCCTTGTTTGTTCTGGTTTATTTTTATTTTTTTTTGTTGCTATCAAAAGATATTTGCTGTCCGAAAAAAAGAGCGAAAAAAAAATTCTAGTCCGACAAAAAAAAATTGTTTGTTTCCATGTATTGAGGTCACAGTTAGTCCGAAAATCAACTCACCCCAAGCAATTATATTTTTCTTCTCGTTAAATATTTTCACGAATTGCAATATTCCTTCTAAATTCTCATTTGAAAATTTCCATATTCCTTCTTTCAAATATGAAATTCCTTGATTAAGTTCTTGATGAATTGTTGCTTGAAATTTTGAGTTGTTTGTTTAGTTTCAAAAGAACCGAACAGAGAATTACCGAGTGGAAAAACACAAGAGTGGTGAGACCATCAGAGGGTACAAACCATGTATTAAATTATGAGTGAAACACGAGTGAAGAGTGATTCACATCCTTGAGTGTAAACACGTAAGGGAGAGAATTGTGAGGTCCTTTTGTTTTTCTAATGTAGTACTTGCAGCAATCATGTCTGACAACAGCGGTAAGAGCGTTGCTGATGAAGCCACAACACTAGCTGACCCGAAATTGTTATGGAGGCCATGATGAGTGAGATGAATCGTATGTTGAGGGAAGAATTTGATCCTATTCATGAGAGGTTGGATAGGGTAGCAGTGAGAACTCCTAATGGGCAGCAAGGTGGGCGTGTTCCGAGGAGAAATGCTGAGAAAGATGTGGAGTCGGTGGAGGAGCCATATGTGAATCCAGTAAGGTATGAGCGTGGGTATAGGATGGGTAGACCTAGGAGAGATAATGACTTAGGAAGTATAAAAATCAAAATTCTATCTTTTCAGGGCAGGATGACCCTGAAGTTTATTTGGAGTGGGAAACTAAGATGCAGAGGGAGATAAAGAAGGTTAAGTTGGCTGTGACTGCATATTATGCCATTGTTTGGTGGGATTAATTTTTGATTAGTAGGAGAAGAAATGGAGAGTCACCCATAGACACTTGGGAGGAGATTAAGATGCTTAAGAGGAAGCGTTTTGTATCCAGCCATAGGAGACATGGAGGGTGGGTTAGAGAAGATAGGAATCGGGAAGATAACTTGATTAGTATTGAGATGAAGATTCCTTCATTTCAAGGTAGATTTGATCCTGAAGAATACCCTGATTGCGAAAAGAAAATAGAGACCGTGTTTGCTTGACATAACTATATCGAGTCAAAGGTAAGAATGGCTGTTAATGATTTTTCCGACTATGCTATTACTTGGTGGGATCAGCTTCTAATAGACAGGAGGCGGAATAGAAGACGACCAATAGAGACATGGGCGGAGTTGAAAACCAAGATGAGCAAGAGGTTCGTTCCAAGTTACCAATACCGAGAGTTGTACCAAAAGCTATCGAGTCTTAGAACGGAAAGCCGGAGTGTAAACGATTCCTACAAGCAGATGGATGAGCCACAAATGTCCAAATCCTAGATCCAACCTGTGCACATCAGTCATGTACCTCAAGATATTGGGTACATCGTGACCGACAATGACGATTCTACCGCTGAAAAACCAACAACCCTTGGAGAAAATTTCTGAGGAGGACTACTTAGCCCTTGAGGTAGTACCAGAAGTATAAGATGATCAAGTGAGATTACAAAAAAAGAGAGAGCAAAAGAAAAATAGTGAAAATCATGGAGAGGCCGAGAAAAAAAAAGAGAAAAAGAAAATCAAAGTGCGGCCATTGAGAGAAAACATACGAATTTCTATGCAAAAGTGGGTGAGATCAAGCAAGTGGTGCTTTCAAATCAGCCGATGATTGTACTCTTGTACAAAATGGCACTTTTAAACACTCACAAATTTAACGTTGTTTTCTCTAGTTCTATTGTTTACTTTTTACAGGAGTACGAGGATGTCTTTCCTGATGAACAACCACATGGGTTACCTCCAAACCGAGGTACTGAACATCAAATTGATTTCATACCTAATGCATCAATCCCAAACCGACCTGTGATAGAAGTTTTCCCGAGGAGACCAAGGAAAGCAAGGTAAAAAAAATATCATGGTTGATGCATTGTCACTAAGGTACGATTTACTTTCCATTTTAGTTATGAAATTTCTTAGCTTTGAGTACATTATGGATTTGTATGCACAAGATTCTGATTTTGGAAATGTATTCAAAGCTTTTGAAAAAGTGGCAATTGATATGTTATATAGGCAAGATGAATTTTTGTTTTGCAAGAATAAATTGTGTCCCTATGTGTTCTTTTCGTGACTTGCTTGTGAGAGAAGCTCATGGAGGAAGTTTGATGGGACATTTTGGTATAGCTAAGACTTTCCGAATTTTGCAAGATCCTTTCTACTGGCCTCATATGAAACGTGATGTGGAAAGAATATGTGTAAACATGCTAAGTCCAAGTTGAACCCTCATGGTTTGTACACCCCTTTGCCAATACCTAATGAATCATGGACTGATATTTCTGTGGATTTTGTTTTAAGTTTACCTAGGACTAAGAAGGGAAGAGATTCAGTATTTTCGGTGGTCATTAGATTTTCTAAGAAGGTTCATTTCATTGCTTGCCATAAAACTGATGATGCATCACATATAACTGATTTATTTTCAAAAAAATTGTAAGGCTACATGGTATGCCTAGAACCATTGTTTTTGATCGAGATGCAAAGTTTTTGAGCTACTTTTGGAAGATATTGTGGGGAAAATTTGGAACCAAGTTGTTGTTTTCTACTACTCGTCATCCACAAACGGATGGTATAACTAAAGTAGTAAATACAACTTTGTCTTCTTTGTTGCGTGCTATTATTAAAAAGAATTTGAAGACATGAGAAGATTGTTTGTCACATGTTGAGTTTGCTTTATAACAGAGCTGTTCATTCTGCAACTAAATCTTCGCCATTTGAAATTGTGTACGGTTTTAATCCCTTAACTTCATTGGATTTATATCCTTTGCATGTTACTGAGCATTTTAATTTAGATGGCAAAAAGAGAGCTGACTTTGTGAAGCAAAGTCATGAGAAAGCAAAACTCAACCTTGAGCGAAAAACGGAGGAGTATGTGAAACAAGCTAACAAGGGACGATTTGTTTTTTGATCCCGGTGATTGGGATTGGTTTCACTAATAGAAGGAATGTTGTCAAGAAAAAACACCGTTCAAACTCCCACCTCGTGTTGATGGACCCTTCCAAGACATGGAATACGTTAATGATAATGCCTACAAGCTTGCCTTACCAGGTGAGTACGGAGTCAATGCAAGTTTTAATGTTTCTAATTTGAGCCCTTTTGATGGTGGTGATGATTTGAGAGCAAATCCTTTTTAAGAGGGGGGGAATGATGGAAATCAAGGAACCGCTTCGAAGGATCATGTTCAAGTTCCAATTGGGACGGTTACGAGGGCACGAGACCGAGCCAAGAAGTTTAAAGATGTACTCAATGGTCTAATTCAAGAGAGATGAGCTCAAGCAAATGCATGGAGGCCCATTGAGCAGGATACATGTGATCAGCAAAAGATTGTCAACATGATTCAAGTTCTAGAAGATTCCGGTCAAAGCTTAGTTTAAATCTCGGCGTAGGCGGACATTTGAATTGAAAATAAAATTCCGAATTTTAAAAATTCAAATGCTCGCTTATCCTAATTTTTAGGAATATTTGATTTGAGTTTGAATTCAAATCAAATGCTAGTTTAACCCTTTTCCTTAAGTGAATTTTTAGGAATGTTCAAATTTGCATTTGAATTAATTTTCAAATGCTGGTTTATCCCTTTTCCTTAGCCGGATTTTTTGGAGCAATTAATTTCTTTCAAATTTGAACAAGTTTCCTATTTTAATTATATTCCTATTCTTGTAGGGATGTTCCAAGTATATTTATAGGACCTTTAGGTATGTAGAAAGAACACAACTTTGAGATTCATACTATTCGAGAGGTCTTGTGATTCTCTTTGGTTCTTTGAAAAACTATTCGAACTTATCGGGATTTCCCGTGGCGTTCAACCTGACTTATCAAACGGAATTCCACCACCGTTTGTGGCGTCTTCCTTATACCGAGGTTCTTGTTTCTAATAAACAATGTGTCGAGGTTTCCATTCGGATCTTTCCTAGAACGATCTTGGGTTCCCTATTGTCGTTGGGTCTCGTTATTCTTGGCGAGGTTCACTTCAATTTTTAATCGATATTTTGGTCTTTTACAGTTCTTATTAATCTATTAGCTTCATTCCCATTAATATTTTGGTCTAAAATTTTTAAACTATTTAATTTAAACATGTTTAGTAAATAATTATGGCTAGAATTCTTCTGTCAGTCTATTAGATTCATTTTCATCAATATTATGGTCTTTTGGCTCATTTTCAATCCATACTTTTCAACTATGTAATTTGTCTCATTAATATAGCTTTTTTCCTTCGATGTTGTGGTCTATTACTATTAAACTAATTAATTTGGCGCATTTTTATTCGATATTTTTGGTCTTTTACAATTCCCATTAATCTATTAACTTCATTTGCTTCAATATTATTGTCTGAAATTTTTTAACTATTTAATTTGGATAAATTTTGATGTATAATTTTGGCTACAATACTTCTATTAGTCTATGAGATTCACTTGAAAATTTTAAACTATTTAGTTTTGATAATTTTTAATAAATAGTTTTGGCTACAATTCTTCTATTAGTCTAATAGATTCACTTTATTCAATATTATCGTCTCTAATTGTTCAAATGAATCAATTTGGCTCATTCTCAATCCATATTTGTGTCTGTGACTCTTCCATTAATCTAGGCTTAATTAGTCCACTGGTCCTTGAAGTATAGTTGGATTTCAAACTGGTCCCTAAGTCCTTGGGAAATCCTTCATGTCTTAGAGTATTTCTGATGTATACCTCGTTAAGAGTAACGAGACCCGACAACTAAAGGGAACCCAAGATCGTTTCTAGGACTGATTCGAATGGAAACCTCGACCCGTTGTTTAATAAAATAAGAACCTCGGTATAATGAAGACGCCACAAACGGGGATGGAAACGCCGTTTGATAAGTCGAAGTGAACGCCACGGGAAATCCCGATAAGTTCGAGAAGTTCTTCAAAGAACCAAAGAGAATAAATCTCACAATTTCATTGATCAAATTCTTTTTCAATTACAATGCAAAAGCTCCTATTTAAAGAGCTAAACATTACAAGGAAAATAAACTAACATAGTGATGGAAATCACGGTAAATCGTTGGAGGATCCAATTCCAGTTCCCATTGGGCCGTTTACGAGGGCACGAGCCAAGAAGTTTAAGGAGCTACTCAGTGGGCTGATTCAAGCGGCATGGGCTCAAGCAAATTCATGGAGGCCCATTGAACAAGACTCACGTGGCCCACAAAGGAGTGTTAATTTTATTCACGTTCTAGAAGGCTGAGCATCAAGTTGGAAAGAAATATTTTTGGGGAGTTTCTGGAAGGGTCTCTATGATTGGCGCCCAAATCTTTCCTTTTATATTACCTCCTTTTATTTTAGGCGTCCAGCAGCTATTTCCTTAAGTAGAACTCTATTTTAGGCGTCCAAATTTTGTTAGGCAAGCTAGGGATTATTTCCTTAATAGCTCTCTTTGTTTTAGGTAAGCAAAGATTTCTTTCCTTGCTCAAATTTGCTTTACTCGACCAGCCCTTGTTTCCTAGGATAGAATTTGTTTCCTTGTTATTTCTAGCTTATAAATAGGAGCCTCTTGCATTGTAATTCGAACAACTTTGATCAATATATTTTGTGAGGTTTAATTCTCTTTGGTTCTTTGAAGAACTTCTCGAACTTATCGGGATTTTCCCGTGGCGTTCAACTCGACTTATCAAACGGATTTCCATCCCCGTTTGTGGCGTCTTCACCATACCGAGGTTCTTGCTTTCCTAAGCAACGGGTCGAGGTTTCCTTCGAATCCATTCTAGAAACGATCTTGGGTTCCCTATAGTTATTGGGTCTCGTTAAGGGATAACGGGGTTCACATCACATAGAAAGCTAATAAAAATTCGAAATTAGCTAAGTAAAGAAATCTTTACTAGCCTAGGACACATAAGATAAATAAGGAAATAAATTCTTTATTTCCTGAACACAGTAATAAGCTAATTGAAATATTCTTTATTTGCCTAACTCTAAATCTGGACGTCCACTCCTAATAGCCTTAAAAATTCAACTTTTTAACTTTTCAAAAAAGGACATGAAACTCACTCCGAGAATAATCAAAAGACCATGAAAGGAGAGGATTTGACCCTTACAATAGCCATGCAATCCGATTCTTCTATAATAGACCCAAAAATATCTCTTGCCCGGATCCTTCTAGAACGAGGATCATCTTTATTGGGCCTCCATGACTTTGCTTGAACCCATATCTCTTGAATGAGTTCGTCGAGTACATCCTTGAACTTCTTGGCTCGTTCTCTCGTAACCGGCTCTACGGGGACTTGAACTAGATCCTTTGAAGCCTTGCTCGGATTCTCATCAATTTCGTAAACTCAGTTGCCCTTCAATTGACGTAATAAAGCTCATGTAGCTAATGGGGGGACATGTTCACTTTCAATCACAAGCAGCCACATGTCCTCAAGTCACTTGAGGGATGCATTGTCTTTTTAAAAGACCTGTCTAGCATGGCATTTTAGGTCTAGGTGGCATAGATTGTTTGATTTGAATTTTTAGTTAAAAACCATAGGTGATGATGATATGTCCTCGTTAGTTACGTGAGATTTATTTCCTTAATGGACCAACAAAATTGAAGGAATGACCACTCAGGATACCTAGGGACTAGTATAGGACATACCCTAGGTACTAGTGGACTAATTATGCCATTAATCTATAAGCCCAATTCCATTGATTAAGGTCTTTAATTTTTCAACTATTTAATTTGTCTCATTAATATATTTTTCGGACTATAACAATTCTCATTATCTATTTGGTTCCTTACCTTCAATGTTTTGTTCTCTAACTAAACCAATTAATTTGGCGCATTTTAATCGATATTTTTGGTCTTTCTATTGGCTTAAATAACACGCGTGCCCCTAGGGTTTAAATTTTTTCAGAAACACCCCTAGAATAAATTTTGTTCCATTTTCCACGTTTTCTCCCTCCGGCAATATTCCGTCCATTTCTTGATGGAATTTGATGATGTGGACCAAGTGACCATGTCTCTCATAATTAAAAAGGAGACATGTCAAAACCTGCTACTCATTTAATTTTCGACCTTCATCACCATGTCACTCAAAGCCAATGCAATTTACTGAAATGCCCACCGTTCCCATTCATCTAAAATTACCTAGACCTCTTGCACATACCCATGAACGATTGTGACCCGATAGACGTCCTTTCCCCAAATCCTTCCTAGAAACCTAGTTCCAGCAAAACAAAAGTAACTCGAAGAACAGATCCAAATTGAAATTATCACCTCTTTCTGCTACCTTTTCCATGTTATGTTTGTGGCTTTATAATAGGAAATGAAATTAGTTCAGCTAGTAGGTCAGAATACGTGACTCCTTTTAATTGGGTGTGACGTGGTCACTTGGTTCACATCATCAATTTCCATCAAGAAATAGAAGGAATAATGCCAAAGGGAGAAAACGGGAAAGGGGTATATCACGGGGATGGTGGGACAACAAAAATTACCCTGGGGGTATTTCTTATAAAACATTAAACTTCAGGGGCACGCGTGTTATTTTAGCCTTTACAGTTCCTGTGAGATCCCCGTTTATCTCTTTTGCTATTTCCTATGTATTAGTTTTAATTTAAATTATGGGACCATATTTTTTGCCAATGTATGACCTAAGCTTGATGTTTGTGGTACATTAACTATTATGAAATTTTATTTCAAGAATTTTCTTTAAATAATTTCTTTTTCATTGTGGAAGTTTTAGTGCAAGTTTATGGATTTATATTTTTCATTTGCTTAGTATATTCCATAATCCATGAAATTAAATTATGAAGAGAGATTTATATATTATGGCCGAAAATATCTAAGTAGAAATCATGAAATTCATGTAAGCATTTAAATATTTTTGTGTCTTCTAATAGATAGCATTGATCATCATTATGTAGCCTTAATTAGCATTAGTCTTGAATTATCATATGATAAGCTACTAAATATATATGATAGCTTGAAGAGAATTTAATTGATAAGTAAGTGTGCTTATCATAGTGATAAGCTAGAGAGCTTTTAAGGTAATAGGTTGTTGTGGCTATCTTAGAGATAGGGTAGAGTAATTATTTTGAGATAGGTTATCATGTTGATAAGTTGATAAGTTGTGGGATTGAATTAGATAAGTTAAAGCGCTTATAGGAGATAAGTTAGAATACATATGTGTGTGATAAGTTAAGGTAGTTATTTGATAAGTGAAGTGAAAGTAGATAAGTGAAGTGCAAAAGGTGAGAAGAGTCTAGAAATTTGTAGATCACGTGAAGAGCAAAGAGGAGAGAAGTCTTAAAGTTTTATGGTCCATGTGAAGAGCCAAGAAGAGATAAGTAATTTGAAAAGACAAGACAAGAGGAGAAAAGTTGTGAAATGGTGTGATGTTCGCGTAAAGGCTAAGCAAGAAAAGAGGAAAAATTGAATTGAGTTGAAAGGCAAAGCAAGGGTTTCACGTGAAGGGCAAGGCATGAGGGGACAAAGAGATAAGGTGAGAGAAAAGGGTGAAAGTGACAACACCTTGGTCAGCCACACCTCACCAAGTTCACCCCCCTTTTTCTCTTGTCATTTTCAACCTTCTTTTGTCATTGTCGTAATTGAATCTAAGTGAAATTCAACTTGCCTTCTACGCATTATCCCCCCACTCCTTTACATTTCAATTGCTCATTTGTTTTGGCCGAATAGCATTCTCATTTCAACTCTCTTTCTCTTCTTTTCTCTTGGCCGAAACTCATCTTTTTGGCTAAGTCTTGCTTCCTTCCTCTTGAAACCAAAATACTTCTCTATGCTCTAGTTTGCTTCTTCTCTTTGGTGACAGAAATCTCTCCTTATCCTAGCTCATTTCTTCTCTCTTGGTGGCTGGAAATTTCTCTTCACTTAGCCATTTTCCCTTAACAAAACTCAGCTCACTCTCTTGGCCAAATCACTTCAAAGTTTCACGTCTTGCCTTGTTTCTTCAAGCAACCTTCAGATTTTCTCCTTTCCCCACCATAAACCTCCATCTCAGCACCTAGAAGACACAAATCTCAGCCCTTGGAACCAATCCTAAAGGTGGAACCGAAAGTGAAGTATAGGGGAGGATTTTGGTGAAAACCGTGTGTTCTAGTGGAAGGTGCTCTTCTTTTAGCAAAGCTTGTGTCTAATCATCAAGGTAAGGCCAAATATGGTTGTTGGTGCAAAGTGATGTTGTTGGCCGAATGGCATTTGCTAGATCTGAGTTTGGATAACTTGTAGGATATAATGTGAGTTTGGAAATCGAACATGCATGCCTAAGATCCTAACTTGGTTGTTAGAAAATATGAAGGGATGGTCTATGCATGTTAGTAATGTTTCGGGTATTAACATGCACCACATTTGGCCGAGATACATGTTAGGTTTAGTATACCTTTGTCATGATTGAAATATGGATCTTTTGAGTTGATATGAAGCTGATTTGCTAGACTTATCATGGTTATAAGCCACGGGTTTCACTGTGATGAAGAGAATATGAAAGCATGTGGTACATAACATGAAAATGTATGAAATATGGGTTGGCCGAATGGTATTTTAAGTGGATTCTTGCTCTTGAGCCGTGATTTGTAGAAACTAGGTTGTGAACCTGAGAACGGAGGATGAGAAAACATTGGGGATGAATTTTGACTTCCATAAACACTTATATTGATGCATGGCTGAATAATGTAGTGAAGGAAACCCTAATGGCCAAACGATTAGTAATTTAAAATGTAATTTCATGTGATGTATAAGTGAAATTTATATTATGACTGAATGAGTTAAAAGTTGAAAACCTAGATTTAGTATTAAGAGAAATCTTGCAAGTTAGTTAGTAGAAATGATGGAGCTTAGACCTCGGATTGGTACTTGTTAAGGAAATTAGCAAAAGCTTGGATTTTGGTACCATTAGATTACTAATTTTGGACTTAGATGCTATTAGGATATGTTGATTTGCTAAATACTTTTCTTAAACGAATAATAAGAGTTTTCTAAGTAAACCTTTGAAAATGATATAATATTTTTTTTCAGAAATATATTTTTGGGGAAAAACCGAGCTATATACAAATATTTATCTTGTATGCTTATATACTTAATTCCAAGTAACTAAGAGGTGTTTGAATCGCTTGTAGGCGATCTTCGTACCTTTATTCATAATCAAGGAGATCGAGGTAAGTGGATTGTAAGTGGAAGTAAGTTAAGCTTACATTTTTTTCAAAACTGGAATGACACACTGCATAAATTCATGAACAAGCATGATATTTCAAGCAAGCATTGCATGATTTTCTAAAGTGAATTTTTATGCAATGTTGTATGGTAAGTTTTATGGAAAGACAGGTTAAGTCAAGGGGCTCTGGTCGGTACCGTACCGTCATGATAGACTCCCATACCGAAGGACGAATGCGAGAAGGTTGGGTGAATCCTAAGAGGCTGTGCAAACCACACTGAAGGACAATGAGAAGGTGTGGGTCTCCAAGGGTTGTGTCTAGCCATCAGGCCTAGGGCAACTACGGGCTAGCTCGACCAAATGAAAAGTCCCCAAGGCTAAGGGAGACAGTTCCGATGGGAACGCACAACCCGGACTCCAGGGGTTAAATGGAGCGTAAGTAGCCCGCAAGTTATGAAGGAAATGTTTTCAAGGGCCGAGGGCCAATTTCAAGAACGAGATTATGTCTACGAGCAAGAGCATATGCATAACCATGACATGCATGTGCATCATGAATTATGATTTCCCATGTTAACCAAGTCCAAGGTAGATCATGATTTAAAAGTTAGGTTTTTCCCTTACTGAGTATTTTTGACTCACGTTTTTAAAATTGTGTCATTCCAGATGCCTCAGGTGAAGGGAGTCAGGAGGACTACCTGACTTAGAAGAAAGATTATTTCTACGTTTTGTTGTTGTGACCTGATCGATGAGATCTGTCACTTGTTTAAATGTTAATCATGATATGTATATATTAAGATGAAAGTTTATTGAGAACCTTATTCATGTTATGAGTTGGCTCGCTTCTCTCGCAATTCTGTATTTTTCCGCTGTAAGTATGCATGTATAAGCACTGGAGCTTTCCTGGGGAATGCTCGCGGCTGTCACTGTCCCTACGGGATGACGTTCCGGGCGTGACAATTAATATCACAAATCAAGCACATATAACCAATTTAATCTAAAGGAAATAATTCATCAACATATATTCGAACGATAAGTAATTCATTTTCCTTTTCCTTAGTAAGAGAGTGATATTGATCATTCCTCGTGAAAATCTATTTTCAATAAGGAAGAAACTTAATTGATCATACCATGCTAGAGATGCTTGCTTCAATTCATATAGTGCTTTTGTGAGCTTGAACATATGGTGTGGTAGCTCTCCATTTACAAATTCAGGAGGTTGTTCTACACACACTTCCTCATAAAGATAATCATTAAGAGATGCACATTTCACAACCATTTGAAATCATTCAAATATGAAAAGGCAAGCAACATGTGAAAAGATTCTAATCTAGCCACAGGAGCAAAGATTTCATCAAAATCAATTTCCTCTTCTAGATTATAACCTTGGGCTACGACCTTGCCTTGTTCCTTACCACATCCTCAGATGCATCTCTTCTGTTGAAAATCTCATTTAGTACAAATTACTAGATGATCTTCGGGTCTAGGAACTAGATGTCATACCATGTTTTTCTTAAACTTGTTTTACTTCATCATCCATGGCATGAATCCAACTTTTATCAACTTTTGCCTCAAAAATATTCTTGTTGTTGTTGAGCATAAAAAATTTGCATTAAAAAAAATGGAGGTAACCAATAATGGGTTTTCTATCAAGTCATAGCTCATATGAAGTTTCCTTAAGAAAGGACTAGTCATGCAACGGTTCATAATATGACAACTTGTACTAATGGCTTCAGCCCATAAGTAATCAAGCAAGTTGTTTTCATATAGCAAGGCTTTAACCATTTCTTCAACAGTCTTATTCTTACTCTTGTTAAGAAGTTCTAGGAGCTGAAAAATTATGAATAATACCATTTTCACAACAAAACTTTTCTAAGGAGGAATTTTCAAAATCTTTTCCATAACCACTCCTCATGCTTGAAATAGCAAAACCTTTTTCATTTTGAATTCACTTGCTAAGTTTTTCAAAAGTATGAAAAGCCTCATCTTTATGAGCTTGGAATAGAACACATGAGAATCTATTGAAATCAACAATAAGAAGAATATTCTCAAGAATGGGATTAGGAGACATATACCAATGATACCAACACCAAGTATTTTTCCTTTATAATATCACCAAATGTAATTGATCCCTTTTTCTTTTGGACTATGAGATTTAAACCAACTCTTATCCCCTATAATGTGCTTGGAGCATCCACTATTAATGACCCAATGTTCCTTGACTTGGATAGTCTTCAAGCACTCCTACAAAAAAAAATCACGTATTGCTTTTTGGTACCCAAATCATTTTGGGTCCTTTGGTGTTAGAAACGGTTTCCTTCACCTTGTCCTTTGGAATCCAAACAAGTTTAAGGGTTAAATGCATGTCATGCCCCTGTGGTGTGCGATAATAGCAAATATGCCCCTAAGGTAAACAAAGTCCTTTTTATACCTCTGAGGTAAACATTCAGGAGCGAATATGCCCTTCCGTTATGTTTACCTCAGGGGTATGAGAGGGCATATTCGCTCCTAAATGTTCACCTCAGGGGTATGAAAATGACTTTGTTTACCTCAGGGGCATATTTGCTATTACCGCATACCACAGGGGCATGGCATGCATTTAACCCCAAGTTTAATATTACTAGAAGATTTCTTTCTAGCTGGACAAGTATGTGAGATATGACCAGTTTTTCCACAAAAATTGCACAAACTATATGATTTAGATGATTTCTTGATAATATATGAATAAGATTTTTTATCGTTGAAAGAATCATATCCGATGCCACTTTTGTTGAAGCAACATCTTTGAGAACCAAGAAGAATGTTAAGGTTTTTCTTTCCTTGAGTAAATCTCGCAAGATCATTTGTAAGAGAGTCAACTTTTAGTTTCAAGGTGTTATTTTCAACAATCAAAATACTTGACTCTCTTTGCAAAGGTTTTTCATTTTCTTTTGTTGTCCTTGCGAGATCATCTCTGAAAGATATGACTTGACTTTTCAGAGTATCATTCTCTTTTATGATACTTTCAAAATTCTTTTTGAGAGAACAATATTTGGAAAATATTCTTCTTAGTTCAATGTATTGTTCATCAAATGCATCTTGCAATTCATTAAATGAGAAGGAATGGATTAAAGAGTCTTGTACCTCATCTTCATCTTCTTTTGCCATCAAGCATAGGTTTACAACTTCTTCATTGCTAGAGCATGAAAGGCAATGTCTCTTTTTCCTTTTCCTTCATCCTCATCTCTATTTACTTGATCCATCTCATGTGTCATGAGAGATCCCATAAGCTCTTCCAAAGAAAGCTTCGTCAAGTCTTTAGCTTCTTGAATGGCGGTGACCTTTGGTTCCCAAGCTTTTGATAGACACCTAAGGATCTTTCTCACCATTTCAATTTTAGTATATTCTTTACCAAGAGATTTAAGTTCATTTATAATATCGGTAAAGCGAGTAAACATAGATGAGATAGATTCATTGGATTTCATCTTGAAAAGCTCATAATTATGAACAAGCATGCTAATCTTGTTTTCCTTGACTTGATTCGTACCTTCATGGGCTACTTGAAGTTTATCCCAAATTTGTTTTGCGGTATCACAACCGGAAACATGATTGAATTCATTCGAATCAAGTGCACAATATAACACATTTATAGCTTTAGCATTTAAAGACATAATTCTAAGATCAAAATCATCCCATTCATTTTCATCTTTCAACACTTCTTCCTTATCTCTAGAGAAAGTAGGACCATTTGAGATTACTCTCCATAGTTCATAATCCATGGCTTGAATGTAAATCCTCATCCTAGCCTTCCAATAATTGTAACAAGTTTCATTGAATAAGGGAGGTCTATTTGTGGATTGACCTTCAGCTAAGAGGTGCTAACAAGGGTTGTCATAGATAGAGATTTTAAACCTCAGCTCTGATACCAATTGTGAGTCTAAATGACAACCCAAGAGGGGGGGTGAATTGGGTTTTATAAAAACTTTACCCCTTTGTGACAAAAATACATATCTAAAAGATACTCTGTTTTAACAAACAAAACTGAAAGTCTGAATGTGTTTAAGGCTAAGCAACTATAAGCAATGAATGATAAAGCTTAAAGCACAAACATTATGGATATGAGACAAACAATAAGAGAGATAGAGTTAGAGAGATAACACCGTAGTTTTAGGTGGTTCGGCCAACACTTGCCTATGTCCACCCCCAAGGCAATTGACTTCCTTGTGCTTCCTTCACTATTGTCCAATAGCAAATACACCTTAGCTTCCCGGGTGCTAAGGAACCTTTACAAAGCGTTTTGTGAGCTCACGCTTCAACTCTCATAAATCCTCACAACCTAGAGGATTTCTTCTACTCTCACAAGTAGGACCAAGTGTTTTCAGAGCTTACACCTTAACTCTCTCACAAATCCTCACATCCTAGAGGATTTCTTCTACTCTCACAAGTAGGACCAAGTGTTTTCCCAACACTCAAAGGCTTTACAAATAATGGCTACAAAGAAAGCTCTCTAAGCCGAATGAGCAAATGAAACACAAAATGTGAAATGACTCTCTCAATAAGGAAAATTATTTTCCTGTATATGTAGACCAAATCTAAGTTCAAATGACTAACATTAATTAGTTTAATAATTTGATACATTAATATTGAACAAAATGAAGCAAATAGATTCGTGGAGGAGATATAGACGAAAGATAAAAGAAAAAATAATCAAAATTAATTAGTTTAAAAATTAGACCCCATAATATTGAATAAAATGAACCAAATAGATTAATGAAAGAATTGTACACCAAAAGATAGACGAAAAATAGTTCAAATTTGTTACTTTAAAAAGCAGATAATTTAATACTGAAGAGAATCGGGAAAATATATTATTTATGAAAGAGTCATAGACCGAAAGATAAATAAAACATAGTCGAAATTAATTTCTTTAACAATTGGATTCTTTAATATTGAATAAATGAAGCAAATAGATTAATTGAAGAGTCGTTGATCTGAAGATAAATTAAAGATTTTCCACCATAACCGGTTTAAAAATGGAATACCTTAATACATACAGGAGAATGAAGTAATTGAACTATGGAAGAGTGATAGACCAAGAGATAAATTTAAAATCGTAAAAATTAATTTCATTAATAATTTGATTACTAAATTTTGAAGAAACTGAAGCAAAACGAATAATGGAAGAGATATATAGAGCAAAATATAAATAAACAATCGTCCAAATTATTTTCATCAACAATTCGTATTCCTTATCATTGTAGAGAAATTAAGGAAAGAGGTTAAGGGAAGAGTTCTGGAACCAAAATATAAATTAAAAGTAGCCGAAATTAATATGATTAAAAATTAGATACCTAAATTTTGAAGAAAATGAACAAAAAAATTAATGGAAGAGTTATAGACCAAAAGAAACAATAAAAATCGTCCAAATTAATCAACCTAATAATCAGATTCCATAATATTGGAGAAAAGGAACAAAATGGATTAATGGAAGAGCTACAGACCAAAAGTTAAGTTAAAAATCGTCCAAATTAATTTGTTAAATAATTACATTCCGTAGCATTGATGAAAAATGAAGTGAATAGGTTAATGAATGACTTCTGGATATAAATATTGATGAAAAAAAAGTCCGAATCCATTTGTTTAAAAATAAGATACCTCAATTTTGAAGAAAACAAAGCAAAGAGATTAATGAAAGAGTTGTACACCAAATCAAAGTTAAAATGACCAAAATTAATTAGTTTAATAATTTGATACATTAATATTGAACAAAATGAATCAAATAGATTCGTGTAGGAGATATAGACGAAAGATAAAAGAAAAAATAATTAAAATTAATTAGTTTAAAAATTAGATAAATTTATTTTGAAGAAAATAAGGGAAAAGGATTAACTGAAGAGTCATACAGCAAAATATAAACAAAAAATAATCCAAACTAATGAGTTTAAAAATTAGATACATCATTATAGAAGAAAGTGTAGCAAATATACTACTGTTAGGCATAACCGGTTGGAACTTTAAGATTATCCTGTTTGAATTTTATATGTATTCGTAGAAGTGCGAATTGTGTTGCACCCCCCCGCCCCCCCCCCCCCCCCCCACCTTGTTCACTGCATTGCCGCTAACATTTCTATTGCCAATTACCTCTTTGTACCAGAGCAATTAGACGATTTTATTGTGGTTGTAAGCGGGCATGCAACCTCCCTAGTCGTTTCTTCTTTGTATTGAATAACGACGGGGCAGAGATTTTCCCCATTCCGAAAAGAACAAAAAATTGATGAAAAAAGACAAATTGAAGCTTTGTAGACCAAAAGATAAATAAAAAATTGTTCAAGTTAATTAGTTTAAAATTAGATAACTTAATGTTGAAGAGAATGAACCAAAGAGATTAAGGGAAGACTTACAAACGAAAAGATAAATTAAAAATCATCAAAATTAATTTGTTAATAATTAGAATGATGAGAATACGAGCAAGGCGTCAAAGGTGCTAGTTCAAGTTCCCGTAGAGCCGATTACAAGAGAACGAGACAAGAAGTTCAAGGACGTACTCGACGAAATCATTCAAGAGATCTGGGCCCAAGCCCATTCGTTGAGGCCCATCAAAGATGATCCACTTTCTAGAAGGATCCGGTCAAGAGATAATAATTTTGGGACTATTCTAGAAGAATCGGATTGCATGGCTATTCTAAGGGCCAAATCCTTTCCTTTCATGGTCTTTTGATTATTATAGGAGTGTGTGTCATTTCCTTTTGAAAAGTTAAAAGGTTGAATTTTAAAGCTATTAGGAGAAGTAACGTCCAGGTTAAGAGTTAGTTAAATAAGGAATAGTTCAAATCAATAGGTTGAAAAATTAGACCCCATAATATTGAATAAAATGAACCAAATCGATTAATGAAAGAGTTATACACTAAAAGACAGACGAAAAATAGTTCAAATCTGTTACTTTAAAAAGCAGATAACTTAATATTGAAGAGAATCGGGAAAATATATTATTTATGAAAGAGTTATAGACCGAAAGATAAATAAAACTTAGTCGAAATTAATTTCTTTAATAATTGGATTCTTTAATATTGAAGAAAATGAAGCAAACAGATTAATTGAAGAGTTATAGATCTGAAGATAAATTAAAGATTTTCCACCATAACCGGTTTAAAAATTGAATACCTTAATACATAGAGGAGAAATGAAGTAATTGAACTATGGAAAAGTGATAGACCAAGAGATAAATTTAAAATCGTAAAAATTAATTTCGTTAACAGTTTGATTACTAAATATTGAAGAAAATGAAGCAAAACGAATAATGGAAGAGATATATATAGAGCAAAATATAAGTAAACAATCGTCCAAATTAATTTCATCAACAATTAGTATTCCTTAACATTGTGGAGAAATGAAGGAAAGAGATTAAGGGAAGAGTTCTAGAACCAAAATATAAATGAAAACTAGCCGAAATTAATATGATTAAAAATTAGATACCTTAATTTTGAAGAAAATGAACCAAATAAATTAATCGAAGAATTGTGACCAAAAGAAACAATAAAAATCATCCAAATTAATCACCCTAATAATTAGATTCCATAATATTGGAGAAAAGGAAGAAAATGGATTAATGGAAGAGCTATAGACCAAAAGTTAAGTTAAAAGTCGTCCAAATTAATTTGTTAAATAATTACATTCCGTACCATTGATGAAAAATGAACTAAATAGGTTAATGAATGACTTCTCGACCTAAATATTGATGAAAAACGTCTGAATCAAATTGTTCAAAAATAAGATACCTCAATTTTGAAGAAAACGAAGCAAATAGATTAATGAAAGAGTTATACACCAAATCTAAGTTAAAATGACCAAAATTAATAATTTGATACATTAATATTGAACAAAATGACGCAAATAGATTAGTGGAGGAGATATAGACAAAAGATAAAAGAAAAAATAATCAAAATTAATTAGTTTAAAAATTAGATAAATTTATTTTGAAGAAAATGAGGAAAAAGATTTACTGAAGAGTCATACAGCAAAATATAAAAAATTCCAAAATAATGATTTGAAAAATTAGATATTTTTATTATAGAAGAAAGTGTAGCAGATATACTACTGTTAGGAATATCTGGTTGGAACTTTAAGATTATCCTGTTGGAATTTTATGTGTATTTGTAGAACTGCGAATCGTGTTGCACCCCCGAACGAGCTCACTGGATTGCCGCTAACATTTGATGTCAATCTCGCGAAGAATATCGATACCCAACAACTAAAGGGAACCCAAGATCGTTTTAGGACTGATTCGAATGGAAACGTCGACCCGTTGTTTACGCAAATAAGAACCTCGATATAAGGAAGATGCGACAAACGGTGATGGAAACTACGTTTGATAAGTCAAGTTGAATGCCACGGGAAATCCCGATAAGTTCGAGTAGTCCTTCAAAGAACCAAAGAGAAATAAACCCTCACAATTTTTAATAATCAAAGTCTCACGAATTACAATGCAAAAGCTCGTATTTAAAGAGCTAAACAAGACAAATAAGGAACTAAATTCCTTACTTTCCTAAACATCAACTGGTGCCTAAAAGCAAACAAAATAAATAAGGAAATAAATTCCTTATTTTCCTAAACTAAAGTTGGCGCCTAAAACAGAACTAGGCTAAGGAAATAAGATTTCTTATTTGACGAGAGCTGGACGTAAACAACCAAGAGGACAATCAGCCATTAGGTGGCTGATCCTACACGCCTTACAAAAAGGAAAAGAAATATTTGAAAAGGCTAAACTCCCAACAAGTCTAAACCAAAGAAAGGAAATAAAATAAATGCCCATTTAATCTTAACTTTGGCCTTTGCGACAATTTTTGCATGCAATTTTGCCAATTTTGAAGCATAGCCCTGAAGCTTAGCCTTGACCCGACTTGATGCATCCTTCTAGAACTTAAATAATGGTGATGATTCTTTATTGCTGACATGGACAACACTCAATGGGCCTCCACGAAATTGCTTGAACTAGAGATCCCTTGTATAATTTGCATCAACATTTCTGTTGGCAACTACCCTTTTGTATCTGAGCAATTACACGATTTTATAGTGGTTGTACGCGGGCATGCAACCTCCCTAGTCGTTTCTTCTTTATATTGAATAACGACAGGGTAGAGATTCTGCACCTTTCTGAAAAGAAGAAAATTGATGTTAAAAGAAAAAATTGAAGGTCTAGAGACCAAAAGATAAATAAAAAATTGCTCGAGTTAATTAGCTTAAAAGTTAGATAACTGGATGTTGAAAAGAATGAACCAAAGAGATTAAGGGAAGACTTGGTACTTTAAGATTATCCTGTTGGAATTTTATATGTATTCGTAGAAGTGCGAATGGTGTTGCACCCCCCGACCTTGCTCACTGGATTGCAGCTAAGATTTGATGTCAACCTCGCCAAGAATAACAATACCCAACAACTAAAGGAAACCCAATATCGTTCTACGACTGATTCGAATGGAAACGTCGACCCGTTTTTTATTAGAAACAAGAACCTCGGTATAAGGAAGACGCCACGGGAAATCCCGAAAAGATTGAATAGTTTTCAAAGAACCAGAGAGAATCATAAAACCTCTCAAATAATATTAAGGGTTAATGACCAAACTAGTCCCTGGGTTTTATGCCCTTTATCGATTTGGTCCCTGGGTTTCCAATTTGATCACATAAGTCCTTAGGTTATCCTCATTTATCAATTTGGTCCTTGGGTTTCCAATTTGGTCACATAAGTCCTTAGGTTATCCTCATTTATCAATTTGGTCACTGGTTTCCAATTTGATCACATAAGTCCTTAGATTATCCTCATTTATCGATTTGATCCTTCCATCCAATTCCGTCTCCTCCGTGCACAGTCAGCTAATGGGGGAGACCCTACATTCGATCGACGAAGGGAGCCCAGATCCATGTTTTACCAAAAATCAGTCATGTCGGTCGTTTATTTTTCACAGAGCGAAGATATATCCAATCTGAAGCCGTTGGCTTGAGATTTGAATCGTGTCGTGAATTTTTTATTTGTTTCTCTCTGTTTGCAGATTGATTTGGGCGTAGTGGCTCATTTTGATGAGACGTCAAAGTAGAAATTGGACGGAAGGACCAAATCGATAAATGATGATAATCTAAGGACTTATGTGACCAAATTGGAAACCTAGGGACTAAATCGATAAATGAGAATAACCTAAGGACTTTATGTGACCAAATTGGAAATCCAGAGAACAAATTGATAAATGAGGATAACCTAAGGAGTTATGCGACCAAATTGGAAACCCAGAGACCAAATCGATAAAGGGCATAAAACCCAAGGACTATTTTGGTCATTAACCCTAATATTAATATCAAAATTGTCCTTTTCTACATGCCCAAATGCCCTATAAATATACTTGGAACATCCCTCCAAGAATAGGAATCTAATTAAAATAGGAAACTTGGAACATCCCTCCAAGAATAAGGAATCTAATTAAAATGGGAAACTATTTCAAATTTGAAAGAAATTAAATGCTCCTAAAATCCGGCTAAGGAAAAGGGATAAACCATCATTTGAAAAGTGATGCAAATGCTGATTCCAACATTCCTAAAAATCAGCCTAATGAAAAGGGATAAGCGAGCATTTGAATTCAAATGTCCGCCTACGCCGAGATTTAAACTAAGCCTTGACCCGGAACCTTCTAGAACTTGAATCATTTTGACAATCTTTTGTTGATCACGTGTATCATGCTCAATGGGCCTCCACACATTTGCTTGAGCCCATGCCTCTTGAATTAGACCATTGAGTACATCTTTAAACTTCTTGGCTCGGTCTTGTGCCCTCGTAACCGTCCCAATTGGAACTTGAACAAGATCCTTCGAAGCGGTTCCTTGATTCCATCATTCCCCTTCTCTTGAAAAGGATTTGCCCTCAAATAACCTCGGTATAAGAAAGACGCCACAAACGATGATGGAAACTCCGTTTGATAACCTCGTAACCGTCCCGATAAGTTCGAGAAGTTCTTAAAAGAACCAAAGAGTAATACTCTCACATTTGCAAAAAAAAAAAATCAAAGTCTATTCATTACAATCCAAAAGCTCTTTAAAAGCTAAACATTACAAGGAAATAACTCTAACATAGAAACCTAATTAAAAACCTAAAAATAGGTAAGTAAAGAAATCCTTACTAGCCTAAAAACACACACGACAAATAAGGAAACAAAATTACTTATTTGACTAGAGCTGGACGTAAATAACAAAACATGACTAATTAAATAATATACCATATATGACTAACTTAAGCTGGACTTCCACTCCTCCTAATTGCCTAAAAATGAGCAACCTTAGCAACTTTAACTTTTCAGAAGGAAATGAATCACATGCCCAATAATAATCAAAATACCATAAAAGGAAATAAAGTGGAGCCTAGAATGGCCATACAATCCGATTCTTCTAGAATAGACCCAAAAATATCTTTTGTCAATTTGAAGCTTAGCCTTGACGGGAACCTTCTAGGACGCGGATCGTGTTTTATGGGCCTCCACGAAATGGCTTAAGCCCATATCTCTTGAATGAGTCCGTTGAGTACATCCTTCAACTTCTTTTCTCGTGCTCTCGTAAATGGATCCATCAGGATGTGAACTAGAACTTTTGAAGCTTTGATAGGATTTCCATCATTCCCCTACTCTTGAAAGTGATTTGTCCTCAAATCATCGCCCACATCAAAAGGAGAACCATGTGGTGTTTCCTCTGGACTGACAACCTCATATTCCTGGATTTGCATCAAATTACACTATTTATATTCGTTGTACACGGAGCATGCAACCTCCCTGGGCGTTTCTTCTTTACATTTAATAATGACGGGGTAGAGATTCTGCACCTTTCTGAAAAGAAAAGAAAATTGATGTAAATAGATAAATTCAAGCTTTATAGACCAAAAGATAAATAAAAAATTCTTTGAGTTAATTAGTTTAAAAATTAAGGGAAGACTTACAGACGAAAAGATAAATTAAAAATCATCCAAATTATTTGGTTTTATAATTAGATTCCTTAATATTGTAGATAAAGGAAGCAAATAGATTAATGGAAGAGTTGTGGACCAAAATAGTCCAAATTAATGAATTTAAAAATTAAATACCATAATATTGAAGAAAACGAACCAAATAGATTAATGAAAGACTTCTCGACCAAAATATTGATGAAAAAAAGTACGAATACTTGTTTAAAAATAAGATACCTCGATTTTGAAGAAAGCGAAGCAAATAGATTAGTGAAAGTATACTCCAAATCTACGTTAAAATGACAAAAATAAATTAGTTTAATAATTTGATACATTAATATTGAAAAAAATGAAGCAAATAGATAGTGGAGGAGAAACAGACAAAGGATAAAAGAAAAATAATCAAAATTAATTACTTTAAAAATAGATTAATTTATTGATGTGAACCTGGTCAAGGATAACGAGACCCAACAAATAAAGGGAACCAAAGATCGTTCTAGGATTGATTCAAATGGAAACCTCGACCCGTTGTTTATGAGAAACAAGAACCTCGGAAGTCGCCACAAACGGTGGTGGAAACTCCGTTTGATAAGTCGAGTTGAACGCCACGGGAAATCCTGATAGGTTCATGAAGTTCTTCAAAGAACCAAAGAGAATAAATCCTTACAATTTCAATGATCAATGTCTCCCGAAATACATTGCAAAAGCTCCTATTTAAAGAGCTAAACAATACAAGGAAAATAAGCTAACATAGCAACCTAATTAAACTCGAAAATAGGTAAGGAAATAAATCCCTACAAGCCTAAAACAAACAAAGCAATTAAGAGAATAATTCCTTGATTGCCTAACAAAAGCTTGGACGCCTAAAATAGAGAACTACTTATGGAAATAGCTGCTGGACGCCCAAAATAAGAGCAAGCCATAAAAAGGAAGGATTTGGGCGCCTCGAATAGAGATCCTTCTAGAAGAGCTCCAAAAATATTTCTTTCCAACTTGAAGCTTAGCTTTGACCGGATTCTTCTAGAACTTGAATCAAGGTGATCATTCTTTGTGGCCCACGTGGATCATGTTCAATGGGCATCCACGAATTCGCTTGAGCTCATAACTCTTGAATAAGTTTGTTGAGTACATCCTGAACTTCTTTGCCCGTGCTCTCGTAACCGGCCCAATTGGTACTTGAACGAGATCGTTTGGAACGGTACCTTGGTCTCCATCATTTCCCACCTCTTGAAAAGGATTTCTCCTCAAATCATCACCTAAATCAAAAGGACTCAAATCACTAACAATAAAAGTGGCACTTACATTGTATTCAGAAGGTAAATCTAGCTTGTAGGCGTTGTCGTTGATGCACTCAAGGACTTGGAAAGGACCATCTTCTCTTGGGAGCCAAACTCAATCTCCGGGTTCAAAAAGCATCTTGTGACGTCCCTTGTTGGCATATTTTGCATACTGCTACGTTCTTAGCTCAATGTTGAGTCTTGCTTTCTCATGAATCTGCTTCGCAAAGTTAGCTTTCTTTTTGCCATCTAAATTAACATGCTCAGTCAAAGGCAAAGGAAACAAATCCAATGGGATTAAAGGATTAAACCCGTACACAATTTCAAATGCGAAAATTGAGTAGCAGAATGAACGGCTCTGTTATAAGCAAACTCAACATGTGGTAAACACTCTAACCATGTTTTGATATTCTTTCTAATGATTGCTCTCAATAAAGTAGACAAAGTCCTATTGACAACTTTAGTTTGACCATTAGTTTGTGGATGACAAATAGTGGAAAACAATAACTTAGTACCTAGCTTACACCATAAAGTCTTCCAAAAATAGCTTAAGAATTTAGCATCTCTATTAGAAACAATCGTCCTAGGCATGCCATGTAATCTTATAATCTCCCTAAAGAACAAATCAGCAACATGAGAGTCGTCATCCATTTTGTGACATGGAATAAAATTTGTCATCTTAAAAAATCTATCCACAACCACAAAAATTGAATCTCTTCCTCATTTAGTCCTAGGCAATACTAACACAAAATCCATTGACATATCAATCCATGGCTCACTAGGAATAGGTAGAGTATCATTTCCCACCTCTTGAAAAGGATTTCTCCTCAAATCATCACCTAAATCAAAAGGACTCAAATCACTAACTTTAAAAGTGGCACTTACATTGTACTCAGAAGGTAAATCTACTGTTAGGCATTTCCCGTTGGTACTTTAAGATTATCCTGTTGGAATTTTATATGTATTCGTAGAAGTGCGAATGGTGTTGCACCCCCGACCTTGCTCACTGGATTGCCGCCAACATTTCTATTGACAACTACCCTTTTGTACCTGAGCAATTACACAATTTATATTCGTTGTGCGCGGGCACGCAAACTCCCTAGTCGTTTCTTCTTTATATTGAACAACGACGGGGTAGAGATACTGCCCCTTTCTGAAAAGAAAAGAAGAATGATGTAAATAGATAAATTGAAGCTTTATAGACCAAAAGATAAATAAAATTTTTTTCGAGGTAATTAGTTTAAAAATTAGATAGCTTAATGTTGAAGAGAATGAACCAAAGAGAGTAAGGGAAGACTAGCTTAATTTTGAAGAGAATGAACCAAAGAGATTAAGGGAAGACTTACAGACGAAAAGATAAACGAAAAATAGTTCAAATTTGTAACTTTCAAAAGCGGATAAATTAATATTGAAGAGAATCGAGCAAAGATTATTTAAAGAAGAGTTATAGACCGAAAGATAAGTAATAATTGGATTCTTTAATTATGAAGAAACTGAAGCAAATAGATTAATTGAAGAGTTATAGATCTAAAGATAAATTTAATATTTTCCAACATAACCGGTTTAAAAATTAATTAGCTTAATTGAACTATGGAAGAGTGATAGACCAAGAGATAAATTTAAAATCTTAAAAATTAATTTCTTTAACAGTTTGATTTCCAAATATTGAAGAAAATGAAGCAAAGAGAATAATGGAAGAAATATAGAGCAAAATATAAATAAACAATCAACCTAATTAATTTCTTCAACAATTGTATTCCTTAACATTGTACAGAAATGAAGGAAACAGATTAAAGGAAGAGTTCTAGAACCAAAATGTAAATGAAAAGTAGCATAATATTGAAGAAAATGAACCAAATAGAATAATGAAAGAATTATAGACCAAAAGATAATTGAAAAATAGTTCAAATTTGTTACATTAAAAAGCAGACAACTTAATATTTAAGAGAATCGTGGCAAATAGATTTATGGACGAGTTATGGATCAAAAGATAAATACAACACAGTCCAAATTAATTTCTTTAATAATTGGATTAATATTGAAGAAAAAGAAGCAAATAGATTAATGTAAGAGTTATAGATTTAAAGATAAATTAAACATTTTCCGACTTAATGTTGAAGAGAATGAACCAAAGAGAGTAAGGGAAGACTAGCTTAATTTTGAAGAGAATGAACCAAAGAGATTAAGGGAAGACTTACAGACGAAAAGATAAACGAAAAATAGTTCAAATTTGTAACTTTCAAAAGCGGATAAATTAATATTGAAGAGAATCGAGCAAAGATTATTTAAAGAAGAGTTATAGACCGAAAGATAAGTAATAATTGGATTCTTTAATTATGAAGAAACTGAAGCAAATAGATTAATTGAAGAGTTATAGATCTAAAGATAAATTTAATATTTTCCAACATAACCGGTTTAAAAATTAATTAGCTTAATTGAACTATGGAAGAGTGATAGACCAAGAGATAAATTTAAAATCTTAAAAATTAATTTCTTTAACAGTTTGATTTCCAAATATTGAAGAAAATGAAGCAAAGAGAATAATGGAAGAAATATAGAGCAAAATATAAATAAACAATCAACCTAATTAATTTCTTCAACAATTGTATTCCTTAACATTGTACAGAAATGAAGGAAACAGATTAAAGGAAGAGTTCTAGAACCAAAATGTAAATGAAAAGTAGCATAATATTGAAGAAAATGAACCAAATAGAATAATGAAAGAATTATAGACCAAAAGATAATTGAAAAATAGTTCAAATTTGTTACATTAAAAAGCAGACAACTTAATATTTAAGAGAATCGTGGCAAATAGATTTATGGACGAGTTATGGATCAAAAGATAAATACAACACAGTCCAAATTAATTTCTTTAATAATTGGATTAATATTGAAGAAAAAGAAGCAAATAGATTAATGTAAGAGTTATAGATTTAAAGATAAATTAAACATTTTCCGACTTAATGTTGAAGAGAATGAACCAAAGAGAGTAAGGGAAGACTAGCTTAATTTTGAAGAGAATGAACCAAAGAGATTAAGGGAAGACTTACAGACGAAAAGATAAACGAAAAATAGTTCAAATTTGTAACTTTCAAAAGCGGATAAATTAATATTGAAGAGAATCGAGCAAAGATTATTTAAAGAAGAGTTATAGACCGAAAGATAAGTAATAATTGGATTCTTTAATTATGAAGAAACTGAAGCAAATAGATTAATTGAAGAGTTATAGATCTAAAGATAAATTTAATATTTTCCAACATAACCGGTTTAAAAATTAATTAGCTTAATTGAACTATGGAAGAGTGATAGACCAAGAGATAAATTTAAAATCTTAAAAATTAATTTCTTTAACAGTTTGATTTCCAAATATTGAAGAAAATGAAGCAAAGAGAATAATGGAAGAAATATAGAGCAAAATATAAATAAACAATCAACCTAATTAATTTCTTCAACAATTGTATTCCTTAACATTGTACAGAAATGAAGGAAACAGATTAAAGGAAGAGTTCTAGAACCAAAATGTAAATGAAAAGTAGCATAATATTGAAGAAAATGAACCAAATAGAATAATGAAAGAATTATAGACCAAAAGATAATTGAAAAATAGTTCAAATTTGTTACATTAAAAAGCAGACAACTTAATATTTAAGAGAATCGTGGCAAATAGATTTATGGACGAGTTATGGATCAAAAGATAAATACAACACAGTCCAAATTAATTTCTTTAATAATTGGATTAATATTGAAGAAAAAGAAGCAAATAGATTAATGTAAGAGTTATAGATTTAAAGATAAATTAAACATTTTCCGACTTAACTGGTTTAAAAATTAAATACCTTAATATAGAAGAGAATGAAGTAAATAGAACAATGGAAGAGTGATAGACCAAGAGATAAGTTTAGAATCATAAAAATTAATTTCTTTAACAATTTGATTCCTCAATATTCAAGAAAACGAAGCAATAAGAATAATGGAAGTGGTGTAGACCAAAATATAAACAAAAAATCATCCTTATTAATTTCTTGAACAATTGGATTCATTAACATTGTAGAAAAATGAAGGAAACAAAATATAAATGATAAGTAGCCCGAATTAAGAAGATTAAAAATTAGTTACCTTAATTTTGAAGAAAATGAACCAAATAAATAAATGGAAGAGTTATAGACCAAAAGAAAAAAGAAAAATCGTCAAAATTATTTACTATAATAATTAAATTCTATAATATTGATTAAAATGAGGCAAACAGATTAATGGAAAAGTTATAGACCAAAAGATAAATAAAAGATCGTCCAAATTAAAAACTTAAATAATTACGTTCCGCGACGTTGTTGAAAAATGAAGCAATTGATTAATGAGAGAGTTCTTGACCTAAATATTAATGAAAAAAGTCCGAATTAGTTAGTTTAAAAATAAGTACCTCTATATTGAAGAAAACGAAGCAAATAGATTAATGAAAGAGTTATACACCAAAAATCTACATTAAAAATGACCAAAATTAATTAGTTTAATAATTTGATACCCTAATATTGAACAAAATGGATCAATAGATTAATGGAGGAGATATAGACAAAAGATAAAAGATAAATCGTCATAATTTATCACTTTAAAAATTAGATAACAATATTTTGAAGAAAATTAGGCAAATAGATGTACGGAAGAGTCATACACTAAAATATAAATAAAAAATAATCCAAAATAATGAGTTTAAAAATTAGATACCTCATTATAGAAGAAAGTGTAGAAAACATACTGTGAGGCGCATCCGGTTGTTACTTTAAGATTATCCTGTTGGAATTTTATATGCATTCGTAGAAGTGCGAAAGATGTTGCACCCCTGACCTTTCTATTGGTAATTACCCTTTTGCACCTAAGCAATTACAATATTTATTGTGGTTGCCAAATTCCATTCTCCATAATCGTTTCTTCTTTATTTTGAATAACATCGACCTAGAGATTCTGCCCCTTTCTAAAAAGAAGGGAATTTGGCAACTTAGTCCCTGACAAATGGGTCATTGGATTTCAAATTTCAAAATTTTAGTCCTTGGGTGTTCGTTGTTTTACAAAATGGTCCTTCCGTCAAGGATCCGTTAGTTTCCTTAACGGAAGGCCACATCAGCTGACAACTCAGCAGCTGATGTGGCAATGAAAATTGACAGTTTAGTCCTTAAGTTTTACGTCATTTTATGTTTTAGTCCTTAAGTTTAATTTTTTAAACTTTTAGTCCTTCAATTTACATTTTTTGACTAAATGGTCATTCCATAAAAAATTACTGTTCAAATTTTGACCTTGAATATTGAATAATAACATGTCATTTTTAGTTTTGACAATTTTAATAACACATTTAATAGGACTAAAAAAATTCAAAATTCAATTTAAATATTCAAAAATCTATAATTTTCATTAAAGCTCTATCTCTTGAATAGTAAAAAGTTCTAAAAGTTACAAATACATTTATTTCTTTTTTAAAGAAAGAGAATATGAGTGTTTTCTCCTCTTTTAGTATTTTCAAATTCTTTCTTGTCTAGTGTTTGCATACTCAATTTTTAACAACTATAAATGCGTCTTACAATTTTTACTGACCGTCGCTATAGGTAAATTGTTTGTACTGACCGCCGCTATAGGTAAATTGTTAAAAAATGAAAAAAAAGTAGAAAAATAAAATTTTATGTGTTATTTAAGGTGAATAATTATTTTATTGACTATTTATTCCTTTTTATACATAATTTTATTTTGTCACATGTTTTAAAAAAAATTTAAGAGACCTACGTAATAAAATATGAAATTAGAGAGAGTGTTATGAATATTGAAGTTGTTATATAGAATTGGGGCACTTTCCGCGCACGTGTCGATTTTTTGGTCATAACTTTGGCTACGAGTATCCGATTCGCGCCCATGACCCCAATTCGGAAAGCTCTTTTCGGCGCGCACGTCATAGTCACCCAGCTATGCTTCGGTGCGCCTCGTTTTGAGCCCTAAATCCGCTGGTTTCCCTCTAAAAAACCTATTTTTAGTTATGATTTTCTTTCCTTTACCGTTTAGGAATTATTTTTGAACCCGATTAGGGATGAGATTTTAGCTATTTTAGCCCGGTTTGTGATTTTTTTTGGGACATACACGATTATTTTGAATTGGTTATATGAAATTAGAAATAACGTTATGACAGTTATATCTATGATTGTTATGGTAATTGTATTTTTATTGACTAAATCTAAGTAGTTTAGACATCTATTATCATATGCTTATAATGAGCATATATATTTGTAATAATTAGTAATATAATAATATTTAATTATGACATATTATTTAATTTCAAACAAAAAAATGCTTTAATTAGTTGTACTTTTTTAATGTTAATATTTATGTTAAATATTATTGTATTTATGTTAATATATAATTTAGTTTGTCATGTATGTGAAAATTTTTAATTTAAACACATATTTTAATTAAAATATAATTATAATTTAGTTTGCCTGAATATTTTATTAATTATAATTACATTTCAATAATTTGTAAACTCCCCGCGCCTTTCTTAAGAATTCCCCCCCGCGCGCGCGCCCTAAACTCAAAAAGTTTCAAGAAAATTCCTTTCCCCAATTCGCAGCTTTCCCCCAACTCCCCTTCTCCCTCTCTCTCACAGATCCCATTCCTTTCTCCGAAAACCCTACACCACTCACTCACTTCCACTGACATCCTCACTGTTTCCCCCGAAGCCCTCAGATTGTTCTTCTAATTTCTAAGACCTCTCACAGATCGTTCTCGTCAGCGAAAACGAAAGCTAGGCCTCGATCGCTCGATCATCCATGTCCGCCGCCGCTCCAAAAACTTGAGGTACATTGTTCGAATCTTGTAATTCCTTTTCGAGCAGCGTATAATTCGTTTCAGTTCCAGGAGTGGTCTTTTTGTTCTTTTTGAGTGTAGGTGCTCGAGTGCTCATGCTGACATTTTCTCAATTCTTCCCTTCATCCATTCGTACCCAGCACTTTGCTACTGCAAAGAAATAAATCTTGAGAAATGCCCGAGGAATGTTCTGCAACGCCTTCGGTGAAGTTTTCTCTTTAAGTGTTCCACAGCCTGCTGATGTACACTACCCTGTGCTATTCCACTCTAAATAACTTTCTATGATGTCTAAATAAAGGACAATTGTTTATTTTGCTGTTAATTTTTTCCCCTTCGATGAAGTTTTCTCTTTATTACATGAGGAATCCTTTTGTTTCTGTTTCAAATTGTAACATAGATATTGGTTGCACTTCTTTTGTCTTGGGTTTTTCACATAGCATATCTTCTTTTTGGCCCTGTAGGATTACGTGGAAGCAGCAAGAGCTGCTGCAATTAACTGAAGTTCTTTTAAAGGTTACAGCTGTTGAAAGTGTGGTGGTTATCTTAAATTTCTTTCTTCTGCATTTCTTACTTTTAGATTTTTTTATAGGTTACTGATGAACTATTCGATGAAATTGCAACTAAAGTTCTTAGTGAAGATGATGTACTGGTCGATGGTAATTCTATCATGACATCTGACTTTTTGTATCAGTTTCAAGATACTTTTGCTACTAATTCTGAAGTGCTCCAATCACAAGGAATTGCTATGATCTCAGCCTACAGTTCCAGTTCCTAAGGCATCTGCGAAATTCCTAATTCCCACCTTAGATGTGAAATCTTACATGTTCAATAGGGTATAGCATCTTATTTTTTATACTTAGATCATTACTGTCTTATTGTTTTTGTATTGTATGCTTGATATTGAAGGATGTGCCTGTGTTTAAATCGTAGCAAGTTGTCTTAATTTCAGAAAAGAAAGTAGTTCTTGTGCTTTTATGTTGACTTGGAGAGTTTCTGATTGCTGCCTATGTTTGGTTGCTTGCTTACAGTAACATAGGTCCAATTACACTGGTGCCTTCTTCATCTTCCGAGGTTTTTGCTATCAAATTCATACGATGCCCAAACATTTCCAAGTCTTGTTCTCTAATTTGTTGTATTAGTTGCTTTTTTACTTTTTGCTACCTGTTTTCTTCATGTGTTTTCTGATCAATGTTAATTTTTACAGGATGGAAAGATTGAAGCCAAGATTAAACTCAGGAGTTCTTAGCCTAGGAGCACTGCAACCACGGGAAACTCTTGCAAGCTTGTATATCTTAAGACATCACTTTTTAGATTACTTTAGAGATTCTTGTGTTTGTTGTAAGATATTATTAATCAATGATGAAGTATATTTTGTTTTATTATTCTTGGTCTTTAAGTTTTTACATTCAATATTGGAAAACATTAGCAATGCAAAAAAAAAGAAAGAAACGCCGCGGGAAAGAGAAAACTGTTTTCGGGTCTATAGACCGCCGCTATAGACCCGAGGTCTTCACCAGCGGTTCCAAAAACAGCCGCTGTATACCATACATTTTTTTTCATTTTATTTTCAAAAAGAGGCAGAATCTCTACCATGTCGTTATTCAAAATAATGAAGAAATAACAATGGTAGTTGGAAGCCCGCCTACAACCATGACAAATTATCTAATTGATCGTGTACAAAACGGTAAATGAGAATAGAAATCTTAGCGGCAGCCCAACGAGAATGGAGAGGGGTGCAACACCATTCGCACTGTTATGAATACGCTGAGAATTCCAACGGGATAATCTTGAAGTAGTATTTGAATACCCCTAAAAGTATATTTGCTTCACTTTCTTCTATATTAAGGTTTTTAATTTTTTTAACTCATTAATTTGAACTATTTTTAATTTATATTTTTGTTTTTGACTCTTCTATTAACCAATCTGCGTAATTTTCCTAAATATTAAGATATCAAATTTTTAAAATAATTAATTTGGACAATTTCTCATTTACCTTTTGCACTATCACTCCGCCATTAATATATTTGGGTCATTTTATTTAATATTAAGGTATCAAATTTTGAAATTAACTAATTTATTTTGGTATTTTAATGTATATTTTGGTTTATAACTCTTCAATTAATCTATTTGTTTCATTTACTTCAACATTAAGGTATCTAATTATAAAACAATGTAATTTGGACGATTTTTAATTTATTTATTTTTGTCTATAACTCCTCCATTAATCTATTTACTTCATTTTTTATTTTTTTGAGAATGGGGCAAAATCTCTTCTCCGTTGTTATTCAAAATAAAGAAGAACAAACTATGGCGGTTGGAGGCCCGTGTACAACCACGATAAATCTTCTAATTGCTCAGGTACAGAGTGGTAAATGAGAATTTAAATCCTAGCGGTGGCCAGACGATCATGGTAAGGGGTGCAACACCATTCGCACTTCCACAAATACATTGAAACAAATTACGGGATAATCATGAAGTTGCAACCGGATAACTCAAATACTAATTTTTAAAACTAATTAATTTGGACTTTTTAATTTATATTTTTGTCTAGTACTCTTCCACTAATCTATTTACTTCATTCTCTTTAATATTAAGTCATCTAATTTTTAATTTATTAATTTAAACTATTTTTTATTTAAATTTTGGTCTATAACTCTTCCATTATTTTATTTATTTCATTTTTTTTTTGTTTGAGAAAGAGTAAGAATCTCTACCCTGTCGTTGTTCAAAATAATAAAGAAATAACTATGGACGTTGGAAGCCGGCTACAACCACGACAAATCGTAAAATTGAAATGTACAAAAGGGTAATTGCAAATAGAAATCCTAGCAACAACCCAGTGAGGACGGTGAGGGGTGCAACACCATACGCACTGCTTTGAATACATTGAAAATTGCATTGAATACCCATAAAACTATATTTGCTTCACTTTCTTCTATATTTAGGTATCTAATTATTTTAAAAAATTAGTTTGGATATTTTTTCATTTATATTTTTGTCTAGAACTCTTCCCTTAATCTATTTGCTACAATGTTTTGTTTGAGCAAGAGGCTGAATCTCTACCCTGTCGTAATTCAAAACAAGGAAGAAATAACTATAGAGGTTGTAAGCCCGCGTACAACCGTGACAAATCTTCTAATTGATCGGGTAAAAAAGGGTAATTGCAAATAGAAATAGTAGCGGCAGCCCAACGAAAATGGTGTGGGGTGCAACACATTCCACTTCTGGAAAACACTGAAAATTCCAACGGGATAATCCTGACCTTGCATTCGGATACACCATAAAGTATATTTGCTTCAGTTTCTTTTATATTAAGGTATCTAATTTTTATACACATTAATTTGAACTATTTTTCGTTTATATATTGGTTTATGACTCTTCTGTTAACCTATTTGCATAATTTTCTTAAATATTAAGATATCAAATTCTAAACTAATTAATTTGAAGAAAAAAAATCAGTTATCTTTGGCACTATAATTCCTCCATTAATATATTTGCTTTATTTTCTTCAATATTTAGGTATCAAATTATTAAACTAAGTAATTTTGGTTTATAACTATTCAATTAATCTATTTCCCTCATTTTATTCAATATTAAGGTATCTAATTATTAAAGAAATTAATTTGGACGATTTTTAATTTATCTTTTGGTCTATAACTCCTTCATTAATTTAGTTACTTCATTTTTTATTGTTTTGAGAAAGGGGCGAAATCACTTCTCCGTTGTTATTCAAAATGAAGAAGAAACAACAATGGCGGATGGATGCCCGCGTACAACCATGATAAATCCTTTAATTGCGCAGGTTACGAAAGGGTCATGAGAATTTAAATCCTAGCGGCGGCCCGGCGATCAAGGTTAAGGGTGCAACTCCATTTGTACTCTGCGAATACATTGAAACTACCAACTGGATAATCATAAAGTTGCAAACGGATACATACCCCTTCATGTATATTTGTTACACTTTCTTCGATATAGTGGTGTCTAATTTTTAAACTAATTGATTTTGAATTTTTTTTAATGTTTATTTTGGTCTAGAACTCTTTCATTAATCTATTTGCTTCATTCTCTTCAATATTATGTTATCTAATTTTTAAACTAATTAATTTGAACTATTTTTCATTTATATTTTGATATTTAACTCTTCCATTATTCGATTGACCTCATTTTTTTAGTTGAGAAAGAGGAAGAATCTCCCGGTCGTTGTTAAAAATAATGAAGAACTAACTATTGAGGAAGTATGCTACAACCATGCCAAGGTGGTGTTTATTTGTGGAAATTTTGGGGTATTTGGGTTTGGTGAAAAAGTAAATATATTTTTATGAGAGTTGGTGAAAAAGTGAAGAGAGAGAGGATTTGAGTGATAGAAAAAAAATTATTAGTTTATGACTTTTAACATATGCCCGAAATGTTGGATGCCCAACATTTCGGGAAACAAACGCCTCCCGAATCGTCTAATTGACCAGGTACAAAAGGGTAATTGGGAATAGAAAGCAACCCAGCAAGCACGGTGAGGGGTACAACACCATTCACACTGCTATGAATACGTTGAAAATTCCAAGGGTATAATCATGAAGTAGCATTTGGATACACCTAAAAGTTTATTTGCTTCACTTTCTTGGATATTAAGGTATCTAATTATTAAACTAATTAGTTTGGACTTTGTTTGCCATTTATATTTTGGTCTAGAACTCTTCAATTAATCTATTTGCTACAATTTTTTTTTAGAAAGAGGCTGAATCTCTACCCTGTCGTAGTTCAAAACAAGGAAGAAATAACTATGGAGGTTGGAAGCCCGTGTACAACCGTGACAAATCTTCTAATTGATCAGGTACAAAAGGGTAATTGCGAATAGAAATCCTAGCGGCAGCCCAACGAAAATGGTAAGGGGTGCAACACATTCACACTTCTCGAATACACTGAAAATTCCAACAGGATAATCTTTAACTAGCATGCGGATACCCTTAAAAGTCTATTTACTTCACTTTCTTCTATATTAAGGTATCTAATTTTTAAAGTAATTAATTTAGCTTTTTTCATTTATATTTTGGTCTAAAACTCTTCCATTAATCTATTTGTTTCATTCTCTTTAATATTAATTTATCTAATTTTTAAACTAATTAACTTCAACTATTTTTCATTTATAATTTGGTTGATAACTCTTTCATTATCCTATTTACTTCATTTTGTTTAGAAAGAGGCAGAATATCTACCCTATCATTATTCAAAATAAAGAAGAAATAACTACGGAGGTTGGAAGCCTGCCTACAACCTTGACAAATCCTCTTGTTGATCAGGTACAAAATGGTAATTGCGAATAGAAATTCTAGCGGCAGCCCAACGAGCACGGAGAGGGGTGCAACACCATTCACACAGCCATGAATATGTTGAAAACTCCAACTAGATAATCCTGAAGTAGAACTCGGATACCCCAAAAAGTATATTTTCCTCACTTCCTTCTATATTAAGGTATCTAATTTTTAAACTCATTAATTTGAAGCCTTTTTTCAGTTTATATTTTGGTTTATGACTCTTCTGTTAACCTATTTGCATAATTTTCTTCAATATTAAGATATCAAATTTTTAAAATAATTAATTTGGACAATTTTTAAGCTATCTTTGGCACTATAAGTCCTCCATCAATATATTTGCTTCATTTTTTTCAATATTAAGGTATCAAATTATTAAACAAATTAATTTTGGTGATTTTTAACGTATATTTTGGTTTATAACTCTTCAATTAATCTATTTACCTCATTTTCTTCAGGTATCTAATTATTAAAAAAATTAATTTGGATGATTTTTAAATTATCTTTTGGTCTATAACTCCTTCATTAATCATTTTACTTCATTTTTTATTTTTTTTAGACAGGGCAAAATGTCTTCTCCGTCGTTATTCAAGATAAAAAAAGAAAAAAATATGGTTAGGTACAAAAGGGTAAACGAGAATTGTAATCCTAGCGGCAGCCCTGCGATCATATGGTGAGGGTGCAACACCATTCGCACTTCTGTGAATGCATTGAAACTTCGAACTGGATAATATTAAAATAGCAATCGGAAACTAATTAAGGTATCAAATTAGTAAACTAATCGAAAACTAATGCTTCACTTACTTCTATATTAAGGTATCGAATTTTTAAACTAATTAATTTGTATTTTTTTATTTATATTTTGGTCTAGAACTCTTCCATTAATCTATTTTCTTCATTTTTCTACAATGTTAAGGAATCTAATTATTAAAGAAATTAATTTGGTCGATTTTCTATTTATCTTTTCATCTATAACTCCCTCATTAATCTATTTACTTTATTTTTATTTTTTAAGAAAGGTGCAGAATCTTTTCCCCATCATTATTCAAAATAAAGAAGAAATAAATATTGAGGTTGGAAGCCCGCGTACAACCATGATAAATAGCCTGATTGCTAAGGTACAAAAGGGTAAATGAGAATAGAAATCCTAGCGGCAGCACGACGAGCATGGTGAGGGGTGCAACCCCATTCGCACTTCCGTGAATACAGTGAAACTTCCAAGAGGATAATCTTGAAGTAGCAACCGGAAACCCCTAACAGTATATTTGCTTCACTACATCAATATTATGGTTTGTAATTTTTAAACTAATTAATGTGGACTTTTTTCAGTTATATTTTGGTCTAGAACTCTTCGATTAATCTATTTGCTTCATTTTTCTACAATGTCAAAGAATCTAATTATTAAATAAATTAATTTAGATTATTTTTATTTATCTTTTAGTCTATAAATTCTCCATTAATCTATTTACTTCATTTTTTTTTTTTTTAGAAAGGGGAGGAATCTGTTCCTTGTCGTCATTCAAAATAACGAAGAAACAACTATGGACGTTAGAAGCCCGCGTACAACCTTGATAAATCGTCTAAATGCTCAAGTACAAAAGGGTAAATGCGGATAGAAATCCTAGCTGCATCCCAGCGAGCATGGTGAGGGGTGCAGCACCATTCACACTTCTGCGAATACTTTGAAACCTCCAACGGGATCATGAAGTGGCAGCCGAATACTCTGAAAAGTATATTTGCTGCACTTTCTTCTGTACGAAGGTATATGATTTTTAAACTAATTAATTTGGACTGTGTTTCATTTATATTTTGGTCAAGAACTATTCTATTAATCTATTTGCTTCACACTCTTCATTATTTAGTTATCTAATTTTTAAACTAATTCATTTGAACTAATTTTTCATTTATCTTTTAGTCTATAACTTTTCCGTTAATCTGTTTATTTTATTTTATTTTTTTAGAAAGGGGCGGAATCTCTACCCTGTTGTTATTCAACAGAGAGAAGAAATAACTATGGAGGTTGGGGGCCACGTACAACCATGACAAATTGTCTAATTGGTCAGGGACAAAAGGGTAAATGTGAATAGAAATCCTAGCGGCAGCCCGACGAGCATTGTGGGGGTGCAACACCATTCGCACTTCTCTGAATACATTGAAACTTCCAACTGGATAATCATGAAGTAGCAACCGGATACGCCTAAAAGTATATTTTGTGTCTAATTTTTTTAAACTAATTAATTTGGTAACAGTTTTGTTTATGACTCTTCTGTTTATCTATTTACAAAATTTTCTTCAATATTAAGATATCAAACTTTTAAACTAATTAATGTGGACTTTTTTTCAATTATGTTTTTCTATATAACTCATCCATTAATCTATTTGCTTCATTTTCTTCAATATTAAGGTATCAGATTATTAAACTAATTAATTTTGGTCATTTTTAATGTTTGTTTTTGTCTACAACTCTTCCATTAATCTATTTGCTTCATTTTTCTTCAATATTAAGGTATCTAATTTTTAAACTAATTAATTTGGACTTTTTTCATTTATATTTTGCTCTAGAGCTCTTCTATTCATCTATTTGCTTCATTCTTCTACAATGTTAAGGAATCTAATTATTAAACAAATTAATTTGGACGATTTTTAATTTATCTTTTGTTTTATAACTCTTCAATATAAATCTATTTTCTTCATTTTCTTCAATATTAAGGAATCTAATTATTAAAGAACTTAATTTGGATGATTTTTAAATGATCTTTTGATCTATAACTCTTCCATTGAGACACCGGCTACTGGTCTTCAATTTCGATCACAAAATCTGCTAAGGCCTGTCGACGGGCTGTTGTGCGAGTCTGGTACTTGATGGCAAACTCGCCCAACTCAATGTTTTGCAATGTATTTTTTAGCGGGAAGCTGATGAGAACCATGACCATGTGGGCTTGGAAATAGGGTCTTAGTTTCCGAGCCGTTACAAGGAGAGCGAATGCTACTTCTATAGGGAAATATCGTTCTTCGGCTCCTCGCAAAGCTTTGGTAGCATAGTATACAAGGCTTTGTTATCCGTCTTCTTCTCGGAGCAGGACAATGCTGAGGACCCAATCGTTAACAGCGAGGTATACCTAGGGTGCGTCTCCTTGGTTTGGATGACTGAGCAAAGGTGGGTTGCCCAGATACTCTTTTAGCTGGGCGAATGCTGTGGTACACTCGTCAGTCCATGCAAAACTAGTACAAAAGAGTTTTGAAGAACGATAGGCATTTATCAGTGCCATTGAGATGTTGCATCTTTTGTGTGGTGTGCGGTGGTTGCAGCTGCTTGATTGCCTATATTCTTTTCGAGTTGGCCTCTATTCCATAGGTGGATATTAGGAACCCTACGAACTTGCCAGAGGAGGCCTCGAAGATGCATTTGGTTGGATTGAGTTTCATGTGGTCTAGGACTTAGAAGGTTTCTTTAAGATCAACCAAATGATCTTGGACTCTAGTGCTCTTAACTAGCATGTCATATACATGGACCTCGATGTTCCTTCTGATATGGTCTTTGAACATGAGGTTGACCAACCGCTGGTAGGTGGTTCCGACATTTTTCAACCCAAAGGGCATGACTTTATAACAGTATAGGCCTATGTCGGTGACAAACGTTGTTTTCTCTTGGTCAAGGCCGCCATCCGTATGTGGTTGTATCCTGAAAATGCGTCGAGGCACGATTGCATCTCGCGCTCAGCGGTGGAATCGACTAGCAAATCGATATGAGGTAGTGAGAAGCTGTCCTTTAGGCATGATCGATTGAGGTCTTTGAAGTCTACGCACATCCACACTTACCATTAGCTTTTTCACCATGACCACATTGGAAAGCCATTCCGGATAATGCACTTCGCGAATAAAGTTGGCAGCCAGCAATTTACCAACTTCCTCAGCAGCTGCTTGACTGCTTTCGGGCACAAAGGTCCTCATCTTTTGTCGAATGGGTTTGACATCTGGTAAAATACTCAACTGATGTGTGATAATTTTTGGGTCAATCCCTTCCGTATCTGAGTGAGACCATGCAAATGTGGTCCGACATTGCACCAAAAATTGGATCTGGGTATCACGTAGAGTCCCAGTCAATGCGGTGCTGACGCACAGTCTTTCCTGGTGCAACTTCGACTTCGTCTAGATTCTCCACAACTTGGGGCCAGACCATTTTCTTTTGGTCCTGGTTCGAGGTCGGTGTTTATTGGGGTAAGCCCAGCGGGAGCGTTGCTGGTGTTTTGTGGCTTTTTTCCACAACCTGACAAGATTCACCTTTCAAGTCGGAATAGTAACAACCCCGAGCAGCTCCTTGATCTCCTTTGAAAACACCAAACCCCATAGGTGTGGGAAACTTTAAAGTTAGATGATAGATGGAGGAGATGGCATGGAGGGCAGCTAAAGTAGAGCATCTGACGATGGCGTTGTAGGAGGACCGTCTGTTGATTACAAGAAAGTTCAGAAGTAGTGGCACAAGCTAGATAGGTGCCCATGATCACTGACAGTGCACTGCTCCTAGAGGCCTACTCGTTCTCCAGCAAACCTGAACATGTCAACGTAACAGGAGACAAGGGGGATTATTTAATGCCTAGCTAGTCGTACACCTCAATGAAGATTATGTCAGCTGAACTGCCATTGTCGACAAGTACCCGCCTGACGGAAATCTTGGAGATCATGACCGTGATGACAAGGGCATCGTTGTGAGGTTGTATGATTCCTTTCACGTCAGCTTCTATGAATGTGATGTAGATTCCTTCCGTTCGAGGTTGTTTGGGTTATTGTTCTGCAAGGCAAACTTGCTGGTGTTGTGCTTTTCATACATAATTCTTTTGTGCCCTCCTGCTAGAGCCGCCAATGTTGAGTCCCCCTACGATTGTTAGAACCTCTCCTCTTTAAGGGGGTGGGGGTAAGTTAGCCTGTACTGGCAAGTTGTCTGTGACATGTTAATGATCCTGGTGTGGGGCGCGTTCCTGAGGTCAGTTTCATCTGGGAGCTCCATGTTCTAGTATGAACTGTCGCAATTTTCCTTGCTAGAGTATATACTCTATTATAAGCTCAAAGCAATTGTGTTGTGCTCGTGGTCTCTTGAAACTCACAGTGTTTGCTCTGGTCTTATCTTTCTGGTGGGGTTCTAGCTTTGAATGCCACTTGACATTTGGATGTTGCTTAATATGCATCAAAATTTATCTAGGGGTGACGTTGAGAGCCGTGAAAGGACATTGCTCAGGGGGTGGCTGATCGCACCGCACGGGTTGTAGTGAGCAATCCCTTCCAGTTAGTCGTTGTTGATCTCGATAGGTAGTATGGTTGATGTCACAGTCCCTTTTCTCCCATTGCTGGTCAGGAGGTGCTGTACGGAGTCAGGCAGCGAACATGTCTTCAAAGTTCATGTGCTTCTGAGCCTTCATCATGGCATCCGCAAAATTGGCTGGGGCTTTCCTCATGAAGGTTTTGAGGAAGTCACTTGGTGCGAGACCTGTGATTAATGCCATGAGCTTGATCTTATATGTAGCCTGGGAGATGGTGATGGCCTCGAGATTAAAGCGCGTTGTAGCTGCGCAGGCTTTCCTGACTTTGTTTAATGTTGAACAAATAGGAAGTTGGGCGTTTGTTCCGCCGATTCGATATAAAATGGCTCAGGAACAGCGTTGCGAGGGTGTCAAAGTCATGCAAGTTAACGAGAAAGCGCAGCAGAGGATGAGATCTGCATACGACTGGATGTGCATGTGCGAATAGAAGATTTTCAAGTGGTCGCAGGGGTCACCCCAGATCGGTGACTCCATCTAACAGCTGGCATGCAAGTACCTTTGTTGTGAACAGGGAACTACCGACGTTTTCTAGGATGGAGGAATCGTTGGTCTTAGGGTTCCCCACCTTGTTCAACTTCTATTGAAAGAGTCAGATATGTTCTACCAACCCGGCCATCTGCTCTTGGAAGGTAGTTTGTCATCCATTCACTCCGTGTTGTTTGGGAGGAGCTTCGTGAGTCGAGTTGTTGTCTGCAATTCATTCCCGTGATGAGATATATATGAGCGTGGAGGGGACGAAGGAGGTTTGGCCTACTGGATCGTGCTGATCTGGTGAGTAAGGTTCTCCACAATTTGGACAAAGTTGGCCAGTAATGCATCGTTGTTGGGAGCGAGACCTAGGTTCATCACGACGTTGTTGTTAGGGACGAGCTCTATGTTTGTGACTGGAGGTGGCTGGTCGTCGTTTGGTATTTTGGTGGAGGAAGTCATTATGATGAGGGAAGAAAGCAAAGGAGGTGGTTGAAAAGTGTTGTGGTGGACGGAAAGTGTTTGAAGGTGGTTTTTTTGAGAAATTCCCACAAAAGGCGCCAACTAATGATGCCAAAAATTTCTAATAGCCGGAACCGATTAGATCTGAAAGGAACAAAAAGAGGGGGGCTTCGGATGTGGAGACTTCGATGCCTAAGTTAGATCTCAAGAAAAGTTGAGTATTAGAAGAGCAATTTAGCTTAAGAAAATATGAAGGGAGGAGTATCTGCCTATTTATTATATGTGGGAGGATTAGAGTTCTAAGAGGGGTCTTAGTACCGTGAGTCTTAGGACGCCTTGAATAACCGAGCGAGAAAGCATGGGGGGACAAATTGTTTTGTGCACAGGCCAGGAGCCTCGAATATGCTTATAGATTTGGGCGGGGCTACAGTTGGGCTTGTGTCTTTCTGATGGGCTGAGCATCCTAGAAAGCACTAATCATGCTCAAAGATATCTATAACCACGTACAAAATGTGTTATTTGGATGTGCAGCATATTTTGTTATTTGGATTCTATGTATTAGAGATCTAATAAAATAATATTTATTTTCTCATCAAATTATTTATTTTTATCAAAATAAATATAAAAAAATTAACTAAAATAATTTTTTCTTCACTTTTTCACCAATTACAATAAACCAAAATTTTGACATCAAAAGCGATTTGATTGGATTATATAAGCTCCCACCATAACTATTATTAATGGATATCCGCCTTCGAATTAAGGGTGGATACGAGAAGAAACCAGAGTGACCCATTTCTGTTCCAAATCCAGTACTCACCGGAGTGAAAATTTTAGTTTTGATTCTAATATGTAGGCTTTTTTGGGCCGACATTTTGTTGTACATCATAATTTAACAATAAATAAAATAAAAATTAATCATTTATCCAAATTTCAAAATTTAAAATAAAATTATAGCATTCTAAAATTATGATTACGTAAAAAAAATCCTCCGTTCCGCTGAAATTTCTAGTCCCTATCAGCATATTTCTTCCTAGATTGTACAAGGTATCTTTGTATCCTGTTTCCTTCAATGTTACATCTGCGGAATTAAACCTATTACTGTTCTGCACATCCGTTTGTAATAGATAGAGCCTTTTAACTTCTCATGCTATTTTTTTTTGTCAATTATTGTTGTTGGATTTTTTTATATGGTATTTGTTTGTGACAGTTTTTCGAGTCACCACATGCCTCGTTAAGGAAGCTGTCCTTGGGTTCTGTTAATCAATACATTATGTTGATGCCCGCTGTAAGTATAATACGACAAATTGCTTGATCAGTTCCCTCCCATCAGACCTTTTATAGATAAAGTTTCATGCAGGGAAAAGATAGTTACTGTTATAAATAATTGTTCGCAGGCATTGTACGTATCAATGGATCAATATCTTCAGGGTTTGTTTGTTCTTGCTCATGACTCTGCCTCAGAAGTGCGAAAATTAGTTAGTGTTTTCCCTTGTCTTGCTGTCCTTGGGTATTTTCTGCAGTAAGAGTGTCGAATGGAACTATACAATCAAATTGGTTCACTAATTTGATTGTAGAGTTCACTAACACAAAGCTATATGCTATTAAATTGGTTCTTTTTATGTTTGTACCTTCGTCATGCACACTTTTGTTAAACTCCGGGTTGTTTGTAGGAGGCCTTTTGCCACGCTTTTTTGTTTCTTTTCTTATCGTGCTTGAGCATACCAAAGAATGCTAATGGCAGATGAAATGAATTTTGAATCTAGCATTTTCAATTTTTATTTTCCTTTTATTTATCCTGTTTGTTTGAAGAGATTCAGAGACAATATTCCAAACTGATAATTGGTCATATCGTTAACCACTGGTATTGGCTGTGAGGACTAAGACGGGTGAGAAGTAGTGCTTTTGCTTGCACCAATAGTTGTATTTAACTCCATTTGCCACCGTTGGGTTTCATAGTGGTTTTTTTGTGTTTGATGATGGAGCGTGGAATGCTATTAATCTCTAATACCATGCCTGTGATCTCATCTATTTCTTGTATTTCTATAGGTTTGTTCAGCATTGGTTCAGCTAATTGAAGTCTGTCCATGTTAGTATCTTGTTCTCGATCGATATCGTTTTATACATATATTATCTGTTTGTATTATATGCTCTTCCTCTATAGCAATTTCTGAGACACATTGCTCGCATTTAGTTTCCTCTCGTGTGCCTAGGAATTTGTCATGTCGGTCATCATTGTGTCATGCTATCTTTATTGCTTTTACTGCTACCTGTTTTGGCGTTGCTGATGCAATTCTTAGCATTTTAATCCAGCCACATCTAAAACGCTTTTCGTCTAGAGAGAGAGCGTCTGCCCTCTCTCTAGACTTTTCTCCATTCTTCGTCTGTTCTCCTCGTTAATTTGCTGTCTCCGACGGGAGGAGCCCTTGCTCCTCCCGTCCCTCCCCTCTTCCCCCCTTTCCCCCCTCTCTTCCCTTTGTTTTTTCCCCTTGCCGATCTCGTTCTCTTCTCCCTCTTTTTTAGCCGCGTCTTGTTCCTCTCTTTTGCGTTTTCTCTTGGCTAGATCTATGCGGCTGGGTGATTTTTTGATGGGCACGTTCAGCTCGACTGCACTCTTCAGCTCCAGGCGTTTCCCTGTCGTATCTCCCGGAGCCGTAGCGACGGCGCGTGCAGTTCCACGCGCGTTCCCGTGCGCGCGTGGATCTCACGCGCACGTCCTCTTTTGGATCTCTAGGTGCTGCTGCTTGTGGTTTCCTTTGGCCATGTGCTCTGGCCAGCAGTTGTTCGGTTCAAGGGTTTTGTGTTGGGTGCTTTCTGTTTGTGTGCTCTGTCTTGTTTCCTTTCTGTTTCGTCATTTCATTTCACTGGGTTTTTGTTGAGAGGTTATTGTTGTGACCATGCATAGGAGGTGTGTTTTCAGTGGCGTTGCAGATTCCCCGCTGTGGCTGGCCAGCAATGCGCTCTCTTTGGTGCTGTTGAGGATGGGCCATCGGGGTAGTGGGAGCGAGGTGTCCGCGCACCCCCTCCTCCGGCGACTGCCTCTCGTGGCGGAGTTATCCATGGTTCTCTGGAACCGGTTTAAAATTATGGACTTTATGTCCCATCTGCTTGAGGCCTTTATGGCCATTTGTATCCAGGCCTTTATGGCCCGTCGATGTTATGTCCTCTGGGCTTTAAGATTTGTTGTATTTGCTGTATTGGGCTTTATGCCCCTGGTCTTTGTAAACGGCTTTGCTCGTCCATCTGTATGCAGCATTGATGTACTTCCTATTGTGAAATGAATTTTCACGTTTGCTTAGAAAAAAAAATAAAAAAAAAAATAATGCAGCCACATCTGAGGAATGTGATTGAATACATGTGTTGCAAGTCAACAAGGATACCGATGATGAAGTGGCTCTTGAGGCCTGTGAATTCTGGTAATCCTCTTGTGAACTATTGCATTTTAACTTTGTTGACAAGTAACCTGGCAATCATCTTTGTAGTTATGGAAATAAATTTCAGGGACTCTCGTTTTGTATCCTGCTTCCCTTCAGTAATTCTACTTCAATTGTTGCTTTTAGATACCTTCCGTTAATAAGTAGAAGTATAATGAGATTTTTAGAGTTCTCTTATTTTTGCACGCTGAAGTTGTATGTTGTATGCAGTATGTTGTAATGTTCACCCAGTTATAGGTTCTGCAAATAGGTAGGTCACTTTTGTTGGTTATGCTCGAGCCGTAATGAATTTGATTATTTCATGGAGATGATTTATGTGGCATTTAATTTTGCCAGTTTCGTTCGAGTTCGGTTATGGTGCTGAGTTTTATTGTGCTGATAGTTGCTGATGGACGACTGAGATTAAATTTTATTGATCCAAGAGCTGCAAATAAGACACGTCAATTAATGAATTCTATCATGCGGTTTGACCCGTTTGCCATATGACCCATTCTCCTCATAACCCACACGACCTGTTTTGCAGAAAACTTCCCGTTCCATTTTGCCATAGCTCCAACACCTTCCGTTTTGCCGCAGCTCCAGCACCGTCGCCGCCCAGCTTCGTCTCCATCGTATCTGTTGTGGATTCGAAGCTTCCAAAAAAGCTTCCATTTAGTAGAGGTAAGAATCGAGTTTACCGGACCTGTTGTAGCTTCTAGAAGTTTGGAAGTTGTTTTAACAGAGAAGATTGACCATGCGAGTGCGTAGGAAGTTGTTTACCGGAGAGAGGGATTTACAGACCACTCGTAAATTAAAGGGTGGCATGAAAGGGTAAAGTTTCCGGCCATGCGAGTGCGTAGGAGTTCCAGGACCCGTCGTGCTTGTCGAGCCCTTTGAGGCAGAGGAGCATTCCACGTGAGGCTTCTGAAGGGAATTGCTGATATTGCACCTCACCTTCTTCATGGGTGTCATACATTGAACTCATGAGCCCCGAGTGACCCTGAAGAGCGGTTTGTGTATAACGTAGGTCTTTGAGGAGGATACGGCAGTAGAACTGTTGATGACTCTCTGCCATTGGTACGTGAGAGACCATGAGGGAGATCGGGAAGCTAATGGTGGGGCTTGGAAGGAATATTGGATGTGGAAGAGAATGAAGAAAATGACACAGGTAGCAAAGATATAGATCGGTAGTACTTTAAAGGAGAAGAAAGGGAGTGGTGACAGGGTGCGTTGGTGGTGTTTGATACTGAAATTTGTTGGAGATGGGTCTCGTGGTTCTACTTCTACCGATTTCAGGTGGCTCTTTGGTCATCTCTGTAAGAATAGAAGCGATCGATGTTAATGGAGGTCAAGGGATGCGGATTTGGTGGATTGATGGGTGCGGGTTGAATTTATCTGCCCTTTTGTATTTCATGAGTTCTGCTTCTGTTGAGATGCCCATGTTAAAGATCAGCACCTATTTCTCTAGAAAATTCTAGGACAACGGAGAGAAATCGGCAAACAATAAAAATCCGGAGAGAGTTGGAAAAATCTGGACATGCCGGCAAAGAAAGAACTCCCTAGACAAGCTACACCGACTTATGGAAGGAGAGCTTTAGCAAGAAAGTTACAGAATTTACTAGAAGGCCATATCACTTGTCGACTTTATGAGTCCACCGACATAGTGAGTCTATAGATAGGAGAAGTCAAGTGAAGAAAATGTGTGTGTCCTCGTGTGAGTATAAAAGGTGTGTGTGCTGTGTAGTGTAGAAAAAGTAGAAAAGAGGTGAAAAGTCAAGTTGTGTGTGCCGTGTAGTAGGAAAGGGAGATTGAGAAAAATTGAGAAAAGTGATCGTAAGAAAGATGAGGCGGAGTTTTGTCTTTTATGTGTAAACGCTTTGTTTCAATTATTATAAAAAGCTTTTTCTTTAAAACTTTTTGCTTCACTTCACTCAACAGCCCAGAAACACAAGAGCATATGGCTCGTCACGGAGATGCGAGTTCTTGCTCGATTGGGCTGGTTGCTGCGAGGTGGTCGACGGAGGTGGTTGCTGCGAGCTGGCGACGAATGGGGATGTGATTGATGTGAAATTGCAGATGGTAAAGAATAAAAAATGAGCGGGGTCATATATGAAAACAGTCGGGCAGAACCATAATCTGGGTCTGATGCGGGTCAAATAAGTTTAATTGATGTGGCCTGATAATAGCCGTTGGATTGCTCAAGTTTAATCCTAGATGATGCTCAGTAGCCACCAGCACAATAGTTATCAGCATAATAACCGAACTCGTTTCGTTATCCCTCAAGCTCATCTACATTCATGCCAGATTTTTATACACAATATATTAACCCCCTCCTCTTTTTCTCAACTCCGACCTACCCTTGTACTCTGACGAGAAGTTTAAATTCTTGTTTTGGATTATCTACGGAGAGGTTAAACTTATTATCCAAGCTGAAATATATAGCTCGGTGACCGTGTTTTGGACGTGGATGATTTGTATGGTCTTGCTTTCTTCTAGATCAAGGTTTAGGAACTAAAACAAAGTGGGTTATAATGTTCTTTTAGTCCTTCTTTGCATTCCACTTCCTGTGCAAGATTGTTATTGTTGTCTCTTGTGGAGCCAGAGTTCCCATGCAATATCAACTTTCAGGGTACATCCATTACAATTACTTTCTTCCTACTTGCAGAAATGTGAAAGATTATTGATTGAGATCTAGCTGAATATGATATGTACGTCTTGCTACATTCAATATTGTTATTTTTTCATAAAATTACCATATGGACTGACTAATAGCCGATGTGGAATATTTTATGTCGACAATAGTGGTGTGGCTATTTTGTTCGTTCTCCTTTCTAGGAAAAAGGAAATTTTCCATCTTTCATACCGCACTTAATAGTCTATATAAATGATGAACTGATGAGGGCGAAATTCGGCAGTCAAGTTATGATGTTGGGAACTTTGCATTCGAAAAAAACGATAAACTGTTAAAGGGGAAAATTTGGCATTCGAGTTATGATGTTTGGAACTCGTAACCTTTGTCTTGTAAAATCCTCGGTTAATTTTTCTTTTTTCCATTTTTTCGGGCCATTTGATTAGCTTCCTTAACCGTATCCACGTCTATGATTTGCAGGTCTGCATACTGTGATGCTCAGTTACCAACGGAGAATTTAAGAGAGTTCTTGCCACTTTTAGTTCCGTTATAGTTAATGCACGGTTGAGAATCTTGAGATTTTCACGACAATCATTTTTGGTGAACTGAGCATTCCTATTACCGTTGTAGATTTTGTTGTTCAACATGGTTTATGCTGATGATGATGAATCAATAGTGGATGCCGAGGTGAAATTTTCTTGGTCACTTTGTGTTTTTGGGTATGTGTGAATTGTTTGTAGTTCATAATTCACCTGGCTGCAATTTATGGTTGCGGGAAGATGAGGGGTCTCTCCCAGATCGTTATCAGGTTAGAACCATGTTCCCATTGTCATGTTCCTCCGTTTTCAATAGTTTATTTGTTTCTCCACTGCTGACATCCTGCTCATTTAAGTGTGATTTTTTCTTTTCTGTTTCTTTTAATTTTTGCCTGGCAGGATCTCAAACCTCGTTTCCATTCCTCATGATTTCATGGATCAGACAATGCGGACGATGATGTAAGTAGCAAGATGATCATTTCTTTTTGCTCCTTGAAATTGTTTGGCTGGTGAGATTTACTTAATGATGATTTTGAACGCATTCATTTACCATTATAAACGATGACATCCAATGACGGAACCAAGATTATAAGTCAACCATGGCGAATTTCTAAAGCGAAATGACTGAATTTTTTTTCCATACATAATACTAAAAATTGTCTTGGAATTACAATATTAAAAATTAAAGACTAAAAATATTAAAAATATTAAAATACACATATCGTACTATGTACGACGATTGAGAGGGGGCAATTGGATCCTACGTTTGTGCATCTTCTGAAAATGTTGCAAAACGACTTCATTATTTATAGTTTCAAAAATTTCACACTAAATGTACATTATCATGCAATCATTCATCCAGTTATCTATCATCCTATTACGCAAATCAGTCTTGATAATCTTCATCGCAGAGAACACTCTCTCAATGGTTTGCAGTCGCAACTGGTAAGACCAATGACAACTCAATAAGCTGATAAAAACTAGTGGATACAAAATATGCAAAGAAGTAACTCTGTACTTGCTGTAAAACGATCATTCATCTATTGAGCAATTAAATCAATGATCTGACAAAACACTTTCACACAAAAATAATGCAAATAAGTAATTGTTTGTCCTCCACGCCTCGAACGACAGAAGTGTTAAATCCCACAGAAGTAAACACATCTCTCCCGGACCTTGCCCTTCTAGATCGCCTAAACAAATAACACTACAAGCAATATGCGGCATCCTTTGATACACGATATTCCAACCACGGATAATCTTTGAACCATGCCGCCCTAAAACCCCTTATATCACTCTCATATTTCTTCCTGGGAAAATTATGGCTACGCGGTTGACAAGGACCTTTAATCAAGTACTCCCTACGAACTTGATCAATAATCCTAGCATCATATTATTCAATGGATTTACGTATCCCTAGGTCAGCAACAATATCATCTAGACTAAACTCAATACAAGGTCTTTTAAAACTAGTATCAATTTCAGAACTTGTAGCCATATTAGGAGCATTAGAAGACTCCACGCTTCGTGAGTTCTTTTGTGAAAAACCTTTTCATTATATAAAACAAAACAAAACAAAATAAAATTCATACAAATTAAACAAATTTATAGATTTGTGACATATGTTAGATTGTTTGTGATGGAATCTTTTGTAATTAACCTTTCTATCAATGATATTACAAAATTGGCCTTAAAAAAATAAAAGTAGGACTTATTCTTAGACGATGACCAAAATAAATATTTGTGATACAATTAATGACTAATATAAGAAGCCACTATTTGTATATAGAAAAGCTACCTTAACATAGAAACAAAAACTCAAAACATAGCGGCCCAGAGCTCAACCATGTTCGCCATGGCTTGGTTCCGCTCATGATGACATCATTGGTGTGGGGTTCTTCTAAATCACGTACTTGAAATCTACAGGACGATGACATTGTTAACATTTGGAATTTACGGAAATGCAGTGCTGCTGCTCTTGATATCCTCTCAAATGTGTTTGGGGATGAGATTATTCTTCCCGCATTGAAGTCTATAGTTCAGGTGATTGATTTTCTGCTCACTATTGGAAACGGTCCTTGTCGTTACATGGTGCCATAATGTTGAAACTGCTCACTGTAGGTTTTGATGGATTATTTTTGTCGTTAATGATAATTTAAACCATGTATAATTGAAATATAATGGAGAGATGAGAAAAAGTAAGGAGAGATAGAGATTTAAGTGGTTCGGTCTAAAAGACCTACATTCACTGTAAAAGCCCTCTATGACAGTGTTTGTATTATAAATTCATACAGATTACAAAGATGAAATCTCTATTTATAGAGATAATAAAAAGTATGATAAGAGAATATTTCTATATTTAAAATTTGAATATTTGAATCTTAATAACGATTTGATATCGTCATAACCATAATATCATATCAAATCTTGATATGATATTATCTATAACAGTTAATGCAACCGATCTACTATAACAGAGTATGAAAATACGAAATTATTTTTTGCCCTGAGTTATATAAAATTTTCAGAACATGTGTTAGTACTATGGAAAACATTGTCATTCGCATACACCCACAAGAATACGTGCAAGATTGCTGATATGGTCAACTAAGTGATAGCTGTTTGTTGTCCTCAATGGAACAAAAGGTCTTCTGTTGGAGAAAAGTTATCCCTCTGAAGCTTTTAGCTCCTGCATCAAATGCATGTGTTCGTTTTTGAATTTCCACAGGCCAAGTTAACCACCACAGATGATGACATGATGTATCCTGGAAAGAAAGAGAAGCTGTTGTTTTGGCTCTTAGCGCCCTAGCTAGCTGAAGGTTGCATTCATGGTTTTTGCTGGTTACGACTTCACTACTAAAAAAAGGACTTCCAGCGGCGGTCACTGTAGCGGCGGTCGCAAAAACCGCCGCTACAAGGTGTTTTCAGCCGCGTTTTTCGGAAAGCGCCGCTAGAAATATCCTATGGCGGCGGTCACTGTAGCGGCGGTGCTATATAGGGTCAGTAGCGGCGATCTTTGGCCGCCGCTACAAAGTGCCACGATAGGGGGTCTTTAGCGGCGGTCCGTGACCGCCGCTATAAAAACCGCTACTAGGTAGTATCTTTTAGCGGCGGTCCCTATAGCGGCGGTGACATGACCGCCGCTATGTAGACCCTATACCCGCGGTTTCAAATAAACCGCGTCTATAGGTCCTATCTATGGCCGCGGTCACTTGACCGCCGCGAATAAGACCGCCACTAGATGCTATCTTTTAGTGGCGGTCTATATAGCGGCGGTCGTTGACCGCTCCTATATATTCCCTATAGCCGCGGTTCCAAATAAACCGCGGCTATAGGTCCTATCTCTAGCAGCGGTCACCTGACCGCCGCTAGAAATATAGTGCCTACAGCGGCGGTCAGTGACCACCGCTGTAAGCTGTACCTTTAGCAGCGTTTTTTATTTAAAACGCTGCTAAAGATATACCTATAGCAGCGGTTTTGACTGAACCGCGGCTATAGGTATATGTGAAAAAAAATAAAAAAAAAAATATTTATATGTTAATAATTATTTTATTGATTAATTTAAGCCTTTTAATACATAACTTTATTTTGCCTTGTGTCTAACAAATTTTATTTTAACGGACTTACTTAATAAAATGCATAATTAAAAAAGAGTGTTATGAAAATTAAAGTTATTATATGGTTGTTATGGTTATTGCATATTTATTAACTAAATATAATTGGTTTAAAAAATTTCTATTATCATACTTATAATGAGCTTATAATGAGCTATAAATAATGAAGTTTGTTATGTATTTGAAAAATTTTAATTTAAAGACATACTTATTAAAATATGAAGTTAGAGAAAGTGTTATGGAACTATGAAATAATGAAGTTTGTCATGTATGTGAAAATTTTTGGCCAAATTTTCTAAACTTGTTTTAATTAAAATTATTACACTAGTTAATAAAATATTATGTATTTAATATTATGTATAAAGCTTTTCAAATACTATTATAATTTACAACTACATTTAATTTACTAAACATATATAACTGTAAAATATAAAATTATTAAAAAAAAACCCTTAACAAAAACGGTGTCGTTCCCTCCCCTCACCTCCCCTCCCCTCCCCCCCTTTATTAAAAACTCCCCGCGAATTCCCCTGATTCCCCCCAAAAATTTCCCCCGCGAATACCCCCGATTCCCCCTTTCTCACTCTCTCCCTCCCGACGCCAGCAAGCCCTCCGTCCCTCTCGGCCTCTCTTCGGCTCCTCCCCTCTCGGCTCACTTCTCACTTCTCGGGAATTAGGGTTTGTGATTTGTCATACTTGCATAGTGTTGCAGTCTTTGGGCTTTGAGTTTGGGAGACCTTGTTTAGGATAGCGTTTCAACAGACCTGCTGTGAATTACAAGGTAGTTCTTGCAGTACCCCTCTTTTAAATCAGGTGTTTAAAGGAAAATTACCCTATAATCTGAAATGCATGTTGGATTTGTTGAAGAATTAGGTCTCGGATGATGAATTTTTCAAGGTTATATCTGTTGTAGAGCAGACCCCGATATTAGAGCAAGTTCATTTTCTGTGGAATGAGTAGTCTATTTACAAGTTAACTGTGACATGCAAAGCATGAAATAGTTCATTCGAAAAGGATTTAGTTGCTGCATGAAGTTACCAGGTTTTTATTCACCTATTTTCGTGTTTTAAAATAATTGGAAAATGTCAGAAGTTGATATGGCGGTTATTAAACCTGAGGTATGATACTTTTATGTTTCATTCAATTGTTGTTTCAGTCGCTGAAACTTTCTTCGGATGTGTGTAAAGCCTCTGTGTGTGCTGTTTATATGAATTTTTCAAATGTAAAAGCATTCTGGATTCTTTTCTGTAAACCAACTAGGTTCTTGAGTTTGTTTAGGGCAGAGGAATTGTATGGTACTCCACAGTTCAGGCTTTGCGTGACTTTGTTGAAGTGACTTGGGGTGGGCTTTCTGCTGATAATTGTTTCTTGCATTCAAAACCCATATTTTACATTCAATACTTTGTTGCTAACTTCCCATTAGATGCATCCCTCTCACATTATGTAGGTCATGTTTCTTTAGAGAAATTTGAAACATGCTTATTGATTGGTGCTGTGTTCTGTTTCTATTTTTTTTTTCTAACGCAATACTGGAGTTGAAGCAAATTTTGTTTTCGTCGGCAGATTTAGTGGCAATTTGCAAATGGTATGCATAGTTGCCGAAATTTTGAATCGTACACTACTAGAAGATAATAATAGAATCGAAACGGGAAGTTATTATGCCTATTCATTTCCTCAAGACAGACATTCAGTAGTGGAAGAGCAATATAAGTACAGCCAATGCTGCAACAGAGCCGTTGCTGTAGGAAGTGATTTCCGTGCTGGACAGTAGTTTTGGGGACGATCTTATTGACCAATTTGCAAGACACCCAGAGATGGGTGGGAAATAATTGAGCAAATCCCTTATAGCTTACATTCCAGTACAAAAACAGATAAGCTTTTACAGCTTCGATTGATATGGGTGTTCTTCGGCTCCAACTGTACCATAGAAGGCCATTAGCGGGTTTATCCCCCAATTAAATGCTATCCGATGAAGATTGAAGTGCGAGTACCCGAGAATGGTGTGCTGCAAAAAAAAGGCATTATAGACTCGAAAGTAGTAATGCAATTGCCTTTATTTCCTAGATAGACCCCAAATTGGTTCCAGTGTGTGAGTAAATTTTGTAGCCATCTAGAACCACCTTATCACCATATTGCTTCTTAGAAATTGCTTTAGGAGCAATTTCTTTACTTATCAAAAAAGAAATTGCTCCTAAAGCGTTTTTATGATTTATGTACAAATTTGGACATGTAGAAGATAGTATTTTATACATTAGAGTTAACTTAATGTGATTAGTGGAACTGAAGGGTTTCCTGCATATTCTCATTTGGAGGCCACCTATCGACTTAGGTCGTGGGATCCTCCGGTTTGTATTTTCCATTTTTCTGGTATCTAGTGGAGCATTTTATTACTCATTTTTGGCTTTACCATTACTGACTAGTGATTGCTATTCAGTACATAGCATTGTTGCCACCGTCTATAATTAACAGAATTTAATGCTTACTTTGAAAGTTATCATAAAACATGCTTTTTTGCACAAATTTTATTTTGCGAATGCTTTTGTAGGAGGCTTCAAGGTAACTCTTTCAAAGGTCCAATACCCTCAACATTTTCCAATTTGACTTCTCTGATGGAGTTGTGCATGCGTACATCTCTCGTATACTTTTCTTTTCATTTCTTTTTTTGCATTTTGCAGATCTGTGAAGCTAACAATCTCATGTTTGACATTGCTGTAGGAGACTAAGTGATGTGTCTAATGGAAGCTCTTCACTGGCATTTATAAAGGATTTGAAATCTCTAGTTTTCTTGTAAGACAACATCAAAGGAACTTATAATTCAGATTCTCTTACTTGCCGATAAGCATATTACTCTTTCACAGGTTAGTGGTATCTTGAATCTTTTCATCAATTACTATTGCTTGTTCTTTTGTCCTTATTTTTTGGAGATTGGAGTTTGTGGATTTTAGAAGGCGGAGGGTTTGGCTAACTATTAATTGCTTGTTGGTTCTGTGGAGTTTATTGGAGATGGTGGTGTTTGTGGATTTTGTTGGAAGGCGGAGGGTATGGCTAACTATTTTTTGTTGTTGGTTCTGTGGAGTTTATTGGAGATTGGAGGGGTAAGTGTTATATGATGTTGGTTATGAGTTTTTGTTGGAGATTGGAGGACTTCAGTTGTGTTATTCAATATTTAATGTTTGTTTCTTTTCATTTAAAGCATGGGTTTGTTTGTTAATTTATGTTAGTTTATAACAAAATATTGATAAATGTGATGAACATTAAAATAATGCATAATTTTTTGTTGCATTTCATATAGTTATTACTAGCGCTCATGGACAAGAGTTGGATGAAAAAGAAACGCGGGACAAGAGAATATGTGTTGGGAGTCAATGAGTTTCTAGGTTTTGCATCTAAGAGTATGGGTAGTGATGGGAGAATTTGTTGCCCTTGTGTAAAGTGCGTCAATTACAAGAGGTATAACATCAGTACGGTACATGATCATTTGGTCCAATATGGGATGTCCCCGGGTTACGATTATTGGTTTGCGCATGGTGAATTGCGAGATAGGGTAACATCTAGTAATCCATCTATTCCTGTTGGAGATAATCAAATGTGTGAACCATCATCTGGACTGCATGAACTATTACACGAGGTATTTCCATTAGTATCGGAAACACAATCACATAATGTACGAGAACAAAGAGAACCGCATCCTACTGAAAATACTGCAAAGTTTTATGACATGCTTAAAGATGCAGACGATCCTTTGTATGAAGGGTGCACAAAATTTAGCAAGTTAACTGTTGTTGTACAGTTATACCATTTGAAGTGTATGGGAGGTTGGAGTAATACCTCTTTTACGTGGTTACTCCAAACACTGGTTGATATGCTCCCTGCGGGTGCTAAATTGCCAAAGGATACTTATGAAGCTAAAAAATACATGAAAGAGTTAGGACTTGGATATGAAAAGATCCCTGTTTGTCCAAACGGTTGTATGTTGTTTTGGAATGAGAATGAGAAGAATGACGTTTGTTCAAAGTGTGGAGCATCAAAATGGAAGGGCAATGGGGAGGGAAAAATTTTGTCACAGAATGAAGGTGAATCATCCAAAAGATCCAAAAAAAAACCGGCGAAAGTTTTGCGGTGGTTTCCTTTAAAGCAACGCTTGCAGAGATTATTCATGTCCTCAGAAACTGCTTCTCATATGAAATGGCATCACGATGGACGTGTAAATGATGGGTTGTTAAGGCATCCGGCCGATGGTCAAGCTTGGAAAGCTTTTGATGCACAGTATGCTGATTTTGCTTCTGATCCTCGTAATGTAAGGCTTGGGCTAGCAGCGGATGGGTTTAATCCTTTTGGGAACATGAGCACTAGTCATAGCACATGGCCAGTGATATTAGTACCATATAACTTGCCTCCTTGGATGTGCATGAAACGTTCATCTTTAATGTTGTCATTACTAATTCCTGGACCGAAATCTCCTTCTTTCAAGATAGATGTATATCTAGAGCCATTGATATTGGAGTTAAAAGAGTTGTGGGATCTTGGATTAGATACTTATGACATTGCTTCGAAAGATATGTTTAAGATGCGTGCGGCATTGATATGGACAATTAACGATTTTCCTGCATATGGTGACCTCTCTGGATGGAGTACAAAAGGACGTCTTGCATGTCCATGTTGTATGTATCAAACTTGGTCACGATGGTTGGATAATGGTAGAAAATTCTGCTACATGGGGCATAGACGGTTCTTACCATTAAATCATAGGTGGAGAAGAGATCAAAGATCATTTGACGGTACTTATGAAATGGCTCCACCACCCAATTTTATGACCGGTGATGACATTTGGAGGGAAATACAGGGTAATTTACATTTTGAGTCAAGTGTATGGAAGAAGCAAAGTATTTTCTTTTCATTGCCTTATTGGAAGGATAATATGTTGCGTCATAATCTAGATGTTATGCATATTGAGAAAAACGTAGTGGACAATATCATTGGTACATTGCTAAATGTGGACGGGAAGACAAAAGATAACTATAAGGCACGTCTTGACTTACAAAGCATGGGAATAAGACATGATCTCCATCCAAAGATCACTGATGCAGGAAAGGTGCATTTGCCTGGTGCTTGTTACTCAATGACTCGCGAAGAGAAAGAAGGCTTCCTAAAAGTGATAAAGAATGTCAAAGTGCCGGATGGTTTTGCTTCGAACATATCACGTTGTGTCAAGCTTCAACAACGTAATATCATAGGTTTGAAGAGTCATGACTGTCACGTCTTGATGCAACATTTGATGCCTATTGCAATACGGAGATCGTTACCAAGCGTGGTTTGTTCTCCTTTGATCTCATTGTCATGTTTCTTTAGAGAAATTTGTTCCAAAACATTACGATTGGAGGACTTAGATCGACTTGAGGCTCAAATTCCTATAACATTGTGTCAACTTGAAAGGATATTTCCGCCTGGGTTCTTTACTGTTATGGTGCACTTGGTCGTACATCTAGTCGCAGAATGTAAGATGGGTGGACCGGTTCAACTTCGGTGGATGTATCCTATTGAAAGGTAATATTAATTATAGAGATATGTTACAACTGTGTCTTTGCACTAGGACTTATTTAATAAAGTGTAATATTGTTGGTGTAGGTGCATGCACCGTTTCAAATCTTATGTTCGCAACACGGCCGCACCTGAAGGCTCTATTGCTGAAGGATATATAGCAGATGAATGCTTAACTTTTTGTTCAAGATATTTAGAATCAGTCCCAACGATCTTTAATAGATCACCAAGAAATGTAGACGATACTATGAGTGGAATATCTTTCGTTCGTCTTGATATGAAAACATGCATGCAGGCTCATCGATATATCCTTTTTAATTGCAATGAGTTAATTCAAATCCGCACGTAAGTGATGTTAGACTCCTGACTCTTTCATTGAGCATGAACTATAGTTAATAGTATTAATTTTTTTACTTCTATTGTCTATGTGTAGAATGCATAAAGATCGATTGAAGGCAAGAAACCGTGGTAGTCGACCAACAGATTATGTCATCGATAAGATGCATAGAGATGAATTTTGTGACTGGTTTCGAGACTATGTGTGTGTTATGTTTAAAATGTTTTGCATTGGGATTACTTTAAATCTTACAACTAGTTTTAATCTTGAGTTGCTGTCCGTGGAAAATAGGTTCAAAATATGGACGAGACGATGAAGCGTCAACTTCCAAATAGAGTTCGATGGCTTGCTAAAGGTCCAAACCCCGAAGCTAGATCATTAAGTCGATATGTACGTAATGGTATGAAGTTTCGTACAAAAGACAATGAAATAGGCAGAACAACTCAAAATAGTGGAGTATGTGTGACTGTTGAAGGGGGCACCACATATTACGGGCGAATTAAAAGTATCATTGAGTTAAACTATTTTGATGAAGAATGTTTTGTACTATTCAAATGTGATTGGGTTGACACAACTATTGGTAGGGGATATAAAGTTGATGAGTTTGGATTCGAACTTGTTAATTTTTCGCGTTTGGTGCATACTGGAGATCGATTAAGCGATGATCCATTCATTTTGGCACCACAAGCATCTCAAGTATACTATGTAGCAGATGAAAGACATCCAAATTGGGAAGTAGTTGTCAAGACCAAACCAAGAGATGTATTTGATGCAGGCTCATCGATGTTAGAGGACGACATAGATGACTACTGTGAAAATGAACCTTACAATTTCAACGTTGAGCAAATCCTTGAGAATGTACAAGATGATTTGATCTGGTTTAGAAATGAGGTCGAAGGAACAACACTAGATATACCTCAGAACTTTCCTATGGTATGTCAAGTTTCTCTCTGTTAATTGAGTTTTTTGTATGTATTGCGCATTACAATTATTCTCTGTGTTTTAGTTATATTGGCGTTGCTTTGTTTAAGCAAATGTTTTGTGTTGTTGAATTTTACATTGAAATCACTTTTATGCATGTTTAAATATTGTATAGGTACAATGACGAGGAAGAGGTTTAGAACTATATCTTCTTCATCACAGCAATCTATGCCCCCATCTCAAGAAGCAACGCCGTCGCAGCCATCTGTGCCCCCATCTCAAGAAGCAACGCCGTCGCAGCCATCGGTGCCCCCATCTCAAGAAGTAACGCCGTCACAGCCACCCGAGCTGCCTTCAGAACAGGCTACGATGTCGTCCTTCGAAGATGATCAATCTTTGAATGATAATGAAATTATTGGTATGTTCATAACCACAATAGAGATAATCTTACTTATATTTTAGTGAATAATGTTTCACATACTAAATATGCAGGTGGTAGTGGACTTCGGAAAGTGCGTGGTGGCACGCGGATGACGGACGTCTGGAATCTGAAGGAAGACGAATTGATTCCAGTACAATTCAATCGCAATGGGCAGCCATTGGGTAATGAAGGGGGAATATTTAACAAATTCACGGGTTGTATTGCCCGTGTTGCGAATCAAATCCCATTAGATGCGGCGGATTGGCGTAAAGTCCCTATGTCAACAAAAGAGGACTGTTGGAGCCTCGTGACGGTATAATTTAATAATGCTGATTTTTCATATAAATTTAATAATTGACGCACCTAACTCTTGCGATATATTTTGCAGAAACGATTTACAATCCCCGAGCCTCCCTTAGGGGATATTGTCAAGAGCTGGTTTCTCAAAGATTTAGGAGAGAAATGGAGGAACTATAAGTGTAGTTTAAAACAGAAATTTTTTGATGAGGCCTTTACGCCTCAGTATGTGAAAAATAATGCTCCAACAGACGTTAATTTGGAGCAATTTTGCAAATTAGTCGATTTTTGGTACTCTGATGCAGGACGGGTACGACATTATTTATTTTGTATTATAGTTTTCAAGAATGTAGCTTATTATTAATTTTAATTCTCTTGATGTTAATGTAGCGTCGAAGTGAATCTGGAAAACAAAATCGATCGCTTCAAACGTCGGTCCACACTGCAGGATCAAAAAGCTTCGCACGTTATGCTCACGAATTGGTATGTAGCACTTCATTAGTTTGTTTAATGGTATGATATGATATTTATCATTAACATTATTATTTTTGATTTACAAATCTCTTGACGAATTGGTGTTTGCGATGCAGGAAAGAGAGAAACAAATTCCAATCGACCGAGCGGAGTTATATAAAACCGTTCATATACGTTCTGATGGATCTCCAATAAATCCGGACGCAGCAGAGAAAATAGTAAGTCACAACCTTGATTTGAATGTGAGAATATTAATTCAAAATATAATTCTATGTTGTATTCTCTCAGAGGCGAATGGAGGAGATTGGACTGAATGATTCAGGAAGTTCCCAATCTTTAGGCCAATTTAGAGTGGATGGCAGCATCGGTTGGTCACCATCTGACCGATATGCACAAGTGATTGGGCCAGACAGACATGGTCGAGTTCGCGGCGTTGGATTAGGACCAACTCCGAAATCTCATCCTGACAACGCGAACTGCATATACAGTCAGCCTGCATCCACTACTAACGAGAGAGAGAAACACTTGGAAAATAGAGTTCAATCGTTGGAGTCAGAACTAGCATCGCTTAAATCTACACTACAGAGGATAACAGAAGTTTGGGTAAAAGTTTTATTTACTTATTCTCACATGTTATTATTGATTCTATTTATATATACTTCGTATTTAATTAATTTTGTATTAACGTTGTAGGATCAACGACAAAACCAAAGTGCTGACAATAACATTCAAGTTTCACCAGCAATTCATGGATCATCTCGTGCAAGCCGGAAAACGTTTATTGGTAAGATACTAACATAAATGAATACTGTCATTAATGTAATTTTAAGTGTGCACTAAGCTTATTGGTTCATGTCATTACTGTTTGTTAATTTTCAAATATTGTAACAACAGATAATGCAAACGAAGCACAAAGCGCAGGATGTGCTGAACGTGCTGAAGGTGCTGAGGATTAATTTTTATAGTTATTTGTTCTTAAATGTCCAAACTTATTACTTTTTAGATTATTGACAGACTGTCCTTCAGTAATATTTTTTTGGTGTAAGACTTGTACGATAGGATTATAATGAAATATATTTTGGTCGATTATACTTTTCTTTGAATGCATCAGTTAGTTATCACAAAATTTGTATACCAGGAAAATACTAAAATAATAATAATAAATAAATAAAAATAAAAAATTACCTATAGCGGCGGTCAATGACCGTCGCTACAGGTAAAATAAATAAAAATAATTACAAAAATTGCCTGTAGCGGCGGTCAAGGGCCGCCGCTACAGGTAAATCAAATAACAAAATTAAAAAAAAAAAATTACCTGTACCGGCGGTCATTGACCGCCGCTACAGGAAAATGTCTATAGCGGCGGTAATGACCGCCGCTATATGACCGCTGCTATAGCGCGGCGGTCTTCACCAGCGGTCAACGAAACCGCCGCTATATACCTATGCCGACGGGTATATAGCGGCGGTCGTGACCGCGGCTAAAAAACCGCGGCTATATCCTATAGCAGCGGCTTAGATGCCTATAGCGGCGGTTTTTGACCGCTGCTATAGGCGTGTTTTTTTGTAGTGCTTGCAGCATAATGCAATCAAATATTGCGTTTTTGTTGTTGTGTGAAATTTTGCTTAGCTATTGATGCCTTCGAAATTTATTTCTGGGGATTGTGAATCTAAATGTCTATCCGTCCCTTGGCTTCTCTATCATCGTTTTTCTTTGAGATCATTTTTTGTATGGTCACTTAGCTTTTTATTAATATGTTCCTGGTTTTATTCAATTCTACATGCTTAGTTATGAACTAGATGGGAATCATGACATTTCTTTTCTTTGAGATCATTTTTTGTATACTCACTTAGCTTTTTAAATTGGACTATTTTTCATTTATATTTTAGTTTATAAGTCTTCCATTAATCTATTTTCTTCATTTTCTTCAATATTAAGGTATATAATTTTTAAGCTAATTAATTTAGACTATTTTCACTTATATTTTGGTCTATAACTCTTACATTAATCTATTTGCTTCATTTTCTTCAATATTAAGGTATCTAATTTTCAAACTAATTAATTCAGTCTATTTTTCATTTATATTTTATTTTATAACTCTTCTATTAATCTATTTGCGTGATTTACTTCAATATTAAGGTATCTAATTTTTAAACTTATTAATTGTGGCTTTTTAATTTATATTTTGGTCTATAATTCTTCTGTTTATCTATTTTCTTCTTCAATATTAAGGTATCTTAATTATTCAACTAATTAATTTTGGTCTTTTTTAATTTATATTTTGTTCTATAACTTGTTCATTAATCTATTTTCCTCATTTTCTTCTTCAATATTAAGTTATCTAATTATTTAAATAATTAATTTGGACTATTTTAATTTATATTTTATTCTATGACTCTTACAATAATTAATTTGCTTGATTTTCTTCAATATCTTAGTATCTAATTATTAAACTAATTATTTTGGAACATTTTTAATTTATATTTTTGGTCTATAACTATTCCATTAATCTATTTTCTTCATTTTCTTCAATATTATAGTCTCTAAATATTAACCTAATTAATTTTTGTCATTTTTATTTTATATTTTTGTCCATAACTCTTTCATTAATCTATTTTCTTCATGTTTTTCAATATTAATGTCTCTAATTATTAAACAAAATTTTTAATTTATCTTTTTGTCTATAACTCTTCCATTAATTTATTGCTTCATTTTCTTCAATATCTAGTTAGTCAACCCACTTTCCCACTCAGACATAAGCAAGTAAGGGAATCACCCCAGCCTAAACCCTTAGTCTCCCACACATTTGCTCACTCAAATCCTTTCTCTATTTCTCAGTGTCTCTGTGTGTTTTCACAGAAGAGCTAAGCCCCCTTTATATAGTAGTCTAGGCATCACATTGAGTCTCCCATGTAGCGACACTTGTCAAACTCTCCCTCAGCCATTTGTTTGGACTTCAGTGCATCTAGCACCACGATGCGTGCTACTCATGCCACCTCGCCATGTTGACCACTTCCCATGCCTAGTCTCTCCCCTTGACCATTTCTCATGTCTAGTCTTATTTCTAGTCTCATGTCTAGTCTTATTTCTAGTCTTATATAGAAATGATCCAAGCAAAACTATCGCGCGCATGAATAGGTCAAGTGCATAGGTGGCGCGCATGACCTGGTAAAGTCCTCAACTAAAGCCTATGATCAAGGAGACCGAGATTTGGGCTTTGACTTCGCGCCCAAATGGCTTGCCGAGCGCCCAGCCGCCCACAAATCTCTCCCATTTATTTGGTCGGCTTTGACTTGGTCTTGACCACTCCTCAATAGCCACCTCCACATGCTATGCCACCATTTTCTCTTAGTTAGTAGAAGGTTGTTACTCCTAGCCCTTGGGGCGTGGCTGCATGCTACGGCCTTGGCTTGCACGCATGCCCACCCCTTGGTCATCAGGGGCGGGAGGGGGCTACTACCCCACACAAAAATGTTGAAATTTTTTCCTTTTAAATATTTTTAAGGTCAAATATTATCTCATCCCAATTTTAAACCTTCAAATATCATTTTGCCCCATCAAATATTTTGAAAAAATCTCTTTTCCAAGGCCAAAAATACTATCCATTTTTCCCTCATTTAAAGACCATTTATCCCTCAAAATGAATGAGACAAATTTAGTGCTTTAAAAATCATACTCTTTAAAATGACAACAAATAAAAAATGAACTAAAGTATCTTTTAAAATAACCAACAAGTTCTAATGGATTTAAAATTTCACCAAGAGATGCAATTTATTTTATGACCTAAAACCTGTTTTTTTTTCTATTTTGTTATTTATTTCTCTCAATTTCACTTTTTTTTTAAATAAACCTATCGATTTTGCCTCACCTTTTAAAAAGTTTACATAAAGAAATCTCCACCGAGTTTCTTCGATGGCTTTACATATGACAACTTTAACTTGGTTTTTTCTTTCTTTTCTTTTGAAGTCGTTTCGGTTTATGTAAGTTTATTATATCTTTTTAACTTTAAATCTCTTTTGATTTCAATTTTTTTTTGGGTGATGAACTTGCAAAATGATTTGATGGTATATGTTTTAAAAGGTATTGGAGATTGTGTGAAAATATGTCGGAGGTAATATTATTTTTTTGAGATTTTGGATGTTTAGTTGTAATTTTTTTTTACATTCAAGATATTTCCTAAAAAAAGAGAATATTTCCCCTATGTGACTTCACTGCCCTAAGACTTCAATCTTGAATCGGCCACTGCTGGTCATGTTGCCCGTGTGCCACCAAGTCGTGCCATGTTTCTTGTCTTTATTTGGATCCATCCCAACCTAACTGATGCTAGGGTCAAGACCGTCTCCTGCCATGTGCGTGCCTCCTCACGCACCTTGACTTGGTTAGACCGTTAGAGGTACTGTTTCACCAGCGAATGGCCACGCTACATATGAATCTCTTGCTGCTTCTTCCAACTGTTGCTCTTAAGAATTTAATCAGCGACAAAAACATTGCCGCAAACAAAATCATATAGGCGTCGCATAGAGTATCATTGCTGAAACATTTTACTGGCAACGAAAACTTCGCCGCAATCAAATATCTGCGACACATAAAGGTTCGTTGCTGAAACCGTTCATCTGACAACAAGAAAATCGCAGCTACAAACGTCTTTCAAAAGAATAAATCCATGTCGCTAAAATGCACGAGAGATAATCATGGCCATTACAAACGATTTGGGCTCTGGAAACGTGACGAATTAACTTTGTTGTTCTAAACTTCTTGCGACAAAAATGGAACTATGGAGAGAGCTAATAGCGATAGGATAGGCTGCACAGTGCACTCTCGCGACTCTAGTGTCCGTGGCTATTACTGAATAAAACACAGCGCGCCGACAGTAAGTTGACGGTTTTGTATTTGTATAGCCAGTAAGTACCAGAGATTCTCTCCTGAAAGCCCCGAAACCCTCTCTGGTTTCCCCACCCACCCCGTACCCCTACGGAGGAGGGGGGAGCTCTGGCTCTCTCTACCCCCCTCCTCCTTTTTCTATTTCTTTTCCCCTCCTTCGTCTTCTCTCTCCCTTTCTCTTTTCCGGTCGGTTTGGTCTCCGGTTGTGGTTGGTTTTGGCCTTTTTTGGTGTTTTTTTGCAGGTACTTTCTTCTTGCTTTTCGGTGGCTTCCGCTCCTTCCAAGGGGACACGCGCCGTCTGGCTGGCTTCAGAAGGTGTCGCGCATGGGAACCCCGGCGGCCTGCCACTCCTATGCCGGCGCGTGTTGTTCCACGCGCCCCACGCAGTGCGGGTGGATCTCACGCGCCGATTGCTGTTGGCGCGCGTGCGGCCTCCTCCGGCCCCCGCCCTCTTCCACTTTTCGCCGGCCTGGACTCAACGGTCGATGCCCTCCATTTTTCGTTGTTCCATCTTCCTTCGGCCACCGCCCTCCGCCGCCGGTCACAGACCGACCATCAATAACCCTGTTTGGGGCAACCCAACTGTTTAGGGCTTGTTTTATGTTCTGTGTTAGCCCGTTAGGGCCTGCCTCAATGTTTAAGGCTTGTGTTCGTTTTTTTCTTGTCTTTTTCCTGTGTAGGCATATTAGCTTGTGTTTGCTAGCCTCTGTGGCCTGTCTGGCCTCTGTGGCTTTTCCGTCCCTTTGGGGACTTTGTAGGACCTTCGGGTCCGTCTGCTCGTTGGCTCGCCGGCTCTTCGGAGTGTCTGGTACGCCCTTTGAGCTTTCTGAGGTTTTTAAACCTCCTTGATCCAATCAATACATCTGCTACATTGCTTACCAAAAAAAAAAGTATAACCAGTAAGTTGCAGCGACATAAATTTAAGTTTTAGCTACGGCCACATAGCGCCGTTATACTCCGATTTTCTTCCAGAGATGGCATTAACTCGTGGGGAAAGGGCGTGTTCCCTAGTCATTATTTCATCTTATGGATTATCCATAGGAGTGGATACTGAAACATATGGAATCGGAATGACCAATTTTTTTGTTCCAAATATCTTCTTGTATCTATCTTACCAAAACTGAAATTTTCAAAATTGAAACCAGAAATTCCAATTCAGCATGTGGATTTTTTTAGACATTCTTTTGTGTCCTAATTGCTTAAAATGTTTTCTGGGCCCAAATTTTCAAATATTTTTCATTTATTCATCATAAATTAACAATATATGTAAATATTCTTTAATTTAAATTCTAGATTTTAAAATAAACATTAAAGCAAATTTCATATGTTTGTAAATTCTTTTAGGCCCTATTTTTTAAAATATAAGGAGCCTAAACTGCTGGAATTTCCGATTTCGGTTCCAGTTTAAAAATTGTAAAAAATGACCTCCGATTTCGATATATGCTGAAATCCAGGAATTCTAATTCTGCCAGAAATTTTGCCCACCCCTAATTACCCACACAGGATCGACTCTTCAAGATGGGGGATGCTCCTAAGCAACCAATGTGTATTATGCAGAAGAGAAGGTGGTGTTTTATTTTTGGAGAAAGATGCAACATCCTCAGGTTCAATTTGTCTTGGATTTGACACAATCAAATTAAATGGGCAGCTCGTCGCTGTAAATGCCCTTCCCTAATGAAAACGTCGAGGAGAGTCATTTTTGTTGCATTAGTCTCCCACACTTGGAAGGAGAGCAGAGGTTCAAGCTTCTCCATATTGCTTTTGTAGTTAGAACCAGAGTAAACGATAAACCCGGGTTCACTCCTACCAACACCAAGCGCTCTTTGTTTGCTAGGTGGGGGCTTGCTGACTCAATTATCTTGTAGTTAATTGTAGCTGTATACATAGCGTTGCTGTGTTGTATTTGCTCTGTTTTGGTGCCACTGTTTGTTGGTTTGTTGATGCTGAGTCTGTTTCCTTCATCCAGATACGTGGGGATCTGATGTAATTTTGGGTACTTTCAGTGTAATGTTGTTGATATCAATACAATCCTCACTCACCCAAAAAAAAAAACATCTGGCGCTCATCCTTTAGCTCCCTCGACCCTTAGCTATCTGAAATATTACCTCAATCTGTCATAAGACAGTATAATTACTGGCACGCCCCAACCTTTTAAATTGTGTGAGAACATGTAACTATAACATGAAAGGGAGAAAGAATTGGGAAGGAAGGGTTGGTTTGGGGGGGTTTGAGGGAATTCTGTACTGGAAGAAGTGCTGCATTCAAAGAAAAGGTCGCACTAGATAGTCCATCTAATTATATAGCAGGATGTGCATTCAGCGTCAAAAAGAAATTACAAAGAAATTTGACAGTTATGTGAAGCTAATCGCCATTAAAATACGCCTAGGACCAATGGAAATTGGAAACAACACCACAACAGAAGTTTTGCCATTGAAAAGAGCAACGTAATTATGATGATGCACTCTCCGCATACAGGCATGTAGTGTCAAAATTCGAAGCAGAACATAATTAACAGACAAAATAAATTTACCAAAACTCCTTAATACGACTTCCCACAATGTATCAGGCTCCCAGCACCCAAGAAAAGACCGAAAATAGCTGCACTGCCAAGTGTAGTTTGTCCAATATACCTGATCTTCATGAGTCCTGGCACCTGCATATTCCAACAACAAATGATCGATATACAAAAAAAAAATTACATAAGATAGAACCATCTAGGCAAGTGCCAACGTTGATAGCCATAAAGAAAATTAATTGACTCGTCATTGACAGTCCTGGACAATGGAATAAATATTTACAGTGGGTAGCAGATCTAAGATGCAGAGAAAAGGGTATTTCACAGTTTTTGCATCCAAAAGTGCACTCCATCGATATATTGATAAATGATATGTTTCCTTGGCACTATATCTCGTAGCCGCACAAATTAATATTCTACTAGGGTTCAGTTTGTGAGTAGCTTATTACACGTTGAAGATTCTATAGGTCTATTCAAATGTTTGCCAGGAAGAAGAGAGGCTAGTAGTTCTCATATCTCATTTAGAAAGTAACAGCTGCCCTTCATCCTGGTTAGTCAATGTTTTAATCGAAAATTTTCCAAATGGTCTCTCTCCTCCCAGTCTCTGACTGGTAGTACAGACCAATCGTCAAAGAGTAATAGCAGGTATAGCACACAAGGTGGGATTAGCATCAATTACCCAGCAATAAAAAACTAATATCATCATTGTCATGTCTACACAGTGGCCAAACACGCTAGACTGAGGACCCAGATAATAAGGGACCTATTGCAGTAATCAATGTTTTCCCAGCAGTGGAGCTAGCAACAGAAACACCACTTTTTTGTCTTTTTTATAAGGTATATAAAAGAAATGCACTCATAGCAGATAGCTGAATAAAGCAAGAAGCAAGGCTTTGGCCCCACTATCTTATGGAGGAATTTCCTCAAACTTCTTGATCTAAGTAGAAACTGCTAGTTACTACTCCACGTGCTGATATACTAGTGAATATCTGACGTGAATGATGATGATGAGGTGTTCTTAAAGATGCGGATAAAATAATCTGAGAATTGGCCATTGTCAGTTTGATCCTGTTCACGTCAACACCGATTTAAGTTGGAACCCATAGCTCATTTTGGTTCCTGAATCAATGATGCAGAATAATCCTTCTAGCAACAGAGATAACACAAAAATTAAAAAAACAAAAAACAAAAAGGAAAGAAAGAAAGGGAGACAAAAAAGTAACATGAATTGGTATGTTATATACTTTGTGACGCCTGTAGTGATAATGATCTATAGGATATAGATTGCTGACAACTATAATGATATATATTAACCCAGCCTCTCAGTTACATAAATAGGGGGAAGAAACAAATACGGTCACCAAGAATGGAGCCTTGAAGGACACTGTTTGAATTTAACTACCCTGGAGATATGGAATGCAAAAGGTCAGGTCCAAGTTATAGTAACAGGACTGGACGACAGAGAGATTAAGGCAGCAAATAAAAAAATGGGAAAGCTGCTAAGAAAGGCTCCCAGATTACAATGGTGGTAATCTGGCTGTAGGCAGTTCAAAGGCCATTAGAACCTTTGCAATGGAGCGCAGGGCCTTTGGCTACAGCAAGTTTTGTTTTATTAGTTAAGGCAATCCTTGTATGCCAGAGTCCAAACTCCTATATCTGTAACGTCACAGTGAGCAGTCCAGCCGAGATCTAATAGTTATGCCAGTCCTAGTTCCACTTTCACTCTTTAGGTATAAGAAACTTCATGACACTACTAACTTGTTGTACAAAAACCAGGGGATCCGGCGAAGAAAGTAAGTGCTTTCCCCCAGATGCGTTAATGTGAATCTAGAATTATATACCCATCTCAAACTCCTCTTAAGCATTCTGAAGCTCCATTGGATCCTCTTATATTTTGAACATTCTTTCTCTTTAGCTTTTGCAGAAAGGAATCTCTTTTTCCAACTTGAGTACCAGCAGCTGCTTCTGTTTGAACATCAATTGAATGATTGATAAGATGGCAAGAAATCATCCTTCTCCATGTGACTGGCAAGAATTGTGAGGCATTCATACACCAGCTCAGATTGTGGGTGTGAGTCATCACCGACGAAAAAAGGATGGATCCTCTTGTTAATCTCAATCCAGCTACACCCAGGGTTCTTCATCAATCCTAGCTCTTTCATCTTTGATCTCAGCTTGCGCATCTCACCCCACTGTTTGGCAAAAGCGTACATATTTGATAAGATGATGAATGTTGATGGATCATCAGGATCCTTCTCCATAAGCAAACTTGCAATTTCCACCCCCAATTCTAAATTTCTGTGCAGATTGCATGCAGAAAATAGTGTGCTTTGTTAAGGAAAGTTTGATGTATCAAGGGAAATAATCTTTTGTGTTTAATGTTTTGCCTATTATGTGATTCTCCTATTCATCAATCCTAGCTCTTTCATCTTTGATCTCAGCTTGCGCATCTCACCCCACTGTTTGGCAGAAGAGTACATATTTGATAAGATGATGAATGTTGATGGATCATCAGGATCCTTCTCCATAAGAAAACTTGCAATTTCCACCCCCAATTCTAAATTTCTGTGCAGATTGCATGCAGAAAATAGTGTGCTTTGTTATGGAAAGTTTGATGTATCGAGGGAAATAATCTTTTGTATTTAATGTTTTGCCTATTATGTGATTCTCCTATTCTATATATAAGAGACGTTGAAGGGAAAGAGAATTTAACTCTTTGTCCGACTTTTGCTAAACCCTAATATGGTATCAGAGCATTACTACTAGGGTTTGGTAAAAGCTGCTTCCCCCCCTCCTGACTTTTCTTTCGTTTTCGCTTAGAATATTTTCTTCTCCATTTTTTGTTCAACTATAGTTTGAGGGCTGATGCCCGTTAGCAGAAGGGGATGGAACGAGTGGTCCACAATCAACGTGTCATCCCCATCGTTGTTGGTTGGAGAATAGCAGATCCGATAAACGGCTGCTGATTTTCTGGTTATTTTGTCGTTCTGTTTGGGTGTTGGTGGCTTCCGCATGATTGTTCTTATTTTCCGGTGACCTCTGAATGTTGGGGTTGATTTCGGTTGCTTCCGGCGTGTTCTTTGTCGCCTGCGAATGGTTGTCCTTGCCATCCAGTGAACTCTGTGATTGTTGGGGTTGATTTTTATTGTTTCCGGTGGTTTTTATTTTGTCGCCGGCGAAGTTCTGTTGTGTGTGGTGGCTTCTGTGGTGGCCGGAGGTACTCCTAGTGATCGTCGGCGAGTTCTGTTGTGTCTGCTGGGGTCGCTGCACTCGCTTGTTGTTCCCGTGGCAGTCGGCATCACGGTAGAAGATGCAACCTGCGCCCAGAGTGATTTAGTTCTTGGGTTGGCTTGTTTTGGGTTGATCCATATTTGACCCGGGTCATTCTGGGCTGACCCAAACTTGACCCATCAGGTTCGGTTATTGTTTTTTAAGTTGTGATATTGTTGTTTCCCACAGTTATTGGATGTTTCAGTTTGTACGTGATATTGTTGTGCATTGGTGGGATATTTGGGTTGGTTGGATTGGTGCAATTTGTACGTGATATTATTCGTTTGTAACTTTTGTGTTGGTTGGTATTATGGCTACCAAGTCCGAGCTCCTCAATTTATCTTCTTTGGGTAGTGCTCATATGACTTCCGTGAAGCTCAATGGCACAAACTATGTTTATTGGGCATGCTCTGTGGAAGTGTTCCTTCACGGCAATGGGCTCTTTCATCATCTGACTAAGGGCAAAGTTGTTGTTGCTGATCCCTCTAGTTCATGTATTGCTTCTGCAAATCAATGGGATTAGGAAGATAATCTTATTATCTCTCTTATGTTGAATAGTATTGAACCTCACATTGGGTCCTCTTGCATCTATCTTCCGACGGCTAAGGATATTTGGGCGCATCTCCAGCATATGTATTCTAGCACTGGGAATGTCACTCGTATTTATGAAGTTTCTAAGCAGTACTTTGGCCTCGAACAAGGCTCTCATACTGTGGAGGAATACTACAATCAAGTTGTGGTTGTTTGTCAGCAGAGGAACATGTATCAACCTCTCTCCGTTGTTCTAACTGTTATGGAGAAGCAGCGTGAGGACATCGATGTTGTTCGCTTTCTCATTAGCTTAAAACCTGAATATGAGGCGGTTCGCTCTCAAATTTTGGGTGGTTCAGACATTCCTTCTCTAGCCAAGGTCTTCTCTTGGATTCAGCGTGCTACCCTCGCCTCTCCTACCCCTCCGGTATCTTCTGATCAAAGTGGGGATCGCATTGCTTTTGTTACCTCCCGTGGTGGTTATTGTAATTCGCGTGGGGGACGTGGTAGTAGGGGTGGTCGTGGTTTTCGTGGTGGCCGTGATTCTCGAGGTGGTGGTCGCACTGGGTCTCGTGAGTCTAGAAAATGTACTCATTGTGGTCGCAGTAATCACTCTGTAGATTTTTGTTGGGATTTACATGGTCGTCCTTCTGGTTCTGCTAATCAAGTCACTTCCCAAGAAGACTCCTTCCCAGCGACGGATCACGCAACCAGTTCCCATCCAGTGCATGATCCTTCTCACATCTCTATTTCATGAGACGAGTATGCCCAATTCTTAGCTCACAAGCATGTCGCTTCCTCTTCCACGGCTACTCTTGCTCAGTCAGGTACTGCCACTCACTGTCTTTTATCCTCTGCCCCCAACCCGTGGGTCATCGACTCAAGTGCCAATGAGCATATGACTGGTTCATCCACTTCCCTTTCTGATTATCATCTTGTTGCTTCCCCTAAGTGTGTCACCCTTGCTAATGGTTCCCGAACTAGTGTTGCAGGATCGGGAAATGTTCATCTACATCCTCAACTTGATTTATCTCATGTCCTTCATGTTCCTGGCTTTCCATTTAATTTGTTGTCCATTAGCAAGATTACTCAAGCTCTTCACTGTTCTGTTAGTTTTTACCCTTCTTTGTGTATCTTTCAGGATCTGGTGATGGGGAAGATGATTGGTTCGGGGCATGAAGCTGGTGGCTTATACTACTTGGATCTGCCATGTATCTCTCCACCACGCGCATTTCACTCATCTTTCTCTCCGCTTCAGTGGCATTGTCGGCTTGGTCATCCATCACTTTCTACTTTAAAACGTCAAGTTGAGAGTCTTCGTCATGTTGAGTCTTTACCATGTGAAGCTTGCCAATTTAGCAAACATCACCGTGTGTCTTTTCCTTTGAGAGAGTTATTAGTAGCGTCTCGAGTCCTTTTGAGTTAGTTCATTCAGATATATGGGGACCTGTCAATGTTCCTTCTAATAAATTTCGGTATTTTGTCACTTTTGTTGATGATTTTTCTCGTATGACTTGGTTATTTCTTATGAAAAATTGATCTGAACTATGTTCAATCTTTCAAATCTTCCGTGCACAAATTAAAACTCAATTTCAGAAAAAAAAAAATCTGTGTCTTGCGTTCTGATAATGCCAAAGAATATGAATCTATTGCTTTCCAATCCTTTTTATCTACTAAAGGCATTATTCATCAGACTTCATATGTTTACACTCCACAACAAAATTGAGTGGCTGAACGCAAAAACCGTCATCTGTTAGAGGTCGCACGTGCTCTCTTATTTCATATGCATGTCCCTAAAAAGTTTTGGAGTGACACTGTTCTTATTGCATGCTATCTCATCAATAGGATGCCTTCGTCTGTTCTTGATGGTGTCTCTCCCCATTCTATGTTATACCCATCCTCCTCTCCTCATCCGTTACCCCTAAGGATTTTCGGGTTTGTCTGTTATGTCCATAATCTTGGACCTGGTTTTGACAAGTTGGACCCCCGTTCTACTAAATGTGTATTTCTTGGGTACTCTCATACCCAAAAAGGCTATCGTTGTTATAATCCTCATCTCCAAAGCTACTTTGTGAGCATTGATGTTACCTTTGACGAGTCGTCCCCTTACTTTTCTCAGATACTTCCTTCTGATTCTTCCTTTGAGTCTAGTTCGCCTCCTCCCTTGTCCTCCAACCCAGATACTCTTCCTATCTCTTTTCCAGATTCCTTACTGTTGCCTCCTCCTCCTCCTCCCTTAAATGTATACTCGTCGTCCTCGGCCACCCGCTCCAGTGCCTTCTCCTTCATCCTTGCCGCCTCTAGATCCTGGAAGTTCATCTTCACCACCTTCCCTGCCTATTGCTCTTCGGAAAGGTAAACGCTCGTGTTACTCACCATCCTATTGGTCAATATATTTCCTATGCATCTTTGTCTTCTTCTTTTTCTTGTTTTACATCCTCCCTTTCTAGTATTTCTGTTCCTAAGACAGTGCAGGAGGCTTTGTCTGATCCTGGTTGGAGAGCAGCCATGGAATTGGAAATGGAGGCTTTGCATCAGAATGGTACTTGGGATCTTGTGTCGTTACCTTCAGGTAAACATACTGTTGGTTGTAAGTGGGTGTATACCGTTAAATTCAATCCTGATGGTTCACTTGCTCGCTTGGTCGCTAAAGGTTACACCCAGACATATGGTCTTGACTACGATGAAACTTACTCTCCTGTTGCAAAGATTTCCTCTATCCGTGTTATTATTTCTATTGCTGCTAATAATAACTGGCCCCTTTTTCAGTTAGATGTCAAAAATGTTTTTTTGCATGGTGACTTACCGGACGAAGTCTATATGGAGCAACCACCTGGGTTTATTGCTCAGGGGGAGTGTCAGTGTTTGTCGGTTGAAGAAAGCATTGTACGGTCTCAAACAATCACCGAGGGCGTGGTTTGGGAAATTTTCTGAGGCTGTGTTAGATTTTGGCCTTACGAGATGTCAAACTGATCATTCTATGTTCCACTTAAAGACTACTGCAGGTCATGTTATTCTTGTGGTGTATGTGGATGATATTGTAATCACTGGAAATGATGCAGGTAGCATTGCTCGGTTGAAAGATTTTTTGCAGCAACGGTTTCATACAAATGACCTAGGCAAGTTGAGGTACTTTCTAGGCATTGAAGTTGCGCGATCTACAACAGGTATCAATCCGTCTCAAAGAAAGTATGTACTTGATTTGCTGGAGGAGACTGGCCACTTGGGATCTCGGCCTATTGATTCACCTATGGACCCTAACTAGAAATTATTGAAAGATGAAGGTGAGTTGTTTGAAGAACCTGGTAGGTATCGTCGTCTGGTGGGTAAGTTAAATTATTTCACCATTACTAGGCCAGATATATCATATGCTGTTAGTATTGTAAGCCAGTTTTTTGGATACTCCTCGGGTTTCACATTGGGAGGCTGTTATACGTATCATTCGGTATCTAAAGAAGTCTCCTAGTCTTGGGATACTGTATAGGCGAAATGGACATCTCCGAGTAAAAGGATTCACTGATGCAGACTGGGCAGATTCTCCTTCAGATAGATGCTCGACTACAGGATACTGTACGTTCCTTGAGGGTAACTTGGTCACATGGAAAAGTAAGAAACAGACTGTGGTAGCAAGGTCTAGTGCAGAAGCAGAATACAGGGCAATGGCACATACAACAAGTGAACTGACGTGGTTGCAACATTTTCTCACGGAGATTGGTTTTCCAGCTCCAACCCCTATTCCACTATTTTGTGACAAGCAGGCAGCTGTAAACATTGCACCTAATCCAGTGTTCCACAAGAGGACGAAGCATATTGAGGTCGATTGTCATTTCATTCGGGACAAAAACTTAATGGAGACATCCCTACACCCTTTGTGAAGACAGGAGATCGGCTAGCGGATATGTTTACTAAGGCTGTGTCTGGTAGCCGGTTGAAGTTTCTATGTTCCAAGCTGGATCTATATGATATATATGCTCCAGCTTGAGGGGGAGTGTTACGCCCCGAACGCTAGCCCAAAGGGGCCAATGACAGCCGCGAGCAATCTCGAATGAATACTCCAGCGAACTTAACCTTGACTTAGCAGCGGAATTTTTTTTTTACTACTGAGAGAGACGGGCCAAGGAAATTCTCATAGAAACTCAACTCAAACAAACGACTTCATAATAATATAGTAAATATCACAACTATTGTTCATATACAAAAGTACTTTGTCAGTTACGGACCACGTTGGTCCATGATCAACAACACATTTAATAATTTACATTGAGGCCTTTCTTCTTAAGATAAATAGTCATCGGGACTTCTTTCACCTGACACATCTAGAATGATACAATTTAAAACTTGTGAGTCAAAAGGCTCAGTAAGGGAACATGAACTTTTAAAGAATGCATGATCATGAAGTTAGATGTGCATGTATGCTCAATGCTTGCATATGAAATGTATGCACTTGCTCTTGAAAACATGTACTTGATCTTGTAAAGACACTTGATCTTGAAAACATATACTTGAACTTGAAAGCACTTGATCTTGGAAAGAATTCATTTCTTATCTTGTGAGCTAACTACGCTCCATTTAACCCCTGAAGTCAGGGTTGTGCGTTCCCATCAGAACAGTCTCCTTTTCCCCTTGGAGACATAACATTTGGTCGAACTAGCCTTTGAAGTGGCCCCAGGCCTGATGGCTAGACACGACCCTTGGAGGTCCACACCTTCTTGCAAGCATCCTTCAGTGTGGTTGCACATACCTCAAGAGCTACCCATCCTTCTTGCAAGAATCCTTCGGTATGGGTGCCCTAGGTGACATCCACCCTTCACGTAAACGTCCTTCAGTATGGATGCACCTTCTTAACTGGTACGGTACCGACCAACTCTGCCCCTTAACTTGACTTGTCATATAACTTTCATTTGCACAAAACTCCTTTTTCTTTCAAGAAAATCATGCAAATGCTTATGTCGTGTCATGCTTGATAATCAATAACATGTCATGCTTGATCATGAAAATCATGTTGTGTATCATTCCAGTTTTCGTAAAATTGTAAGTTTTCCACTTACCTCGATCCTCTTGAGCTTAGGAAGAAGTCTTGCCTACAAGCGAATTATGAACGTCATATAGACGCTTAGGAATAAACATTCTTATAAACCCTCAAAATTTCTCATATATGTTCTTGATTTCAAATTCGTATCTTTAACATGTGATTTCATTAACATGACATTTCTTTTAAACATCTTTAGCTTTCATAAATTATAAATCAGATTGAAAACAATAATCATACACATCAGAAATTCCTATGCATTTTCCAAAAATCTTGATCTTAGGTGAAATACCTAGGATAACATTATGCTGCCTCCAGCTCGGTCTTCCATTTTCAAAGTATCATAACTTCTTTCATACATCTTCTACTTGCATGGATTTTATCTTCAAATCTTCTTCTTTCATTGACTCGACATCTAAAATCAGATTCGTAAAATTTGGACTTAAACTGATCTCTCTAAGACACTTGAAATTAGCAATAATTCTAGACGTGCAAAGCTGCTGGCAGCTTGACGTCGGGACCCTTAAAAATTCATAACTAATTCATTACTCATTGAAATGACCTAAAATTTAGTTTGAAATCTTCTACTTTCATAAACCTCTGTTCTAACTTAAGGTTGAAGGGTAAACTATGTCATTAAGGTTAACTTAAACCGAGTCTAGTGATCTGCCAGTACTTGTGATTGCACGCAACATTACACCCGAGTAAGTTGCTGTTTTCACCTATTCATATCCGATTCGTATTCAACCTCAGTACACTTATTTTTTCCAGCAACACCACTAATTTCAGCCTCTTTGAACCTCAATCCCTTGTGATAATTATGGACAACATCACATGAAAATCCCATGGCATAATCGACCATGCATGCAGAAACACATTTTCAACCTTTGATCAATACTTATCCTTTTTCTTAGGCTTTCTATCATATACCTTTGGTGCATTATTGACACCCTATTACAAACTCATTCATGCTTGCTTCTTAGATTCCAAAATTGCTATTTAATCTACCAAGGAAAGACTAACAAAACTTAACAACATCCAATGACTCTCGGCTTCCTTTATACATAAACCCTAGGGGTAATTTTACACTTTCCATCAACCAATATGTTATCATTCATTATCAACATGTTCTCCTCCATTATCAAGACATATACCACAACAAGTTTTGCAACTTCAATCATCAAGAGTTACACTTTCCACTACGAATGCAATTAGTCCTTGTTCAAGCTCATAACCTATACCATTTTCCAACCTTTGCATGTGGCCAAATCTCACATTTTCAACCAAAGCCCCACCTTGAGCTCACAAATAGCTCTTCACAGATCACTACCTTGTTCCTTTTCTTTTACATGAACATCTTTCTCCATTTTTACATCATCAACAACCAAGTATACTGCAAGACACATTCAATTATGACAAAAATGAAGTAAAATCTCACAAAGGCTACATGCATGTACATTTCCTTCATCCAAGACCAAACCGTGGCCTCTCATTCCTCCCAAGCAAGATTTTTGGCCATACCCGTGGCCCTTAAACACTCAATGTTCATCATCTAAGCCACCATTTCACAACAAGTTCTCTTTTCATGCATATTAAACATAAAACTTGCAAAAATACATTATCTAAACTCTTAACCTCACATGCAAACAACTAGAGAGCATAAACTCTTTACAAATCCCATATCTATCATATTTATCATCAGTTCACAAGAAACAGCAACCAAGATCCAACCAAAGTTTAGTTACAATGCCATATTTTCCAAATCAAGAGCACAAAATCTACTCCTTACCTTAGGGATTTCGGTTGGACACTAAGGATGGCTAGAGAACACCTATATTAGGACATCCATGGTAAGAATTTGAAGAAGAAAGAGTTCACAGAGGAAGAAATGTCAAAGGGCCGAATTTCCTTACCTTGGCTTGTTTTTCTTTGTTTTCTTCTCCTTCTCCCTACTCGGCTTTCTCCTTCTTTCTCTCTTTGTGTGGTTCTGGTGTGTGACGTGAATGAGAGAGTGAATGTAAGAGTGTTTTATGTTAAATGGGGGGGGGGGAAGAGCTTTGTTTCTAGCGCCCCACTTAATTGGCTACAAAGTTGGCAATATTTGTCTTTTGCCTTTTTTGTCCTGTTTTCTTTTTCTTTTTGTTGTTCACGTTATACTCTTCAACTCACTTGAATTTCTCTCTTTTTCCTTTATTACCAGCACACACATACTTCTAAGAGTCAAAGTCTTTTTTTTTATAAGGGAATTTGGCAATTTAGTCCCTGGGTTTATACCCTTTGACAAATAGGTCCTTGAATTTCAACTTTCAAAATTTTAGTCATTGGGTTTTAGTTTTTGGACAAAATGGTCCTTCCGTCAAGGATCCGTTAGAGAATTAGTTTCTCTAACGGAAGGCCACATCAGCTGGCAACTCAACAGCTGATGTGGCAATGAAAATTGACAGTTTAGTCCTTAAGTTTTAGGGACTTTGGCAATTTAGTCCCAGGGTTTATACCCTTTGGCAAATGGGTCCTTCAATTTCAAATTTCAAAATTTTAGTCCTTAGGTTTTTGTAGTTTTACAAAATGGTCCTCTTTTAGTATTCTCAAATTCTTTCTTGTCTAGTGTTTGCATACTCAATTTTTAACAACTATAAATGCGTCTTATATATTCTTAAGTAAAAAAAAAAATTGAAAATATTTTTCAGAATTTTAATTGTATTTATATAAAAAAATAAATAATATACAAAAATAAATACTATAATAAATACTATAAAATTATTTAATTGGTTTGATCCTCGCATATGCCCCTGTAATATGAAAGTAAGATCGTATTTTACAAAGAAAATCAAAGACCTATAAGGCATAATTCATAGACCAATTTTATATTATTATTATAGTATTTATTTTTGTATATTATTTACTTTTTTATAGAAATAAAATTAAAATTCTGAAAAATATTTTCTAATTTTTTTATTTAAGAATATATAAGACGCATTTATAGTTGTTAAAAATTGAGTATGCAGACACTAGACATTGTAGAGATAATACAAAATTGTCAAAACTGACACTATTCAAGGGATAGAGTATGCAGACACTAGACAAGAAAGAATTTGAAAATACTAAAAGAGGACCATTTTGTAAAAAAATGAAAACTTAAGGATTAAAATTTTGAAATTTGAAATTCAAGAACCCATTTGCCAAAGGGGTATAAACTCAGGGACTAAGTTGCCAAATTCCATAAAACTTAAGGACTAAATTGTCAATTTTCATTGACACATCAACTGCTGAGTTGTCAGCTGATGTGGCCTTCCGTTAGGGAAACTAACGGATCCCTGAGGGAAGGACCATTTTGTCCAAAAACTAAAACCCTAGGACTAAAATTTTGAAAGTTGAAATCCAAGGACCCATTTGCCAAAGGGGTATAAACCCAGGGACTAAATTGTCAAATTCCCTTTTTATAAATAAGAAAGTTTAATTAAAAAGAAAAAAAAACGAAACACACAACGAAGTCAACAGTACAAGAGAAAATACTGAAGAAACCAAACACAAACAAGAAACCCACCCTCCCTCATCCCATTGGCTTACAACACTCTCCCAGAAAACAACAGCACCCTCACCCCACTAGCCAACAAGACCCTCCCAAGAACTCTGCCCCACCCGCAACCCAAACGAGACCCCTAACAATCCAATCCAAAAGTCACCGTCTTCCTAGCGGTCGAAGAAGACCCTTCATAATTAACCGAAGACTTCAAGCCCTTCAACTCCCTCAGCATCCTCCCCCCTGATTTTCTAGATGTTTTCGAACGAATTGGCACCCGATCTCGTTCCAACGCTGCAAAGAGATCCCTCAGCTTTTCCTCTTGACCACCACAAGACACCCAACCATCTCACCCACAGAGGAAACCATGTCCAGTACCCACGCCGGAGATTCTCCCCCCAAAGCTTTATGAGGGAAACTAACCGCCAAGGGTACAGTCGAGGTATAACTTCCATCCGCCTCAACACAAACAATAGCCCCTTCCCTACTAAAGAATCTGCGAACCTCTCACCAGAATTAGAGATGTCCACAGCCTCGACATTCGGTCCAACCTCCATTTCGAGAGATGTCTTAGAGCTCCCAACACAAGACCGGGTCTTATACACCCCACAGGAACACTCCCCCACCTCCAGACCACCAGAGAGATCCCCAAAAGCAAAATCCAACACTAGTCTCTCCAATACGTTGGAACTCCCAACACTATTATCTTGAACATGGACCCCCTCCATCTATTCAACACTCTGGAGCTTTCCAGCATGAATATCGGCCCGGTCTTTCTCCAAAAGCCAACAACTCGACGTCCCCTGCAAGCCAGAAGAGAAGCGGGAAAAACCAGCCCCGACATCAACTGACTGTTCCGGCGCCGCCGAGTCATCGGAACCCATCCCTGCCACCACAGACAGCGTCGTCGAGGGCAAGTCGACCACCGGCAGAGTGTTCCGGTCAGCACCCGAGGGCATCTCCAGGGATCGGAGATGCTGCTGTTAACGGCCTCAAAGATGGTTCTCGGGTCATCCTGTCCATCGCCCGGTTCAGCAAGCCCACCCGGCCCAGTACCAAGTCCAACCGAGAACCTTCTCGAATCAGCCTCAGCAACCCACTGGGCCCCCTGCCCAGACGCAAAGGAGTCGGGCTTTAGGGAACTTGCGCAGCCCACTGGCCCACCCCCGGTCTCAAGAAGACACTTCGGGCCCTCGTACCTCCCCACACCCTTGGGATCCTTCACAACACACTCAGCACAACCAATACGATCATCCAACAGGCCCCACGAACCCGAAACTGACTCGAGAAGCCTATTTAAATCATCGATTAAACCCTTAAGTCTCAATCGAAAGTGCATCGGGCAGAAGACCTCTACCATGTCAGGAGTAGCCCCAAAAACAGACAAAGTTGCCCCCTCGACTGCATTGCTCTTCCCTTGCTCCACAAGCGACCACCCTTTGCCTCCTGCAAAAGTAATGTCACTTCGAGCATGAGAAACAACCTACCCATGGACAACCCTTGTCGACCCACTCTTTACAGCTTCCGCGAAAGACACCCCCTCTCTCCGCCCTATTGCACCAGCAGAACCATTACGATTCCCTACCGACCCAAGGTGATCAACCACTCCCTGGAAACACTCGGTCATAGCCATCCAGCCAGCTCCCACGCGACCTTCGGGGACCATGACAACCCCTTTCTGGCGTCCATCTCCAAACTCAATCACGGCAACGTATCTTCCCGACTTGTTAGCACATCGTTGAGCCAGAAAAGCCCTAGAGCCTTCATTGAATCTCAAAACAACGTCCTGATCAGCAGTTGCTCCCAACAGCTGGCTGGCTAAGTTAACTAACCAGACAGCCACATATCTCCCAAGTGAAATGGCACTATGAGACTTTCGACTCCACTCTGACCATCTAACAACTCCTCTATCACTAACTGTCACCTGAAAATCCTTAGCTTCAACTCGAAAACACCTGTCGAAACCCATCCTTAAACTTATATCACAACTACCAGCAATCAAGATCCATGACTACTAAAAAGAGAAGACAAAAGAAGAGACCAAATGAGGATTTTGACTACATAGTTTCACATGATCAAATTACAATATAGAAAATCACAAGTCACATAGTATTCAATTTTATAATTAAAATGCACAAAGAGGTGCTAAAACTTTTCCTTTAAATAATAAAATAAGTCAACCATACTTTTCCAAATATTCATCATATCAGCCCCTTAAAAATTCAAGTAACAAGGTCTCCTACATAAAAAGTACTTACGAAGAAAACTTAAGCTACATAGTGAAAATCGGGGTTTCACAGGGAGTGTTAAGGAAAGTTTGATGTATCAAGGGAAATAATCTTTTGTGTTTAATGTTTTGCCTATTATGTGATTCTCCTATTCTATATATAAGAGACGTTGAAGGGAAAGAGAATTTAACTCTTTCTCCGACTTTTGCTAAACCCTAATATGCTTAACAACCCAACATTATCCATCATTTCTGGGTTTGATTGGAGAATCTCATAAGCTTCACACAATCTTCCGGCACGTCCAAGAATATCAATCAAGCATGAGTAGTGTTCAATTCTAGGTTTTAATACCATACTTGGTGATCATTTGATTGAAATAATAGCAACCTTCATCAACCAATCCGGCATGGCTACAAGCTGACAAAATAGAAAGGAAAGTAACAGTGTCTGATTCTGCACTGGCCTGCTGCATTTCACCAAAAAGCTTTAGAGCTTCTAAAGCGTGACTATGAGACCCATAAGCAGTGATCACTGACGTCCAAGAAACTGCATCCCTCTCTGGCAATCTACGAAAAACATTTCATGCTCCATCAACAGCACCACATCTAGCATACATGTCAAGGAGAGCCCCCATGACTATTTCATTTGTTTCCAACTTGCTCTCAATGACATAGTTGTGAATCTCCTTACCCTGTTCTAATGCTGCTAGATGTGAACAAGCTGGTAAAACACTAGCATATGTAATGGCATCCTGTTTAACACCAGCTTTTCTCATGTCAGCAAAGATGCCAAGAGCATTGAAATAATTGCCAACTGTCACATATCCAGAAATCATAACATTCCAAGAAACTGTATTTGTCTTGGACATCCTTTTGAAAACATTTGCAGCTGATCTAACACTTCCACATTTAAAGTACAGGTCGATTAGGGCAGTTTCAGCAAAAAGGTCCCCCTCTGTTCTGTATGTTATTATATATCCATGTATGAACTTTCCATGTTGAAGCTGGGATGATCTTGAACAAGCCATTATTAATATGCTCGTTAAAGTAGTTAAAGTGGGTTTAATCCCATCCTCATTCATCCTTCCAAAAAGTTCAATGCATGATCTGCTATCACCTTTTAAACTGTACCCAGAAATCATGGAGTTCCATGCAACCAGAGTCTTTACTGGGATCTGCTCAAAAACCTCTATAGCCATGTCTAAACAACCACATTTTGCGTACATGTCCACAAGCGCAGAGCTGATGAAACTATCCAACACAAACCCTCCTCTCAACAACTCCATGTGAATCTTCTTCCCTCTTTCCAAGTCTAATTGCCTTCCACATGATGAAATAACAGTTGTAAGTGTCACCGAGTTAGGCTCAAACTCAGAACGTCTCATTCTTTCAAAAATTTCCAATGCTTTTTTAACTTGCCCATCTTGATAATAACAAGAAATCACAGTATTCCAACACACCACATCCCTCTCAGGCATTTCATCAAATAATTGTATAGCATACTCAAAGGCATTGCACTTAGCATACATGCTCACAAGAGCACTGGCCACAACAACATCGATTAGAGAACCAGTTTTTATCAAATGGGTATGGAGCATTTTCCCACAACCAACTCTACCTAATCCACAGGCCTTGACAATGCTGGGGTAAGTGTAACTATTGGGTTTCACATCCGGGTAATGTAATTGATAGAAATCAAGGAACCGCTTCGAAGGATCTTGTTCAAGTTCCAATTGGGACGGTTACAAGGACACGAGACAGAGCCAAGAAGTTTAAAGATGTACTCAATGGTCTAATTCAAGAGGCATGGGCTCAAGCAAATGCGTGGAGGCCCATTGAGCATGATACACGCGATCAACAAAAGATTGTCAACATGATTCGAGTTCTAGAAGGTTCCGATCAAGGCTTAGTTTAAATCTCGACGTAGGCGGACATTTGAGTTAAGGAGCATTTGAATTTTCATTTGAATTTTTAGGAATATCCTAATTTTTAGGAATATTTGATTTGAATTTTGAATTCAAATCAAAATTCAAATCAAATGCTAGTTTATCCTTTTTCCTTAGCCGGATTTTTAGGAATGTTTGAATTTGCATTTGAATCACTTTTCAAATGTTAGTTTATCCCTTTTCCTTAGCTGGATTTTTAGGAGCATTTAATTTCTTTCAAATTTGAATTAGTTTCCTATTTTTATTAGATTCCTTTTCTTGGAGGGATGTTCCAAGTTTCCTATTTTAATTAGATTCCTATTCTTGGAGGAATGTTCCAAATATATTTATAGGGTCTTTGGGCATGTAGAAAGACAACTTTGAGATTAATATTATTTGAGAGGTCTTGTAATTCTCCTTGGTTCTTTGAAGAACTATTCGAACTTATCGGGATTTCCCGTGGCGTTCAACCTGACTTATCAAACAAAATTCCACCACCGTTTGTGGCGTCTTCCTTATACCGAGGTTCTTGTTTCTAATAAACAACGGGTCGAGGTTTCCATTCGGATCTGTCCTAGAACGATTTTGGGTTCCCTATTGTTGTTGGGTCTTGTTATTCTTGGCGAGGTTCACATCATTTGGTATCAGAGCTAGTTTCTCGTTCAGGTTTGTCTATCCTTTTATTTTCGTTTCTTCTCTAGTAATTCACATATACATCCTTCTACACCCCTTCCGTTCATTATCCTTATTTGTTCTGGTTTATTTTTCATTTCTATCAAAAGATACTTGTAATTAAAAAAAAAGAAAAAAAAAAACTCGAAAAAAAAAAGTCGGAAAAAAAGACTCGAAAAAAAAATGAGTCGAAAAAAAAAAGTCCGAAAAAAAAAATTTTGGTTTGTCTCCATGTATTGAGGTTCCAGTTAGTCCTAAAAAAAAAAAGTTAGTTTCTTGTTTCTAATAAACAACGGGTCGAGGTTTCCATTCGGATCTGTCCTAGAACGATTTTGGGTTCCCTATTGTTGTTGGGTCTTGTTATTCTTGGCGAGGTTCACATCATTTGGTATCAGAGCTAGTTTCTCGTTCAGGTTTGCCTATCCTTTTATTTTCGTTTCTTCTCTAGTAATTCACATATACATCCTTCTACACCCCTTCCGTTCATTATCCTTATTTATTCTGGTTTATTTTTCATTTCTATCAAAAGATACTTGTAATTAAAAAAAAAGAAAAAAAAAACTCGAAAAAAAAAAGTCGGAAAAAAAGACTCGAAAAAAAAATGAGTCGAAAAAAAAAAGTCCGAAAAAAAAAATTTTGGTTTGTCTCCATGTATTGAGGTTCCAGTTAGTCCTAAAATCATCTCACCCCAAGCAAGTATATTTTTTTCTCGTGAAATATTTTCACTATTTTGTGTTTCCAAAATTCCAAACTGCCATATTTTTTCTAATTCTATTCTGAAAATTTCCATATTTCTTTTCAAATCTGAAATTCCTTGATTAAGTTCTTGATGAATTGTTGCTGAAAATTTTGAGTTGTTTGTTTAGTTTCAACATAACCGAATAGAGAATTACCGAGTGAAAAGGGAAGAGTGGTGAGACCATCAGTGGGTAAAAGCCATATTATTTTGAGTGAAACACGAGTGAAGAGTGATCTACGTTCTTGAGTGTCAACATGTAATGGAGTGAATCGTGAGGTCCTTTTTTATCTTCCTAACTTTGTTTTGCAGCAACAATGTCTCACAACAGCGGTAAGAGCGTTGCCGATGAAGCTACAACACTAGTTGACCCGAAATTGTTTATGGAGGCCATGATGAGAGAGATGAATCATATGTTGAGGGCAGAATTTAATCCTATTCATGAGAGGTTGGATGGTAGCAGCGAGAACTCCTAATGGGCAGCAAGGTGGGCGAGTTCCAAGGAGAAATGTTGAGAAAGATGTGGAGTCGGTGGAAGAGCCATATGTGATTCCAGTAAGGTATGAGCGTGGGTATAGGGATAGAGAAGATAGGATGGGTAGACCTAGGAGAGGTAATGACTTCGGAAGTATAAAAATCAAAATTCCATCTTTTCAAGGAAAGAATGACCCTGAAGTTTATTTGGAGTGGGAAACTAAGATGGAGATGGTATTTGACCGTCACAACTACTCAGAGATAAAGATGGTTAAGTTGGTTGCGACTGCATTCACTGATTATGTCATTGTTTGGTGGGATCAATTTTTGATTAGTAGGAGAAGAAATGGAGAGCGACTCATAGACACTTGGGAGGAGATGAAGATGCTTATGAGGAAGCGTTTTGTACCCAGCCACTACTATAGGAGACAAGGAGGGTGGGTTAGAGAAGCTAGGAATCGGGAAGATAACTTGGTTAGTATTGAGATGAAGATTCCTTCCTTTTAAGGTAGATTTGATCATGAAGAATACCCTGAGTGGGAGAAGAAAATGGAGACCGTGTTTGCTTGCCATAACTATCTCGATTCAAAGAAGGTAAAAATGGTTGTGAATGAATTTTCTGACTATGCTATTACTTGGTGGGATCAACTTTTGATAGACAGGAGGCAGAATAGAAGACGGCCAATAGAGACATGGGCGGAGTTGAAAACCGAGATGAGCAAGAGGTTCGTTCCAAGTTACCAATACCAAGAGTTGTATCAAAAGCTATTCGGGTCTTAGAACGGAAAGCCAGAGTGTAAAAGATTCCTACAAGGAGATGAATGAGTCACAAAAGTCCAAATCCGAGATCCAACCCGTGCACATCAGTCACGTTTCTCAAGATAATGGGTACATCGTGACCGACAATGATGATTCTACCGCTGACGACCAGCCCCTAAGACAGTACCGGAAGTATACGATGATCAAATGAGATTACAAAAAATGAGTGAGCAAAAGAAAAAGAGTGAAAATCAAAGATAGGCTAACAAAAAAAAAAGAGAAAAAATCAAAGTTCGGCCATTGAGAGAAAATTAGAGAGAAAACATAAGAATTTCAATACAAAAGTGGGTGAGATCAAGCAAGCGATGCTTTCAAATCAGCCGATGATTGTACTCTTGTACAAAAAGACATTTTTAAACACTCACAAATTTAACCTTGTTTTCTCTAGTTCTATTGTTTACTTTTTACAGGAGTATGAGGATGTCTTTCCTGATGAACAACCATATGGGTTACCTCCAAACCTAGATACTAAACATCAAATTGATTTCATATCTAATGAATCAATCCCAAACCGACCAGCTGATAAAAGTAATCCAGAGGAGACCAAGGAACTTCAGAAGCAAGGTAAGAAAAATATCATGACTGATGCATTGTCGCGAAGGTACGCTTTACTTTCCATTTTAGATATGAAATTTCTTAGCTTTGAGTACATTAAGGATTTGTATGCACAAGATTCTGATTTTGGAAATATATTCAAAGCATGTGAAAAAGTGGCAATTGATATGTTATATAGGCAAGATGAATTTTTGGAGAATAAATTGTGCGCGCCTATGTGTTCTTTGCGTGACTTGCTTGTGAGAGAAGCTCATGGAAGAGGTTTGATGGGTCATTTTGCTATAGGTAAGACTTTTGGAATTTTGCATGATCCTTTCTACTGACCTCATATGAAACGTGATGTGGAAAGAATATGTGAGAAGTGTATCATGTGTAAACAGGCTAAATCTCAGTTGAACCCCATGGTTTGTACACCCCTTTGCCAATACCTAGTGAACCTTGGACTGATATTTCTATGGATTTTGTTTTAGGTTTACTTAGGACTAAGAAGGGAAGAGATTCAGTATTTGTGGTGGTCAATAGATTTTCTAAGGCAGTTCATTTCATTGCTTGCCATAAACTGATGATGCATCACATATAACTGATTTATTTTTCAAAGAAATTGTTAGGCTACATGTTATGCCTAGAACCATTGTTTTTTATCGAGATGCAAAGTTTTTGAGCTACTTTTGGAAGATTTTGTGGGAAAAATTTGGAACCAAGTTGTTTTTTACTACTCGTCATCCACAAAAGGATGGTATAACTAAAGTAGTAAATAGAACTTTGTCTTCTTTGTTGCGTGCTATCATTAAAAGGAATTTGAAAACTTGGGAAAATTGTTTGTCACATATTGAGTTTGCTTATAACATAGCTGTTCATTCTGCTACTAAATCTTCACCATTTGAAATTATGTATGGTTTTAATCCTTTAACTCTATTGGATTTATATCCTTTGCTTGTTATTGAGCATGTTAATTTAGATGGCAAAAAGAAAGCTGACTTTGTGAAGCATAGTCATGAGAAAGCAAGACTCAACCTTGAGCGAAAAACGAAGCAGTATGTGAAAGAAGCCAACAAGGGACAACTTGTTTTTTATCCCGGTGAATGGGACTGGTTGCACTTAAAGAATGAATGTTGTCCAGAAAAAGCGTCGTTCAAACTCCCACCTCGTGGTGATGGACCATTCCAAGTCATGGAACACGTCAATGATAATGCCTACAAGCTTGCCTTACCAGGTGAGTACGGAGTCAGTGCAAGTTTTAATGTTACTGATTTGAGCACTTTTGATGTAGGTGATGATTTGAGGGCAAATCCTTTTCAAGAGGAGGGGAATGATGGAAATCAAGGAACTGCTTCGAAGGATCTTGTTCAAGTTCCAATTGGGACGGTTACAAGGACACGAGACCGAGCCAAGAAATTTAAAGATGTACTCAATGGTCTAATTCAAGAGGCATGAGCTCAAGCAAATGCGTGGAAGCCCATTGAGCATGCTACACGCGATCAACAAAAGATTGTCAACATGATTCGAGTTCTAGAAGGTTCCGGTCAAGGCTTAGTTTAAATCTCGGCGTAGGCGGACATTTGAGTTAAGGAGCATTTGAATTTTCATTTGAATTTTTAGGAATATACTAATTTTTAGGAATATTTGATTTGAATTTTGAATTCAAATCAAATGCTACTTTATCCTTTTTCCTTCGCCGGATTTTTAAGAGCATTTAATTTCTTTCAAATTTGAACTAGTTTCCTATTTTTATTAGATTCCTTTTCTTGGAGGGATGTTCCAAGTTTCCTATTTTAATTAGATTCCTATTCTTGGAGGAATGTTCCAAGTATATTTATAGGGTCTTTGGGCATGTAGAAAGACAACTTTGAGATTAATATTATTTGAGAGGTCTTGTGATTCTCTTTGGCTATTTGAAAAACTATTCGAACTTATCGGGATTTCCCATGGCGTTCAACCTGACTTATCAAACGGAATTTCACCACCGTTTGTGGCGTCTTCCTTATACCGAGGTTCTTGTTTCTAATAAACAACGGATCGAGGTTTCCATTTGGATCTATCCTAGAACGATCTTGGGTTCCCTATTGTTGTTGGGTCTCGTTATTCTTGGCGAGGTTCACATCAGTAATAACCTTCCATACAGCTCAAGTGCCTCAGTGAACCTGAAGTTTTTGGTGTAAGCAGCCATGAGGCCATTCCACAAAGAAATGTCTAATGGGTTCTCAATGGTTTGAAAAACAAGCTTCGCAGAATCACACGAATGGAAAGACAAGTAATAGTTGATGAGGTTTTTGCAAATGGGAATGTTGTTTTGCAAGCCTAGAGAGACTATCTTCTGGTGGCCTTGCTTGAATGTCTTAGAAGTTATGCATGCTTTCAAGAGAGAGCAAAGCTTTATGGTGTCCATTCAAGAGTGAAGTCTGAACAATCTCATAAGTTGAAGTTCAAGATCAGATGAGTACCTTATACCGAATAGCCTCATAGGTTCCATACACAGCACCTGTAGAATCAAAATTGATTAGATAAAAAATCACACAAGAACTGTAAACCTGAACTTGCTACATGTCAAACAATTGACAAAAACAAAGAGGGCATAGAAACAGAAACAATTTCTTCTAGCTTGATAAGCTCAGTCATCAGGAACAAACTATACAAGCTTCCGTGAAATCGTGGCAGAAGTAACTCCGAAGAATGTCATTGGAGGCAGAATAGCAATATCAAAAATGTCAATGCACAAATCATTCCGTCACAATTACAGAAGTAGAAGAGTGGGTAGTGTTTAGACAAGGTGCTGGGCTAGGAATACACTTAAAGACGTTAAATATTCGCACATGCTATACCAAAAAGTCCTTGAAAATCCCAGACAAGAAATTGGAAAACAGCTATGCAATTAAAGAAAGAACAAACAATATCCAAAGCATTATTGAAGGACAAAACGAATGGTGAATAATAAGGGTTTTAGGAATCTCGGTGGAATAGGAAGAAAAGTGTAAAGGGTTTTATAGGGGAGTGGGGCAATTACCAACGGCGCCACCAACCGCGCCTCCGACAGCAACTCCGGCAGTCACACGAGCCAGGCAGCTATCCCTCGCCATCAACAGTTGAGATGAACGTCTTTCTCTCTGCCGCTATTTTACTTTTAGTTTTAGTTGAATGTGCGCCGAGTTTGGTTTTAGATTTCGGACTTTTAACTATATAATGGCGAAGCCGGTGACTTGTGTTTAGGTCGACTGCTGGAACCCCTCAGAAAATGTCGAAAAGAACCAGAAAATTAAAAGAAAAAAAAACCAGAATGAGGACGAACCTTAGATCTAGGATCCAAAGTGGTTTTTATTAACTTGTAATGAAGTCGATATACGATAGCAAGATATTAAGCACCTTGCATCATATCTTGACCCATTGCTTTAATATTTAATATTAAAGAATGTAAAATAGTAGGATCAAATAAAGATAATGGAAAACAAGGATAACAATTAAAATAAATAGGACCTTGATGTAGAGAGGATTCTACAATTCCAAGTAATGAATTAGCAAATTGATTATGTCTGCCATCTCGTAAACATAATAATACAGAAGTATTTAAACCTTGACGAATTAAAGGGGTCGCAGCGACTTGAACTAAACCCATGTGCATATATTTAAAGCCTTGATTAATATGTTTGCTTATCATGTCAGTTTTTATTAAATGAATCGTTTCATATTCTTGACCGATTGGTATTAATTGTTCAATTGTTTTAATAGCATAGTCTGTATTAAAATCAAAGGTTGATTTTTTATATAATTGAGAATCTTTAACTTTAGGTATAACCCAATTATTTAATGGTTTATTAATGCCTAATGAGATGTGATATTCATCAGTGTTGATATTGGATGCAGATGATAAGGTATTATCAATGCTATTTTCCAGACTAGTACTATTAGAACTTCCACTTGCAACACTATTTCTACTGTTCGATCGTCTAAACATCCTGTTTAAACCACAGTACGTTTTCACAATAAGCTATTTCAAACGGGTCGCACCAACCGGGTCCGGCCTTTTCACGGCTAATCCAACGGCGAAGCAGGTGAATTCCAACGTTTGCAATAGATTATAGCAAAAAACTGTATCTGTAATCTAAATAGAACGAATAGAGGAATCACGGTAGAAAAGTATTTTAAGAGGGAATTAAAATAGTAAAAGTAAGGGTGAAACAGTTAACGAATGATGAATGATGAAGTTCAAATGATCAATCACCTCCTTCTTCTCCTTCCTCTTCTTCCTCTATACAAGACTCTTCTTCTTCTGAAAAGGATGAAGTTCAATTATGTAATTGTTTAACTGATGATTGTACCTGTAAAAAGATTTTTGTTTTAAATACATCGGATCAACTGTTATTAGATGTCATTACTCAAATACAAGATAAAGAACTACAAAATGAATTTCTCATTAAAATGAAAAATATGGAAATACAACCCTCTACATCTACGTGAGAATTATCACTATCGGTTGAGTATTTTGTGCAGTTGCTATTAAATGAGCAAGGACTATTAAATCCAGGTGATAAATCATCACTATCATATGTGGATGTATAATCACTATCATATTCTTCATACATGCTTTCATCTAATGCATTGATATTGTCTTCAAGATATTGTGAAGATAAATATTCACCATAAATGATATTGATAAACATAAATGCAAGCAGCATATTATTACCAGTACGTTTAAGCATTAAAGTAATAACAAGTAATACAGAAAGGTCTTGACTCATATTGACAAGTTTACAAAGTACAATAGTAAAACACTTACAAGATTGAAGACTTGAAACTTGAAATAAACTTGACAGGAAATATTCTGAAATCGAAAGATGAAATAGGAGAGATTGAAGGCGTAGAATAGTAAAGGTAAAGGCTGGATAGTAAAGGTATGAGAAGTAGGCGGAGATAGAAAAGGGTTTGAAGAGATTGAGAGGAGATTTGAGAAGAGGATTCGAGAGGAATGTATCTGAATGCGTGAAATGAACGACGAAAACATCGTTTAAATAGAAAAGGGGTAAGAGAAAAAGGACGATACATGTCCTTCGATATTTTAGAAAAGGAAGGGTATTTTTGGAAAGAGGAAATAGTACCTGTCGGCAGAGTACTGTAGATGAACAGTTATTTGTCGATGAACAGGAAAAGTAACTTTATCTTGAACAGTGCTGTGTCGGGTATTACCACGATAAACAAAAGGGGGTAAAGGTGGAAAATTTGACGATTGCTCTGAAGATTTATTACTCATGATTTATTTTACCCTGTAAAAATTCACGGGTGAGAAAATCAGGTATAGAATTGTGAGAACCTTTGATATATTCGATATCAAAATCAAAGATAGATAAAATACCTTGCCAACGGGCAAATAAATGTTTAGAAGCAAGATTTTTAACATCTTTCATTAAAATATCTTTAGCAGAATGACAATTGACACGAATTAAAAAAGCTTGATTTAGTAAATCATCTTGAAATTTAGAAACACAAAGTACTATTGCTAAAACTTCTTGCTTAACTGTACTGTATTTTTGCTGCGTAATATTCCATGCATGAGAATGATAGCGTACTATTTGTTCATTGTCATCAGGATGCAATCGTTGTTTTAGGATGCCACCATATCCTATATTAGAGGCATCGGTTTCTACAATTTTAAATGCATGAGGTGATGCTAAACCAAGACAAGGTAAATGTTTTACATGCTTTTTGATTTGTTTAATTATTTCGGTATGTTGGTCAGTCCAAGGAGAAGGTTTTTTCTTTAAGCGATTAAACAAAGGTTTACATAGTTTTCTTAAGTCTTTATAAAATTCACCAATATAATTTAAACTACCAAGAAAACGTTGTAATTGTTGTTTATCAAGTATTTTATCAGGAAATTTATCAGCAAATTCAATAGCGCGAGATATTGGTGTAATAGTTCCTTGATATATCGTATGACCTAAAAATCTTATTTTTGATTGGAATAATTTTATTTTAGGAGCTGAAACTACCAAACCATTTTGTTCAATGATTTTGTGGAATTTATTTAAATGATACCAATGTTGTTTAATTGATTTAGAGAAGATAAGAACATCATCAATATAAACTAAGGCAAAGGAAGAATAAGGATTAAAAATGTCATTCATAATATTTTGAAATTCTGAAGGGGCATTTTTTAAACCAAAAGGCATCACGTTCCATTCAAAATGACCAAAAGGAACTGTAAAAGCAGTTTTATATCTATCTGGTTCAGCAATTTGTATTTGATAATATCCAGATTTCATATCAAATTTAGAGAAAACACAAGCATCATGTAATCTATTAAGTAAATCTTTTTTATTAGGAATAGGATATCTAATCCATCTTAAAACTTTATTTAAAGGTTTATAATTAATAACAAGACGAGGAACACCACGTTCTTTTTCAGCATTATTCATAACATAAAAAGCAGCACAACTCCAAGGAGATTTAGAAGGACGAATTAAATTTTTATTGATTAAGGATTGGATTTCTTGTTTGCAAATTTCTAAATATTCATTATTCATTTGTATAGGTCGGGCTTTTGTAGGAATATTTTTCTCAGAAAAATCAGATTCATAGGGAAGAGTAATGATATGTTGTTTTCTATTCCAAAAAGCATTAGGAACAGATGAGCATATAGTATTTTCTAACATTTGTTGATATTTTTTAATGGCTTGTTGTTCAGTTTTGATATGTTCATCAATATGTTTATACATAATTTCTTTCTGTAGGAAGTGTAAATGTTTTTGTTTGCGAAAAACTTTTGTTTGAGTTAGAAGATTAATTTCTTTTGATATTGAAATATTTTTTAGAACTTGAATATCACGAGAGAAAGGAGGATAATAAAAGTTAAAAGTGACTTCATGTCCAAGTACACGAGAAGTAATACCCTGTTCAGTAACCATAAAAGGATATAATAAAGATAAGAAAGGATTACCTAGAATAACTTTAGAAGTTAAATTTTTAACCATAACAAAAGTAGTTTGAAAACAAAAACCATTATTACATATATGAACATTTGGAATTTTGTAATTTATTGTCATTTTCTTGCCGTCAGCTTGAGATAAACGTTCAGTTGATTTTTCAAAATATTTAGAATCAATAATTCCTTCTTGAATACAATTTAAATCAGCACCTGAATCAATTAAAGCAATAACAGTAAAAGAAAAATCTTTAATACGAATAGTGACTTCAGAATACCATTTTTGAAAAATAATTTTATCAATTAGTTGTAAGAAAGCTTCTGTTGATGGTAAAGGAATATCAGTGTTAATGGGTGTAGATGATGAAGGAATATCGGTTAATAGTAATGAAGGAGTAGTATCGGTTGGTAGGGGTTGAGTTTTTAAAAGACAAATTTCGGTTAATAAATGTTCAGTAATATTTGTCAAATTTATTTGAGAATTTTGTAATTGTTTTATTTCTTGCTTAAGAATTTGTATTTCGTGTTGTAGATCTGAAATTGTAGCAGGTTTGTTTGAATGTTTAAATCTGTCTAAGATTTTATTATAATCATAATGAACTATTGGTTGCTGTCTTCTATGTGTTGACGTAGATGTAGAGGGTTGTATTTCCATATTTTTCATTTTAATGAGAAATTCATTTTGTAGTTCTTTATCTTGTATTTGAGTAATGGCATCTAATAACAGTTGATCCGATGTATTTAAAACAAAAATCTTTTTACAGGTACAATCATCAGTTAAACAATTACATAATTGAACTTCATCCTTTTCAGAAGAAGAAGAGTCTTGTATAGAGGAAGAAGAGGAAGGAGAAGAAGGAGGTGATTGATCATTTAAAAATATTTTATATAAGTTATTTTTTATGTCATCAGAAATGTCTAATTGTTCTATTTTCTTTCGAACATAACATTTATTAGCAAAATGGCCAGTTTTACCACATTTCCAACAGACAACATTTTTGCGATCCTTTTGTTTTTTAAATTTTTTATAAGGCTTAGATGGTTTAGATTTAGAAGGATATTTAGATTTAGATATATTAAACCATTTACTAGACTTATAATATTTAGGCTTTTTAGTTCTGAAAGGTTTCGATTGTTTTTTGCGTTTAGAGGGAGCAATTGGATTAGAATAACCATATTGTTCACAGAAATGTCCTAATTCACGATGAGTATGTTTTCGCTCAAATTCTAATGTTTTCTTCAGCTTAATATCATTACAAATGAGTAAACCAGTACGATTAATAATACTTATTATTTCACCATAAGTATAAGAATCATATAATATAACACCTTCTTCATTGGCTAAATTAATACGAACTTTTTGAGCAAAATAATAAGGTAAACCAGCAATAAGTTTTTCTTTCCAATAGGCCTGATTACAATCAGTCCGTAATAAAACTTTAGATAAAAATACATCTTTATACCAACGAAAATCAGCCATAGTAGGACATTTTAAATTTAAAAGGAAATCAGAAGCTCTTTCTCGATAAACATCAGGAGAACCAACAAAATTACGTGTAATAGTGTAAAGTAAAGTATTTACAGCATCAGGAATAGTTTGGTTATTTTCATAAATAATATTATTTTGTGCATCGTGTTTAACAGCATTTGTGACAGTAGTACGTGCTTCTTCAGTTAAATACTTATCCCACCAATTTTTTAATTGACCGGTAAAACCAGAGATTAAACAGTTAGCGGCTTCCTGTTCAGTTCTATGACTATTACGTAAAACATTAGCATACATAGCCATTTCATTCATGATATTAAGAATTTCATATTCAGCAATGCCATCTATATTCCATTCATACAAATTATCAGCAGAAAAGGCAGAAGTGCTGGTTAAATGTCTTTCTTCATATTGTAAATCTGGAGGAGTAGGTCGTGGATAATAATTTCGTTGATGATAATATTTATTTTGCCGAGGATGATGTATTTTATTAATATTTAAATCTTCTTGAAATTGGCGTTCGAGGTTATTAATGTCTTGTGATTCATCAGATTCATTATCTGAAGAGTTAGGGGATAATGAAGAATGTGATTGATTTATTGTTTGTATTTTAGAAGAATTATTTCGTGATAATGAAGGTTTATTATTATCAAGAGAAAGTTTTGCAAGCATTTCATTTATTTTATATATATATGAATTTTCCGTTGCCGGGAATCGAACCGGGTCTGGGTGAAAGCCAGATATCCTAACCGCTGGACGACAACGGATTGTTTGTCGATATTCCATGTTATATATTATAAGATTTTAATTTAACCTCGCAAGAGCCACACCAAAATCATTGAAATTTGTTTTTTAAAGAAAAATATATTTTGTTAACGATTTTTACATAAAATTTATAGAAATTGACAATTTCACATGTCTCCCTAACGGCAGTAGCTGCCACATCAGTAATATAGACACTAGGCATAACTGATAAGTCACTGCAAAAAGCTTAGAACAGTGTTTTGTAAACTTCAGCCAAGGTGAACGACTTGTTCTCAAGTTCAGTAAAAAAAATACACAGACCAGGCGCAACAGCTCCGAGGATAATAGAGAACAATAAGGTGCTCTTTGTTTTCAATTCCTTCATTTTTTTTTCACTCAGCGCTGCATCCCTTCGTTTTTTGTATCAGCGTCGCATCCAGCGACGGACGATTTTTAAATACATGTGTTTGCCCCAGGCAGTTAAAATTTGTTATATCTCTTCATCATTCGGAACAGCAAATAATTTCAAGTGCTGACATTTTATTTATTACTATTTTGGATTAAAATCTCTCATTTTTAAAATATAGAAAGTTTTAATATTCTCGAAATGAACAAACTTTGGTTTTAATTTTATATGTATACAATTTTGGTTTTATTTGTGTTATAAAATTTTATAGTATTAAAGTCGGTGAAAAAGTGAAAATAGAAATGATTTTCTTGATTATCTTCACAATATTTATTTTAATTATCTAGTTCCTCTAATGTCCTTTATTGTTCTTTTATAGTCCTTCTAATCGAGTTTGCACTTGAAAAGAGTCTGTGATAACTTATTCAGTGAAATTATGTGTTAATATTGTTTCTGTCAAGGTTTTGGACAACATTTTTCTTTTTTCAGCTTCTTTTTTATTTTATTTTCTCCGAGCAAAGCAAAACATTGATTTAAAGAAATATATAGTATATCTTGTCTGATACAATTGACACCTCTCAGTCTCAGTAAATAGTATAGTACGTGTATTTCAATATTGTTAATGCTTTAATCTTTAATTTTTGATATTTTAACTCTAATACATTTTTTAAAGTGTATTTTAATATTTTTAATTTTTTTAGTCCTTAATTTTTGATATTTTAACTCTAAGACACTTTTTGCATTATTTAGGTTTTTTTTTTGTCATTTTACCTTAGGAGTTTGCCCCTCTCAACTTGAGTCCTGGTTCCGCCACTAGCCCGCATCCCTTGGAGAATCGGACTCGGATTCCCTCTTAAGAGGGAATTACCTAATGGGTCCTAACAGGTCATTGGATGGATGACAACACATTAATGAATTCATCCAATGATCTATATTAAAATGCTCAAAAAATGCAAAATGAAAAAAAAACTCAGGGATTGTAGCGTTAAAACATAGCGGTGAGCAAAACTCACCATTTGACTAATTGTGTCTCTTTCTCATTCGCTCTCTACCTCCCTCTGAAAACGAATATGAAGATGAGGAGGAAGGGGACTTCAAGCTTGACGAATTCAGCGACGACTTTCGCCAAGTTCGCTCTCTCTGCTCCCGCTTGAAAGATTCATTGCCTGGTACCTTTTTACGTTATTCCCAAAACATTTTCCTGTATCTCTCTTGCTTTTTATTCTTATTTTATCTCTCTCTGATTATCCGAATTATTATTTTATTTTTCGATTTTTTTATTGGGGTGTTTGCGTTTATAAGTTTTCCCAGATAAATTTTCAGCTCTCAACTAGGCAGGGACTAGGGAGAAGTGTGTTTTTTTGCTTGTTATGTGTGTGAAAATGCCGCTAAGAAACATTTGCACGGTTTGGCATACCAAAAGGACTAAAGATACAAGTAGTGGGGGATAAAAAGTACTTCTATGCTATTAAATTCACCACATTAGCCACCAGAACCAGGAGAAATGAGAGGAATGGTAGACTGCTCTTCTGGGATCAAGTAATTATTCCATTGAATTTTGTGAGATTTCAGATTCGAATCTTGTGTCTGATTTATAACATTTTCAATAACAGGTGTTTCATGCAATATTTTTTTTGTAATTAAACTGAACCTCCGGTCCTCCACCATCATGCTCCATAAATCTTCACTTGCGTACGTTGGCATTTGAGTTGATTTATTATTTTTGGATGTCTTTAATTTTGTTTGAAGGTTATTTTTGAATCCAATTGCACCCGCTCTTTAGAAGTTTGGGATGACTCCTCTTCTTGCAGCTGTATACGTGGGTGCCTTGCAAAACATTTTCAGCAAGAGTGCCAAGTATAGCTTATTTGACCCTTGCAAAGAGATGGCCTTACAAAACATTTGCAGCCATTGATGCTGTCTGCAACCCATTGGGGAAGTCTGGTGGTGCTCTGATTCAGCATTTTATGATCTTAACCTTTGGGTCACTCGCAAATTCAACTCCTTAAAAGTAAAAGTACCTAATTTAAAAGTAACCCAACAAACAATTCAGCCCATGGCTTCATGGGTCAAGGACCAGGACAAACAATTCAGCACTCTGAAAAGACTAATGGGAAAAGACAAAATATACGAATGCCCGTGCGGAAAAAAAAAAAGAAAGAAAGATAAATTTGAAGGGTTGAATCACCAGCTCTAAGCCAACAACCGGTAAGCCCAGCAATTGACAATTTGTTGAAAATTTCAAGAGACTCATCACATCCAGCGGATAAGAAACATTTGGGAAAGAGAAAAGTTAAGAGTGATGTTCTCTCTCTCACTTTGTCTCTCTTTCGCACAATAGCAGTCGAAGGGGACATCTTTTCTTCATCCTCTATGGTCGAAGCAGCTTAGTAAAAAAACAAAAGAAAAAACTGGGCAGGAAGAGAACCTGAAGACAGAAGACACAATTAGTCAAATATTGAGTTTTGCTCACCGTTTCCAGAGTTTTTTTATATATTTTTAAACATTTTAATATAGACCATTGGATAGATTTATTAATGTGTTGTCATTCATCAAATGACTTGTTATGACCCATTAGGTAATTCACTCGTAGGACGAGATTCTTTTCCTGGAGCCACTGGCTTTTTCGCAAGTTCTCCCTCAAAAGGGAAAATATCATCGTACCTGAAAAGAGCAAAAATGTCGATAATGCTAAAGCCATGAAACAACTCTAAGGCCGAATGTTGAGCGGGTCCTCACCAGAAAGGTCGAGTTGGGATTGGATAAAGCAATGGAGTTCCTTTTTTTTTTTTTGCTGAAACGAACATCTTATATATGAAAACTAGCAACCAATACAAAGAACATCCACTGACCAACAATAAATGAAAGCAACATAACCAAACTGAGACCAACGAGAAAAAGCAAAAAAGAAATGAAAGACAAAAATCAAATCTAAGATAAGGGAAATAAAATCGAGGTGGTTTAGCTCCGTTGAATTTCCAGAGACCATGACTAAGAAATAAAGAGGGAGGAGCTTCTCTAGAGAAGGAGATGGTGGCCGCCCAGGCCGCAATAGAGTGAGCTACATCATTATGAGCTCGAGAGATAAAACGAGACGAACACTAGGGAAAACTAAGCATCGGCAATCTGGAGGAGAGGATGAGCGAGGCGATGCTCCACGGAATATCCAGGGATAGAGAAAAGGTAGATTGAAGATTATCCAAAACCACCTTAGAGTCTCCTTCCAACAACACTAAGAAAAAATGAACGCTTGATCAATTTGCAGCGCGAACAGGGCAGCATCAGCCTCGCCGATGAGTGGGTCAGTCGCCTTAAAGCGTTGAGTCCAGCCTCAAAGGATGCCGCCATCAGGGTGGAATAAGATCACAGTACATTGCAAAAACTGTGGACGGATCACCACATCAAAGGTGAACCGGTGGAAATTACCCTGCAAACTGCCTTCCACCATTAGCTTCTTCCAAATACAGGTTGACAGATGTTCCCAATGGCCTTTAAGGATCTTTCACTGACGCATCAGTTGTACGTCGACTTGGGGACTCGTTTGACTTCTATGGAGTCTTAGATGATGGGATTGCATCCATTTCTCACTACCACTTTGGACACCTTGCATGTGTCAAGGAGGCTATACACCATTGAGGATCATGGAAGATGAATGAGTTCCCGAGGGACAGATCCACTGAGCTCGGTCCGGAGCATGATTAGTTCTTTTATGATTTTCATGTTATGTTTTGGATATTTTATGTTTGACATTTTAGTATGGTTTTGTATTTTGGATATTTTTGTTGATTTTGCTTTATGATGGTTATTATGCACCTTTCGTTATTATGGTTTAATATTTATGTTTGGATATGTTAAGTAAAATCAAATATTAATTACATATGTTATTTAAAATAATTATGTAAGTTCTAAACTTTTTATTAGTATCACGGATAGCGTTCGAATGTTTAATAAACTGTTCGCACGGTCGTTCTGTATAAATGACGTTGTTTATTTAATGTAACACAATGTCGACAATCGCAGTCCAGACGTTTACTGTAGCCATCAGAACATTTTTTTAGGGCAATTCAAACCGTTTGGACGTCCTTCAAGGCATGCATACATAGCTTCACAAAACGACATGTTTTTGGTTTCAGCTATTCGAACAGTTATGCATGAAATTTATTTAATATTTATTTTGTTTTGCATTTTGTATCCCTTAGACCTTTTTGAGAATTACTGCGTGTTTTAATTGCCGAACGCATGATAATTTATGAATTTTCAAGTTGTGGACAGTTTGGGATTAGACTATCCAGAATTTACGTAAATGTTTTGGTCATTGTGTGTGACGTAGCTAGAAATTTCGACGTCGCTCTCCTTTTGTTGTTCAGATGCATAGTTAGCGTTGTGCTTACACATTTGTCATTTGTCGACGGATATACACATCAACGCTGAATGCTTGTATATGACTAAGGGGAGATGCTGCCGAAATTTCTAGTCCGTCGAGCACATTGCTCGAGACATCTACGTACATTATGGATAATCTAATCCTGAATGAGATATGACCTATCACCCTAGAGAAATAAGGTGTTAGAGGTGAACTATCATTATTACTCTATGCATGATTGTTGTTTGATTGTTTTATGCCTATTAATAATTGAAGGCACAAAAAATGGATAAGAGCTAAATTCATGAACTAGATAGGTTTGGTGTGAAGTATAAGGTGTTTAGAAATTTATGATTATCGCCAGAAATTCTGCAAATAGTCGTTGTCAAATAAGGTTCCCCTATCGGAGATGTAAGAATATTTTGTTCTAAACTATTCAATAAATTGAGGATCACCTATTCATAAATGGGTTTGAAAAGAGTTATATTAAGAAGTATTGCACGGAGAACCAATTCCAAGAATTACCTTTTTCGATCGGGCAGTTTCTAAATGGGAGCCAAAAGCTGAGTAGTGAGGAGTCCGAAGGGAATATAGATGACGACATCCGAGACATGTTAGAGGACTTTGATGCGGAAGCAACTCATACTGTCGGCCCAATGCCACCCGAATCAGGGTCTAGGGATGGATTTTCTGCATATGCCAAGTTGTGGGAGGTTCCTGAGCGAGAATTGTATTCTGGGTGTGTCAAGTATTCGAAGTTGTCTTTTGTTGTAAAATTACTCCATGTGAAGTCGGAGAATAACTTGAGCGTAAAGGCATTTGAGGATGTGTTAGGGTTAATAATAGAAAGTTACAGGAGTGTCTAGTGTGTGAGCTATCATGGTGGAACTACAGTGAAAATTCTAAGTCGAAAGTCACCCAGAAAGTGTTGTGACATTTTCCATTGAAGCTGAGAGGTTGCAATAGTTTATATCACATCAGACGACAATGGATATGCGGTGACACCAAGGGAAGCGAGTGGTCAAAGATGGAGTGATGAGACATCCTGCGGACTCAGTGGTGTGGAAGGAACTAGACAGGAAATACGAGTAGTTTGGTCGGGAAGCTCGTAACGTTCGTTTGCGTCTAGCTTTTGATGGATTCAATAGTTCGGAAACATGAGTTTGTCATACAGTATATGGACAATAATCTTAGTCACGGACAATCTACCTCCGTGGAAGTGTATAATGTTGTATTACAGTAAAAATGATGTTGGAAGGAAACACCAACATCGTACATCATAAGTGTCGCAAGCAACACCGACGTAGTGGGGTTTTAATATCCAAGCCCAAGTAGGCCTTGGAATTTGGGGTGGTTTATAATTTAAAGCCCGCCAATTAATTTGGAGCCCATGAGAGCCTAACAATTGCAACTATCGTACATCACGTTGACCATGCACCCTGCCCCTCCCCATCCCTTGCCTGTTGTACCAATTGTGATGCATTTTCTGGAATCGGGAGTCCAAATGGCAGTGCAGCCCAACAATACTTTGTCTCCATTGTAAGGCATATATATTATCAACTAACCAACCTTTCCTCTAAGAGCTCAAATCAACTGTGTCGAGGCCCACAAGTAATTATTATTTTTCAAACAACATAACTTTAAACTATCAAATGAGTATTATGGATACAAACATAGAAGTTGGGAGAGTACTACTTAGTAATAGACGTCAAACAAAAGAAAAACAATGGCAAAAGCTTAAGAATAAGTTAGTTCAATCTATTTTTCCTTGAGTAGGCTTTATTCGCGCACCATCACATCAAACTACATAGACTTTTTACATAATTATATTACCACGGTACCGTAAAGCCAGCCCAGGCTCCATACCAATCCGAAGTTAATTTATTCTCGGGCGCTCTTCTAATCCGGGTTCTGTTAATATGCTGCTGAGGATGCTGAGCAACGGTTTAGATTTCTCCTTCAAACTCCAACAAATTTTCGCCACGTCAATTAAAATTAACTTACCATTTGCCCGACCCGTTTAAAAAGAACGTAGGTCTTCGTCTTCCTCTTCGTCTTCCTCTTCCTCTTCGCAGCTCCCCGCCAGATTTCCTCGTAAGATTTCATTTGGCCAATCTCAACTTTTCCGCATATCATCGTCTTCCTCGTTGTCTCTACACTGTTGCAGATCTTCGTTTCTTCACACGATTTCCTTTGGGTAGTCTGGGTTCAGTAGTAAGGTGTTTTTCTGCATTTATTTATTTATGTTGATTTTCTAGCCAACGCGAACAACAATCACTTTTTATTTAAGAAGGAGCTGGCATGGCAGTATTTAATCTCAACATTTTACATGTGCTGTTCGGGCCAATAAATAAAGCAATGCATGGGCGTTTGTCGTTTGTAGAATTTAGGAGATTCAATTGTGAAACTGTAGGATGGTGTAAGAGAGAACCAATCAACAAATCAGATTGTCTGGTTCTCTAACTTGGATTAAATTGTAGGAAAAAAGTGGACTGATTTTGATGTTCTTTTTACCGTGACTATTTGTTCAAGCTTTTGCTTATTGGAGACTCTGGTGTTGGCAAATCATGTCTTCTACACAAAGATAGACATTCACTGAGGAATGCACAAACAGAACATAAACAAACAGACTCACGCTGAGGAATTCACAAACAGAACACATGCACACATACAATAGATTGGCTTAACCCATTCAAATTTACTCGTACCAGTGTGTGGCTGCAAGCCAGAAGCGGATGAGATTTTTGGGATCTAGACATGTGATTACCGATTATGCAATTGTCGTTGACTCAACTATCCAAAAATGATTACAATTTTTGCGTGTTTTGCAAGTATAAATATCATGCATCCATTAGGATAGATAAGCAATTAGATTGTTGCGTTGATTGAGTTCATCGAATATTTTTAGACATAATAGGTTTGCATCTTTTCAGTGATATCTCTACCACGCTATTATGACTATTGACATATTGTTATCATATTTTAGAACCCTGTTGAGTTGGAAGGATTAAAAAAGGCACATGTTCGGGATGGTGCAGCTGTAGTGCAATATATTGTTTGGTTAGATAATCAGGTATACTGTGAAACCTGTGAGCCCTGATCTTTGTATTAGTCTCTTCTTGTCCAAGGTTTTCTCTCTGTCTTTGTTAAATGCTCCCCCCTTCCCTTTCCCCACTCTGTTGTTGGAGAAATTTAATATTGTTCATGTATTGCCTATACCTTATGCAACCCTCTGGATATTGTAATTCATCAAGGTCAATTTTCTATCATCTTTTTTTATGCTTTTGAAGAATTCCAATATTGATCTTGTGACACATTGAATATTCTGTAAAGGGTATCTTTGATTTCTGGTGATATGCTCTACTTATACCGGTGTCTACAACAAAATATAACTACTTGCTCTGACAAAACGTAAAGCTAATGGTTTTAAGAGCACATTTTTGGACAAATAGAGTCAAGTATGGTTGAAGTCTTGCAAGTCATGATTTTGAGAATGCTCCAACTTGGACATAGATAAATCACCTGACTCTCTGGCCTTATTCCTAAGATGAACTCTATAAAATCTTGTTTGAGCAGAAAGATTTTCAATTTTTGAAACGAAGCAAGAAAGCTTATTTGTAATTAGTTTCAAATTTCTTATATATCTATAATCAATAGGGGTGTCGTGTGGCTGCATACTAATTTGGCTTCCACGCCCATTAGAAGTACTATAAAGTTATGGAATATTATAATAAGGTACTAAAAGAGTAATCTCCACTTTTAAATTTTTTGTGAAGAGTAGAAAACTCGAACCCCCAATCTGTTACTGTTTTCTCCAGTTCAAAAATTTTGTCCTGAAACGTCCTGCACTTGCACTGTTAAACTTTCTTTCTCTTATAAAATGCTCTGTTGGTTCAGAGTCTTGCTTACAATCTCCTCTTTCAGATTTTCTATCTGAATCAAGTATTCTGAATTTTCTTGAGTTTTCTTGTCAAGTTGTGCTTTGTTACACGACCGGGTAGATCAACAGAGAAGGAGATTAGGGTTGCTAAGGGTGAAGGACGGCAAGAGCAGATTCAAGAGACTGCGAAGACACGAAGACATAAGGAAGGTTGTCTGTAGTGGGACAGCTGGATTCATTTGTTTTATGCGTGGTGGGTTATTACGTGTTGGGCTAGTGGTGCTGGGTTATGCGTATTATGTGAGACCCCGATTTTCTCCTACGTAATTTCTTATGTATTATCTTTTATTTTCCAATGTAATAGCTTTTATTTCTTCATGGGGCTATGTTTTTGGCCAATGTATGGCCTAATCCTTATGTTATGGTATTTCAATTAAAATGAGATTTTATTCCATAAAATCTCTTTAAATAATTTTAATGCCATTTTATACAAGTTAAAAATTATATTATTATAGGAGCCGAAATTTCCAAGTAAGTTTCACTCTTACAATTTATAATTTTCATTTACTTAATATGTTTCATGGACCATAGAATTTGAATTATGATTTAAGAATTTCTTTGTATAAGCCGAAATTGATTAATGGATTAAATGATGAAATTCTTTTGAATACATGGATTGAATATTTTTATAGCTTTCATATGTGACATGTATTATTACCATGTGGCCTATATTATTAATAGAATTTCCATTTGAATATTCAATGATAAGCTATGTATTTATGTGATAAGTCTAAGAGATGATTTAATTGATAAGCACACTTGCTTATCATAGTGATAAGCAAGCATGATAGGTTAGGAAACTTCTAGGGTGATAAGACCTTGTGGTTATTGTAGAGATAGGTTAGGGCCATTATCACATGATAAGATATCATGCTTATGAGGTGATAAGCTATTGGAATGGATTAGATAAGCAAGAGAGCTTATGAAGTGATAAGTTAGGTGAGAGAGAAAACCAAGTTGAAAGTTGGTTGCAAATTAATGAGGAAGTAACTAGGTTGGTTGGAAAGCAACCAAACAAATTAAATGTTAGTCAAGGAAGGCTTTTACGTGAAAGGCTATGAGGAGAAATTGGAAAGCCAAAGTGAAGTGCCATGTGATGTGTAAGAGGTGTGTAAGAAGTGTAAGATTGATAAGACAACACATGGATGCAAAAGAGAAGAGAAAAAGCAAGGGAGAGGAAGGCATTTACGTTGGAATACATGTGAGGAAAGAGAGAAGGAATTCAAATGCAAGACAAGCTTTTGGAAGACAAGTGATGTGAGATAAAAAGGTGAAAGGAAATAAAAGAGAGAGAGAGGACTAAGACCTTTGCTTGGTCGGCCAACACCCCCCCATTCATCCCCTCTTCCTCTTTCTTTTTCTCTCTTGTCAACTCACCCTCTCAAGCCTTGTGTCATAGCATTTACTCCCCTTGGGAGACTCAATCTCTCACATCTCTCTTGCAAATGCCATGACCGAAATTTACATCTCACCTCACATTCCAATTCTTCCTCATTTGGCCGAACCCCTCATTGCTCTCAACTCTCTCCCATTTTCAAGCACTTGGCCGAACCATCCCCTAGAGTTCAAGGTTTGTTCCTTTTTCATCTTGCACCTAAACCACATTCTTCTAGCTTACCAAATCCCCTTTCTAAAAGCCAAGTTCAAATCTCTCTTATTGTAGACAAAAATCTCTCTTGGTGCAAACACAATCCTTCCTTGAAAACCCTAGCCATTTGACATCATTTCTCTTCAAAGCTTACCATGTTCTCTTAACCACCATAGAACCTCCTTTAAATCAAGCTTGGACATTTCTAAGGAGGGTGGACCGAATCTTTAAAGGAAGTAAAGCTAGGAAGAGTTGGTAAAGGTTGAAGGTAAGTTTGGTTTTATTGATGATCTTGCCTTAAGCTTCACAAATACTAACCAAAGGTACTTTATTTTCTAGGTTCTCAAGCTTGGATAGTCATCAAGGTAAGAACAATGTGATGTTGTTGGTATAGCATAAGTGACCGAATGAGTTATGTGTAGATCTTGAAGTTTAGGTCGTAATATGTCTTGATGTTGTTGGATCTTGAATGCTTAAGAACCCTAAGTTGTTTACATGCTAGATCTAACCATGGAAACCTTAGATCTAAGGTTGTATGTAAAGGAAATATGCAAATGGAGACCAATGAATGTTAAGGAAGCTAGATCTAGGTCTTGATGTGTTGGTTTGATGAAAGTTGATTATTTTGTTTAGATCTATGGATGTTAGTGTGTATAAAGTGTGGATCTAATGTTGATAGAATTATTTGATGAAAAGATTAAGTGTATGCATGCTAGATAGGTCACAAATGCAAAGGATATGCATGTTATAATTTTTAGCATGAAAAAAGGTGATATTTTGAAGTATGGCCGAATATGATATGCTTAGAATTTTATGTATAGTTTTGTATATATTTAATCTGGACATTGGCCATGATATGTGCAAGATTTATGACCCCAATGCATGGTAGATGATTATGTTAAGTATTAGATGCATGCTTATTGAAGGAAACAAAAGAAACTTAATCGTTTGGGTGAAAATATGAGTTGGCCGAAAGTTATACATTGTATTGGTGCCTTGACTTATAGACATTAGGTTGTGAAATTGTTGAATGGAGGATGAGATCACCATTGGAGTAAAAGTTGTGACTAATTGGTGCATTAAATAGTGATGGCTGAATGTTGTAAGAAATATAACCCTAAGTGCATTTATAAAAAATGGATTATCATTGTGTGATAGATATAGAAATTAGGGATTAATCTAGTTGGAACAAATATTAAAGAACTATGATCTTTTAATAATTATTATTTGGAACCCTAGTTAAGTTTTACTCATGATCAATTGAGGTTTAAGTCCAAGTTAAGATTTAATCATGAATAATTTATTAATAGTTTGATATAAGGTTTTAATGGAGTACGTGTAATAAAAAAGAGACTTAGGTTTAATCCTAAACCTGTGAGTATTATTTAACCCTAATCGAGGCATGTACATGGATAAATATATTTTTATAAATGATTTAATAAACTAAGTTTTGAATATTTGTTAAGGAAAAGAATAAAATATTTTTAAATGATTAAGTGAATTTCAGTGATATGTGTATATATATATATATATATATCTTTGGTTGATGACCGATTTCAAAATGAAATATTTAATGATTGCATACTATTCTTAAAGTCTAAGAAATATTTGAATCGCTTGTAGGCGATCCGCGTGTCTGTATACACGAACAAAGAAGACCAAGAGTAAGTGGATACTGTAAGTGGACAGTAAGTGTTCTTTTTCAAAACTGGAATGACACACTGCTTCGTTTCATGAACAAGCATGAATTTTAAGCAAGCATGACATGACATGTGCATTGCATGAATTTTTCAAGAAGAAAGTTTATGCAATGATTTTTACGGAAAGACTATGAGAAGTTTTATGAAACGATAAGTTAAGTAAGGGGCACTGGTCGGTACCGTACCATCAAGGTGGACTCCCATACCGAAGGACAATTGTGAGAAGGATGGGTGAATCCACGAGGCTGTGCAAACCACACTGAAGGACATTGAGAAGGTGTGGTGCCTCCAAGGGTCATGTCTAGCCACTGAAGGACATTGAGAAGGTGCGCTAGCTGACCGTATGTAAGGTCTCCAAGGGAATTCGAGGATGGTTCCGAAGGGAACGCACAACCCTGACTTCAGGGTTAAATGGAGCGAGCCCACAAATAAGAAATATGAAATGATTATGAAAAGGCCAAGAGTGGCACAAGTATGAATAAGAAAGATTTTCAAGGGCCAAGGGCCGATTTCACGATCAAGCATGAGAGAGATATTTTCAAGGGCCTGGGGCCAACTTCAAGCAAGAGCATATGCATATCCATGAGCATGCATGTGCATCACGAATCAAGTTTATTCTCTTTCATGATTATGCAAGTACAAGTCAAGAACATGTTTTAAGTTTTACGTCTTTCCCTTACTGAGTCTTTTTGACTCACGTTTTTAAAATTGTGTCATTCCAGATGCCTCAGGTGAAGAGAGTCAGGAGGACTACCTGACCTAGAAGTTCAAGAATTTATGTTTCATACTTTTGTTGATAGTGACTTGATTGTCACTAGTTGGTTTTTACATGTTATGTATGTCTTGTATGAGACCTTATTGAGAACCCTAATTATGTAAGTTTAGCTCGAACCCCTCGCGATCCTATACGTTTCCGCCGTAATCAAGTAAAACAATAAGTAAGAACGCTGGAGCCATCCGGGGATAGCTCGCGACTGTCACGGTCCCTGCGGGATGCCGTTCGGGGCGTGACAGTTAAGTTGGTATCAGAGGATCGGAGGGTAGAGTCGTAGAACATAGGGAACGAAGTAGAACCCTAAACCCTAAAGCATGAGATAACACGTTTAGGGTTAGTTACGATGAGAATTTCTGAGGTTGAGGTTGTTCTAAGCTGAACGATAACCTTGAAGTGCAGGATGACACCTAGGAGACCAACAAGAAGTCAAGAGCCCGAGGCTCCCGGAGTTACCACCGAGGATGTGTTAAGGCACATGGCTCAGCTAGTTGCCGAGCACGTGCAGCCGGGTGCCCATGTTGAAGGGGCCCGAGGACGCCCTGAGGGGTGTACGTTCGATCAGTTTAACCGCCAGCACCCGCCAGCGTACAACAGCAGGGGAGATGCCATACTAGCAGAAAATTGGCTGGTGGAGATGAAAGAGCTACTTGAGGTCTTGGGGTGTACCGAGGCCCAGAAGTTAAGCTATGCTACCTTCAAGCTGCAAGGGGATGCCAGAAGATGGTGGCAGTCCGAGAAAGTGTTGCTGGGTCAGGAGCTGGGAGAGCAGCCCATAACCTGGGAGAGGTTCCAGCAAGAATTTTTAGATCGTTATTTCCCACAAACGACTCGGGAAGCGAAGGCAAGGGAATTCGCTACCCTAACCCAAGGAGCCATGACGGTGGAGCAGTACGCAGGCCGGTTCATGGAGCTGGTGCGGTTTGCCCCGTACTTGGTGCCAAATGAGGAAAGGAAGGCCCGAAAGTTTGAAGAAGGGCTACACCCACGGGTCTATGACAGGGTGTATAGCCATAATCTTAAAACCCTGGCAGAAGTGATTGAACGGGCAGTGATAGTGGAGAGAGGACTGCAGAGGATAGCAGTCTATCATGACCAGCAAAAGAGGAAGGCTCCTTCCAACCCAACTACTCCGCAGATGCCCTGGAAGAAAAGTAGGCCAGAGCCATCACAGAGGCAGCCTCAGAGGCCGAATCAGAGGCCGAACCCGAGGCCGAACCAGAGGCCTGGTGGAGCTCAGAATGCCGGAGGAAATCAATTTCCTCTGTGCAACAAGTGCAACAAGAGACACCCAGGGGAGTGCAGACAGGGCTTATGTTTTAAGTGCGGGAAGCCTGGTCACTTCGCCAGAGACTGTAGGAGTGCAAGCAGCTCAAACCAAGCACCCCGACCCCCACAGCAGAACAACGCAAGGAGGCAAGGAGGCCCAACACAGGCGAGGTTATATGCAATGACTCCGGAGGACGCGGAGAACCAGAACCGAGTGGTGGCAGGTAAGTTGCCTTTGCCCCAGGGGGAAGCCCTAGTTCTGTTTGATTCAGGGGCTACGCATTCATTCATTGCATCAGCATATTGCAAGACACATGCCTTAAATAGTGAGTTGTTGGATTGTGATGTCCTTGTGTCAACGCCCGCTGGGGGAAGAGTCGAATGTAGCCGGATGGTGAAAGACTATCCGATAGAAGTAGAAGGACAAGTCATGTTGGCTGATTTGATAGTTATGGAGATGGGAGGATTTGATTTCATCCTAATATGGATTGGTTGTCGAAGCATGGTGCCAATATTCGGTGCTATGAGAAGAAAGTCTTGTTCCAAAAGAAGGGGAGACCGGATTGTTGTTTCACTGGTATGAGGAAGATGGAATGAAGGCCAGCAATTGTCTCGGCCCTGCAAGCTAAGAGATTGTTGCAAGGAGGGCACGAGGGAATTCTTGTATGGGCAAGTGATACGCGAAGTGATACGCAGAACGAGGTCCCTGCGTTTGATCAAACCCCAATAGTGGCTGAGTTTCCGGATGTATTCCCGGAAGACTTACCAGGGTTACCGCCGGATAGGGAGTTGGAGTTCGGAATTGAATTGGAAGCTGGGACAGTCCCAATTTCCAAAGTACCGTATCGAATGGCTCCGGCAGAGCTGAAGGAGCTGAAGGTCCAATTAGAAGATCTCTTGGAGAAGGAATTTATAAGGCCGAGTGTGTCGCCTTGGGGAGCACCGATCCTGTTTGTGAAGAAAAAGGACGGGAGTCTCCGGATGTGCATTGATTATAAGGAGTTGAATAAGGTGACCGTGAAGAATAGGTACCCGCTACCTCGCATTGACGATTTGTTCGATCAATTGCAGGGGGCACAAATATTTTCAAGAATTGATTTGAGGTCGGGTTACCACCAGTTGAAGGTTAAGGAGGGAGATATATCCAAGACGGCCTTTCGAACCCGATATGGTCACTATGAATTTTTGGTGATGCCATTTGGGTTAACTAATGCCCCGGCCGCATTTATGGACTTGATGAATCGAGTATTCAGGGAGTTCCTGGACAAATTTGTGGTGGTGTTCATAGACGATATTCTGATTTATTCTCGGAACCAGGAGGAGCATGAGGAGCATCTCAGGATTGTTTTGCAGATCCTAAGGGAGAAGAAGTTGTATGCTAAATTCTCCAAGTGTGAGTTTTGGTTGCAGCAAGTCCGATTTTTAGGGCATGTAGTGTCGGGAGAAGGGATTGTTGTAGATCCCGGAAAGGTTGATGCGGTTTTCAAATGGCCTAGACCTACAAATGTTAAGGAGATAAGGAGTTTCCTGGGATTGGCAGGATATTACCGGAGGTTTATTAAGGGATTCTCAAAGATAGCTATGCCGATGACCTCGTTGACCAAGAAGAACGTTAAGTTCAATTGGACAGACGAGTGTGAGCAAAGTTTCCAGACACTAAAGGCTCATCTAGTTACTGCCCCGGTGTTAGCATTGCCCTCAGAGCATGGGGAGTACGAGATCTATACGGACGCCTCAAAGCAAGGTCTTGGGTGTGTGTTGATGCAAGATAAGAGGGTCATAGCCTATGCGTCGAGGCAACTGAGGCCCCAAGAGGTGAATTACCCCACCCACGACTTGGAGTTGGCTGCAGTCGTGCATGCTCTGAAAATATGGAGGCATTATCTTTATGGAGTTAAATGCGAGATATTCACGGATCACAAGAGCCTCAAGTACTCCAACACTCAGAAGGAGCTGAATATGAGGCAACAACGCTGGTTGGAGTTGATTAAAGACTATGATTGCACCATTAGCTACCATCCTGGGAAAGCTAATATGGTAGCTGATGCCCTAAGCCGGAAGTCGGCGGAAACAAGTGTCGTGGAGGTAGTGGCTAAGGAGATCATGGAGGACCTAAAGAGAGAGGAGATCACGCTTGTATTGGCCGACCGGTATGTTTCCATCGCAGGGCTGTCATTGCAACCATCGCTGGAGGAGCGAATCTGCGAGGCCCAGAAGAGCGATACGGTGATAGTAGGGATTAGGGAAAGGATTGAGAAGAATAATGATCCTGATTTTGAGGATAGGGATGGAGTGCTAAGGTACCGTAATAGAATATGTGTCCCTGGTGATGGGGGAATCAAGGAGTTGATTTTGGCAGAGGCGCATACTACGCCCTATACCATCCACCCTGGAGGAACGAAGATGTATCAAGACATCAAGAAAGTTTACTGGTGGCCGAACATGAAGAGAGAGATTGCGGAGTATGTCGCTCGATGTCTGACTTGTCAGAGAGTGAAAGCAGAGCACCAGAGGCCAGCAGGAACATTGAAGCCTTTGGAGATCCCTGAATGGAAGTGGGAAGGAATAGCCATGGATTTCGTAGTAGGGCTACCAAGAACGTCAGCTGGCTACGATGCGATATGGGTAGTGGTGGACCGATTGACCAAGTCAGCCCACTTTCTGCCCATCAGGGTGAAGTATACCCCTGAAAGGCTAGCTGAAGTTTATATCCAAGAAATTGTGAGGCTCCATGGCATACCAAAGAGCATAGTGTCGGATAGGGATCCGAGATTTACGTCGAGGTTTTGGAAAAGATTGCAGGAGTCCCTAGGCACTAAGTTGAATTTTAGCACTGCTTTCCACCCACAGACGGATGGCCAATCTGAGCGGACTATTCAAATTTTGGAAGACATGCTCCGAGCGTGTATCATTGACTTCAAGGGTAGCTGGGCTCAATATTTTCCGCTAGCAGAGTTCGCATACAACAACAGTTTCCAATCAAGTATTGGCATGACACCGTATGAAGCTTTGTATGGACGGAGGTGTAGGTCGCCATTATATTGGGATGAAGTAGGAGAAGGGAGACTGTTGGGGCCGGAGATGATTTTGCAGACAAAAGAGAAAATTCGGTTGATCAAAGAAAGCCTTATTACGGCCCAAAGTCGGCAAAAGAGTTATGCGGACAATCGAAGAAGAGAGTTGGCCTTTGAGGAAGGAAGTAAAGTGTTTTTAAAGATTTCTCCAACAAAGGGGGTAGCACGATTCGGGAAGAAGGGGAAGCTTCAATCCCGATTTATAGGACCTTTCGAGATCCTGGAGCGTGTTGGACCAATGGCGTATAGGCTGGCCTTACCGCCATCAATTGCAGGAGTACATGATGTGTTCCACGTATCGCTCTTACGAAAGTATGTGTCAGACCCTACCCATGTGTTAGAATATGAGCCTTTACAGATTAAGGAAAACCTTACCTATGTGGAGGAGCCAGTAAGGATCATCGATAGAAAAGAGCAACAATTGCGGACCAAGGTTATACCGCTTGTGAAGGTTCTATGGAAAAATCATGGGGTAGAGGAGGCGTCTTGGGAATTGGAAAGCGATATGTACGAGAAGTACCCCCAGTTAAAAGGAGAATAGGATCCGAATATTTATTTCCTTCCCTATTGATTGAATGTTTGACTTGTATGAGTATTTTTGTTTGATAATTGTGCTTGACTTCCTTACATAAAGAATGCTAATTCTTTATGATACATGATGATATTTTGTATATACACATGACTGACCGTTGTATTATGTTGTCAGATGCCGCCGAGTAGTCGACCCCCTCGTTCCCAGCATTCGGGTACACCTTCTCAGAGAAGGATGACAGCACCCGAGTATCGCAGCCTGTTCAGGGTTAATCATAGAACCCAAGGTTCGACGAGACAGTCGGGAAGCCATGAGGCTACGACTCACGCATCGCATGAGACAGATAGAGGGGACCCGCGAAGAGCGTACCAAACCCATGTGTCGTATTGGCAGCAAGGCATGGCGGGGACGTACTAGCCCCCGCCACCCCCGGCACCTGACCAACCTGGACCTTCCAGGTGGGGTCAACCCTTATCTCCAGATTGTTCTGGATATCTGGAGGGTATTTATTGGCCAGAGTCGCCAATAAATGTCATTCCCTTAAGGACCATGTTACCAGAAAACTTTGAAGAAGATCCGGAAGAGGATCCAGAGGAAGATCCGGAGGAGGATCCAGAGGAGGATCCGGAGGAGGATCCAGAGGAGGATCCGGAAGAGAATCCAGAGGAGGATCCGGAAGAAGACCTCATGGAACAATATCCAATACGTAATGAGACTAGAGAACGGTCCCGGGAAGAATCTAGACGTCGTAACTCGAGACGTGATTGTATACCTAGGCGATGTAACGAGGAAAGACATCGTAGAAGAGTTAGGGCTCAAGACGCCGGATCCGAGACCCACTTTTCTTCACAAGAAGTAGAGTCTAGACCTAGGTTTCATGGACCACCCTAGAACATCATCCATGACCCTAATCTAGAGGAACCAAGCCAAGGAGTTAGATCGCAGTCTTGGACGGGGAGTAATTCCCCAGATCACGTTTACCAGGGGGAGATTAGTAGTGGGACAAGCACTAATGTTCGTCCCAACCCCTATTATCCTGCGCCTACGCAATCAGGACAAAATTTCTGGTGGTAAAAGAAATTCCGAGGTCGGAATTTTTATAAGGAGGGGAGAATGTGAGACCCCGATTTTCTCCTACGTAATTTCTTATGTATTATCTTTTATTTTCCAATGTAATAGCTTTTATTTCTTCATGGGGCTATGTTTTTGGCCAATGTATGACCTAATCCTTATGTTATGGTATTTCGATTAAAATGAGATTTTATTCCATAAAATCTCTTTAAATAATTTTAATGCCATTTTATGCAAGTTAAAAATTATATTTATTATAGGAGCCGAAATTTCCAAGTAAGTTTCTCTCTTACAATTTATAATTTTCATTTACTTAATATGTTTCATGGACCATAGAATTTGAATTATGATTTAAGAATTTCTTTGTATAAGCCGAAATTGATTAATGGATTAAATGATGAAATTCTTTTGAATACATGGATTGAATATTTTTATAGCTTTCATATGTGACATGTATTATTACCATGTGGCCTATATTATTAATAGAATTTCCATTTGAATATTCAATGATAAGCTATGTATTTATGTGATAAGTCTAAGAGATGATTTAATTGATAAACACACTTGCTTATCATAGTGATAAGCAAGCATTGATAGGTTAGGAAACTTCTAGGGTGATAAGACCTTGTGGTTATTGTAGAGATAGGTTAGGGCCATTATCACATGATAAGATATCATGCTTATGAGGTGATAAGCTATTGGAATAGATTAGATAAGCAAGAGAGCTTATGAAGTGATAAGTTAGGTGAGAGAGAAAACCAAGTTGAAAGTTGGTTGCAAATTAATGAGGAAGTAACTAGGTTGGTTGGAAAGCAACCAAACAAATTAAATGTTAGTCAAGGAAGGCTTTTACGTGAAAGACTATGAGGAGAAATTGGAAAGCCAAAGTGAAGTGCCATGTGATGTGTAAGAGGTGTGTAAGAAGTGTAAGATTGATAAGACAACACATGGATGCAAAAGAGAAGAGAAAAAGCAAGGGAGAGGAAGGCATTTACGTTGGAATGCATGTGAGGAAAGAGAGAAGGAATTCAAATGCAAGACAAGCTTTTGGAAGACAAGTGATGTGAGATAAAAAGGTGAAAGGAAATAAAAGAGAGAGAGAGGACTAAGACCTTTGCTTGGTCGGCCAACACCCCCGATTCATCCCCTCTTCCTCTTTCTTTTTCTCTCTTGTCAACTCACCCTCTCAAGCCTTGTGTCATAGCATTTACTCCCCTTGGGAGACTCAATCTCTCACATCTCTCTTGCAAATGCCATGACCGAAATTTACATCTCACCTCACATTCCAATTCTTCCTCATTTGGCCGAACCCCTCATTGCTCTCAACTCTCTCCCATTTTCAAGCACTTGGCCGAACCATCCCCTAGAGTTCAAGGTTTGTTCCTTTTTCATCTTGCACCTAAACCACATTCTTCTAGCTTACCAAATCCCCTTTCTAAAAGCCAAGTTCAAATCTCTCTTATTGTAGACAAAAATCTCTCTTGGTGCAAACACAATCCTTCCTTGAAAACCCTAGCCATTTGACATCATTTCTCTTCAAAGCTTACCATGTTCTCTTAACCACCATAGAACCTCCTTTAAATCAAGCTTGGACATTTCTAAGGAGGGTGGACCGAATCTTTAAAGGAAGTAAAGCTAGGAAGAGTTGGTAAAGGTTGAAGGTAAGTTTGGTTTTATTGATGATCTTGCCTTAAGCTTCACAAATACTAACCAAAGGTACTTTATTTTCTAGGTTCTCAAGCTTGGATAGTCATCAAGGTAAGAACAATGTGATGTTGTTGGTATAGCATAAGTGACCGAATGAGTTATGTGTAGATCTTGAAGTTTAGGTCGTAATATGTCTTGATGTTGTTGGATCTTGAATGCTTAAGAACCCTAAGTTGTTTACATGCTAGATCTAACCATGGAAACCTTAGATCTAAGGTTGTATGTAAAGGAAATATGCAAATGGAGACCAATGCATGTTAAGGAAGCTAGATCTAGGACTTGATGTGTTGGTTTGATGAAAGTTGATTATTTTGTTTAGATCTATGGATGTTAGTGTGTATAAAGTGTGGATCTAATGTTGATAGAATTATTTGATGAAAAGATTAAGTGTATGCATGCTAGATAGGTCACAAATGCAAAGGATATGCATGTTATAATTTTTAGCATGAAAAAAGGTGATATTTTGAGGTATGGCCGAATATGATATGCTTAGAATTTTATGTATAGTTTTGTATATGTTTAATCTGGACATTGGGCATGATATGTGCAAGATTTATGACCCCAATGCATGGTAGATGATTATGTTAAGTATTAGATGCATGCATATTGAAGGAAACAAAAGAAACTTAATCGTTTGGGTGAAAATATGAGTTGGCCGAAAGTTATACATTGTATTGGTTCCTTGACTTATAGACATTAGGTTGTGAAATTGTTGAATGGAGGATGGGATCACCATTGGAGTAAAAGTTGTGACTAATTGGTGCATTAAATAGTGATGGCCGAATGTTGTAAGAAATATAACCCTAAGTGCATTTATAAAAAATGGATTATCATTGTGTGATAGATATAGAAATTAGGGTTTAATTTAGTTGGAACAAATATTAAAGAACCATGATCTTTTAGTAATTATTATTTGGAACTCTAGTTAAGTTTTACTCAGGATCAATTGAGGTTTAAATCCAAGTTAAGATTTAATCATGAATAATTTATTAATAGTTAGATATAAGGTTTTAATGGAGTACGTGTAATAAAAAAGAGACTTAGGTTTAATCCTAAACCTGTGAGTATTATTTAACCCTAATTGAGGCATGTACATAGATAAATATATTTTTATAAATGATTTAATAAACTAAGTTTTGAATATTTGTTAAGGAAAAGAATAAAATATTTTTAAATGATTAAATGAATTTCAGTGATATGTGTATATATATATATATATATATATATATATATATCTTTGGTTGATGACCGATTTCAAAATGAAATATTTAATGATTGCATACTATTCTTAAAGTCTAAGAAATATTTGAATCGCTTGTAGGCGATTCACGTGTCTGTATACACGAACAAAGAAGACCAAGAGTAAGTGGATACTTTAAGTGGACAGTAAGTGTTCTTTTTCAAAACTGGAATGACACACTGCATCGTTTCATGAACAAGCATGAATTTTAAGCAAGCATGACATGACATGTGCATTGCATGAATTTTTCAAGAAGAAAGTTTATGCAATGATTTTTACGGAAAGACTATGAGAAGTTTTATGAAACGATAAGTTAAGTCAAGGGGCACTGGTTGGTACCGTACCATCAAGGTGGACTCTCATACCGAAGGACAATTGTGAGAAGGATGGGTGAATCCACGAGGCTGTGCAAACCACACTGAAGGACATTGAGAAGGTGTGGTGCCTCCAAGGGTCATGTCTAGCCACTGAAGGACATTGAGAAGGTGCGCTAGCTGACCGTATGTAAGGTCTCCAAGGGAATTCGAGGATGGTTCCGAAGGGAACGCACAACCCTGACTTCAGGGTTAAATGGAGCGAGCCCACAAATAAGAAATATGAAATGATTATGAAAAGGCCAAGAGTGGCACAAGTATGAATAAGAAAGATTTTCAAGGGCCAAGGGCCAATTTCACGATCAAGCATGAGAGAGATATTTTCAAGCGCCTGGGGCCAACTTCAAGCAAGAGCATATGCATATCCATGAGCATGCATGTGCATCACGAATCAAGTTTATTCTCTTTCATGATTATGCAAGTACAAGTCAAGAGCATGTTTTAAGTTTTACGTCTTTCCCTTACTGAGTCTTTTTGACTCACGTTTTTAAAATTGTGTCATTCCAGATGCCTCAGGTGAAGAGAGTCGGGAGGACTACCTGACCTAGAAGTTCAAGAATTTATGTTTCATACTTTTGTTGATAGTGGCTTGATTGTCACTAGTTGGTTTTTACATGTTATGTATGTCTTGTATGAGACCTTATTGAGAACCCTAATTATGTAAGTTTAGCTCGAACCCCTCGCGATCCTGTACGTTTCCGCCGTAATCAAGTAAAACAATAAGTAAGAACGCTGGAGCCATCCGGGGGATAGCTCGTGGCTGTCACGGTCCCTGCGGGATGCCGTTCGGGGCGTGACATATTACGTGTTGGGCTTGTGGTGTTGGGTTATGTGTGCTGGGTTATGATGGGCTTGTAGTGGGTCAGATTGAGTTAAGCCCAGTATTGTAATTGTGGGTTATTTCATTTCATTTTGTTGTTGGCTTGAGTCTGTTAGCCGAGACTCTTAGGAAGTTAGAATGGTTTTATATAGGAAGTACGTCGGGCAGAGGAGGGGTATCGAAAAGCATATCGAGATTCTCTCTCTCTCTGTTCATCTCTTTCTCTATGGAGGTTGGCCAAACTTCGAATTTGGCCCTTATCTTTCTTTGAATTCAGTACAATTTCAGCATTCACATCAGTACATCTTGAGAACTTTACATATTCCTACAAATTCCCTACGGTACTGTTACATGCTTCCAGTTCACTCTTCTCGGTATGCAGGGTCTCGAGTTTCTGCAGCAATACATTGACCTGATCCATTAAGCCTTGGGCTTGAGATGATACTTCATCACTTTTACACACAATCTGTTATTCTAAATCACATTTTTTACTGCGCAAGGAATCTAAGTCCTTCAGCAGATTATCGATCTGCGTTGTAAAGTCTGCTATTCTAGACAAAGATATTATTTTCCTGTTCTTTTCCCCACTTTTCTGATACATATCTGATTTTTGTGTCTTTGAAATAGGATGATTCATGCCTGGACAATTACAAAAGCACAATTGGTGTTGACTTTGTAAGTATCCATTGTGGAGTTTTGTAGATGCTATTTTAATTGATGTAATATAAACCTAATGAACTTTAATGCGCAGACAAACAAGTGAAATGGATTCGTCCATGTATTCACGGTCTTATTGAGGATCTACTAAAAAAGAATGGAGGAGAAGATGCGAGTGATGGAAGCACAGCTGCAATTAAGTGAAGAATTGCGTGTGAAAGAGATTGAGCATTCTAAAATACTGAGGATCATGTTGATTTGTTTGTGTGTGGGTTTTGTTTTTATTTGAGCTTTCTTGGTTTAGTGTGATGCAATCAGTAACAGTTATATAAGGAACTACTCGTGTTTGGGCTTGTTGTTATGTACTTAATGCAAAGCTTCGCTTTTACTCTATTTTATTGTTTTTCAATGAATATATATTGGAATGGACTTGCAGATTGTGATTGATGTGACCTCGCCAAGAATAACGAAACCCAACAACTAAAGGGAACCCAAGATCGTTCTAGGACTGATTCCAATGGGAACCTCGACCCGTTGTTTATGAAAAAAACAAGAACCTCGGTATACGGAAGACGCCACAAACGGTAGTGGAAACTCCGTTTGATAAGTCGAGTTGAACGCCACGGGTAATCCCGATAAGTTCGAGAAGTTATTCAAAGAACCAAAAAGAATAAATCTCACAATTGCATAAAAATCAAGTCTACCGAATTACATTGCAAAAGCTCCTATTTAAAGAGCTAAACATTTCAAGGAAATAAACCTAACATAGAAAACCTAATAAAATATGAAAATAGGTAAGAAAATAAATCCTTACATGCCTAAAACAAATAAGACAAATAAGGAAATAATTTCCTTGCTTGCCTAACATAGCTTGGACACCTAAAACAAAGAATCCAACTAAGGAAACAAAGCTTGGACGTCCCCCTCCTATATAAGGTTGAAATAAAACCCTACTTGCCTAAAATAAAACACTAAAATAGGTAATAATTGTTGGACGCCCATAATGATCAAAAGACCATGAAAGGAAAGGATTTGGCGCCTATAATAGCCATGCAATCCGATTCTTCTAGAATAGACCCAAAAATATCTCTTGTCAATTTGAAGCTTAGCCCTGACCAGATCCTTCTAGAACACGAATCATGTGTAATGGGCCTCCACGAATTTGCTTCAGCCCATATCTCTTGAATGAGTCCGTTGAGTACATCCTTGAACTTCTAGGTTCGTGCTCTCGTACCCGGCCCTACGGGGTCTTGAATTAGCTCCTTTGAAGCCTTGCTCGGATTCGCATAAGTGATGAACATATTCGCAATATACTGGTTTAGTGAATGCTTTTGGCTATACTTGAACATGAGAAAATTTAAACATTTCAATACTTAAACATTTACAAGGATCCTAAATACATAGACCATAAACATTTACAATCCAAATACTAAAAGAAATAGGAGCTCCACAACTCGCCATCATGAATACTATCAACGCCCTTATGTCTCAGCACCCATATAATATGACTGCAGATGACACCCAAAAATTGAATTGTTTGCAACTACAACAGTGAAACTCATTCTCCGTCTTGATCACGTAGCACTTCCATCACTCGCATCTTTTCCTCCATTTTTTAAGTAGATCCTCCATTCTTGCTAGGAGATCTTCCATGGTGTTCAACCGGTGATTCATTTTCTTGTTTTCCTCAATAAGACCGTGAATGTGTACATCTTCAAGTGCTGAATAATGACAAAGGACAATAATGACAACAACGACAACAACAGCAAAGTATTCTCAACTACACTTGCATATAAGTCAAAATAGTAGTCAAGACTGCACTAAAGAAAACCCACATTCCATTAATCACTCTCAAAACTTTCAATTGCCAAAGGATGCAAGTACACTTTCTCATCACATTATCTGTACCCCAGATCAACTACAAAATAAAAGTAATATATAATGCAAAAGCTAGAACTAAAAGGAAAGACTTGGTGGTGGAGACTGTTGGATTCATGAAGAAGGTTCTTCCCGCCTTGGCTACTACAAGTTTTTGAAGAACCAACAACAAAGAGCCTGACAATATTGTTTAGGAAAGGGCAACAATTATTTGAAGAATGTAGTTACGAATTCACCATTATCTCACCAAACCTCTCCATCTTTATCTTTAAGTTTCTTATTTACCTTTTTTTTTGTAAGTAAGTTTCTTATTTACCATCATTGGAAGATGGTGGAGCTTATGGAGTGTAAGAAAATTGAATTCAAAGATCAGATGGTAGCTCATTTAGAGGCAAAGGTTAACATTACAACAAGAGTTGGATTCCCAACAATTCCGATCTAACTGCAACAACAGAGTGGGGAAAGGGAAGGGGGGACAATTTAACAAAGGATATGGCTTTTCTGCACTCTACTTCTTTTCCAATTCGGCACTTCAATGATTAGTTTATGTTATTAGAAGACCATTGCAAAGCTTTGCAAAATGGAAGGCTGCCTATAACTACTTCAACAAGAACGACAACCATAGCAGGCATAAAAGAATCAATGTATAAGAAGCAGAGCAGATTGCTAAAAGTAAGTTAATTCCATAGGCAACCTCTGCGACTTTAAACTGGTAGAACTACTTCCAATTAAAGTTTTGTGGAATATAAAAAGAAACATAAATTGAATAATATCTTGCCTCTAACAATTAAGAAATACAGAGATATGGTACACCAGCTGCTCCTCGACCAAAATACGTCGTATAGAAGAAGGAAAAAAAGAGAGGACGAAGTACAGGCACACGGAACCACGTCGTAACGGATAAGCAAAAGCTTGAACAAATAGTCACTGTGAAAAAGCACATCAAAATCAGTCCACTTTTTTCCTACAGTCTCACAATTGAATCTCTATAATTAGAAAACGACAAACGCGACTTAGATGAACACCCATTTCCTACAGTTTCACAATTAAATCTCCTTAGGTTCCAAACAGAACATGTAAAAAATAGCACAAATGAATCTCGTTAGGTTCCTACAGTTTCACAATTGAATCTCGTATGCTTATGCTTACCATATTTACGAATAGCAGAAAAATAGCACCTTACCTTACTACTGAACCAAGACTGCCCAAAGGAGATGAGCTCATGAGCTGCGAAGATGCGGAAACTGAATGCGAGGAAGACGACGAACGCTGCGGAAACTGAACGCGAGGAAGACGACGAACTTGCTGCGGAAATTGAACCCAAATCTGGCAAGGAAGACGAGAGGAAGACGAAGCGGGTTTTTCTCAAATTCGTCAGTGGGTCGGGCACAACAAAATTGGTCGGGAATGGGTCAAATCATTTTAATTGAGGTGGAAAAATCTCAGCCATTGAAGTTTAAAGGGGGGGGGGAATCTAAGCCGTCTCAGCACCCTATCGCAAAGCATAATAACCGGTCTCCTTCTAATCCCGCGTGATTCCCACACTCCAAGTTTCCTGGTAGCAGCAGGACTTGTTTAAGGTCCTTGAGACGGTCTTAGCTGACTTGGCATATGGCATACGAGCAGCGTTGAGATCTTGAGCTGGATAATAACAGAGAGACTTCACTAACGTCTTATAGTTAGTTTTGTTAGATTCAGTTAGACAGCTGTAAAGTTTGTTGTTTACTTTCTCTTTATATATCTCTCATTGTAATGTAAACAAGTTAAGTTGAATATATAGAAACACATTTCTCCCAATTCTCTCTCTCCTTCTCTCGCACTTTGTTCTTATCAAAATTTACAGGCGGCTTCTTGTCGTATGTGCCCCTACACCTGGCGCGCGGCTTCAGTTTACCTGAGCATACTGCATACCCTCTATCAGGAGACTTTCCGCATGGTCTACTATTCGCAGTGCTAGCTCTCACCAGCCTGAGCCAATTCTCGAGCTCTAATTGAGGAGGGTGAGAAAAGAACGGAAGTAAAGAGAATGAATAATGAGGATGGCCTTCATGTTGGTGATTGGATTCTGTTAATCATTTCCCCCTCCTACAGTACTCCAATTTATAATCCATATAAGCGTGTGTTAATTTTTGCTTGGCCGTGGCACGTACGTGTAATATACATAGGAAGAGAGGACAAATTCACATGTCCAACACAAGCTCATTTTCTTTAAAGTTTTAAAAATCTGCATGCAAGAAGTAGCATTTTTGTTTTGTGAACTGTACTCTTCCCCACCACCCACGACAACAAATATGCCTAACTGTACGGTATATATAATTTTTTTTAAAAACTTCATATGTGAATATATGCATGTATGTATTGCATCGACAACCATAACAATGGACTAAGATCATCACAGTATGATCACGTGCTCACAAGTCTCTAAATTTATAAAGTTTGATTGAATCTCACTGTTTTAATTGGGTTGATTAAACATATTTTTGGGGGTAATATGGTGAGATTGCCAACTAATACTTCTTTCATCTGAACCTATTTATATTAATAAAGGTTAAGGTTTTCCTTTTTCTTTTTTGTTAACCCAGAATTATCCTCTGCATGATCATCTTGATTATTTATTTAGGAAGTCGTTGCATAATGTTCATGAAAATGTTACTCCAATAATATTCCAACTATATTATAACATCAAATAATTTCCAGCAACTCAAAGTTTTACCATTATCTACTATCATAATTTCATGAGAGGAATTCCCATCAGAGAATTTAGGCAGCAAAACTGACCTAAGAAGTCAGTTTTTGTTCTGTTTTTATTCGCACACATCATATGAAACTACACACAGTTTTACATATATAAATTACCACAGTACTGCATGCAAAGTCAGCCCAGGCTCCATACCAAACCAAAGCTAATTTATTCTCGGACGCTCCTCTTATTTATAATAAGAGACATGATCCCCACAGGCCACACTCCTAGCTTACAGCTGGTCGTCCTAATAGCAGCATGCATGCACTACTTGTTTAAGGTCTTTGAGGCGGCTGGCAGCGCCTATATATGCCCTTTCCAGTACGTGAGTTGGGGCCCGGCTTTGATTTAATGCATTTGGCATACTTGGGATCGCTAGGCTTTCCGCATGCTGGAGGCACCGTCGATATTGGCGGGTTTGGATCTTTGGAATTGGCAGCATCTGCATAAAAAATGACCAAGTAATAAATAACCTCCTCTTTTTGAGGCTAATCATTGTTGGAAACTCATATGCCCCTTAACCGCACAAAACCAATGATGTTTTATCCTCAACATATTCCGCAACAACAATGATGGATCCTCTTTCCTTATGGATCTCACCGGGATATTTATTTTCTGCCAAAACTATATATAACGACATATTTTAGCACGGAATTTTGTCAATACAAAAATACCCGAACATATACTAACCTTGTTTCCACTTTATAAGCACCCGTCTGAACAACAAAATAAGAAGTGACAAATTATGTGCTCTACGCCTAATAGGATTCGACGTATATATACGTTCATATTCATTCTTCATCTTGTGTATTCATGAACTTGTACTAATTGCAGCGTACGTAATCGCATTAATATATAATCACATTGGATTCGCGAGTGTTTAATTGCAAGCTTCTCGTTGATGTTTTCAATGTGGGTGCCTTCTTTAATATTACATATATAGCAAGCTGCAATATTAATGCTTCTCATAATGCCCTACGCTAAGTTCTGTTACCAAAGCCTCTTGAAGGCCAGGGAGATGCCGCAAAGTGATTCTATCTTCCAACCGCTTCAAAATTTTCCTTTGCAATAGGACTATCAAGAAACTTAGTTTCAAGTGACAAAATTTTGAGTGTCAAACTAAATTTTGTCACCTAAAGTGGCATTTTCATGACAAAATATTAATTTCGTCACCCAAAAACCATCCAGGAATGCCAAACCATTCGACTGTATTTATGGTGTGACAACATGCACCACGTCGCGAATGAGTGACGATAAAAATAGTCACAAAATACAAAATATAGTCCGTACCCATAATCAAACCATTTGAACCCTTTCTGGGTGACAAATTCCAAATCATCATAATTGAGTGACGATAGAATCGTTACAATTTTTACAATACCGTCCAAACATACATTACCGGACGTGTTTGTAACCATCACATGGCTTACATGTGTGTACGCTCATTGAGCCACGTGTACAAAATGCGGACGGATGAAATAACCGTCCGGACGTGTTTGCAACCATCACATGGCTTACATGTGTGTACGTTACACAACGGTTGAAAACAGTTGTCACCGTCTAAACAGTTCAGCCGTCCAAACGTGTGCTTCCATGTCGCGCGAAGTCAGCGGAAAATCAGACGGTTTTATATTAATTTAAATATTTTTCTTCTATATTACGTTCGGACGGCTATCTAGTGCAATTTTGATGCATTGTAGTATCTCCACTAGGATACGTTGTCGTCTTGCATGTATTTTTTTCTATCCGGATGATGTATAGTACAACCCATAAGGATGCGTTGTCATTTATATCTTTGGTCCAGATGCTGTTGGAGCTGTGCAGAGGGTTTTTATATTAAATTTAAAAAGTTTTCTTCAATGTTATACGTTCGAACGGCTACCTAACGTTGTTCATGTACCTTTTTTTTCTGTCCGGACGCTTGCCAAGGACTTTTGGACGATGTATAGTATCCCAAAGGGATACGTTGTTGTTTTGACATTTCGTCCAGAAGTTTTTTAGAAGCTTTGCAGACAATTTTATATTAAATTTAAATAAGTCATTTCACTTTTATCCGTTTGGACGGCTACCTAACGCTATTCGGACGCCTTGTTGTATCCTCACTGGGATACGTTGACGTTTTGATGGTGTCCTGAAGCCCTGTTTTAGCAGTTTGAACAGTTTTACTACCCGTTCAGACATTCCTTTATACTGTTCGGACGGCTGATTGACCATGCGAACCCACTTTTAACCGTTTGAACGTGTTTGTGCGGATTCTGAAAAAATGAGCAAGCATCAGCGTACCAGCAGTCATGCTGAGGACGAGCAACCTCTATCTTTATCGGTGGAGCAACAAACAGCGACAAATTTCTATGATCGTAGATTTCAGGATCGAATGCTTCCCGAGGTGGTAGTGTAGGCAGGTTGGCTTTCGTTCATCTAGAGGACCGGTTATGCATCAAAAAACATGGTGCGGGAGTTCTATTGTGCTAACTTACGGTGTGGGACCTCGAGGAGCCTAGTATGGAGGTCACCGTCCGTAATGTTCTGATCATATTCTCGTCGAACGAGCTAGAGAGATTCTTGGACTACGAGAGGGATTCGACAGCTTTCCCAAACCTGCCAATGAGCCAGGAGGGCCAGCCTACTAAGGCTGTGGTTTTCCTGACAATGTTGGGCGAGGATACTACTATTTGGGACGGTAGCTACATGATACATGGGCAACTGCGTCCTTTTTGGCAAATCATGCACCTGATCCTATGTTCCGCCATTGACCTGAAGAAGCACACTACGGAGCTGTCTTATGGCCGGGCGAAGTTCATGTATCTGGTATTTGTACGAGGGCTACATGTTGATATGACATCATATATCTACCAGTCTGTTCGTGTAGAGGCTCTAAAGGCTGATGCTCAGATTTCATTACCATACGGGGTTCTTCTAACCCAATTCTTACATTCCATGCTAGTACCCGAGGGTGCTGACAAGACGAAGGAAACTCCACTTGGGCGATCAACAAGGCAAGTGTCACGCCCCGAACGCAATCCCGCAGGGACGTCGACAGCCGCGAGCAATCCCGAGGGAAAGCTCCAGCGAATCTGATCATACATAACAACGAAAAAGAAACGGGAGAGAGATAGGCCACCAAACTCATAATAAGTTAACTTCATAAAAGTCCTCAATTAAGCATAGTATCTTAGATTACACATTACATGAACAACACATATATATAGGTGCCGGATCACATCGATCAAGTCACAACAACAAAACACATAAATGTCTTCTCTCTAAGTCAGATAGTCCTTCTGACTTCCTTCACCTGAGGCATCTGAAAAGATACAGTTTTGAAAACGTGAGTCGAAAAGACTCAGTAAGGGAAAACTTAACTTGAAAGCATGAACTTATAACTTGAATGTGAATATCATGGGAAATCGTAAATCATGATATACATGCATGTCTCATGGTTATGCACATGCTCTTGATCTTAAAACATGTTCTTGTTCTTGAAATTGACACAAGGTCCTTGGAAATATTTTCTTCTTGACTTGTGGGCTACTTATGCTCCATTTAACCCCTGGAGTCAAGGTTGTGCGTTCCCATCAGAATCGTCTCCCTTTCCCATGGGGACATTTCATTTGGTCAAACTAGCCCACCTTCTCGCATTCGTCCTTCAGTTGCTAGACGAGACCCTTGGAGGTCCACACCTTCTCTCGCATTCGTCCTTCGGTATGGGTGCCCTTCTTGATGGTACGGTACCGACCAGAGCCCTTAACTTGACTTGACTTATCATAAAACTTCTCATATATCATTGCATAAAATTTCCTTTAGAAAATCATGCAATGCTCGTGCCATGACATGATTGCTTATGATGTCATGCTTGTTCATGTAAAACCATGCAGTGTATCATTCCAGTTTTGTAAAAATGTAACTCCACTTACTTTCCACTTACCTTGCGTCTCTTGATATTCGGATGGTGCTTCGCCTACAAGCGAGTTTCATACGTTACATAATGTTTGGAGAATTAATCAAACAAACATACAAATACTTCTCAGTGTCCTCGTTTTTTCCAAAAGTACATATCTTCGAAATATAATTTCATTTGCCAAAATATTACTTTAACTAGTTTTCGTAAAGCAATTGAAGAAAGACAATTAAACATGAGCATCAAACATCTCCAATACGGTTGCTAAAGGATCCAATATGGAATTCACTTCATATCAACTATGTACACTGATTATTCTTACCAACATCGTTGATTTCAAAGCCTATCCATGAAATTCAGCAATAACATCTCATGCTAAGTATCTCAAGCCAAATCAGCAACCTATAATCCATCTAGCTTAATATCTCTTATCCAATACTTTACATTATACCAAGCCTGGGTTAATGACTATCGAATTCCCACCATCTTATCCTCAATAAACTTCTTAACTAAGATTGGTCATCTAGCCTCAATGATAGTGTCTTACACACCTTCAATAGGAAATTCAAAAACTCAATATATCTGAAATTTAACAGGTCCCGCTCGAGCGCCTGTCGAGCGTCGGTCGAACGCTAAGTCTCTGTCCAATTTTCTTCTATCCTCGCTCGAGCGGTGGTCGAGCGCCAACTCACTGTATGAAAACTTCCAAGGCCGCTCGAGCGCCTGACGAGCGCTGGTCAAGCGGCTCGACTCTGTATTACACATTTCCACAAGGCCGCTCGAGCGCCTGACGCACGCTGATCGAGCATGATGATGCCTAAAACAGGGCACTTAAAACTTCCTATTCTAACAACTCCAATATGATTTCTAACTTGATTCTTTTGACCAATAACTAATATACACAAATTTAATTTCATGCCTAAGAAATCTCCAAGCACATGGACCATTCAGCCACATCAATGTCACTAACCCACAAATAACTTCATTTCTCCATGATTTTTAACTAACCATTTTCTCATGCATATAATCCTTTCATATCCAATCCTTCAATCCCTTCCTCCAACAACCAATTTCACAACCTAACCATGCAAATCAAGATGAATATGACCGGATCCAAACAATATATAAGCATGCATGCAATTACCCAAGCAAGAATGTATTCAACTTCCATTTAATCCCTTCCTCCAACAACATCAACTCCAACAATCCCAAGAATGAAATTTTTTGAAGCTCAAATATCACTCTAAAGTGGCAATTGCATGCTGGGCTCATCATTGGAGACCTCGGTTATTGCATGAAACACTTGCGGAAGTTTATATCTGCGTTCATTATCTTGTCTGTTTTAGGTTAAGAGCATATGTGAGTTCATTAGGTTTAGAGGTTTTTTTTTGCTTCATCTCAACTTACTAATGAGACGAGGTGTGCATCCCAGTGGAGAAAAGGATTAGTGCACCTTTTAATGAGATGAGGTGTGCATCTCTGAAGTCTTATGACACTTTTTATTTGTGGGAAATACTAAGACCACAATCCTAATACATACAAATAGATTCAAATCACTACAAAAAAAATTGGGTTTTAGAGACAAAATTTTTTCATCACGAGGTCTAAAACCCGAATTTCGTCACAAAAGTTTTTAGTTACGAAAAATTTTCGTCACTAAATATCAAGATCGATCGGTAAATTCATCGATCGATCGTGGAAACCAAAGTGGTCGATCGGTTGGTCGGTCTTTGTTTGGAAATGATCGGTCGAAACATGATACCGATCGATCACTGATATTAAGACGATCGATCGTTTCAGTACCACCGATCCGTCGTGTTTGTATAATAAATCAAGCACTTGAGTTGGATGATCGATCGCTTCAATATCACAGATCCATCGTGTTTGTCTAATCGATCGATCGTTTTGAGTTGGAGGATCGATCGGTCAAAATTTTATACAATCAGTTGTTTATTTTAGTGATGGAACGATGATTTCCTACGTGATCGATCGATGTTAGCTAATAATCGATCGTCTATTTCTCCATCGATCGGTCATTTATAATATTGATGGATCGTTTGCACGGATCCGATCGATCAGTAATATTACAGATGGATCATTATTTTAGTCGTTTTGATATTAGCGATCGATCGATGGTATTCGCGATCGAACGATAAGAACATAATCAATTTTTTTTTTTAAAAACAATAATAATAGAAAATATCATACAACATGTACTATTACAATAACAATACAATAATTACATTAATGATGTTCAATAAAAATACATAATGATCTGTAATTAAATCGAAAATAACATCGTAATAACACATAAACACAAAGCAATTACTGCATACATGTATCTACCTTTTTGAGACCCCAAACTGGCTGAATAGTCGCTTTGACATATCACTCATTTTCTTCTCCATTACATAAATATCATACAACATATACTATTACAATAACAATACAATAATTACATTAATGATGTTCAATAATAATACATAATGATCTGTAATTAAATCGAAAATAACATCGTAATAATACATAAACACAAAGCAATTACTACATACATGTATCTACCTTTTTGAGACCCCAAACTGGCTGAGTATCGCTTTGACGTGTCACTCATTTTCTTTTCCATTACATTGGACATTTTCTTCTCCAGCTCCTTTGATATTTATGGCCGTAAGAACTCTTGCTCCTTTTGCATGCGCTCCTCCTGCTCTAACAGGATGCGCTCCTGCTCCATCCGCTGCTCCTCATAGATCCAAAAACTGATGCTATAGTCTATAGTAGCGGTTTTTTAGCGGCGGTGTCGACTGCCGCTATATCACCGTCGATATAGCCCTATAGCTGCGGTTACAGAGACCACTGGAGAAGACCACCGCTATAAGCCCAACCGCGATTGCGGTTTTTTCCGCAGAAGCTCTATTGCGGCAGTTGGTTAACCGTCGCTAAAGGTTATAACATCGGTCAAATGACCGCGGCTGTAATGTTATAGCGGCGGTCATGTGACCTCTGCTATAACCCTTTCCATTGGTTTACATATAACGGTGGTCAGTGACTGCCGCTACAGGTGTGCTGTTTGTTTGTTTTTTATATTCGAATTTCGTTTTTTTTATATTTTCCTGCAATCAAAATTTTGTTATAGATTTTAATTGATTGATGAAACAAAGAAAAGTGTAATAAAACAAAATATATTTTATTATAACCATATCTTACAAATTTTGCATCAAACAAAAATATGTGAAGGATATTTTCTTAGTCTAAAAACTAAAAAATCATGACATTTAACAACAAATAACTATAAATTTAATCCTCTCCACCTTCAGCACCTTCATCAGCATCATCCGCTCCTGCACTTTCTGCATCATCGGCATTGTTTGCTATTGAGTTCGGTGTTGTACTGTACCTGGAGGCTGGAGAGAGACCGGGACGGAGGCGAGGCAGCACCGTAGTAGAGAGAGACCGGGACTGAGTGGAGTGAGAGAGGGAGAAATTGAGAGGGAGGCGGGAGCACTGAGGAGTGGAGGTTCGGAGGAGGAGAGGCAGAGTGAGAGGGGGAGGCCGGCGTCACCAGCGGGAGGCAACAAGCTAGCATTGGGACTCCAGACTCGGGACGTGAACAGCAAGCTGGTGTTGGGAAGAGAAGGGGGAAGAAATGGAAAGGGGTCAGGGGATTTCCGTTTCTAAACATGTTTTTTTTAATTAGCTGACACCCTTAGCGAATTCAAAAAAAAAAATAGGCTGGCCTAGCACCTGCGCCTGGTTTGAAGGGGGCAGGCTGGGCTTAACATATGTAAAAAAAAATTATAATTTAAAAATATAATGTTTTCTTTTATAACATTGTATGATTTGTTTTGAAGTTTTTATAATACTTGATATGTACTTTAATTGCATAAGTTAAATTCACAATATCTTTTCTTTTGAAATAAATAATATTTCCTAATTAATTAGTCTTATATTACAAATTATTCAAATAGAATTGTTAATTATAAATATAATAATAAATAATTTCTAAATTAACTTAGATACAATCAATAAATATTCAATTACCATAACAAATATGATCAAATATTAAGTTATGTACTTTAATTGCATATGCTAATTAATCTCACAATATCTTTTTATTTGAAATTAAATAATAGGTCATAATTAAATATTATTATATTACTAATTGTTACAAATATATATGCTCACTATAAGCATATGATAATAGATGTCTAAACTACTTAGATTTAGTAAATAAAAATACAATTATCATAACAATCATAGATATAACTTTCATAACATTATTTCTAATTACATATAACAACTTCAATTTTCATATAACTTATTTTAGTTCCATATTTTATTAAGTAGGTCTCCTAAAAAAAATTTAAACACGTTACAAAATAAAATCATGTATTAAAAGGAATAAAATAGTCTATAAAATAATTATTAACATTAAATAACATATAATTTTGTATTTTTAAATTTTTTTCCAAAAAAACGCTACGAAAGGTACAAGATACAGCGGCGGTCGACCGCCGTTGTAGGTATACAATCTCTACCAGCGGTCTCTCCACTATATATTAGCCTTATAGCCATGGTTTTGACAAAACCGCCGCTACAGGCGGTCTATAGTGGGGATCAGTGACCGCTGCTATAAGGGGGTCGTGACCGCCGCTAGAGGGGTCTTTTTAATCGCATTTTAAGTAAAATGTTGGGATAGGGGGTCTATAGCGACTTTTTTAGCGAGCTCCGCTATAGACCTGTTTTTTGTAGTGTCAGTTCTGCTGTGGGATTTAAGCCAGCTATACACGAAGGAGTTCAAGTGGAGCATGATCGATTGATGGTGAGGGACTTAATTATTGTGGAAGGCAAACGGTGGGATGAAGGGAGGATTCGACAATTGTTTACAAGGGAATTGAGTGAGGCCAGTCTTCAGTTACGCCTCCTAAGTGATGCAAAGGGGGAGTTCACTATCAAGTCTCTTTATAGCGCCTTGGTTGCACGATGAGATGAGGTCTCCAATACTCTGCAGTGGGAAGTTTGGAAAGAGTTATGGAGTCTAAAGACACACGATCATCTCAAGCTTTTTTTTTTATTGAAAGTGATGTGGGATGTTCTCCCAACCGAATGCAAGGAAGCTATGCGGATGAGAAATAGAGTAGGTGACGAGAAGGAGCTGTTGTGTTCTGTTTGTGGAGAGGATTTGGAGACACTACCTCATATATTGTTTTTATGCCCTTTCAGCCAATCCATATGGAGTGAGTCACCATGGCAACTCATTATTGTAGCTTTTTGAACTGAGTCGGTAGGTGAATGGTTACAAAAACTTCTCCATCCGCATCAACATATAGGTATTCCAATGGAGGAGCATCAATTTTTCTAGTTGTATGCCGCAAATGCAGATGATATGATTTGGAATTGAAGGAACCGGGTGGTACATGATCGGGTAAGATGTGAACCGGAAGTGCTGGCTAAACAGGTGTTGAAGTTAAGAATGGAACACAGAGCTGCTTGGAAGATGAAGCTGGAACCTCCACTTTTACAATATAGGCAACCTATAGCTGTGAATGTTATCAAGATCAATGTAGACGCTGTCAGGAAAAAGTTCGTCGTTGTTGCGGATGACCCCTTATAAGGAGAGGCCGAGGCTACAAAAATGGGAGTCGAACTTGCTCATTAGAAAGGTTTTCAGTGCATTACCCTTAAAGGTGACTCAGCGACTGTTATTTCCGCTATTCAACACTATCCTCAGACCATTTACTGAAGAATTCAACCTATTATTCATGATATTCATGTGTTGCTACATCAGATGCAACATTGGAGTGTTCGTCATATTTGTTGTGGTGCAAATTATTTGTTGCACCTTCTTACTCGTTGGGACACTACTGAATTTATTTCAGGCGGCAACCCTTGTTCTATTGAGTATTTTCCTGACATTTCTTGGCTGTATGAGGGATCTGAACCCCCTCAACGTTTTGGTGCTTTTGTTTGTTTATTGATGAATAAAGTATGAGCAACGTCCTCCTGATACGCTTCATTCGTGATGGCTGCTCTGGATTCGACTTTTACATCAACTTCCCTTCCGAATCAGAGCCGGGAATGTCATATGCATTTTTGCACGACAACTTTTGCACAACTCGCGACGTAGGTCCATGCAAATTATCAACTAGATAAAACACTTGACTTATTTGATTTGCCAAAACAAAAGGATCTTCTGAATACCACAGTCGGAAAATGTTCATGCTCTTACAGTTCTCGTCGATACGAATTCCACGGTGATCTTCGATGTCCCACAAATCACACTTAAACAAATATATTGTACTACCCCACAAGTATTGCATGGCATAAATGTCTACAAGTCTCCCATAAAATTATGTTGGATTTTCCTCATGTGATCTCAGCACTACAATATCACTATTCTGAGTTCTCCTTCGTTCTTCCCGTTGTATTGTATGATATCTACATCCGTTCACAACACATGCAGAATAACGAATCACTCGTGTATCAAGCCCACGCGCCAATGAATACAATTCATCGACCAATGTATAAGTATTTTGAGAACATAATGTTTGAACCTACAACAATATATTAGAAGGTCATTAAAAACAAAGACACGATATTAATTAGAATTCTTTGTCAATAACACTTACTTGCCCTAAGAACCAATCTGAAAAATTGTTCCTCATTGTACGAGAAATGTCACCAACTCCTTGTGCGAGAAGTTGTCCATGTGTTCATTGTAACGATAAGTACTTACTCTAAGTAGTTATGGATGCCTTTGTAATTGTTTAGCACATACCACCGAGCTTTCTTCAACTATTTTCGATCTATGTCATGACTTTTTACAGGCCCTATCAATCGAATTCTCTGAGTGAACACATCCAATGACCTTTCTAGTACCTCCATCTCCCCGTCAAAATCGTAGTTTCGATCTCTGCGATTAAACACTATCTCGACCCCTGCGGAGGTATTGGGAACAAAATGTCGAACACTTGTTCTATATAAGCTTATTTCCCACGTTATGTTTCGAGACACCCATCGACCGTTCAACTGGATATATTCATATGTATCGTACCGGTCCAACAAGCATTGCTTCGTGTAAGTGGACCGCCAAATGCATTATTACCGTAAAAAAAGCGAGTGAAAAAATCTTTTCGAACTTGCATAAAATTATTCCGATATCCTCTGCAATACATAAATATTCAAGGTTCGTGAGGACAACTCTAAAAAAAACAAGCATAACTATGTCACTGCGCAACCCACGTCTTCCTTCAACAAGCCTCAGAGTATCACTGGAAGAACCCTCTGCAAGAACACATGACTTTTCATTCCTGACACCTTCAACTCATCTAGATTCACATAACGTGAAATCTCAACAGCATAACCATTGGGAACCTCACGTCTTTTAACCACTTACAAGCCTTCCTTCACTCTTCCCGAGTCAAAGTATAAGCCGCTTGAGGCATCAATTGAACCCGACTGTCATACACCAAGTTCAAGTCTTTTTTAACCCCCATTTCAGCTAAATCTCTACGTGCACCCGCTGAATCTCAGGTCTTGAACTCGATATTTATCATCGTCCTGATCACATTGTCACATATGTTCTTCTCGATGTGAATTACGTGTATGTTATGTCGTAACCCTAACGTACTCCAATACGACAGTAGAAAAAAGATGCTATTCTTCGTCCAATTTAAACGTTCTGGCGACTGTTTCTTCTTTCCCTTATTCTTCCCTGATGCTTTACCAAAGATATTCTCTATAGCATGAGTCAATTGTTCCAATTTGTCCTCACCAGTTAACTCACCGGGCGAAAGTCTATGTTCTTCTTTCCATCAAACGTATCCACATCATATCTCCATGCATGCCCCGATGTCAAGTATCTCCTATGACCCACATAACACATTCTTCTCCCATGCTTGAACCATTTATAGTTAGTGTATAAATTACACGTTGGACATACCAACTTTCCTTTGGTACTCCATCTAGATAAATTGACATTTGCTGGAAAATCATTTATGGTCCATATCAAAGCTGCATGCATCTTAAATATCATCCCATCTAAAACACCATATGTCTCAACTTCATCTTCCCATAGTTGTTTCAACACGTCTACTAAAGGTCGACGATATACATCTCTATCATTTACCGGGGACTTGCGACCTGGGATCAAAAGAGTCATCAGTGAAAATTAGACCTTCTTACACCTCCAAAGTGGTAAATTATAAAGAAACACGACTGTTCAAATACTATACACATTGCTTATGTTTCCGAACGGATTGAACCCGTCCAAAGCAAATGGTGATTGATGAACCAATGCCCCTTATCAAAATTATTAAGCAAACACACACCTTCGAGGCTTACGTTGCGGGCATCTTGAGCAAACCAACCATGGTTCTTATCAAAATTATTTCAAATCAATGCACCTGCAGGATGCCTCATACTCTCCCCATCGTCGACCCGTTTCTCCTTATGTCATCTCATGTCACGATCTACATCTTTTATGGTAAACAAATTTTTAAGTCTAGGGATCAAAGGGAAATTACACAATACTTTCCTAAGAATTCGATTACACAAGTCATCTTTGAATTTCCACCGAGACACCCACATACCAGACATTTTCCTAACTCACTGTTTTCCTTCCAAAACAACACAATCATTCTGACATGCATGGATCTTATCTAAACTAAACCCAATACATTTTTGCAATTGTTTCGCCTCGTAATACGATCTCCGCAATGTCTCCCCTTCTGGAAACTCCTCCATAATCAATTGTAACACCATATCAAATACCTTAACCGATAACATATTCTTCGAATTCACATGCAACAACTAGACAGTAAATGAAAACTTACTAAACTTGGTACATCCAGGATACAATGTATGTTCTGCCTCATCTCATAACTTATCAAGTGGTGTCAAAGCCTTATATCCCAAAGTGGGGGTTTCCCTAATATCAGGGTTCTCCATTTCAACCCCTGATGCCCCACCTTATAATCCCACACGAACATCAGTTAACATTTCCTCCATACCATCAGAGCTATCACCCTCTATATCCTGAGCACTATGTGGTAAGCTCACACCAGACTCTTGACTCAAATTTGAAGCAAGTTGAATACCCTCTCCGTGAAACACCCATAACTTATAGCTCACATCAAACCCATCAATATATATATGATCTTATATTTTATCCAACACTTGAAACACTACATTTCTGTATTTCCAACACGAACATCTGATCTGACCCAGAAAGTGTATACAACAAGCAGCCATACCAACAAACCCACAGACTCCCTCTGCATACTTTTCACCAAACCATTTTTTCTTGTAAACCCAACTCTTATCCATCGCCATTACTCTAAAATAATACATGATATTAATTAACTCATAAACCCCCACTCATTGGAACTTTACTTTGTGCCCAGTTGATAGGATCTATCTCATTCAAGATAGTGCATTCAGAGTTGAACGTCAGTTCGACTTGTGTCCATTCATACCTGGAAAAAATTTGACAGCATCTCCCCCAGTCCCCAAGTACACGCACCAGCGTTGGAGGCAGACGTCATCAACGATAGTTGTATGACATCATACAACAATGCTAGTAGTATACCAAAAGACAAAAGGTAGATGATACCAAACTTCTTCCAAGACTGGACAAGACACAAGTACTGAACTCGTCCAACCACAAATACACAATCTTAAACTATTCATATTTTGGATAATTTAAGGGTTATTATGCGATAAATGCATATTTATCGCATCCTAACCCTTGAACGAGTCAAGGGTACACACATTATATCCCCAAAAAAACTAAAATAGAACAAGTCAAAAACACTCCAATATTCATCCTTTATGCTTCTCAAACTTCATGATTCCTTTCCAGAACTCAAGCACTTCAATAATCAAACATGTAAATAGAATAAATGATACACATGATCAATAACTTGCATTCTGCCTTAAACACTGCTGAATTAGTCTCAATTTAGATGATTGATTGCAACACTCCATCTAACAGACGATCAATCGGCCGCAGATAGCGATATTCAGCAATAGCATTTACTTGCCAAGCCTCCCCACACACAAATTCACTCCCAAATCATACTCATGCAATATTCATTCCAATATACATATTAAAAACACTCTAATAAGCTCTAATCATCATAATTCATATCCATAATACCCACAAATAGACAAATAAAAAAAGCACCAAATAACCAATGAAATCATTCCTCAATCGTAGTCTAGGTCGACTAAATTACCTCTTGCATGTAATGAACAACAAAACGAACCCACACACACCAAAATCCCACAAATTTCGCCAAATTTTTCAATATTCACGGTTAAAAAAACCAATGAATTTGAACTTGGGCTTACCCTTAAGCTATTCTAAACACTCATCCAACCAAAATGAGGGTGTTTGGGTTAAGTTAAATGGAAAAATAGTTCTTTGCTTCACCCATGACCTTAGAGCATTTTGGCTTTAAAAGCTCGATAAACACGATCGATCGTACCATATACTGATTGATCGTCTTGTTAGCTTTAAAATTTCCGCTAAGTTTTGGACCGATCGATCGGTAAGTGACTCTTAAACGACACCATTCTTAATCAATCGATCGTCATACTTCTCCGATCAATCGGTATCAAAATATTAAACGACATCGTTCTTCACCGATCGATCATCAACATAGAAATCGTCAACAAGGAATCCTTTCCTTGTATATGTATACTTACAATATGAATTTATGATTCAACATGTACAACTTACAATATGTATTTATGATGCAACTTACAATATGTATTTATGATGCCTCTTTAACATAGAAATACTTACAATATGTATTTATGATGCAACATGTACAACTTACAATATGTATTTATGATGCAACTTACAATATATATTTATGATGCCTCTTTAACATAGAAATACTAACAATATGTATTTATGATGCAACATGTACAACTTATTCATCCTTTCCTAAATATTAATGATGTGCAAATCCTCAACAAGGAATCCACCAGTATCTTTAAGAGACAATATATTCTGTATATCTGTATAGAGTTGGACTAAAAAAAAATCACTGGCCAGTGGATGTTTGCGAAAATGGTTTTTGAAATGAATATATATATATATATATATATATATATATATATATATATATTTATTTATTTATTTGTAAAATTATTTTAGAAACAATTTGAGAGTCCAACGAGTTACATATTGTGAATTAAGAATTATATGAGCTATTAGCTCATGTGGAATATAATATAGTGGAAGAATAAATAAACAAATAATTGTTAGCAAAAGGGATTTCACGAAAATAGTCTCACTATCTTAGGGGTCAATTGTGATATGTTAATGGACATGATCACAATTTGTAGAAGCCATAAATTCAGAATACATAATATAAGGGAGTTAAATGAAAAAGTGTTTTTCATGATGATCCTACTGCCGAGATTTGAGATCCCTAAAGATCTCACGCATAAGCACTGGAGAAGCTCTGAGGAAGCCCTTATAAATAGCTCAAAACTTCATTTGAGAAAGAAGAGAAATCATTTCACGAGAATCATTCTCTCTCTAGAAACTTTCTCTTTCTAGAATTATCTCTCTCAAGAATTGTGTGCGTGGATCTGAAGGAGGCAGAAAGCTTGGGCTACTAGATTTCAACAATCCAGGAACTTCCACTGTGCGATCTTTACACACCTTCACTTGTCCTTTTGGTACTTATGTTTTTCGTAGAATGTCATTTGGTTTATGTAATGCACCTGCTACTTTTCAGCTCTGTATGATGAGCATCTTTTATGACATGTTAGATGATATGTGTGAAGTTTTTATGGATGATTTTTCTGTGTTTGGTAAATCTTTTGATGTTTGTTTGAAAAATTTAACTGTTGTCTTGAAAACATGTGAAAAGAAGAATTTGTTGTTGAATTGGGAGAAATGTCAATTTATGGTTAGTCGTTAGTCGTGGCTTGATACTTGGTCATAGGGCTGTACAACCCCGGTGTAGGTGCCAGTTTTGGCCAAAACCGGCACCTACACCGGGTAGGCCGGTTTTCAAATATGGGTCACCTACACCTACACCGTTAAGGGAAAAACCGGCCCTTAACGGTGGCGGTGGCAGTTATCCTACAAATTCATATTAGACCATTTTTTTAGCATTTTATACACTTCGCCTAATGTATTTTGTTATGGGAGAAGAATAGAATCTCAATCAAAGAAACATAAATGAACCCCCATTAAGCTGAAGATCAATATCATTTAGAGCGTTAACCATAAAAAATATTAAAAGAGATGGAAAATAGAGAAGAAACACGAACTTTAGACATTATAAGCACATAGATTTTAACACATCATCTTAAACAATGGAAAAAGGTGAGAAATCAATAGTCACATGCTATTACATATCGGGAGTACAGACAAGCACTAATGAAGAGATTCAGCAGGACCAAGACTATGCTAAAAAGGCCAGTCCAATATTTCAGGGCCAAGGTACCACTTAGTTCTTTTAGCAACAACAAGATACATTGATGCTTCAGTTAGACAATAGAGAGAGTTGATGTCAGGTCCGGGAATATGGCTTCCAATAGAGGTTGCAATTAGGAGCTAATTAAAGCATAACTTCAAGCAAACAATACGAAAAGAACAATATATTCAAAGGTTTCTCAAACATCAGAAATCCGAACAAATATATTAATTGCTTGAAGAGTTCAAGCAGAGGCCTTTTCCTTAGGTTTTCTAGCATGGCAACAACTTGATTTCCATATTAATTGATTTCCATAGGTTCTAGAAGATTTAGGGTTTGACTCTAAATTTGTAAAGGTACTTATAAGTTTACTTTGTTATTATATAGACCATCTACGGCTTCCAAGTTTATTACTCTTGAACTAAACATGCATGCATCAATCAAGCAGAGAACACTAGCTTTGTGACAAAAAGTGTGATAAGTATACAATACAATCTAAAATCAGTTTTGTCAGAGCCAATTCAAATTGCATACAGAATTACATACAACTTCAAGAGGAAAGAAAATCCCCTTGATTATGCAGCTGAAAAGGAACCTCAGGTCAAAGTTATCAAGGTGAAGATGCCGAGAGTTTCAGGACAAATATGTATCATATAGTGAGACAGGACCACTATACCCCAACTCCCTCTATTGTCTAACTGAAGCATCAATGGAAATTATGAAAATGCAGAATGCAGTTGGCCTCTAAAATATCTAATAGTTTAACAAGATTCCCTACAAAACCTTAATCTGCAAAAGTGTCCTAATTTGTGCAGCTCATCAAATTCATTACAAGGTTGTCACGTACACTGCATAAATTACAAGGGATGCCCAAATTCAATCCAACAAATATACACATCGACCCAGCTTGTATCATGATATGCAATTAAATGTTCCCAATGACAACCAATAAACTACTTCTCCAGCCAAAAAGGACAATCAAATCAACTAAAACCCATTATATTTTTCTCGGTCCATGAACTGAATATAAAATAATTGAAAACTAAAAGAAAGTAGCGCTTTTTACTTACTTTCCAGAATGAAGAATCATCCGAACAAAGCCAACCAGAGGAACTGTGTCCTCCAAAATTCGGTCCTCCCAGTCGACCCATTTCTCCTCGTCCCCGTCCTCGGAATCCCTCTTCTCTTCTTTCTCCTCTTCTTCCTCCAAAATCCCGCCCAAGTCCTTGTCCTGCGAGACAATCAGCTTCCTTAGCAAGTCCGACCCATAACCGTCCGCCTCGGTTTTTAGGGCACGGAGACCACGGGGAGGGGGGTGATTGGAAAAGGATAGGGAGGGAGAGAGAGGTGGTGAAATGAAGCTCGACGATGAGAGGGGGGTTTAGGGTTATATTTGAAACGACGAAACGACGTCGTTTTAATATAATAAAAAAAATAAAATCTGGTTTCCGGTACTCGGGAACCCGGTGCCGGGTAAACCGGAAACCGGGAGAACCACCGGGTTTTCTTAAAAACAAGCCACCGGCACCGGTGAGGCCGGGTACCGGCAACCCGGTGCCGGTGCCGGTGCCACCGGATGTTACCGGTGGGGTTGAACAGCCCTACTTGGTCATCTAGAGCTGATTTCCCAGTTACCTATCCTCAGGACAGTGAGGGATATCAAGTCTTTTCTTGGCCATTATGGCTTTTATGGGCAGAATGATACTGCTTTCTTATGGACTGATGAGTGCCAAATACCTTTGAGACCCTGAAGAAACACTTGACAGTCGCACCCATTATGCAACCAACCGCCTTGGTGGGACTTGCCTTTTGAAATTATGACATGTTAGCCCAAGGTTTTTTTGCAAACAAACCGGAATTTATTTTGATGATATCAAAAATCTCTGAGTGCTTTGAAGACTTTTAGATTTTATCTTGTCAATCCACAATTTTTAAAATGTGTTTCAAGAGATTGAGATTATCTCCATTAATTATTTTTAAGTATACTTGAACATCATTACACAAGTTGATAAGATCAATTTTTCATATTGTAAGTGTTTAAAGAAGTTTTGGAATGGATTGGGCAGTTTAAAGATTATGATTTTTCTCTTCAATACTTATAATGTCGACACATTGAAGACAAGTGTCAACACACTACACTGACACCCAATACAACACAATTCTAGATCCATTTTTGATGTGTCAACACATGCAGTATGTGTCGACACATGCTGTGATTTTGTAGAAATTCTGGAACGACATCAGCTCATTTAAAATGCTCCAAAATGACTTGGGTACCCTTCCAACGGTACAATAAAACTACTTGAAGACCGTTGAAGTCCTGGGGGCTATAAAAAGAATGAGATGGAGAGAGAGAGAGAGAGAGAGAGGGGAGATCACATCATTATTCAACATCTAGAGAGAGAAAAGCTAGATCCAAAGAAATCCTCAGTTGATTCCTTCAAGACCAAAGCTTTCATTGCTAAATCTTATCCTCTTGCTCATCACTGTCGATTTAGCCTCCAAAGAGAGAAATTTCTTGAAGAAGAGAAAAAGAACTTGCTATTACTCTTGCCCTAACTTCTAGAGAGAGAAAGGTGCTTTGAAAAAGAGACAACAAATCCTTCGTTTGTTCAACATTTGCTTCTTCATGAAGGAACTCCATTCAGAAAAGCACTTTTAGCATCCATCTGATACAACTTGAAATTCATATAGCATGATATAACAAGTAAAATACGAGTAGATTCAAGTCGAGCAATAGGAGCAAAAGTTTCATCGAAATCAATACCTTCAACCTGAGTATATCACTGAGCAACTAACCTTGCTTTATTATTGGTGATGGTACCATTTTCATCAGTTTTGTTTTTGAAAATCCATTTAATTCCAATCACATTGCAATCTGCAAGTCTAGAAACTAAATACCATACATCATTTCGAATAAACTGATTTAATTCCTAATGCATAGCATTTACCCAACATGCATCTTTAAGAGCTTCTTCCATTTTCTTTGGTTCTATCTGAGACACATAACTAATATATGTCAAATGATTTTACTACTCTTTTATGAAGTTTCAAACCTTCATTGATATCAACAATAACATTGTCCTTAGGATTATTCAATTTAACTCTGGAAGAAGATTCCTTTACAGGTGGATCTGTTGATTCAGAAGAATGACTTGAACTAGCAGGTGAGTCATTTGAGTTGTGAGGTGAGCTACTTGAACCTATAGGAGAGTCATCTTATTTCTCTTCAGGTTCTGACTCTTTCTCAGATTCCATCAATTTTATATTATCTTCATTATCTGTGGAATCTGTAGGATGATCATCAAAAACAACATTAATCGATTACATAACCGTAAGAGTATGAAGATTGTAAACACGATAAGCTATTGGAAGAGTAACCTAGAAAAATTCCTTTGTCATTCATAGAATCAAACTTACCAACATTTTCTCTGTCTCGCAGAATGTAACAAGTACTACCAAAATCTTTAAAGTATCTAACATTGGGTTTCTTACCTTTTCACAATTCGCAAGAAGTTTTCTTTGTACCTAATTTGAGATAAACACAATTAATAATATGACGCGTGGCATTAATATTTTCACCCCATAAATATAATGATAAATTCTTGTTATGTATCATATAACACGTGTCATTTCTTGCAACACTATGTTCTTCCTTTCTACTACTTCGTTCTATTGTGGAGTAATAGGGGCAGAAAAGTCTTGATGTATACCTGCATCAGAGCAAAATTCATAAAATTAGAATTCTCAAACTCTTTACCATTATCAGTCCTAATGTGTATGATAGAACATCCCTGTTCATTTTTTATTTTCATAAAAAGAACTTATGCATATTGAAATGTCTCTGCCTTTTCTCTCAGAAGATTCATCCAAGTATATCGAGAATAATCATCTACACAAACCATTATGTATTTCTTTCCACAAAGACTTTATTCTAGATGGTCCCATAAGGTCCAAATGAAGTAATTCAAGTGGTCGTTTTGTAAGAATCTCATCAAAACTGATTGAGTCTGTTTACCTTGCTGACACGGTCTAGAAACAATATTATCAACTTTTTTCTAGTTTAGGTAAACCTAAGACTAGTCTTTTGAGAGATCTTTATCAAATCTCTAAACTTTATATGACCAAGTTGTCGATGCCATGAATCAGTATCGTTTGTCTTTGTACTATTATATCGCAATTCCAAATTAGGATAATGCAAAAACAATTATCTGAAGATCAAGTATAGGAACTTTTCCACCATCACCAAAAGCAACAGATCCAACCTTATGAACTTTCAAGGTTGTAAATAAAGCCTTGTCTCCACACGTGTCTAGAGCAACCACTATCTAGATACCGCAACAGATTTTTTCTAGCTTTCAAAGCAACAATAGCACTAAAGGAATTTACCTTACCTTTTTGTTTCCAAACTTTTTTAGAGGTTGTAGATTGATGAGTCAATTGATGAAGCCTTTCATTAATCCTCATTGTATACTCTGTCAGAAGCTTAACTTGATGTGAAAGATCAGCATGTTCACCTTTAAAAGTTGACTTTACCTTTAAAATTTTTTTGATGTTTCAGCTTGAAACATTTAGGTCGAATGTGAACTCTTTTTCAACATAAATGACAAACATGAACAAATTTATGAGAACTATTAGTTCTAGATGAATTAAATCTAGAAGAACTTACAAACGTAGAAGTATTTGCCTTACTTTTACTTACCTCTTTTTGTAAAGGCTTTATCTGTTTGTTCGCCACTGAAGCAAGAATAAAAATCATCTTTGATGAGGACGCAACATTAGTTTCATCAAAGCCTAGTCCTCTTCTGTTTCCAACAGGAATTCTAATACTTAAAATGTTATCAAGCTTCTTAGTACCAGTTGAAATTTGTAACAACTGTTATGAAAATTTCTCCAATTCACTTATTGTATTCTTGATGTCACTTTCAAGATAAACATTCTTTTCTTTAACTTCTTCAAGTTCTGCACTAAGTTCATCCTTTTGTAATTGACATTCTTGCACTTTCTTGAGAAGTTCTTTGTTCAATTTCTGAAATTTTATACTTTCCTTGAAAAGTTGATTGTATGCTTCTTGCAAGCTATCTTCAACACTTCTATCATCTTCCGAATCCTACGAATCAACATTATCATCAGTCGTTCACATAAATGCCATAAAACTTACCTGTTCATCTGAGAGATTATCTTCACAATCATTGCTTGAGCTGGACTTTTCATCGTTGAGCGATGCATTCATAGCCCTTTTCTTTGACTTTAGATAGGTAAAACATTTCGATCTAACATGCTCAAATCCTTGACATCCAAAATACTTAGTTTTAGTAGTATTGGATTCATTTGGTTCATATTTGACCCATATGTCTTTATTGTATCCACTCGAGGTTCCTTTATCAGTAAACTTGTGGAAACTCATTTGATTACCATTAGACTTGAACATCTTCCAGAATGTTCTAATAAATAAAGTCACCTGTTCATCTTCATCATCAGAATCTGATTCCACCTCACTTTTTGTTGATTTGAGAGCAATAGATTTCTTTTTCTGTTGAGGTAGAGTCAACTCATAAGTTTGTAAAGACTAGACAAGTTCTTCAATCTTGACGATTTCTGCTCTCCTCTATTGCGGTAACTTTAGCTCTGAATCTCTCAGGATAAGATCTCATGACTTTGCTCACCACTCTAACTTCTAGAATTCTTTCACCTAACATAAAAAATGAATTTACAATGTCATTTAACTTTGCGTAAAATTCATCAAACGTCTCATCATCCTTCATGCAGATTTCTTCGAATATTGACATCAACATTTGAATTTTTGAACTCTTCATTGTATTTGTACCTTCATGTGTTGTCTCTAAAATATTTCAAGCATCATAAGTTATTTCACACATAGAAATACGGTTAAATTCTTCAGGAGAAATAGCCATAATACAGCGGGAATTTGGCAACTTAGTCCCTGGGTTTATACCCCTTTGGCAAACGGGTCATTGGATTTCAAATTTCAAAATTTTAGTCCTTAGATTTTCGTTGTTTTACAAAATGGTCCTTCCGTCAGGGATCCGTTAGTTTCACTAACGGAAGGCCACATCAGCTGACAACTCAGCAGATGATAAGGCAATGAAAATTGACAGTTTAGTCCTTAAGTTTTATGTCGTTTTACGTTTTAGTCCTTAGGTTTAATTTTTTAAACTTTTAGTCCTTCAGCTTACATTTTTTGACTCAATGGTCATTCCATCAAAAATTACTGTTCAAATTTTGAAATACAAATTTTGGCCTTGAATATTGAATAATAACATGTCATTTTTAGTTTTGACAATTTTAATAACACATTTAATAGGACTAAAAAAATTCAAAATTCAATTTTAATATTCAAAAATCTACAATTTTCATTAAAACTCTATCTCTTAAATAGTAAAAAGTTCTAAAAGTTACAAATATATTTATTTTTTCAAAAAGAAAGAGAATATGAATGTTTTTTCCTCTTTTAGTATTTTCAAATTCTTTCTTGTCTAGTGTTTGCATACTCAATTTTTAACAACTATAAATGCGTCTTATATATTCTTAAGTAAAAAAATTGAAAATATTTTTCAGAATTTTAATTGTATTTATATAAAAAAGAAAATAATATAAAAAAATAAATACTATAATAATAATATAAAATTCTTTAATTGGTTTGATCCTCGCACATGCCCCCGTAATATGGAAGTAAGATCGTATTTTACAAAGAAAATCAAAGACCTATAAGGCATAATTCATAGACCATATTATATTATTATTATAATATTTATTTTTGTATATTATTTACTTTTTTATAGAAATAAAATTAAAATTCTGAAAAATATTTTCTAATTTTTTTACTTAAGAATATATAAGACGCATTTATAGTTGTTAAAAATTGAGTATGGAGACACTAGACATTGTAGAGATAATACAAAATATATATAGACAAGAAAGAATTTGAAAATACTAAAAGAGGAGAAAACATTCATATTCTCTTTCTTTTAAAAAAATAAATATATTTGTAATTTTTATAACTTTTTACTATTCAATGGATAGAGTTTTAATGAAAATTGTAGATTTTTGAGGATTTAAATTGAATTTTAAATTTTTTTTAGTCCTATTAAATGTGTTACTAAAATTGTCAAAACTAAAAATGACATGTTATTATTCAATATTCAAGGCCAAAATTTGTATTTCAAAATTTGAACAGTAATTTTTTATGGAATGACCATTTAGTCAAAAAAATGTAAACTGAAGGACTAAAAGTTTAAAAAATTAAACCTAAGGACTAAAACATAAAACGACGTAAAACTTATAGACTAAACTGTCAATTTTCATTGCTACATCAGCTGCTGAGTTGTCAGCTGATGTGGCCTTCCGTTAGGGAAACTAACGGATCCCTGACGGAAGGACCATTTTGTAAAACAACGAAAACTCAAGGACTAAAATTTTGAAATTTGAAATCCAAGGACCCGTTTGCCAAAAGGGTATAAACCCAGGGACTAAGTTGCCAAATTCCCTAATATAGCATTTAGTCCTTTACTATTAAAATTACTTTTTCTTACCTCTTCTTTGGGCCAAGTGCTAGCGTCTTTCGAAACATCATCAGTGGATTAAATTTTCCATCCTTTTTACTACAAGAAATCCAAACATGTTCATTCATTGATTATGGAAATGCTCTCATACAAGCTTTCCAATAGACATAGTTACTTCCATCAAAATATGGAGGCACGGACAAAGATTGACTTTTGTCCATATAGACTAGGGTCAAGGACAGAGATTGTGCTCTGATGCCAATTGAAAAACAAGGTTTAGATCCTAAAGAACACCTAGAGGGGTGAATAGGTGTTACTGCTTTATTTTTCAATAAAAGGACAAATTTAAAACAAGTCTAAATTAGTCTTGTCTAAATATGAAAGTATTAGACGATTAACACATCAAGCACAAAGTAAAAATCAATCACACATCAAGACAAGAGATTTGATGATGAAGTGAAAAAATTTATCAAAGGAAAAACCTCTCCGGACTAGCAGCCACCAAAAATTCACTAGAAGATAAACCTTACACCAGTGACTTAGACACAGGCAACATCCTGTTGCTTGACTCTAACTACCTCGAAGTAATAATCTAGCTAATCCAACCTAGACCCGTTCCCTTGCGGTTAACCCTCAACCTTCTGAGGGGGGTGAGGATGACCCTTGGACTAGGATCAAGGATTGAGATTGTGCTTTGATACCAATTGAAAAACATGGTTTAGATCTGATGTAAAACCTATTAACCCGTAACGAGACCCAACAACTATAGGGAACCCAAGATCGTTTCTAGGACTGATTCGAATGGAACCTCGACCCGTTGCTTAAAAAAGCAAGAACCTCGGTATGATGAAGACTCCACAAACAGTGATGAAAATCCGTTTGATAAGTCAGGATGAACGCTACGGGAAATCCCGATAAGTTCGAGAAGTTCTTCAAAGAACCAAAGAGAATAAATCTCACAATTTCATTAATCAATGTCTCCGAATTACAATGCAAGAGCTTCTATTTAAAGGACTGAAAATAACAAGGAAATAAATCTAACATAGAAAACCTAATAAAATTCGAAATTAGCTAAGTAAAGAAAACTTTACTAGCCTAAAACACACCAGACACTTAAGGAAATAAATTTCCTTATTTCCTAACACACTTGGCGCCTAAAGCAACCCAAAACAAGAGAAGGAAATAACTTCCTTATTTGTTTTAGACCTGGACGGACACAACAAACCTGACTAAGGGAATAAAACAATTCCTTATTTGACTTCCTAAAAGTTATACGTAAAGCAAGACTTGGACAAATAAAATAAAGTTTCTATTTTGACCAAATCTAAAGCCTCACGTAAACAACAAAACTAAAAGGAAATAAAATATTGATTTGTTTGACAAATCAAACCTGGACATAAAGACCATTGGCTTAAATGAGCACATGCCAAAATCACTTTAAGAAAGTAACTTTTCCCCATGGCAAGACCGAAATTGCAATGTCTTTAAGAAAGGAAATTTTTGCCCATTTAATCTTAACTTTGGGCAGTCCTTTGTGGCAATTTGTTGGCATGTAAAGATATGTCAATTTTGCCAATTTAAAACTTAGCCTTGACTGGATCCTTCTAGAATACGGATCATGTTTAATGGGCCTCCACGACTTGGCTTGAGCCCATACATCTTGAATGAGTCCGTCGAGTACATTCTTGAACTTCTTGGCTCGCTCTCTCGTAACCGGATCTACGGGGACTTGAACTAGCTCCTTTGAAGCCTTGCCCGGATTCTCATCAAGATCCTAAAGAACACCTACAGGGGGTGAATAGGTGTTACTATTTTTTAATAAAAAGACAAATTTAAAACAAGTTCTAAATTAGTCTTGTCTGGATCTGAAAGTATTAGATGATTAACATATATCAAGCACAAAATAAAAATAAAAAACATCAAGACAAGAGATTTGATGACAAAGTAGAAAACCTTATCAAAGGAAAAATCACTCCGAGCTAGCCAGCCACCAAAAATTCACTAGAAGATAAACCTTACAGCGGTGACTCAAACACGGGCAATATCCAGTTGCTTGACTCTGACAACCACGAAATAATAATCTACATAATCCAACCCAGACCCGCTCCCTTGCGGTTAATCCTCGGCCTTCCGAGATTCTTCTTGTAAATCTCTTCAACACTGGTGACTACGACTGTCAATTTCCTTAAACTCACTGAATGTGTCTCACAGGAGGTTGGTGATTGATGTAGGAGAGAGAAAATATAAACACTTTAGGTGAAAATGTATCAAAGGATTTTTCTCTCAAGTATAAGACGCCAAAGAGTATGGGAATAACTTAGGTAAGCCTCTTTGATGTTTTTCTCAAGATTTAAATAAAAATGAATAAGGAAATTTGAAATGAGGGGAATTTCGCTCGAGCAAGATCAAATGACGCTTGGGTGAAATACACTGCATAAAAGTGACAATTTCGCTCGAGCCAAGCTAGGGTGAAACCTAATGTATATAAAAACTTCTATTTCACTCGGGCTAAAATTAGGTGAAGCTCAGGCGAAACTCTCTGTGTATAAAATCACCTATTTCACTCTAGCTAAGGTGATGTGAACCTCGTTAAGAGTAACGAGACCCGACAACTAAAGGGAACCTAAGATCATTTCTAGGACTGATTCGATGGAAACCTCGACCCGTTGTTTATGAAAACAAGAACCTCGGTATAAGGAAGACGCCACAAACGGGGATGAAAATTCCGTTTGATAAGTCGAAATGAACCCCAAGGCAAATCCCGATAAGTTCGAGAAGTTCTTCAAAGAACCAAAAAGAATAAATCCTCACAATTTTATTGATCAAAGTCTGTCGAATTACAATGCAAAAGGCTACTATTTAAAGGCCAAAAATAACATGGAAACAAAATTCTCTCCTAGGAATAATATGCTGGACGCCTAAGCAAAATAGGAAACAAAAAGGTGACTAAAAATCAACCCTAGAATCCGAACCAATAAGGAAACAAAAAGTGGCGCCTAAAGCTAAGAAAGGAATTAAATTGACGCCTAAAAAGACTATGCAATCCGACCCAAATGGAAAGAAAGTGGCGCTATTGATCACATTAGAAAGTGGCGCCTAATTGAGTCTTCTAGAATAATTTCTTGCCAAGTTTAACCGGATGGTTCTAGAATGTGAATCAAATTGACAACTGTCACGCCCCGAACGGCATCCTGCAGGGACCGTGACAGCCGCGAGCTATCCCCCGGATGGCTCCAGCGTTCTTACTTATATTCTTACTTGATTACGGCGGAAACGTACAGGATCGCGAGGGGTTCGAGCAAATTCCTACATAAACAAGGTTCTCATTAAGTTCATACAAAACATATAATTAACATATTAGAACCCAATTAGTGACGCTCGTGTCACTATCAACAAAATGCGAAACATAATATCTTGGGCATCTAGGTCAGGTAGTCCTCCTGACTCTCTTCACCTGATACATCTAGAATGACACAATTTTAAAAACGTGAGTCAAAAAGACTCAGTAAGGGAAAAACATAAAACTTAAATCATGCTCTTGACTTATGCCCGCTTAATCATGAAAGAAAGAAAACTTGATAATTGATGCATATGCATGCTCATGAATTATGCATATGCTCTTGCTTAGTGTTTTCGGCCCCAGGCCCTTGAAAACCACTTTCTTTCATACTTGCTTGTAAAACTGGCCCTTGGCCCTTAAAAATCGCTTATTCGTACTTGTGCCCTTGTTGGCCTTATCATAATTATTTCATGTCTTTTACTTGTGGGCTCGCTCTATTTGACCCCTGAAGTCAGGGTTGTGCGTTCCCTTCGGAACCGTCCCCGAATTCCCTTGGAGACCTTAACATCTGGTCGAGCTAGCCCTTGAAGTGGCCCCAGGCCTGATGGCTAGACACGACCCTTGGAGGCACCACACCTTCTCAATGTCCTTCAGTGTGGCTTGCACAGCCTCTTGGATTCACCCATCCTTCTCATAATTGTCCTTCGGTATGGGAGTCCAACTTGATGGTACGGTACCGACCGGTGCCCCTTATCTTAACTTATCGTTTCATAAAACTTCTCATATTCTTTCCATAAAAATCATTGCATAACTTTCTTCTTGAAAAATTCATGCAATGCACATGTCATGTCATGCTTGCTTAAAATTCATACTTGCTTAAAATTCATGCTTGTTCATGAAATTCATATCATGTCATGCTTTCTTAAAACCCATACTTGTTCATGAAACGATGCAGTGTGTCATTCCAGTTTTGAAAAGAAATACTTATTGTCCACTTACAGTATCCACTTACTCTTGGTCTTCTTGTTCGTGTATACAGACACGTGGATCGCCTACAAGCGATTCAAATATTCTTTTAGACTTTAAGAATTATGAAATCATTTCTTTTTGAAAATCAGTCATCAATCGAAGATATATATATATATATATATCTATATATACATATCACTGAAATTCATTTAATTACAAAATAATTATTTTATTCTTTTCCTTAACAAATATTCAAAACTTAGCTTATTAAATCATTAATATTTTTATTGAAATAAAAATATATTTATCCATGTACATGTCTCGATTAGGGTTAAATAATACTCATAGGTTTAGACTTAAACCTAAGTCTCTTTTTATTACACGTACTACATTAAACCTTATATCTAACTATTAATAAATTATTCATGATTAAATCTTAACTTAGACTTTAAACCTCAAATAAAACCCGAGTAAGACTTAACTAGGGTTCCAATAATATTTAATAAAAGATCATGGCTCTACAATATTATTCCAACTAGCCTAACCCAATTTTCTTATCCCACACAACAAATGAAAATCCATAAATCATGAATTGCACTTAGGGTTACCCTTTTCTTACAACACTCGGCCACTACCATTTATGCACCAATTAATCACAACTTTTTCTCCAAGGGTGATCCCATCCTCCAATCAACAATTTCACAACTTAATATCTATAAATCAAAGCACCAACACCATACACCATACTCATGGCATTCGGCCAACACATGTTTTTACCCAAATGATTAGTTTTCTTTTATTTCCTTCAATATGCATGCTTCCAATACTTAACATAATCATCCACTATGCATTAAGGTCATAAATCTTGCACATGTTAAGGCCAATGTCCAGATCTACACATATTCAAAACTATACATGAAAATCCACATAGCTCATTTTCGGCCATACCCCAAAATGTTACCCTTTTGATGCTAAAAATCATATCATGCATATCCTTTGCATTTGTGACCAACTAGCATGCATACACTTAATCTTTTCATCAATTAATTTCATCAACATGAGATCCATTCATTATACACATTCACACCCATGGATCTAAACAAAGAAATCAACTTTCATCAACCCAACACATCAAAGCTTAGATCTAACTTCCTTTAGCATACATTGTTCTTCATTTGCCTTTTTCTTTACATACAACCTTAGATCTAGGGTTTCCATGGTTAGATCTAGCATGAAATCATCCTAGGGTTCTTAGACATTAAGGATCCAACAACATCAAGACATTTTATGATCTAAGCTTCAAGATTCATACATAACCTATTCGGTCACTTATGCTATACCCAACAAAATCATTTTAGCCTTACCTTGTTGTTTGTCCAAGCTTGAGCACCTAGAAAATAAGGTATCTTTGGTTAGTACTTGTGAAGCTCAAGGCAAAATCATCAATGAAACTAAACTCACCTTCAACCTTTACCAACTCTTCCTATCCTTTCTTCCTTCAAAGATTCGGTCCACCCTCCTTAGAAATGACCAAGCTTGATTTAAAGGAAGTTCTTTGGTGGTTAAGAGAATGTCGTAAGTTTGAAGAGAAATGATGTCAAATGACTAGGGTTTTCAAAGGAGGATTTTTTTTGTCAACAACAAGAGAGATTTATCTTGGCTTTTAGAATGGGTTTTGGCAAGCTAGAAGGAAGTGGTTTAGGTGCAAGATGAAATGAACAAACCTTGAACTCTTGAGTGTGAGGTTCGGTCAAGGCTTGAAAATGGGAGAGAATGGAGAGATTTGCAATATTCGGCTAAGGCTTGGAATGGGAGAGAGTTGAGTGAAATGAGGGGTTCGGTCATGGCATTTGCAAGGGGGTTGTGTGAGATTGAGTCTCCCAATGCAACCCTAAGGCTATGACATAGGGTTTGAGAGAGAGAATGGACATGAGAGAATTTGAAAGAGGGAGAGGGGGATGAATGGAGGAGTTGGCCGACCAAGGCTATGTCCTCATCCTTCTCTCTCTCTTTTATTTCCTTTCACTTCTCTCACTCTCACATCACATGTCTTCAAAATTGGCTTGCATTTAAATTCTTCTCTTTCTCTCCTCATAAGCTCCAACGTAAATCACTCCCTCTCTCTCTTGCTTTTCTCTTCTCTTTTTTCTTCCACGAGTTGTCTCATCATCTTACACAACTTACACATCTCTTACTCTTCACATGGTCTTGCTTTATGGCTTTTCATCTCCCTTACACCACTTACACATCTCTTACACTTCACATGGCCTTGCTTTGGCTTTTCAAATTCATCCCATAGCATTTACGTAGATGGCTTGTATCTTACTTAGTTTGGTTTCTTTTCAACCAACCTAGTTACTTCCACATTAAATGGCAACCAACTTTCAACTTAGTTTCATTCTCTCCTAACTTATCACTTTATAAGCTCTCTTACTTATCTATCCATTCCAATAGCTTATCACCTTACAAGTATGATATCTTATCATGTGATAATGGCCTTAGCCTATCTCTACAATAATCACAAGGCTTTATCACTCTAAAAGTTTCCTAACTTATCATGCTTGCTTATCACTATGATAAGCAAGTGTGCTTATCAATTAAATCATCTCTAACCTTATCACATAACTACATAGCTTATCATGTATATTCAAATGGAAATTCTATTAATGATATAGACCACATGATAATAATACATGTCACATATAAAAGATATACAATATTTAATTAATGTATTCACAAAATATTCATCATTTAATCTATTATAATTTTCGGCTTATACAAGGAAATAATTAAATCATAATTCCAATTCTATGGTCCATGAATCATATAAAACAAATGAAAAATATAAATTTGCAAGAGGGAAACTTACTTGAAATTTCGGCTCCTAATATAAATATAATTTATACTTGCATAAAATGGCATTAAAATTATTTAAAGAGATTTTATGAAATAAAATCTCATTTTAAATCGAAATACCATAACATAAAGATTAGGTCATACATTGGCCAAAACATAGCCCCATTAAGAAATAAAAACTATTACATTGGAAAAATAAAAATAATACATAAGGAATTACGTAGGAGAAAATCGGGGTCTCACAACAACTCCTTGTGATTCACGTGGGTCTTGTTCAATGGGCCTCCGTGAATTTGCTTGAGCCCATGCCGCTTGAATTAGCCCGTTGAGTAGCTCTTTAAACTTCTTGGCTCGTGCCCTCATAATCGGCCCAATGGGAACTTGAATTGGATCCTCCAACGATGTGCCTTGATTTCCATCATAAGGTCAAACGAAGATCAAGCAAAAATCATATTCCGGACATACACTTGAGAGATTTTAGGATCGGATCACACTTCGCGAATTTGAACTCCTCTTTCAAAATTCGAACGCCCTTCATTCTTATCTTTGTAATTCAAATGTTTTCCAATTCTAATCTTGTTAAGAGATATCTTGAACACTTAAACAAACCCTTATCTAAATAATTCAAATTACAATTCAAATTCGAAATAGAATATGTCAATAACATTAACAAAAACTAATACTCATGTTCGATATATTGCTGGTGAGTCAAACCAATACCCTGCTCCTCTACGTAGCTTATTTAGCAAGTAATTCCTTCGTGTTCTTCATCTAAGCCTCACCTTGGTTTGATTTGAGAATCAGTCGTATAATTCAAGCAATATCTTCTTCACCGGTAAGGACATTAGAAATTATATTACATATCTTTTGATTTGAAATATTGATATGAAAGGTACCAAGCCAAGATGATTCGAAATATTGATATCTTAATATAGAGGATGACACCAAAGATCTTTATTTGTTTATAAACTCTCCTGGAGGGTCGGTAATATATGTATCGGGATTACCAGCTTCGATGGGATCCATCATTGTGGCTAGAGGAGAAATTACCACACACCTAGCATCCCCTCATGCTCAGCACCAATGAATCTTGTAATTGGGGAAAAAAGAAAAAAAAAACTAAGCCTTTGCCTTATGGAAAATGACTATGAAGTACTAATAACATGGAATTTTGAACTCGATATGAGAATTTTTTCTTTTCGGTGAATAGAAATAAGGGGAATTTGCTATTTTTATATGATCTGTAAGGAGATTTCAATTCCTCCTTGTCCACTCTTAGCAATTTTTAATTTGAGTATTGGAATAAGTACACACATTGTTATTTGGTTTGATACATTGTTGTCAATAGGGTTGATAAATTGGGTGAACAGTACGGAAAGAGAGGGAATCGAACCCTCGTATTATACTCTCCCTCCCTACTTTTCTTTAACCGCTATCCCTAATTCCAGCCACATATATTACAAACCGATCACACCCAACCAAATCTTACCCATGGATAGTTGTTTCCCTTAAATTTGTGTTGTCGAGTATCCTTGTGAATCCAATAGCCTCGGTTTTCTCTCTAGTGAAATCGATGGGTCTGAGACTTAAGGATCTAGTTCGAAATGTTGATTAGCAACACCCCAGGAAAAAACAAAGAAAAAAGAAAACAAAACAACCCAAGGGACTTAAATGATAACTGGATGAAAACACCGGGAATGTAAAAAAATTTGGGTGTCACATGACTATTTTAAGCCACATTGCTATGCTGTTGGGATCCAAAACCCTTCCGGGGGGGGGGGGGAATCTTTGACCTGTGTCAACATAAACTTCACATATGTGATATGGTATCGATTGATTCCTCTTTACACGGTCCTGGGGTTTTGTTGTTCTCCCTTGAATCAAAGAAGCCACAATCAGAATGATAAATAAGTACTGCAGCAAAAGCAAGAATTCGTGAATATTTTCTTTGTAATGTCTGCATTCTTATCTCCTCTGTTGGATTTGTTAGGTTCATGAATGACAATTGCTTTTTTGTTTTAATGTTGATGACTTGTTCCCCTGAAGAGGTAACAACTATACTAATAAGACATTTCTCCTCACTTCCCATAAGTTTTAAGTAGTGGTTGTGCACAAATGGGCCTTTGTCCTTTGTGAAAGACTGGGCTGCTTAAGCTGTCTCATATTACTATCAACATTTACACAGATCAGAAGAAAGCCTCTTCAAAAGAGAATAAACGTAGAGCTATGGATGATAATTGATATCAGAGAAAGCATAATGGAACTTAAATACTACAAGGAGAAAATTTTCAAAGCGTCCAAATCTAAGAAGTGATGCCAACAAGGAATTGCTGCGGAGGGAATCTTTCGTGGAGAGGTTTCAATTTCAGGTGTCCTCATCATCACTCCCGTTTGCCAAGGAGGGTTCCAACAATCTAGTAGATCGCTTATCTTTCCTGATGATTAAGTTGCCTGTACAATCGCGATTTGTGTATTGGTAAGTTCAATGGTAATATTTATGGACTTAGATTCCCTCTTAAGAGAGATTACCTAATGGGTCCTAATAAGTCATTGGATGGATGACAACACATTAATGAATATATCTAATGGTTTATATTAAAATTTCAAAAAAATACAAAATGAAAAAAACTAATTCTATATGTAATATAGATCATTAGATGGATTAATTAATGTGTTGTCATTCATCCAATGGCTTGTTAGAACCTGTTAGATAATTCTCTCTTAGGAGAGAATCCTTTCCTATACGGCCTACGTTCTTCGGCTGTACTTTGATGTAACACAACACAAAGTTTCCTATTCCTATTTGTTGGCAACGCTCTTTATTGTACTCTCATGCTTGTACCAAATAGGCAGATCCTTGACTCATGCATCCCTAAGTATCACAAGTTAACTGCAGAGGTTTACTTTTTTGTAAGTCCAAGGAGCAATGTATTCATCAGTTGGTACATAAAAGGAAATGAAGCATCAATTGCTTCATATCAAACAAGAAACGGGACCGGGAGGGGTTTGTAAACTTAAAAATTTGAAAAAAAAATTGTAGAGTTTTGTAAAAATTGAGGAGCTTGAAATTGTTTTGAATGTAGACTTTTAGAACAATAAATGAGGTGTTAAACAATGATTGAGGTTGGTGAAAAGTTAGAAAGGGAAATTGATTGTATTTGCAAATTTGCCAATTAAAATTGTGTTTTGAAAATTATGGGAAAGAGAGAGAAAGCCAGATATTTTTTTTATACAAAATGCCCAACTGAAAATTCCATCCAATTTTTGTCAATAAAATGTGTCTTCAAAATTGAGGGAAAGAGAGAAAAAGCAAATGATGATTTTTATTTTTCATAAAAATGCCCCAACCGAAAATTTCATCCAATTTTATCAATTAATTGTGTTTGAAAATTATTGGAAAGAGAGAAAGGAAATGATGATTTTTTATTCATAAATAATGCCCCAACAGAAAATTTCATCCAATTTTATCAATTAATTGTGTTTGAAAATTATTGGAAAGAGAGAAAGGAAATGATGATTTTTTATTCATAAATAATGCCCCCAACAGAAAATTTCATCCAATTTTATCAATTAATTGTGTTTTGAAAATCGTGAGAAATAGAGAGAAAGAAAATGATACTTTTTTTATTGCAAAAAAATACCTCAACCGAAAATTAATCCATCCATTGTTTCCAAATTTTTGTCCTCTCCATCTAGAAGACTTTTATTTCGAAGAAGTACAATGTTGGTTCTTACAGCTTGCAATCCTTTTTTTTCTCCTCTCTAACCAACTTTTATGTGGAATAGATTCAATACTTAAAATAAGCTGTAATCAAATTTGGCTCCATGGTATAACTGGGTATAAACCTATTTGTTTTTTTATTAAATAAAGCCTCTGTGAGAATTTTGGGTCTAAAGTGAACGTTGGCTCAAATTATTATTTTTCCCATTCAAGTGTTTCCGAATTTTGGCCCTAAGTCGAAAATGGAATCTCATGGAATTTTCTCGCTTCAATTTAAACCAATATATACATCACTTACGACGAACATCGACCTTAAGTTTCCATTAAACGCACACATTGAACAAATAAAAACATTAAATCAAGAAATTGTGACTCCAAATGCCAATTCAAGAGGGGAGGTGAATTAAGTTTATCAAAAAACTGTTTCTTTCAATAAAAACGCAGATCTGAAAATATTTAATGTTATAAAGAAGGAAAAATAATAAATGATATCAATAATGTAAAAGAGTAGGAGAAAGAGATACTACCGCGATTTTTAGGTGGTTCAATCAATACTTGTCTACGTTCACCCCTAAGGCTATTACCTTCTTTGGGCTTCTCCACTATATAATTCAATAGTGTTCGCAACATAGTTTTCGAATGCTAAAGCTATGTTTGGATTGTGACTTAGACTTTTTTTTTTGTTTCCGAAACATGTTTTCGTAACGATGACAAAACAGCCGGTAGTTAATTTAAGGCACACACCGTGAAAAGCAGTGCATTAAAAGTGACCTTGTAGCATTCGTTGATTTATCCGCACACTGTCGAAAGCACCGCATTAAATTATAATAAATCATAATACAATTATTACGACCCAATCATTGATGACAGCCCCTGCTACCATCCGTGTGGATGCAGTCTGTCTGTCCCTTGATCGTCTTCTTGACTGGCCCATAGTTGTCGTTGACTGCCAAACATGACCAGACGAATTTTTCGTAAACATTAATAGGGCTGGGGGCACCGGTGTCAAGGGAACAGTTGCCAATTGCTAATAATTTATTTTATATTGTAGGCTATTGAGGTGATAAGGTTGTGTATGAAGATATTTAATACTATACTTTGTATCACACGAGCTGCACAGGGTGTTCTTAAAATTATTTGGTAATTTTATCATTGAAAATCAGTCCATATTCATAAACTACTTCTATAATTGAAATCATGCGTTCCATTCGTAATTTTTTATAACACTTACGGAAATGGCTTCCAAGGGAAAGAAAAAAAATATTACCACACTGAAAATGAAATGCAGGAATTAGTCAATATTTAGTAATAAAGCATCGTACCAGAAGATTGTATCATTAATTAAGGAAAAAATTAATTACCGAATAAATTAACCCTGTCACGCCCCGAACGCTAGCCCGAAGGGGGTTAATGACAACCGCGAACATCCACTCAATGAATGTTCCAGCGTTTTCTCTTAATCATGCAGCGGAATTTTTTTTTTTACACATCTAACTGAGAGAGACGGGCCAAAGAGATTTACTATAATTTCAACTTACCCCAAAATGACTTCCTCGAAATAGGGTAAGCGTCTTAATGACGTCGCATGGCTGCACAGCTGAAGTATACGATCTAATGGGATTCCATCAAATCCTCTTCACATTGACCTACTCATAACATCTTTATAATACATCTTGAATCCTCTAATGAACAACAAAAGAGAAAGGTCATTCTCGTCGGTTCCTCTTCTAGATTTCCCCTCCTGAAACGTTATCTGGAATGATACAATTTAAAACTGTGAGTCGAAAGACTCAGTAAGGAATTATAATTAAAACATGGACTTGAAATCATGATTTGGAAATATGAACTTGAAATCGTGAGTTTGAAACCATGAACTTGTTCCTGAACTCATAATCATGAACTTAAAATCGTAAGCATGCACTTGAACTTGAAATCATCATGAACTTGAAATCATAATGAATTTAAAATCATAAGCATGCACTTGAACTTGTAATCATAAACATGCACTTAAACTTGTAATCTAAACTTGAAATCATCATGAACTTGAAATAATTATGAACTTGAACATAATGTAGTTCACGTACTTGAACTTGAAATATCATGAGCTTTAACTTGAAATACCATGTAAACGTATGTAATTCATGCATGATCATGAATTTTGATGCACGTGTATGCCTCATGATTGCATATGCACATGCACTTGCTCTTGAAAACTTCACTTATACTTATAAATCTCTTGCTTTTGGAAAATCTTTCCAATCCTTATCTTATGGGCTACTTGAGCTCCATTTACCCCTGGCATCAGGGTTGTGCGTTCCCATTAGAACTGTCCCCTATTTCCCTTGGGGACCTTACATACGGTTGAGCTAGCACACCTTCTCGCATTCGTCCTTCAGTGACTAGACACAACCCTTGGAGGTTCACACCTTCTTGCAAGCATCCTTCAGTGTGATTGCACATACCTCCTGGACTACCCATCCTTCTTGCAAGCATCCTTCGGTATGGGTGCCCTAGATGACATCCACCCTTCACGTAAACGTCCTTTAGTATGGATGCACCTTCTTGACTTGGTACGGTACCGACCGACTTGGGTTCATTAACTTACTTGTCATAAAACTTGTCATAAAGTAGCATAAAAATGGTACTTTCATTTGCATAAAATTTCTCATTTCTCATGAGAAAAAATGAATGCAAATGATCATGATGTATTCATGTCGTGCTTAATGATGAATAATCAACTTATCATAAAATGCTTCTCATACCTTCATTTGCACAAAACTTTCTTTTTCTTTCAAGATAATCATGCAAATGCTCATGACGTGTCATTCTTGATGACAAATATCTAATAAAACTTTCGTAATCTCATAAAGACTTTCATGTTTTCATTTGCACAAAACTTCTTTCATGCTTTCATGCAAATACATATACTATGTCATGCTTGTTGAGAAATAACTTGTCATGCTTGGTTATAAACCTGTTATGCTTGTTCATAAAACATGCTGCGTATCATTCCAGTTTTCATAAAAGTAAGTTTTTCACTTACAGACGTAGATTCCACTTACCTCGCTTGCTTGTGGGTTGAATGTCCCTTTACCTACAATTGGATCATACTATTGTTATTCATAGGTTTACTAGATGTATAGAGTAATCAATCAATTACTCACGATTCATCATACAAAATTGTCTTTATTCCTCATTCAATATCTCATACTTCGTCATACACATACTTCATCATACAAAATCATCCATATCCTTGACTTCTAATTGGTGATCTTACACCACAAGGTATTTTCTTAAGTGAAAAAACCTAGTAGGGTCTTCTAATAGGTCAATAGGAAACTTAGAAACTTAGGAAAAATTTCGTGAAATTCAAAGAAGCCGGTCGAGCGCTCGTCGAGCGTTAGGCCTCTATATAAAAGTGTTAAGGGACGCTCGAGCGCTGGTCGAGCGTCAGTCGGGCGCAATTCTCTGTGAAATTGTTTGAAGGACGCTCGAGCGCTGGTCGAGCGTGAACTTACTGCACTAAAAATTCTTGAAGGGCGCTCGAGCGCCAGTCCATATTTCAGACATAAAACACACATTATACATCCAACACACACGAAATTTTGCCCCAAATGCTCTCCTCATATAACCTCATTTCCAGACTTCTATTTTACACATACAACTCAAAACTTCCAACCAAAACCATGATCTCATCCTACAACCAAAAGCCATTGCGTCTATTTCACTTCTTTTGGTCCTATTATCAAACACCTAGTATGCAAGTTGGTTTTTCTCTTGTACATAAATCTCCAGATCTGGCCACATTTCCATGGTTTCCTATACAACCCTTACTACTCTTTAAAGCTTGCTAGATCTACACTATCTTTAAGAAAGCATGTATAGATCTACATTATACTCTCATGAACACAAGGAGAAACAACCTAGACAAACTACCATCACAACAACAACCAACCATCAAAATGAAAACAAGAAGAGGGTGAGAGAGAGATGGCTTGGCCGGCCAACTACTCACCTTTTCTCTCTTCTCCTTCTTTCTTCTTCTTTCTTTCTTCTTCTTCTTATTCTTCTTCTTCTTTTTCTTCTTCTTTCTTTCTTCTCTTCTTTTCTCTTCTTCGGTGGGAGCTAGGGCAAATGGCTTTTCAATTTGGGGGGGGGGGCTGCTTATACAGGAGAGCTTGGGGGAAGGGAAAAAGGCAAAATTGCCCTTTCCCCCTTCTTTCCCTTTCTGCCCTTTATTTCTTCTTTCTTTTCCATTTCTGCCCCTCACGAAAATTCATTTCTCTTTTCTGCCACTCCCACAATTAACTCTAATATGTCTCCTCATTTTTGTTCCAAGGATTCTCATATTTCCAAGGCTAAAGCCCCTAATTAAAATATTTTCAAATCTTGTAACTTAGGGACATTTTCCATTAATAAAACAATTCCATCAATCTCAATTGCTCAAACCTAATGGCAATTAATAACACAGTCAGATCTTATCTTAAAACTCATAAAAATGTTAGGGGTAAATCCCCCTAAACACAATTTGAATTTTAATTATCCATACATATATCCTCAATATAATCCTTACACTATCCATTACTCAATACTTTACATCATACCATGTCTGGGCTAATGTCTATCGACTTCCCACCATCTTAACCTCAATAAATTTCTTAACTAAGCTTATACAACTTTCCTCAATGTTAGGGTTCATAAGTCTTCCATTGGGACTCCAAATTCATCATATATGGAATTTTAACTGGTCCCGCTCGAGCGTCAGTCGAGCACCGGTCTAGCGCCAACTAACTGTCTAATTCACTGCGTAGAATTCCCAAGGGCCGCTCGAGCACCTGTCGAGCGTTGGTCAAACGACAAGACACTGTCCATCATATTTCCTTAAGGCCGCTCGAGCGCCTGACGCCCGCTGGTCGAGCGCAATGTTACCTAAAAACAGGGTGCTAAGAAAAATCTTTTTATTTCAACACCATAATTGTGATCCTCCAATTATTTCAACTAAGTCCCCAAATACTCAATTTCAATATTGTTAAAATTACAACAACATATCAATTCAATTACAATATAGATGCACAAAGTGCTAGGGGAAATATTCACCTAGACATATCCTTAGATTAATTCCCCTATACCTACCTTTCTCCATAATTAGGACACATCTTAAGGAGTCATAATTCTTTTACAAGGATAGAAAAAGTTGGGGTCTCACAAACCCAGCCTATATTGCACTATATGAACATGAGCACTTGAGTTATAAATTCCACTTCACGACTCAATTGCTTCATATTTGCTTGGGATAGGCAACAAAAATATTCAAAATCTACTGCAGAAATCAAAAGATGATAATAAGTCCTTGCATTGTTTAATTTAAACCCATCAACGACATGATCATCATTCACAAAACAAAATAAACTCGCCAAAACATGACCCTAAACCTGTGCTGCCGAGCATGATTCCAGTTGCCAAGTTGTGACACCCACCCAAGAGTTAGAGCCCGATGACAGATCTCACCTCCTCTGGCGTCCCCTCAGTTAAAAGCGTATGCAAGAGTCGTGTAGTTTGGGCAACCACGATATCAAAATCTTATCGCTCTAGCGTTAATCTGTTTCAATTGAGCGATGAGAACACTAGTCATTACTGTTCTTACCAATAAACATGCATCGTAACGCTATTAAAGTCCAATGTTCACATGCTCCCCACCTAAAAAAGGGGAGCAACCAATACTCACCCTCGAATATGCCATCCATTTCTCATCTGAGGAGGTAACGGTGTTACTCATTGCGTCCCAATGAAACACATCGGTATCAAGTAAGGTGGTGACGTCTGCCACCAGTCGCCGAAGCCGAGCAACCTTTTCCCCTTACGTTGATAGCCGAATACTCTCGTCCCGTCTTCTGGGTCATACATCCTGCAATGCTTTTCCAAGTATTACTCTGAGGACACTTGCCTCTCACCAAAAGTCCAGCTTCTTTGAAGTCAACCGGTATTGATGCTAGTTCCCGTTCAATGCTCACGTTCCAGAGCCAATTCTCCCCTTCATCCTCCATTCTTACCTAAGACAAAATTGCAAAAAGGTAGTGCCCTTTAATATACTGCAAGTTTATAAAATCAACAAAAGAGTAAAACAGTGGTCTAAAACTAGAACAAGAAAGACTCGATGATCACGACTTGAAGTGAAGTGGTTTTGTCTGACTTCCTTCCTAACTTGTGCCTTAGACCTTTGATGATGCTAAACGAAGTTCGCAACAAGAGCCACTAAACCCTCTGTCGTCCATTATGTCATTTATAGAGTAAATTACTTTATGGCACTATTGCTGAAAACACTTATAAAAAACAAAATATGCACAACACTATTGCTGAAAACATGCCTCTTACCTACTTTCCACGTCTGTTCAATACTGCAAAAAAGAGTTGCCTACTTTTGTCGATGTGGATGGAACCTAACTACAGAGTGCAGGAGGAGACAAATAGTCTATAACGTCTGCAGTTCCACTCCTATTGATTAAATAGAAGCCTCACATGCAATTAAAACCTGTTTATATGATATGTAATTCTCTTCTCCTCTCCTGCTCTGCATGAGTGGTATCATGAAATTGGTTTCACCGTTTCAAAATTGAAACCAACCTTAGATTAGGAGTAAAAATGAAGGCCATTTTTTTCTATATTCTTTCTGAGCAAGTATATTAATAAGTTTCTTGATGCCACGCCTTCCACGTCGATATTCTCTGAAACGCCCCATTAATAAATAAAAAAGGGAAGCCCCTTATAAATGGTTGTAATCTTATCCGCAGATAAAATGCAACGAAGTGACTCCGAAGTGCAATATTAAAAAAGGTCTCACTCAACTACATATGTTATCCGTCACTTTTAAAAAAGCTACCAACACAAGTAAATAGAAAAATTATATCCGATTCTTTGGACAGCAAGGGTTGATTTTCCCGAGTGAAACTGCTCACACAGGCCACACTGGGTAACTGTCAGGAAATCTGACATTGTGTTTCTCCTTTTGAAGATGCAGTCAAGATATGGTTCGAAAGAGTTTAAAGAAAATTGTTATTTCAGACGAGACTCTCCGAAAACCATTTCTGAACAAACTATAGCTGACAGTTCAGCCTACTACGTGAAATAAGGAACTTAGAACTGACAACGCTGCCAACAAACGACAAATAATAAAATTGAATATGATTCCTTGCACAGCAAAAACTATTTGATTTTTACGAGTGAAACTGCTCTCACACAGGCCACACTTGATAACTGTAAGTAAAAATCTCTTGGCCTTTTCCCTTTGAAGATGCAGTCAAGATATGGTTCGAATGAGTTTAAAGTAAATTGCTATTTCAGACGAGACTCTCTGAAAACCATTTCTCTACAAATGATAGCTGACAGTTCAACCTACTACGTGAAATAATGAACTTAGAACTGACAACGCTGCCAACAAACGACAAATATTAAAATCGAATCCGATTTCTTTGGACAGCAAAAGCTGTTTGATTTTCACAAGTGAAACTGCTCTCACACAGGCCACACTGGATAACTGTCAATAAATCTCTTGGCCTTTCCTTTTGAAGATGCAGTCAAGATATGATTTGAATGGGTCGAAAGGAAATTGCTATTTGAGACATCAAAGAAAGTCTCGTCGAGATTCGCAAATAGGACACGCATTCGAACCATATCTATGTGATGACTGACCATGATCAGTTGTCAACTCACGCTGTCAATAGGTTTCTTGTGTTTGATGTCACAAAAGACAAACAAACCTAAAACCAATCCAGAAAGCTCTCCCTTATCAAAATAAAATAAAATAAAATCTGATTATCCCTTACTATAAGACTATCTGCATGATTAAACGTCACCTACCCTTGCTAAGAAAAAAAACTTCACCTACCCTTGGACGATGACAAACGAATTAAACTCGACACCCAGTCTTTAACCAAGCACCCTACTACACTTTTTGCTCTCTCGTTGGAGGAACCAACGAGCTAGATTCAGAAACTCATATGGAGGTGGGAGATAATAGTGATGATGAGGAGTTAAGATTACTCGAAAGTATCTTCAACGAAGGCTTTCATGATGATGATGATAATGACAACAACACGGATGAAGAAGATGATGGAGTCAGTAGCTCGGAGGAGAATGATGATTTGTTATTACAACAAATGCTTATGTTTATGATGCGAATGAGGGAGTTCCTTAGACAAATGAGACAGCTTTCACGTATCCCACAGCGCACCTCAATTCTAACAGGTGAAGCATGGATCATCGAGGTATTGACCGGGAACCCAAGGACATGCAACGACTTATTCCGCTTGCACTGCGGACCGTTTATTGCTTTGTGCCAAAAACTTCGAACAAGCCATTACATAGAAAATAAGGGTAAAGTCAAGGTTGAGGAGGCAGTTGCGATATTCTATGCGTTGGCAGGACACTCAAGGCGAATGAGAGATTTGGCAGACCGCTTTCAGCATTCGCAAGAAACCATATCATGTCATGTTCGACGTGTCATGCGAGCACTATGCAGATTGGGAGCGGATGAGATACTGAAGCTGACTCATGTCGATGGGGTTCATCCATACGTCCAAACGAACCCGCTATATTTCCCCTGGTTCGAGGTAATGGTGCTCTTTAGTTTCTTAGTGATACTGGGCGTTAAAAACAAAGGTCATGCTTAGTTTTGGTTGTACATATTTTCATACTGGCAATTTAATATGTGCAGAAATGTCTTGGAGCTATTGATGGGACTTTAATCACAGCATGGGCACCGAAAGAAGTTTTGACTGCCTATAGGGGTCGTAAGAACACGGTTACGCAAAACGTGCTTTGTTATTGTGACTTTGATATGATGTTTACATTTGTGTATTCAAGGTGGGAAGGGACCGCGAACGAGTTTTCTCAGGCTCACTCTTCAACTCGTGCGCAAATCTCAAAGTCTATGAAATTTTATTCTCTCCTCATGGATAGGCCCAAGTGTATCTCACACTTATAGGTTTTTCAAAGTTGTAGTAGAAATGATAAACGATAGCTCTAAAAGTTAGATCAGCAAATACAATGCTCAATAAATGGATACAAGACAAGATCTGATGATGATGATATCAATAATAGAGCAATTATGTTGGAAAACGTGCAGCCCTTATCTTTTGAGCTTTTTTCTCACTTTTTGGAGACTAGGTCAAGATTGATGATGTTGAGAGGCAAAATGTATGCAAAAGATCTATTTTCTCTCTCCATAAGGATCTCTTTATAGGTCTTCAGTCTTTGTTAGAAATAAAAATTTTAACCAATGAAAAAATTATTTATACTGATAAGTGAGACATCCACTATGAGAATACCCAATTGGATTGATTAATTTTCTCATTTATAATTTGATAAGATTACATGAGGCTTTATTTATAAGCCTTTGGAAACAATAGCCCACATTGTTTTAGCAATGTGGAACTATCAACAATTTTAATACTCCCCCCGCAAATTCAAGGTGGACACACCTTGAGTTTGGAGTTACAAAAAATAATTCAAGAAAAAAGATAACACCGGAAGAATGCCGGAAGGTCGCTGAACTGATGTTGGAAGGTCACCGGTCTTATGCTGGGAGGTCGTCGGACTGAAGCCGAGAGGTCGCCGGACTGATGTCGGGAGATCGTCAGACTTATGCCAGATGGTCGCTGAACTGAAGCAGGAAGGTATCCGGTCTGATGCTAGGAGGTCTCTAGTATGATGCCAGAAGGTTGTCGGAAGAATGTTGGATGGTCGCCGAACTGATGCCGAGAAGTCTCGGTCTGATGCCGGGAGGTTGCCTGATGAATGTCTGATGGTTGCCGGGAAGTGCCAGAAGGTCACAGGACTAATGTCGAAAACCTTGCTCTGATACCATGTTAGAAATAAAAATTTGAACTAAAGAAAAATTATTTATACTAATAAGTGAGACATCCACTATGAGAATAATCAATTGGATTTATTAATTTTCTCACTTATGATTTAATAAGATTATATGAGGCTTTATTTATAAGCCTTTGGAAACAATAGCCCACATTGCTTTAGCAATGTGTGACTATTAACAATTTTAATAGTCTTGGAGAGTCCCAAGGTCCTTTTTGGAATATTGGAGAGGTGTCCTAAGTGCCACAACATCTTGATTTGCGAGCTGAGACATCATTTTTTTAAAAATAGAGTTCCCGCAACATGTGTTGACATATACGTGCCTATGTGACGACATCTTCATCAAGTTTGGAACTAACTCGCAGGTGCCTATGGCATGTGTCGACGCCATCTTCACAAGTGTCGACATTGTGCTTCCCATGTGTCGATACCATCGAAATGACAATTTGACTTCTATGCTATGTGTCGGCATTATCTTGGTAGATAAAGTTTTTCATGTGCAATCCGTTCCGTTTCAACACTAAAACTCCTACAGTAAAAAATATCATAGTTCAGGTACAAGCCACGGTGTTTAAATCGAATATAGGGCATAAAGAATTAAAGAGATATATAAATGCAATTGAGTACTCTCGATTGAATAGTGATTGACAACCACATATTTTAAAAATACTCCAAAGCTGTTTTGTCATTTGTTATCATCAAAATCAAGTTAGATAGCTTAAGATCAACCTTAAGCTAACAAAAAGTAACCTTCCAAACTATTTTCTCTCCAGTAGTTATTTATATCCCACAATATACATAACTGCAATGTTTCGCCATATGTATGCTGCCACATTAGTTGTGTCATTTCATCTCTTCAAGCTTACATCGAGTGTGCTCCCTCACTCATCAAAGGGCATTCACATGGTCCTCATAACCCATGATTTCATTCTTGTTTGGGAGACAATATTGATCACCCCATTTGGAGAATATATCATCTTCGTCCACCCCAATATAACTTGACGAAATTGTGTATCACACAACATGTTGTGACAAACTTTTCATATGTAACATATAGTTGTGTTAGAATATATTGCATATATATTCCTATTCAGGAAGATCATGGAAACCATATTAAGAAGATTGTGATTTGTGATCAGATTATGATTTGTAAATATTCTGTTGATTCTGATTACCATGTATAGCTCTCCCTCCTATAAAAGGATGAGTCATTGTACAGTTTAGACATATATGAATATACAAAGAATTCTTCATTCTCTGTCTTTTCTCTTATTTCAACATGGATTTGGTAGAAGAAGTGTATCTCAAGCCTCTACAAGGTTATGAGCGTCCCCCTCAGACGGTTTGCCGCCTTCGTAAGGCTCTTTACGGTCTCAAGCAATCTCCTCGTACTTAGTTTTCCAAGTTCAGTTCAGTTATGGCTCAGCAGGGTTTCACTCCCAGTGCATATGATTCTGCCTTGTTTATTCATCAGTTTGCGCATGGTATTATTCTTCTTTTACTTTATGTTGATGACATTGTTATTACAAGCGATGATCTCTTTGGCATTCAGGCACTTCAACAGTTCCTTAGTGATGAGTTTGAGATGAAAGATTTGGGTTCTCTCAGTTATTTCTTGGGTCTTAAGGTGTCCTCTTGTTCAGATGGATATTATCCTGCTCAAGCAAAGTATGCATCTAAGCTCTTGTCTCGTGCTGGACTGACCGATAGTAAGACTGTTGATAGTTCCCTGGAGACGAATGTCAAACTTCTTCCCAGTGAGGGTGCACTCTTAGATGCCACACTCTATCACCAATTGGTTGGTAGCCTCATCTACCTCACGGTAACTCGTCTTGACATTTCCTATGCCATCACCTTGGTCAGCTAGTTTATGCATTCCCCTCGCTCTACTCACTATGCCGCTGTCCTCCGGATTCTTCGGTATGTCAAGGGGACTTTGTTTCATGGGTTTCATTTTTCTACTCATTCCTTGTTGGATCTTTAGGCGTACTATGATGTTGATTGGGCAGGAGATCTCACTGATCGTCGCTCCACCACTGGCTATTGTTTCTTGCTCAACACATCTCTTATCTCATGGAAAAGTAAGAAACAAACTGTTGTCTCCAGTTCTAGTACGGAAGCTGAATATGGTGCATTGGCCGACACTACATCTAAACTCTTGTGGCTTCGATGATTATTGCACGATATGAGTGTTCCTTTTTCTAATAGTTCCTCTATTCATTGTGACAACACAAGTGCCATTAAGATTGCTCACAATGATGTTTTTCATGAGCGCACACAACATATTGAAATTGGCTGTCATTTTATTCGTCATCATCTCAAGCAAGATACTCTTCCACTACATCATGTTTCTTTTGTAGATCAACTCGCTAATATATTTACCAAGGCTCATCCTTCTGGGCGTCATCAAGATTTAGTTGGCGTCTTCGCTTCCACCTTGAGTTTGAGGGGGGTGTTAGAATATATTGCATATATCTTCATATTCAGGGATCATGAAAATATATATCTTCATGTATCTCTTCCTGAATAAGGAGGATATTCTCATATCAATACGATTGAGATTTGTGATCAGATTATGATTTGTAAATATTATGTTGATTCTGATTACCCTGTACAACTCTCTCCCTCCTACTATAAAAGGATGAGTCATTGTACAGTTTAGACATATCTTTGAATATACAAAGCATTCTCTATTCTCTGTCTTTTCTCTTATTTCAACAAGTTGGTCATCTTTTTCAAAATGGTGAAATGTTTTTTTAAAGCCGCGAAGGATCTCTCTGTCACATTCCAGAGCAAGTTGTGGTTGTGGTTCAGCAACTCATTTGGAGTCCTTACTTGAAGGATTGGATTTGAAGGTACTAAATGATAGCGCTTCCCTTTGTCAAATTTGACAAACTAGTCCAAACATGGGTAACCGAAATCCAAACGTAGAAGTAGCCTGGACAAATGCAACAAAGTTGAAACATTGATACGTAATCTAAGCCAATATTTTGCTCGTGAGGAAATATTATAGATTTCTTATTGAGCGCCAAAGTAGGAAATTCGTTGTCAAGTTTGCTGATAGCGTCCATCAAAACGCTGGTGTCATGCATCGATCCTTTCGTCCCTCTGTAAACAAATGCGAACAAGTGTAATACCCCTTCCCAATTAAGCATTATTTATTAATATTTTATGAAAACATTTCGAGATTACGTGTTAATTTGGATTATTTTAAATTTAATAAATATATAAATAGAAATATAATTTTGATCACCAGTGTCTTCTCTTATATATTAATTTATTCATGCCCAATTTTTTTTTTTCAAATTCAATGTAATTCCCAAAGAGAAAATCGAATTTAGTCAAATTTGCTTTGCAAAAGCATTCCCTCGTGGCTATGCACAAATGAGTCTGTGCTTTGTTCTGGTTTTTTGGTGCCTGCAATCAGTAAAAATAATAAAACCCACAAACGTCCCAAAATGAATATTATTGGGGAAATCAAAACGAAAAACCTATTATCTGCCTTATCTCTAGAATTTTCTTCCCCTTGGCCGATTGAATCTTTTCCCCACCTTCTTCTTCGGCGGTGAGAGGAGCTCCTCCCGCTCCCATTTCCTTCTCTGCTCTTGTCTTCTATGACTAGAACCCTAAATAACCCCTCACTTCCAGCCATTTTCAGGGGACTTTTTTTCCCAGCGGATTTAGTACATAGATCTACGAGTTTCTAGAGGCTTTTGAAGACCACGACCGGCGGAGACGATATCTACATCGATCAGAGAAGAGTTCTGCACCGGTTAGATTATGATAGGACAACACGTGTGACCTCACGCGTTGCCACGCAAACGCGTGGATCTCACACGCTTGTCCCTTTCTCCTCTCTCCAGTATGCACGTGTCAGGTGGCTGGCATTTGGATGTCCATGCTCTCCTCGTGGTATTCTCCGACTACCGGCCGGGCGGCGCATGTGGGCGCCACTACGTCTCTGGCCGTGTCCTTGTCTCCAGCCGCTGGTCCTACCACCATATTCCGCGACTTTCTTTTTTTGTTGGACTTCTCAGCTTGCTGCCTTTCGTGACTTTCCACCCTTTATAGGTCTCTTCCAGCCCTTTTGTGCTTGAGTTTGTATGGCTGTTAAGCCCCTTTGCTCGTTGATCCGTCGCCTCTCCGGAGGGTCCGACACGCCCCTTAGAGCATATACTTGAGGGATTATGATCCTCTGCAATTTAATGTTCGAGTTGCACGGTGCAATTAGAAAAGAGACATACACAAGAGGTGGACCTTGTACCATTTAATGCTATCCATATAAAGTTTCGGGTAGCATGAGTCATACAATGAGGACAACCTCTTGTGTATGTTTCTATCTGAATTGTACAGTGCAATGCAGATAGACATTTGCATAGGATTCCATCAGTTTTCATACTTTCTTGATTTGAACGAGAGCTCGTTGTCTTGACTAAAAAAACAAGAGAATATTATTAGGGAAAGCATGCGGACGAGGACTCTTGCTGATGTGCAGCATCCTTTTGGAGATCACTGAGAATCAAGGATTTTTGGTAGCTGCGTGTACAAAGCAAGCACCACATAAGACACGTGGACTAGATTCTCAGAGGCTATGTTTGTTACCCAAAATTTTACCCTTCCTAAAATTTTAACACAATAAAAAATTACAATATAATCTCTCTCTTCTCATCGCATCATTACTTTTTCACTATAATAAATAGGCTAAAATATTACGCGTGCCCCTGTGGTATACACTTTTCCTGAATATATCCCTAGGGTTCATTTTATTGTCCCGCTACCCCTGTGGTGATGTACCTTTCCCAAAAATACCCCTTCGTCTATAATCCGTTTGTAAACTAACGGGATTTGCTGAGGTGTCAAAAGTATCCTTCTCATGGCCAATAGAAACATGGCACGTGTCCATTTTGTTGAGCTGTACAATCCATGCTGTCAACACATTAACCCATGCCGAAAACATCCCTGCCATGTCAATAAAAAATGTCAGCGACAGATCCGTACAATCCATCGGCTTCCTCTCTCTTTGATTTTCGTTTCTCTCTCCTACACCAACCATTCTTTTCTTGCTTCACCCGTTAGTGCATGTTGTGGCACTCTCCGCAAATTTTTGTGGCCCCATTATGTTGTCTTCTCACTTTCTAACCGCTCTGTCATGCCCTGATCTGCTTGGATTTGGGCTTATTTTGATGAAAAAACAACTCATTTGCGTTTGTTAGCTGTGATTTTCAAATTCATTCGCTCACTTGTTTTTGCTCTTTTATGGGTTTGGAATTCTTTGCTTTAGTGTCTTTATTACTTTTGGTAGTGCATTTGTGGCAGATTTATTGCAGAGAAAATGATCTTTTCTTTTTGAGCGGCTGGTGTTATTCCTTCGATTTTGGGGTACATGAATGCCAGGTTTTCAAACGTGGTTCAGTTGTGTGAAAAATTGTGTCAATGTGGTATGATTTCGTGAGTGTGGATGGAAGTATATGAGTCAGAGCAAGCATTGCGGAAGCATACGGCGGTGGAGACACCAAACAAAACCCATCTTCGTTATTCCTTCCTCGACTTTGTGTGTGTAAGTTGTTTTGAAGAATGTGAATATCTTTCAATTTCAAATCCATAGAACTTAGAGAAAGTAAATTACAAATGCATCTCAAGTAAAAGTTTGTCAAAAAAAAGAAAAAAAAGACAGATCCTAGTTGTGGTAGTAACAAAAAATGTAAGAAAGACAACCCCTAATGGCATCAAGACCTCAACCATCAAAATCATTTGTAATTTTTTCTAAAGTGTTATAATTAAGTAGAGAATTAACTTAAATTAGGTAATCAAAAGTGATTTGCGTAATAGGTTGAGAGATAACTGAATGAATGATTGCATGTTAGTGTACATTGAACAAGAAGTTTTTAAAACTGTTGAGAACGAAGCCATTCTGCAATATTTTCAGAAGATGCAAACTCATAGGATCCAATTGTCACCTCTCAGTCGCAGTATATATTACGGTACATGTATTCCAATATTTTTAATATTTTTAGTCTTTAATTTTTGATATTATAACTATAAGATAATGACTTAGAAATTTTTTTTTTGTCACCTTTAAAATTTGACACTCATAGCCACTACTCAGACTGATGCGATTGTTGAAATTGCCTTGAGCTTGTCCCCAAACTGTCCCGTTCGTTCGTCGAATCTGTCTCCGTCTCAAAATACTCGGATCTCTTGAAGCCGTTTATTTTCCCACGTTTGGGTTCATTCGTGGAGATTCTCTGAGGTTTTGGGCTCTCTGCCAAATTCACAAGACTGATTGATCTGAATTTCTCTGGGTTTCTTTGTAGCTTTTGGTTTGATTTCTGGACTGAATTACACTGCTGGACGGAAGGTGATTGTTGCAAATTCCTCATATCTTAATCCCTTTCTTCTCTCTCTGTCTTTCCCTTTTCGGGTAGGAACGTAGGTGGTATCGAAACGATAGACATTGGCACTAGAGTCTCCGGGGGTCTTGTCCTTTGGGATTCCACCTTAAACATTTCAGTTCGTGTATGTTTACCTAACTAGAAAGAAATGCGCAAGATATTCAAAATGTTCTCTCTTTTCTTCTTTTTATTTGGTTGTTTTGAGCAGAAATGTTTGAGGTTACTAATTGATGATATTTTATTTCGGTTTTGGCATTTTGGTCCTGGAAATATAGCAGCAATATGCATGTGTTGAAGCTCATCTTTGAAGACACTTTCCAATTGGCACTTAATTACATTCATGTACAACAATCTTCTCTTTGTTATGTGTTTAAGAGTTGCGGCTATATTTTCGTCATGCAGGTCAGACAGGATATCTTAGAAAGCTCAATCTGTCATAAAGTAATAAAGAATGAGTCAAGCTAAGGTGAAGCGCCGCGTGGGTAAATATGAGGTGGGAAGAACAATTGGCGAGGGGACATTCGCCAAAGTAAAATTTGCGAGAAATTCAGAGACTGGGGAACCCGTAGCTCTTAAGATCCTTGACAAAGAGAAGGTTCTGAAGCACAAGATGGCTGAACAGGTCGGTAAAATTTTTCTTTCGTAGACTGTAATCTGTCCTCTTCTTTCTTCTTCTTCTTCTTCTCCCGCTACTCCCCCCCCCCCCCCACCCAAAACAAAAAATCCTTTTGTTTCTTTACTACCTGACTGAATAGTTGTTTATTATTGTGTTGTCGACTCATTACTTAATTGCTTTCCCATCCTGATCCATTGTTGGAAAACCTAATTTCAGCTGTCAGTGATGCATGTTTTCTCTCTTTAACTGTCTATGGATTATTGCATCGATTGGAAAAAGTTTGATGGATACTTTTCTTTGCATACTTAACAGATCAAGCGGGAAATAGCGACAATGAAGTTAATAAAGCATCCGAACGTCGTTCAATTATATGAGGTTCTCTCTTATCTCTCATCAAATAAAGTTGCCTGAATCCTTCAGTTGTACCCCAATAGTCTGAAAATACTCTACAACTGAGAAAAAAGTGACTAATTATGGAGAGAATACCCTCATTGTAGTTGAAGATCAAGAGAAATCAGTTACCACTAGTAATTTGTAGTTTTCTGTGCATAGGATGAGTTTTATTAAAAGATGCCCCCCCCCCAAATCTCCTTAATTATGCTTGATTGGTAAGATCTGATTCCTAGTGGTAGTAACATCTATTATCTCTTTTAAACATTTCATTCTTGAGGACATTCCATTGTATTTCTAACTTGTTTTTTAACTTCAAAAGCTAATATTTTTTTCTCCTTTCAAGGCATGCTTTCGTAGATTGTTAATAAACAGTGATTTTAGGTCTTTTTTAAATTGACTCAAATGGGAAATGATATTTCACAAGTGTATCTAGGAAACTTCGCAATGTTCTATAAGCCTTCTGTACTGCATGCGGCTATCAGTGATAACGCAATTAGAGTAAAGCAGGAAGCAGTTTGTTCATCATATACTTATCAACTCATGATTGTAAAACCAATAGCTATGATTTTTTTCTTCTCATTTTCACATCAATGAGGACTGGAGATACTAGTCCATTCTGTTTTACCAATTCAAAGCAATCGTCAGGAAATTTACAGATCGATGATGGCATTAGAGAAAGTGGTATATATTAGGTCACATAACTTTGCCAACCACCTCCACTCTCTTTTGACAATCATCTTTCCCCTTACCAACCTTCATCCTTTTGGGTCATCAGACCCCTCTTAATTAAAGTTCTCAAACTATCACAAATTGGCATACCGTTCCTCCTCCTCCTTCTACTTCTTTTCTTCCCTCCCCCCCAAAAGGGATTCAGTTTTGCACATATCTGAGCCTATTGTTTTAACACTCTCCCTCGAACTGTGTCCATAGTTGATATTTTCCGATCACTCATATCTTGTCCGGCAAAAAAAAAGTCATCAAAACAATGCTTTTTGGCAGTGTCTACTGCAGCTAGGATATGGTCATACCTTTTATTAGCATAAAAAAGTGGACATGTCTCAGAAGATGGGGCAGGGGTGTGTCCACGCCTCCTATCAGGCTGAGGAGGTTTGAGCCAACTATTCTTAAATTGCAGCGTGTTGAAGGAACTTACTTTAGAAGTGTTAGAGAATATAATTCAAATGATAAAATCTTTCTCGTCCTATTAGCTTAAGCTTTTAGGATGAGTGGTAGATTCACATGGTATCAGAGCCAGAGTTAAGACCTGACTCTGCACTCCACCCCAATTTCAATTAAAATATTGCACGTGTTGGACCTCTCAATTAAAGGAGAGTCTGGGTCACATGTGAGGGAGAGTGTTAGAGAATATAATTCAAATAATAAAATATTTCTCTTCCTATCAACTTAAGCTTTTGGGATAAATGGTAGATTCACAAGAAGGAACAATAAAAAAGGTGATCAACTCCAAAAACAGTTTTCGTTTTAGATGTTAAGTTCCTTCCCTTATTCTACATGTTTTCTTAAGGAATTTTATGTTCATATTTTTATATTCCGGTTCAGGTGATGGGGAGCAAAAGAAAGATATTCATTGTAATGGAGTTTGTTACTGGTGGAGAACTGTTTGATAAGATTGTAAGTTGTTGGATTTTGTTTCAGTCCTATTCTATCAATACCACCTTAAGGAGTCAAAGGCCTCCACTAAAGAACAATATATGAGACATTCCCATTTGCTTAAAATACTTGTCCAAAAAGCAGTGTCCCTTTTCCCCTGCACTTAGGTATTTGAAATGAGATTGGAGCAATGCTATAAGGGGAAATAATAGCCCGTAGTTTCTGATGCAATCTTTTTCGATTACAAGGTAAATCGTGGACGAATGAGAGAAGATGAAGCAGGCAGATATTTCCAGCAGCTTATTAATGCAGTTGATTATTGCCATAGCAGGGGTGTTTATCACAGAGACCTGAAGGTGCATGACCTTTCTAACTCCTAGGAGAATGTCTGTTAATCTTTCAGGAAAAGTTCCTCTTCCCTCCCTCCAATTTTATGAGTTTTCTTGCAGCCTGAAAATTTGCTACTGGATGCTTATGGAAACCTTAAAGTTTCTGATTTTGGATTGAGTGCACTGTCCCAACAAGTCAGGGTAATGCAATGCTGTGCTTTCTACACTTCTCCTTGGTCATTTTATCTTCCACTATCTATTTGATCTTGGTCCTGTTTGGTCTTTGCCCTTTTTATGTTTTCTATGTATTTGTAGTGATATCATAGAGAACTAGTTTAGTCTATGATAAAGGGACTAAAAGCTATATCTTCCTAAACTTGGTATAAATTTGATTTTCTTTGAACAATGGCCAATTGATGGGATTGGAAGGGATTAGTGGGGATAAGCTGGTGCCACATATACTTTTCTTTTTGTTTCTTTTTATTCCTTTTCTTTTTATTTCTAGGTGCATACTGCAAACTGTACCTTAAGAAAGTAGTCATACGTAAAGGCTCTATTCTTCTGGCAGGCTAAAAGGTTTCATTCCTCTTTAGGTCTTTTGTAGGTATTGATTTCAGCTTCCATATGGATTTGAAATGAACTTCAAAACTGAAAGGTTTGTGTGTAGTATTTGATGCGAACATAAATCCTCTGTTGGTTGATGACCACCCGGGAAATGCTGTAACATGCATTTTGATACGAGTTTGATGTTTTCTCCTGTTTGAAGCTCCAAAATTACTGGAGTTTTTACTTTGGCCAAAATTGACGAAGAGGCACATCTAAGAATTTCTACATTCTGAATCAATCAAAGATGTATCTGTTGATGGAATGACTTAATCTACTACCCCAAGAATGGGTTTTATATTGAAGGGTTTATTGTCCACGTTTAAATGGCCTTGTATCTTCTCTCTTGTAGCCTTTTTTGAGTTTACCTGACATTAATAATTTTACATTTGTTTTCTTGAAATGATATAAAAGAATAATCTTCCTAGATACCCATAATTTTAATTTAGTCCCATAGTAAATTGGTCTGTTTTCATGCTTTCTTTACGGGTGTTTTAGCATCCTATTAGTCCCGTAGGAAATGTACTTCTGATGTTAAGACAGGTTTTTGAGCTTGGCTGATTAAATTCAGGCAATGTGGAGAGAGAGTTGTACATACAGAACTTTAGTTTAGAAAGGTGACTGCGTGGATGGGGTTAGTGTGATTTTTCTATCCAGAGTGAGTTGGCATTTAAGAACTTACACTGACAGTCGAGAGAAGTCTTGCTTGAACATTTAGTTATTTCACATGAAAATGTGCACCTTTCCATTTAGCTTTTAGTCTCTTTTAGGTTCATGATTTTTCCTTGCCTAGGTATAGCATGCAGAAAAGGGAGTTGAATGATATGAAAAGACAAGTTCATGGAAGAACTTATTTATTTAAGAACTTATATTGACAGTCGAGAGAAGCCTTCCCTTTTCAGAGATCTCCTTGTTCTCTTCCCAGATTTTCCTCCATACCTTCACCCGTCCGAGATTCAACATCTGCTCTAAGTGGGTGAGCTAGAAGAGTCCTTATGTTAGGTTAACTCCAAACGTCACACATCCTTCGCCTACCTACCATTGGTAGGCGAGGGAGATCCATAAATGAAAGACAAGAGCAAGGCTATCCGACCCAACCCCGGCACTTAGAACAGCCGGCATCTCTATTGGTCATAGTTCCCTGCTGTTGCAGCCGGTGCTCGTTTGCACGCGAGCGAACCAAACCCAACAAACAAGGAAAGGATGCCTCTGGAGGCATCTGAAAATGATTTGAGGCGTATGATGGGAAACTCTCACATGCAGTTTGGTTTTCTTTTTTCATGGTCCTTTGTGTTCACTTGACTTGGCCTTGTTTGTCAAATAAGAAGTAATTTTAAGATCTAATTTCTGCTCGTATTTCCAAAGTTAATACTTACAGAACTAAATTGCTCTCTCCATGTCCGTCTCTCACTCTCTCCCCTATCTCTGTCTATTGTCTCTCTATTCCCCCATTAGGATTTCATTCATTTTAAGCTTTGTCACCTATTCCAATTCTTCATGATTAAATTTCAGGATGATGGCCTGCTTCACACTACCTGTGGCACACCAAATTACGTTGCTCCTGAGGTGTGGGCTCTTTCATATTCATACTTATGTTGTTTGACACATATATCCCTTTATGGTGCTTAGGTATTAACAATATAAGATGTTGCTGTTTAGGTCCTTAACGATAGAGGCTATGATGGGGTAACTGCAGACTTGTGGTCATGTGGAGTAATACTATTTGTATTGCTTGCAGGTTACATGCCTTTTGATGATTCCAATCTTATGAACCTGTATAAAAAAGTGAGCATTGATGAGTTCTACTGCATGATCTTCATATTATTCTACATTGTCCTATGTTTCTCATTTTTTGTATTGGCAGATTTCGGCTGCTGAATTTACTTGCCCTCCTTGGCTCTCTTTTGGTGCCAGGAAATTCATAACCCGAATCTTGGATCCCAATCCTATGACTGTAAGTGAAAATAATTAAGTAATATTCTCTTGAGGAATTTGTGGTCTTGTAGTTATTTTGCAATTCTAGAAACCTATCTCCATTGGTATCTTTGTACCCATTGTTAGGGTAGACTTTGATTTCTGTATCTTTGTGCTTAAGGATTTACTGAAACCTAAACTTTGTACCGCAGAATGCTTAATTTAGAAGAATGTCGAAGCAAGAACTCAAAAGTTTTCAAAAACTTTCAGTATGTTGACGTCATTGTACAAATGGAACCCAATCCAACATTATTCTAGCTTGTTTCAAATACTTACTCCAATGTCAGGTGTTGTACAAGTTCAACCAGACAGCGAAGGATACCGTTCTCATATGTCCTTAAGCCGTTTGATTGAGAAAGGACTTATCAAACATTTGAGGACGTATAATGGCCAAGGATACTGATCTTTTACTAGGGTGTTGAAGGCGGGCACGTTCAGGCTTATATTCTCCTATTTCCTCTAGGCCTTTTGTACATTTAATACTTTGGTGTGCGTGTGTGAGAGACTTCAATATGTCACTCTCTCTGCATTGGAGACCTCTTCAGGTGCTGAAAATTAAGAACTCTTAAGATATCTGCAATATACAAAAGGCATCATTTACGTTCATATTGCTTATAAGGCTCATCCTCAAGCAACAATGAATCGAGAGCTAGGGTTTCAAGTTCATTGAGGAAGGGGAGGAGCATAGATCTGGTTCTGTGGTGGAAGAGTGGATCATCCTCGTCCGATGAGTTTCTTTCATGTCCAACTTTTGGAGGCATACTGTTTTTTCTTGGTTCTGGAGTTGTTTTAGCAACAATGGTTTTCGACAGGTGCTTTCGCGTTGAAGCTAAGGATTTTCAGGTGACTGTTAGTGATAGAGGTGTTGTTAGGTGGTCGGCGTGGAGTAGAAAATCTCATACTGCTATTTCGCTTGGGAGATATGGTGCTGTCTGGATACTTAATTTAGCCAGCAAGCTTGTGGGTGCAGTTGTTGATCAGGATGTCGTACTGAAATTCAATGAAGGCTCTAGGGCCTTTTTGGCTCATAGATATGCTAACAAGTCGGGGAGATATGTTGCCATGATTGAGTTCGGAGCCGGACGCCGGCGATGGGTAGTCATGGTCCCAAAGGAAGAGAGGGAGCTGGGTGGAAGGCTTTGGCCAAGTGTTTCCAGAGGGTGGTTGATCACCTTGGGCCGGTAGGGAAACGTCATGGTGCTGCCGGTGCAGTGGGGCGGCGAGAGGGGTTTCTTTCGCTGAAGCTGTACGGTTGGGTTCGGCAATGGTCGTCCATGGGCAGCCTGCGTCAAATCCTTGAAGTGACGTTCCAGTTGCAAGCAGTAACATGTCGTTCGTGTGGAGAAGGGGAAAAGCCATGCAGATAAGGGTGCAACTTTGTCGTTTCCCCATAAATCCTCGTTAAATGTTTTGGGGGCTACTCCTGACACGGTAGAGGTTTTCTGCCCGATGCACTTTCCCTTGAGACTTATGGGCTTGAGAGATGAATTGGCTTATAGGGTCGGTTTTGGGTGAGGGTTCTGTGGGCCTATTGGTTGATACTGCTGGTTGTGTGGAGTGTGCTGGGAAGGGTACTGCAGTTGAGGGGAGTTATGTGGGCTCGGAGTGTCCTTTTAAGGCTGGGGGTGGGCCAGTTTGTGAGATTTTCCTAAAGCCCGACATCTCTGCGTCTGGGAAGGGGGAGCGGCTTGATGGGTTGGGTTTTCCTGGCCCAGTTCTCGGTTTGTTTTCTGAGACTGAATTGGGGAGGGACTTGGGTGGGCTTATTGCAAGGTCGAGTGGGGGCGCTGAGCCAGGTGATGTGCAGGCTTACCCGAGACCCATTTTTGAGGCTGAGAGTAACGCCCTCTCTGATCCCCTGGAGAGGTTCATGGGTGCTGACCGGAACTCTCTGCTGGAGGACGACTTGCCTACGAAGATGTCTGTGGTGGCAGGGATGGGTTCCGGTGACTGACCGACGCTGGAATAGTCAGAAGAAGTTGGAGATGTTTCTACCAGATTCTCTCCTGGCATGCTGGAGCCGTTGGGAAGCTGCTTTTCGCTTCATGTTAGAAGCTCCAAAGTGGGGTCCCAATGGAGGAGGTCCATGTTGTGTTTGATGGGGAATTTTCTCATCGCGCCAAGGAGAATTGTGCTGCCGAGGGGGAGCGGGCAGTGCTGGATCTTTCTTCTGGGGCTCTCTTAGGTGGTCTGGAGGTGGGGGAATGTTCTCGGGGGTTGTCTACGAGCCTGGTCTGTGTTGAGAGCTCATTTGGCTAGGATCTTGAGTCACATTCTCTAGGGACGGAGGAGGGAGAGGTTCTACTCGATATGGAGGTCCATTCCCCAAGTGACGATATGGAGGGGAAATCTCCGGAGTGGATCTTAGCTCTGAGGAATCTTATTGATGCGGTGGAAAGAGATAGGGTGCAGCTTACTCCAAAAAAGTCTAGAAAATCAGGGGGAAAGATGTCTTCTTCGATTGCGAGGAAAAATAAGATCAAAGGGTGGGCATTGTCTTTGATTAAATGATGCCAAGAATCTTCTGGGGCTTACTTGGCATTGCTGGTTTCCTCTTTGTTGGCTTACAGGGCTTCCCGGGCTTACTGGGATTGATCGTACAAGTCTTGACTCCGGGCGTTAGGGGTTTCCCGGTCATTAGGGCTTCCTGGGATTGCAAGGCTTCCCAAGCTTACTGGGATTGATCGTACTAGTCTTGACTCCGGGCGTTAGGTCTTCCCGGTCATTAGTTCTTCCTGGGTTTACAAGGCTTCCCGGGCTTTTAGGACTTTGTCAAGCATTCCCGGGCATTAGGGCTTCCCAGGATTTTTAGGATTTTTTTGGTCATTCCCGGGCATTAGGGCTTTCTGGGCTTTTTAGGATTTTTGTCGAGCTTTCAGGGCTTCCCATGTCACGCCCCAAACGCTATCCCGTAGGGCCAATGACAGCCGCGAGCAATCTCGAGAGAAAGCTCCAGCGAACTTAACCAACTTAACAGCGGAATAATAACTGAGATAGAGACGGGCCAAAGATTTCTTCATAACTTAACTTACATAATAGACCTCAAAAGAAGAGTAGTATCTTAATTACATAACACATAAACTATACATTTCCTAAGTGACAGACCGCATCGGTCAATAGTCACCAACACCAAAATACATAGAATTCTTCTCTCTCAAGACAGATAATCCTCATGACTGCCTTCACCTGAAACATCTGGAATGATACATTTTGAAAACTGTGAGTCAAAAGACTCAGTAATGGAAAATGTAAACTTGAAATCATGAGCTTATGCCTTGAACTTGAAAATCTTGAGTAATGATAAAGCTGGATGTACATGCATGCTCATGTTTATGCACATGCTCTTGCTCTTGAAAACATGCCTTTGTACTTAAAAATGACACATGGTCCTTGAAAAGTATTCACTTCTTATCTTGTGGGCTACATACGCTCCATTTACCCCTGAAGTCAGGATTGTGCATTTCCATTGGAACCGTTCCCTATTTCCCTTGGAGACATACATGTTGTGATCGTAGGATCGTCGCAGCGGAAGTCAGGATCTTTAGGGATCTCAAATCTCGGCCGTAGGATCATCATGAAAAACTCTTTTTCATTAACTCCCTTATATTCTGTATTCCGAATTTATGGGCTTCTACAAATTGTGATCATGTCCATTAACATATCACAATTGACCCCCGAGATAATGAGACTGTTTTTGTGAAATCCCTTTTGCTAACAATTATATGCTTATTTATCCTTCCACCATACTATATTCCACATGAGCTAATAGGACCGGAATAATATCACCGATTAAGTCCCTATCTCATATAATTCTTAATTCTTAGTTTGTGCCTAGTTGGACTTCCAAAACTTTTCGAAAAACTTTTTTCGCAAATATTTACTTAATATATATTATATAAAAACTCGTGAAAACACTTTTCACAAAATCACGCTGCAGCGTTTTTACAGGAGTCCAACTATATACAGACATAATGAATATACTGTCTTATCAAGAGACTGGTGGATTCCATATTGAACAATTATACAAATTCACTTACTATGCACAAGGCCCAACATTGTCTGGAATATTCGATCTGCGAAAGATCATCACCAAATGACTCAGTCAAAGCACAAGCACACAACAAGCAAACCTGCACAACTCTCTCAGGTCTAAGGACAACATAAGTCAATTGTGTTGAATACCATTCTCTACATCAGTGATCATTTCCAGAAGGTATTAATAGTTGATCCCGTTCAGTGCATGTACTCTTACATTGCACCCACTCGTCTGCTTAAGGTCACTACCTCAATGACGGAGTCCATCATTCTATCTTATAGAGGCACAACGAGTGTAGACTTATTTGTACATAAACATGTATCTTGGTCTAGAACAAAGTGAGTCAACAAGGATCAGAAAAACCACTCCCCGCCTCCGATTCATTAATCATTGGCCTGACTTGTCTACAATGTTACTCAACAAATATGACATCTTATGTCATTATAAATTATGAAATCTCATGTCATTGCAAATATGACATCCTATGTCATTGCATGTACCCAAAATAATATACAAGTGATTAAACAATAATAATAATTATCTCATAATTATGCAAAATTGATTGGTTTTGAGGGCATACATCTAACAATCTCTCACTTGCACTCAATAACAATCAAACATGTATTTAACACCCATAGACTCTAAATGTTTCTCAAACACTCTCTGAGTCAATGGTTTAGTGAACGGGTCTGCGAGGTTCTCAGCTGATGCTATTTTAGCCATCACTACATCACCCCGGTTCACAATGTCTCGAATAAGATGAAATTTTTTTTCTGTGTTTTGTCCTTTGATGAGCCCGAGGTTCTACCGCCTGTGCTATCGCACCATTGTTGTCACAATAAATGGTGATCGGGGACTCTATCGAAGGGACAACTTGAAGCTCTTGTATGAATTTACGTATCCACACAGCTTCCTTTGCAGATTCGCTGGCAGCAGCATATTCCGCCTCAGTAGTGGAGTCAGGAGTGGTGTTTTGCTTTAAACTTCTCCAACTCACTGCTCCTTTACCCAATGTAAACACAAATCCAGATGTAGATCTTCTATCATCAATATCTGATTGAAAATCTGAATCTGTGTATCCCTGGACAATGAGCATATCCTCTCCACCACACTCTAGACAATAGTGTTTGGTCCTTCTCAAGTATTTGAGAATATGCTTAACCGTTGTCCAGTGCTCAGGGCCTGGGTATGACTGATATCTACTCACAACACTAACTGCATGATTGATATCTGGCCTTGTACAGAGCATAGCATACATGAGGCTTCCTACAGCTGAAGCATAAGGAAACTTCCTCATCTTATCTCTCTCTTCCTGTGTCTTAGGAGACATCGTCTTAGAGAGATGTATATTATGCCTAAAGGGCAAGAACCCTTTCTTGGCATCCTGCATACTGTACCGCGCCAATATCTTGTCAATGTAGTGGGCTTGTGAAAGTCCTAAAAGCCTCTTTTCTCGGTTTCTAAACACTTTGATCCCGAGAATGTAGCACGCTTCCCCGAGGTCTTTTATTGAAAAATGGTTCGCTAACCATACTTTCACTGATGACATTGCACCGATGTCATTCCCCATGAGTAGAATATCATCAACATATAGAGTAAGGAACATCACTGAACTCCCACTAATCCTCTTGTAAACACAAGATTCATCTTTGTTTGGTGAGAAACCGAACGATTTGATCATCTCATCAAAACGGATGTTCCAGCAACGTGATGCCTGTTTTAGTCCATAAATTGACTTGTTCAGTTTGCACACTTTAGATTCTTGTCCAGGAGAAAGAAAACCTTCAGGTTGTTCCATATAAATCTCCTCTTGGATGTACCCATTTAGAAATGCGGTTTTCACATCCATCTGCCAGATTTCATAATCATAATGAGCGGCGATTGACAACAGGATTCTAATGGACTTCATCATAGCTACTGGTGAAAAAGTTTCCTCATAGTCAATACCATGTTTTTGAGTATAACCTTTTGCAACCAGTCTAGCTTTAAAGGTCTCTACCTCTCCACTAGGTCCTCGTTTTCTTTTAAATACCCATTTACAACCTATAGGCTTTATGCCTTTTGGTTGATCAACAAGGGTCCAGACCTCATTGGAGTACATGGAGTCCATTTCCGATTCCATCGCTATCTTCCAGTGTGTTACATCATTGTCACTAACAGCCTCTTGGTAAGTATATGGATCATCATCCAATCCCTCCGATTGCATTTGACAAATCTCATTTATCAAAGTATATCTTACTGGAGGCTTATGAATTCTTTTACCGCGTCGAGGCTCTTGAGTTCTGAACTCTTCAAACTCAACCGTGGGTTCAGTTATATCCCTTTCATCATCAATCTTATCTGCCATAGTTTCTGGTTCAGTTGACTGTTCTTCAAGAACAATCTTGCTTTTCCCATCACTTAGGCTGTACTCATTTTCTAGGAATATCGCATTCCTACTTACAATTACCTTTTGATCCTTTTGGTTATAAAAACAATAACCAGATGATCTTTTGGGGTAACCCACAAACAAACATTTTTTAGTCCTTGATCCTAGCTTCTCCACGTCAAACCTTTTAACGTGAGCTGGACATCCCCATACTCTAAAATGTTTCAGACTTGGCTTTTTACCAGTCCATATCTCATATGGAGTATTAGGAACGGACTTAGTGGGTATCCTGTTTAGAATATAAACAGCTGTCTCTAAGGCATAACCCCAAAAATAAACAGGTAATTGTGACATGCTCATCATTGACCGAACCATATCTAATAGTGTTCGGTTTCTTCTTTCTGCAACACCATTATGTTGTGGCGTAGCAGGGGGAGTCAATTGAGATATGATGCCTTTTTCTCTGAGATGAGATTGAAAATCTCCGGAGAGATATTCACCTCCTCTATCAGACAGGAGTATCTTAATACCCCTTTCCAGTTGATTCTCAACTTCACTCTGAAACTCTTTGAACTTTTCAAAAGATTCAGATTTGTGTCTCATCAAGTATAGATAACCATACCTGGAATAATCATCAATGAAGGTGATGAAGTATAAGAACCCTCCTCTGGCTATGTGGTTAAAAGGACCACATACATCAGTGTGAACTAACTCTAACAACTTTGTGGCTCTAGTTCCTTTTCCTCTAAAAGGATTCTTGGTCATCTTTCCTTGCAAGCAAGACTCGCAAATTGGGTATGGCTCAACCTTCTCAAAGTCTAACGGCCCATCCCTCACTAATCTGTTGATCCTATCAAGATTAGCATGACCAAGTCTTAGATGCCATAAGTAAGTGGGATTAACATCCCTCTTCCTCTTGAGAGTTTTCACACTGGTATCTGCATCTTTCTCTATATTATTCACAGAGTCTACAACATTTTCTAAAAAATAAAGACCATCTATCATAGTACCAGAAGCAATAAAGAGATTGTGAAACTTAATAACAAGTTTAGTATTAAAGACAACAGAATATCCAGATATTCCAAGTTTTGAAACAGAAATTAAGTTTCTACGACATTCTGGTACGTATAGACAATCTTCCAAAAGTAAAACTTTATTCTGTTGTAGACTTAAGTGAAAAGTTCCTATGGCGGTCGCTGTAACACTTGCAGTCGTCCCCATCTTTAGGATGACTTCCCCTTCCTCTAGTCTCCGGGTTTCTTTAAACCCCTGCAACATATTGCAGATATGAGACGTTGTGCCTGAATCGACACACCATGAATTTAATGGATAATCTACTAAATTCATTTCAATGACAAGCATACCTTCAGAAGGCTTCTTTTGCTTCAAATAAGCAAGATACACGCGGCAATTCCTTTTCCAATGACCTAGTTTGCCGCAGTGGAAACAATTTCCCTTAGCCTTCTTATCCGGCTTGCTCTTGTCCTCCTTCTTTTCCTTTGAGCTAGGCTGAGACCTCTTCTTCTTCTTAAATTTCTTCCCTTTGGGCTTGAATCCAGAGGAAGAACTGACTTTTGGCTTGTCCATTATCATCAGAGAACCTTTCTCCTTTTTGATAAGATCTTCAGCTGCTTGCAACATATTGAGCAGCTCGGACAAAGTCACTGTCATCTTGTTCATATTATAGTTTAATATGAACTGATTGAACGACTCTGGCAAAGATGCCAATATCGCTCATATCTTGGTCTCGCCATCTATTTCTGCACCTAGTGTCTCCTGTTCTGTGATGAAAGATATCATCTTCAGGACATGTTCCCGAACTGGAGCACCTTCCAACATTTTGGTAGTCATCAGCAATTTCATAACTTGCTGGCGTGCAGAACGACTTTGCTCTCCGAATAGCTCTTGGAGATATCCCAATATCTCTTTAGATGTTGGTATGCCCTCACATTGCTTTTGCAGTAAGTTGGACATAGAAGCCAACATATAACAACGAGCTAATTCATCTGCCTCATGCCACTTCTCAAAAACAACTCTTCGTTCTTGAGTAGCATCGGCTAAGGCAAGCTGAGGAGTCTCCTCTCTAAGGACATGAGCAATTTTATCCACAGTGAGTACTATCATAAGATTTCTCTTCCAATCAAGGAAGTTTGGCCCAGTCAGTTTATTATCATCTAGGATTCTAGATAGTGGGTTAGACATCATGAATCTGCAAATATAAGAAAGAAAATTCACAAGTATATTAACAATCCATTAGCATAGGGATTTTAATAGCTAATGGTACCTCCCACTGAATCACAGCAACCAAATGAAAAAGCAGAATATAACATTTATATTCAGTGTTTGCAGTGGGTATCAAGAACTTTCAACTTATGTGCACATAATCCTATTTTAGTAATCATGGCACAACTCATAAAAGCAAGTAACATCTACTTATCATGATAACATCACCTGTTATATATCATACATATACAAATTTCATGATTCTTGATATTTCTTTTGGCCACCAATATAAACATCATCTTCACTATTTTAGTGGACGCGTTTATCTGGTTAAGTGCAACCATCGTATAAATGACATGTAATTTTGTAATGGGTCGGCGCTGCTATTTTAGTCAACACTTCCCACAACTCATACACTCACTTATCTTCTCAAGAAGTATCCAGGACAAATCATAAAATCAATAATTGGTCAGGGACTATTTTAGTTTAACAAATCATCAATCAAATAAAATTCCCAAATACCAACAATGGAAGGCCATGAGATTTATTTTCTTGTAAAACAATCCCATTTAACACTAATATTAAACTTTTGAAAAATTAAGTTTTTTTTTTTTTTGAATGGACCCAGCCCAACTATTGGGCTGGGCCATTGGGCCGTGGGCCGGGTAGGGCAACCATTGCCCTACCCGAGGCCTAAACGGGCGACCCGGGGCATCTCATGCCCTGGGCGCCGTTTGGCCCCAAAAGGGGGCGCCAGCCAGCCACTCCTGGCCGCGCCCCGCCACCCTCAGGACGGTGAGACGCCGGCCAACCTTTGGCCGGACTCCTCTCGGCCTGAGTTGGCCGTGGGTGGTGGTGGGGAGGCCGAATGGCCTCAACCCTTCCAAGCCCGTGTACCCCTCTCGGGGTACACCATGGCAGCGGCCACCGCTGGCCACCAGGCCACGCGGTGCCGCTGCTGGCTTCGCCTGGGACCACCAGCCGTGGTCCCCGGCCAACTGACCCACCGCCGGCCACTGGTGGTGGCCGGAATGGAGAAAAGAACGTTTCTCTCTCTCTTGCGTTTTTCTTTCATTGGGTAACAAAGGATTTCAAACCAAATCACAACTACAACAGCCCGAATCCATGTTGTTTCACAACCACATCTCATGCAAGAAACAACACAATCAAGTAATCAACGCAAATTCAAGTGATCTCAAACAAATCACAAAAGAAAAACGCACGGGATGGGTTTTTTCACAAAACACTTTTTCTCTTTCTTCAAAGACCGAAACCCATTAGTAAAAATGAACACTTCTTTGCCCAAGTGCCTTTTTCTTTTGGATCTCAAGCAAGAGCTCAACAGATCTCTTCAAATCTCTTCCAAACGCCAAAGAGCACCCACGGCAAAGGCTATGCAAAACGCTTTCGCACAAAAGGTTTTCTTTTTTCCGCAGAGAACAAAACACACGGGAAAAACACTTCGCCCGAGTCTCTTTTCGCGTGGATCTCGTGGAGCCCATAGGGGAATCAGCAAAGGAAACACTTTTCAACAACCGATTCCACCAACCATTCAACACATCATAAATCATGAAGAACGAAGAAAGTTAGAGAGATAAAACTAACTTGGAACTGTGAGATTTCTCAAACCTCGCTCTGATACCACTTGTTGTGATCGTAGGATCGTCGCAGCGGAAGTCAGGATCTTTAGGGATCTCAAATCTCGGCCATAGGATCATCATGAAAAACTCTTTTTCATTAACTCCCTTATATTCTGTATTCCGAATTTATGGGCTTCTACAAATTGTGATCATGTCCATTAACATATCACAATTGACCCCCGAGATAATGAGACTGTTTTTGTGAAATCCCTTTTGCTAACAATTATATGCTTATTTATCCTTCCACCATACTATATTGCACATGAGCTAATAGGACCGGAATAATATCACCGATTAAGTCCCTATCTCATATAATTCTTAATTCTTAGTCTGTGCCTAGTTGGACTTCCAAAACTTTTCGAAAAACTTTTTTCGCAAATATTTACTTAATATATATTATATAAAAACTCGTGAAAACACTTTTCACAAAATCACGCTGCAGCGTTTTTACAGGAGTCCAACTATATACAAACATAATGAATATACTGTCTCATCAAGAGACTGGTGGATTCCATATTGAGCAATTATACAAATTCACTTACTATGCACAAGGCCCAACATTGTCTGGAATATTCGATCTGCGAAAGATCATCACCAAATGACTCAGTCAAAGCACAAGCACACAACAAGCAAACTTGCACAACTCTCTCAGGTCTAAGAACAACATAAGTCAATTGTGCTGAATACCATTCTCTACATCAGTGATCATTTCCAGAAGGTATTCATAGTTGATCCCGTTCAGTGCATGTACTCTTACATTGCACTCACTCGTCTGCTTAAGGTCACCACCTCAATGACGGAGTCCATCATTCTATCTTATAGAGGCACAACGAGTGTAGACTTATTTGTACATAAACATGTATCTTGGTCTAGAACAAAGTGAGTCAACAAGGATCCGAAGAACCATACTCCCCGCCTCCGATTTATTAATCATTGGCCTGACTTTTCTACAATGTTACTCAACAAATATGACATCTTATGTCATTATAAATTATGACATCTCATGTCATTGCAAATATGACATCCTATGTCATTGCATGTACCCAAAATAATATACAAGTGATTAAACAATAATAATAATTATCTCATAATTATGCAAAATTGATTGGTTTTGAGGGCATACATCTAACAATACATCTGGTCGAGCTAGTCCTTGAAGTGGCCTCAAGCCTGATGGCTAGACACGACTCTTGGAGGTCCACACCTTCTCGCATTCGTCCTTCAGTGTGGTTGCACTTACCTCTAGGATCACTCATCCTTCTCGCATTTGTCCTTCGGTATGAGTGTCCTTCTTGATGGTACGGTACCGACCAGAGCCCCTTAACTTAACATAAAACTTTTATACTTTCATTTGCATAAAAACTTCTTTTAGAAATCATGCAAATGCTCGTGTCATGTCATGCTTGATATCAATGAGTTCATACTTGCTTATGATGCCATGTTTGTTCATGAAAAACCTTGCTGTGTACCATTCCAGTTTTCGTAAAAATGTAAGTTTCTACTTACTTCCACTTACCTTGGTCTTCTTGAGTTTCGGTAAGAAGTTTCGCCTACAAGCGAGTCAAATACGTCACTTAGATGCTTAGGAACTAATCAAATAGACATACAAAAGAAATACTTATAAACGTTTCGGTTTTCCAAAAGTACGTATCTTTGAAATATGATTTCATTTACAAAAGATTTATTTAACTAGCTTTTATAAAACAATTGAAGAAAAACAATTAAACACATGCATCAAACATCTCCAACAAGGTTGCTGATTGGACTACTATATATCCCACTTATGATCAATTACGTACACTGATTCTTCCCATCGACATCATTGATTTCAAAGCCCATTCATGAAATTCAGCAACAACATTCATGTTAAGAATTGTAAGCCAAAACAGCAACTTATAATATGTCTAACTTAATTTCCTTGCTCTATACCTTTACCAAACCTAATGTCTATCAAACTCCACCAACTTAACCTCATTTTCTCTTATAGACTTGCTGTTCTAATCAATTTCATCAACATACTCCTTAACAGCAAACAACCCTTAAGAAAACTTAACAAAAGGTACATCCCATGACCAAGGGCAGCAGCACCATTCGGCTCCAAAGAACCCTATCTTTCATTTACACCGAACCTATAAACATCACAATTCTCTCATGTTTTTACATCCAAGATCTAGGTTTACATCAGCAACATAACAACACTTAAAATCAAAGATCTTAACTTCAATTTCCACATACACCTAGTTCATTTCTACTTTAACAAGCTAGCCCATTTCTAACCCTAGCTAAAGCAAAACCGTGGCCACTGATCTCCATTATCCATCTTTAATCACATGCATGGATAGCAATGAACCCGTACTACCTCTAACCGATCCATACTTCAACAATATTAACTTGGTTTCAAGTTTAATCTATTCGGCAAACATCAAATCCATAAAGCTTTACATGCATGTTCAAATCTCAAAGCAACAATGTGTTCAAATTCCTATCTAATCTAACCCATGGCTAGGTCACAGCAAAATCATGACTAATATCGCATTTTAAAAGCAAAAATCTAAGATTATCACAAACACTTCATTCGGCCACAGCTAGCATTACGTGCATGCTTCACATTCTTAGCTCAAAACCGTGGCTTAAACCCTTCCTCCATCAACAGCAACATCACAACAACAACTCCAACAATTACATCCAAGATCAGATCCATTATTCAAACATTTCCAAAGGAAAATGAACACAAGAAGGAAAAGACCATTCGGCCAAAACAGAAAGTCTTTTCCATGAGAAAACCGAACCCTAGCTTACCTTTTTATAGCTGGACACAAGTGATGGTTAGGGAATACCTAGCATTAGGATACACATGGTCAGAATCTAAGAAAGAAAAGAGGAGCTCAAGGAGGAAGAACAAGGGTCAGATTTCCTTTACCTTCCTTTCTCCTTCTACCTTACTCGGCCAACAACCGAACTCTCTCTCTCTCTCGGCTTCTGTCACTCTCCCCCTTCTCTTGTGTGACCAAAGTGGACCGAGTATGAGCAAGATATGTGCTAAGGTAAAGCTGAAGGTGAGGTGAAATGAGTGAAGTTGCTGGAAGTGGCGTGAAAGGTGAGAAAATGCTATGGAGAAATGAAGATGAGTTTCGGCCAAGAAGAAAATGAGCTGAAGTGTGAGAGGTGAAAGAACCAAATGGGTGAGCTGAGTGGTGTACGGTGAAGAGTGAAGTGCAAAAGAGCAAATGAATCAAGCCTAAAACACTTGCAAAGGGAAAAAGGCAACTTTGTTTGTATCACCTATGCCTATTGGATGACATGGGCGGCTGAATTTCAACCCCATTTCAGTTTTGTCTCTTCTCCTTTATTCCATTTATTTTCTTTTTCTCTTAGACTTCAAGCCCTTCACGTGATTCCCCCTTAACAGCCACTTCAACACCTCTCTTGCCATTCAAGTGAATCCTCCACTTCTCTTGAATTTCATTTATTTATTATTTTATTTTGCTCTTCTCTCTTTCACATGAACTACTCTATAAGCACACTAACTTATCATTTAGTTCTCCTAATAAGGTTTAAGACTACCTAATGAAGATTAATGTTAAATAATAAGGACATGGGATAATCTACATGCACTAACGTAGAATTTCACAACCATAGTTTAATATGTAATGAATTTACTTAAAGAAATTCAGCAACAATAAGAAATAAAATACACTCTAAGTACTCTTTGACATTTAATTTATTAAGTCATAGTAACATAATAAACTCCTTTACAATAGGCCAATTGTCAATTAATTCATAAGGAAAATTTACCTTGAAATAATTCGGTCATAATGAAATATTGGACTTGCACTAATCATAATTTCACAATCATAATGGAAGTACTTAAGTAAAAATTTATAATTCAAAATACCATAATCATTTAATATCTTACATTGGCCAAACAATAACCCCTTAAAATTAAATTCAAGAACAAATACATAGCATAAATGGAAAAATGCAATACGGGGTCTCACATCCCAGCTTGTTGGTCTTTTTTTTTCGGTTCAATATAGCCTTTGTATTGGTCCGTCCTCTTTTTCCTTCAATAAAGCTTACTTATGAAAAAAAATACTTTTGTGTGTGTATCTTTTTGCTCAGTTATGACAATTTTGTACTGGCTGATCACAAGTATGTAAATCTTTTTTGGTTACTTAACATCTTATATAAACCTGAAGGTTTATGATTAAGTGTTCATTTGTATTCTTAGTTAAATATTTTTTGTTAAATATTTTTTGTTAGGTTCCTTCTGGTTATTATCAGGAAGATGAGTTATAGATGCATACAGGCTGTCAAGGCAGTAAATCTCTTGGTCAGGCTGCCTAATACTTTCCATAAGCTAGGAAGGGTGGTGATCACCAGAGGTCGTATAGGGAAAGAGCAAACCGAAGCCTGAAAATAAATATTGCTGCCCCTAGAGTTTTCTGGATGTGTTGTAATTATGTGGTTCTTTGAGAACAATTAAATGGTGTAGGACATTCGTGAACAAAGTTATTTTACACTCTCAAACGCTCTTGTTCATATTGCTTGTGCAGGAAGAATCTTGAACAATTTGATTTATAAGCAACAGAAAGATGTTAGATGATGACCGGGTTTTCTAAACACTGAAACCTTATAGATCTAGAGTTTTTGCTTTATGTCTTGACTTAGCTTCAGGTTTTCTTCCTTTACTAATCATCAGAGTAGGATATTTTGTCAGGTTTCCAACTGTTTTACTTAATTTTTTTCTCCTGGTAATGTCCTTTATTTTTGTGTTCCTTTTAGTAGGCACAACAGTTGGGGGTTCATCTGAGAATCTTCAAATTAAGAACTAAAATGTATTCTTCTATCTGCTTCGTCTTTTTTTTCCCCTTTCGTTTTCTCCTGGATTTCTGAGAGGCAATATAACAGTTGGGTTTTCATACTGAAAAAGCTATGTTTGAAGGTGAAAAGACTGGGCTGCGACTCTTGTATTTTTGACTCATTTGATAACATATAAAAACATGGACTGCTGATTGTGTGTTCCAGGTTGCCTCTAGAAAACCTGAAATTTGTAATTGAATCTATTGGATGTTTTCCATAACTATCCTTTGCCACTAGCTTGATGAATTACCTTTTTTTTTTAGGCTAGCTTGATGAATTACCTTGATCTCTGAATGACTTTTATCTGTGGCAGCGTATTACTGTACCTGAGATTTTGATAGATGAATGGTTTAAGAAAGACTATAAACCTCCGGTGTTTGAGGAAAAAGGGAATACAAATTTGGATGACGTAGAAGCTGTCTTTAAAGATTCAGAAGTATGTTTCAGATGAGTACAGCGTTATTGTCAAAAGAAATAACAGAGTCCTTTAAAGAAAGCAGAGTTATTGCTAGTATTTGTCTAAACATGTGCTTTGGTATTATAACAGGAGCACCATGTTACGGAGAAGAAGGAAGAACAGCCGGCAGCGATGAATGCATTTGAGCTCATTTCAATGTCAAAAGGGCTAAACCTTGAGAATTTGTTTGATGTAGAACAGGTTTGAATATTAAAAGATTTTCTTTTTGTATTACCAGAAATGTAGTATCTTCGTTTGCGTCATGTACCTGTCTTCTCCTGCATTGAGGAAGATTGGTGGTACTATGTTCCTTTATGTTTGCCCTGTTCCACTTGATAAGTATATGATAATTTAAAGAACCACCTGATAAGGGACCTAAAATGTATTGTGAAGGGGATTTATCACTACAAACGAAAGGAACTAGGAAGGTTCCCTTTATGTGGACACTTAGGCTGTGTTTGGATAAGGAAAATTTTGAGTTTAAGCATTCAGTACGTATTTTGAGATGTGGTTTTTTGTGTTATTTCTTGGACTGTATTTTTCAATGTTTCTGAAAGTGGTAGAGTCTATTGAAAATATGTTGGGAAAAACATTTGTGAGAGGAAATGTTTCTGGAAAATGGTGAAAGAAGTTTTGTTTTGTGTTGTTTTCACAAGAATTGAGGTCAAATGATTAAATGCAAGTATTTTAAGAGATTGCAAATGCGTTGATTGTTTGAAATGTGTTTCGAGGAAAATTTGATTTGAGCCCGAAAATTAGGATGAAAATCACTGCCTAAAGATACCCTTAGGAAAGCGTTGTTAGAATTTATGTTTGCTTTCCTTTTTTGGGAAATTTACACATAGGATGTTGGTATGTTTTTCTTTTTGGAAAAGCTAAACGTACCCTTCCCAAATTGACACCGTATTTGCAATTTGCCTGTTAAACTACCTATTCCGCACATGGGTATATTAAACTACTTTCCAATCTGCACTTCAGTTAAAACTGACTGTTCTACTAGGTAAAAATTAGGTTCAAATAATCTTTAGTGGGCAGATCTTGATACCGTGGGTGCATAGTGAAAGAGGTGGTAATTTAGGGTGCCAATTGCATTCACTGGTAGTTAGATGGCCACATTACACATGGGGTTAATTTGAGACAGTGAAGTGTAATTTTTGCTTCTTTTCCATTCGATGATAAAAAGTAGGAAAAAGGGAACTATAGGCTGACTCTCTACCTAGGTGCTATTATCATAATACCTAGTCGGTTCAGTGTGAAGCCCCAGAGGATTGCAGACTCTTCCTCAAGAGAAGAGAATTGAGCTATAATTCGACTCTAGTCCCATCAAAGGCATAATAGTGAAAAGGCCAAGAAGGATGGATATTGTTGGTGTCAAAGAGACCTCTTAGTTTGAGCACCTTTAATTTTTAGTCCGTTATGTTTTTTGATAGCTCAAATGTGAAAAAAGGGGAAAAAATGTTTGTGCCTCTTCAGCAAGCCACTTTCTATCTTGAAATGTGTTTGTTTATCTATGCTGTTATTTATGCAGAATACAACATTTCTGGTTACTAAGGCTGTTGGCATAGTATGTAGTACCATATCTATTTCCTTTGTATGCAGACCGTGTATCTGGTCAAGTGAGCAATTATTGGGGTTTCTTCGTAGTTTTAAGATAGAAAGGCTTGGTTTATATCCATGTTGGGGTTTTCTCATGAGGTCATTGGATGCAGGAATTTAAGAGAGAAACAAGGTTCACATCGAAATGTCCGGCGAATGAGATCATCAATAAGATTGAAGAAGCTGCAAAGCCTCTTGGTTTTGATGTCCACAAGAAAAACTACAAGGTGCGAGAAATGCAATCAACTCATTTAAACGTAGTATTAAATTTATGTCACAAGGATTGATGTAATGGGTATCTCCTCCAATCCATTAGATGAGGCTTGAAAACATGAAAGCTGGAAGAAAGGGAAACCTTAATGTTGCTACTGAGGTACATGACAATCAGTTTATTGGTATCGATGAGCTGGACTTTTTTTTGTTCGTTCTAATTACTCTTATCAATTCTTGTTCTTTTAATCAGATATTTCAAGTGGCACCATCGATTCATATGGTTGAAGTGCGGAAAGCAAAAGGGGACACCTTGGAGTTTCATAAGGTATCCTTCTCTGTTGTGACCTTTTGCTTTACATAACTCACTCAATTCACGGGATTGGGCCTAGATTTCACCCACCACCTACCTCCTCCTTATGGGAGCGAGAGTGCCGTATTATCCTCAGGCAATTAGCAGTTTTCATTTCTTCCACTTTTGAGGCAAGTGTTATAATGTGCTAAGGATAGTACTCCCTTGGGATATTAACTCTAAAGCTGGAAAATAGTATTGATAATTCATGAGAGAGAGAGAGAGAGAGATGAAGTAGGCTCTCCCTCTTATTTATTGTTAGGGCTGTTGATATTTCAGATGAAGACATTGATGCATCCTTTTTGGGGATAATTGTTTTTTTTTTGGTGGGGGTAGATATACCAATAAAAGAGATAAGTGATAGAATTACCACAAAGCTGGTCGTAAAACCAGCCATATGGCTGCACCTCTCTATCTTTTTAACAAAAGAGCGGCCTAGTAGAACAGTGACTTTGACGGACTTTGGTACATTGTTTTATTTTTTCAATCATTTCCTATGCAGTTCTATAAAAGTCTCTCAACCTGCCTGGACGATGTTGTTTGGAAAACTGAAGAGGACATGGAACAAATGAAGTAAATTCGGTGCCCACTCTAAAGCGTGCTGTCCATAATGATTTGTTTTTGAGCTACCTTGTAAAAATGTTCTATTTCTGTTTGTGTTAAACTCCTCTCTCTCTCTCCCTCCCTCTGATTTTCGTTTTTCCATATACTAGATAGAGACATGGTTGTACCGATTGTTTTCCATGTATTATTGTTGGAAAGCATGAGCAGGCTCCCTAGAGGAGCAAAGTTTATTGTTGTACCAATCAATCTTAACTTGATATGATAAAACACAATTATGTATATTTTTCCTTCTTTTTTTGTCCGTTTTTCTGCTGTTTACATTTGTTGTCGGCTCACTTCCACGGGAAAAGGTCACGTTCCTTTCAGTATGTACCACTAAATGAAGGTTATAATTTATAACCCATCGGTGCTTTCAATATAGAATGCGTTAAGAAAGAGAGAATTGGAAACTCTATGTGCATTCACTGATTTTGCTCTTAACTTGGTGCTATAATCAGTGAAGGAAGCAAGAAAAACAGAGGAGCAAATCTGATAGGTTATATAAATAACATTCATTTAGTGTGGCTTTGGATTGTTTCTTCCCCTTTTTGTGCATTGCACGCATGATATGAGATGTTCTAACCAAAGCAGATAAAGCAAGGTGAATTACTAAAGTTAGTATGTCATGCCTCTCCAAAAGCAGAATTGAATACCCTCGGTTGATAGGACCCCAAGACACATGTTTTCTTTAGGCTAAGCTCCCATTTTGATTAAGTTGACATAGCTTTGTAGTAAATGCTTGTAATTTAACTTTCATCTTACCTTTGAATATTGTTGACACAGAAGTCCCAAAGTATACAGTCCTTAAACTCCATATCCATGATCTTGGAACATCAATTGGGTTCAGGCTAGATTCGTGATCTGCAAATACCTGAATGATAGTAGAATTTTGTTTGAAAAACCCTGGAACTAATGGCTCTAAGTTGTCATTAACACAAATTGGGCAAACAATGAATGACATCCTGTCTGACCATCATCACAATGTCATACCGGTAGTACTTGTATGCTACAATATAAAGAAACTTACAAGTAGCGCTTGGGCTACAATATTAAGAAACTTTCCTCATTGACTTGAAAGTATATACCATTGAGGGGAAAGCTCCATCTCATTGTAGTTCTACATGGTATCTGCATTTAGGTGACGCAAACGTCAAGAAAGACTGAAAGTCATCTTTTATGCTTATTTATTTCTTTTTCTGCTGAACTTTATTGTGGTAATCTATGCATCATTGAATTGAGTTTACTCACCAATAGCGTGAAAGTTACAACTGTGGAAAATTAACTTATCAATTCTCTTTGTTGATCCTGAGAATTCTTCAATAATCTTCAGGTTCTTGTCTGATATGAACTCCACCAACAATTGTGATGAACCCGATAACAATGATGGATTGGAACCCCAAGATCGTGAAGACAAGATTTGTTGAGCCTTGACCCGTCACCTAACCAGATGAGAAACTAGGACTACAAAGGAGCTCTCAAGAAATCAAGGTGATAAGTTTGGTTGCTTGAACGCCACAAGATAAACTTGATAAGTTTAAAGAGTTATTTGAAGACCAAGAGGAACACAAGACCTCACAATAATCTTTTAATCTTAATCTCATAGTTACTGTTCATACGAAATTGACCATCTAAATAGTTGGAACATCCCTCCAAAAATAGGAAAAATCATAACTATAGCTTTAAAACAACACAAGTATTAACATAACAAGTCTCCACGAAATTAAACCTCTTGGACTACTAGAGACAATAAAAAATAGCTAAAGGACCAAATACAATGTATCAAACAGGCCCAACAAAGACCAAGTTCATTCCTCTATTAAATATCCTTGAAACTCAATAAATTCATGCCCATTAATAGTCAAACCATGCTGCTCACGTTGGGTACACTAGAAATAGTCTCTTCACTTGCCCTGATGACATGAACTAAGCCTTGATTATTATTGGAGTCCATCTTGGTCTTTTTAGAATCAACCAAACTCTCTTCGATTAGCCAATTGAGTGCTTCCTTGAAACGTTTGGCTCTAAGTCTTGTAATTGTGCCCCTAGGAAGTGACAAATGATCATCGAGTCCAGCTCCTTGGTTTGCATTTGCATCATTGTCGATCTCACAATCTTTGAGAATTCCATAATAGCAGCCCAAGTATTTTGCGTCCTTCCTCTCCACGCTCACTGTGTAGGGGTTTCTCTGAGTTATGATGGCCAACTCTAAAACTGAAAACCTCAAAGTAGATTATCTCATAGCTATCCTTATATAAGAAAACCCTAGCTGTGATAGTGCCTGAGATCGTTAGGGATCTCAGATCTGGGCCGTAGGATTACATGGAAAAACTTTTTTTCCACTAACTCCGTTCTTTTCTTTTATTCCGAATTTTAGGCTTCTTCTAATTATAATCATGTCCATCAACATATTACAATTTGCTCCCACAAATTTGAGATTAATTTGTGAAATCAATTTTGCTAACAATTATAATTTTTTATTTATTCTTCCACCAAAATACCTAGCTCATATAATTCTTAATTTTATAATCTGTAATTCTTTGGACTCTCAAATTGTTTACAAAAAAATTTCACAAATAAATATATAGAATATATTAATTTCAAAAAATATTTTCACAAAATTTCTCTGGCCTAAGATTTCTTTTCTCGAGTCCAATCCTATACAGATATACTTGAATGTACTATCTATCGAAGAGACTGGTGGATTCCTTATTGAGCATTTATACAAACTCATTCATCATGCACAAGACTTGATGGTGTCCGGAATATTTGACATTGAAAGATCATCACCAAAGGACTCGGTCAGAGTACAAGTACTCAATAAACAAATCTGCACAAACCTCTCAGGTATAAGGATATCATAAACAAATTGTGTTTAATACCCTCTCAACATTAATGATCACTTCCAGAAGGTATCCATATTTAACCATGTTCAATGCATGTACTCTTACAGTGTACCCACTTGTTTGCTTAAGGTCACCATCTCGATAACTGAGTACATCATCCTATTTAATAGAGGCACAACGATCATAGACCTATTGTACATAAATATGTACCTTGGTCTAGAACAAAATATCAAGTGTACAAGGAACCGAAAAACCATACTCTCTATCTTTGATTCATTAATCATTGGCATTACTATTCTACAATGTCACTCAATAATAACCGTGTAACATCTTATGTCACAACATATTACCTAATATAATAAATATAAACACGTGGCATCTAAATAACAATTATCTAGAATAATGATTTTTAGAGCATACTTCTTACATAGCATCCCTCTGACTATTTGTGCATTAGCTTCTCTGACACTATTGCATGAGAATCATGTCTTCTCATTGCACAATTTGTTTAGTTCTTGGGATCCACACCTTATTTCTGGAGGTTGAATTGAATTTGCAGTTTCACCTACAAACAATGTTTTTAATATATGTTTGTGATTAGACTTCAAACTTGTAAAGTATTTCTCTTATAATATGTGGTTAAAACACTACAAAAAAATTGTCTTTAGCGGTGTTTGTGTAAAAAATGCCACTATAGGTTATCTATGCAATGTCACCTATGAATCAACTTGCAGGTCTTCTAAACTGTACCGTGAGTTCATTTATTAGTATTCTTCTTTCTTTTTCCTATTACATAGTGTTGGGTTTTCATATATAATTCAGTGAATTGATACGTTGAGGATGAAAATGCTTCAACTTTGACTTTATGTGCTAAAGATGCATAAATTTGGGATCTTGCATGTCTTTTTCTGAAAGACATGTTTGCTAAAGAATTTATAGCTCCATTTGAACGAAAAAAAGAAATGAATAGATTCATGATGATACAAGGGCAAGACATTTTCAGTAAAAAGAATTCAGCACCTTCAAAAGGAAAGCTGGATCCAAATTACAGTAATAAAAGGTCAAGTTTCACTCTGTTGAATTCTACACACCACAAGCTGGAATTGGACCATTAAGATACCAAATCCATTGTGTTTCTCATTTTTAAGTTAGACTAATACAAGTTATTACTAAAAAAAAGTCCACTGATTTTGCTGTTGGAAGCCTACGAAAAAATTCTTGATTTACAATGAATCAAATTGGTGGCCGACGAGTGAAAAAAGAGATTCAATACTGGCTGTAGAGTCACAAAATTGCTTTAGTAATCGTCACTATTATGTTGCCCAGCTTCATCAGGTTTGTCCTTTATGTTTCTCTGGTTAAGTCTTGCAAAATCTAGAGTTGTTTATAGCCTTATATACAAGTAGGTATTTTGTTTACATAAATGTTTTGTTTATTTCTATTTCTCATATGATATTTGTTTTCAATTGCAGGAATTCAAGAGGACGTTGATGTGTAAAAAGGGGAAGATTTTAATTGGTCATTGCTTATTCTGTTGTATTTGAATATTTTAGTTGATCATTGCTTATTGTTATTTTATATTAGAAACTTGTTACTTTTTGATTACTTGCAGAGATTCATGTGTTTGTTGTAAAATATTATTAATCAATGATGAAGTATATTTTATTTTATTATCTCTATTCTTTAAGTTTTTACATCCAATGAATTATGGTTATTAAAATAAATTTTTATTAACGATTAAAAAATCATGTATAGAAAAATACAGGAAAAAAAAATTAGTGGTGTTTTAAAGATGTTGTGTAGCGCCCCTCTCATTTTTCACCTGTTTGACATATATATTATATCATATAACATAATATATATTTATATAATTGGAGTTTTCTTGTTCAATTTATTACCTTCTTAAGCTTACATTATTTTTCATATACTTGCTTTGCACATTTTTAAATTCTCTTAATTTTCAATTATGGGGTTGCAATTATTTTATATTATTTCCTATTGAGCTTGATACTTAGTATTATTTTATTACTAATTACATTAGGGGCTTTAATTTTATTAAGAGTCTTTCATCATGATATGTAGCTTTAATTTTATCTCTTGTTTTATATTCATAGTAATTAGCATGTTTCATTGTCTTTAATTTACATTTCATTAAATCCCTTAAGCTTATGGCCAACTCTTGTGTACATTAATGCTCTCCACTTTTACATCTTAGTAATTAATTTCTTCATGTTAGCATTAATTGTTTTGAAGTCCCATGCATGGCCGAACAAGGTATAAAAGCCAACTACTTGCTTTTTGCTTTCTCTCTCTCTCTCTCTCTCTCTCTCTCTTCCTTAACCGACTGCATGGGCTATTTTTATTGGTCTTCATCTTGTCTTACATGCATGCATTCATACGATGGAGCTCAAGGACAGTTCGGTGGCTTCTTTGAGTGGGCAAAGAGGATTGAAGCAATCACAATTATTGCCTAGGAAAGTGTTAAGCTAACACGTGGCGTTAACTGCTCTCATTGACGCCACTTATGCCCATTTATTTTGTTAGCTTCTCTGAGTAAACTATATCTTCATCATTGTCTACTTAGAGTAGGGTGTGGAGTTACATGCTTTAACCAGGGGTTTAGCCGTCAAGAACCTTCGGTTAAGTGGGGGGAAGCCTTGTTGTTATCGAAAAGGTGAGAGAAATAGATAAATAAGGGAGAGTGGCGTGAAACACTTAGTGACCATAGGAGAGAAAGAGAGAGACACCATCATACCGAAGGAGAAGAGGAAGGAGGGACCAAAAGAAAAAGGGAAGAGACCAAGGGAGAAAGAGAGACCGAAGGAGAGAAAGAGAGGGAAGTCGAAGGAAAGAAGAGGAAAAGGGGGGGAGAGAGGTGTTTTTATCTAAGAAATTAGTACAACCGCAGCTAAGGTAAGGGTGATAGAGACTTGTTGCCCTTGGGGACTTGGGGGTCTTAGGTTGTTTGGGTTAATGTCCATTTTAGTCCCTAGGTTTTATGTCATTTATCAAATTAGTCCTTGGGTTTCAATTTTGATCAAATCAGTCCTTGGGTTATTTTCATTGATCGATTTAGTCCTTCCGTCCAATTCTGTCTCCCCGTGCACAGTCAGCTAACGGAGTGTCACGTAACTACCAATCATATCGCGACACGTGTCCTTTAAAAAAAAAACGAGGGAGGCAGACTCCCTCGCGCGACGAGGGGAGCCCAGCGTCGCCAGGGAGGGCTGCTCCCGCCGCAGGAGGTGGCCGCGAGCCACCCCTGCTGCTTCCCTGCACAAGGGCGGCCTGGAGCAGCCCTCCCTGGCAACGGGGAGCCCAGACCTGGGCTCCCCTCGTCGCGCTAGGGAGTCTAACTCCCTCATTTTTTTTTCAAAAAATGACACGCGTCGCGATATGATTGGTAGTGACGTGGCACTCTGTTAGCTGACTGTGCACGGGGAGACGAAATTGGATGGAATGACTAAATCGATCAATGAAAATAACCCAAGGATTGATTTGATCAAAATTGAAACCCAAGGACTAATTTGATAAATTGCATAAAATCTAGGGACTAAAATGGACATTAACCCTTTTTTGATGATGAAAACCATCTTGGGGGCCACTGGTTGTAGTTGGTTGATAGCTTAGGTGGTCTTTGTGTCCAATAGATGCATGCATGTGGAGAAATGAAGAAGAAATGGGAACGGGAAAGTCACGTGGCCGATTACACCATTTTTTGCTCCTTCTTTTGTATTTCGGGTCTATCTGGACATTTAGATCTTTTGGATAACATGCATGTTAGATATATGGTTACAAAGAGGAGGTGGGTGACTTAGAAGACTCGGGGGGTTACACTTGAGAGGACAGAGTTGCATGCATGCTTGGTTTTTTTTTATGAACTTGATCTTGTTGCTTCCTGTGAGTCCTAGTTTTTGGGATTAAGGCAACTCAAGAGGGAGAGTGAATTGGTTTTCTAAAAATTTTGGGTATTGACTCCCAAATACGTGTTTGCTAGTAGATACTACTTTAGCACAAGTATATTATGCAATAAGAGTAAGTATGTGCTGAAAGTAAAGAGTAGGGATAAGAGAAGCAAACACTCGATGTTTAGGTGGTTCGGCAAACCCGCCTACATCCACCCCTCAAGCTCCTTCACCGAGCCTTGAGGTTTTCCACTATTCTCCAATAGCTTTACACTCTAGCTTCTGGGTGCTAGAGAATCGTACAAGTATTTTCTCCAAGGCTCAACAATCAAACCTACCCAAGTAGTTTTTCTGGCTCACCACTTACAACCTCATCAAGCTTGAGATATACACTCTCAAAGCTTCTTCTTTAGTGAACAACCTCACTAAAGGAAACACTCTCTAGATAGGAAGATTGAGGAACAAAAACTCTCTTGAAGAGTGGATATGAAAGTGGAAAGCACTATCTCTTTATTCATACAAAGACAAGGATATGAAAGTGTGTTTTGTGTGAATGATATGAGAAATATAGAATAGGAAGAAGGTTTAGAATATTTATCAAGTAGTACAAATGATATGTGGTCATTGGTTATTCATTTTGGACGATATGAAGGTGTATTTATAGGCCACATGTGAAAACTAGTCGTTTATAGCCGTTGGAGTCGTCTGTTAAAATGAGCCTGTCGACCGCTACATGAATCGGTCGACCGCTTCAAGTTACCGTTACCCAACGGTCATATTGTCATAAGCTTAACGGCTCTTCTATCAAAACCAACCGGTCGATCGCTATACCAAGCGGTCGAAGTACCGGTCGACCGCTTCACCAGCTGGTCGACCTCTTCAACTTAAGTATATAGTCCGGTTCTTTTAAAATCTAGTTTTGACAACTTTTAAACACTAAATTTATAAGACTTACTTCCCATAAGTATATGAAAGGTTTGAGAGTTTGTTTGGGGTGTTTTGAAACCTTTAAAAACGTTTTAATATTTCAAACAAAACTTAAAACGGATTATGTACGTTTTGAAAGATATGCAAGTGCATGATTCAAATCCTTGTCAAAAGTGAAATAAAGAGTTACAGGGATTATAACCTTTGAGCTCCTTGCATCTTCTTGTTCTTCTTTCTTCAAGTCTTTGGCTCTTTTATCAAGTCGTAAAGGTCTTTGAAGATGTTCACTTTATAAACTTAATCCATTTATTGAAATAATCAAAATCTCGATTGTGCACAAAAGCCAACACTTCCTTTATAGTTTTGGTACACTTTGTTTATAAATTAGTGAACTTGTGAAATGAAAGAACTTGTTTTATGGGAAAGGAGAGGCATGGCAGTGCCTTAGGATCAACGGTTTGGAGCCTTAAGGGCGGGAAAAATATCAAATGGATGGCATATATTCATATATGTGAATGCATGGAGTTTTTGAAAAAGGAAAAATTAGTAGTGGTGATTTTTATATGGTAATGTGTTGCTGCCGTCCACCCCCCTGAATTTATTTTGTTGTAATTTAAATGTTCCAAGTATGTAAGCATGCTTGTATTGGCATTTATAGTCAAAAGAAAAAGGTGCATGCAAAACTATCCTAAGTAACAATGCTACCCGAATGCCCTAAGGGATTTTTACACTATGTACAAATTTTATTTTGACACCAAACTGACGACATATGAATTTTAATAGCTATAGGTCTTCTAATATAAATCTCAGCTAATTTGGATAAACATAAATGACTGAATTGCCCTTGGAACTCCTGGGGGCAGTTTTGGCATTTTGAAAAAGATAGGGTAAAAACGCCCAAAACCAAACGGTCATTAAATGCATACTTAGTATCAAGTGACTAAAAAAGGATTAATCTTTGAGGTACTGAATTTAAGTCATGCAAGTACAAGTTTTTCGATCAATAATTTTATAACGTAATTTATTGGACTGTTAATATTTCTCTTTTATTATTCAATGTCCTCTGCATATTCTATTTTGTGATGTGCAAACTATTGATCATTTTTGGTGAATTGATTATTGATGTTGCGTATGATACATGTTGCATCAACATATCATGGGTATGAAAATTTTATTGACCAAAATAACCGGAATGACCGAAATGAAACCCATACCCAGAGGTGGTCCTGAGATCGGGTGACGGTACTGCTCACAGTGGGATAGTGCAAGCAACCACTGAGAGGATAGTGGTTGGTATCCCTTGGTGATGGAACAATGCACGCCTGACCGAGTCCTGGTGCCAGGGCAGGAGACAGTCCAAGAGGAGAGGAGGGACGCACAACCTGGACTCTAGGGGTGAAACAGAGCGAAAAAAAGACACATCTATCGGACCGAAAAGTGAAAGAAAGTGAAATGATCGGGAAATTGATGCATTCATTCTGCATTGCATCGATCATACCGCAATGATTTGTTTATTTTGGATATGACTCTATGATTGATAATTATCTATTTCTGTCACTTCTGTTTTATATTGTTACATGTCATGTTCCCCACTCCCCCTTACTATATCAGCATTTTTTAGAAATACTACTAAAGACTTATAGCGACATTTTTGGGAAACGCTGTTAAAAAAATTTAACAAATGCACTTTGGGTCTTTAGCGGCGTTTGTGACCGCTGCTAAACGACCGCTTCTATAACTCGCCATTTTCACTAGCGGTCACAAAAACTGCCGCTAAATAACCGCAGATAAAGCTTTAGGAGCAGTTTTTTGACCTTTAGCAGCGGTTTCTAACCATCATCACTAAAGGTCATTTTTTGTAGTGAAATAGACTAGCCCTGGGCCACTTGTCACTTTACCTTTACTTTCAACAATGTTCATGTATTTGTATTTTGAGTGCATAAAAATGGCATTGAGTCATCTCAATCATAAATTGCATATTCCTTCTTCAAATTCTAACATTGCTTAATGATAGACCACAATGATCCTAACGTTCTCGTGTGAAGAATAGTGTAAGTACATGGAGTAAAAGGAAGGATGTGTAAAAGCATATGTGGGTTGTTGAAGACTTGGGCATACATGGACTGTTGAAAAAGACATTGAAGGAAAACTTGGTTAAGTCTGTTCAGCAACATTTGCATGGACGTGTTGAAACCAAGCTCATGTTTAGCATTTGTTACTAATATTTTGCATTCAGTTATTGTATCTTTTTTTTAGGAGTTGTGGTCATAAGTTTTGAAGGAGATTTTAGTTGTTTATTTAAATATGTGAGAAAGCATTAACGAAAACAAGTATAATTTGTATCCCAACAAATTGTGGTACATTCTCATCGAAGCGAACTCTATCTATTTGCTATTGTTCTTAAGCTTTGACTGGGACCTATAAGTGGTATCACAACCATGCACAATGGCGACTAATAAAGAGAGAATCAAGAGTTTAGAACTAGAGATTGACAATCTTCAAGAAAGCGTGCATCAAATAGAGCTTGGTGTTGTTGACAAACTCCACCAACTAGAAATGACGATCAACCGCTTGTCCGAGGCTTTGTTTTCTTCCAAAGTCGGGACCAGTCATCACCACAATGATCAAGACAGTCATTCTTGCACCACAAGGGCAAAGAATAGAGATGAATGTGAGGACTTTGATGAGGCACTATCATGGGTTAATCAGATGGGATCCTTGCGGGACTACTAGAAGGAGTTTGAAAAATTGGGCAACGAAGTGCACAGGTGGACACAGAAAGTATTGGTGGGAACCTTTACGGGAGGTGATCTCAAGTGTAAAATCACAGAAGGCATCTGGATGTTCAAGGCAAAGTCTTTGAAAGAAGCCATCAGTCTCGCACTCATGCGAGACAAACAACTCCTTCGCCAATGGCGGTTCATGCGACCACTTCAATTCAACCGACTGTAGTTGGATCTTCCTACTCCAACGAGATCCCCTGCAACATCTCCGGTGAAGCACCTAACGTAGGAGGAAATGCCAAAAAGGCGCGCTCAAGGTCTTTGCTTTAATTACAATGACAAGTTCCCTGTGGGTCATAAGTGTCAAGATCCACAACTATCGCTGCTCAACGAAAATACTAGCATGAACGATTTCCCCCTTCCTTGCTGAGCCCCCTCTCTTTGCCATTATGTCCGAAGAGAATACTGACGAAGCAGTGAAGGAACCCATTCCTGATCCCCAACCTGAACCAGAGATACTGTTGCATGCTTTGACGAAGCAGTGAATTTGTTGTGCTCATTGATAACGGTTCTATTCGTAATTTAATTAGTGAGAAGGTGGCCAATTTACTTCACTTACCAGTGGTTCCCACCAAGCCATTTACTGTAAGACCTACTAACGGAAATCAACTGCATGGCTAGGAAGGTTTGAACCCGTGCATGCTCTTCTTTAAGGAATTCCTTTTTTCCTTACCCTTTATTCTTTACGTTTAACTGGATTAGACTTGGTATTAGGAATACAATGGCTGGGGAAATTGGGTTTAGTTGTCTGTGATATGTGAAGAATGACATTGGAGTTCCTGTGGGACAATCAAGCTAGAAGGTTGCAGGGAACGGACACAACGCCCATTCAATCAACATCCTTAAAGGAAGTCTATAAGGAATTGCGACAAGGAAACTCAATGTTTGCAATTTGTTTGCAGTCACTAAAAGAAGTGCCACAATAAGACATTCACACGGACATGCAAAAGGTATAGGAGGACTACGTCAACATTTTTTAAGAACCTACACAGTTACCCCCAACCAGAGAGGTTGACCACTGCATTCCTATGAAAGAAGGAACGAAACTAGTGAATGTACGACCCTACAGGTATCCAATTTTCAAAAAGATGAATAGAAAAGCAAGTTCATGACATCTTAAAATTGGGGCTTATAAGACCAAGTATCAGTCCCTTTTCATCCCCTGTTTTGTGGGTTAAAAAGAAAGATTATACATGACGCTTTTGGACCAATTATAGGGCCCTTAATGCATTACTATCAAAGACTGCTTTGTCATTCCCACGCTCGATGACATGCTAGATGAACTTCATGAACATCATACTTTACAAAACTAGATCTAAGGACCGACTATCATCATGTATGAGTACACTAACCAGATATTCCTAAAAATTGTTTTTCGTACACACAATGGTCATTCTGAGTATTTAGTTATGCCCTTTGGACTTTGCAATGCCCTATCTACTTTTTAGGACATTATGAATTCTATCTTTCACCAAGGATCTGTGTAAATTTATATTATTATTTTTTATGACATTTTGATCTATAGCCCTAATTGAACCATGCATCTTGAACATGTTCAACAAGCTTTTGAACTTTTAAGGCATCACCAATTTTTTATTAAAGCCAGCAAAAGTGCATTCGGTCAACACGAATTGGAATATTTTGGACATATTTTACGCCTCATGGTGTAAAGGTGGATTAAAGCAAAATTAAGACAATGTTAGATTGGCGTAGTCCTACTCAAATTTTAGAATTGCGTGGTTTCGTTGGCCTTACAGGCTACTATAGGAAATTTGTCCGCAATTATGGAGTATTGGCTATACCACTCAACAATCTTTTGAAGAAAGGACAGTTTGGGTGGACGGATGAAGCGGAGACCACTTTCTATGTCCTCGAACAATGACTTCTACTCCTACCCTTGCTATGCCTAACTTTAATAAGCCTTTTATTATTGAATCTGATGCTTCTGGGAAAGGAATTGGCGTATTCTTACTCAACAAGGTAAACCAATTGCCTTTATGTGTCAGGTCTAGAGAATTTCAAAATTGTCTTGGTTTATATACGCCAAATAAATGCTAGCCATTATTGAAGTCATACGAACTTGGCGACCGTACTTCCTGGGTAAAAAATTCTACATTTGGACAGACCAACTTAGCCTTACACACTACAAGAAAACTGACCTGCGTCCACGGCAGGTCCCGTCGTGAAAAGCCTAAAATTCTGTCACAGAAGGTCTTTCTCCACGGAAAGAGGTCGTCGAAGTCTGGTGGCCATTGCCGCGTAGCGATAGACTTTCGCGGATGACAAATGCTCTCTGTCAGCATCGTTGCATCTGTGCCCACGATGGAAGGCATTGGGAGAAGGCTTCGATCTCCGTCGTGGTTGGTCAGACAGCTGGTCAAGGTTGCCCTTAGCTTACGATGACCACATCATCAAGAGAGCGTCTTTGCAGCGAGTGTTGTCGTTGCCAATATCAGTTTCCTTTGCCCAACAACGACGGGAGTACTTGAAGTTCATACGGCAAATGTCATGTTTACATATGAAATATCACTGATGATACCAATACTGAATTATAATTTGGGCCGGCAAGGGTGATTTCATCTCTCCGAAATCCATAAGCTACACTCAAGCCCATCAGGCATGCAGATCCAGAACCAAAGATCTTCAGATGTACCCTAAACGGTTGTTCAAACAACCCCTTTACAACCGCCATTCCTCGATCCCGAAGATGGGAAACAACGACCCCTGCTCAGATGTGTAATAACATCAAACAACACACGATCACACGAGGAGAAGCGAGAGAACATAGAAGAAAGGCTATAAAAGCAAGAAAGAACGATAGAAAAGGTACGCACATATAATTGCATCTAAAAAACTCTTACAGACGCCTCCGCTTAAGATACTGACTTAGGCATCAGAGGCTAGTAACCTCGGTGTCCGAGGCTATTCTCGTGGTTGTGAAGGAAGAATAACGAGAAGACCGAAGCGCCTCTACTCGAACGTGTAGACCATAGACCAACTGATTCATCAGTTGGGGCCGTCTATGGGAACTTTTACAGTTCTTTTGATAAAAGGTTTATGGTAACCACCAAGAGTAAAGGAAAGGCGAAAGTCGGAGGTAACTTAGAACCTCCTCCACAAGAAGTCGAGCGAATGATGGAAGCCATCAACAAACCCTACAACCCAGGAAGAGATCTGAGCCAAAACCACGAACTACCTGGAGAAGCGTCCATCCAAGGAAGGCGTGCCAAGGAAACTCACGTACCGCAGGTCTCGATGTCAGAAAGGCGTGACGAGGAGGCCTATGTCCAGCCGCACAACAGAGGCTCACACTCTCCACCTGGAAGGAACGAAGGCACCAATGAAGTGCATGCAAGGCTGGAAGAAGTGTTAGTCGAGCTAGGAAGGATGAGACAAAAAGGTGGACAAACCCCCGCCATCCTCCTTGGAGAGCATGATGCACCAGGTAGAATCTCCTTTCGCATCAAATGTTCTGACAGTCCGGTTACCATCCAAGTTCCGTATGCCAACGATGGACAAATACACGGGGACAACCGACCAGCTCCCACCTGGAAGGCTACCAATCGCAGATGGATCTGTTGGACACCCAAGATGTATCAAATGCAAAGCGTTCCCTACGACGTTATCCGGACCAGCACACGTGTGGTTCAACAGATTAAAGTCAGACTTTGTTTCAAACTTCAAAGAGCTTAGTAAAGCCTTCTTCAGCCACTTTATCGCAAGCAAAAAGCAAAAGAAGCCATCCATTCACCTCCTTTCCACCCGACAGAAGGAGAATGAAAGCCTACGAGAATATGTGGTGGGGTTCAACCAAGAAAAGCTCAACGTAGAAGATCTAGAGGATAATACACCAGGTGGAAAGCTTCGCCGACGTCTTATACACTACGACTTATGATCAAATGAAGCTCGGAAGGGAAGCACGAAGATCAAAGCGCCTCTACTCGACTCACCGGGTTCACCAGTCACGATGTGTTTAGCCCGGGAATAAAGGAATTGTCGTTCACAGTGGGTAACCCCCGAACGAAGCATCCCTCTCCGTGAAGTTCCTGATTCTTGAAGGCAAATCTTCTTACAACGTCATCATAGGCCGCGTCACCTTGAATCGACTATGCGTTGTGGTGTCAACTTACCATCTGAAGATGAAATTCCAGACCAAATCAGGAATAGGTGAGACGAAGGGAGACCAGGACCAAGCGAGAAGATGTTATTTGTCAGACACCCGAGGGACAGTAGAAACTATGGCTATCAAGCATCGGGAAGAATTCCGAGCACAACCAGTGGAACCGCTAGAGGAAGTATCACTCTGGGCAAACTCGAAAGAACGAATTGTGCAGGTCGGCATCCAGCTATCTAGTGATTCCAAAAGAAAGCTCCTAGAATTTCTTCGAGCCAACGAAGAATTTTTCGCCTGGTCACATGAAGACATGCCTGAATAGATCCCGAAGTCATCACCCACAAAGTGAATGTACGCCCCGAGGTCAAGCCAATCATACAACGAAAAAGAAGTTTTTCCCCTGAGAGGCGTCAAGCAATCCAGGAGGAAGTCGGGAAGTTAGTCAAATCTCAGTTCATCAGGGAAGTCAACTACCCCAGCTGGCTGGCAAACGTGGTCATGGTAAAAAAGGCCAATGGTAAATGGAGGATGTGTGTAGACTACACTGACCTGAATAAGGCGTGCCCTAGAGACTGTTACCCGGTCCTGAGAATCGATTCCCTCATCGATTCGACTGTAGGACATCAACTCCTCAGTTTCATGGACGCCTTCTTAGGATATAACCTAATCAAGATGCACGCGCCGAATCAAGAATGCACCTCCTTTACATCAGGACGAGATACCTATTGCTATCGGGTAATGCCCTTCGGGTTAAAGAATGCAGGAGCAACCTACCAAAGGCTGGTCAACTTGATGTTCTAGAGGCAGATAGGACGCTCCTGGTGAAAACGCGTGAAGCAACGAATCACGTCAAAGATCTCGCCGAGGCCTTCGAAGTCCTCAAAAGATATAAGATGTGTCTAAATCCGGCCAAATGCATCTTCGGAGTCTCCTCCGAAAAATTCTTGGGATTTCTTATATTCCAACGAGGAATCGTAGCAAACCCGGAAAAGATTAAAGCCATCCTTGACATGCAGCTGTCGAAGAACGTCAAAGAAGTACAACGACTCACAGGATGCATAGCCGCACTCAATAGGTTCGTTTCTCGCGCCACTTATAAATGCTTTCCATTCTTTAAAATACTTCGGAAGGCTTTCCATTCTTTACAACTGCCAATTCCTCCACTCTTAAGTTCCCCTGAGCCGGGAGAAACGATTTATCTCTATCTCGCTGTTTCCAATGCTGCGGTAAGCACTGCACTCATACGAGATGACGGGGACATACAGAGACTCATATACTACGTAAGCAAAGCCTTACAAGGAGCCAAATCCCGGTATCCCAACATTGACAAATTGGCGTTGGCTGTCACTCTCTCGGCAAGAAAGTTGAGGCCGTACTTCCAAGCTCACCTCATCATCGTCCTGACAGATCACCCGTTGCGACAAACTCTGGGAAAGCCTGACACTTCTAGGAGGCTAATTAAGTGGTCCGTGAAACTTGGCGAATTTGACATCGAGTATACTACAAAAAAATCGGGTTTTAACAGCGATTTTTTAAAGATTAACAGCGTTTTTTTAACGGCTGTCAAAAAAAGCGTGGCTATAGATGACTTTTAACGGCGTTTTTAGAAAGCGCCGTTAAGAAACCGCTGCTAAAACACTTTGTCGTCTTTTAACAACGATTTTTTAACGGCGCTCACAAAAAGAGATGCTATATGTGACTTTTAGCGGCGCTTTTTTTTACCGCCGTTAAAAAACTGTTGTTAAAAGTCAACGAAGTTTTTAAAAGCGGTCAACAAAAGCGCCGCTATAGGTGACTTTTACGGGCATTTTTAGTGACCGCCGTTAAAAAATCGCTGCTAAAAAACTTCGTCGTCTTTTTACATCGGTTTTTTAACGGCGCTCACAAAAAGCGCTGCTATAGGTGACTTTTAGATGCGCTTTTTTTTACCGTTGTTAAAAGTCAACGAAGTTTTTAGCATCGTTTTTTTAATAGCGGTCAAAAAAGCACCGCTATACGTGACTTTTAGCGGCATTTTTAGTGACCTCCGTTAAAAACCCGCTGTTAAAAGACAACGAAGTTTTTTAGCAGCGATTTTTTAACGGCGGTCAAAAAAACGCCGCCATAGGTGATTTTTAGCGGGATTTGTTGTGAGCGCCGCTATAGGTGACTTTTAACGGCATTTTTAGTGACCGCCGTTAAAAAACCACTGTTAAAAGACAACGAAGTGTTTTAGCAGTGGTCAAAAAAGCGCCGCTATAGGTGACTTTTAGAGGCGCTTTTTAATCGCCGTTAAAAAATCGCTGCTGAAAAACTTCGTTGTCTTTTAACTGCGGTTTTTTAACGATGCTCACAAAAACCGTTGCTATATGTGACTTTTAGCAGCGCTTTTTTTTACTGCCGTTAAAAAATAGTTGTTAAAAGTCAACGAAGTTTTTAGCAGCATTTTTTAACAGCATTCAAAAAAGCGCCGCTATAGGTGACTTTTAGCAGCGTTTTTAGTGACCGCTGTTAAAAGATAACGAAGTTTTTTAGCAGCGATTTTTTAACGGCGGTCAAAAAGCGCTATTATAGGTGACTTTTAGCGGCATTTGTTGTGAGCGCCGTTAAAAATGTGCTGTTAAAAGACAACGAAGTTTTTTAGCAACGTTTTTTAACGGTGGTCATGAAATCGCCGCTATATGTGACTTTTAGAGGCATTTTTTGTGAGCACCGTTAAAAACCGCTGTTAAAAGAAACGAAGTTTTTTAGCAGCGGTGTTTTAACGACGGTCAAAAAAACGCTGCTATAGGTGACTTTTAGCTGCGTTTTTTAGTGATCGTCGTTAAAAAACCGCTGCTAAAAAACTTTGTTGTCTTTTAACAGCGGTACAACGTATTTTTTTAGCGGTGGTCAAACAAAGCGCTGTTGTAGGTGAATTTTAGCGGCGTTTTTAGTGATCGACGTTAAAAAATCGCTGTTGAAAAGACAACGAAGTTTTTTTAGCAGCGATAAAAAAAAGTGCTGCTGTAAGTTACTTTCAGCGGTAACGTCTTGACAGCCATTAAAAGGACCGCCGTTAAAAATCAGGTCAATTTTAACAGAGGTCTTCTTAACGGCACTTTAGGTGATTTTCAACAGCATTTGAAATATGAAATTAGAGGGGGTGTTATAGAAATTGAAACTATTATAAAATATGATATTAGAGGTGGTATTATATAAATTGAAGCTATTATATGATTTAACTTGATGACTTGGTTGTTGTATATTTTGTTATATAGAATAGTTTATTGACATGTATGTTATAGATTATTTATTATAGCACAATACATCATGATATATTATATAATATAGATGTATGCCATGTTAAATACATAAAGATGGTATATAGTGCTCCACTGTATTTTAAGTTATTAAGACATAATATAATATGTCACTCAAGTAAGATATTATTATAGCATGATATATCGTATTATATTATAACATATTGAAGTTATAAGGTATAATATAGTATGTCACTCAAGGTATAGTAGGTATGGTACTATGTGGTAGTTCATCGTATTGAAGTTACTAAAGTAGTATGTCACTCAAGTATGATATTGTTATAGCATGATATATCATATTATATTATGATGTCAAAATTCATATTCTTATTTTAGCCTTAGTTTGATAACAGTGCATACATTATGTATGATCAAAATAGTTCATTAGTGCATGATAAGAGTCTTAGTAGTTTAGTTATTTGACAAGTTCTTAATCGGGGAGCGTGATGCGGATTTGCTAATGCAATATAAATATTAGCATATATAATTCTTGCATCAATTTATCTCTCACATGATCAATGTCCTCTCACTTTACAAACAAATCTTAAGGTATATCGTATTATATTATTATTATTATTATTATTATATATATATATATATATATATAAAGTTAATGTATTTAGTAGATTTTTATTGAGAAGTAGCTTATTTAGTATATTTTTATTGTCAGATATTATATATATATATATATATTTAAAGACTCAATTTATTTATATCATTAATTAAAGTATAATAACAATATAACAATATAATTGTCATATAATTGATATATTTGTCTAATACACAAATATAAATTATATATGTGTGCTTGAATGTATTGATGTTTTTTAAAATTTGTCAAAAAAGAAACAAATAACTATCTTAAAACGAGATGAAAAATTGTATTACCGCGTAATTATCCGCGCCAACCCAGAGCGTCCAAATTTTCCAAAAATTTTAGGACTGCTGCGCACCGTTTGATCCAGGGTTTTGATTCTTCTCGCTAATAAACTTCACCATTTTCCCAGCCCCTCCCCTAATTTCGTTCATCCCCCCTTCTCTCACTTTTGGAAAAACACTAAAGTCTCCAGCCCAAATAGTCGACAACCCTCTTCGCTGTCGTTCGATCCCTGCCCTCACTGTTGAAAGCCCTCCTCCTCTTCATCAAAGCTCCAGCCCCTCACCTATCAATCACGCTGCTTCTCTCTCTCTCTCTCTCTATTTCTTCTCACTTTGCTGCTTTTGTCTCGTTTAGGTTTCGATTTACTGATATTTTTTTATTTTGATTTCTGTTAAGTTCGGATCTTCTAGCTGTGAGTTTGGGGGATTAGGAGTTATTGTTGAGCTCCTTGGTACTCTGTCGTCTCTGGCCCCTGCGATGACCTGTGAGACCCCGAACTTCGCTTTTGCTATCTTTCTATGTATTTGTTTCTAATTTAACTCAAGGGGCCATATTTTTTGCCAATGTATGACTTAAACTTTAATACTTATGGTATTTTGTTTTATTATCATTGTGAAATTTTATTGGTGCAATTCTATTATTTTCCTAAGAGCCAAATTGCTTAAAGGTAGATTTCTTTTATGAACTAATTTTTCCATTTCTTATAATTATGCCACCATGACATATGTAATTAAACATATGAAGAGAATTTTATTTTTATTGACGAAATTCTCTAAGTAGAAGTCATTGCATAATAATCTATAGTTATGAAATATATGTTGAGCATATAGATTATTTTGTGTCCTTGATTAGGTATCCTTAATCACCATTAGGTAGCCTTAAGCATCATTAGAAGAATTAAGTTATAAGTTGATAGGTTATAGGAAAGCTTGATAAAGAATTTAAAAGATAAGTTAGTGAGCTTATTATGGAAATAAGTTAGTGAGCTTATTATAGTGATAAGCTAGTATGTTTATTATGGACATAAGTTAGAGTGTTTATCATAGAGATAAGTTGATATGGTGATAGGCTAGTGTGCTTATAGTGGAGGTAGGTTATTGTGCATATAAGTAAACCATGTGATAAGTGAAAGATGAAAGAAAAGAAATCAATGGCAAGAGAGAGATTTACGTGATAGGCAAGAAGAGAAAATTGAATTGGTTTGAGTGAATCACGTGAGTGGCTTAAACTAGGAGACAAGGAAATAAAGTGCATTGAAGGAGATGAGACAAGAAACTTGTCAACCGCCCATGGCAGCCTATAGAGTGGGGCGATACAAACAAGAGAAAACCCCCTTCACGTGATAGTCTTCTCCCAAACCTCACTTGATTTCTTTTCCTCACCATTTCACTCGCATAACCTCTCTTGCTTAGCCCTCCTTTGTGGCCGAATCTCTCCCCATTTTAGGTCAGCCTCCTCTTAACCGAAACACATCATCTCCAGCTTGTGCCTTTTTCTCTTGGCCGAACCACTTCATCTTCAAGCTCCTCCCTTTGCCTTTCTTCAAGCTATTCCAGCAGCTGCCTCTTCTCCTTTCCTTCACCACAAGCCTTCACCGCAAGCCTCATCACAGCACCTATATACTCTCATCTCAGCCTTGGAAGCCACACAAGAGAGTGGAACCAAGAGTTAGAAGGGTAGAAGATTCTGGTGTTAACCGAGTGCCATAGTTGGAGGTAGAGGTAAAGATTTGGTCTTGCATGTTATCCCTTTGTTCCTTTCCTCCATAGGTTCTGACCTTGAGCATCTTGTGCTAGGTACCAGCTTTGTGTTCAGCACTACAAGGTAAGTTAGGGTTTGATCTCTCAAGTTAAGGATTTTTGCATGGCTGAACCTTGCATGTTCTATTTTCTCCTTGATTTGGCCGAATATCTCTTGTTGTTATCTTGAATATTTGTTAGATCTAATGGATGAGAAGTATTATGATGTTAAAGGGAAAACGCATGTGAAAATGAGATGTGTGGTAAGTCTAGGTTTCGGCATTTGATGGTTATGTTTGGCCGAATGATTTATGTTGGAAGATCTTGGTTATATTTTGATTAGCACCTCTTAGGTTGTGAAATTGGTTGCTGGAGGATGAGATTATATGTTTGGATGTGTAAAGGATTGCATATGCGCATATGGGTTGTTGGTGGCCGAATGGCTTAGGCTTGAAAACTAGGTTGATGGCCGAATGATTGGAGTTAGAAAACCCTAGGTTGATGTTAAGGTTTGGTTAATTCTTGAATGCAATTAGAGATCACTTAAAAGACCAAGATTAGAGGTTCATTAACGATGTTGTAAGTGTTAAGTTAAGATGGAAAGAAACTCTAGGTAATATAAGAATAGCAAATGAAATTATGATGCAAGTACATATGTAAAATGCTAATGGCCGAATAGATGTAGTTGCTTAAAGGAAGTTATGGTGTAATGTAAAAACCTAAGCATCTTATGTTTAGAAGAGTGCCACGGGTTGGATGAAAGATGGAGTAAATAAACTTGGATTAGTCATGATTAGGTTTGGAGAAGATGAATTAGTTAGTTGACAAAGAATAGCCCTAATGCATGAGATAAGAAGATGTCAACTTTGAATTAAGCACTAAATAGCTTGTTGTTTGGAGTCTTGAATAAGATATGGAAATAATTGGAAGGAAGCCATGTAAGTATGTTAATTAGGGCCTCGGTCAGTAGCCTAAATTAAGGGATTAATGTGAAGTGGAGTAAATCAGCAAGTGTAGGAGATTAAATTGGTGAATTTGATGGACATTAGGGTTGGTTAAGTTTAGAGCAAGGTAATTGAGTTAACCACCCTATTAGTTGCTTTTTTGAGGTTAGGATCTTATTATGTTATGTTGTATGTTGATTGCTTTCTTCAAGAGTTTTATGAAAGTTTAATTAAGTAATCATTTGAAAACAAAATAGTATTTTCAAGATATGTATCCTTGGTAAAACCGAAACAATTATAAGTATTTCTTTGAATGTTTTTGTGATTAAATTCTTAAGCATCTAAGTGAAGTAATTGAATCGCTTGTTGGCGAACTTCGTACCAATACTCAAAGGAGACCAAGGTAAGTGGAATGTAAGTGGAGTTACATTTTTGCAAAACTGGAATGATACACTCCATGGTTCTACATGAACAAACATGACATCATAAGCAAGCATGTCATGGCACGAGCATTGCATGATTTTCTAAAGGAATTTTTATGCAATGATATATGAGAAGTTTTATGATAAGTCAAATAAGTTAAGGGCTCTGGTCGGTACCGTACCATCAAGGAGGGCACCCATACCGAAGGACGAATGCGAGAAGGATGGGTGAACCCTAGAGGTAATTGCAACCACACTGAGGGACGAATGGGAGAAGGTGTGGACCTCAAAAGGTCGTGACTAGCCACTGAAGGACGAATGCGAGAAGGTGGGCTAGTTCGACCAAATGAAATGTCCCCAAGGGTAAGGGAGACGATTCCGATGGGAACGTACTACCCTGACTTCAGGGGTAAAATGGAGCGTAAGTAGCCCACAAGTCAAGAAGAAAATATTTCCAAGGACCTTGTGTCAATTTCAAGAACAAGAACATGTTTTAAGATCAAGAGCATGTGCATAACCATGAAACATGCATGTGCATCATGATTTACGATTTCCCAATATATTCACATTCAAGTTATAAGTTCATGCTTTCAAGTTTAAGTTTTCCCTTACTGAGTCTTTTTGACTCACGTTTTCAAAACTGTATCATTCCAGATGCCTCCGGTGAAGGAAGTCAGGAGGACTATCTGACTTAGAGAGAAGACGTTTATGTGTTTTGTTGTTGTGACTTGATCGATGTGATCCGTCACCTCTATACATGTGTTGTTCATGTAATGTGTAATCTAAGATATTATGCTTAATTGAGGACTTTTATGAAGTTAAGTTAAGTTATTATGAGTTTGGTGGTCTGTCTCTCTCTCAATTCTTTTTCGCTGTTAAGTATGATCAGGTTCGCTGGAGCTTTCCCTCGGGATTGCTCGCGGCTGTCACTATCCCTGCAGGATTGTGTTCGGGGCGTGACATGACCTCTGCAAGAAAATAGCTTACCAGACGATCTATCTTCCCAGTCTATCTATGCTTACCTGCTGTTATGCTGTTTTTATTTTTCTCTTTCTTAATGTTGGTTTGCAATTTAGGAAAGCTTTTAGCGGAGCATTGCAGAGCTGAATATCCTCATGTGCAAACTTGCCGAAGTTTAGGCCTTTGAGTGTTTCCATCCCGCGAATCCATTACTTCTGTGAGTAATCCCAGTTACTTCATCAATGGCTATGCTTTTTCGTTTTTCGTTCTTAATGTTCGTGTTCGATTTTGGAGCGAATGATGCATGGATAAATTAGGATTTTTTTTCCTCTTTATTCCTCTGGTTTTGTGTTCAGTACTATTTTCGTTTTAATATCTTGCAAAAAGTTCCGTTGATGGATTATCCTGAGTTGTTTGATGTTTTGTGAAGATTATTAATTGTTGAGACTTTTGATTCATTGCGTAGGAGATGTTTCTTGCAAAGCATTTATGGAATTTGTTTCATTCTTTGTTTTTTGATGTTCCCATGTCTGAACCTGGGTAAAAACTTCGTAAGACTTGATGAAGAAATTTTAGTTGCCGCCTAGTTGTTTCATTTATGGAATTTGTCTCATTCTTCGTAAGACTTGATGAAGAACTACGATTTTGGAAGGGATTTGTCATAATATGTTCATTTAAATGGGTTGAAGTTGAAGAATAAGCGCAATGATGGTCAATGGTGGAAATTCATTTTGTTGCCCGTTATCCTCATTAGGAATAAGTCAGGTGCATATCGGGGAACCAAAATTATTTGCTTTTGTTATTTTCTTTCGTTCAGGCTTAATCATCTGGAATTCTTGCATGACCTTGTCAGGTTGAGAAATTTAAGGCAGAGTTGTTTCTTGATTCTAGACTTGCAAATCGCTTGATCTGCGTCCTCCAAAATGCACCAAGGTCCACCATCTTTACCGCTAAGGCAAGCAACAACAATTATGTATTTCTTCCTAATTTTGTTTCCCTAAAATTGTTTGAATTGGAGTTTAATTTTTGCTTGTTTGCATGTTCAAAATTTCCCTTCAACGTATGGGTAACAAAGGTTCCCTATGTGAAATGCTTCCTTCATGGTCGTGAACTTTTACTGCTTTTCAGATTCTTATGATCCGTTGTCGATGAAACAATATGGTTCTGTCTGCAAATTTTTAAACTTGGATGATAATCAGGAATTCAATAAATTTTGTAGGGCATGAGCATAATGCAAGTAGTACAGCTTGTAGTTGAATATATATGATATATACTAAGAAAATAGTGAGAAATTGACTATAAATTAATGCAATAAACAACTTTTCCATGTGAAAATAGGTCATTTGGCTTTAAATATATATGTTGAACATATAATTACAGGAGTCAGCAAATTAAAATGCGATTAACATGTGTAAACGATCGAGTTAATTAGGTTAATTAACAGATAAAATATTGCTCGTGGGTCTCCATCATTAATTATTTCGGCCCGTGAAAATTGATCAAGCTAACCGATCCTTTAATTTGAATATTCTTCGTAACTGTTTTCTCCTCTTTGTAACGGTAAACATGGGATTCAATCCATAATAGATATATATCAACAGGGGCTTAATTTCGCAATTAGGCTTACGTTTCTCACTGGCCTATAATGGTGCCAAGAATTCTTCTTCATGTTTTTATTAGATTAGGAACCAAACTAACTATAGGGCTGAATCCTGTTAAAAAAATAGTAGAACAAAAGTTTTAAAGTGCCCATAATGGTGACATAGAGAGAAAACCCAACCCTGGATGATGAATCTTTCCACAAGAATTGGTAAGTCTTTTGAACTGAATAAAAAAACATAAACATGTTAGTGACATGAAGAGAGCCTATAAGATGTTAGCATTCTTGTAGTTACCACAAAGTGCATGTTTTCATGCTTCACAAGAAAGCATCTAGGACTTAACCGGCTCTTCAAGTAGCTCAAAAAATGAATTGTATTAATTTTTCTGCAGCATATGCTTTTAAGTGTATCTATGTGATTTCAAGTGACTGTAGGAAACTACTTGTAAGTTGGGTTTGAGATTATGCATAATGAGCTAACCTATTTCTATTTCTCATGTTATATTTGTTTTCAATTACAGAAATTCAAGAGGACGTTGATGTGTAAAAGGAGGAAGATTTTAATTTGTCTTTGCTTATTGTGTTGTATTTGAATAGGTCATTATTTATTCTTATTTTATATTAGAAATTTGTTATTTTTTAGACTACTTGTAGTTGTGTTTGTTGTAAAATATATTTTCTTTTATTATCCTTGTTCTTTAAGATTTTATATCCAATTAATTATGATTATTAAAATAAATTTGTATTACAAATTAAAAAATGATGTATAGGAAAATATAGGAAAAAATTAGTGGTATTTTAAAAATGCCGCAACATATAAAAAAAATTATAGCAGTGTTTTTGGCCTAAAGCAGCGTTCGCAAACACTGCTATAAGTAGGGAAAATGCCAGCGCTTTTCAAAGCGCTGCTAAAAAATGTTGTAGAAAATCAGGCGAAACGCCAGCGGTTTATACAAACGTGGCTATAAGCAGGGAAACGTCAGCGCTTTTAGAAACTTCGCTAAAAAATCGCTGTTGGAAATCAAGAGAAACACCAGTGTTTTTAAAAATGCTGGTAAAAAACCGCTGCTAAAAGCGGGAAAATGCCAGTGTTTTTAGAAACGCTGCTAAAAAATCGATGTTGAAAATCAAGAGAAACACTTGCGTTTTTAAAAACGCTAGTAAAAATCGCTACTAAAAGCGAGGAAACGCTCGCGCTTGTTTAAAACGCAGCTAAAAAACGCTGTTCAAAATAAGGAGAAACACCAGCGTTTCTAAAAACTGCTGCTAAAAGAGGGGAAACGCCAACGCTTTTTTAAAACGACGCTAAAAAACCGTTGTTAAAAGGTAGGGAATCACCAGCGTTTCTGAAAAACGCTGTTGAAGGCTTTCCCGATGGAGAAAAGGCAGCGGTCGTAAAATGCTGGTAAAAGCTTAGCGGCTTTTTTCGGCTTTTGCCAGCGGTTTTCCGACCGCTTTTGTTGCCTGTTTTTTTTTTGTAGTGGTACCAACCTCGAACCGCCATCAAGGGACAAGCTGTAGTCAACTTCGTCCTCGAATTCACCACGTCTGTATGTCAAGAAGAGACTCCTAAGTAGGAATGGTGGCAAATCTACGTAGACGGATCATCCACTCAAGAAGTGGGTGGAGTAGGGATCATCATCGACATACCCGAGGAAGAATGCCTTGAAATCGGGATGAAGCTGGAATATTCCCCCACGAACAACGAGGCTGAATATGTAGCCCTCATAACCGGGCTACTCACTGCATAGCTCTTAGGGGGAACACACCTCAACATGCATTCATACTCGCAGTTAGTGGTAGGTCAAGTCACCGGAGATTTCGAAGCACGGGATGAAAGGATGGCAACCTATCTGAAGCGAGCTTTGGAAGTGTAGAAATGCTTTAGTGACTTCGAAATCCAGCATATTCCTCGCGACCAAAACGCCCGAGCAAACGCGCTAGCAACGAAAGTATCAAGAGCAGCAGGAGCGCTCAAGGGTCGAGACTCCATACGATCCCGCTGGGGTCAGTAGCTAAAATTCGAGCAATAGATAAAATAGAGCCTGGAGATTGGCAACTACCGATTATGAGAACGCTGCAAGAGGAAGACCTTGGGATAGACAAGCAGCAGAAGCAGAAATTCAAAAGGATAGCCCCGCGATACACTATCATAGACGAAGACTTGTATCGCCGGAGCCTTTCCAAAATGTTGTTACGTTGCCTCAACGCTCGAGACGCGGATTACGCACTCCGAGAAGTACACGAAGGAATCTTTGGAAACCACTCTAGAGCACTCACTCTGGTCCAAAAGGTGATCCGAGTTGGGTTCTTCTGGACCACTAGACAGGCCGATACAGAGAGCATCGTACGAAAGTGTGAGAAATGCCAAAGATTCTCCAACCTCATCAACACTCCGGCCGAGAAAATGACCATCGTGAGTGCCCCCATATCCATTTATGCAGTGGGGGATTGACATCCTCGGGCCTTTCCCTGTAGGACGGAAACAACTCAAGTTCTTGATTGTGGCTGTCGATTACTTCACTAAATGGGTAGAAGCAGAACCACTGGCAAAGATCACCGAGCAGAGCGCCCGGAAGTTCGTCTGGAGAAACATCATCTGTCGCTTCGTATTACCCCGAGCCATAATCACCGACAACGGCAAGCAATTCGACAATAACGGCTTCTGGGAGTTCTGCAGAGAGCTCAACATCGAGAACCATTACTCATCTCCGTATTACCCACAAGCTAACGGACAAGTGGAATTGGCGAACCAATCGCTGCTGAAGATCATCAAGACAAAACTAGATGATCACAAAGGCTCCTGGGAAGAAGAACTATCGGGAGTCCTATAGGCATACCGCACTACCATCCAAACGGCCACCGGGAAAACACCATTTGCCCTCTCTTACGGAACTGATGTCGTAACCCCGGAAGAAATCGGAGCGCTCTCACCATGAGTAGTGATGTTCACCCAGGAAAGCAACGAAGTAAAAAAGAAGCTAGATCTCGACTTGTTGGAAGAAAAAAGAGAGGAGGCTCAACTTAGGATTGAGGCGTACAAACAAAAAGTCACGAATTACTACAATGCCAAGGTAAGACCCTGCCATTTTATGCCCGGAGACTTGGTCCTCAAAAAAATATCACCAGGAGCTAAAAATCCCTGACAAGGCAAACTTCATCCAAATTTGGAAGGCCCTTACCGTATCATCGAATCCAAACGACCGGAAACATACTACCTGGAAGACCTCCAGGTTAAAACACTCCAGCATCCATGGAACTCCGTGTACCTTAGAAAATACTATGCGTGAGTATTAGCATAGGCGTCATATGTTTCCACCACCATCTAACCTTTCCATGAATGAAATCCATGAAGATTTCTCTTCGAAAGTATTACCTAGTCCACTCCAAAGGAGTAAGGCGACCTCGGGGACCTCGATCCCCAGGCGCATCCACAAGAGTAAGGCGACCTCGGAGGATCTCGATCCCCAAGTGCATCCACAAGAGTAAGGCGACCTCGATCCCCAAGCGCATCCACGAAGATTTCTCTTTGAAATAAATTATCTTGGACTTCAGTCCAGTCCAAAGGAGTAAGGCGACCTCGGAGGACCTCGATCCCCAGGGGCATCCACATGTATAAGGCGACCTTGGAGGACCTCGATCCTCTTACGCATCACCATAAATGCGATATAGTCTCTAAAGGACCTCGATCCCCAGTGGCATTGGCTTTGTGTACAAATCAGGACTACGCCTCTAACATATATCTCGGTGCGTGAATATAAATGAAGGAAAGATAATGGGTATAAAGAGTCATAACTCACACGTCTTGTTGCAGCGACTGTAGTGGGTGGTCCCTTAAGGTACCAGTGGAGCTTGTACCTAACATATACCTCTAGTGTATTTATCACATAGGTTCGTATCTTAACAACCAAGATGTAGTGGGTCAATATCCAATATCTTCTAGCTTAGGAAAGTATTCATCTATCGAGTCCGATATCCACAGCGACACATACAAAATATAAAACAAAAAAAATGGGTGAGTTCTACTAACTCAGTAAGGGGGGAAAGGAGACATGACATACAACATAAATAACAGGAACAACCATAGCAGTCGGGACATGGGTGGTCCCTTAAGATACCAGTGGGGCTCGTACCTCACATATACCTCTAGTGTATCTGTCACATAGGTTCGTATCTTAACATCCAAGATGTAGGGGTCAATATGCAATATATGCTCTCTCAAGAAAGTTTTCATCTATCGGGTCTGATATCCATAGTGACACAAACAAAATATAAAACGAAGAAAATGGGTGAGTCTTACTGACTCAGTATGAGGGGAAAGAGGACATGACATACAACATAAATAACCGGAACAACCATAGGAGTGAGTAATCAATAATGAAGCAATTGTCATAATAACATAATAATGATGCAGGAGAGATGCAATGCAGAAATGATGGATCATTTTCCCGGTCATTTCACTTTCTTTCTTTTTACTGGTCTGGTAAAGGAGTCTCTACTGCGCTCTATTTAACCCTCAGAGTCAAGGTTGTGCATCCCTCCTCTCCTCCGGGACTGTCTCGTGCCACCTGCACCAGAACCCGGTTAGACAATCCTTGTACCATTCCCTAGGGAAAACCAACCTTGTAATAATTTGCTGAAGATTTGCTTGAGTGTGAGTCATGACTCTTTATATTCACTCACACGTCTTGTTGCAGCCATTCACAACACTTCTTTCGTTCAAAATTAATTTGTTTGAGTGTACAAAACCTCGGAGTTTTGTAATAATTTGCTTGAGTGTCAAAATTTCAGTCGTTCTAGTTTGAATGGACGGATAGGATAAGAAGAATTGCATCTGCAATAACACAGAGGATCTGGATCCCTCTCCTTCATCGCACATGCGCACATCACAATTTCTGCTCCTTCCTATTCCGTTTGAGACCAAACAGAGACAGAACACGAGTGAATCCAGAGCAGAGAAATGATAAGTTAATTTGTGGGTTCCTAAGGAGATCAAAGAGGGAAGAGAAGGAAAGGAGGAGAAGAGTGGGTTCGGTCATTAGAGGAGAAGGAAAGTGAAGGAGGGCCGAAAGTTCCAGCAGAGATAAGAGGAAGGAGACGGAGTGCATAGGGTAGATATTTGAGTGAAAGGAGGTCCAATTTTGGGATTTTCGAACTTAGAGCTTCCGAAAACCAGATTAAAGTTTGGGTAGGAGAAAGAAAGTAAGGAAAAGGAAAAGAAAGCCGGGTGGATTCAATGAGTATATTTAGTGTTTGTTGTTTTTACTTTTATTTTGATTGCATGCAATTGATCTCAAAGCATTGTCGTTGCCAGGTTTTCCAGAGCAGAGACTTTGACAGAAAACAAAGGTAAGAATTGTGTATGCTGAGGGAAAAAAACAGAGTTGTAGTTGTTGATTATTTGTGTTGTGGCTATAGCTGATAGATTTTGGTTATGTTGAAAATTTTCCGTGGTTGTGTAAACTCTGAGTAGGACCATAGCTGGAGATTTCGTTCATTGTGTGATAGGTGAAGAATAGAGCTCATAAAGGAACTGGTTCTAAGTTTGTGTTATGGTTTTTCAAAGCAAACGAAATTTTAATTTTTGCTTTCTGTGCTAGAAGCCTCACACAGTCCGGTATGGCCTTGCATGCATAATTAATGCCTCTATATTTAAGAAAAACAAAGGATAAGGTTATCCAAGCCAATGTTCTGCAGCAACGAAAAATTCTGCGGAACATGATACTCGGAAGGAAACAAATTTGGTTCTGATTTTCATCCGTTTTGAACCAAAAGTTATTTTTCATTTATAAGTCCATGAAACACAAAAATTTCGGACCAAATTTCTGGTGGTTTGGTCAAATATGTAAAAGTTATGAATTTTTGAAGTTACAAGAGTCAAGCTGGAAACAACATAGTGCATTCCAGATTTTTCATCTGATACAAAATGATCTTGAAGGGCTAAAACATGATCCTATTTCTATGTGTCTGGTCTTGAAATTTAAGTTTAGGATTAAATACATTTTTTGCCCTCCGATTATTGGGGTTTTGACACTTCGCATCCCATACTATCAATTTCGTTACATTTCGCCCCTCAGCTCTTACTGTTTACACTTTGCACCCCCTACCGTTAATTTGGATGGAAATTAATATTTTGGTTCAGTGAAATAACGATTTTACCCTCATAATTTTTTATAAATATATTTTGTAAAGGGATAAACTTGTCATTTCACTGAACAAAAATAACAATTTTTGTTCAAATTAACGGTAGAGGTGCAAAGGGTAAAACAATTGGTAATTTTGTTTTTTTGGATAAGTAAGTAAATAGTTAGTAGTTGAACTGCGAAAAGTATTGAAATTGATAGTTTGGGGTGCAAAATGTCAGAACCCAATAGTCGAGGGCGAAAAATGTATCTTTCTCTTAAGTTTATGAAAGAAATTTCAAAACCAATTTCGTGCAATTTGGAGCTATATTTTTCAAGTTATGAATTTTTAATGTCGGACACATCAATGTTGTCCTCAGCTTGGACACCACACGAGTAAGTATTTTTCAAATGAGTCTTTTCAATAGCAAACTAGCTCCAAATTTTATGAAATTTTGGTATGTTATAGTCTCAGGTGTGAGGGTGATCTGGCTTTGTCGTTGGAGGGTTTGAGGGGTAAGATGTTGCAGTCTCTTTTTTTATGGGCAAATGCGGTGTTGGGTTTTCCTTTTACGGGCTATCTGGATTTTCTTCGCTTCTTAGCTTGTAAGGTTTAGGTGTTTTCAGTATAATCTTTTGTACTCTTAACACATCTCTTTTATTAATAAAATTTAACTTACTTATAAAAAAAAATGCCCACTAGTCAACATAGCATTTCAGAACCCTTAGAAGATAAGTTTGGTCATGATAGTGGTTGGTGAGGGTGATGGATAGTCTTAAGGATCGTGAAATTGATAGGGGCTGAAAGATTTTGAAATTGTGATTGGAGGTAGGATTTGACAAGTATGCTATATAGGTTTATCGACTAAGAACTTAGGGACGTCCTAGGCATCAAGGGCATTGTTGGCTGCAAATTTACGTTCAGCCTATGCTGAAAAAGTTTCTTCTTGTCTGCCCACTTCTGTGCTGTTTGTTAAGAATAACGAACGAAGATTAAAATGCAACTGAATGAGTGAAATTATTTATAAGAAACAAAGGAATACTATCTGAGTGTTTTTAAAAGAAACCGAATTTGAAATTATTCGAGTAATAATAGCAAGGGCTTTTTTTTAAAAAAAATTCCACTGTAATAATAAGTTAAATTAAGTTTATGCACTCATTGTGATGAGTGTATGCAGCTGTTATTAGCCCCCTTCAAGTTAGTGTTCGAGGCATGACATTTCTTCTGCTGGTTTAGGATTTCGCCTATAGCTTTTGATTTGTTGTCAAAATGGGAAGCAAAAGAGAAGAGGAGCGAAATGAGAAGATCATACGTGGTCTGATGAAGCTTCCGCCGAATCGGAGATGCATCAACTGTAATAGTCTGGTAATTGATGTCTTGCTTTCCTTGATTTTCCTTTATTCCAGTTCTTGTATTTTTAGGATTTGTTTTGCTTTTTCTCTAAAATTTCGACATGTCATCGGTTCGAAGCTTTTCTTTTTCTCTTCATGTTTTCCAGTAAGAGTTATCGATTCTTAGTTAATTTCGCTTTTGTTTGTCTCGTGCAGGTCTTCAGTATGTTTGTACTGATTTTTGGACTTTCGTCTGTATGACTTGTAGTGGGATACAGTGAGTATTTATCTCTCTGTACGTGAAGTTTCATTTGTACTTTTTCATTTCATGTTTCCTTTATTTTCCCTAAGCAAGAAATTGCATTCAACTTGAAAACAAGGAAATGGATAAGGTAGTTTATAGCAGCGAATCCTTTTCCCTAGGGAACAGAAAGCTTTCAGATAAAATGATAGAATATGGCTTAATGGAATTACCCGCACTCTGTTCTAACTGCGTGAATGGGATAAGTGGCAGAAAACTATGGCATAGTGAAGAAGAGTGTAGGACGTGCAAGTATTTGTTGGAATACCTACTGATAGAGGATGCTGGTTTGCTTTCTTAATCTATGAGGGGGCTTTGTTATAGTTTGCTTAACCCCGAGGAAGGCCTGCATTTGCTTTGACCCTCATTCTCTTCAGGAAAAAATTTCCTAAAATAGAAATGGAACATGTTAGAAGGAAAAGTTCATTTTATAGATTATATGCAACTTAAAGGGCTCAGTTAACCTCCGTATCATATTCGCCATTTTGATCCACCATTATGTGCAGAATTCACTCTCTTCTTGTAACACCCCCACTCTAATCACAGGGGTATTTTAGTCTTTTACTGTTGTTTGTTCGTGGTTTTCTTTTGAAAGGTGGTAGTCATTTTGATTAAGTCTAATCTTGCTAATCTCCCGACTTATTTTTTGTCTTTATTCCCTATTCCTTCTGTTGTGGCTAGTAGATTGGAAAAGCTATAGAGAACTTTTTTGTGGGGTAACGATGGAGATCAGCACAAGTTTCATATGCCCAATTGGGAGAAGGTTTGCTACCCTATTAGACTAGGTGGATTGGGCATTATGAGGCTGTCCACTTTCAATAAGGCTTTACTTGGGAAGTGGCTATGACGCTTTGCTTGCGAGCGTAATTGTTTGTAGAGGAATGTTATTGTGGAGAAACTTGGGTGTGAGGTGGTAGGGTGGAGGACCCTTATAAGGAGAGATTCTTACGGTGTTAGTCTCTGGAGGTATATTAGTAAGTGGTGGGATATTTTTGACCAGTATATTCAGTTTGTGGTGGGTTGTGGCAATAGTGTTCGTTTCTGGAGTGATCTTTTGTGTGGGAAGAGACCATTGAGGAATGTTTTCCACTTCTCTTCGCCATTGCAAGAGATAAGGACGCTATGGTGGCGATTGTTGGGATGGGAGTTTTGGTGCAGGGATTTGGAATGTCCAGTTTGTTAGGGCTGCAACCGATTGGGAGTTAGAGGTTTTTTAAACCTTCTTCTCTCTTCTTAATGCCGAGGTCGTCAAGAGTGTGGTCGAAGATAGAGTGTGTTGGTTGGGATCTAGGTCCGGCAAGTTCTCGGTGAAGTTGTATGGGATTTTTTCTGGTAGTTCTCATATTTCGTTCCTTTGGAGGCAGATTTGGAGATCTGTAGTCCCTATGCGTCTCCTTCTATGTGTGGAAGGCTGCCCATGGGAGAATTCTAACCATTGACAACCTCATGAGAAGGGGTCTTTGTTTATTGGATTAGTGTTTCCTTTGTAGATGTAGTGAGGAATTTATGGGTCATCTTTTTCTTCATTGTAAGGTTGTCAGGGGCCTCTGGTCTCACGGTGTTTAAAGTTTTGGATTATTCTTGGGTAATGCCTTCTAAGGTGATGGATGTGTTGTTGTGCTAGAATAGGAAGTTTAACGATCCTCGTGCTTTGACTGTGTGGAAGATGATTCCCTTATGCATTTGGTGGACTATCTGGAGGGAAAGGAATGATCAATGCTTTGAGAATACTTTTTCGTCTATTAAGGGGTTGAGGGGCAAGCTGATGAGTTTTTTTTATGGGTCAATGCTATGTTGGGTTACTATTTCTCTGATTTTTCTGATTTCATGAGTTTTGTAGCTTGCTTGGTTTAGGTTTTCAGTATAGCTCTTTGTATTGTAACCTCTTTTAGTTTTTTAATAAAGCTTTCCTTATCAAAAAAAACTTAGCAATTTTCGTGATCCTTTCTTTTTAATGCTTAATGATGTGTTAAATGAGTATTTTTATTCTTTCAAAATAGTAAAACCATTTCCTTATTTATTTTGTTGCCCTACTTCTCAATTTTCGTAACCCTTATTACAGACCTCAAAACCTAAAATAAAAAGGCTTAAGCCTTATTACAGCAACTCATCCCATTAAAAATCAAGAAAACCTAACCCTAGCATGTGTTTAATCTTCTTTTTGCTACCACCCTTGAGAATTTCGAAAATCCTGGCCTCCTCTCTACAAACCACACGTTCCTTTGAGTTTCAAGAAATGGAGATATCATCTACCTCTCAAGCACTACCACTAGAATCTCAAGACCGAAAATCATCTCTTTTCCTCCAATAAATCAGTTTCTCATCGGACCTTGAAGACCGTATCAAGGTTTCAACTTTTGGTTTTCTTTCGGAAATTGGGGTAAGTTCTAATCAATTATCTACAATGTTTTCATCAATAACTTTCAAGAACATTCCATTCCTATTTCTAATATTTTTGAATATTCATATAGACCTAGGTGATGTTTGGTTAGGAAAAAATTTCAACTTGTTAAGAAACTTTTTCAAAAAATAAAAAAATTTCATGCAAACATCAAAATCTCAAAACTTTCACATAAATTCCAACACCTTTTTACACCAACTTCAATACTTTTTCATAAAACAAAAGGCTAAATCAAATCTTCACTCTCCTTACTTTTTAACAAACTCCAATAAAAATCATTTTACAATCAAACATTCTTAAACTTTATCACCAACTTTTTACAAACCCCCATAAAAAGTCAAATCTCTCAAATTTTCTCCTAGAAGCTCAAAAATCTTAAAATTTATGCATCCCAAACATCACCTTAGTGCAAGAGAGATATCCTTGATCAAAAGCTATTTACTTTTTACTCCATAACTCACCTGTTAGCCCAAGGTTGTTTTGAAAACAAACCATATTTGATTTTGATGATAACAAAAGTTTATAAGTTTTGAAGATTTTAGATTTTACATTGTCAATCCACAATTTCTAATTTATATTTCGAAAGGATTGAGGTTTATCTATCTAAAATATTTCTAAGTGCACTTGAACACCATTACACAAGTTGATAAGATCAATTTTTCATATTGTAGGTGTTTAAAGAAGTTTTGGAATGAATTTGACACTTTCAAATTGATGAAAAACTCTCCGGCACTTATAAATGTCGACACATTGCACTTACTCCAGAATGCTGAATTCATGGTGTTGACACATTGAGTCATAGTGTCGACACATTGCACTAACACCTGAGACAAGATTTTCAGACCATTTTAATGTGTCAGCACATAACACCAATGTGTCGACACATTGCACTGTCTCTAGAGAGCAAAATTTCAGAACAAGTTTTAATGTGTCAGCACATACCTCATGTGTTGACACATAGTGCGAAATTGCAGAAAATTTGGAACAACGCCAGATCATTCAAAGTGATTAAAAATTGCCTCAAATGACCTCCAACAGCTCTCTAACTTTACAATAAGACCCTTAATGACCGTTGAAGACCTAAGGGCTATAAGAAGAACAAGATGGAGAGGGGAAGAAGAAGCTCGACCATCATCGCAACATCTAGAGAGAAAAGCTAAGAGCCAAAGAAAATCCATTTGTTGATTTCTTCAAGTCCGGAGCTCTCATTGTCAAAACTTCTCCTCTTGCTTATCATTGACAACTCAGCCTTCAAAGGAAGAGAAATTTCTTGAAGAAGAGAGAGTTGCATCATCATTTAACATCTATCCTTCCAAAGAGAGAGAAAGCTAGATCCAAAGAATTTACTTGCTGATTCTTCCAAGATCAAAACTCTCATTGTTCAATACTCTTCTATTGCTCATCATTGACGACCTAGCCTCCAAAGAGAGAGATTTCTTGAAGAAGGAACAACACACTTCCAATCACCCCATGCCCTAGCTTCTAGAGAGAGAAAGTGCTTTGAAGAAGAGGGAAAACCGTATCTACCAAAAAGGCTTGTGCTCACATCTTCCAAACTCTAGATTTCCTTTTAGAATCTTGTCATCTTGTACTCTATTAAGCTTTCCATTTGCTAATTTGGCTTAGAGAGCCATTCCATACAATTTGAGCTTGTCATTTGCTAATTTGGCTTAGAGAGTCATTTCACACATTTGTGCCTCATTTGCTCATTCGGCTTATAGAGCCTTCATTGTGCCCATTATTTGTAAAACACTTGAGTGTTGGGTGAACACTTGTCCTACTTGTGAGAGTAGAAGAAATCCCTTAGGTTTTGGGGTTTGTGAGAGAGTTGAAGCGTGAGCTCGCAAAACGCTTTGTAAAGGTTCCTTAGCACCCGGGAAGCTAAGGTGTATTCGCAATTTGGAGAATAGTGGAGGAAGCCCAAGGAAGTCAATAGCCTTGGGGGTGGACGTAGGCAAGTGTTGGCCGAACTACCTAAAAATACATTGTTATCTCTCTAACTCTATGTCGCTTATTATTCGTTTCATATCCATATTTGTGATGTTTTATGATTCATGATTCATTACTTATATTTAGCTTGTCATTTAGTATATTCAGATCTGAATTTTTATTCTTAGAGAAATAAAATTTTTCATATCTGTGTTTTTATCGAAAAAGTGGTAAATTTTTGTTAAACTCAATTCACCCCCCTCTTGGGTTGTTATTTAGACTTTCATCACCCGACTACCTTTATTGTCTTTCTTTTCGGGTTATATTGAAAATTAAACTTGGTAAGGCCCTCTATTCCCTAAACATTTGAAATTGAATGTGAGTTACGAATTCATTGAACCGGTTTGACTTCCTATAGGTGCTGTCAGCGCTAGGTCAAGTTGGTTTCTCCCAAACTGACTAATTATAATAAATTAGATGTGATGATATTACATTGGGTAAATTTCAGCATGCTTTGAATGAAAAAATACGTGATAGTATAGATAAATAGTTGCTGGACATCGTGAAAAACACCGTAAACATATATTTACACATGCTAATATGATGGAGGGTATGATTGCATGAAGAGTCAATATGTATGGATGGTGTATTTGGTATTGCAAGCATATAAAGATGTTAATTTTTTACATTTATCGTTTCGGGAATTTTGTATAAGTATTTTCTCATATTCGTGCATCCGAAAAGCCCTAAAAGGGTGTAACATGTGTAAGTACTTTTGTAGCATCTATGAATTAAAAAAAACACTTTGTTCAAGGCGTCAAATATCATGTTTTTCTACCGCAAATAGATCTGTTAATTTGCATTTTAAGCTAACAAATGTTTAGTGAAAGCATGCATACACCTCATATATTGAGAATTAAGGCTAAGAAGTAAATAAAGAAATGGTTTTACTGTTTTAAAAGAATTAAAATACACCATTACGCTCTTTTAAATATGGAAATCTCAAATTAAGATTTCCTAAGTGGTGTCTAAGTCCTACTAGGTATAGGTCTCTTTCCCTTAACTTTCAAATTCATTTAACACATCATTAGGCATTAAAAAGTAAGGATTACGAAAATTGCTAATTAACCAAAAGTGGCTAATCTCAAATTGCTAATTGACCCATAAGTCTATTGCGAAAATGCTCAACACAAAAACTCTCGCCCGATTTGTCTATAGCCGAAATCCCATTAAGTGCCACCTCCTTGGAAACTGAGCAGTCAGTCGCCAAAACAGCATGCATAGCCTCCTCCTCCTAATGCGTAAACGAGACGTTACCCTTACCGGCAACTTTCAATTTTCTCCCACTTTTCGAGAAATCGTTACCAGAGTGCACCGGCGAAGGGTTCCTTCTGACAACATCTGCGAAGGAGACACCCTTCCTTCTCCCTGCATCACCCATAGAAGAACTGGGTTTCCTCGACGAGCCGAGGAAGTCGACTACAGCCTGGAAACTATCTGCCAGCAGACTCCAACCTCTATCGGCGACACCTTCTGGGACCATAATCACTCCCCTGCGACGTCCCTCCCCATACTCAATGATAGCTACGTAGCGCCCCGCCTTGTTCCCACACCTCTGAGCCAGGAATGCTCTGGAGGCTTCATTGAACTTCAAGGTGAAGGGCAAGCAACATCAGCCACCAACAACTTACCAACGAAGTTAATCATCCATACTTCACCGAACCTTCCTAATGAAATCGAACTGAAACTTTTCCTACTCCATTCTGACACCTTTGATCACTCCCCCATCGCTCACTGAAACTTGGAATTCCTTAGCTTCAATTCTAAAACACCTCGAGAACCCCATCGAACAGCAAACCACAACCGAAAAAAGTAAAACAAGAACGGGAAAGACCAGAGCCAAAATGTTAACCCCGCATGTGCAAAACAATTCTTTGAGGCAGTATCATAGGAACTTGATGCCTCAGTTCAGTTTCAACCGATTAGTGACGCATTATTTTTAAAACAATAGGACTTTCTTCATGAAGTAGTCTGTCTTTTGAACAGAAATCAGTGTTAAACTTTAACAGGCTAAAATAAGGGGTCTATAGACAGGACTTGTGTTTTGTGTGTTTGCTATTCTCTCCTAATAATGATGGTCCATTGCTGATCTTCACATTGTTCTGGGAACCATGCATTTGTATTCCTGTTCTAAATTCTAGGTTACGTCTGGAGAGTTATGTTGTATAATGATTGTGTGGGGTAGCCAACGATGGGAAGCCTTTGCTCTCCTTGTATGATGCTAATGCGCATTGGAAGTTATGAATGGCGTCTTGACATAAAATGGGATACTGAATTATTTCTTACAATCTACCTCTGTTCGTGTGATTTTGAATACTTCCACAATTTGTTGTGGATAAGAGCAATTGATGCATCTTATGGATCATGTATTATAGTCTCTTATCATTTTTTATTTATCCATTCATTTATTTCTCATTTGGTTAGTTTTCTATTGTTTTCTTGTTTTATACAAGCTTGCGCTACTCGAGATCTGGCCCATTTAGATCTTCAGTTTTTTTAATGAATGTATGTATATTGTTGTGTCCTATAGTCGTGAGTTTACTCATCGCGTGAAGTCTGTCTCCATGGCTAAGTTTACTTCTCAAGAAGTTGAAGCAATTCAAAATTGAGGTAACCAGGTACAACACTTAACTTTCTTTCTATTTGGCAATAGGGGTTAGCTTTCTCCATGCTGATGGGACCTTCACTCATTTCAGCGTGCAAGGGATATATATCTAAAGGATTGGGACCTTCAAAGGCAGCGATTGCCTGATAACAGGTGCATGATATGCGGATTACTAATAAAGATTTTAGTCATGAATGTGGTCACGATAGGATTTATTAATTATGTTTTCTTTTTGCAGCAATGTTGATAAAGTAAGGGAGTTTATAAAGAATGTATATGTGGAGAGAAGATATGCTGGGGGAAACACCTTTGACATGACTCCAAAAGATATGCAGGCAATTACCCTTCAACCAATTTCTAAATTGCTTATATTGTGAAGAACATTAAAGTGTATTTTGGTTCTATTCCGGAAACAGAGGGAGTAAAATGGCTGTTATTACTCATTTTGTAGCTCTTTTTGGAAAATGTTTTTTAAAATGATTGTTTTGAAAGAGGATAAAATAGTTGTTTTCCTGTTCCTCCTGCCCTCATCTCTTCCAACAAAAAGGCTAGTAGCTACCCTTCTCTGATTCTGCTTAACAGCATATTATCATGTCTTTTTAGTCATTTCCCTGAAACAGAATCAAGCAGGCTCTAAACCATTCATACCATTGTCCTTGTCTTTTAGCTTAAATTATCAGACTTCATTTAGGGTAGAAGCTTACAATTGGGTGTTAATTATGGTATATGACAGAGCCCTAGAATCCATGAAGATGGGACGAGGCGTGCCAGTTCTTATCATTCTTATTCTCAGAGTCCACCTTATGACTATATGAGGACCGACGTTATGGAAAACATGTTGGTGCACTGACCAGAAAACCTAGTTCAGATCGAGGCCTCTATGCAGGGAAGATGTCTAGTTTTGTCTACAATCCTGGTCGCTTAAGTGACAAAATGTATGAGGATAGGTTTGCAAATGAGGGCTCTGTTTCCAGAGTTTCAGACTACTCTGTGTCTAGTGCAGGTGATCCTTTCCGATCTAGTGCAGAGTCTCCTAATTTTGATAAAGATGGTGGATTTAGCAGCCCGCCATTTCCACAGGTAATGTTTCTCCTACTCATGTGTCTGTAATTGATACAAAAAAAGAGTCATCTGAATGATTTATTCAGGGTTGAAAGTTATGCATTACTTTTAATAGAGTATCAAAAGTGAGGGAGCTTTGTCTTAGAGGTGCAAAATGTTTTTGTTGTGTGGCTCTGGTAGCAGTTTAGTATAGAATGATTGTCTGCCACTTAATACATTACCTTATATAGTAAGTTTTAGGGTAATGGCATATGTATAACTTGCATGCATTTTTTTTATATGCAAGACAATCTTATTAGAAAAAGTAAAGACAATACAAGGGACTATACCGAAATCACTAGTTCAAACAGGCAAGAAAACTAAGAAAATCAGCAAAGGGGCCATCTAACAATGCATCAGTCCAACAGAAAAGAGAAAATAACATAAAACCCTACAACTTGGCTAAGAAGAAAGAACAACAATCAAAACATCTATTGTTCCGCTCCTTCCAAAGGCTCCACCAAGTACAAGCGGGTATCAATTTCCAACTAGACTGAGCGATGGGGCTAGTGAACTACCTCTCCCAACTCCACAGCACATTCACCACTTTCTCAAGCATCATCCAAGGATAGTTAACAATACTTAGAACATGGTTCCAAAGCCCGCGCGCCATAAACCAATGAAGAAGCAAATGGTCAACCGATTCTCCATCACACCGGCAAGGATAACATCAATCACCAATATACACTCCCCTTCTTCGGAGATTATCAATAGTAAGGATCCTCATATGTAATGTCACGCCCCGAACGCTAGCCCGAAGGGGGTTAATGACAGCCGCGAACATCCACTCAATGAATGTTCCAGCGTTTCTCTTAATCATGCAGCGGATTTTTTTTTATACAAATACATAAAACACCTACAACTGAGAGAGATGGGCCAAAGAGATTTACATAAACTTCAACTTACACAATTGACTACAACGGCAATAGTGAAAGCATCCAAATTACATGTCATGTCTGCATGACTGAAGTACAAGTCCTAAGGGATTCCAACAAAACCTTTATATGGACCTACTCATAACATATAAGTAATACATCTTGAATCCTTATACACATAACATAGACATTCACAGGATGCCTGATAGTACTTCCTATGAACTCTTCAACTTCTGATTCTGATAACCACGACTAAGATACTAGACATCAAAAACCTTGAACTCTAATAGTCCGAATAACCCATGACCACCACACGATGGAGGCTCATGATGACTCTTCAAAATTTCATCTAACCTTTTATGAAACAACAAAGAGAGATGAGGACTTTCCCATCGGTCCCTCTTCTAGATTTTCCCACCTGAATTGTTATCTGGAATGATACAATTGAAAACATCTGTGAGTCGAAAGACTCAGTAAGGAATTATAATTAAAACATGAGCTTGAAATCATGGTTTGCAAATATGAACTTGAAATCGTGAGTTTGAAACCATGAACTTATTCTTTGAACTCATAATCTTGAACTTGAAATCATACACTTGCTTTTAAACTTGAAATCATCATGAACTCGATATCATAATGAACTTAAAATCATAAGCATGCACTTAACTTAAAATCATAAGCATGCGCTTAAACTTGAAATAATTACAAACTTGAACATAATGTAATTCAAGTACAACTTGAAATATCATGAGCTTTAACTTGAAATAACCACAAACTTGAACTTTAAATATCATGTATACGTATGTAATTCATGCATGATCATGAATCGTGATGCACGTGTATGCCTCATGATTGCATATGCACATGCACTTGCTCTTGAAAACATCTCTTATACTTATAAAGCTCTTTCTTTTGGAAAATCTTTTCCATTCTTATCCTATGGGCTACTTGAGCTCCATTTACCCCTGGCATCAGGGTTGTGCGTTCCCGTTGGAACTGTCCCCTATTTCCCTTGGGGACCTTACATATGGTCGAACTAGCACACCTTCTCAATGTCCTTCAGTGGCTAGACACGACTCTTGGAGGTTCACACCTTCTTGCAAGCATCCTTCAGTGTGATTGCACATACCTCCCGGACTACCCATCCTTCTTGCAAGCATCCTTCGGTATGGGTGTCCTAGGTGACATCCATCCTTCACGTAAACGTCCTTCGGTATGGATGCACCTTCTTGACTTGGTACGGTACCGACCGACTTGGGTTCATTAACTTACTTGAAACTTAACGTAAAGTAGCATAAAAATGGTACTTTCATTTGCATAAAATTTCTCCTTCTTTCTTATGAGAAAAATAAATGCCATTTGCATAAAATTTCTCCTTCTTTCTTATGAGAAAAATAAATGCAAATGCAATTGCTCATGACGTGCTCATGTCATGCTTGATGATGAGTAATCAACTTATCATGCGTGGTTATAAACATATTATGCTTATTCATAAAAACATGATGTGTATCATTCCAGTTTTGTAAAGCGTAAGTTGCTACTTACTATTTTCACTTACAAACGTAAGCTCCTCTTACTTCGCTTGCTTGTGGGTTGAATGCCCCTTTACCTACAATTGGATCATACCATTGTTATTCATAGGTTTACTGGACGTATAGAGTAATCAATCAACTACTCACGCTTCATCATACAAAATCGTCCTTATTCCTCATTCAATATCTCATACTTCGTCATACACATACTTCGTCGTACAAAATCATCCAACACCCACGAAATTTTGCCCCAAGTGCCCTCCTCATATAACCTCATATACAAGACGTAAACTTTACACATACATCTCAAAACTTCCAACCAAAAACAATGATTTCATCACTAGAACAAAGGTTATTGCATCTATTTCACTCCCTTTGGTCTTTTATCAAACACCTAGTATGCAAGTTGGTTTCTCTTGGGTTTATAAATTCCCAGATCTAACCACATTCTCCATGGCTTTGTGCACAATCCATACAACTTTCTAAAACTCACTAGATCTACATTTTCTTCAAAGAAAACACATGAATCTCAAGGAGAAATCTAACAACACACAACCATCACAACAACCATTCAAAGGAAAAAGAGAACATAGGTGAAAATGGGTATGGCTTGGCCGGCCATAACCACTCACCTCGTTCTCTCTCTCTTTCTTTCTCTTCTTCCTTTCTTCTTCTTCTTTTCTCCTTCTTCTTCTTCTTTCTTTCTTCTCTTCTCTTCTCTTCTCTTCTTCGGTGGGAGCTAGGGCAAAATGACTTTTCGATTTGGGGGTGGGCTGCTTATACATAAAGGGGCTTGGGGAAAAGACAAGGCTGCCCTCCCTTATTTCCCCCTTTTTCACATGAATTTCACCTCACGTATTTTCAATCCGTAAAATTTCGGAATGTAGTTATATGTGTCGACACTATCACTCAAGGTGTCGACACTTACAACACATTTAGTAAGATGTGTCGACACCATCACTCACGGTGTCGACACTTCCAACACTTAGCCAAAGTGGGAAAAATGTAAACTCTCGGGTTTCAGTTAGATGTGTCGACACCATCACTCAAGGTGTCGACACTTCCATCACTTGGTCAAAATTCACGGGAGTTCTGGAAAAATGCACACTTTCGGGTTTTAGTTGGATGTGTCGACACCATCACTCAAGGTGTCGACACTTCCAACACTTAGTCAAAAATCACTCTAGTTCCGGAAAAATATAAACATTCGGGTATCGGTCTAATGTGTCGACACTATTACCCAAGGTGTCGACACTTACAACACTTAGTCAAAATTCACTTTGGGCTCCTGAAAAAGGTAAACTTTCGGGTGTTACACTAATGTGTCGACACTATGCTCCAATGTGTCGACACTTACACCAACAATCACTCATTTAATCATACGTACATATTGAGGGAATCATAAACGACATCAATAAGGTAAGGTCGGGATCTCACAGCAATGTTACCTAAAAACAGGGTGCTAAAAATCTTCTTATTCCAACACCCCAATTATGATCCTCCAATTATTTCACTAAATACCCAAATACTCTTCCGCAATAATCAGAGCACATGAAAAGTTGGGGTCTCACATGTAAAGCCTCCCACACAAAGAAAGAGACCCTCATTGGACAGTGCGACCTCCACACTCCTTTCCAAGGAAAGGACAAACTAGTCCTACCTACAAGACTAGAATACACAGATCTCACCGAAAAAAACCCCATCCTTAGACTCCTTCCAACACAACTTGTCTTCCTCACCTCTCCTAAACACCATCGTATACAAGAGGGGAAAAAAGCAGAAAAATCCTCCAACTCTCAATTGTTCGCTGATCTAATGAAATCAACACTCCATGCCACAAACCCATTGTTCTCCACCAAACACTCCTCCACCGAATCCTCCTTGTGACGGGCAAGCGAGAAGACAACTGGAAACACACAAGACAACGGTCTATCGTCACACCACACATCATGCCAAAATCTGACCCTATCTCCATTACCCACCATAAATCTGATATGGTTACTAAAGACATCCCAACCTTTGCTGATAAATCTCCACAAACTAACACCATAGGGTCCCCAGCAAGAGGAAGTCCTCCAACCACCCATCGAACACCCATATTTAGCAACAATAACCTCCCTCCAAAGCCTATCCCTCTCATGAGCAAAATGCCACAACCACTTAGACAAAAGAGCCTTATTAAAATTAACAATACTTCGGAGCCTCAATCTCTCATTCTTAAAAGGAGAACACACCACGTCCCAATTCACAAGATGAAACTTATGCACATTACCATCACAACCCTAGAGAAAGTCTCATTGAATCTTCTCCAACCTAGTTGACACTGCAGTCAGAATAGGAAACAAAGAAAGAAAATTTGTGGGAAGGCTGATCAACTTCTGAGAATACTTCCAAGTGTAGAAGCTGTCAAAGTAATGTAAGGGTAAATCCTAAGATCGAATTCACAGGGACAACGGAGTTAATGCAAGCATTGGTTATTATATGTAAACTATTTACAGACAAAAAGAGAAAACATCAGAGCTGATTTTTTAGGTTTATGATTCACAATGGAAAGGAAATTTAAGACAAGCAAATAACAATGCATATAAGAAAACAGTTGCAAAATATCCTAAAGGTAAAGTGCAGAAAAAATAAAGAAACGATCTAAGAGACAATGAATCAAACACTTGAGATGCAAGTTTCTCCCATCACTGATTTGATAATGGATCTACCTCTAATTTTCTCTTCTACAAATCATTTTCTCATTCCAAGAGATTATGATTGGTTAATAAAACAATCAGCCCACAGTTTTTAATATTATCTATAATACTCATTAGATTGTATAGCAAATTAAGACAATGAAAGAAAACCATCGGTCTTATTACTAATTCAAGCATCAATTGTGCCTTTACGTCTACAACTGATCAAAAACTGTAACAACAAACTTCAATCCTTTCTACAAGTAAAATGAAATACAATCCAACAAATTAAACGTTGAAGCTCAATGGAAAAGAGGAAATCCAACCCAAATCAGTTACGGGTTACTCCTTGAATCTCAAGCTTAAAATCTAGCCTAACATATCTAAATCAAGCACTGCTAAAAACATCACAGAATTAAAGATATGCATTAAAGAAAATTAAGATGCAATTGGAAAACTAGAAATCATATGGTCTTCGGCTTGGGCAAAGGAGAAAGAATTTCCCCTAAGTCTCCAGTAGGTTCCAACCCAAAAAGCCTACAACCATCTTCCAAAATGTCCAAAACGAGAGCCAAAAGCTCTCAACCAAAACGAGAAGAAACAATTACAATGAAAAATGAATTGCCCTTTTGCCCTCCTTTCCGCGTGCTTTTCAACAAGAGAAACTCCTCCAAAATTCCAAATCTGCCCAATATGTGCCCGAGATTCCCTTCCTTCCAGAATTCCCAATCTCCCATTTCTTTGCTGCTACCCTTGGTCCCCTCGTTTCGTAACCGCTTTCTGTTTTGATTTTTCATTACTCGAATCCTTTCCTCCAGCTAGGCTTAGCAATGCCCAAGTGACTTCCGAAAATGTCCTGAGTAAAGAAGCCAGTATAAAATGAGCCTGTGTTCTACACACGCGAGCGTCCTTGGAAACTTTCAAACAGATTCATCACGCTCGACCCGTGCTCGAGCGCCCTTGGAGAATTTCAGATAGACTCGTCACGCTCGACCAGTGCTCGACCCATGCTCGAGCGCCCTTGAGAATTTCATACAGATTCAGCACACTCGACCAGCGCTCGACAACCGCTCAAGCTCCTTTAGAGAATTCATACAGATTCAGTACACTCGACCGGCGCTCGACAACCACTCGAACTCCCTTAGAGAATTCATACAGATTTGGCACGCTCGACCGACGCTCGACAACCACTTGAGCGAAACTAGGAAAAACATTAAAGCATGTGAGGATTCTCTTGTTACAACAGCAGCATAAATCTTTCATTTTAAGTGTAAAACATCAATTGTTATAAACTTAGCTCAAGTACTAAAATATAGTGCTTAATTAAGAGCTTAATTCATTTTCAGTTAAACAATTAAATCACTTAAGCCACTTAATCAAGCATATTAAACACTTTATCAAAGACAAAATAGAGTAGATTTGATGAGAGTAAGTATACCCCCTTTAGACAAGTACAAGCGCTTCCAACCCGCCAACCTCCTCTCCATCCGTTCAAGAATCTCATCCCAAATATGCACACATTTGAAACTAGAGCCCAAAGGAAGATCGAGATACTTTGTCACGCCCCAAAAATCAACATTTGAAATTCTCATTAAAAACAACTTTGAGACATCATTTCCTTTATTCTAAATAAAAACATCATCAAAACTTCAATGCTTTAAAACATAAACTTGTACAATTTTCAAAACAATACTACTCCCGCCCACATGTCATCTAAGTATCATCCTTGTCACGTTCTTCAAAAATCTCTGAAAGTGGGGAAAATAATAACGGAGTGAGTTCGACAACTCAGTAAGCATAGAAAAAAATATATTCTTTTCTTTGAAAATAATACTCAATTCAGTGACCAGAAATACAAAAAATAAAATAGTTTTTCCAAAAATCCCTTTTGGCATCAACAATAAGCCACATTGACCCCTGTGGTAAGGTTGTGCAACGACTTAACCGGCGGCCAAACCAAATTAAGCCAACAGTAAGTGGAATTTGCCCTACTAAGACTTAGTCACGTACGCTTAAGTGTGCACTAGGGAGAAACTCACACAGAAACCAATCCGAAGAATGGGCGCACCAGTAATCAATAATGAGTTGGTACCAACAGCAGCAGTAATCAGTAACAAAACGTCGCCTCGGGGTTCGAAAATAGTATAATATATAATATCATAACTCAGATTCAAAATCAGAAATGATGTTAAGCAGAATACAGAATCTTTGAGAAATAATTCAGAACAACCATATAATCAATCTCTGTAGGTCTTTTAAAATTCCACATTTGTTTTCAGAATAACATAAACCTGCAATAAAATATTTTCCACAAAATCATTTATGAAAACGTGTTCATAATTTTTGAAGAAAACAATATAGTAGCTCCGCTTACCCGACTTGCTTCGATAATCGAACCGCCCTAAAATCCACGTATTGCAGCGACCCAAAAGAACCGAAGAAAATCGAGAAACTCAACAATGGCCGAAATTGACCTAGAGAGAGAGAGAGAGATCTCAAAAATGATAGAGAATTCACGTTTGAGAGGTGTGAATAATCTGTGAACGCCCTTTTATAGGCCGAATCAATGTGTAACAACCCCAAATCGTTCCCCTTTCGAAATCCTTCATTAACCACCATAAATCGCTTGATTTATTGATAAAACGTCAAGATCCACACAATGGAGTTGAAAGGTCACGAAAATCAGTCGAAAAGGTGCTAAAACGGATGAGAAATCGAACAGAGAGAGAGAAAGGAAATTGATGAGAGAGAAACTGAAGGAAGATTAAAACACACCGTTTTACTTAAAAAAATCAATTCGAGCAAAACGTGTTTAAGTAAAATAAAACTTCACCATATAAAGAAAAAGCAAAGGTGCCTCAATGGTCAAGCTGCGCGCCTCTCTCCTCTCCTAAGTGCCCCAGTTCAAATCTCCACCCTGCAAAACAATCTTTTCTTTTCTTTTAAAGACCAATCCTCACATACTTCATAGGCAACGAGGACACACTACATCCCAGGATACCAACAAGCACCTGAGTGTTATGAACATTACCAATGGGAGTAACCTCTGACTTAGACAAGTTAATTCTAAGACCAGAGACAACCTCAAAGCACATAAGAAGACATCTAAGACTCCGAAAATGACTCACCTCCGCCCTGCACAACACCAAAGTGTCATCTGTAAAAAGCAAATGAGAGATACTCACACCCCCTCCGGTGCCCCCACCCACCTCGAAACCCTCCAAACCACCATGCTCCACCACTCTCCCCAACATGCGACTAAAGGCTTCCATGACAATGACAAACAAGAGGGAAAGAGGGGATCCCCTTGCCGCAACCCGCGGAAACTACTAAAAAAACCTTCCAGGCAACCATTGACAATCACCGAGAACTTTACTGAAGACACACAAAACAAGATCCACCTGCACCATTTTTCTCCAAATCCACATCTACGCAACATGTACAAAAGGAACTTCTAGTTAATGTTATCATAGGCCTTTTGAACATCTAACTTACACAACATTCCAGGCACTCCCGACCTCAACCTGGAGTCAATGCACTCGTTGACAATAAGAACTGAATCCATAATCTGCCTAACTTTCACGAAAGCATTTTGCGAAGGAGAAATAATCTTCTCCAAAAGAGGCTTCAACCCGTTGGCCAACACCTTGGCCAAAATCTTATACACCCCCCTCCCCCACGAGACTAATAGGGTGAAAATCCGTAAGCTTAACAGCTCCAGGCTTCTTGGGAATGAGGACAATAAAAGAGGAATTAAAACTCCGCACAAACTTCTCATCCCTAGCAAACTCATTAAACATCGACAAAACATCATGCTTAATAATCTCCCAACAAGCTTGAAAGAACGCAAGGGAGAACCCATCTGGGCCCGAAGCTTTGTCACCATTGAGACTAAGCACCACCCCAGTCACCTCCTCCATATCAAAAGGTCTTTCGATCCACACCGCCTCCTCCTCCAAATATGCCGACTTGCATTCATGTCGGCATATATACTTCTCTTTGTTACATATGCATGGACAATGTGTGCATGCTACCTCCTATGTTCATGCTTTATGTGCATGAACTACAATTTGTTGCATTATGCTTCTACCTTCAGTAATACTTGATATATGTGTGCGCGCTCTTGTGTGTGCTTGGATGGGTGTTTGCATGAAACTGGTGAGATACTGGGACACAGTACCCGATAACTTATAGTCTAGTTGTTCATTTATTTTTGACGTTTACAAGGATAATGGACTAAAAGATTTATGCGTTGTGCCCTGAAGTTCTATGCTTTGCTTCATAGGGGTTTTACATTCCATTGCTTCTGCCTTGACCCTAGAGGAAAAATGTACTGATGTAGTTTGGATCTTTTCAAGGCTCCGCTTGTCTTAGAACAAGAGTCTTCTGCAGCTTCATCCTTTGATTTGTTTCCAAAACCGGCGGCATCCTCAGCTCCATCTCTGGATTTGTTTCATCCATCCATTGTGTCTTTAGCTTCATCTAGGAATGTGTATCAACCTCTACAAACTTTCCCATCTTCATCCTTAAGACTTCTTTACAGAGATTTCTCAACAGCAGTCAATGGCAGCCTTGGATAAAGAAAGACCACAGTTATGTGTCCCTGCAAATGATGGATGGGCAACATTTGATACACCGAAGCCAGCTGCATCGGAGCCAGCTTTTGGAAATCTTGCCCCTGGAAAGTTACCTTCTAGGGATGTGGATTCATTAGAGAAGTTTGACTTCATTTCATCCTTAAACACAAACATGCAATGGCCCTCATTTCAATCTGAAAGTGTTTGTGGGTTGGCTTCAACGAAGTCAAATCAATGGCATGATGATTTGCACAATGTTCAAGCTTCCACCATGGCACCAAGCACTCTGGTAAGCTTTCTGACCATTGCTTCATGGGTGTTTAGTTTAAAAAATTGCAGTACCAGTCTTTATTAAGATTGTAAGTTGGATGTTCTTCTAGTTTTGAGATGGCATGCAGGATATTGAAGGGATTGAATTATGTTGTATCTTCTGTGTTTGAACAAGAATGGAGTGCATTTGAAGGTTCCGTTGGGAATCTATCGTTTGAAGGCTATTAGCAATGCAGTGAAATACCACTAGAAACAATCTTTCGTCATTTTTTGACCAGTATTTTGCAGGACTCCAGAAAAGAGGGGAGTCAAAGGACTACCTCTCATGGTGTGTCCCTGGGTCCTAGTGTGCCATCACATGTTGTAATGGGGCCATTATATACTCCCATGCTTCCTTTGATGGTCTGTACTCTTCAGTTTATGTTGAGCTTTTTCCCCATGATCTTAGCCTGTCTATCTCCTGGAGTAATGTATGGCTTTTCACAGGGAGAAACACAATCACATACAATGGAATGTAAATCTACAAACCCGTTTGATCTTCCTTTCTATTCTGATTTGGAACAGAAGAATATGGTATGATATAAATGTTATTTTTGCCAAATCGCATTGGAAATTTGAATCAAATGTTTTCTTTTGAGCTCTGTGTTTCTCTGTCGTGTCCTCCATAGGCTGCTAGGGATTTTTGTATCAGAGACCGGGGAGAGAAGAGGAGGGGAGAGGGGGTAGTGGGCATTCATAGCTCTCTCTTTTTCAACTAGTCTACTAGATTATAGCTTTAAGCATGTTTATTGTTCAATTTTATTGGTTGATACCGAATCAAAGTTGATTTAGGAATGAATTAGGAATGCTATGGTGCTATGGTTCTTTCCATAGTGTTTCCAACTTACCTTGGTGCATTTGAGGAAACTCAAATGATAGTCTGATGTACTTAACTATGTGAGAGGATTTGGATACCCACTGTTAACATAACATCCGTAGGTATTACATTGTGCAAGTGAAAAAAGAAATGATTTCATAAATCTATGGAGTTGTCGAAATAATTTATTTTGCTTGGATTAAAGAAGGATTTTGTGTAGCAGAAACAACCCTTGGTAAATTCTTCAGAGCAAAAATCTCATCCACAATGGGATCTAATAAGAAAAATTTGTACCAAGTGGTGCTCCTGTCTAACTGCATATTTCACTATATTTGTGAAACTATTCGTGTTACTATTTGGGTGGTCTACTGGCTGCTGCTTTGGTTTAGCTAGTTCTTGAAGCTCTAATTTGCTTCCAGCTAGAGCTCATGAGGGTTTCTTTGTGCATGGTATATAATCACGATTGTGGATTTAGAATTATCAGAGGCAGCTCTAGGGTTTTCATTCGGCAAATCTAGAGTTTTCTAGGTTTTGACGTACATGTATTTTGGACTAGATTCATGATCCATTGTATAGATAGGATCGGGTAGCACAAGTTGTTAGGAGCCTTGTCTAGTTGTTATAGATAGTATTATCTTGGGATTCAAGCTAAATGTTTGAATTTCCTATATTATTTTGTAATTATCTTGTAATTTGTTGTCTTTTTTATTATTCAGAAGTAGTATCTCATATGAAGAGATCATTCAGTAAAAAATCTATTTTGGTATCAGAGCCACTCGACCTGATCCTCTTGTTCTTGGCTGCTATTCTAGTTTCTAGGGTTTCGGGTTCTTGTGTCCAGCCCTTGGGTTTTCGGGTTCTTTGTTTTGCAGCCTTGTTCTGGCCATCGTCTTGCTTTGTTCCTAGTCTTAGTCATGACTTCCGAACGTCCTGATTCATTGTGCATTCGTTTCACGGGAAAGAACTACTCGGCCTGAGAATTTTATTTTCAATTGTTTATCAAGGGAAAGGAGCTTTGGGGTCACACTGATGGTAGTGCTTCGTCACCTGATAAAGAGAAGGAGACTAATCAGTTCTCTACTTGGGAAAGCAAGGATGCTCGGATTATGTCTTGGATCCTTGGCTCAGTTGATTCTCATATCATTAATTCTTAGCAAATTGCTGCTAGTTGACTCACCAGCATCAATTTGAGGAGGGAGGGTATCATTTGGCAGCGCTAGGGTTTTTTAGGTTTCGGCATATATGTTGTATTTTGGACTAGATTCATGATCTATTGTATAGATAGGATCGGGTAGCACAAGTTGTTAGGAGACTTATCTGGTTTTTATAGATAAGTATTATCTTGGGATTCAATCTAATACTTATCTATATTGTTATAACAAATTTTTGACTGAATGATCTCTTATGAGATGCTTCTTCTGAATTTATAATAAAAAGATAACAAATTACAAGATAAGTACAAATAAAGATAGGAAATTCAAACATTTAGTTCGAGCAACAATTTGCTTACTATGATATGAGAATCAATCGAGCCAAGGATCCAAGAACTGCCATATAGAGAATTGATCCTTCTCCTTCCCTTTATCAGGTGACGGAGCACTTCCATCATTGTGACTCCGAAGCTGCTTTCCCTTCACAAACAATTGAAAATGAAATTCCCAAGCCGAGTAGTTCTCTTCTGTGAAACAAGTCAGGACGTTAGGAAGTCATGACTAAGACTAGGAACAAGGCTCCAAAACCAAAAACCCTAGAGCTGTCTCTGATAAGAATGTAGCTGTCTATCTCTAGATAGTCAGTAAGCCAGACGTGACTAAATTTGTTTCTTTACCATAGCTTTTAGAGCTCTATATTCATTCATACCCTGTACATGGAATTTTCTTTGTAAGCTAAAGTGTTGGCTGGATGTAACTTGATGAAATTGTTTTGATGATGTTTAATTGATTCTTACTGTCAAGTTTTAGCGTTCTACATACTGCAAGTGCATATTTACCCTGCGTAGAACTTTTTGTACGCTGCACCTTGATTGCTTTTCTACTTATCAATCAGTATTTGTAATATGCATACGGTTTATTCATCTGGCATGACTTTTTTCAGTAAATATAAGATTCATGAGTTGTTCATATGCAATGCATTTTCAGCTGGATCTTTTTATACAGAAATTGTATGCAGGTTCTGTTTCTTTACTATTAGGCAAATGATTCTTTATGAAATTTATAAGTGATCTCTTTGTCCTGGACACAAGTTGTATGCATGTTCCTTAAAGATTTAGACTTTCAAACAGGGACTAAGAATTGTATGAAGCAAGGGAAGCAATCTCCCTTTGATTGTAGAACAGATGGAGTACTTATATATCAGTGACATGTTGTCAAGTATTTTAGTCATACCTCAATGTCAGCCTGTAGAAGGGAGTATCTTATGTAGAAAAATGACAATCCCAGGTTAATGGTTCACCTTAGCTTTTTTGTCTAATGTTTCTGCTATGCTTCAGCTCCATTTGATATCATTCTATTAATACATAGTCTTGTTGTGTCTGGTAATTTATGGCTTAAGTACATTATAGTACCTAGTGAAATTTGGTATCCTGAAAGACGCCTGTCATAACTAGTATAGTATGTAAAATACCAAGCAGTGACACTGTTTAAGGTTTATTACCATTCACTTCGTAGTCAATCATTTTGCACTGATAGAGCTGTAGGGTCTAACACATGATTTTGAAGTCTGAAATGGTCGACCTTGTATGGTTTTAAATGACGCAATTCACAAATTTTCCATAAACATTGTTTCCAAGTTTTTAGCAATACTTTTGTTGTACTACCTTCCTCCACAATTCTTTGTTCTTTGCTCTTTGTTCTTGCATGTTTGTTATTCTATGATAAGTACTATAAGTCAATTGGATATTATTTCTATGAGAAAGACGTTGGAGGAGACTGAACATTCCTGGATTTCTTGTTGCTAATTTTTTTTCGCTGTATATCATATGCAGTTTTTGGACATCGGCTCCTTGCAAGCTGCTCTCCCTGATGCCCAGTTGCCGTCCACCTTTCATAGTGGTGTATCTCAACCATGGTTCCCTCGAAATGCAGATACTCCTTATATTCCAGCTGCAGGACAAGGTACATTATGCTTATATGTTCTTTTTTTCAAGGGCTAATATTGAAGCTTTATTTGTTAATTGCGCTGCAGTTTGATGTGTCTCGTTTGGAGCATCTCTCAACTTTGAGCGAAGCAAACCCTCCAGAGCCTTCCTTGAAGAATCTTCTCTCTCTCTCTCTCTCCCTCCCTGTAAACCATAACCAAACATTTATGAAAAAATTGACAAATGTGAACTTTATTTGTAGGGTGTCGTATATGATGATATCAGTAGTACCTTTCTATTTTCTGACCTGACCCTGCCCCAGTATGCAGTGTACTCTCGTGATCCACATAGTCTCGATTTATCTACTTATGTCATTGTTGTCCCATTTTTCATTTTCCTCTCTATCTATAGAGGCTGTGGCATGTGTACACATAGGCATGCACGGAGCGGCTTGTATGAGAAAATGAAGTTCCTTTCAAAATGTCTGCCATTAGCAAGGAACTTTAGGCAGTTCCCTAACAAAGATAGTAAAAAAGATTATTCCTAAAGTCGAGAGAGTACGAGGAATGTATGAACCGATGCTTCCATAGATTCGATTGTGGTTTACAATTATAGCTTCCATACATGTTTATTTTGGATTTGATCTAGTTTTGGTTTTGATTCTGTAGGTGGTTTAACATACAGGGGCGGAGAGAGGGGGGGGGGGGGGGCTAGAGTTTCCCTTTCAAGTAGGACCCATTCTTTGAACCGCCAGCAGTACTGAACAGAGATACAATGGATAGATGCACAAGACAGTCCCCCAAAAGAAGTTTTTGCTTGAAATATGTGGGCGTGGACATGGATAGTTGAAGTTTTAGAATTATCCAGGCTTATATAAGACACTGAACAGAGATACAATGGAACTGCACATCTACAGAAGGAGAAACAGATCATGAATTCCAAAACAGTCGTAGTTGATAAGCCTCATGCAGTTTGTATTCCATCACCATTTCAACGCCACATAAAGGCCATGCTAAAATTTGCAAAGCTTCTCCATCGTAAAGGTTTTCACATAACATAGTAACCGTTGGCTAATAATTTCCTCTTCTATATGTTATAATTGTCGGATTTCTGTTGGTGATTATTTTTAGACACTGCACATATATTACCCAAGATCAACCACTATCAATGTATATCAACAGCTTTATGAAGATTGCAAGAGATATTTTTTTGTTGACCGTTCGAAGTATTTACTTGTGCTTTGTAATGGAATCAGATTCCGTAAATTCTTCTCTTGATATTTATTATAATTTTAATAAAAATGACTTTCAAAATTTTTAGTTTCTCTATATGGGATCAAGCTTTTTTGAAGTGTAAAAAGTAGAGTTTTAGCATCTGACTTTGTTTAGTCTTGAAACTTTTGAAGTAGGTAAGGGGTTTCATATTTGCAATTATTATGAACGTCTAACATGTGCTCTTGCCATGCTACCAAATTGCTGTTTTTTAAAGATGCCTATTGTGAAGAGCATGTAGGGGCAGTGGTTGTCATCCTTCCACAGATCCACATGGCGGGTGAAGGGTATGCCTATGTACTATGGGTTTCGAATCTGCCCCCTATACAAAATTCCTGGCTCCGCCACTGAACATACATGTCAGCACAAGCACCAAACTCTCAAATAGCGTGAGAAGTGGTTTTCTTCTTCTCAGTATTGTGCAGAAGGGGGCTTGCAGTGTTCTATATCGCTATCTTTATAATGCCGTATCTGTCCTGCTAAACTTTAACAAAGTTTATATCGCATTAGTTTCTCGTCACAGGGTCCTGTTGCTTCGTTGGGAGGAAACCCTTTTGCATAGAGGATTGTGGAGGCAAAACAATTGTTCTCATTATTTTGAGTTTGTAGAAGTTTCAATGGCTTATTTATATCAAGTCTCTTATTTGTAAGCTAGACATGTCAATTTAAATAGACTTAATCACACGATTGTGTTATGTTAGGATTTATTATTTTTGTAAAGCCTACGAGATTCCTCGTGTTTGAGGCCTCAGTTTGTATTTGGATAGTTATATGGGAGATATGAGGTTGAATTTAGCAAATAATGTATGGATGTAGGATTCAACTCTCGGTTGGGTTAAGGATGTTGTAAAAGCTCTGTCTTCTCTCTCAGCCATCCCTTATTGGTCGGGCTGTAATCGATGTGCGCCCGAGCCAGCGGCATTGGGCGGCTTTCTTTTATCTCAGAGGAGAGCATCCTGGCCCTGTTTTACCTAATTCTATTCTCAATATCGAGGGTGGGAAATATCCCCCTTGATTGTTTTTTTGCTTCCTGTATTGCTCTTTTATATCTCAGGGAAAGAAAAAACCTGTCTACTTATTATTCCTAACAAAAGAAAAAAGCTGCTTCGTCAGTTATGGAAAGCGTTTTATGAACGCCTTCGGCTATGAATGAGTTGGATAGAGGGAGTATTCTGGTTTAATTTTTGACAGCAACAAAATTCGACGTCAATGATGTTTAGAGGTACTCATCGGTGACAATCCTGGTTTAAATATGCAATCAGTTTCGTTCGAGATTCGTGCATAACGAGTGGTCTTGGATTCTCTCAAAAAAAGCCCACTTGCCAATAAAAGAAAAGCATTTTCAAAAAAAAATAAATAAATAAATTGTAGTAATTCTCAATCATATTTCACTTTTTTTTAAATTCAGACTTATTTTAAATTGAAAATTTGGGAACTTATTTTATTATCTAGAAATTTAGAATTATGATGCATGTAAGCGGGAGCAGATAACCATCCTTAATATTACGCCCGCCTTTTTTTTTTCTTTTTATCTAACTTGCCATCATCTCTCTGTACCAAAGCATGTAACCTTAACCGAAATTGTTAGGTTGACGCTTGCACTCACCCACATTGCTTCAAACTCCAGGTCTCAGCTTGAACTCTAGTGTATTTTTCCGACCACCTTCAACTTTCGTGACTCGAATTTTGGCACCGGAGGTTTGTCAAATTCCTACTTATGAATCAGTTGATTTGTGATGTGGCACGCCCTGTGCTTGTACTTAGCCTAAGGCTTACTTATAATATGCACACAAGTGGAGATTACAGCACGAATTATTCTTCTACTTGGGTTTACCATATTGCCCTTGAATTACTTAGCAGAAGGTTTCTAAATAAAAGAGGTATACTTTACGAGAAAAGTCCTTGAAAATGTAAGGCCAACACTGGTACCGTTGCTAATCTTTTCTTCAGTTCTTGAAAACTCTTTTAACATCCAACGGTCCATTCATACTTCGCACCTTTCCTTGTCAAGGCAGTCAAAGGGGCAACTAACCACGAAAACTCTTCCACAAATCTTTTGTAATACCTTGCCAAACCCAAGAAACTGTGAATCTCATGAACATTAACAGGCCTTGGCCAATTCATGACTACTTCTATCTTGCCTGGGTCCACCGAGATAAGATTCCTTGACTTGACACAATATGCCCCAGAAATGACACTTGTTCCATCCAAAAGTCACATTTGGACAATTTAGCATATAATTGATCCTCCCGTAACTTCTACAACACTAACCATAGATGCTCATCATGCTCCTATCGATTCTTAGAATAGATCAGTATATCATCAACAAAAATCACTACAAAATATCCTCAACCTAAGAATCACTACAAAATATCTAAGAACTCCCAAAATACCTTATTCATCAAATCCATGAAAGTTGCAGGAGCATTAGGCAACCCAAAAGGCATCACAAGAAACTCAAAGTGATCATATCAAGTCCGAAATGTCGACTTCGAAATATCCTCAACCTTAATCCTAACTGATGGTACCCAGACCACAAATCTATCGTGGAGAAGACTCCCACTCCCTTCAATTAATCAAAAAGATCATCTATACGCAGTAATAAGTACTTGTTCTTCACAGTTACTTGATTAAACTCTCTATAGTCGATGAACATTGTGAGGGTTCCGTCATTCTTCTTGACAAATAACATTGAGGCTCCCCACGGCGACACATTAGGCCTAATATAACCTTTTACTCGACCACTGTCCTATGGGGGACAAAGGACGGTGCATGACAGCTCAACCGGCAGCTCACATGGTGCAGACCCTCATGTCCACCTATCGCATAATACGGGGCTTCGCGCTGCCCAGTTTTAGGAAATAAGGTTGCGCATTGGCTAACAGTTTTAGCTTTTGGCTCAATAGTAATGCTTGATCCAACATGTAAGATAATTAAGGCTTAAAGAAACTTTTCGACACATGGCCATAACTGCCTTTGCCGCCTATATCAACCAATGAGAGTAATTGCTTCTCTAATTAACTTTTAGCCTAGTAATCATTTAACCCAATTACCTAGCCATTAACCCTAACATTTAACTCTTAATTAACCTAGAGCTTAAATAAGAGAGAGAGAGAGAGAGAGAAGGTGAGTTGTCTAAGGATCGCACAGCGGGAAATCCTGGATCGTTGAAATCTAGCAGTCCAAGCATTCTGTCTCCTTTAGATCTACGCACACAGTTCTTGAGAGAGAAAGCTTTTCTCGTGAAAATGTATTTCCTTCTCTTTCTCAAATGAAGTTCTGAGCTATTTCCTTCTCTTGCTAGATTTGTTGAGCAATTCCTTTTCCAGTGACATGGTTTACCACAGTGGAAATAATTTCCCTTATCTTTCTTCTCTGAGTTGCTCGTGTCCTCTTTCTTAGATTGAGACGCTTTCTTCTTTTTGAACGTCTTCCCTTTGGGCTTAAGTTCATGAATGGCTGACCTGTCCATTATCATTAGAGAACATTTCTCATGTATGATAAGTTCCTCAGCTGCTTGCAACATATTGAGCAGCTCTGACAAAGTCACCGCCATCTTGTTCATATTATAGTATAATATGAACAAGATCAACGATTCAGGCAAAGATGCCAATATCGCTCCAACTTTTGTCTCACCTTCTATCTCTACACCTAGTGTTTCCAGTTCAATGATGAACAATATCATCTTCAACACATTATCTCGAACTGGAGCACCCTCCACCATTGTGGTGGTCATCAGCAGTTTCATAACTTGCTAGCGTGCAGACCGACTATGTTCTCCAAATAATTCTTGGAGATAAGAAAACATGTATTTTGCAGTAGCTAGGTCTTCACACTGCTTCTGTAATTTATTGGTCATCGAGGCCAACATTAACATCGAGCTAGTTCATTTGCCTCATGCCACTTATCATAAGCAACTCTTTGCTCTTTGCATGGCATCAGCTAAAGCAATCTGAGAGATCTCATCCTTCAGGACATGAGTAACTTTTTCAACCATGAGTACTATCATGAGATTCCGCTTCCAATCAAGGAAATTTGGCCCAGTTAGCTTGTTATCATCTAAAATTCTAGACAATGGGTTCGACATAATAATCTGCATATATCAAGAAAGTAAATCACATGTATATAAAATTTCCATTAGTATATGTCACGCCCCGAACGCAATCACGTAGGAACAGTTACAACCGCGAGCAATCCCGAGGGAAAGCCCCAGCGAACTTAATCATACATACAGCGGAATAAAATCGAGAGAGAGACGGGCCAAAAACTCAACAAGACTTAACTGCATATATATACCTCAAAGGAAGTATAGTGACATGATTACACAACACATGGCTTTACATAACTAAAGTGACAGACCACATCGGTCAACAGTCACCAGCAACAAAATACATAAAAGGTCTCCTCTCTCAAGACAGGTAGTCTTCCTGATTTCCTTCACCTGAAACATCTGGAATGATAAATTTTTGAAAAACGTGAGTCAAAAGACTCAGTATAGGAAAACGTAACTTGAAAACATGAACATGAAAAATCGTGAGTAAACATAATTCTTGATGTGCATGCATGCTTAATGGTTATGCATATGCTCTTGAACATGAAAACATATTCTTGCACTTAAAAAAAATGACACATGGTCCTTGTAAAATATTATCTTCTTGACTTGTGGGCTACATATGCTCCATTTATCCCTGAAGTCAGGATTGTGCGTTCTCGTTGGAACTGTCCCCTATTTCCCTTGGAAAAATTACATCTAGTCGAGCTAGCTCATCTTCTCGCATTCGTCCTTTAGTGTGGTTGCACTTACCTCTAGGATCACCCATCGTTCTCGCATTCGTCCTTCGGTATAGGTGTCCTTCTTGATGGTACGGTACCGACCAGAGCCTCTTAACTTAACTTGACATAAAACTTTTCTTGCTTTCATTGCATAAAAACTTCTTTTAGAAATCATGCAATGCTCGTGTCATGTCATGCTTGCTTATGATGTTATGCTTATTCATGATAAACCATGATGTGTACCATTCCAGTTTCGTAAAAGTGTAAGTTTCTACTTACTTCCACTTACCTTGGTCTTCTTGAGTTTCTGTCACGCCCCGAACGGCATCCCGCAGGGACCGTGACAGCCGCGAGCTATCCCCCGGATAGCTCCAGCGTTCTTACTTACGTTCTTACGTGCTTACGGCGGAAACATACAGGACCGCGGGGGATTCGAGCTAAATCTTACATAATCAGGGTTTTCATTAAGTTTGCATACAAAACATATATAACATATTAAAACCCAACTAGTGACGGATCTCATCGATCAAGTCACCATTATCAAAAATATGAACATAATCTTGGTCCTTCTAAGTCAGGTAGTCCTCCTGACTCTCTTCACCTGAGGCATCTGAAATGACACAATTTTAAAAACAATGTGAGTCAAAAAAACTGAGTAAGGAAGAAACATAAACTTGAAACATGCTTTTTACTTGTACTTGCATAATTATGAAAAAGGAACTTAATTCGTGATGCACATGCATGTCATGGATATGCATATGCTCTTGCTTGAATTCGGCCCCAGGCCCTTGAAAATATTTCTTTCATACTTGCTTGTAAAAAAATTGGCCCTTGGCCCTTGAATATCACTTATTCATATCTCTTACTGTGGGCTCGCTCCATTTGACCCCTGAAGTCAGGGTTGTGCGTTCCCTTTGGAACCGTCCCCGATTTCCCTTGGAGACCTTACATATGGTCAAGCTAGCACACCTTCTCGCATTCGTCCTTCAGTGGCTAGACATGACCCTTGGAGGCCCACACCTTCTCAATGTCCTTCAGTGTGGTTTGCACAGCCTCTTGGATTCACCCATCCTTCTCGCATTCGTCCTTCGGTATGGGAGTCCATCTTGATGGTACGGTATCGACCAGTGCCCCTTGACATAACTTATCGTTTCATAAAACATTCCATAATCTTTCCATAAAATCATTGCATAAACATTCTCTTTAGAAAAATTCATGCAATGCACATGTTATGTCATGCTTGATCAAAATCTCATGCTTGTTCATGAAATGATGCAGTGTGTCATTCCAGTTTTGAAAAGAACCACTTACGGTTTCCACTTACAAATTCCACTTACTCTTGGTCTTCCTTGGTAGTGTATAAAGACACGTAGATCGCCTACAAGCGATTCAAATATTCCTTAGACTTAAGAAATAGTACGTAATCATATAAATTAAACATTTGCATTCTTGAAATCGGTTATCAACCAAAGATATATATATATATCACTGTAATTCTTTTAATCATTAAAAATATTTTATTTACTCTTTTCTTTAACTAATATTCAAAATTTAGGTTATTTAATCATTTAATATTTTATTGCAATATAACATATATATATATATATACATGTACATGTCTCTATTATTGTTTAATCGACACTAATGGATTTAGGATTAAACCTAAGTCTCCCATTATTACATGTGCTCCCCTAAAACTTTACATTAAACCATCAATAACTTTAATCATGATTAAATCTTGATTTGAACCTTAAACCTCAATTAATCCGAGATACTAACCCTAACTAGGGTTTCGAATATTTTCATTACATGTTCATGGTTCCTCAATATTATTCCAATTAGCCTAATCCCCAATTTCAAGTATCCAACACAACAATTATAACCTATTTATCATAATTTACAATTGGGGTTCCTTCACCTTAAACATTCGGCCAACACTAAATTTTATGCATCCTTTAATCACAACTTCAACTCCAATGGTGATCTCATCCTCCATTCAACAATTTCACAACCTAGGATCTAAGAATCCAAAAACCAACACAATATATCATGCATTATATCATTCGGCCAGCACATGTTTTCATCCAAATAATTATGTTTTCTTTTGTTTCCTTCAATTTGCATGCATCCTTTACATAACATAATTATCTACCATGCATTAGGTCATTAATCTTGCATATAACATGGTCAATATCCAGATCTATACATACACAAAATTTCTCTTGGAAACCTAGGGCATATATGGTTCGGCCATAACCCATAACATCACATTTTTATGCTAAAAATTATATCATGCATACCCTTGCATTCTACAATCCACCTTTGCATGCATTTACTTCACACTTTCATTATTCATGAATAACATGACCAGATCTAACATTCAAACACATCCATAACCATAGATCTAGGAAGATTTACAACTTACAACCAACCAACTTAGCATAAACTTAGATCTAACTTCCTTTAACATACATTGCTCTCTCTTTGCATTTTTTTCTTAACATACAACCTTAGATCCAAGACATACATGGCCAGATCTAACACTTAGACACCTTAATAACACTAGATCTAGCAACATACAACATAAAAATCCAAGATCCAACTACATGAAGTTCGGCCAACAAGGGGAAAATGGTAGACCCGAATTTTACCTTGGTGTTCCCTTGTTTTCTCCTTGCTTTTCCTTGCAAAACCTCTCCTTTTCCTTCACCTCCTTTTTCTGCCTCTTCTTCTCCCTTGTCACACGGTTTCCCCTTGGTTCAAGCTCCAAATCCCACCTTTTGGTTCAAAGCTTTGGTTTATCTTCTCCTTTGGTTCTCTCTTTCTCTCTTCTTGGTTCGATTTTTCTCTTCTCCCTTGGTTCTCTCTTTCTCTCTTCTCTTGGCTTTGTGTTGGTCGACCAAGGTAACACAAATGACACAAATGAAGTGGAAAGAGTGTGATAGGCGTGTAGTGTCACAAGTGAAGACAAAAGAGTATGAACTTCACCATAAAATTCGGCCAAGGGGCGTTTCTTCACTTTTCTTCAACTTTTCACCTTTTTGTCATGCTTGTCTCCTTGTCTACTCTTGCCTTTCACGTAAAACACCCCCCCACCACATATTTCAAATGCCACATTAAATGCTTGCTCAACCAATTCGGTTCCCTTGGTTGAAATCCAACTAGTTTAGTTCATGCATCATCACTTGGTTACTTAGCATGCTTAATGAGGATTAGCACCACTAATCATCAACTTAACTCCAAGGCCCATTGGGCAGCCCAATCCACCCTTTATTCAATACCCAACATCACCACCTAAAGCCCAATTCATAAGCCCAAGGGCTAAGGCCCAATGACCAAATTCTCTAAGGCCCAATAACAACATTCCAAGGCCCATTATCATGGGTTTCATGGCAGCCCAATACCATGACTTTTAAAGCCCATTTTCATGATTATTTTAAAGCCCATTATCATAAACTTAAAGGCCCAATATCCACTTAATATTCTAAGTCTTATAGCAGCCCAATATCACAATCCAAAGGGCCCACTATCTCAAATATTAGGGCAGCCCATAAACAATATTTCAATGGCCCAATTACACCTAATATTCGGCCAAGTAGGAGTAGCCCATCATCAGCCCATTGCCTTAGGTTTTAAAGCCCAACATAAAATTCTTAGCAGCCCAATAACATCATCCATAAGATAATCCTTCAAAAATAATCAAGGATATTGAAAAGAAAAATGCAATTAATTTAGCAACATGAAATCGGTTACTATAAAATTTAAATTACATCCATGACATTTGAATCATAACATCACATATTGGAAATTCAAAATAACTATATATACATTTTCTTAACATTAAATCATGCCTTGGCCAAGCAAGGTCTCTTTTAATACAAAATAGGTCATGGAATCCTTCATCTTGTAATGAAGTAGACACGGGTTTCTTTGGGGTCTTACAGTTTCGGTATGAAGTTTCGCCTACAAGCAATTCAAATACCTCACTTAGATGCTTAGGAATTAATCACATAGTCATTCAAAAATATTTGTAATATTTCGGTTTTCCCAAAAGTATTTATCTTTGAAAATACGATTTCATTTACAAAAGATTGCTTTAATTAGCTATCATAAAACAATTGAAGAAAAACAATTAAACACATGCATCAACATTTCATTCTAAGAATTCTAAGCCCAAAACAGCAACTTATAATGAGCCTAACTCAATTTCCTTGTTCTAAACCTTACCAAATCTAATGTCCATCAAACTCTACCAACTTAACCTCATTTTCCTCTTATAGACTTGCTGATCTAATCCACTTCATCAATATACTTTATAACAGCAAATATCCCAATAGAAATCTTAACAAAAGTATAACCAATGACCAAGGGCAGCAGCCTATTCAGCTCCTATGTTCTCTCTTCTCCCATTTTATAACATTTCTTACCTTAACATGCAAATCATATTTACCCCTAGGTTTAAGCCACTGATCAAAACCCTAACATCATCAAAACTAATCATGTTCACATCCAAAAGCAAGGGTTGACAACAACAGTCCAATTTGTTGGAGTTTGTTAAAAGACGTAGAGATAGATGATTTGATATAATTGTTTAATAAAAAATATTAGAGTTAGGTGAAAAAATATGGAAACAGAATTTTTTTTTTTGAAAAGTTATTGTAGTTTGTGTGAAAAGTTGTTAGAGATTGTATAAAATGTATCGGTATTTGTCTATAAATTTTTAAGATTTTGAATATTTATTTTATAAATTCTATTGACTCGTACTCTTACATGTAAACCAAAATATCCTTGATTTCACCTATACCCGTAGAGGCAGAAGTAAAGTCCTGCAGAAGGAATGAACTGAAGATGCAAGACGAAGAAAAGAAACCCGAAGATGCAATGAGAATAAAATGATGCCGGGCCGGCGGCGGGCCCGGTGGGGTGGGGCCAAAAGTAAATGGCAAAATGGTCAAATTGGTATTGCAGTGAATTGGGGGTAAGGGATTACGTGCGGATGAGAGAGAATCGGATTCTCCTTGGCCCTTGCTGTTGGATAGTATCGGGCTCTCGGCCTTTATATATAGCTTAACGGCACTACACCATTGCCACATCAGGGACTCAGACGGATCCGCGTTTTTCATTTCTTCCCCCTTCTTGGTCTCTTTCGCTGATTTTCTCGCTCGTCCGAACAGATTCCTAAAAAAATGGCGGATCAACTCACCGACGACCAGATCTCCGAGTTCAAGGAGGCCTTCAGCCTCTTCGACAAGGACGGCGATGGTCTCTTTTCGTAGACCCTCTCTTTCTCTCCCTTCTATCATGGCTTTCGTTTCTTTGTTTCTTTTTCTGTTTGACATTTTGATTTCAGATCTAGTATTTGTACTCATTATGAATAGACAGATGGTTGTTTCCGTTTGCGTTCTGTGTGGATGATCTAGGGTCTCCGTTTGGTTTTTGTTGCGTTTGATTGCTATGCGTAGTCGGTAATTTTTGATTGATTTATACATGAGATACTTCAGTCCTTTTTCTTGGGGGAGTTGTGATTTTGTAGCTTGCTCTGCGTGTTAGGATCGTTCGTGATCTTTTCGATCTTTCCAGATCTACTCTTTCTTCGTGGTTCGGGTTATTTTCAGTTGATATTTATCATATTGTACTGTTTGTTGAGACGAGACGGATTTGCTGAATGGCTATTAGATGTTTTTTGACAATTGGCGGATATGGGTTCAGGAAATCATCGAATCCTTAATTTTGAAAATAATTCTCAACTTGCAAAGCTCTTTTATTTTGTCAAGTGCTGGGAGAGGAAATACATGCTGAGTCGTTTTGAGAAAAATGTTTGGGCTTCTATGGGAGAATCTGGTATGCATTCTTGCTACTCTGTGGCATTGGCATAGGAATTACTTTCCTGTGGCTCTAATCTGTAGGAAGGATAATTCTACGTTGTTCTCAAAATATTGGTTTGCCTGGCGTTGCCCCTACATTTATGATATGATCACCGGCATTTTATTTTTGGTTCTTTTTGCACTTCAATTGGATTAGAAGTTTTTATTAGTGACAGTAACCTTTAGAAGCTTTAGTATACGTGCGTGAGTCAAGAGTTTATGAGTTCAAAAATTATCCATGTATCCGTCTTTGACTCTCTGCTTTCATTCTTACGAATCATGAATGGTAGAATGATTATTGATCAGTTTCTTGAGAAAATGCAGTCACAAAATTTTGCTCTTTCAGTTAATGGAACGAGTGTTGGATGCAGGTCGAGACTAATTCTCTTGCAAGTGCCTGTCACACCAATCCAATATTCAACAGAACTTTCTGAAAAACTATCTCTGATTTAGAAAAGAATAAGTTGTATTGACTAGCATTCTTGAGAGGTAGAATAGGCTTTCTTTGGAAGTGAGTCTGGAGCTATTACAATCTATTAGTTTTTTTTTGAACCTGGCATTTTTTTCCTTTGGTTAGCACTTTTTCTTTACAGACCAGCATAATTGTTCTTCTTCTTAACTTGGAATCTTATCCTCTCTTCCATGTGTCTGTGTTTGGTCTTGGGTCTGTTTAGTGGTTTGTGATGTAATTACACTGTAGAGTTTTTAGGTGATTGTTCTCTCCTTTTTTCTGTCTTAGTAAGGGAGAATTATGTTTCAAGGAAGTCTGAGAGTATAGAAATTTGGAAGTAGGGTAGCGATTGGAAAACTAATCCTTCTTTTTTATGTTCGCATGGAGAAATGAATCTCTGTTAGGGTTCACAATATCTGCTAGTTAAATGTCTTGCTCTTAACTCTTTTGATATCATCTTAAATAGTCGCCTAACTTTTGCTGCAGGCTGTATCACTACCAAAGAGCTTGGGACAGTAATGCGGTCTCTGGGTCAGAACCCAACAGAAGCAGAGCTGCAAGACATGATTAATGAGGTCGATGCTGATGGGAATGGTACCATTGATTTCCCAGAATTCCTTAACCTGATGGCCCGGAAGATGAAGGACACCGATTCAGAGGAGGAGCTAAAGGAGGCTTTCCGTGTGTTTGACAAGGACCAAAATGGCTTCATTTCTGCAGCCGAGCTCCGCCATGTTATGACAAATCTTGGTGAGAAGCTGACAGATGAGGAAGTTGATGAGATGATTCGTGAAGCTGATGTGGACGGTGATGGGCAGATCAACTATGAGGAGTTTGTCAAAGTCATGATGGCCAAGTGAGGACCAATCAACCAAAACTAAAAATTTGGAAGCATAAAAACATAAGAGGGAACAGGGCAGATAATTTTGATGAAATCTTTATTTATGTTAGGACATTTCCTCTTGGTATTATTAGCTGCGTTTGGTGGGTTACCTCTTCTTGTTTGCATTAATTTGCGGCACTCTTCTCTAGTGTCTAATTGTTTGGTTTGTCAGTTGTTTTATTAGCTTGGGTTGGTAGTGTCTTTTTGCTTTACATTTGGTAATTTTTGTTCGGTCTTTGGTGTCATGAACCTAGAACAATTGGATGAATTTGGTGGTTTTTGTCTATGATGTTTTAATCTTGTTACCTCTCCAGGTTGTTTTTCTTCCCTTTTTTGTGAGCTGTCTTCTGTGAAGGTTGCATCGGTTTACTGTCATGTAAAATTTATCGGCAGTTGTCTGATGCATATCAAACCATTTCACAACTGCTGAAGAATCGAGGTTGTCAAGTTTAATTGTTTTGGTTGCCCAGCTCATGTAAATCCCTTGTTAACTCAGCCTCCCTCTCACCTGGTGCACATACTCACCCACACAGAACTTGAGATGTTGAATTTCTCTCTTCTAAGAGGGTTAGAAGGCCTTTCTCTTCGAAGAGTGTTAGATGAGTATATGTCAAATCATTCGTCAGAAATTGTTTCACATGATGATATCTTTTCTTTATGTGCTCGAGTAAAGGCTTTCTTGACGAATGATTTGAAAGGATTTTAGTGGCATCATTGGAATCGAAAGTTTGACCATCATAGAATGAAAGGATTTTGCTTTGGCATCATTGGATAAGCATTTGGTTCGTTTTGTCGTGCAAATCTTATTGGTGATGCTTTTTCGATTCGGGGTATATCTCTGGTTCTGAATATGATTTAGGAGTGGGAATATATCATCAGTATGGGATCTCTGGCTCTGAATACGATTTAGGGGTGGGGGAGTATCAGTATGGGATTTGATTCCGCTTACGGGAGGCGTTAAGAGCCAGAATAACTTATGGTCTAGGTCAACGGAATATTTACTTTTTGGGCCTCAAATGAAAGGGATGTTTCCCAAATAAGCATCTGTTGGGCAGACATGAAGAACAAATCCTAGCTTTTGGAAATATTGGCCAAGTCCGGATCCAAGTAGGTTTATTTTCCTCTAAAATTACTCTCATTTACAGTTTGCTCCCAAATATTAATTTTGAAATTATTTCCCCCTCTGGTGAAGATCTCTAATGGTGCAAACTTCTATTTTCGGAAATATTAACCCCTTTCATGAAGATAACAAAAATCGAAGACTTCCCTTTGTCCACTTTCACAGAAACAAACCAACCGAAAAAAAAAGAAATACAAGGTATTCTTTTACCCAAACAATTTTTTTTCTCTGCCTATCCAAAACTATCGAAAAATCATATTAAAATATAAATCCCAGAAGGAAAGTTTGGTAAAACATTGAAAACTAATCTTATTTTTGTTTGCGTTTTTGAAAAAAAAAAAATCAGACATTTTTTTGAGTGTGTTCTGAGAGTGGTGGGGCTCATAAAAAAGAGACATTTGGAAAGAGTTTTTGAAATATATTATCGCACAAATTTAGGTCGTAAAATTTTATTGAAGATTAAAAAATAATTAGTGTAAAATAATCAAATTCGAATTAAAAAACATTTTTTTCATTTGAAAATACCTTTTTCAAACAGAGTGAAAACCAATTATATCTCACGAGCATGTGAAAGCTTACACTTTTGTTCCTCTCTTTCATGTTTTTCCTAATAATCGGAAAATGTCTGATCTTTTCACTTTTGTCTCATCATATTCAATAATCACTCTTTTCTTCATCTATCAGATATGGCCACGATATATTATAGTAATTGATTTTTTGCCCAAGTGAAATCCTGTGCATGGCACGTGGTCTAGACTGATTCTATATTTCTACCCCGCTTTGGACATCCGAAATTCCGAATTTGTCATTTCAGTCACCAACTTTGAATAAGGAAGTGCAGATCCTCTAAGCTGTCTTCTTCTTCTTCTCAATAGATCGAACTTTCGGTCCTTTGCAGTTTGCACACAGCTCGATCATTGTTTGGTAGCTATGATAATCTTGGATTATTTTCCTTCATTTAGATATTCGCGAGTTCTTGACTTTGCACGTGAAAGCGTTATGTTTGGAAACTATAAACTAGTGATTGTTTTTTGAGATATGTTTGTATGTCTCACATGGTTTGTTTTACTTTTATGATGCAAATAAACTACGACGTTTTAAGACAGATACCATTGTGGGGTATATTTGGTGTGCGTCAAAGAGAGGGTAGATCTCGGTATATTACTATTCCATGTCTCTACTTTTTAACTTTATTTGATAATTCCAGAAAAAGACAGAAGATAATTGAGGAGAGGAGATCTACTACTAGAAAACCCACGGTGGAAGACAAGGTCAACAACAAGAAACGTCGTCGTAGTTGCTGGATTCTTTGATTTACGAGCAAACTACTCAATGCAAGGGTTCCATGTTGATGATATTGTGGTCCAAAAATTTTCACTATTTCTCGTCGAAGAATCTATGAGACTGGATCACGTGTAACCCATTTCCTGTTACATTTCTTAAGTTCCCCACTGTAACGGATGTACTGTGTTTATTGGGTCCCCAGTTACACCTGTACTTTTTTACCTTCTTACCCAAACAACAATGAATGGAAAGCTTGGGAAATAATTCATTCCCCTGCCACCTGTTCCATAACACAGCCTTCCACACTCACTCTTAGTCATTTGGTTGAACTTAAGGTTTTAGAAAGAAAAAAAAGCACTTTATATAGCAATTTTGAGAAAATATACTTTTGCACTTTAAACTACCAAACTTGATACATTAAACCATAAACTACCAATTGGTTTACACTTTACACACCAGGCCACAACATCTAAGATTGTGCCACATGTCCTATTTTTCAGGAATATAGTTTTGAGGTATAATGTGTTAAGTTTGGTAATTTGTGTAATCCACATAGGTTTGAAGATTCAACTTTGAAAAACCGGTTTGCTAAATGAAGGTACCACCAAATTTATATAAAGTCATTCCACTTGTTTCCTAACCAATGTGAGACTGTTACAATTTGATTAGTAAATCCTCATATTGCTTTAACAAAGGGGGTTTCTAAGCCAAGACTTCCACAGGTTTCAACGAGTAGAAGGTTTTTATGCAGCAACCAGAACTGAGTTATTAAGCTGCTTGGTTCTAATGGGAGAAAATCCTACTACCAATCAAAATAACGTAAGAAAATTTAGAACAAATATTTTTAACTAATGATCATTCTATCCACTGGAAGAGGTACGATGTGGTATATAGCAGACCTTGAAAAGGGAGACATTGATGCCTTACCTTATCGAACTCGATGGATGCATTACATGTACAAATATGCTGGACGAAGATTACAGTGAAAGGAAAAGAGGCAATCAAACGTGAAGGAAATAAAACCATCCCAAGTCACTGAGTGGTGACCGTCCTTTCCATCTGCAGGGACAACAGAAGCCCACCCCACCCCATCTGGGCACGAAATTGGACGCACACAATTAGAACACTTCACTTCCTCTGCTTTTTGGAAACAGGCTCCAATTGGGTCTCAGCCTGCCAAATAAGTCTTATCATTAAAACACAATAAATCTTAATGTCATCATTAAAGATAAAAGACAATTACCTAGTAGACAGAAATGAGGAACACGTCTATAGGATTTTGACTGCTACAAAACGACGTAGAAACTACTTTATGCTTCAGATGGAGTTACAGAGGATCCACAGATGATTCAGCTGAATGAAGCTAATTTGGCCATTTTTATAAGTTGTCCAGAACACAACCGACTTCCGCAAGCCTCCAGATTGCAGAAACATACTAGTTGACAACCAATTTTAAGTAGCCGTGCACCATATTCATATACAAAACGGAAAATTAATACTCACTCGTAAATGATTGGTGTCAGAATTTCACTGATCAGGTGTGATCAGTCTCATCCGTGTAAGAATTAGGAATTCCACTTCCAACTCGTCCCAGAATGAGCGTTATGGCAAAAAGCAAGAAGAAAACAAAAGGAGAAATTTGTCCAATAGAGTAACAAATGGTGCCTCCACAGGCTGACATCCGATCCAACCTAGTAGTAAGCAATCCGCCAAAAGCAACCAAAAGAGTGTATCTTTCCTTTCATCAGTGAGGGAAGTTCCTGATGTTGCAAGTTAAAAAGCCCACATACTCGAATCCAGTGGATTTAAAACTATCATGCCTCCCATTTTGCTTGCACCACGTGAAAGAAGTCTTCAACTGTATATTATAATAATCCACTGACATCAAGCAGGGCGCCTCGTGTAATCTTGGTTGATTTTGTACGATTATTTGTTCATTTTTGTATGATATTGTTGGTTTCTGTGTGATTATTTGTGTAATTCTTATTCAATTGTTTGACTATTTTGTTAATCTCGTAGCTACTAGTAGATGCGCTTTAGATGCATTTCTAGGTTAGGACCTAGGAATTTCAGAGAATTCCTCTCCAATCTGGCACCTACTTCCAGGCTTCCTGCTCTTTTTCTTCTCTCTACAAGACGAACTCTACTCCCCTGATTTTGTTTCGCTCCTTCATTTCCTCAAATCTGCCACCGGATCAAAAGCAAGAAATCAGCTCTGCTTTTTTTCTTTCCACCAAAAAGACAACCCTAAATCTGCTGCCAGTTTAGAGCACAGGATATTAAAATTTTGAGCTTCTTCCTCTCTTTTTGCCAAGTCCATCAACCGAAATGTCATCCCTCTTCCTTATAGAGCTGACCCTAGCATATTGGTTTCAAAATTTAAACAAAATGGTTCAAGTCTGCCCTCCCTTCCATCTCAATCACTCATTATAAATTTAGGGATCCTGTTAATAATCTACTATTTTGACTTGTATTTAAGATCAATCCTACTACACAGCATCATTGGATCTTCCACTTGTAATTTGACATTTTATCATATCAAGTGTAAATTTATGTTGTCACCGAAAGAAGGATGTAGAACTCTAGTGGGTGCTGTTTGAGCATTCTTCACAAACTTAGGATTATGTTTGTAATAAGATTATGTTTTACAGACCTAAATAAAATCTCAAGCTCTCATGAGTGCAAAATTTACATATAAACAAGAACAAAAATAAACACACGTTGTATGGTAGGTTAAAGATCATGCATTTTTTCACAGTTATAAAAACAATGGTTTGAAAGCATTTATGAGAAGGAATCAGATTTTATCTTTGATGGAAAGTTGCTTTTATTGAGATTAAATGACGGAAATATGAACGTTATGAAATTGGATTGAATGAAATTGCTAATTCAAGTTTTTGAAGCAAAGGAATAAGGTAAGCAGATATGACAAGCATTTGTCATTTCAAACGATCAGATTATCAGAAATTGAAATAGCCGTTACCCTTTGAAACTTTCTTTGAAAATCTCTTTTAGGGACGATATATGATATGTTCGAAGGTTAACTCAAGATTTTTTATGATCCATGCTTCCAAAGTGTTCTAGGATAATTCTGCCAAATGTTCTGAACATATTTCAGGCTGTGAAAAAATTAAGCTGAAAATAAAGAATGATGATGGAGAAAATGTGAGACCCCCGACTTAGAGTATAGTAGCATCACTTAGTTTAGGTCTTTTTCGATATCAATTTGAACATTTAAATCTTACTTCTTGACTCTTTAAGGTCTGAACTATCATGAATATTTGGGAAAATAAATGTATGGTTGACTTGATTTAAAATTTATATCTTAGGTGAAATTTTCCTCTAGCACCTTTTTGTGCACGTTAGTTATAATTAAAATGTTATATTGTTTGTGAGTTTCTATAGTGTTAAATTTCATTATTTTGGATCAATTATGCTAGGGCCTTGATTTTTGGAATTGTATGTTTGCTTGAAATAAAATGAAAGGGAGTCAACCTTGTAGTGGCAAGTGAAACAAAAAAAAAAAGAGAAAGCGGGAAAAACAGCCGCATGTTACACCCAATGGGGAGAGGCGATATTCACTATGTTGTGGGGGGCAAGATGGACTTTTTCCCCCACATCCCTATTTCACGTAGAGCACCCCATTTCCTCCTTCATTCGGCTGCTGCTCACACCACTTAGAGACTCACATTCACGCACACACCAAGGGGGAGAAAGCACCGAAACACAAGGAGAAGAACAAAGAAGAAAAGAAAAAGGGGGGGGGGGGGGAGAAAGGTAGGTCCTAGAGGTCATTCGGCCATGGGGGAAAATTTCTCCCATGAGCCCTTCTTCTTGCACCATTTTCCCTTATTTGTTTTCACCTCCCTTCTCTAACATGGTGACTTGTTTTAGGTACCCATTTTCCATCAAAATCCACTGCCAAGCGAATCTAGAGGTAAGGGGAAGTGAAAATCCTAATCTGAAATTTTAGAAACCGAAAGCCTTGTGTAGAAGTTTCTGTTATTTGCTTGCATGTTGAATTTGAGTAATGCTGAGTTGGGAATGAAAGGTAGTCATGCAAACTGATCTAGGGTTGTGAATGGACGAGAAGAAGTTCTGTCGGGTTGCAAATGGAAGCTTGTGATGATCGGTTATGGCTGACCGAACCTTGCACATCATGTCTTGTGTCTTTTGGCTTATTGTCTTAGATCAAACTCTAGGTTGCATGCATGTTAGTTTTAATTAGAGAACCAAGCCTCAAATGTTGAACCCTTAAGAACCCATAGGGATAGACGGTCAGATCTAAGAAAGGTTCAAGAGAAACATTGTTGTAGCATAGGTGTTTGATGGAAAGCCTAAGAGAAAAAGTAATGCATTGGCATTGGCCTGGTGAAGAGAGAATCATGGTACTGCTGTAAATTATGATTTGGAACCATTAAGGTAGAAGATTTTCATGAGATTAGTTTGTGTTATGAGGAGTTGACAAGATCTGAAATCTATTTTGCTCATACATGGCCGGGTATGTAGTTGTGGCATAGGGTGTTGTCATTTGATATTTGAATGAGTTGAAGTGCAAATAAGCTGAAAAGAGTGAAGGACATAATTGCTTCTCTACCTTCACCGATGCCCTGTTATTTCAGCACCTCCTTAGGGGTTTAAAGAGGTTCTTGAGTGTTAATTATGATGCTTGAAGAGACCATAGTTGCTGCTGCTAATGAATATAGTTGGTTGAAAAAGAAACTTCCTTGTCGTTGCTGTTGCATCTATAGAGGTTGGACCTAATCCATTATGAGCTATTGTTGTTGTTGGAGAACCCGTAGCATTGATAAGTTTGGCCTATTATGTTGGAGATCATTGAGAATCATAGAGAATGCTTGTTAAACTAGTTGCTGAAAACCAGTTGCTGAAATTAGCTTCTACAAATCACAAGGTTCGAATTAGAACTGACCTTTGATGCAATTGTTCTTATTCTTTGATCTTGAGAGAATTCTATGTTATAGGCCTATGAAATACGAAGATTTTAAGTCATACCTTGGGTGATTCCGATAAGTATTGGATGAGTTATACGTTGTTCAAGATCCAGACGTCAAGCTGCCAGCAGCCTTGCACGTCCAGAACTCCGGCTCATTTCAAATACCCTTTAAGTGACCAGTTTAAGTCCAAATTTTATGAATCTGGTCTTGAAATTTACGTTTGTGAAAGAAGAACATTTTAAGGTAAATTTCGTGTGATTTTGAGATGCAATGCATAAGTTGTGGTGTTTTGAAAGTGGAAGGCCGAGATGGAGGCAGTAGTAGTGTTACTCTAGAAATTTCATCTGATATGAAGTGTTTTGAAAATGCATAGTAATTCCGATGTTTGTGATTTTTATCTTCAAGCTTGAACTATGAAAGAAGAATAGTTTAAAATAAATTTAATGTAATTTGGAGCCATGTTTTTGAAGTTATGAATACTGAAGCTGGAGACGTCGGGGCTGTCCGCTTGGACGTCCTCAGCAGCTTGCATTTTCGGGTAAATCTTTCGAGTGGCAAACGAGCTCCAAATTATCTGGAATTTTAATATGTTATAAAAATTAGTGTGAGGATCAGTTGGCATCCAGGTCTTATGGCTTCAACAACCTTAAGATAGAACTTTACATTGTATGATCACCATTGAGTAGTTAAGAAACATGGGTGATTTTGTGTGATGTGCTGAATTTAATTGAGTGATTATTCTCTACATCTAGTAAACATCTAAATGACATTAGTATGACTCATTTGTAGGCAAGGTGCCACCATAAGCTCAAGTGGACGAAGGTAAGTGGAAAATTATGTTTTTCTGAAAACTGGAATGATACACATCATGGATATTTATCATGAAGCACGTCATGAGCATTTATTTTTCTCATAAGGATGAAAGAGAAATTTTATGCAAATGAAAGTACAATTTTATGTTACGTTATGATATGTCATGGGGCTAAATAGAATGGTCGGTACCGTACCTAAGTATGAAAGGTGCATCCACTCCGAAGGACGAATGCGAGAAGGTGTGAACCTCTAAGGGTCGTGTCTAGCCATCAGGCTTGGGGCCACATCAAGGGCTAGCTCAACCAAATGATATATTCCCAAGGGAAAGGGGAATGGTTCCGAAGGGAACGCACAACCCTGACTTCAGGGGTAAATGGAGCGATAGAAGGAGCCCAAATAATGATGAAGAGATCCTTTAAGTTAAATTTCAAGTGCAAGAGTTGCATACATGAACATCCATTCATTCTGACATGTTTTACCTGTCATCCATGATCATGTCATGCATAACCCTTACTGAGTCATTCGACTAACAGAATTTACATTGTATCATTCAAGACGGTATTTAAGGTGAGGAAATTCAAGAGGAGGATCTAGAACCCGAGGTGGGGGGTAGGGCTGTGCACCGGTATCGGCACCGCAAACCGCTCCCCGCCCCACGGCGGCACCGGTTACGGTGCCAGATTTTGCCGTGGAGCGGGTATTTCTGCGGTAGCGGTGCAGCGGTTTCCACCGCTAAAACCGTTTTATTTTTTTCATTTATTTTATACAAACGACGACGTCTCTCTTTAAAGAGAAACATCGTCATATGAGGGGCCCCGAAACCCTAAAAGTTTCGAGGCCCCTTTCTCCCTTCCCATTTTCGCAAAATCACAAACGGCAGCCCCCTCCCCCCTTTCTCCTTTCCCCCTCCCCGATCGGCGCCTATCTCCTCCTTTCCCTCTCTCGCTTCTCTCTCTCTAGCCTATGCTTTGCTCTCTCTCTCTCTCTCTCTCTCTCTCTCTCCAGTGTTGTTGCGATTTGGTTGCAATTTGTGAAAACAACGATGGAGATAGCGTGGATTTGTTGCGATTTGAAAATCTTTGGTTCATTTTGTTGATAGCGTGTGGATTTGTTGCGATTTGGTTCATATTTGCTGATGGGTTTGCATAATAGCGTGTGAGTTTGTTGCGATTTGAAAAGCTTTGGTTCATTTTGTTGATAGCGTGTGGATTTGTTGCAATTTGGTTCATATTTGCTGCTGGGTTTGCATAATAGTGTGTGGGTTTGTTGATATTTGAAAAGCTTTTGCGATGTGTTCTGTTGTGATTTGTGAATGTGATTTTTTTTTTGTGATTTTTGTGATCTACGGTGTAGGTGGCGGTAACCACTACCGCCACCGTTAGGGACCGGTTTCCCTTACCGGTGGCGGGGGCGATGTCCATTTTTGGACAACTGCCCATAGCGGTGGCGGTGGCTGTGGAGGGCATAACCGCTACCGCCACCGGTTATGCACAGTCCTAGTGGGGGGTTGACAAGGGCACCCTCCCCCAACTTGCAATTCGTGTATATGCTGAGTTATTTTTTAGGGGACTGACATGAACCTCCAATGTGTGGTGGTGGTCTTGGTCTGTTCAGTCTTCGAGACTTGAGTCTCCTAAACAACTTATATTTGGGACCATGATGTAATTATACTTTATGGCCTTAAGTTATTGTCTGAGAATGGGATTCTGAATGTCTTCCTAGGTGTGTTGTTTGTCATGGTTACATGGTCTTATTTCGTCTATGCTTTCTTTATGTTCTTATATTCAGTAGAGCATTGAGAGCCCGCATGTCAGCTGTGGGAATAAATCTATGAATAGTATTTTCATGAACGAAAGAAATTCTTTTTTTCTGAATATAGTAATAGGCAGGATAGTCTTAAAAAAATTCTGCTTCAAGTTTTTAGTAAATGTGCTGGAGCGTTCATCGTTTGGAATGCTCGCGGCTGTCATTAGCCTCTTTGGGCTAGCGTTTGGGGCGTGACAGAAAATGCATGCAAACATTTTTAAATGTTTTCTTGATTGCGTGACAGATGTTTGATGATACCAAAGCTTAATCTGTAGGCAACCATCATGTATAGTCCATAGAAATTAGCTCAATCGAGTGGACCAACATTCAACGAGTTAAGTCTATATCTTAAACAAACTCCACTAGCTCGAGATGGAAACAGAATTGGAATCCATGAGGACACTGGCCCTCACACATAATTTAATTGCCTGTTGACCATTTAGAGAACAAAGGAGACAAAATGTTCATGATGTGTGGACAATGTCTTAACTTGATTATATAGTGTTTTGAATTTAATGATAGTTTACCATGTTATTTGCTGCATGAAATATCTACATATAGAAGTTTTAATTACTTTTGACTTTTAGGTTTTACATTACGCATACTTATCAAAAAAAGGTTTTACATTACACATGAAGGATGGAGTCTTGCATAAAGGACATCTTAAAAGAAGTGCTAACAACACAATAGACTAATATTTGGTTGTTAAGTTTTTTTTTTTACAATTAAATATTATGTTGGAGTTTTTTGTTGAAGTTGTAATGAAATTGATATGGGTGCTTTAAGTTTTAATAAAGCACTTACTTGATTTATTGAATTTTGAATCTTTGAGCTTCTACACGTTTATTATCATTGCTAAGGTAGGATAACTAAACAAATCAGAAAGCAATTGTGATATGACTAAAAGACAAGAAGTTGAAAATCCATCGTACAAGTCTACTCCACATGCAATGGATGCACGCCAGGGTGGGGTTAGGTATCAATGGGATATCATTCCAAAATCTATTGGAAAAAGAAAAGAGCAACGTGAAGAATTCACCAGACGACCTTCGTTTTCCCCTGTCATCCTTCTCTTTTCAACATCTTCATCATCATCTTCCACTTGACTGAGTGGTGCTATTTGTGTAAGAGTGACGAAGAATCAGTTGACTATGTCCTTCATTGCTCAATGGCTAGAGGATTTCTTAACTATGATTGAATTATGCCTAGGATGATGGATGTGTTGTATTGTTGGAGGAGGAGATTTGAGGATCAGGTTGCTTTGGCCGTTTGGAAGATGATCCGGCTTGCATTTGGTGGAGTTTGTGGAGGGAAAGGAATGAGAGATGTTTTGAGGACGGAGCTTCGTCTTTGGATAGTTTGGGGGGATCTATGTTGCATTCTCTTTTTCTGTGGGCTAATTCAGTTTTAAGGGGTCCTTTTGTGGGTTTGCCAGATTTTCTAAGTTTGTTAGCTTGTATGCTCTAGTTGTTGTCAGTATAATCTTTTGTACTATCATCTTTCTTTTTCTTTAATAAAGTTTAACTTATCAAAAAAAAAATCATCGTCCACTTATCTCTCTTTGTCAACATTCTATTTTAAGTTCCACAATTTTCACCTCAAACCACTTCTTCTGGCTTCTACAAAAAAGTCTTTTCTACCCTCAATCTTTCCGTATCCTCATCATGCCTTTGTATTTTTCTCTCTTCTATCTTATCAGCAGGTGTCACACTCCCCCCTTTTACCCTCATTCCACCCTATTTTTCAAATTTATTTCTTCACACTTTCATGTGGGCTAATTTTCCTCGGGAGAACTTCAGGGAGAAACCAAGGCTTCTTAATTTAACTTCCACAGACAAATGATGCCACACACACTTTCATCGAATGCAAATGCCTTGTCCTAAAATATTTATTACTGGTCTCTTGATTGATTTTCAGGTTGCAAAATCAAAGACCCACATGTTGAATATATTGTTTAATGAGTGTTGGACAGATTTACTGGAACATTATGCAGTTAAAGGGGTTTTCCTGGGGAATATTTTTGGACCTGAGGTTTCCTAGAGGTATTCTATCAGAACTCACTTAAAGGTGGGATTGAATCAAACACAACTTGAATCCCAGTCAGGTTTCCATGTAAGATGCATATGTGCAACAAAAAACAAAGATTAAGAAAAATATAGCATCCTACTTTGCAACCCATTCATCGGAAGAACATTCTTGGAAATTGTATGTTGAAGGTAATCTAAGATCCCACAAATCAAAAAGGTAAATACAAGCGTATAGGTAGCATGGATATAGTTGGTAAATCCTCGCCCCCCCCCCCCCCCCCATAACGTTTTCAAGAACCTAAAGGTGGAATGGCCTTTTGATACAGAAGAATCTAGATCAAGTACTCCACATGGCTTTTTTGGGGTAACAAGTCCACAGGGCTTTTTACCCACAGAATCGTCAGAAATAAAGCTTATCTAATTAACATAGATGCCTGAAACAATTTATTTAATCCTTTGAAATAATCCTACGATTTTTCCAATTCTGACACTTATTTGGCCTCTTTTAGTAAGTTACAATAAGCTCTAACCAAAATGTTTCCAAACCTTCAAATGAGGGTCAGTTACTGGTCATTCAGAAAAATTTGTAAAGAAATATATCCTGGTGTAATTACCTCATAATCATGTAATTACGATAACAAATAGGTAATTCCAAGTCCTTTTCCTACGTATTTGAAATTAAATATCCTTTGTATCTTTAATTTTTTTTATTACTTTAAGATCTCTTGCATATAAAAGAAATTAAAGTAATTAAAATTAAGTCCTTGAAACAAATGTCTGAATTGTTAGACTATATGAGCCCAGACACACGCAATCTACTGTGTTGATGTTTCAGTGTTTTGCAATTCATTAACATATTCAGTTATTATACTGCAAATATTTTCTAATCACCAAGTCAATGGTAGGAAGAGTTTCCAGCAAGTGTGTGAAAGCATCACATGGTTATTTCAACATTTACAGATATGCTAGGCCGTCAAACTATAATGTCCATCAAAATGCAAACTTCTTCTGAGTGGCAATGCCTTGATTGTGAGAAATTACCAGGGCCATCAGCAACACATGTACTGGTTTGTAAAACTACAATGGCATTGCATATGCTGGATCTAACTTCTTCTGCTAGGATCATGAACTTTTTGCTTACAATTGGAAAATAATTTCTAAAGAAATCTCCAGAAGAGAAATATGAGTTCCTTCAAAGGGAAGGCATTTTATCCTTTTTATTTAACCAAAAAGTTCGTAATCTGTGCACAAGAAGGATTATTGTCACCATAAGAGTAGGTAAAGAAGCTTACAGGATTTGAAAGCTGCTCACGTATGTACGCCATTGATCTTAGCATGGCACCTAATGTATCCCTGGACACCTGAAATTTAACCTCCGACTCTCCTGAAGTTGTCTCAGTATCTTGAAGCTGCAGTTATAGAGATAAGAAAACATATTCATCAACTGGCGGAGTAAAAAAGCAAAATATGCATCCAAAGTAGTCTGACAAATACTCAGGGACACCAATTGTAAAATTAAAAAAAGAGAGAGGTCGTGAAACCAGTTTTAAGGTTAAAAAAACACTCCTCCAAACTTAAAACCTGCATCACCTATTATTTTTTTTGATAATTAAGCCAATTTTATTAAAAAGAAGAAAAGACAAAATACACGCGACAAAGGAGTCAACAGTACAAGAGAAAATACTGAGGACGCTCCCAAGAAGCAAACTAGAGAAGTCAACAAGACTCTCAACCCACAATCCAACAAAACCCTCATCCCACTATCCAACCAGACACACCCAAGAAACCCCACCCGCCCACAAAGCCAACAAGACACCACAAAAGACCCCTAGCAGACAGCCCGCAACATTTACGTCATCTTAGCGAGAGCAAAAGACCCTTCATAATTAACCGAAGACTTCAACCCCTTCAACTCCCTGAGCATCCTCCCCCCTGACTTTCTGGACTTTTGCGGAATTAGCGGCACCCGATTTTGTTCCAACGCAGCAAAGAGATCCCTCAGTTTTTCCTCTTGACCACCACACGACACCCCAACCATCTGACCCACCGAGGAAACCATGTCCAATACCCACGCCGGAGATTCCCCCCCCACAGCTTTACCAGGGAAGCTTACCGACAAGGGTTGAGATTCGGGAGCTGGTTCCACCACCTCCAACAAAGACAACTCCCCTCCAAAAGTGCCCTCTGCTTCGCCCTCCTCAGGAACTCCAACCTCCAACACTGCCCGAGAACATTCCCCCTCCTCCAACCCACCGAGAATAACCCCCTCAGAAGAATCCAGCATCACCCGGTCCTTCTCGGCAACGCAACTCCCCGGATCGTGCAACTCCTTCAATGGGATCCCACACCTGAACTTCCCAGCCTGGAGATCGGCCAGATCTGGCACCGAAAAGGAGCCCCCCGTCGTCTCCGGCAAGCCAAGAGAGGAACGGGTTAATTCTGCTCCAACTGCAAGGGATTGTTCCGGCGCCAGAGGTTCACCGGAACCCAACCCTGTCACCACAGACAGGGTTGCCGGAGGCAGGGCTGCCACCGTCGTGGAGGTCCGGTCAGCATCCGAGAGCCTCACAGCCACCTCCGCCTGTTTGGTCGATGGGTTCCCGACACCCAACTTGGGTGATGGGTCGGATTCACAGCACCCATACCCGCCCAGCCCACGGCCCAACTCAGAGCACCCAGACCCATGGCCCAATGCCAGAGAACCTAGCGCTTTCTCCCCACCCATCCCACGGCCCAACTCAAAGCAACCAGGCCCACGGCCCAATGCTAGAGAACCCAGCTCGTTCACCCCATCCAGCCCCCCCATCGCCCTCTCCCGCTCCACACCAGCGAGAGGCTCATTTTCGAGAGCCAACGTGTTCGATGGACCCGGTGCACAAAGTCCAGCCCACGGCCCACCTTCAGAGAATCACATGAGAAACAAACTGACGAGTTCCGTTGTTTCTCAACCAGACTGATGAGGCTTTTCAGCTCATCACGCATGCGCATTAAATGCGCCCAAAGCTTCCCATCAGTCTCAGCCGACTCTGCAGACTCCCCAACACCAAGATTTCGAAAGTAATGTACAGGCTTTGTCAGGTTGCCGTTACAAACGTTCGGCTCACGAAACTCCCACCCTCCCTCCTCCTTCATCTCCGGCAAGCCGCCCCTCACCAGCTGGGCAAAGGAGACACCCTTCCTAACCACTGGCACTGCATGCCCCACGCTTGAACGACGCATCTCCCCAAACACAGGAATCAACTCCTCACAGGACTGAGCAAAAGCTTGCCAGCCTACGCCAAACCTCCCCTCTGGAATCCTTACTGCCCCCCTCCGCCGACAGTCCCCCAACCCCATTAACACCACGAATCTTCCATGCTCATTCGAGCATTTCTGGGCATGAAACGCCCGTGAAGTTTCAGTGAATTTCACCGGAAAAACCATGTCATCGTTCCCCTCCCCCAGTTTACCAAAGAGGTTGGCAAGCCAAACCACCCCATATCTGCCAATACTAACGAAGCTCTGCGATTTCCGACTTGACTCCGATAACGTAACGAGACCCAACTTGTTGACCGAGAAATGAAACGTCTTCGCCTCAATCACTAAACTACGAAAAAAAACCATCTCAAACCACTAGCTCAGGACCCTAACCCAACTTGAGAAACGAACAGGGAGAAGAGCGAGGAAGAGAGAGAACGGAGAAAAAAAAGTCATGAAAGCTAACTTTAAAGAGGCTTGTTTGTGGGCAGGAAAAAGCCCATACAAACTGAAATCATCCTCATACCACGGGCAGGCATGGATAGCTCGGAAGAAAATCTGCATCACCTATTATCCCCAAATACTTCCTTGTAGATATATGAGGATACAGTGAGCTGGCCAGAGACAGAGAAGTTAACATGCAACACAAATGATCTTCCAGATCTACAGGTCGAGCATAAAAGTCAATCTCGAATGCAGCACTCATATTAACATAGAGACTTTCAGTTTTTTTTTTTTTGAGGGGGGGGGGGGTCCATACATAAACCTTTTCAGAATCAATTCCATCAATATACTGATCCAGCAAAGTGGCTCATGAAACAGATCGGGCAGATTTAAGCAGAATAGATATACGGTTCAAATCCACATACCTTCAAATTTATGACAGCAACCTTATTAGCTGGCGTTGATAGCTGTTCACTTATGTAGGCCATAGACCTCAACATTGGTTCAAGGGATACCCTCGAGAGCTGAAACTTAACCTCTGATTCTGCTGAAGGACTTCTTATATAATCTTGCAACTGCATTGGTTAAGACATAAATGCAAAATTCTTGATCAGATGAAACAAAATACATGAGAATCAGAGAAAGCATTCCACTCGCGCACTTAATAAAATCCAATAGTAACGAAAACAAAAAATATAGACACAGCAAAACCACCTATACAGACTCAATTTTTTATTTATTTAATTTCCATAGATTTAACCAGTGATCTCCAAGCAGTTAAGCATCAGATGAAACCTTTCCCAACTTGAGCAATTTGTTGACATGAAAGTTCCAAGTTATAGCTTTTGCTTCATCAGATACATACCTTCAGATTAATCACAGCTACTCTATTCCCAGGTGTCGAATTCTTATTCTCCATAACCCAAGTCATTGACTTTAGACAAGGAAGTGCAACCTATAAAATAAGGCCAAAAAAGGGCCAGATCAATCTCATGCTCTCATTCTTAAAAAAAAGGATTGTAATTGAAAATGAACGGAAGTTAACAAATGAATCAATGAGCTGATAAACCACAAAGCAAAGCTGAATTTTTTTTTCTTCATACCATGTTTTCAGGAGGACCATCATCTCGTTGAAGAGACACAGGAGCCATGCGAGGCAAATTCAAATCAGCAACCGATGGAGCAGGAGCACCAGTATCATTTAGATTAAATCTCCGTGTCATCTCTTCTTGGCGTGGCCACAACAGAGGGGTCATATCTGAATTTGATGTAGAGGTCTTCCGGTCATCATAGCTAATCCCACTAACCTGAGAGCTAGGAGGACTAACTTTGGCAACATTTTTCTTCACCAAAGCAACCTTCTTTCCTCCTTCTTTAAGAGCAACCATTGCCACATTATAAGTTTCTACAGCTATTGCCCCATCTTCAGCATACTTGATTGCCTCCCGGCAGAGAATGTTGTAACGCAATGTCAGAGACTCTTGGCCTTGTAATTCACCACCACGCTCGTCTAATCCAGCTCCACTTTTTGCATTTCTAGTCCATCGGTTCAATATGTAATGGGATGGCAACGTAAGCACATTTGTCACAGTGAAGACAGTCAAAACATGTCTACAAAGAATGCCAGAATACTCAAACATTTGGCAACTGCAGTTAGCTCTCATCTCAGGATAGTTCAATGTCACATTGTATGCCCTTTGATCATCCTCAAACTTTGCAACCCTAAATGTGCTAATAGCTCCATCACCTTCAATTCTATTTGCAGTATATACAAATGTTTCAACTAGCTCTTCCTGGAATTTTGCAAAGATTTTCCTCGTATAAAGATTTGCTGCCTGCTTTTCCATTGGTGATGGGGTCCTCAGTACTGGTGTGGTGCAAATTGTATCAAAATCTGCTTCTACTTCCTTTTCAAATGCATTCTCTAAAGCTCTTTCATATTGCCTACAGAACATTGGTAATGTGGTCTGCTGATTCACGTAACCATCAAAAAATGAACCATCAAATCCTCGATTAGGAGATAGAATAGCAAAAAATGAATCCCGAAAATATACGGGAACCCATTGAGTGCGAGCATTATATAATGATTGAAGCCAATCATTTCTACTGAGATCATATTTATCAAGGACAGAACTCCATGATAATTCAAACTCCTCAATAGTTTCGGTCAGATTGATACAATTATAAAGCTCCACGTGCAAATTTGGATGTATTTGACATACATGAGCCAGTTTCTCCTGGCCTTCTCTCAAGACATGCCACCTGCTAATACAATGGCGGGCTTCTGGAAAAACCTGAGAGACAGCACTATGTATTGCTCTGTCTTGATCAGTGATTATAGAGACGGGTGGGCGATCATTCATTGCAGTAAGAAATGTCTTGAAAAGCCAGACAAAAGAAGCCTCCGAATCATCTAGAAGTAATGCACAACCAAACAAAACTGTCTGACTATGATGGTTCACCCCAGTAAAGGGAGCAAATGGCACTCTATATTGATTTACTCTATACATAGTGTCCAGCGTTACTGCATCACCAAAATGACTATAAGCTGTCCTTGATCTTGCATCCGCCCAAAATACATTACACATGCGGTTATCCTCATCAAGTTGTATTGCATAAAAGAATCCAGGGTTCTCAGCCTGCATTTTCTTGAAATATTCCAGTAAATTCTGTGCATCCCTCCCAAGTGCCCTCTTCCGATTACAAGGCCTAACAACGTAATTCATTGCCCCAGCATTTTTTCCCAGGCGATTTGCTTCAGCAGGAGGGGTTTTTCTAACTCCATGATTTCCCTCTACTGGAACGTTTCCATCCATGGAGAGATACATAACACCACTTGGAACAATTCCTAAACCCTGATAACTTTCAGTCATGGTCTTTGAAGCGCCGGCAAAATGTCTCCGAGGCCGAAGGTAATGCACCTTACTTGGACTCACAAGGGAATGACTGTGGTCCTTTACAAATTTAGTCACAACCCATTTGTCTTCAGCTTTCAACTCTATCTTGAGCATCGCGTCACAGCTATCAGCATGCCTTCTTTTCAAACCCTCTCTGCCACATACAAAATCCCGAGTAATGATTGTCCCATCAGATTGAGAGCGACTAGATTGACCAACTTTGGAGCTAAAACCTATACGTCTAGCATACTCATCGTAGAAAGTCTTAGCAGCATTTTCAGAATCAAACTCCATACCAACAAATGGCTCAGCAACTCCATCATCTTCATGACCTGTGGAATTCTCCCCAGCATTTGGTTCACCTTCATTGAGTTCAGCAGCTCCATCATCTGCTGCACCACGATGACCCACCCCTTCTTCCACATCAATCACTTGAACATCCATACTTCTCTACCATTACAAAGCTAAATTATTGTGTGTTTAATTCACGCACCAATTACATTGCAAAGCACCACATGCTTTCAGAGCCAAAGTAGAATCGAGCTGCACTAAATCTTCAAACATACAAACAGATTTATTACTAATAATGCAAAGAACACTCCAAAGACCTGAATGAACGACAGATACAATACTAAGAGACCAGCCTCCACTCAATTTCCAAAGAAATTGCACTTAACCTTATCCCACTATAAAAATTGCAAATAAAAGTAATAAAAAAACGACTGATAATCATGAATGGTTTATATTTCTTGCCAATAGAAAACTATAATCAATTCAATCAAAGAACTGATATCATTCTTCGAGAGCAAACACTTTCACCTACGTATTGTCCGAAGCCAGAAAAACAACGTGGATAGACTACCAGTTTTCACATCAAAGAACTCTCGCGTATACGTATGTGCATAAATAAGCACGGACTATCACAGACACATACATAAAAGTACTTCATACAAAGCAGGGCAAAAAGCAAGAGGAAAAGAGTTTGAGAAACCCTAGGATTCAGACTATGCAGGGGCCTCAAATGGGAAATTACGTGGGGAAATTTCAAAGGAAAGTAACAGAGAAAGTAATTAGAGGTATTACATATAGCGGAAGGTTAGAAAACGACTGTGTTTCGTGGTCTCCTTAGGGTTCCTCCACCACCGGACGCTTCCAGAGTCGGAGAGAGACGGAGAAAGGCAGAGAGGGAGTGCGTGTCGCATAGATGGGATAACATAAGTAGACGCGCGATGTATTAGCCGTCCAATTTTGATCATACGGCTAATGTGCATTCATAACAAACACATTGTACTTAAATCAGATTAGTACGTAGTCAGTGAGAGCTGTGGGTCCCGTGCATTGTAGTGTTTGATGCCAGACCGTATCATTTTTTTCTTGTTCTCCTTTTTATTTTATTTTTTTGTCAAATCCACAATTATTTTCTTAATGCGGACCAATTTACATGCACATTCCTATAGTTTTTATACCACAATTAAAATCCAAAGATTTTTTAAATGTCTCTAGTCGTACATAATGCAGTGCAATTGATATCAAGAATATTTTATATCTAGAGATATTCTTAATTGATGTATTGATGAAACAATTGATTTACGGATAATATTTAGAGTAAATACATCGATATTTGAGTATCTCTTCCTATAAAAATACATACGAGTTTCGGCTGCCGGGTATAAACCCTCCGATAGTTAAGTTAGTATGCTTATTTCTCTTTCTCAAGACCTAAATTTCTAACTTCTAATTTTGTACTTACATTTCTTCGCCTTTATCCTTTGCTTTTATAATTTATTCTCCACATCCTCGCCTTCCCATTTTTCGGAGCTTGACCCTCATCACTTCATATCGTGTATGATTTTCTTTCTACACGTCTTCCTATGCATGAGGTGTTTGCTTCATGTGAGAAATCAGAGTTCGTGAGCGGTACGCATTTGTCTATATAACCGACGTCCTTTGAGTGTTGGAGATCAACCTCTTCTAAACTTGGGCTGACATGGGCCCTTTGTTGTTGTTGGATTGCCCGCATGATCAACTTGTTCTTAGACCAACTAATTTAGCTTCGGTATCATCAGTGTATGTATCCTCTTTGAAAGATAACAATGTGTAACGTTCATATTTTGCATATAAAAATACCTTTGGTTTAACGCATTATCAACTAGGTTATTTTGTTGCATATATTCAGGCATGCATTTTTATATTCCGCAAGAAAAATGTTATTTTGAGTCGGTAAGAGAAAAAAACAATAATCAAATACTTAAATTACTACGTATTAACGGAAAAAAAAAAGAACATTTATCTTTTGCAAATGAAATGAAAAGCAAATATGAAAGCACAAATTATCTAAGGGGCATATTTGCAAACCCAATGTTTGTTCATTATTTTGTCTTAATTAAAAATATATATATGATCACAAAGTAGTATAAGACAACTCCTATATATATATATATATATATATGTGTATATATATATATATATATATATATTTGTTATACCCTTTATAGTAAGTAATGAAAGAATAACAACACAAATCTTTCTGTCAAGAAGTAACATTTAAATTCTTAAAAATCTACAATTAAAAGAATTTGGAGGACTCCCTGTGTATTCTGAGCAATTTACTTCACTATTATGGTTGTATGAGGGGACTTATCCCCATGACTTTGTACGCCTCTTTCTATTATGGGGCTCTCTTTGTTTTTCAATAATGGTTAGCTCCTCGTCTGGAGTTTTCAAAAAAAAAATTAAAAGAATTAAATGCCTTACAAAGAGTCATATAATCACAAAAAGAATTAATTAATTTAAGTTAAAATATGTCATCCTATAGACTTCGAGAAAGAAAGAAATGAATTTAAAAAGATTTGAAGAGCAATTAACAGGTAAAACTCTTTGAACCAATATTGACGAGTACGAAACAAAATTAGAAGAACTAGTCTGTTTTGATATTTTGAATGCCTTTCCGCATAGGAAGGTACATATTGCTTAAATTGCCTTATGTAAAAGATTTCAATGAAAACAATATTCCAACAAAAGTCGTCCTATACAGATGAGGCTAGAAATAATGGAAATATTGCTAAAATTAAATTAAGACTTGTTAAGTAAAAAGAGTCGCTGCCTCGTAATGTTTCAGCCTTTTGATATCTAGAAAAATATTGAATTACAAATAGGTGCGCTAATATTAATCATTAACTATAAACCATAAACAAAATTTTGAAATCTATAAAATACTCAATTCCAAATAAAACTACGTTATTAATAGATTAGCCTTATAGTCGGTGGGTCAATCAGTCCTTCCAAAATTTATCGTGGTATTAAATCTAATTTGTACGGATACTAATCTGTTTGAACTCGATTCACGGGAATATATACCTAGATTTCCTTTATTATTTAAAAAAAATCCATTAAAATCCACAGTAAACATTTAAATAAATTTTTATTTATTTAATCCAACCCATGCTCGTCTAAAGCACTGCTTGTGTCTCCCTTGATTAGTCAGGAGTAAAACTCATACCAGTGATAAATTTCCTCGAAGGTAGACTTGATGTGACCAGTCAAAAAGTACATGTCCAACGCAACAAGTCACCATTCCTCCAAAAAGCCTACACAGCCAATTCATTTTTAATCCAACTCATGCTCCTAGTCTTAGATATGACAAGAAAAACAAAAAGAAACAAAATAATCCCCTCTGGACCTTACCCAAAGTTACTAGCTTCCCAAACGTAACCATAGAAGCCAATAAATTTTAGAGTAAACGACCCTCGTATTTAAATATAGGCAAAAAGTCAATCAACCTCCTAAAGTTTTCAATGTGTCTGCTTGTGCCCTTCATGTTAATAAATAAATAAATAAACCTCCCTCTCCTAAAAGTTACAATTTGTCTATTACGCCCCTCATGCTCCAACTCAACTCCTCCAACTCAATTAAATGATCGAGTTCCCGAGATACAGACAACTTCCTCTCCTTGCCCTCCCCATCCATGATGCCCCTCTCCTCCAACTCATCCAGAGAAGAGAGCTCCTGTAAGAGCGCAACTTTGCGAAGTTAAGATCACCAAAGACATCTCTATTCTACATTTTGAGATCCCTCTTCAGAGCTTCAATTTCATGTGTAACACAAAGCTAGGAGAACCACTGTAAACATAACTCTGCCACCACTCCCTGACCAGCTCCACAAAACCGTCCACTTTGAGCCACATGTTCTCAAAGCGAAACGGTTTCATGGAATCCCTCTATCTTCCTCTCTCTAACAATATCTGGAAATGATCCGAATACAAACGGGGTAACCTCCGCTGAATAAGCTCAAGTGTACCTCTAACAATATCTGGAAATGATCATGAATAAACAGGATAATCCAATCAAGCTCAGCCTTTACCTTCATTAAATGCTCCCACAGCCTACTTCTGACCCAGCCAACGCAACCATAGCCCCACTTGAGTGGAAATTCTTGTGATTCACGTCCTCCTCACCAAACTCTGCATGCGCCACCTTCGGGGAGCCAAAAGACGACACCTTTTTCAAGCTACCAACGTCAACTTCACACTAACTTGACTTCTCTCTCACCACCTTCTTCTCCGGCAGATCCGCCTGCACCATTTGAGCATAGGAGACTCCCTGCTTGACCGCCCAATTAGCAGGACCCAACTTCTTACGTCGGAGAACGCCAATGATAGAAATCAACTCCTCACACATCTGAGCAAAGGCCTGCCACCCCATTCTAGTTTTTCCCTCCGGAATCAAAATCTACCCTTGTATGCACCGCTCCCCAAATTCTGCTAAAGCAACATAACAACCGTTCACATTTGATCGGCCTTGAGCGAGAAACGCACGAGATGATTCGTTAAATTTAATTGGAAAGTCTTTGGCCTCCTTTCCCTCAACCAGTTTGCCAAAGAGATTCGAAAAACCACAGCACCCCATATCTGCCAAAACGCATCGAGCTCTCATTTTTTCTGCTCAGCTCCGTTATAGTGAAAATGTCAAACGAGCTTACCGAGAACTGAAAGGTTTTCGCCTCTATCACTAAACTACGAAAAAATGCCATGGAACACCAGACTAAACTAAAGCAGCGACAAGACGAAAAAAACTAAACCAACAATCAAACTCCCAGCCGAGACATCTCACAGGGGAGAGAGCCCAACCAAGACAATCTGAAACCACCAAACTATACTTAAAATTTCATTTTCTCTTCTCCCACTCCAAAAGGAAAAAATAAATATATTGACAGCTTTAACTGAAAATATATCTCGGTGTAAGGAGGCTATGGTGGAGGATTGTTTAGTAGATGATGGTGGTCATGTGGTATGAAATGTTCCTTTCTCTAGAGCTGCTAATGACTGGGAGTTGGAGGATTTTGACGCTTTCATTATCTTGTTGTATGAAACTACTCTCAGAAGAGGGGAGGATGACGTCATAGTATGGAAGGGTTCTAAGGATGAAGTATTTTCTGTTAAATCAATGTATGGTTTGCTTAAAGGAGGTTGATCCCTCTTTCCCTTGGAAGGGTGTTTGGAGGTCTTCATGCCCTTTGAGAGTTTCTTTCTTTGTGTGAGAGGCTTCTCATGGTAAGAGTCTAACTATTGATAATCTCCGTAGAAGGGAGCTGATTGGTGCTTCTTATGTCGCTGTAGTGGGGAATTAGTTGATCATGTTTTGTTGCATTGTCCTTATGCGAGTGGATTATGGTTCCATGTGCTCAAAATTATGAATCTTCAATGGGTTATGCTAGAAAAGGTGGAAGGGGTGCTGAGGTGTTGGCAAAGAAGCTTCAGAAAACCTTTTGCTAAGGCTATTTGGAGAATGATTCCACATTGTATCTGGTGGTGCCTTTGGCGTGAGCGTAATAATAGATGTTTTAAGAATTGTTCCTTGTCCTTGGATAGGTTGCAGGGTGTGTTGTTGTCTTTACTGTTTTCGTGGGTGAACTCTGATGTGAACCCCGTTATCCCGTAACGAGACCCAACAACTATAGGGAACCCAAGATCGTTTCTAGGATGGATTCGAATGGAACCTTGACCCGTTACTTAAGAAAGCAAGAACCTCGGTATGATGAGGACGCCACAAACAGTGATGGAAATCCGTTTGATAAGTCAGGATAAACGCCACGGGAAATCCCGATAAGTTCGAGAAGTTCTTCAAAGAACCAAAGAGAATAACTCTCACAATTTCAGTAATCAATGTCTCCCTGAATTACAATGCAAGAGCTCCTATTTAAAGGGCTGAAATAAACAAGGAAATAAAACCTAACATAGAAACCTAATAAAATTCGAAATTGGGCAAGGAATTAAATCCTTGCTTGCCTAAAACACATAAGACAAATAAGGAAACAAATTCCTTATTTGCTTAGACCAAAGCTGGACGGAAACACAACTAGACTTAAGGAAATATAAAATTCCTTATTTATTGGACTAGCACCTGACGTAAAGCACTAAACAAAACTAAGGAAATAAAATATTTCCCTATCACAAAAGCTGACCGGAAACAACAACTAAAGTAAAGAAATTGGAAATTCCTTATTTGACTATCCTAACCTGGACGTGGAGAACAACACAGCCCCTACACGCTAACTTCAAAAAAAGGAAATGAAAAACTTGCCTGACTCGCCTAGACGGTCCAAGCCGAAAAAGGAAATTAAGATAATTTTCTTTTGTGTTTTTCTTTTCGGCAATTTATTGGCATGCAAATATATATGCCAATTTTGCCCCTGTGAAACTTATCCTTGAAGCTTAGCCTTGACCGGATTTGATGCGTCCTTCTAGAACTCGAATCATGGTGATGATTCTTTGTTGCTGACATGTATGATGCTCAATGGGCCTCCACGAATGGGCTTGGGCCCATATCTCTAGAATGACTTCGTCGAGTACATCCTTGAACTTCTTGGCTCGTTCTCTCGTAACCGGCTCTACGGGAACTTGAACTAGCACATTTGACGCCTTGCTCGTATTCTCATCAAACTCGGTGCTTGGTTGCCCCTTTCTTGATTTTCTTGATTTCGTTAGTTTTCTTACTTGTTTAGAATAGTGGTTGCGGTATAGTTTTTATACTGTTTTCTAATGAGATTGGCTTATTTATCAAAAAAAAATGTTTTAAAAAGAAAAAAGAAAATTAAACCTCCCCCTCAATTCGATTTGGCCATTAAACCACACAAAAAATGACATAAATGATCGATTGCGTATATCTCCAAGGCCATAGGGCTAATGAAGAAGGCGGGGAGTACATATGCAAAGGAGATGTTGGTGGTAGTTCATGCGGTAAAGGTGTGGAGGCCTTACCTTTTGGTGAGAAAGTTCACTATTGTGACCAACCAACAACCACTACGTTACTTGCTTGAAAAAGGTTGTTACTCCGAAGCAACAAAAGTTCAAAAGTTCCTTATGAAGCTTTTGGGGTTTAAGTATAATATTGTTTTTCAACCCGACAAGGAAAATAAGGCGGTTAATGCTCTATCAAGAAAGAAATAGAGTCCAATGATGTGGACTATTTATGATATGAGGTAGAACTTTGTGCATTGATTGGAGCCTAGTGGAGGATTTGGGACAAGCTTAGGGAGGTCGTGGATTAGAATGCAAGGTCTCAAGAGATTATAGAGAAGCTTGAGGGCCCATGTGATGGGGTGTCCGGGTTCAAGTTGAAGGACGAACTTATTTACTATAAGTCCTACATTTATGTGCCCGATGTGCAAAACTTAAGGAAGAAGATCCATACTCACTTCCATCTCGGGCTATTCAAACTAGGTAGCAGTCACGGTTTTGGTAATAACGGCTACTGCCACCGGATGGGCCAATTTCCAAATATTGGCCACCGCTATCATTATTGTTAAATATGGTAACCGGCCTTTGGTGGTAGCGGTTATTGATTACCAGCATTTATATTGTGCTATTTTTTGAACCTTTTACGCACTTGACCCAATTGTTTTTCTTCCTTTTATTTTTGGGTCCATTGAGCTCATATCAATAAAATCTAAACTAATGACATCCAAAATCAATAAAATTAGAGAATATTTTAAAAGATAGCATAAGAAATCTAAAGCAATAAAATCCATAATCAATACAATGAGAGAACATCTTAAAAGAAATATTGGAAATATGCCCTCAAAACCAATTATTTGAAATAATTATGAGATAATTATTTCTTTTATTGTCACATGTATTTAATAATTATTAGATATATTATGTTGTAATACAAGATGTTACACAATTATATTGTTAAGTGACATTGTAGAAAAGTCATGTCATTGATTAATGAATAAAAAGGGGAGGAGTTTGACTTTTCGGTTCTTTGTTCACTTGACAGTTATTCTAGATTGAGGTACATATTTATGTACAAATAGGTCTACACTCGTTGTGCCTCTATTAAATAGGATGATGAACTTTGTAATTGAGGTAGTGACCTTAAGTAGACGAGTGAGTACACTGTAAGAATACATGCATTGAACGAGAACAAATATGGATACATTCTGGAAGTGATTACTAATGTTGATAAGATATTCAGCATAATTAGTTTATTATTCTTAAACTTGAGAGGATTTTGAAGGTCTGTTTGTTGTGCACTTGTGCTTTAACTGAGTCATTTGGTGATAATCTTTTTAGATCAAATATTCTAGACAACATTGGACTTTGTGCATGATAAAATGAGCTTGTGTAAATACTCAATAAGGAATCCATAAGTCTCTTGATATGACAGTATATTCAGTGTATCTATATTGGGTTGGACTTGAAAAGAATCACTGGCCAGTGAAATTTAGTGAAAATATTTTTCGAAATTAATATATATTTATTTGTGAAATTGTTTTGGAAATAATTTTAGAGTCAAACGAGTTACAGATTGTGAATTAAGAATTATATAAGCTAGAGACTTAACCGGTGATATTATTTTTTTCCTATTAGCTCATGTGGAATATAATATAGTAGAAGGATAAATAAAAATAATAATTGTTAGCAAAAAAGATTTCACGATAAATAGTTTCACTATCTCGAGGGTCAATTGTGATATATTAATGAACATGATCACAATTGCAGAATCCCATAAATTTAGAATACAAAATATAAGGAAGTTAATGAAAACAATTTTTCATGATGATCTTACAGCCAAAATTTGAGATCCCTAAGTATTCCATTCACAAGAACAATTGAAGTTTTGAAGTGAGCCATTATAAAAAATCAAAACTTTCATTTGAGAGTGAGGAGGCTCATAACGTGAGAAAGAGCTTCTCTCTCTAAATTATTTCTCTTAAACAACTGTGCGTGTGAATTCGAAGGAGGTAACACGCTTGGGCTGCTTAATTTCAATGATCAAATTTCGCTGCAACTATGAAGATTGTCGATTCTTACAAGATCAACATTTATTTGCTATCAACATTAATATTTATTTGAATATTAGTAGCGTCAAATATTGTTTGAAACTAACCAATTGCCAAATCTCTAATCATTAAAAAGCACTAGCTGAGCTGAGATTAAATTAATTTCTAAACTTCGTCAAAATAGTCTATTATCTTTCCAAATAGGTCATTTTATGGTTGTAGAGTGTTACTTAAGCATTAAAACTTCTTTCAATAAGATTTGATAAAATTAAAGGTTAGGGATTTATATTTACTTAGCCTATGTCTTAAAGAAATAAAACTCATGGCTATTATTTTTGTTGACTGTTCAAACCCGGTAGTAGTACCAGTTATGACAATAACCACCACCACTACTGGATGAGCACTTTCCAAATATTGAGTACCGCTACCATTACCGTTAAGTGTGGGAACCAGGTTTTTGGTACCAGTGGCGGGAGAACAGAAAAAATTCTGGTTCCCCTGAACAACCCTACAGTTCCATCATAGTAAGGAAGGAGGACATTCAAGGTGGCTTAGGACCTATGTGAGAGTTAAGCACTTATTCAATTGGGAAGACCTTAAGAGCAGCATGAAGACATCGGTGGCGAAGTGTGATGTATGTCAAAAGGTCAAGCATGATACAAGATCCCCTACGAGATTATTGCAATCCCTTCCAATACTAGAAGCCATATGGGAGGATTTATCCATGGATTTTGTGGATGGCTTGCCCACAAGCTAAGGATACGAAGTGATTTTGGTGGTGATGGATCGATTGAACAAGTATACACACTTTGTTCCTCTTAAGCATCCATTCACTACTAAGAGCGTGGCAAAGGCTTTTGTAGATAATATTGTGAGGCTCCATGGTTTTCCTACAACTATTGTGACTGGTAGGGATTGATTATTTATGAGTTCTTTTTGGAAGGAGACATTTGTATTGCAAGGAAGCAAGACAAAGACTAGCTCTTTATATCACCTGCAAACCGATAGCCAAACTGAGATGATCAATCACACATTGAAGCAATACTTGAGGTGCTATTGCCACGATGAGCAAGCTAGATGGATGGAGTATGTATGATGGCTTGAATGATGGTACAAAACTTCATACTATTCATCCATAACTCTTAGCATGTTTGAAGTTGTTTATGGGAGGAAGCCACCTACCTTGGCTACCTATGTGAGGGGCACGACTAAGAATGTGGAAGTGGACGAAGTTATGCTAACTAGGGATGAGATCCTATAAGAGGTTAAGAAGGAGTTCAATCAAACATGAAGAAGCAATATGACAAGGATAGGAGATTAGAAGAGTTCGAGCCCAGGGAATATGTGTATTTGAAGTTTCAACCCTATGACCAAAAAACCATGAAGAGAAAGATGAGCTATAAGCTTGAGAAGCAGTTCTATGGGTCGTTCAAGGTGGCTGCCCATGTTGGAGAGGTTGCATATCGGATGGAATTGCCACCAACCTCAAGACTTCACCTGGTGTTCCATGTGTCTCTCCTTAATAGACGGGTTGGAGATCCTAGATTGATTGTGGATGAATTGTCTTCCTTTAATGTGGAACGAAGAATGCTTCTACAACCCAATGAGAACTTTGAGTACAAGGTTGTACCAAAGAGGGAGAACTAGAACGAAGATTTGGAGAGTATTGGTGTAGTGGAGTGGGCTACCTAGAGGGGAGGCGACTTGGGAGGACTATGATGAGATGCCTCAAGTATCAAGACAAGGCTCTAGTGGCACCCGTGGGCACCCCTGACAAGGCCACAATGCGCGCAGCAAGAGCACTAAAGTCAGGCCATGACATAGCCTTAGCGCGTGCGAGCTAGGTGCACCAACTCCCCTGACAAGGCATGACACATGTCAGTCAGCCACAGACATGTCATGACAAGCTCTTGATTAGCACAAGGCCTTGCACATGGCGTTGCCATGACTTGGTGCCACAGTAAGACCTTGGCCACCAGCCAAGCAAAGACAAGGAATGGCTACCACCGGCAGCCACAACTAGTGGCGGAGCACCACCACCCATTGCGGTACCAGGAGGGGAAGTGCAAAGAACGGTCTTGGAAGTTGGAAGGCATTCCAAGAGAGATTGACGAATTGAGTTTCAAAACTTTTTCGAAACTAACCCTTCAGGATATGTTTTCTTGCTACAAGATCTACAAAGAGTATCTATTGCAATAAAATATTAATCACAAGGATGGATAAAGCAATTCCAAATATACAATTTTTATTTAATTAAGAAACTAGTAGCACAAAGTAAAGAGATAAGGAAAGAGAATCAAACATAAGATTTTTAAGTGATTTGGCAAACCCGTCTACGTCCACCCCTCAAGCTCTTTTACCGAGCCGTAAGGTTTATCCACTAAATTCCATTCAACCAATGCAAATGTTTCCTTACACTTGAGCTTGAGAAATACCTCTTCAAGCCTCAAGACGAGTTTGAGAATATACCTATCAGAACTCATTCTTTCAATGAACAACTCTCACCGAAAGAAAATAGGAGAATCATTCTCTTAAAAGTGTAGAAGGATGAACGAGATTACTCAATATGACTCCCTTGATAGAGTAGATATTACAATGAAAAATTTACATCTTAGACTTCACAAGATAACAAGGATGTGAAAGTGTTGATTATGTGTGAATGAATTAAGGAGTAGAATTCAAAGGTTTTTGATCACTCTTAGTCTTAACAAAATGATAAATGGTTGTTCAGCCGCATTTATGAGGCTCAAGGATGATCTTAAATAAGCCTCATACGAAAACTATCTGTTTCTAGCCAGTATGAGTCGATCTGTCAAAAATCTTGTTGTACCGATTGACTGCTACAGGTTATTGTTATCCTAATGGTCAAAAAGTCAGTTTCTGATCTCTGAGCCTAACTTCCTAAATGAAGGTCAAGTTGTGGAGCTTATTCTCTGGATTAAATGTCTACTGTAGCAACATAGGGATTGAAAGATGTTATGGGTTCTGCATCAACAGAATATTATGGCCCAGAATTGGGTGCTTTATATTTCCTTTTTACCACCTTCTGTTTTATATGGCAGATGCTTTCAAAATCCTTGAGTTTTATCTTTTGAATAAAATTTTTGCATAGAAAAAAATGGTTAATTATAATTCCCCTCTCGAACTAACACCTAAATCTCAAAAATCTCCTAGACTATAACTCGTTACAACTTACTCCATCAATTTACGTTTACCGTTACGATTCAATCGCGCACCCAGATTTTCCATTATGTGCGACGTTTCTGTCCCATGTGAACATGTGATACCTTCTTTACGCATAAATATCAAATCGCTGACCTGTTGCTTTTTCAAATTCAACATCATTTTGGGCATCATTCCCATACAAGAAATCAGATTTGGGCAGATTTGCTTTTAGAGGCAAAACCACGATTTTCTTGGATCAGGCAAGAAAATGAGGGACAATTTGGTATTTTCGTGCACGTGTTGCTCATGTAGGACAAGAAAACGTTGCAGATAATGGGAAAATATGTGAGACAGAATTGAAACAGTAAACTTAGATTGAGTGGGTGAGTTGTAACGAGTCATAATTTATGAGTTTTTGAGAATGAAGTGTTAATTGGAGGGAGAAAATTGTAATTAACCAAAAAATATCTGATAAGAGCTACCTCTACTTGAAAGACCATACTACCCTTTCATCTGATCTGTTCTGTTGGACAGAGTGAAAAATCTCCACGGGCAGATTCTTTGTTTCTACTAACGAACGTTAGAAGAACCAAATGTGATGCTTTTGAAAGTGTTTGGATAGAGGGGAAAGGACAAGAAAAAACCATACGTATCGGGTCAAATTGAGCTTTCCCAAGCAGTTCATAGAGATTTCATACTTATATGACGTCAGTCCAAATATCAAAAAAATATATTGGAAAGAACAAGACGTGAAATGTTGACAATTGTTTCCGCTATTTACAGAAAATAAAAGGTTCCAGAAGCACAAGGATTGAGAATAACGTGTTGCTGTGCGACAGAACAAACATTTTTGGGGTCACGAGTAATGTCGAGCTGTTCTATTGGGAAAGTCACAAAGATACCTTCAACATTAACTGCAAAACAGCTTCGGCCTTCCATTTACAGAGTCCAACTTCAAAAAAGGGGAGGGGGGGGGGGGGGGGGAGTTTTTACCGCTTGAGTGGTTTGTAGAGGACAACCGTCACATATTTGGACTGGAACCTATGGGTTAGACCCAGGGCAACCACAGACTGGGAAGCCCAGCCCTTCTCCATGAAAACGTGGTTAAGCACAACATGCTGAGGCTTCGAAGAAGAAGCTTCACCTGAGTTCTCCATACCCAGGACAGTTAGGTGCAGGTGGGGTGGAACGGCCACAGGCTCCTTCGCAAAATCCTCCTCTGCTGGAAAAACACGACTATAGCTGTAGTCTGGTGATGGTGGAGCCTCAAACTCAGCGGAACTCTCCAGGTTTTCAGGCACATTATCCTGCAAAAAACAACAAAAGCTAACAGAGGAACATTAGATGATTGTTCTAGTTTTGTTGGTGCAAATAGGTCTCACGTCACTAAATTTTCTCGAGACCGGCTGAAAAAGAAGTCCACGTGAAATCCTCTAATAATGAAAGTAAATCGAAAGGAAGTCCAAAAAATGGAAATGCTCCCATGAAAGCTGTTTGAATACATAGAGACTCAGTAAATTGAAGTATACATTTTTTACAGTCATTTAATATGACAAAAAAGTCTGAGAAATGGTGCTCCAGACCTTTGATTTGTATCCCTAAAATTAAGGGGTGAGTGGGAACTATTATTATGACTACAGAGTAAGAATTTTATTACCCTAGTGCATATTTGTTTTATGTCTGCTTGCAATTTCCATTCCCACCTATGGCATGCAAAAGATTACAAGCAACTGATGTACATGGTTGCACAATATTCCCTTTTTCCTCTGTGCGCGGGTGAGTGCGCCCACGTACAAGATTATAGACCTACTTGGTGTGCTTCTTACATCCACTAACTGAATGATCTGGTCTCGCGGGAAAAAGAAAACAAAAATCCAGGAAAATATATAGGTAGCAAAATAGGCGAAGCAAAACACATACATGAACGTTGAGAAGATTACAAACATGGCCCGTTTCGTCAGCTACGAAAGGAAGATCTGGGCTATATCTGCATTCACCATCTACAATGAACTTGTAATGGTATATACCTGATGGTAGGACCATAAGAATTGCGTGGTCTTTACCAGATCGCTGAAGCATTTTCCTGCAAAAAAGATGAACCACATGTAGCATATTTCATTCAGTATGTAATTTTCAGCCAAAGATAGTTTCATACTTGTGAATCAGACACGATAAAATTCATGTGTAAAATTACTAATTGACTTATGTTACCTAGATGCCCAGTTGTCCCAAGATCCCTCAACCACCACATTGTTACCACCATAGTTCCATGTAATCATAGTGGGAATTCCTTGCTCAGTTGGATGATCAACTACCTGAGATTCATTCTGCCACTTACTGTTGGGAAAGGGAGGACCATCACCCTTCTGCAAGGGAGCTAGAGGAACCTTTAAATGCACATAAAACAGGCAACCCATCAGTTTAAAGGTCAATAACAGTGTAAAGCTCCCGAACTTCAGCGTCAAAATATCACCAGAATTTTCACTAGTGTCCCATTTGCAAAGGAAAACTACTCAATTCTTAACCGTGTAATTTGCAAAATTCTCCACCATGGACAAAATTGGTGGATAGCACACAATACTACAAAGCTCTCCCTATCATATAAACTAGGGATAAATACAAATTGGTCCTTGTGCTTTGACCGAAAATCAAATAAGTCCTTCAACTTTAAAACCCATCAAACCAGTCCCTAAAGTTTAAAATTTATTAAGAATTTAGTCCTTTTGGGACCATTCAAATGTGAATAATTTTAAACCTCAAGGAATAATTTTATGTGTTTTAAAGTTTAAGGACTTATTTGATTTTTGAGCAAATTACAGGGACCGAGATTGTATTTATCCCTATAAACTAACAATGTTTCTAGTGATTCACATCAAACCATCAGAATCAACCAGAAGGCCTTTATGAACTAGCATATTAGCTTGCATCCCTGCAGTGTAGCTACTACTATGTTGACTTAAACTTGGAATTATCACCTAAGACAACCCATATATCATGCAAAACTACACCATTTAAAATTACCGAAAATGAAGAAGAATCAAGGTTCTAACTCGAAACAGAAATATATATCTCAACCCAACCTACTCAGAAATGTGGATTTCAGGCTTTTAGCTCAAGGGCAACTACAATCCTCCAAAAGATCTGACCACAAAAAGTATTTTGTTACAAATTCAATAGATTCAAGAATTCTTTTTCTTCATTTTTTGGGTAAGTTGATATATAACTCAAAAACTAAACAATGGCAGGGCAAACCGTAGACTACACACAAAACAAAACATATAACTGCCACCCATTGCAGGAACAGAAGGGCTCCTTACAGGCCATCACCAAAGTAATGAAAATCATATAATCCACACCAGAGTTCATTTTCAGTATGTCACAGAGCATGGGTCTTAAAAGTCCTAAAACCAGAGTATAGGTCCCAAAACCAGAAACTAAGAAAGAACAGGTCCTAATTTCCAATTTTTCCTACAAGCTTCCCCCTCACCCTCCCTCTCCCCCTCCCTGTCCACAGTAGATGCTATTTATACCATACAAACCTCATGTTCTTAAGGCTCTAGTAGGGCCATGTAGAATTCCAAGGCCTTGGGAAGCATTAGAGATCAATTAAACCCGAGGGATGTTCACCGAGGACTGGAATGAAATGTTCCATTGAATCGCTGCATTTCACCCTGAACATCTTTTGCATCATGCACATGCACATGCACATGGCAGCACAATGTATATGCCTGTGAATTCAATTGCTCAAACTCTCCAGTCACAAGCCTCGTGGAAATGTCATTTTGGAATTTTCCCTAACTTCCTATTTTAAAAGAATTCAGAAACAATTTATGAAGCCTGGTGCTGAGTGGACTCAACTATTCATTTGACAGAGGAATTTCAAAGTTAATATAGGAACAAAACAAGCAAAGAATTGACTTGAAGCAATACAGGCATTTAACAATTCTAGATCCAACACAGGTTTTTCAGTACATTAGGCAAAGATCAATAAATAACAAAAGATAACTATCAGTTGGATTGGAGTACAGTGGAACCAGTTGAATGCCTCACTGCCTTGCAGACAATGACAATGTAACCACCTGTACATATCCAAATGGGATCAACCATCTTTACTTCTGTATTGGATAATTACTTAAGAGACAAAATTCCACCCCTAAAAGCTCTGTGCATTACCTTCTTGCCTGTTAACTTTCAACGTATGATCAAACATCCTTATGTCATTGCTATCACTTTTACACAGAGTCAATATCCTTTACCAGCCTCAATTCCATACAAGCATTCTGGCACCAAATAACACCTCTTCACAATCTCTGAATTTTGGATGAATAGATGATAACAGAGAAGCAATAAAGATGTCAAACCTGATTTTCTGAACACAGAAAGATATACTACGCTGACTCCTGGCACTTCTTTATCATATTATGGTTGTTTTGGTCATAACTAACACCAAAGCACAGAGCAAACGACACAGCGAGATTGTGTTCAGCTGAATCTAAGACTTCCTTAGAGCTAGGTATTCGAAGAAAGATAGACAGTTGACCTATAATTTATACATCATACTAACAATCAATTCCACTACGCCACATTGGATAGTTGAAGAAAGCCACAAGGAGATTGACTGGTATACAATTTCCTTTCTGATTCTCGCAGTCAGTAAGACTAATGGCTCCATCTGTCACCCTGTGACCCCCACTGCAACTCGAAGAAAAAACATTACCTCTGCCGCCCCACCCAACTCTCCCCCACAAGTTCATACGTAACCTCAAATTGAACCAAGGGGGCTTGCACCAAAGTTCTTTTTGGGAGGAAAAGGGGCATAAGTACTAAAGGATTAAAAAAACCTAAACAACAAGTAAAGGTTCCTTCCCCCCCCTTTTGTGTATGTGTGTGCGCGCGGTGGGGGGGAGGGGCGGGCATGGACACCTGTCCCTCCCCCTATATTAATCCATGGGACTCTAATTCTGCATGGGGAGATCAATCTTGTACTCCCACTGAAAGAAAAGAAAGAGCAAATCAAAATAAAACCCAAAATCTAAAAGCTCCAATGAATTACAAAAAAGGGAAAGAGGTGTGATTAGTCGCTACCAGTTGCACCGAATGCTAGAGTTATCTCATGAACATGGTTTTCAAAACACATGCCCCAGGTCCAAGCTGACCCATGATGCAGATGGAACTGCACTCCAAGAACTTGATAGAAAAATTGTCCAAAATAATTTTGACATAAATTGAGGACTTCCAAAGAAGAGAAAAAAATGAGTTTTTTAAATTGAAAAATGAACACACATCATTATGAATAAGACAAGTTAATCACTCCCAATCAAAATAGTTTTATCTATTTATTGACTAGCGAAATTCAGAAACAAGGTATCAGTGCCTGTTCACTATTTTAGTTTGAAACCTGCACTTTCAATTTGATTTCTAAGACTCGAGCTTTGGGCCTTGCCGAATGAAAGACCTGGTTGACTTTTTTTTACCTAAAAGAGACATAGAACAACTGAATTGGAATCACGATATATATTAATTTAGCTATAGTAAAAAAATAAAATGTCAGATGACCAAAAAACTAAAATGAAAGAAAAAAAAAGCAAAGGTTGGATGAAGGTTGAGAAACCCCATGCAGTGGTATCTCCTCTACCCGTCCTATGCTATGTAGGTGTGAAGTGGGAAGATTCCCTCACCGTTCACCCTTGAGATGGAGGTGCAGGTTTTTGAGGGGATGGATGGAGGATCCCCTCCACCCTGCCTCTACAGTAGAGGAGGAGGCTGAGGGAATCCTCCACTCCCCTCTATTTTTTGTTTTCCTTTAACTTTTTTATTATTCGCTTCTTTGTTTCAACTTCTGGTCTTCTAATGTGAATTTTTATCTATAGCAAATCCACATTAAAGCATGAGCACCAGATTCCGAACTAGGTGCTCTTGCATACCACATGCATGCACATGAGTTAGGATAAGTATGCTCAGAGACTCCAACAAAGGCCAACAGAAGTTCACATGGCCAATGGGTGAATCACTCTTTCAGATAATAAGAAAAGTTTGCTTATCAAATCGCAATTATATGTTTTGGTGCCACGCATAGGCTCACAAGAAAGAAAACCTTGAAGTCAACCTGCACGTCCAACGTCTTTTCCATGCTAGGCTATACAAATTAAACTTTGAGAGTATTCAATCTGAAGCTGAATCACATAGTAACCTTCTATTTTGCATTTGAAGTTTAGTTTGCATTAGCAGCCATGTGAAACACCATGGCCGACTACATAATAAAATACCAATTTAAGCGCACAAGCATTTGCAGAAAGTATACAACTCTTGCTATGCTGGGAGGCCTTTTGAAATGGGTGATTGGAAGAAATTGAGACATAAAGTGAATACAATGTAACCATGAGAAATAAATATGGTATGAAATCTACAAACATAAAAGCATAGTTTGCACATGCCCTCAAACTTACAAATGCAGAAATATCACCCAAACCCAACAATAGAATTGATTTTATCAGTTTCCATCAATAAAAGACCACGAGAGAACAGCAATCTTTCCTTTCATTTGGCATTCAAAGACCAGGAGAGAGAAATGGCACCCTCTTAAATAAAATTCTCTAAAGACCACAACGAGATTGTCGAATAAATGAATGGTTTCTGGGTGTCTATTTTGCTGGTTTACCAATTGCTGATTTGTGAATTGTCGGACTTAACCTTCCATATTGTATGGCAGGTTAAGTCCGACAAAGATCCCATCACCCAATAAGTCAGTAATAGTTGGAGCTTTGGCACCAGGCACACAGCAAGAAGTAGCTCCGTCAACACAGCTCTAGGCACACACAGCATTATCAACAAAGATTCCTTCATCTTTTCAAATCCACCCTCTTTATTATTCCTTATTTTTCTTTTTTGCATAGGAGTGGTGATGGAAACCTGAATGGAATGAGCAAGAAGTGAAGTAGAAATTGCAACTAAAAAATCCACTTAGCACTAGAATGCACCACAAATTCCACTTACAGTGGGAAGTAAGCACAGCATAAACTAACCCCCCCGCCCCCCTTTTGTTTTCCTCGCTTTTCGTCACAAGTTAACTCTATTTCAATACTTTCTTCGAAGGTTCATATAATTATGTAAATTAGACATACACCACTACCCAAATAAATACTATCCACTCTCCATAAACTGCCCATTATCTCAAAAGAAGCTAACCAAAAATACAAACTACCCACCCCAGTTCACAATGTGGCCCATCACTAACTCCCTTCAAGATAAGCATCAACTTCCAAAATCAAAGTGACTGAAGTGCACCACTTGTTCTCGGCCCTTTCCAAAATGCAGCAGATATTTCTCAAGCCAAAGCTAGCCTTGCTCTCATTTACATCAACTTTATCATACAGATCAATGTCAACTTCATAAAGTGTCTTTTCTGCCCGACTGATAGGTAAGAAAAGTTCTCCATCAAGCTCCAACTCACGCTTCAAATCCTGGGCATCCCACAAGTCCCTCGTAATGAAACATTTATCAGACCTCTAGGGCCATCTCACAGTAGGAGGACGAGTTAGTATCTCATAAAAGGGTCCCTCTCCTTCTTAATGATGTTGATAAAAACCAATTAGCTGACGTGATGTTTCACTTCGAGAGCTACCATTTGCATTAATAATAAGTTCACTTGGTTTTACTTCGATTGATGATGGTATGAATGGAATAGGGAACATTTGATGTAAAAAGGGAACCAAAAAATTCCACTTGGGGCTGGAATGCACCACAAATTTCACTTGGAGCAGGAAAAACCACAGTACAAATCCTGTTTTAATACATGAGATTTGCATGCTCTTTGAATAAATTACTACAAAGACTCTATAATAACATGACTTAACTAGCAACTAGTAACGACCAGTCGCCAACACAAACTAGCCCACTCTCACTTCACATGCGAGGCCCAGCATAATACTAATGTGTATCTTGCGAGTAACGAATGTGAAAAAAAGTACTTATCCAAAAAATAAATGAAGGGAAAAAAAGTGAAAACAAGAACCAAACTACTGCATCCACGAATCTCCTATCCAACCTTGGCATAGTTTTAGACTCCAAACCTGTATGCTTGTCTTGTTCTCAGCTGCCACATTACATGCAAGTCATTAACTAAAAATCTTCACATTTTGATGTTACCGGCTGATGATTAGACGAGGAAATAAAGAAAGAGATCCATATGTGAGAAACCAAATGATTAGTTCTGAACGAAAAAAAAAAAAGACTAAAGAGATTGAAATAACCAGAAAAGGTATTGCTCATAGGGCAATGGCCACAATGGCTACCTCTTAACAAATAGAACAACAACAAGATACATCAGAAAAAGGCACTGTGATTTTTAACCCAAGGAAAGGAAAAGAAGAGAGAATAATAAAATTGTCTCGTTCCTACTGTTTGGTTGGTAAATAAGATATGGATAGAAAATTAATTAAAAGAACAAAAGCTACCACGAATATCTTTTTCTCAGTTCCCCTCGTTAAAAGCGAACCGAATGGCGCGTGATCTCTCAGAGTAAAAAAGAACTCCAAGCAAATAAAATCTGAAATCACGATTCAAAAGAAAGGTTGACCGTACCTGAGGGGAGAACAAGATGGGGGATCGAGAACGTCCGGGGCTCTGAAGAGGAGTGTTGTTCCCCATTGAATCCGATGAACCCACGCGCCGCGGCAGACGCGATTTCGGAAGTTCGTTGTAACCAGCCCCGGGTTCACCGTTGGATCTCTGTCCCGATAACGGATCATCATCGTCCCTCCCAATCCCATCACCTCCTTCTCTACCGCTGGCGTTTCCCATCGCCCCTTTGCAGAATTTCTCACAGATCCACCAGGATACAAATAAATATTACAGTCTATATTTCACGTAAAATATAGGTATAAAATCACAGCGGAGAGAGAGAGAGAGAGAATTGAAATGCAGGTGGGGAAGGTAGTTGCAGGTGGCTGGCTGCAGGAACTAGTTCTATGCGGTTATGTAAAGGACGACGATGTTTAGATTATTTACTGGAATTGACACTGCTAGCGTGCCTAGAGAGAGGTGTAGCTCAGCCGGGGTCCGGTTCTTTGATCAGAGACACCCCTAAATTTATTTCCAGACAAGAGGAGAAATCCACGAGTGGATAAGCCTCTCGACTAATTGAGTACAATTATAAACTTCTTATTTGTCTTACCCCACACGCCGTTTTTTTCAGACGCACGGGCTAATTGTCTGAGCGTGTTTTCTGGGTACATTGTTTTAGAGCTCATCGCACGGTTGCTGTTGCTTGTAACTTAGCGAGTTGGGCGTCATCGCAGTCGTTAGTATAACACATATCTGATTATGGAGGAGATTCTCGGACGAGGATTTCTACTATTTATTGATCAAATTTTAAAGAATAATTTAGAGAGAGATATAATAGGTTAATTTTATTAAGATTTATATTGTTTAAAATTTTATATGAACAATATTAAATAGTATAAGTTTCATTTATTGTGTTTATCTTTTCGAATTGCACGCAGAAAATTACAAAGAATAATAATACGAGATTCTTTGTAATTTTTTATCCAATTATACAGTGCAATTTAGAGAGATAGACATACTAGGTGGACTTCATTGTAGAGTCTATGTTGTCTGAGATTTTATATGAGCAGTATGAAATGATATAAAATTTATATGTTATCTCTCTCTGAATTGTAGATTAAACAAAATATTACAACCGATCTGAATCCTATAATAACATATCTACCTACAAAAACGCTTAAAACATTCCATATTTGTTTGCTCACATAAATGAATGTCTAAATCTCTAAAAGGATATTTAATTTGATGCACATAATATTTTTTAATGTTTATTTTATCTATTTTTTTAAAAAAAATGTATCATAAAATTAGGATAAATTTTTTAGAGAATATTTTTTTCTAATAAGTTAAGTAATTATTTTGTATATGGCTATATTTTGGAGAATCTTAATCTATGACAAAGAATATTAATAAAATGACTATCCATAATTATTTTGTATATTGCTATATTTTGGGTTCCATTGTTAAATTTATAATTTTTAAATATGTTAAAATTTGTGAGTTTTACATTTTAAATATCTAAAAAAATTATAATTTTATCAATGTTACTAAAAATGTGAAAAATTGATTTGATTGAGTTTTTTTTATAAATAAAAAATTGTGAGTAATAGGGCTATAAACATAGGAAACGTTATCATATGCAAAGATGCAGAGAATTAATGGGCAAGAAAAACAAAAAGCGGTTGGAACCTGTCTCAAGAATTCGTGAAGATTGGATGCATATCCGAACCCAGTGTGAAGGCTAGCGCGTGAGGTTGGGCGCGTTGAGCTGCATTGTTTGTCGTATATGGGTATCAGGTGCCTTAGGTGGCAAACAGGAACCCCACGTGTACGATTAAGACCTGCCACCAATCACCATGGCGATTTATTTGCCTGTTTCTTTATTTTTTTTTGGAAAATATATTTATCCCTCACTAGCTACCCTAATTTTTGCACTTTGCATCATAAACTATCAGTTTTGACACATTACACCCTATAACTACAAATTTTCGACACTTTGCACCCAGAGAACTACCAATTTTTGACACTTTGAACCCTTTGTCAAATTTTTAGACTAAAATGACAATTAGGTCCTTAACCCATTTTGCATATATTGAAGATATTGTTGTCAATTCATTAATTTCTCAAGGGTATTATTATCAAATTGAGGGTGCAAAAGTGTTTAATATTAGTAGTCGGAGGGTGTATTGTGTCAAAGTTGGTGGTTTAAGGTGCAAAGTATCTAACATTTGTAGTTTGAGGGTGCAAAGTGAAATATGGTAGTTTGGGTGTAATGTGTTACTACCCCGACAGTTTGTGGGTGAAAAAATTATTTTTCCTTTTTTTAATCATGCATAGTCCTTTTTTTTTCTAAGTAATCATGTAAAGCCCTTTGTTTATTTTCTTGTTCATCTTTCCTTAGTGGCAATCGACGATGACGCTTAGAAGAATCTTTGACAATGATAGGTCTCAGTTAGAACCGTAAATGATAAAAAAATAGTATTGTCTTCGAGCGAGAATGTACCACAAAATTAGACAACTTTTTATTTGCTTCCCTTCAACGTCATCGTACATGTCAATTTTAAATTACAATAACAACAAACTATCCTAAAAATTAGACACCACAATCTCCTAAAAGTTTGCAACAATTTAAATAAACAATTACTAACAAATTTTCCTTAACTTAGGACCACAACTTCCTAAAATAAAGACATCACTTCCTAAAATAAAGACACAACTTCCTAAAATAAATAAACAATAACTCAAACAGTCAACAACCTACTATGACCAAGTCTTCAATCGCCCATCACATCTCTCATTTTACTCCACGTAAAGAAGTTGAGATCGTGGTCTATCAGACACGCTAGTCTTTGATGAGCCACTTCCCACGTCTGGACAAACTTCGCTCCCCCCAGAAAAGAGTATAGCTCAGGACAAAATAAATTGAAAAAAATACAATTTTCATTACCCCTTAATTATTGGGGTATTGGTACTTTGCACCATGTATATCACTAAATCTCGCCTCCCAATTATCTGCTACATTATACTTAACATTAGAATTTTCGTCATTTTGCACGGAAAAGCATACACGTGAGTCGTGGTAGCATTTTATGCCTATTTTATTTCTTGACAAAAATACACTTTGTCCCTTAATTATTAGATACTAACACTTTACACCACATATTGCTAATTTGGTGACATTTCATTCCCCCTGTGATACCCCCAATCTTTTTTAGCCACTTTTGAGGCTCTTGTATTAAGGTTTTCTTTTAATTACCTTCAATAATTTTTGCATTTTATTTATATTCTAAATTTTTGTCTTGTTTAATATTTACCATTTAATTAATTGCCTTCAGAATACTTGATTTTTATTTCCTCTAAGATTTGAGGATAAGTTAGTTAATTTTAATATATTATCGAATTTCTCCTTCTTTGGGTTTCAATATTATATTTTTAAACCTTCATTTTAATAAATTCTCTTTCTTATATTAATGTAATTTTATTTGTATAAATTGTTTTTCTTAATTCAACTATTTGATTTTCATTGGGGTTTATTCTTTTAAAAATAGTTATTTAATTGCAGTAAAAAAGGAAAGCAAAATAAAATAAAAAATAAAATAAAAAGAGACATATGCATGGGAGGGGGAACATGTCCCACCCTCCCAAGTAGGGGTGAATAGCGGACTAGTCGGAAGCGGAATTTGACATTCCGACATCCGGTCCGCTAACTAGCGGATGGCCAAAAAAGAGTCCGCTAAGATTAGCGGACTTAGCGGAAGCGGATAGCGGAATTCCGCTAAGTCCGCTAAGATGTAATTCACAAAATAAAATCCTAAAACATGTAATTGACAAACAAATGTAAAAACATGCAATTCACAAAATCTCATATTAAATAAATCTTAAATCAAACTTGAAACTAACTTAAAATAACAAAATATTACAATACAAACTTAGAAGTATCTACTCAAGTAAAAAAATTAATAACATAATCAAACATCAATCAATCACGTATGACCCATCCACGATCGCTGCAGCATTAGAAATTAACTCTGCAAAAGAAGAAATGTATCAACAATTAGCTCATAAATTTTTTTAATAAAGTGAAAGTAGAAATGTAAAATGTTGTATATACCTATATCCATCATATAACTAGAAGGATCTTCTGTCCCATCAGTAAATCCAGATCCGTTATCCTCTTCATCATCAGCAGAATGTAAGACCTTGGATGTCAACCAATTTTGAGCACAAATGAGCCCTTCCGCAGTCTTTGGTGCCAACGAACTCCGAAAAGAATCTAAAACTCGACCCCCCGTGCTGAAGATAGACTCTAAAGGCACTGTAGTGATAGGGATGGCAAGAACATCTCGAGAAATCCGTGCAAGAAGGGGAAATTTTGGTGCATTCACTCTCCACCAATTGAGGATATCAAAATTAGGATCTTTAGGTTCAACATCCTCCATTAAATATCTCTCAACTTCAGACTTGCTATCCAGCAAATTTTGATGCGCCTTAAATCCTAAGAATTCAAAGTGAAGAGCATCATCTAGTGATGAAGTAGATGACCCAACCAAATCCAGCTGGCCTTGACTTGCAGATACGTTCCCACTGCTAGATGACCCATCCATATTGGAATACTCGGTAAACAATTGATCCAGGGTCCCTCTTACAAGACTAGTCATCTTTGCACCTAACTCCAACCCCAAAACTTTCTTGAACCAAAAGTCCAAGTATATAATCTTGTATTGTGGATCAAGTACCGCTGCAACAAATAATAATCTGTTAACCTGAGTCAAGTCACCCCAATATTTATTGTACTTCATTTGCATTCTTTTTGCCATGTCCGCCAAGAACAAATCCCCACTAGCTGCATATTTCCCCAAATGCATATAAATTTTGGCTAGTTCTGCAAAGAATAAGTTTACTGTCACCGTTTTCAAAGCAGAAATTCGAACCGTCACTTCATAGAAGAGTGCCAAAAATTTCGTAAAGTGTCTAACACGCTCCCAATCCTCAAATCCAGGGGGACCCAGTCCCTTCCTCCCATGCCCCTCCTCACGCAGAAAGCTTATCAGAATCCCATCTTCTGCCAACATCTCCTCAAAAACCCTCTGATATTTCTCAGCTGCATCCAACATAATATACGTTGAATTCCAACGAGTAGGAACATCAAGCTGCAAAAACCCCTAAATGGGAAACTTTCTCTTCGCTACACATTTCTTAAACCCATCCATTCGACCGGGAGATGACTTAACATACTTGACCAAGTTCCTTACCTTGGCCACAGAATCATCCAGCTCCTTCAACCCATCTTGCACAATTAAATTCAAGATATGTGCGCAACATCTCATATGCAAACAATCATGATTACAAACAATTTTTCCAGACTGAGACCCCAAAAGCAATTGTCTACTCTTCAGATGTTCAATGGTTGTATCATTAGAGGATGCATTATCGACAGTGATTGTAAGGTTTTATCAATCCCCCATTCCGACATACAATCCTCCAATTCCATCCCAATGGTCGAGCCCTTATGATCTGACACCTTAGAGAAGGCAAGTATCTTTTTGTGCAAGTTCCATGTACTATCAATCCAGTGTGCAGTGACAGACATATAATTCATGTTTTGGACTGATGTCCATGTGTCAGTGGTGAAACAAACTCGGGGTCTATTGAGTAAGATACTAGCCTTCAGTCTAGCCTTCTCTTCCAAGTAAAGTTTCATACAGTCTTTCATCACTGTAATTCGAGATGACACTTTAAATCGGGGCTCGAGAGTATGAATCATCTCCTTGAACCCATCCTTACTTACTATTCTAAAATGAAGCTCATCCACAATTACAAACTTAGCAATAGCTGCCCTAATAGCCTTGAGATTATATGAGTCTATCTTCATCACTCCCACTGATCCACTACTTGCCCCCTTGATATCAAAAGTCAATTTCTGTTGAGAACTATCTAATTTACTTTGAGTTCTCTTATACATTACACAAGCGTTCAAGTGGGATCTCATAGCCGAGGTCCCTTGTTCTTTGTGGTGACACCCAGCTTTATGACCACAATGGTTGCACTTGGCCAATGGTTTTTTTGGGTCAACTACTGGTAGTACCCTAGTGAAATGTTCCCACATCGGGGATGGATTGGAAACCTTTCTTCTTTTGGGGGTAGGGTCAATTGTCTCAGTAGGTTGTGCCTCTACATCTACAATTGGTATCTCACCAATTGTAGGTGTAGCCATTGAGGCAGGGGTAGAAAACTTGGGGGTTGTGGATTGTGTAGATGTGAGACCCCGATTTTCTCCTACGTAATTCCTTATGTATTATTTTTATTTTTCCAATGTAATAGCTTTTATTTCTTAATGGGGCTATGTTTTGGCCAATGTATGGCCTAATCTTTATGTTATGGCATTTCGATTAAAATGAGATTTTATTTCATAAAATCTCTTTAAATAATTTTAATGCCATTTTATGCAAGTATAAATTATATTCATATTAGGAGCCGAAATTTCAAGTAAGTTTCCCTCTTGCAAATTTATATTTTTCATTTGCTTAATATGATTCATGGACCAAAGAATTTGAATTATGATTTAATTATTTCCTTGTATAAGCCGAAAATTATAATAGATTAAATGATGAATTTTTTGTGAAATACATGGATCGAATATTTTATACATCTTCTATATGTGACATGTAATATTATCATATGGCCTATATTATTAATAGAATTTGAATATACATGATAAGCTATGTAGTTATGTGATAATTTTAGAGATGATTTAATTGATAAGCACACTTGCTTATCATAGTGATAAGCAAGCATGATAAGTTAGTAAACTTTTAGAGTGATAAGGCCTTGTGATTATTGTAGAGATATGCTAGGGTCATTATCACATGATAAGAGAACATGCTTATGAGATGATAAGCTATTGGAATGAAGTAGATAAGCAAGAGAGCTTATGAAGTGATAAGTTAGGTGAGAATGAAACTAAGTTGAAAGTTGGTTGCCATTTAATGTGGAAGTAACTAGGTTGGTTGAAAAGCAACCAAACCAAGTTAAATGCAAGCCATTTACGTGTAAGGCTAGGGGATGATTTTGAAAAGCCATGAAACAAGGCCATGTGAAGTGTAAGAGATGTGTAAGTGGTGTAAGATGATGAGACAACTCATGGAAGTAAAAAGAGAAGAGAAAAAGTGAGAAAGGGGAGTGTATGTCGATGGAATGCATGGAGGAAAGAGAAATTACAAAGAGACAAGGAAGTGATGTGAGAAAGAAGTGAAAAGAAAGAAAAAAAAAGGAAAGAGAGAGGGAAGCTTAGGAGAATGTCGACCAAGGCCCCCCCTTACCATTTTCCATTTTGCTTTTCCATTTCTCTCTCTCTTGTCAACTCACTCTCTCAAACTTTATGTCAAGTGCTTTGGGAGACTCAATCTCACACAACCCTCTTGCATTTCCTCTTGACCTAAACACTCAAGCATTTCACTCTCAAACCTCTCCTCTCTTGGCCGAATGTTGCAAGTTCTCTCAACCCTTACCATTTTGCTTCTCCTAGCCGAACAACACACTCCACATTCAAGGTTTGTGCTATTTCATTTTTTCACCTAAGCCACTTTCTTCTAGCTTACCTAATCTCACTCCAAAAGCCAAATAAATCTCTCTTGTTGTAGACAAAAATCCTACCTTGAAAACCTAGCCATTTGACACCATTTTTTCTTCAAGCTTACCATGTCCTCTTCACCACCATAGAGCTTCCTTTAAACCAAGCTTGGACATTCCTAAGGAGGGTGGACCGAATCTTTGAAGGAGGAAAAGGGATAGGAAGAATTGGTAAAGAGTGAAGGTAAGATTAGTTTCATTGATGTTCTTGCCTTAAGCATCACAAGTACTAACCATAGATGCTTTATTTTCTAGGTGCTCAAGCTTGGATAAACAACAAGGTAAGACCAAATGTGATGATGTTGGTTTAGCATAAGTGGCCGAATGGTTCATGTATAGATCTTGAAGTTTTAGTTTGTTAAATGCCTTGATGTTGTTAGATCTTGGATGCTTAGGAACCCTAGGTTGTTTACATGCTAGATCTAACCATGGAAGCCCTAGATCTAAGGTTGTATGTGAAGAAAAATGTAAATGGAGAACAATGCAAGCTAAAGGAAGTTAGATCAAAGTTTTGATATGTTGGGTTGATGAAAAATGATATCTTTGTTTAGATCTATGGATATTAGTGTGAATAAAGAGTAGATCTATTGTTGATGGAATTATTTGATGAAAAGATTAAGTGCATGCATGCTAGTTAGGTCACAAATGCAAAGGATATGCATGATATAATTTTTAGCATGAAAAGGTAACATTTTGGGGTATGGCCGAAAATGAGCTATGTGGATTTTCATGTATAGTTTTGAATATGTGTAGATCTGGACATTGACCTTAACATGTGCAAGATTTATGACCTTAATGCATAGTAGATGATTATGTTAAGTATTGGAAGCATGCATATTGAAGGAAATAAAATAAAACTAATCATTTGGGTAAAAACATGTGTTGGCCGAATGCCATGAGTATGGTGTATGGTGTTGGTGCTTTGATTTATAGATATTAGGTTGTGAAATTGTTGAATGGAGGATGGGATCACCCTTGGAGTAAAAGTTGTGATTAATTGGTGCATAAATGGTAGTGGCCGAATGTTGTAAGAAAGGGTAACCCTAAGTGCAATTTATAATTTATGTATTTTCATTGTTGTGTTGGATAAGAAAATTAGAGTTAGGCTAGTTGGAATAATATTATAGAGCCATGATCTTTTATTAAATATTATTGGAACCTTAGTTAAGTTTTACTCGGGTTTTATTTGAGGTTTAAAGTCTAAGTTAAGATTTAATCATGAATAATTTATTAATAGTTAGGAATAAGGTTTTAATGTAGTACGTGTAATAAAAAGAAACTTAGGTTTAATTCTAAACCTATGAGTATTATTTAACCCTAATCGAGGCATGTACATGAATAAATATATTTTTATTTCAATAAAAAAATATATTAGCTAAGTTTTGGAATAATTGTTAAGGAAAAGAATAAAATATTTTTTATTATTAAATGGATTTCAGTGATATATATACATATATATACACGAACAAGGAGACCACGTGTCTGTATACACGAACAAGGAGACCAAGTGTAAGTGGATACTGTAAGTGGACAGTAAGTATTTCTTTTCAAAACTGGAATGACACACTGCATCGTTTCATGAACAAGTATGGATTTTAAGAAAGCATGACATGATATGAATCTCATGAACAAGCATGACTTTTAAGCAAGCATGACATGACATGTGCATTGCATGAATTTTTCAAGAAGAAAGTTTATGCAATGATTTTATGGAAAACTATGAGAAGTTTTACGAAACGATAAGTTAAGATTAAGGGCACTGGTCGGTACCGTACCATCAAGTTGGACTCCCATACCGAAGGACATTTATGAGAAGGATGGGTGAATCCAAGAGGCTGTGCAAGCCACACTGAAGGACAGTGAGAAGGTGTGGTGCCTCCAAGGGTCGTGTCTAGCCATCAGGCCTGGGGCCACTTCAAGGGCTAGCTCGACCAGATGTTAAAGTCTCCAAGGGAATTCGAGGACGGTTCCGAAGGGAACGCACAACCCTGACTTCAGGGGTCAAATGGAGCGAGCCCACAAGTAAAAGACATGAAATAATTATTATAAGGCCAACAAGGGCACAAGTACGAATAAGAAATTTTTAAGGGCCAAGGGCCAGTTTTACAAGCAAGTATGAAAGAAAGTGGTTTTCAAGGGCCTGGGGCCGAAAACACTAAGCAAGAGCATATGCATAATTCATGAGCATGCATATGCATCAATTATCAAGTTTTTTTTCTTTCATGATTAAGCGGGCATAAGTCAAGAGCATAATTTAAGTTTTATGTTTTTCCCTTACTGAGTCTTTTTGACTCACGTTTTTAAAATTGTGTCATTCCAGATGTATCAGGTGAAGAGAGTCAGGAGGACTACCTGACCTAGATGCCCAAGATATTATGTTTCGCATTTTGTTGATAGTGACACGAGTGTCACTAATTGGGTTCTAATATGTTAATTATATGTTTTGTATGAACTTAATGAGAACCCTGTTTATGTAAGAATTTACTCGAACCCCTCGCGATCCTGTACGTTTCCGCCGTAATTAAGTAAGAATATAAGTAAGAACGCTGGAGCCATCCGGGGGATAGCTCGCGGCTGTCACGGTCCTTGCGGGATGCCGTTCGGGGCGTGACAGTAGATGCAATCGAAGTTTGACGATCCATCTGAAATAAAGACACAAAATAAAATACACCTCAATCAAACAAATCAACCATGACAGTCATTCATATAACAATCCATGCCAGCACATGATAATACTTGATCTTTTTTATTAACCTTTTTGATACTAACTATATGTGGAATATTGATATCCAACCAATATCAATCGGATTATATATATGCCAAACATGCAGAATCTAGCAGAGATGGATAAGCCACAAAAGGCGCTTTGTTTGCCAAATCTATATGATTTATTCCATTGGTCCATACATCTTGATTCAAGCTGAAATAATTTGTTCTTCTCTCTGGTTAAACTGTGTAATTCGAAAGTGGACTTTGTGATCCCTAATTATTTCTATCAAAGTTGAGAGAATTTGTACAATACAATTCTACAGGTGCTAGCTGACACAATCGATCAACCATGTAGAATAGCCAAGGGCTGTAAATATTGCACAAGAGATGATGTTTCCTCTTGTCTTGTCCAGTTGGGGTTCGACAAGTATGACAGGTATGCTCTGCCAGTCCAGTAAGGACAGGATATTTGCGACTTCTGTTTGGATAGTATGATCTTTATGTTTGTAGTATCACAAATTTTTTTGCTTTTGTGGCAGCGAGTCTCTTCCTGTCAGTGAACATTTGTGTCACTAGTGGCATAGGCATTACATATGTCTGATCAAATTGTAATTTGTGTTAACAGCTTGTTACAGCATTCTTTGAGTTTAGTATTACTTGCTTTTCAGAATTTTATGTTGAAATTTCTGTTGAGATACCTATGATATAATTTTCAAAATTGCTTTAAGGTGCTATTGTGCTAAGGTTATTTGTGCACTATTGGTCTGCTTCAGTTCAACTCATAAATATTCAAGTTGACATCTACCTCACGGACCAATTCAACAGAACAAACAAAAATTCAAGAGAACAATTCAACAGAACAAACAAAAATACCCACCATTTAGACACCAAATCCAAAAACTTAAAAATTGAAGGGTCTAATTCGAGCAAACAGATACCTACTGATTTGAGCAATTAGTAGGTGAAAGTTTACCTACTGATTTGGACAATTCACATGTTTCTGTCCCCGAAGGACTTCAACAGAACAAACACATCTTAAGAATTCATGGCACAGACCAATTCAACAGAACAAACAAAAATACCCACCATTTAGACACACCAAATCCAAAAACTTAAAAATTGAAGGGTCTAATTCGAGCAAACAGATACATTTCCTTGATACCACAAACAAATACGAGCAAACCCAAACATTTCCTACAAAATAGACATACTCAGCAACCCCAAACAGATACATATCTTAGAAAATAGACATATATTGCAAGCATTACCGATGGAGACTAGATGGCTAGAGAGAGAGAGAATGTAGACTAGAGAGAGAGGTCTTACCGACGGCGAGTGACTGAGGAGAATAGAGCTTCACAACAGGTTGCACAACCGGCCGCCGGAGAATCGAGAGAGATGGTTGTGGCCCGCCGGAGAATAGAGAGAGTCAGAGAGAGGGCTGAGGCCCGCCGGAGAATAGAGAGAGTCAGAGAGAGGGCTGACCGGCGGGTAGCGAAGGAGACTAGGAGAGGGTGGGGGGGACTCGGGGGACGGGGGGGATGCGATTGACGAATTAGGTTTTCTAATACCGTGGATCAAAACGACACGTTTTGATCCACGGTATTATATTTTTTTTCAAAATAAAACAATAAAACGACGTCGTTCTGTTTATAATAGAACGATGTTGTTTTAAAAATCAGTTAATAAAAAAAAACCAACCGGAACCGGTTTTCCGCTAAACCGGCGGAAACTTTCGGTTCCGGTTCCGGTTCCGTCTAAACTCCAAATGGACCTCCGGTTCCGGTTCCTGGAAGGGCCGGACCTCAGCATCCCGGAACCGGTCACGGAACCGGAGATCCGCCGGTGGCCAGACCGGACTTACACCCCTACTCTCAAGAGGCAAGACATTTGCGTGAATTCCTTCACCAAGTGTCCAGCCATCTTGTAAGGCAAGCCATTGTTTTAATATATATATATATAACGGTTTTCTTCAATATCATCTACCCCTGTTACTCCAATAGCACCTCCTTTACCTGATGTTAACCCTTTAATGCCTAAATCATATATCAGATTAGTGTGTTTCGTGGAAAGCCCATATGACAATGAGTGTGATCCATACAAAGTTGCTGCACAAATATTACCTCCAGAATGGAACTATGTTCCAAAGCATCCTTTATTTACTCAAGCTTTTTATCAACATGTTTTAAAGGATACAAAGTCTGTTGAATTTGAAACCACACCCTGCAAATTTGACTCTTCAAGAGTTGATTTTTCTAAATTCACAATACGCAGGATAATATCACAAAAAGAGTGGGGTCCACCCTGGACTCTACGTTATATATATATATATATATATATATATAAGTAAAAGAGGAGAAGGCGTGTGTTACAAAGGGGGAGCAAGGGTGTGAAAGAGAGGTCGTGAAACAGAATGGGGGAGGAATGAACAGCGCCGAAAAGAGAGAAGAGAAGGAGGCCAGAGAAGAAGAGAGAAGAGGGAGAAAGAGAGAGAGAAATGGAGAAAGAGTGAGAGAGGTGGAGGTAAAGAGAACGAAAAAATCTGTAGAAAAATGGGAAAAAGGGAGTTTTCAAAGCAAGCTAGAGGTCATCCGAAAATACCAAGGTAAGGAGTAGAATGCCTATCTTTCTTTGGGAAAATGATGAGTAGTAGAGGATCTTTTGGCATGATCTAGCTTGCTGTGACATTAGATTCTTTGGAAAACATTTTGGATATTGTGTTTGTGATGAATTTGTGACTATTGACTAGTTGAATGTGAGGTTAGATGTATAAAGCCTTTATTTTGAAGATTTGAAGCTTGATGTGCTGGGCATTGGAAATGGATGTGAAAAATGGTGGTTTTAGGAGGTCTTAGAGCTTCGGTCAGTGGCAAAAATTAAGGAGCACCATAAGTTGGCCTAGGAAATGCCTAGTGTACATGCATGTTTCATTTACACCTTCTTGCTTCTTTCTTATAACGTGATTTTGTTCTGTTTATAGCTATGCTTAAACATGTATTGATGAAGTAAAAATTGAAAGGAAAGGGCTATGAGAAAGAAAATGGGCAATGGCAGTGCCTTGTAAAGAGGTTTTAAGATCCCAAAGGGTTGTGTTTGATGAACGAAGTGGTTAAAATACCACATGCAAGGTTTGAAATGAAAAAGGAAAGATTATGAAGTGGAAAGTGAAATCTATCTAACTATTATGTCATCAAAATTTGTCTTCCGTGCACTGATATGTTAGAGATAGTATAGAAGGTATCATATCAGCAGAGGAAACATGTTTGGAGTTAAGAAAAATCACAATGCAAATCATTTTTGTTCTTCAAAATAGGGTATAGAGTGCACTGTCCAAAATCACATATAGAAGTACTTTGTGTTGACTTTTAGTCACAATCAATGTTTTGATGATAACAATAGAAGTAATTGAGATGTGAAGCAAAGTGGATCCAAAATGAGCACGGAGCGATCAAGCAACATCACCTTCAATGGAAGTGGTCTTAAAGTGAAGACTCAAGATGCTAGGGTAATCTTTGTAACTCTAAGACTTCATCTTTAACAAGGATTTCAATCACACACATGCACAAGTCTTCAAAACTTGCATAAACCGTTTTAACGTTTGTTGAAAGATTAAAACCTTTTTAACGGCTTCAAAATATCCCAAATATACTCCCAAACCTTTTTATGTACTTATGAGAAGTTAGAGTTTAAAATTGGGTATTTTAAGTGGGTCAAAATCGAGTTTTTAAATCAACCGGATCATGCTTAAGTTGAGGAGGTCGACCGGCTCAATGAAGCGGACAACCGGACCTACGACCGCTTGGTGTAGCGGTCTATCGGTAGCTTTTAATACACAGACGTTAAGCTTCTGACAAAATGACCGTTGTGTAATAGTAACTTGAAGCAGTCGACCAGTTCATGTAGAGGTTGACCGGTAGCATTTAATAAAGAGTCGTTAAGCTTCTGACAATATGACCATTGGACAACGGTAAACTTGAAGCGGTCGACCGACTCGTTTTAACAGATCACTCTAACGGCTATAAATGACTATTTTTCTCATGAGGCCTATATAAATTCATTCGCACGCCTTTGGAACTTAACTCAATCGTCCAAAATCATTTTAAAAAGGCTAAGAGTGATAAAAAATCTTCAAATCCTTATTCAAACATCATTCACACATAATCTTCATTTTCACATCCTTGTTATTGTGTGAAGCCTAAGAGCTAATTATTTCTCATTGTAATATCTACTCCATCAAGGGAGCTTAGAGGGAAATTTTGTTATACACATTACTAAGAGAGTGATTCTCTTGTATCCTTTTGGTGAGGTTTGTTCATCGAAAGAAAGAGTTTGTAGAGGTTTGTTCTCAAACTTGTTCTTGAGGTTTGAAGAGGGTTTTCTCAAGCTCAAGTGTAAGGAAACCTTTCCCTTGGTTGAAGGGAGAATAGTGGAGAAAACTCAAGGCTCGGTAAAGGAGCTTGAGGGGTGGATGTAGGCAGACTTGCCGAACCACCTAAAATATTGTGTTTGCTTCTCTTCCCTTAACTCCTTTATTTGTGGTACTAGTTTATTGCTTTAAAGTATTCTCTTGTACATTTAGATTGCTATACATTCTCTTGTGTTTAATTCTTTATTGCAATCAATCTCATTTGTGAGACTTGTAGCTAATAAACACATTCTTTGGGGTAATTTTCGAAAAAGTTTTGAAACTCAATTCACCCCCCTCTTGGGTTGCCTTAATCCTAGGAATATCAATTGGTATCAAAGCTTGGTGCTCACTTTAGCAAGATTTAAAGATCTTGAGTTAGAATTGCAACTTCAAGCAACAATTCTCATGTTGAGGGACTAGACTCTCAACATCTAGACCTCCTTCCTTCAATGGAAGTGATTACACCTATTGGAAAGTAAGGAAGAAAATCTATTTTCAATCCATTGATTATGATCTATGGCTTTGTGTTCTAAATGGACCACATTATCCTATGAAATTCGTAGATGAGAAAATTGTCCCTAAGTCCGCCAGTGAGTATACCGATGATGACAAAAAGAAAATTTCCATAAATGCTAAAGCCATGAACATTTTTTATTGTGCATTAGATAGAAATGAACAAGAAGATGCAAGGAGCTTAATGTGAAGATTCAAGACCTTAGGGTATAATCCTTGTAACTCTTTAATTAACATTTGACAAGGATTTGAATCACGCACTTGCATATCTTTCAAAACGTCCATAAACCGTTTTACTTTTTGTTTGAAAGATTAAAATGTTTTTAAAGGTTTCAAAACACCCCAAATATATTCCTAAACCCTTCATATACTTATGAGAATTAAGTCTTTAAAATTGGGTGTTTAAAAGTGGTCAAAAACATGTTTTTAAATGAACCGGTCGATGAACTTTTTGTAGCGGTCAACCTCTACATGAAGCGGTCGATCATTAACAGCATTCAAATTTATGACCGTTGGGCAACGGCTACTTGAACCGGTCGACCGGTACATGAAGCGGTCGACCGATACAACTATAAAATTGTCAAATCGATCCCTAATGGCTATAAATGGCTAGTTTTCACATGTGACCTGTAAATACACCTTCATTTCATCTAAAATCGAGAAAAAAAGACCACATATCATTTGTATAGCTTGAGAAATATTCTAAACCTTCCTATTTCATATTTCTCATATCATTCACACAAATTACACTTTCACATCCTTGTCTTTGTGTGAATCAAGAGATAGAGCTTTCCACTTTTATATCTACTCTTTGAGAGAGTCTTGTTCCTCAATCTTCCTATCAAAAGAGGTGTTTCCTTTAGTTAGGTTGTTCACTAAAGAAGAAGCTTTGAGAGTGTATATCTCAAGCTTGGTGAGATTGTGAGTGGTGAGCCAAAAAACCACTTGGGTGGGTTTGAGTGTTGATCCCAGGAAAACATTTGTATGGTTCACTAGCACCCGGAAGCTAGTGTGTAAAGCTATTGAAGATAGTGGAAAACCTCAAGGCTCGGTGAATGAGCTTGAGGGGTGGATGTAGGCAGGTTTGCCGAACCACCTAAAAATCACGTGTTTGCTTTCTCTATCCCTACTCTTTACATTTAGCACTTACATACTTGTCATATCATTATATTTTTGCTAAATTATTGTTTACTTTGCAAACACGGTTTTAGGGGGTTAATATCGAAAAGTTCTCTTGGGTTGCCTTAATCCTGAAACTAGGACTCACATGGATTACCTCAGGCTCAAGTGCATGCAACTTGTAGTAGTGTGTCTCCTCCTCCAGTGGTTGATGCTTTTGCCAGCAAGCAAACTTTATTTGAGGATTATTGGAGCACGACTGTATCGTTTGGAACATATTCATTAACTTACAATGCAAACTTAGAAATTGATCGGTATTTGGCTGATCCACTTGTTACTCCAGACAAGAATTTTGATGTATTGAAATTGTGGAGCGATAATGATTAACTATATCCTGTCATTGCTAAGATTGCACAGGATGTATTAGCTATCCATATTTCCACTGTGTCTTCAGAGTCCGCTTTTAGTACAGGGGGACGTGTACTTGATCCATTTCGGAGTTCATTAGCTCCAACGACTGTGGAGGCCCTCGTTTGCACCCAGGATTAGTTGAGGCGTGTGGATGAAAAGGAATCAATTAACATCAAATAAACTTTAGATTGCATCGAGAGTTATGACATGAATTCTAGTAAATAAAATATACTTGTAATTTTAATTCTCTTTTTTTATTTTCTCTATACTTTACTTATATTTATTTATTTTTAACATTTATTGACATTTAAACTTGCAGAAATGGCAAGCAATAGCATAGCAGCAAGCGAACTTGGAACATCTTACCAGCAAGCGAATTTAGTTTCTTAATGTATTTGTTTGTGCGTATTTGAGACATTTGTATTTTTAACTTAGTATATTAAATTTTGGAAGATATTTGCAACTAATTTATTATCTTAAGTCTTACAATTAAAATATTCCTTTTTTACGTTAATTTTACAATTCAATAATTATATTGCAAATAAATACCAGCAATTTTTATTTAAAGAAGAGTGAAAACTTCTTGAACATTTAAACAAGACCTTATCTAAATAATTCAAATTACAACTAAAATTTGAAACGGAATATGTCAATAACATTAACACTATTTACTTATACATAATTGCTTGTTCTCGATTCTATATATAATACTACTCTAGCAGTGAATTTCTTGGTTTATATATCTCATATAACATAAGAAAGTGAATTAACATAAAATAGTCATTACGTAGGATTTCTATTTACTTGCTTGGAATGCATACTATTGTTTTGATGGATCGAAGAAGTGAAACGATCAGTGATTAACAACATCAATCTTCCCCAGTAAATAGATGTTAATTAACAACATCAACCTAGCAACTAGCAGGTTAATTAGCAAACTACAGTAGGAGAGGTAGATTACTAGATTGAACTCTAGTGTAGGAGAATAAATAATTAGTAACGTTCCCAGACAAATGAATTCACGTATGTAAGTCTTTACATGAATTCACATCTTTAAATTAATAAGCAAACTATGGCAGGAATTAAATTAATTCACATCTTTAAATTAATGAGCAAACAATGATAGGTGTTAAATGAATTCACATTTTTAAGTTTTGAAATGAATTCATATCTTTAAGTCTTTAAATGAATTCATATCTTTAAATTAATGAGCAAACAATGATATGTGTTAAATGAATTCACATATTTAAATTCATGAGCAAACTATGATAGGTGTCAAATGAATTCACATTTTCAGTTTTTAAATGAATTCATATCTTTAAGTCTTTAAATAATTCATATCTTTAAATTAATGAGCAAACTATGGTTTATGTTAAATGAATTCACATTTTTATGTTTTTAAATGAATTCACATATTTAAGTCTTTAAATGAATTCACATCTTTAATTTAATGAGCAAACTATGGTTACATGGTAAATTGATAGGTGTTAAATGAATTCACATTTTTAAGTTTTTAAATAAATTCGCATTTTTAAGTTTTAAAATAAATTTACATCTTTAAGTCTTTAAATTAATTCACATCTTTAAATTAATGAGCAAACTATGGTAGATGTTAAATGAGCATAAAGCTGCTTGGCAACACCAATTGCAACCAGTCCGATTACAAGCTTGGAAATATCCACCTGCCAATACAATAAAAGTGAACGTGGATGTTGCTATAAGAGAGAGTTATGCGGTGATAGCTGTTATTGCTCGCGATTGCCAAGGTGTGATTTAGGGGGCTGTGGCACAAAAAATTGCAGTAGTTGATCCGCTGGAAGGTGAGGCAGCAGCTGCCAAGTTGGGAGCGGAATTAGCGCTGAATAAAGGTTATCGGGAGGTGATTCTTGAAAGCGATTCGGAAAGAGTTATTCATGTTATCCAGAAATGGCCACAAAAAATGGAGTGGAAAATTCATTCGGCTGTGAAAGAGATTCATGAAGTGTGCCAACGGTTGCTGAGTTGGCAAGCAGTTCATGTTTATAGAGGTGCTAATGAGTTAGTGCACCACCTTTCTCGTTGGGTCGCCGCTGAGAATAGCTCAGCGGGCAATCCCCGCTGTTGTGAGCATTCGCTAGATTTGTCTTGGTTGTATGCTGATACTGACCCTCCTTAGGGTGTGTTTCTTTTGATCTCTTCTTTTGGAATAAATTGAGGTTTTGATTAAAAAAAAGAATTCACATTTTTAAATAAATTCACATATTTAAGTCTTTAAATGAATTCATATCTTTAAATTAAGGAAATTAACAATTTAGTCCTTGAATTTCAAATTTCAAATTTAAAGCCCTTAGGTTTCATACTTTTGACAATGAGACCCTTCCGTCAATGTACCGTCCATATGCTTAACGGAGTTCTCTGACACGTCAGCAATTTGAAGAGGTCGACCGCTACATGAAGAGGTCGACCGCTTCATGTAGAGGTCGACCTCTTTAAATTGCTGGTCGACCGCTCATATTTTACAAATATACATGGTCGACCGCTATATGCTCCGTCAAGCATATGGACGACAGAGTGACGGAATGGCCTAATTGTCAAAAGTATGAAACCTAAGGACTTTAAATTTGAAATTTGAAATTCAAGGACTAAACTGTTAAAAGGGTCAAAACTCAAGGACTAAATTGCCAATTTCCCTTAAATTAATGAGCAAACTATAGTATGTGTTAAATGAATTCACATTTTTTTTTTATCTTAAAAAAAAATGTGTGTTGAAAATATGAATTGAAAATACAAAAATTTTTTTGAAATCGATCTGGACCACTTAAGTGGTCCAGGACCAGACCGTATTTCAGAAGACTGTACCGGACCACTTAAAAGTGATCCGGTCCGGTCCACTATTTTAGTATAACTGGAAATTCGGCCGAATTTCCGGTCCGGCAACCCTACCACGTGTGATTGTGGTATATCTCTCCGGTCTAAAATGACTATGGTGGTGTTTGTTTGTGGAAATATTGGGGTTTTGGAAATTTTGGGTATTGGTGTTTGTGAAAAAATATAGTATTTTATGGAAAAGTGAGGAGAGAGAAGATTTAGTTGAATAATATAATATTATTTTATAATTTAATGAGGTGAGAGAGATTATTTTATCATTGTTTAATTTTGAGGGATGAAAATGTTGAGAAACAAATGCCCCTTTGTACGTATGTAGGTCCGCGACTGAAAAACACGACTGAGGGAGAGGGAGAGGGAAGCGAATTGGGCTGGACCCGAGCAAGGTCCAGATATTGGAAGCCCAATTTTAAGGTCCAGCTTGGTCAGAGACCTTAAAGTAATCCACGAGGGGGATATATCGGCACGAGTCCCCTCATCTCATCCCCTCTACCAATTAGTTACAGAGGAGCACTCTTCACTCTCCTCTTCCATCTCAAACCCTAGCCCCCTTTTCCATTCGTAAGAAAAAACCCTAATTTGTTAGCCATGGCAAAGAAGCGAAAGCTGCGATCCTCTGAGCCCGAACCCAGCAAGGCCCCGGAGCCTGAACCGCAAGAGGCACCGGTCCAAGTAGAAGAACAACGAATCCAGTCCGAGCCAGACCCAATCCTAGAAGAAGAAGCTCCTCAGGAGCAGCAAGACAACATGGCGGTGGACGATTCGAGGGAAGAAGAACCTGAGCAACAATTAGTTGAAGAAGAGGAAGAGGAGGAAGAAGAAGAGGAGGAGGAGGACGAAGAGGACGAAGAGGGAGAAGGAAAAGAGGAGCACGAAGGCCTGAACGCCTCAAACGAGCCTGTCCCATCAGAAGCCCAATCCCTAGCAGTAAATGGTACGGAGGACGGAGAGGGCGACCGCGACGAAGAACCCGTGGAGAACCTTCTGGAACCCTTCTCCAAGGAGCAGCTCGTTGCCCTCGTCAAGAAGGCCGTGGACAAGCACCCGGACTTGATCGAGAGCGTGCGCGAGCTGGCGGACGCGGATCCAGCCCACCGCAAGATCTTCGTCCACGGCCTAGGCTGGGACACCACCGCCGAAACCCTGACCTCCGTATTCGGCAGATACGGCGCGATCGAGGACTGCAAGGCTGTTACAGACCGCGTCTCCGGCAAATCCAAGGGCTACGCTTTCATCCTCTTCAAGCACCGCAGTGGAGCCCGTGAGGCTCTTAAGCAACCCCAGAAGCAGATCGGAAATCGCACTACTTCCTGCCAGCTGGCATCCTCCGGACCCGTCCCGGCGCCACCTCCTGTCACCCCTCCTGTCTCGGAGTACACTCAGAGGAAGATCTTTGTGAGCAATGTTTCGGCCGACGTCGATCCCAATAAGCTGCTTGACTTCTTTAAGCAGTATGGGGAGATTGAGGACGGTCCATTGGGGATCGATAAGCAGACTGGTAAGCCAAAGGGTTTCGCTCTTTTTGTGTATACGACCGTAGAGAGTGCGAGGAAGGCTTTGGAAGAGCCGCACAAGAACTTTGAGGGGCTTACATTGCACTGTCAGAAGGCTATAGATGGTCCAAAGCCCAGCAGCAGGCCTTTCCATCATCAACAACAACACCACCCTCATCACCATCAATCGCAGTACCATTCTAGAAAGGAGAAGAACAAGTATTCCGCAGGGGATGGGACTGGGCCTGGCCATGGGCATTTGATGGCACCATCGGGCCCGACTGTGGGGTTCAATCCCGCTGTGGGGTTCAGTCCCACGCAGGCCCTGAACCCGGTGCTGGGTCAGGCCTTGACTACATTGCTTGCCACTCAGGGAGCTGGCTTGGGGCTCGGTAATCTGCTTGGAGGACTCGGTGGTGGACCTGTGAACCAGGCTGGGCTGCCCGCAGGATACGGGAATCAGGCTGGTGGGAGCTATGGAAACCAGCCGGTGATGCAGGGTGTATATCAGAACCCACAAATGGGGCAGAACAGTGCTGCTAGGCCTCATCCAGGTGGCGGTGCGCCATACATGGGTCATTAGGTGAGTAATAGGTATAGTAGGTGGAACCTAAACTCTTCTTTACCTTTGCTGCTTTATTTTGACATTAATGACTGCATTTTGTGAAGTTCAGTTTTGTTGTGATAAAGAAAGAGGTTATACAAGGTTTGATGTTGGGATTTCTGGTGGAGCTTTTGGATCTTTAACCAGGCCCCCAACTCTCACTTGTTTTCTCACAAGAAAAATCATACACCAAGTAGAAGTTCCATTATAGCATGCATATTGAACTTGTAGAATACTGTATAGTCTGAAGAACATGATTACTCACTTGTCTGACTCGTAGTTATACAAAGCAAGTTCACTCATATAACTAGCTTAAGGCTTGTTTTGCATGCATAAAGATTGTAGTTAAGACCTTTTCTTTTGGCCAATTTGTTGATTTGTTTTGGGGTAACAAGCATCACTTTTTATCCAATAGGTACAATTGACCAAAATTAGAGGCATTTAAAGAATTTTTTATTATTGTTCATTACCTTGAGGAGGTGAGGTTTCACACTAAAGAGCAGGGACTTACATTTCTACATTGGGTGGTAGATAGATATGTTTAAATTGTTTCTCAATAGATGAACATGTTTCAAGTAACCGAAATATATATATTTAAAAAAAACCAAAGTTCAGAGAGAGATTTAAGTAGGCTGAGATTTTTATGAGGGGAAGCTGGAGGATTGTATGAGGGGCGTTTATGCAATACAAAATGTGTTGTATATATAATAAGACCATTATTGTCTTTGGGTTGATGAGATTTATGCTAAATTTCGTGTCAGAGTGCATATTTTGTGTATGCACTTGTGCGTGTAGGATCCTCTGATAATAATTGTGCTCAGTAGAGGCTTTAAGTTGTTGTCATTACTGTGGTAGTTTGAATGAATCAATCAGGTGCAATTTAGAGGGCTGCTGCCTGCATTTTTGTGTCTTTTTGGGATGTTGATGCTTTTTCACCATCATCAGCATTGTTTTGTGATCCATGTGTTAGATGTGTCAGAAGGGTTAAGTTGGTTACTGACCATTTAGTTTGTTTTATTGTGCATATGTGGATAAACATGCTAGCATATTGACGGTATTGTTTCTCTTAGCCTTGCCTCTCTTCATATTGTACAATCTTGTCATATACCTGTACCTTGTGTACAGATTATTGCTTATTGAGGTGATGTTGAGCTCTTTGTGCTAGGTCTTTTTCACGTGAGGTTATTTTGTGGAGTAAAAGTGGTTTTAGATTGCAGAGGTCTATTGACCCATCATTTGTTTGACTGTGGCTGTCTTCATCTCTTGCTCCTATCTAGCGACTGTGTAGATTTGGGGTCAATTGATTTTCAGTTTTAGGCCTTAGATAACAGTTAAATAATGTGTTTTTACCTCATATTGGACATCTACTTACAGGTATAACTGGCCCTTTTTAACTTTCACTACATCATTTCATTTCACTTTTTAGATGCTATCACTCTATATTTCCAACATGGATGCTAAGTGTTAACCAATCATTGCCCTGAAGTTTTAATCTTGTTGTTGAAGTGCTTCAATTTGTTACATGACATTCCTTTAAGTAGATTTTTGTTGGACGAATTCTGGGGAAAGCACAAAAATTTCTACATGAACAAATTCGATTATTTTTTTCTGCTTTTATTTTTCTATGCGCTTTTTTCAATGTAAATATTTGGTTTTGAACTTGGTCTTTTCATGCTTTATGTATTCATTGTGCAGATCCCCTCATAGATGTATCAAACATTTAGTTTTGGACTGGTGATTCTTCTGAAGTTCCAGGCACTCTTGCAAACGACGTCTTTAAATTTGTACCGAAAAGTTATTATTTGCCTCCCATAAAGACCAGAATCTCAAACTTGTATTCCTTTCTATTTTAGTACGTTTCTCCCCTTCACTTATTTTCAAAAAATATGGTGTCTTGGTTCTAATATCTTGTTTCCTAAAAAGTGCCGGGGCTACTGGGATATCGTTGAGGGAGAGAACTTTGGGTCTCTCCATCTTTTCATGTGTGTTACCAAACAATGCTTTTTAGTTACCGTTTTTATTAATGCACTAGTTTTGTGGTTATTTTCCTCTTGACATCGTAATAAATTTCCTGAGTATTCTCATTTCATGCATGTCTGTTTTGCTTAGATTTTCATTTTTTGCGAGTTGTGTTTTTATTCTTTGAAATAGGATTTTTTCTTGGATGGTTTGAGGCTACTGCTCTTTATGATTTTAGATTGTAAAGCCCTGTGAGTGCAAGCTGGATTAGATCAGGTAATCAAATATCATTGTAGGCTTTTTTTCCATCTTTTATATGGCTAAAGTAACTTCAGTTGCAAGAATTTTTGCCTAATTTCTTCTTTCTCCTCTGCAAACATTGGTCTTCTGTCGGGGTTTTCCCCCACATACTGGAACTGGTGTTTCATTACATTGATAATTTACTAGTGCCTTCAATATCAATTAAGTCAATTCACCAACATCTATAACTCTTTTTAGTCGCTCAACTTCATACTAGGCTAAAGAGTTTCCCAATAACCGACAATGGAAGCCCAGAAAACAGGAAAAGGGAAACAGAAAAACTTTAGTCATCTGCGTTCTACTGGTGACAATTTGTAGCTCAAATGGTATTAGGAGACTAGGGTAGGGACTGAGGCGGTTGGTGTAAGATCCACTGATATCTTAAGCTTAATGGATATTTCTGCAACTTACCAAATATAAAAAGTAAAATGATGTTCTCTATATCTTGATAAAGTTATCCCACTTGAAGAAGATATTCAAGAGATCTCTTCCTAGTTTTCAAGATCACTTGGATTTTTCTCCCCGTCTTCTGACAAGAAAAAAGTCTGGTGGCTGCCATTGTGTGGATGAGCATATTATTTACTGTAACATAAGTTTGGGAGTTATTTAGCAATGCTTCTTTTGACCATTATGTATGCATAAAAGTAGAGGAATATGAACTCTGTACTGATTTGTGAGGGATGGCTTGCACAAGAGATTGAACCTTGCAAGAATTTGAGGTCTGGAGCGCCAATGATCTACTGATGGATTACCTGACTTCTATGAACCTTTCCCAAGGTAAGAAGCTGAATCCGGCGGTGGCTCCGGTTGGAGGCCAAGAGTAACTTGTGTCATCGGGGTGGGTTTTATTCATCTGAAGAGGTTTGGCAAACACATGCCCAGAGGACTCACCAAGTTGGGCGTATCTTGGGCATGAACGTGCTCTGATGTAGAATCGGCCGGATGGGATATTACCAATGTTGAAGTGGCCTTCATGACTCATTCGGCTAAGTTAAAGTATAAGCGATATATAATTTGGCCATGCTCACACTATTGTTTTAATGCTTTTGAGTGTGGTTTTAGTTGTGGTAATGCGGATTAGGCAAAGACATCAGTGTTGCCATGTCCTACGCTTCTTTTGGTCCGTCGGAGATCCATTTGGTGCGTTTTTCTTCTCAAACATGAGATGCCAATTGTAGTGGGAAAATGACTTGGCGATATTGGGCATCCTTCTTGGAGTGTACTCGGAAATGTAACTGGAGGATGTCTGCCCTTCTACTTTTAGAATGTCCTTTCCAGTTACCGAGGCCCTCCAAAGCTGTGGTAGGATTTAGAGTGAATCGAAAGGAAAAAAAAGGCATATGGGCCTACAATTTCTTATGAGTATGATGATTGACGTCGTAAAATATAACAATGAAGAACGAACATCATAAAAAGAAGCAAAGGTTCAGTGTGGTAATCGATTGGGAGTTTGGTCGTCTAATGAAGTTCGAGATATGTCGCATGTAAACATCATATATAATGACATGAAAATGCACGTGTCCATGAAAATGCTAAAACATTTTCCAAAACAATATAAATATACATATTTTGCAGAAAATATTTTTTGAAAAATCTCATTAGCGCGGGATTTCTTATTGATCCTTTGTCTCTTTTATGAACATAAACAATTCTGTCAGTATATTTAAGCCTTTGCAAGACCGTCAACTATAGACATTGTCAAGTCTAGGGACAATAAGTGACCTATTTGGATCATTTTCAGCGTGTCTACAACTTACATAAAAACCTTGCTCGTTTGCTTAAGCTTTTCTACTTCTACTTCAAAGATATAGCTAATCATTAAATTATATATAGCAATACAGCACGTGTAGGCATGATTTATGAATAATGTTTCTCAAACAATATTATTTCATGTAACATATCATATCACATTTATCATGTTACATCTTATGTTACAGTCATATGATCAAATCAAAATTATTGATTTTCGAAGACGCATTCTAACAGAAACTTAGTATGGTTAGACAAGGAGATTTTGGACAAGGAAGAGGGATCAGTTAGCAATCAATATAACGTATTAGAGGTATGATCGTAAAGAGCAAATAGTGTAAATAATCTTAAAGAGGAGGACCCCATTAGATATTAATTAAAAGACCAAAGGAGTAAATAGTTGGCTAAAATTGACAACTTAATGAATTTAGCCTATTTATGTTCTATTTAATTTCTCTACTATTGACCCAAGTTTCCGGTTTTGGTTTTTGTGTTTTTCTTCCCTGAATTTGACTTAAACGTTTTTTTTAATGTACTGAGAACTTATTTCCAGTAGTCTTTCTACCAGTCCTCTTGGCACAGAAAGTTAGTGGATGTCTAATTAAGTTTGGCCACGTTCAGACTGAGTAATTATTAAAACCACTGTTTCCCTGTCTACGACGCTAAAGTCATCTATCGACTACCATGCCAAAGTCTCCCAATCCCACGACATAATATTCTATAAATTGCTTGCCCGCATTCTATAAATTGCAACTCCATCATGGACTGGTATACTTGGGACTTTGTAGCTCCTTTCACTTAGTGTAATGGCAGAAGAGAAATGAGAAGAATTAAGGAAAGGTTAGATAGAGGTTATGCGAACATTGAGTGGACAACTCTGTTCCCAAAGGCTCAACTTAAATCATCTTCCCCGATTTTCTTCGGACCACTACCCCATTCTGCTCCACACGTAGGGCAGAGTATTTTCAAGGCCAAAACCTTTTCATTTTGAACAATTTTAGTTGAAAGAACCCTTTAGCAATTCGGTTCTTCATAATGCCTGATCTTGTCCTCTGGTTCTTTGGCTTTCTAGATGATGCGTAAGATCTTTCAACTGCTGCAAAAATCGAATTGGGAGTCGGTGAGATTTTTGCCTTCAAAAATTTGTAAGCTTTACCAGTTGTTGGAGTCTCTAGAAAATCAGCCGCCTTCTGATCTTTGTGGAAGAGGCACTGACAAGCAACCTCATTGAGTTACAGGAAGAAATGAAGCAGGAGGAGCTTTTATGGAAATCAAAATCTCGTGGGCAATGGTTAACCACCACAGACCTGGACACTAGCTTTTTCCACAATTTCACCATTATATGTAGGAGACGTAATGATATCAACATGTTGAGGGGGAAGATGGCACTAGGACAGAAGTGAGATTGAGGAATTGCCGATCCAACACTTCTCTCTTCTTTGTCAATCTTCTGACCCTGAGCTTGCCACAAAACTAGAGGAATTAATTTTTCTTCTTGTCTCACCTCTTCAGAATAGTCCCCCCCTCTGTAAAATTTCGGCAGAAACTGAAATTGTCAACACGGTCAAGCAGATGAGTGTTGCAAAATCTCCAGGACCTGATGATCGTCTCTTTTTACCAGTATTATTGGCCGGTTGTAGCGTCGGATGTTATTTGTATGGTACATAGATTCTTATTGAAGCAGATTAGCCAAACCTTTGTGGCGTTGATTCCCAAAGTAAACAATCCTGTGGTCAGTGGCGTATCTAGGATATAAACTGAGTGGGGTCGAAACCGCTCCATTATCTAAAAAGAACAAAACAAAACTTCTCCATTATCTAAAAATAACAAAACAAAACAAAACAACAATGCAATCAATGAATTGAACTGACTTTTAAATATACTTTTCTACTTCACTTGGAAGAAGGTTTGAAGAGCTCAGCAGAAGGTTTCTGAAAATGGATATAACTTGTACTTTGATGTTTTGAGCATTATGTTCTATCAATCAGGAGCAATTGCATGATATATAGTTCATAATCAAGCATTAGTTCAATATATATATTTCCTACTTTCATGTTCAAGCATTAGTTCCTACCCTTACAAACATAATTACCCCATCAGATGCCTATGTACAACCAAAGTTGTTATCCCTTTCTTTTTTGGGGTACCTTCCTCAACCTGTAAGAAAGGTCTTTGTGAACCCAAAATGAAGTCCTTACGAGGCATCCAAGCCTTCTCAAAATAAATTATAGGGAAAAGTACTGAAACAGTCCCTGTGGTTTCACGTTTTGACAAAATAGTCCCTGTGGTTTCAAGTTGAACGCGTTACTCCCTGTGGTCAGCAAGTTGTTGCAATGCAGTCCCTCCGTCAACCCACTTAACGGTCAAAGCTTTCGGGAGGACCTTTTTATTACATGATGCATATCTCAGGGACCAATTTGTCAAAAGGTGATACCACAGAGACCTACAAATTAGTCCCTGTGGTATCACCTTTTGACAAATTGGTCCCTGAGGTATGCATCATGTAACAAAAAGGTCCTCCCGATAGCTTTGACCGTTAAGTGGGTTGACAGAAATCTAACGGGAGGACCTTTTTGTTACATGATGCTTACCCCATGGACTAATGTGTTCAAGTTGAAACCACAGGGATCAATTTGTCAAAACGTGAAACCACAGGGACTGTTTATGTACTTTACCCTAAATTATATGTTCCTTATGTTGGCAAACAAAAGAATTAAAGAAGTCACATTCCAGACAATGCTACCAACAAATACCCTAAATAGTTGACACTTCGATCCTAAGAGAATATTAGTACGTATTCCTCCCATCCTTCCCATACTAAACTTCCTAGCTTAAGGAAAGTTCACAGTTCCCTGTGATGACTGATGAGAAAGTTCCAAATTCTTAGCATTATGCTCTATCCTTCCAATTTAAGGACAGGAGGACGTTGCCGCCTAGTGGCACATGCAAACTTCACATTCCATTCAATGTCATGTACAGATGACCCATTTAGGAACCTGTTACCTTGGTTCCGGTCTCATTTTCAAGCTGAGACTAATACTAAACGAATGCAATTTAGACACAAATCACATACATATATAGAACATTAAGTCTGCAAATTGGAGGGTGGATTGCAAATAGTGCTATGTCAGAAATAGGTGACACAGTCTTCCTAAGAGTCTATCGTATGCAACTTTTTTTTCTTAAGTGGATTCCAAGTAAGTCTAAATACTGAGGAGGATTGGTAACTTATTGGACAGAAAAATTGGATTTCTGTGAAGTTGACTTCGATTTTTTCTCAATGATCACCCAAAAATACATGTTCTTCTTTGGTTTGCTGCTTTTTTCTCAGTTTTTCTCGAAAAATTTGATCCATAGGAATTCTTCAACAATAGATTCTTCATTCAGCCTTTCTCTCTGCTTTCCGAACACATTGGAAGCATGTTCTATCCCTGCTTTCTTCTCTCTCTCTGTCCCCCCTCCCCCATATCTCCCTCTAGTCCTCTAGGCACACTTTGAAACGGTTCTGATTTTTCAAGTCCAAAAGACCACATATTTTCTATCTGAAATCCAGTTAATGCAATTGCGCTATTATTTTTCTCACCTGCCAAACGAAGCCTAATACTCCACCCAGCATTCTGTTTCTTTTCCACCAATTTGTCAGAAATTAAACAGCAAAAACAAAATTGGACTCACACCAACCAGAGATAAAATATTCACACATCAGAATAACAATCTAACAACAAGGAAAACTCCATAAACACATGGACAAGTATGTATCTACACATAAATATCTACCCAGAGAGAGAGAGAGAGAGAGAGTGTGGAACTTGAAGAGTGAAATTGACGTGGTCTTGGAGAGGATAGAGATGTTCTTTAGCGGCTATATTGACTTGAAGTAGTTTCTGTTGAACTCTCTCCGTAACGATTCGCTCTTCAGCTGCTGCTATGTGATCCATCTCTCTCTCTGTTTAAGGATTTTAGGGTTTTGCTCTTACTTGTAATCAATCTATATCTTCTAAGCGCTAGTGCTCCCTCCCTGCAAAATCCGAGAGGACTTCAGGGTTTCGGGGGTTTTGTTCCTGCCTATATTGGTATTACAACATATATCTAGACCCAAACCACCCGAACCCATGGGCCTGGGCCAATTGACGCCCAAATTTCTCGTAGCATATACTCCATTAATGGAAAATTGGGTTTCTCTTTTCGGTGAATCCCAGGAAACCTTGTTCCAAGATTCTCTAAACTCCAGGCCCCAAATTCCTTCAATCGGGGAGAGACAGGTAGAGAGATAATGGATTGTGACAAAGGAAGGTTGCTGACCTAAAGACCTAAAGGTGGAGTCTTGGGCGGAAAGATGAGGGGAAGGGATTTGAGAGTTCGAGAAGACACCGAAGACTTCGAAGTAAGTTGGCTTCCAAGGGTATGTTTGTAACCTGCCATCATGGGCCGGCTTAGTATTGGGTTGGGCAGTGAGTTATGTTAGTTGGACTATTGATTAATAGCCCAACAGTTATGTTATTGTTTTCTGCTTATTTCGGTTGGGCCTTAGGCCCTTAGTTGTCCTAGTTATTAGGCCCAACCCCATTATGGGGAAGGCAGTTATAGTGAGATGCGATTCTGGAGAGAGGGCATCGAAGATCATTACGTTGTTGTTTGGCAGGAGACTTGCCATCTAGAATGGGCAGTTCTTTTTAATTTGCGAAGTTCATCAATACATTGTAATAGTTTTGTTCATCAATCAAGAAAACTGTTACATGGATACAGCCTCAAAAGCCTCCTCGACTTTATGTGAAGACGTCCCCAAATTTCTCTCATCTTTCGTCGACGCCTTCGTTGACTTCTCAGTCAGCGGCGACCTCTTCTTACCTGACGACCCTTGCCCCCTGCCCCCAGATTGCGGCGATTCCTCTGCCGAATCGCCCCCTCGCAGACGTCCCGAAGCGAGAGAGAGGCCGGAGGCGTGAGGGCTGAGGCCTGAGGGAGAGGCCGGAGGCTTGAGGGCTGAGGCATGAGGGAGAGGCCAGAGGCGTGAGGGCTGAGGGAGAGGCGGAGTCCGGGGAGAGATCTAGAGGTCGAGAGAGGTTAGGCCGATTGGATTATCCAACGGTTGTTATAAGATAATTTCTAAACTATTAGTCAATCGGTTTAAATTTATTCTCTCGAAATTGATTTCACCTACTCAATCGGCTTTTGTCCTAGGTATAATTATTCAAGATAACTCTGTTTGTACTTCGAAGGTTATACATTGTATGCAGAAGAAAACTAGTAAGAGAGGATTAATGGGGCTCAAACTCAACATGGCCCAAATCTATGACCGTCTAGAATAGAAATTTATTCTGCACGTATGAAATGTTTTGGCTTTTTCCCTCAATGGATTCAGCTCATCAGTCAGTGTATTACAACGGTCTCCTATTCTTTCCTTCTCAATGGATGCCCGCTTGGAAAAGTGTTATCCAAGTAGGGGTCTGCGTCAAGGAGATCCACTATCTCCATTTCTGTTTATCTCACTACAGTTACGCAGCGATTTAATCAGAAGAAGGATATGGTCAGCTTCATGGTATTAAGGTGGCGAGGAGGGCACAACCAATGACTCACTTGATGTTTGCAGATGATTTATTTGTTTTCTGTCGAGCTAATTTAAGGGAGGCACGGGCTGTAGAGGAGTCTCTTAACTTTTACTGTCGCTGGTCTGGTCAGGTTATAAACCGACTTAAGTCCTCCATCTACTATAGTCCTAATACTCATCCGGAAGTGGTCTCAGCTTTCTGCAATGTTCCGCAACTTAAGCTAATGAAAAAGGATAGCAAATACTTGGGACTTCCTTTGTTTATGGGTAAAGCCATGTCTAGAAACTTCTCGTTGTTAAAGGATAAGGTGGTTTCCAAGTTATCGGGAGGGGAAAGTAAGACTTTGTCCCAATTAGGTCGCACAACGTTGATAAAATCTGTTGCCACTTCCTTACTGCAGTACCATATCCAATCTTTCGTAATGCCAGTAGGGTGGTGTGTGGTTGTGGATTGTCTTCTGAAATACTTTTGGTGGGGATTTCCAACTCATAAAAACCGCAACTATACTCCTAAGGCATGGTTTACCATCTGCCAACCGAAAGCTTGCGGAGGTTTGGGTATTCAGCGTATGGCGGAGATCAACATGGCCTTTGTCAGAAGTTGGGTTGGAAAATTATCAGTCAACTTGAAACTCCTTGGGTTTATAAGCTACTTCAAGCAAAATATTTCCCAAATTCATCTTTCAAGACTATGTTCAGAAAAAGGGATCTTTAGTATGGCAAGGTTTATGCAAGATCAAAGAAGATATATTGTGGGAGAATCCGAATCGAGCAACTGGAATGTTTCTCTCTTGACTCAGCTTTTCACTTATGTCATAGTGGAGAATATTTTAACTATGGCTCCCCCCTCTATCTTTGTTAGAATTATGTTCCTTATATAACCAATTAATTAATCCAGTCCTAATATCTCATATGAAATATGGTTTGGTGGAATGAATTAATTGTATGTAAAGGGCATATTTGCAATAATCACAAATTTCAGGGGTCAATTACAATATGTTGATGGATTTGATTGTAATTAGTAGAAGCCCTAATTGCATTAGAATAAGAGTTCTTCAGTTTTATCCTACGGCTGAAATTTAAGATCCCTAAGAATCCTATGTCTAATGCTCTCTCTAGGGTTTCCCAAGGCCTATAAATATAACTGTTATATTCAAGGGGTTGGCCATCAAAACCCATTAGAGAAATCCCAAAATGAGAGAGTGACATAAATCCCTTGGGAGGCAACACATCTAGGTTGTTCTGAATTGTTGAAGCTTTGGATTAGATCTTAAAACGACTTGAGGTTTGTAGATTCCTGAATTCCTATGTCAGGTAGGGAATCGAACCCTCAATTGTAATTATAATCCCGATTGATATTTTGTTGAAAACATGTTTGTTTTAGTTTAATTCCGCATAAACTATCAGTAGTATAAGAGTAGGTTCATATGATTGTAATTGTTGGATTATATGGACCTTGCAGATTTTTATTGAAAAATCAAAATCCTTTCTCGATTTTTGAAATCACGTGAAAAAAATTTGTTTCTCTTTACTACATATGAGATATGATGAAATATATTATTCTTTGTTTGATTCGCATGAGACGTATCCTCTTTTGACATATATTTTATTTGTATTTGAATTGATATATTCAAATAATTGTTCGTGTTCTTAAGAATAAAAATTCGAAACCTTTATGTTTTTGTGCATTGATCACTATGCAAATTTTGTTGTAAATGGTCACATGAGGTCGTCGGAGAAATTGGTCGGAGCCACGTCGGAGCCAGCTGCATGGCATCCCTGCTGGCAGAGGGCGGCGTCTGCAGCCATGGTGGGCTGCGAACATCACTTAACACCCATGTAAGACAAAGTGTTAGGGTTTTTGGTGGCCAGCCGCGCGCCTAAAGGTCATCTACATACAGGGTCAGAAAAATAAACTTGCTCCCACGAACTTTCAGATATATACATCGATCAACGATATTTTTCGTAAAACCAAAGGCAGTAATGATATTATTAAACTTGAGATACCATTGTTGGGAAGCTTGTTTAATCCCGCAAATTGACCTTTTAAGCTTAGAGATCAAGTGGTCTTTACCCTTTTTGGAATAGCCTTCAAGCTTATCCATATATACCTCTTCATCCAAACTACCATTCAAAAAAACTATTTTCACTTTCATTTGGTGTAACTCTAAATCATGAGTCACTAGAACCATAATGATTCTGAAAGAGTCTTTTTTAATAATAGGAGAAAAGGTCTCTTATAATCAATGCCCTCTTTCCGAGTAAAACCTTTGGCCACAAGTCTGGCTTTATGTCGTTCGATATTGCCTTTAGAGTCGTGTTTGGTCTTGAAGACCCATTTACACCGACTCTTTTACACCCTTCAGAAAATTCAATGAGATCTCAGACTTCATTCCGGGCCATAGATTGCAACTCTTCTTTCATAGCATCAATCCATTTAGAAGAATTATACCTTTCTATAGCACGTGAAAAAATATCTGTATCTATACTTGATCCAATGTCAAGTTCATATTCTTGGAGATACACTATGTAGTCATACGAAATAGCAGGTCTCATTTCTCTTTGAGATCTACGTAAGACTTGGTTCTGGTTCCTCCTTAGCTTGTTCATCAGTGGAATTTTCATTATGAGATGGATCGACATTTATTTGTCTCATTGCATCATTAGAATGATCAATAAGTGGAAAAATAGCCATTTCTGAAGTAACGGGAATAGAAACATCAACATGTACTTCTTCAATGATCACATCTCTTATTTCTTTACTACCACTGAATTCACCAAGCTCAATGAATTTGGAATTTCCAGTTTAAACAATTCTTGGACTATAGTTGGGACAATAAAACTTATATCCTTTGGATATCTCTGGGTGACCAATAAAGTATTCACTTACAGTTCTAGAATCTAATTTCTTTTCATGTGGATTTTAAAGCCTTGCTCCAGCTAGGCAACCCCAAATATGCATGTGTCTCAAACTCGGTTCCCGTCAAGTCCATAACTCAAAAAGAGTCTTTGGAACTGCCTTACTGGGCACATGATTCAAGATATATACTACAATCTTAAGGGCTTCACTCTACAAGGATTTGGATAAGGTATAATTACTTACCATACTCCTAATCATATCTAATAATATCCGATTACGCCTCTCAGCAATACCATTTTGCTAAAGAGTATCTGGCATCGTATCTGGCACTGGGTTGCCGGTGCCGGTTTGGACTTTTTGCAAAAACTTGGAGACAATCCCGGGTCCCGGTTTATCGGGATTTTATTTTTAAAAAAATTTGTTACCACAAAACGACGTAGTTTCTCTTAATGAGAAACTACGTCGTTTCACTTACCCCTACCCCAACCCTATTTTCTTTGACACTGTCACTCTCCCCCAATTTCTATTTTCCCGACATCCCCCTCCCCGTGGTCGTGCCCCTCTCTCTCTCCCTACTTTCCCTTTCTTGCGCACAGGCAGCACAACCCTTCGCCGAACCACCATGCCTTCCGACCGCTCCTTCTTCGCCGACCACAACTTCTTTTATAGTAACAATTGTTGTGGTTATATTTTGATAATCGGATTTTGGATTTTTCAAGCCTTGCAGTCTGCTTTGTTGCACTCCCAACCCAAATCAACAGTCGGAACACCAGCATACATTGCCCCAGAGGTTCTCCAACGAAAGGAATATGATGGAAATGTATTAATGCTCTGAATTATGATCTAAGATGTCTAGAAAGTTATATTGGGTTTCGGCACTCCACTAATTTGTAGAGAAATCACAAGTGGTTTGACCATCTATAATATTAGTACGTGTCATAAAAACAAGCTTAAATGTATAGTCGTACCTTATCGTTCCATCAATTCTTCTAATTGCTTTATAATTTGGTACTGCTTGTAGATTGCAAATGTTTGGTCCTGTGGTGTGACCCTATACGTGATGTTGGTGGGAGCATACCCATTTGAGGATCCCAAAAATTTCCGGAAGACCATTGGGGTATGTTACTTCTGGACTCTACATTATGGTTATCATTTCTGACAATACAACAAAATTAGTGCTTGTCTTAACAACAAACTTATTTCCATTTCATCGTTGACAGAGAATAATGAGTGTTCAGTACTCCATACTTGACTATATACACGGATAAGATTATTTGGCTTTCAAAATAATGACTGCGATTGAATAATGGTTTCTTTCCAGCAGTTCAAGGAAAAGAAGTAGCTCTAAGATGTTTGAGGTTGCATATTTTCACACATGATACTTTAGGCTCCTGTATGGAAATGAGAGTGGCAGAGAACTAAGTTGGTTAGTGTCCAACTTCTTGTATACTGCATTTTGAAATTTGAATTAGTTGAAACATCAAATATAACATCAAGGGGATACTGTTTGTGTTTGTGTTTGCAAGTTTAAACATTTTTTATTAGAAGGTATTTGGTAGCAGAGTTATAGGCTATTGCCTCATGTCTGGAGAATTGTCATAGCAGAGTTTTGGGCTATTGCAAGTTTTATGACTAGTATAAATTGCTAAAAAATGGCTCAATATAACTGTAAGTTAACTGGAACCGCTACCGTTAAAACCGTCACCGCTAAGGACCGATTTTTGTCCTTAACGGTGTAGGTGGCTAATATTTAAAAACAGGCCTATCCGGTGTAGGTACCGGTTTTGGCCAAAACCGACACCTACACCGGGGTTGAACAGCTCTATCCACACACACACCGAGATCAGTAAAATCTAAATGCGAGAGTATCAATTCATTTACTAATCTTTGTAACCTGTAATTAATTATGTTTCTTTTTGTTCCAGTACACACTTCATGGGATTGGGTGTAAACATTTTCAACAAAAGTGTTATCAAAGAAAGTTGATAAATTCTATCATAATGGAAACCACTACCAAAAGGGATGACATTTTTAAACAAATTAAAACCCTTATTTTGAAAAGAAAAGGAATAACTATCCATGTCAAGTTTAGACAGAGAAATCAAGTTACGCCTAACATACGATACATAGGCAGTATTAACAAGATCTAAACATTGATCAGTATTCAAAATTAACCGAAAAGTTCCAATGGCTAAAACTTCTGCCTTGTTTTCATTTCCCATAAAGATAGAATGTTAATTTAGGTTTGGCATACCGCTTGAAAATAACCCCTGCATTGTTATAGAAACATGAATATTTGCACTGGAATCTAACCACCACGTGTTTGTAGAAACATATACAAGGTTTGATTTGAAACACTCGTAGGCATAAAGCTATCCTTTCCTTTTGAACCAAGCCTTACGTTTCGGACACTTAGCCTTTATGTGTCCGATCTTCCTATAGAAAAAACACTTGAATTCATTACTCTGAATCTGATTGCCTTTAGTAGATTCCTTTCCTTTCAGTGGTCTTCTTTTCTTTCCTTTCCCATAATGATGCTTTTTTCTTTTCAGCTTCTTGAATTACATAATTAACAAAGAAGTGCCTTTTTGTTTCAGTCTCGCTTCCTTCTGAACAACCATACTTACCAGTTCATTCACATTTAATTTGTCTTTAATTGCATTGTAATGCATCTAAAATGGACCATATTGAGGTGGTAATGAGTTCAGGATAAACTGAACAATAAAGGATTCTACTATTTTCATTCCCAAAGTTTCAAGTTTGGCAGCTATATTTTTCATCTCAAGAATATGATCTTGCATCTCTTTAGCCCCATCATATTTCATAGTGGTAAGTCTAGCCATTAACGTCTCTGCTAAAGACTTATCTGTTGAACGAAACCATTCCTCAATTTTTGAAAAAAGTCTTTGTTGTGTCTATACAGGAAGTGAATTTTTAATGTTTCCAACTATGGTCATTTCTCATAAACATGAGACTCAACCTATTAGATCTGTCCCAGGCAATACAAATGTCTTTCTCATCCTTGCTACTTTCATCAGTAATAGCAACAGGTTTTGCCATTATGAAAAATTAGACCCAGTCAACAGAGGAACTGAGGAGGCTTGAGAATGTAACGAGACCGGTACACTTACTGCAAGGAACAACCATTCGATCAATATAATAATTTGAATTCGACACTTATAAATACAATAATCATAATTTAATTATAATGATTAAACTAATAGTATCATCAAGATCCAACCTTTGGGAGGATCCTAACATACAAAGGTTGTGTCTGCGTATTAAAATTTTGGGGATGTAAAAATTTTAGAGTATTGGATTTGGTGAAAAAGTGAAGAGAGAGATGATTTTTAATATTTATTATAGTAAAAAGTAATGATGTGATGGGGAGAGAAAGATTATATTGTAATTTTTATTGACAAACGTAGCCAAAGTGTTCCCTCCATTGTTAAATTTTGTGGGTGAACTAATAGTATCATTGAGATTCAACTTTTGGGAGAATCTTAACATACAAAGCTTTCCCTCCATTATACAATTCTTTGGATGAACTTATAGTGTTATAAAAATTTCTCATTTGAGATAAAATTTTGACACAAATAGTTCCCTCTAATAAAACAAATCATCATAATTATAAAGTTAATTATTTTTTATCCAAGATCTAACAGATTTTATACCTTTAGACATTCCCGCTAGATATTAGTACAAATAATTTACATCATACTAAACATTAAATAATTTACATCAAATCTATACATGAAATTCATCAAAAATAAAGAATTTACACATAATGGACATAAGAAAACTATAAAGCAATTTAAAGTAAATTGCAAATTTTTTTTCAAAATTTTTGGAAAAATATTATTAATATTTTATTATTAAAACAATAATATTTTAATCAACCGGGTCGGAGCAGATCAGGTCGGCCCAATGGTCGATGAGGTTGGTTCTTCAGTATCCTCTTCAAGAAAAAGCTGTCCACTCGCCTGATGTGCTGAGCCGGAACAACAACAACAAAAGAACAACACAAAACAACAACAACGAAATCAGACAAGCCGGAGAGGCAAAAATGACTACAGCGCGTTGCAGGCGCACAACAACCATCGGCACGTGGAGACCATGCGCCACCGGAAGTCAGCAACTTGGAGGTACCGGGCTCACCAAAGGAAGTTGGAGCCATAAAGTAGGCGCATGACCGTGAGACGGCACGCCCCGAGCAAAAGATGTCGGACTGTAGCGATTGAACTTGCCGGGAAGAGTAGGTGACGTCTAGCTAGGCTGTGTCCATCGATGATAGATGAAGACACCGAGATCTAACGGCCAAGATTCCGATAAAAAAAATAAAAGAAGATGAAAGGAGGGGAGAACAAGGACCGGAGATGGAGGAAGGGGGAGGGGGCGGTGGGAAGAGTCGGAGCTCCTCCCCCGTCGGAGAAATTGGTGTAAGTGAGGACTAAGAGTGCGGGAGGTCAAAAGTTCCAGATAGAAGGTAGAGTTTCTCTCTCTAGAACACACATGTTTTTCTCATCCCATATAGTTTTCATTTTGTCATAATAGACACTTACAATATCGTCATTTTGGTTGAGGTTAGATAGTGCTTTCTTCAACTCGTAGTCTTAGGTCCATTCTGATGGGTGAATCGGTCCTACAACTCATTCCAAATTTCGTGGTCATCATTGACGAAGGCCATGCTTGATCGGAGAGCTGCAGTAATGGAGTTCTGCAACCAGGAAACAACCATGTCATTACATCGTTTCCATCTGCTGAAGAGAGAATCGGTTGAAGATGGTTGTGGCAGGGTTCCATTGATGATCCCGATTTTTCCCTTGTCTCGAAGAGCACGTTGCATAGCTCTCGACCAAGTGGCATGATTCCCAGTGGTAAGAAAATATGAAACCAAAATAGTTCCCGAGTTATCGGAATTTTCTAGACGATGAGAGCTATCGGTATCTGTCATGCTGGAATTTTTCTTGGTAGGAGTGATGGGAGGTTCTTCGGTAGTCATCCTTGCTCTGATACCATGTCAGAGTCGAGAATGAAAGCAAGGAAGAGAGTTGCAGAGAACGATTAGCGTGAGAAGGAAGAGAGCATAAGAGTTTGTTGAATCTGTTGTATATTCAGTTACCAAAGAATGAGAGGAGCATACAGAATACACCCCAATGAAAATGAATCCTCTAACTGCCTAACAAACAGAGAAGACGCTAGAAGGAAAAACAATATACACTAGGAAATAAGAAAACAAAATATTAGCTAAGAGCCGAGGAAGAAGATTCGGCATGTGACAGGGCAGATGCTGCCTTTGAAGTAGGTGACTATGCAGGTGCTGTGAGAGCTGATTTGGCATGTTTACGTTGAGACGTAGCTGCATGTTCATGCCGTAATATTTGCAACTATTGCTGGACTTCTTCTTTTCCTGGCTTTCGCTTTCTGGAGTTTCTTTAGGCCTTCCGCCATGTAGTTTAAAGCATCTGTGCTTTAATCCTTGTTGGACTATTTTATCATTTTATTGTAGTCATTGGATGTCTTCTCAATAATGTAATCTGGTTTAGCAAAGGATTTAATATACTTGCTTGCATATTTTTAATTCTCTTAATGTTTAATTAGGTGGTTGCATTTATTTTCATATTATTTTTTATTGAGCTTGATAATTGTTATTACTTCATTACTAGTTACATTCGGGGCTTTACATTTAATTGTTTTTTTAGCTTATAGCCGATTACCAATGTATATTATGCCCTTAAATATTTTGCTTTCAACCTTATACTAATATTATATCCTAGTCTAATTTATATCCCTTATCTTGCATTAATTTTTAGTACACCTTATGTCTTGGTCGATTAAGGCATGCATGATGCATTTAATGGTAACTTTTTCATTTGTTTTCTCTCTCTTTCTTTCCCCCTTCAGCCGATTACTCTACACTCTCCCATTGGCCTTCATTTTATCTTTTGTGAATGCATTGATACGTTGGAGGCTTGGACAGTTCGGTGGATGATTTTGTGTGGGAAAAATGAATTTTGATCAATCATAATGATTGCCTAGGTTAGAGACATGCAAACACTTGGCAAGATATGCCTCTTAGCCGACCAAGGTGACCAATTAGTGGGCTGCCTTCTTTTAGATATCAACCAGTTCATCATGAGCTATTATAGAATATAAACCTAGGGTTTAGCCACCAAGAACCATTGGTTAATGAATGGATTCTTGTTGTTATCGAAAAAGTGAGAGCAATAGAGAGATAAGGGAGAGTGGCGTGAGACTTAGTGACCGAATGAGAGAATAGGGAGAATTGCCATCTGACCGAAGGAAAAGGAAGGGTAGAAACCAAGGGGAAAAGAGAATAGACCTAGGAGAAAAGAGAAGAAACCAAGAGTCAAAAGGGAGAAACCGAAGGAGAGATAGGGAGAGGAGCAGCCGAAGGAAAGAATAGGAGGAAAAAAAGGAATTAAAAGGGGGAAAAGTGGTGAGGTGGTCGGCCTGCACCTTGTCCCCTCTAGCTTTTATTTTCAGCTTTTTGTTTTCTTTCTTCTAACTTTTGTCTTGCTTTTAGGTGTTTTTTCCTTTTGGAAATCCACATCCACCAAAGCAATAGAGGTAAGGATGATAGAGATTTGTTGTCAGTGGGGATTAGGGTCTTTGGTTGTAATTTGATGATGGAAAAACCACCTTGGGGCCACGGTTTGGGGTTGGATGATAGCTTAGGAGATTTTCTTGTGAAATGGATGCTTGCATGTAGTTAGATGAAGAAGAAATGGGATGGGGGAAGATCACTTGGCCGATTGGACTTTCTTTGCATTTCTTTTATAGTGATTCGGGTTTGCTTTAATATTTGAGTGTTGAAGACATCTTGCATGTTATAAATGTGGACATTAAAAGGGGGTTAGAGACCTAGATGAGCCACGGTTTGCACTTGAGAGGAGAATAATGCATGCAATCATGATCTTGTCTATTTCGTTCATTGTTTTTGTATGCTTTGTTTAAAAGTTGTGAAGTTGTGCATTGATGACCATGGATAAGGAGAAAGAAATGAACGATGAAGCTTTGTGGAATATGAGGGGCACGACAGTGCCTTCTGATCAACTTTCTCTGAGCTTTAATGGCTGGAAAAATGTGAAATGAATGACATTTTTTCCACATCTTTGAATGCTTGGTGATTTTGAAAAAGGAAAAACTATTTATGGTGACTTTTGTGTGGTAATTTGTTACTGCCGCCCATTTCTGAACGTGCTTTGATGAAATCAAAATATCCCATGCATATAAGTGTACATGCATTGATATTTAAATCCAAGGAAAATAGGTACACGCAAAATTTTCCTACGGAAGTAGGATGCCCGAATGCCATAAGGATTTTTTTCTAGTAGGTGTAGATCAAGTTTTTACACCAAACTTTCTAGATCTGAATTTTAGAAATTATAGGTCTTATACTAAAAATATCAGCTCAATTGGATAAGTGGAAATGACCGAATTGCCTTTGAAAGCACCTGGGGCAGTTTCAACATTTTGGAAAAAGATAGGGTAAAAACGTCTAAGTCCAGATTTTAGACCTATGATTATTATGGACTAAATTTAAGGGAATTAAGGTCGAAATTGGAGCTCATAACTAATTCACATGAGACCCAAAACGCAAGGCCTAATGTGGAACAAGAACCGACCTATTAGGATTTTAATAAGTTCGTAATTAGTTAATTAAAAAGTGTAATTCAATCAAGATAGTTTAGTAACATCAAATCTGTAGAATTCCATTTAAATGCATGCTTAGTAACAAGTGACTAAAAATAAATTAATTAGATATTAAATTTAGAAATAAATAAAAGAGGGATAATTAAGCAACTAATATAAGCCTTACATCCAATAAATTGGAACCTAGTCTAGAAATACAATTTAGTAAGGAAATGAGCTTGCATAATAAAGAGAACAAGTATGAATTAAATCATTTCTTTAGAATAAATCCCTTTTGCAAGTTCATGAAATTGCATGTTTGCATTTCATTCTTATTGAAGCATTATAGGCATGAATTGCATATGTTGATTAATGTGTCATATTTTCCTACATGACGCATAGAACGTGCTAATATTCTCTCTTTTAATGTTCAAACTTCATATGCATTTCTATTTTGTTATATGCAATCCATTGATTGTTCTTGGTGACTTGATTATCGATGATGCATATGATACATACTGCATCAACATATCATGAGTATGAGACTTCTGTTGACCGAAATGATCGAAATAACCGAGATGATCGAAATGAAACTCATACCTAGAGGTGGTCCTGAGATCGGGTGATGGTACCGTTCATAGTGTGATAGTGCAAGCCACCACTGAGAGGATAGTGGTTGGTATCCTTTAGCGATGGAACAATGCATGCCTGATTAGGTCCTGGTGTCGGGTCACGGGACAGTCCTAGAGGAGAGGAGGGATGCATAACTCAGACTCTGGGGTTAAACAGAGCAAAGAAAGGACACCTCTACCGGACCGGAAAGAAAGAAAGTGAAATGACTGAAAAAGAAAGAAAGTGAAATGACTGGGTAACAGATGCATCATTTCTGCATTGCATCGATCATACATCGTTATCTTGTTTGTTATTATTGATGCATATTTATTGTCTATCTGCTACTATGATTGTTCCTGCTTATTTATTTCACATTACATGTCCTCTTTTTCCCCCTTTACTGAGTCAATTGGACTCACCCCTTTTATGTTTGATTGTGTTTGCCTTTTTATTTTGTTAAGCAGAATGTTGGACTATTTCAAGGCCGAAGACATTTTAGATGCAGAGTCTGTTTTGTACCCCCACTTCATTCTTTCATTCATTTTCTTTTGATTGCAATGTTTTCAAAATTATTTTTGATCATCTGAAACACAGTTGTATAGGCTAGGTGGACTATAGGAAGCTCTCATTTTTGTATAACATAGACCTATTCTTTTGTAATCCTCCCGAAGGACCTTTTTATATCAAATTGTGTTCGTTTAAAGGACAGAGTGTATTTCTCTATGTTGATTTCTTGCTACAAAGTTTATTTATTTCCTTTTATTACGCTTTAATATTTTTACAATATCAATCAGTTTTCAACCTAATTCGTTAATCCTAATAAGTACATATTCTTACGATACGATATTTTGACTATTTTTGTTATTATCGTTTTAGTCGTTTACTGACTAAGGTTCAATTTAATATGTTGTGTGATTTCACTTCCTTTATTCAAGTTTCTAAACCGACTTACGACATTCCTTTTAACCAGTAACCCTTTTAATCAAGTCTTCCGCTAAGTAAATTCGAGGTCATATAAGCGATCATAAGAGTTTTTATTGTGCGATAATCCCCGAATTTTGTGCATCTGATTGCTATACACGAGCCGAAGGGGTAAGTACTAGCACGGGGCGTGACATAATTGCATATTTGTTGACAAAATCTAAGTAATTTAGGAAACATCTTTTATCATATTTGTAATGAGCATATATTTTTTGAATAATTAGTAATATGATACTATTTAATTATGACATATTATTTAATTTCAAACAGAAGATATTGTGAGATTAACTTATGCAATTAAAGTACACAACTTAATATATGGTCTTAGAGGCTATGATTTAGTCTATGCATATTTATATAAGTTATATGTATGTTCGTGTTACATAAGCAAAGCATATATAGTTTTTAAATTTTAAAAATTGACACTAATTTTATTTAATTATTTTCTTATCTGGCATTAATTTGACACGTTAGTGCTCAAGTGGCTTTACAATTTTACTTCACCTGAATAAATGAACATTATATAAATCAATGTAAAATAAAAAAAATATAAAGAAAACAAATCAAAATGGTGAGTTTCATTTTAATTGCAAAACACTATGAGTTTCAAAATGACGGTAAAAATTGAACTTGAAATTCATTTCTCGCGCACCCCCTCTTCCTCTTTTATTTTCTGATCAAAATCCGTCTTCATCAAATGCTCTCACTCTCCCTCGGAATCTATCAGTTTCTCCTGCTGCAGATGCCCTCTCTCTCTCTCTCTCATGTAGATGCCCTCTCTCTCTCTCTCTCATGTCAAACGCTACTCTTTGACAAGAGGTAAGGCGAGATCTATAGTAGTTGTAATATGTGGAAGAAAACAAGAAGCGAATAGAGGAGCTCAATCTGGGTGAGCTCAGCTTTCAAGGGCTCAAGTCCTTCACCCTCTCCGATGAGTTTGATAACTCTTCTCTTACTCTTCCTCCCTCTGTAGTTGGGTTTTGAAGTTTGATTTCATTTGTGGAATTTTTTCCTTCGTAAAGGTAGGTGATGCAACCTAGGGCTACTTTGTATGTTTTCCTTGTCTTAGGGAACCTAGGTCTGTCTCTCGATGGGGAATCTGATATCATTGGCTCAAAACCGGTCAAATTCCACTTGGTAAAGCTCTAGGCCCCTCTGTTTCCAATCCTTATGCAATCGTGTATTTTTTCATGTTCAAATTTTTAAGTGTTTGAAATGGGTATCTTTGGTTTGGAATTTTATTCTTGGATTAAAAGGTTGGTTTTTTTGCTTCTGTTAAGGGGCTCTTACCAGTTTCATATATTTTCTCATTTTTCTCCATTAATTGAGCAAAGTAATTTCGTGGGCCGGGGACTTATTTCGGAGTTTCTCAGTAATGGGTATTTCTTTTTCTTTTTTTTTTTTAAAATCAAAGATCACCCTTTATTCCATCAACCAGTACACAAAAAGAAAAACATCAAGGGGGTCAACCCCAGCATACAACCAGTCTAACTTTGGGAATTGCTCACAACCACAGGGATTGCCTCCTGAGATAGTCTCAGTGGCGGCCCACCGAGCCAAATGGTGCACTAACACATTTGCACTTCGTCTAACATGTCTAACCTTCCAAACCTTAATCAACTTCAACACAGAAATAATGTCAGAAACTAGATAAGCAATACTCCAATCCACATTCTGAGGATACTTTTGGATTGCCTTGATCAGCACCTCAGAATCACCTTCGAAAACAACATTTGTGCAGCCTGCTGCTACCGCCAGTTCCGCCCCAACCTTTGCAGCTTCAGCTTCCCCAATCAATGGAGAAACAGCTTCCAGTTTAACTACCTTGAAGCTCCTTATCGCCCCTGTATTATCTCTCAGTACAGCCGCAGCAATAGCAAACTCTTCCCTTATAGCAGCATCGAAATTGACCTTCAGTACCTCCCCTCTAGGTGCTTGCCATATCTGATTACCTTCAGGGACTTGCTTCTGCTCCCACGCCATTTTATGCTCCCAACTCACCTTCTTTACCTGCTGCACCAGCTTATTAACGTCTCCTTTGTGGCCTTCATGGTACACACGGTTTCTACTCCCCCATAGTAAATCAATTGCATTTGAAGCATATAATTGAAAATAATGCTTCTCAGACAAAGGAATCCCGATCTTCCTATGGGGTTGCAGTAAAATCATCACCCACTCCCCAACCGACCTCCCTCCAAAATCAAGAATATCAAGCTGCCATGGAGATTCACTCCAAATTGCTCTGCTAAAAGGCATTGCAGAATCAGATGTTGGATAGAGTCCACGCCTTCACCACACAGCAAACATCTCACATCCTCCATCTCATTTCCCAATCGCCCTATATGATCAACGACTTTCGATGTAGTATGAAGACAGTCCCACACAACTTTCCATAATAAAAGTTTTAATCGTTCATGAATTTGGAGATGCCACAGCTCCTTCCAACTCCCTTGTGTAATAGGGAGATGATTTAGATGACGTCGAGATACCAAGGCTCTATATGTCATCTTCACTGAAAAATCTCCAGAAGGGTTTAGAGGCCAAAACATCTGATCTTGCATGGGGGTACTTGGAAGCCGAATTTGCAATATAGCCTTGGCTGAGTCCTCTGTAAAATAACTCCTCACTTTCTGCACATCCCACTGATTGCCATTGTCCAGGAATAAATCACATACCTTTAAAAGATGCGCCTCAGTGCAAGACTCATCTCGAAATTCTGGTTTGAAACCAGGGAGAAAAGCCACCCACGGATCCCTGCTCACCTGAATATGTTGACCATCCCCAAACTTATAGCAGATCCCCATTTTTAGTTCATCTCTAGTCCTGATAATGCTTCTCCAGAGCTAAGAATTAGTCCCACCCGCTGCAACTTGCCAAAAGTCCCCCCTGCGCAAATATTTGCCTCGGATAATGTTCACCCATAAGCTATCTTCTTTAATCAACACCTTCCACGCCAATTTTAATACCAGAGCAACATTTACTTCAGATGTGAGCCGAATGCCCAAACCACCTTCCTCCTTAGGCAAGCAGATTGTTTTCCAAGACTTGAGCGACAAATTCCGAGACTTCCCCTCTTTAAAACCCCACCAAAATTTTTTAACTCCCGATCAATTGCTTGGCACCAAGATTGTGGCATAGAGTAGACACTCATGAGATAAGATGGTATCGCCCCAGCCACCGCTTTTATCATCATCGTACGCCCCGCTTGACTTAACATCTTTGCCTTCCACCCTTTGATTTTGCTAAGAAACTTCTCTTTGATTTCAGCAGCTACACCAACCTTAGCCCGAGGGATTATAAGCGGTAAACCTAGGTGTTTTGCTTTAGATGAAAGTCTCTTTAATCCCAATTGTTCCAAAATAGGACCTATGGCAGCCCCGCAAATTTTTTTACTGAAATGCACCGATGATTTTTCACGGTTAACCTTCTGACCTGACCACTCCATGTACTTCCCTAAGCATTCTTCCAGAATAGATGCCTCACTTGGTGTTGCCTTGCCAAATAGAAGTAGGTCATCCGCGAATAGTAGATGAGAAATGGTAGGCACTCCTCTCCCCACCTTGACCCCTTTAAGACGTCCCGCCCTTTCCTCTCTTAACAGCAATCGAGATAAAACTTCAGAGCACAGAATAAATTGAGAGGGTGATAGCGGATCACCTTGGCGTAATCCGCGAGATGAGCAAAAACTTCCATAAGGACTCCCATTAAGGAGTAATGAGAACGAGGGGGTAGTTATGCATTGCTCAATCCACCGGAGCCATTTACCAGCAAACCCAAACTTCTCTAGAACTTTTATAACAAATGTCCACTCCACCCTGTCATACGCCTTCTCCATATCTGCCTTTATAGCCATCCACCCTCCTCTTCCTTTTTTATGATTCATACTATGAAATAGCTCGGCTGCCACTATATAGTTATCATGGATTGCACGCCCAGGCACGAAAGCTAACTGAAAAGGAGAAATCAACTTTGGAAGAAACACCTTCAAACGCTCTGTCAGTATTTTTGAGATGAGCTTATAAATAACATTACATAAGCTAATTGGCTGAAATTGACTTACCTTAGAAGGATTATCAATTTTCGGTATTAGCGTAAGGTTTGTACAATTAAGCTCAGGCAACATCACCCCATTTTGAAAAAAAATCCTGAACAGTATGGACAACATCCAAACCCACCACCTCCCAGAAATGGAGAAAAAATTTAACTGTCATACCATCGGGGCCGGGCGCTTTTTCCAGAGGCATTTTTCGGAGAGTGGAAAAAATCTCCTCTACATCAGGCATGTGTGTAAGAAATTCATTATCTTCCTGCGTAATCAGAGGCTCGATAAGATCCTCAAGGTCATCCGGTATAGTGGGTGCGCTAGTCCGGAACAAAGTCTGATAAAAATCCACCAACTCTCTGCCAATAGCCGTTCTGCCCGAAATCCAGTCCCCGCTCTCATTTTTCAGCCTCTGGATCTGGTTCCTGCACCTTCTAATGACCGTGGTAGCATGGTAAAATTTTGTATTCAACTCAGAGGAGGTCAGCCAAGTTACCCGGGATTTCTGTCGCCATAATACTTCCTCACGACGAAGCTGTTCATCCAGCTCGTATACCAATGCATGTTCCAACTGCAGATTACTAGGACTTGGATCACTCCGCTGACAATGGGCAAGCTGGTCTTTTACAATTCAAATTTCTTCCTGGATGTTCCCAAATTTATCTCTATTCCACCTCCTTAAAGCAGCTCGGGTAGCTCTGATTTTAAGGAATAATAAACGAGCTGGATTCTCATCATAACATCTATTCCATGCATCTGCTACAATTCCATAACAGGATTCATCTCGAGTCCAAAAGGCCTCAAATTTAAAAGCCTTTGGTGCAGATGGTTCGGACCCAAACAAATTTAAGATCAGTGGACGATGGTCAGAATTCGTTATATGGTAGTGATGGACTGTTGCATTTGGAAACCCAACTCTCCAAGCCACATTTGACATCCCCCTATCCAATCTTTCCCGTATATTCGCCAATCCTGATCGCTTATTGCACCAAGTGAACTTTGCCCCTATAAAACCCAAGTCAACCAAGCCCATGGATTGCATGAAATGCTGAAGTCCTCGAGAGGAGGAAGGTTGAAACCGCCGCCCACCCTGCTTCTCATCTGGCCTCACCACATCATTGAAGTCTCCAATACACATCCAAGGAACGTTATCACTGGGAGCCAACAATCTAAGTCCATTCCAAAACTCTTCCTTATCCCTCCAAACCGAAGGCCCATACACCAGGGAACACAAAAAATCCGATGTCTCCCCACCCATCAAAACCTCTAAATGAATAAAATTTGACGAACTGGAAAAAACAGTGAACCGAAAATTTGGACGCCAACACAAAACAAGACCTCCTCTTCTACCAATCGGAGGAATTGTCAAAAAATGAGAAAAACCAATCTTCTTCATTACCCTAGAAACCGAAACACAATCAATCTTTGTCTCCATGAGAAACAACCCAGCCGGATCCACTGTCTTCACAATGTCCCGGAGGGCTCGGGCTGCCGAGGGTCGTCCCAACCCCCGACAGTTCCACGAAATAAGCCTCATGGTGAGGGAGGGGGCATGGTTTGGCCCGCCTCCTCAGCCTGTAGACACAGTGGGTTGACATCTTCAATCAAAAACTTTGATTTACCTGATAGAAACTTTCTGCCCCGACTCACTTTACTAGCTCGTCGACTCAATCCTTTTGGAGTTGTGTCTATCGCCCCCAATTGGAAGAGTGCAACCAGAGAATCCTCCGAACTAGCCTCCCACGGACTCTGTCGTTCCTTTACTTTCTTTGCAGCTGAACCATCGCTCTGGTCCCCAATGTCCAAAGTTCGTTTTACTCCTCCTGAATCTCCTTCAGTTGCAATAGTAACCTGAGGCCCACCTGTTGTCGCAAGCCCCCTAGCCTTCACAGGAAGTTTGGCCCGATATCGTGTAATACTTGTGTCTCCCCTCAGTGGACCAGTTTGCCTATTCCATCTCGTATTCACCTCCTCGCGGCCCAACTCAGCTAATCCATCTAGGCCCAATTGCAATGTATCCAAAGATTCCCGCGTTTCTTCTAACGGAAACCCCGACTGTGTGGCAGCTATCCCCTTATTAGGATGGACATGAGTAACGGTATTAATTATGGAATAAAATCCCTGATTGGTAGCCTGGACTACGCCTTCCTTGCTGTCAGCCCTCTCAGTAATAATATGGGAAACCCCGGATTTGGGAAGTCTTTCCTTAGCAGAATTCGCGCCTTCATCATTTTGAAAAACACCATCCGCCACCCCCGCATCGTTTGTGTTGCCCTTGTGTTCTGGAACCATCTCTTTATTCCGTCGTAGTTCTGCCGGCTGTAAATTCTTCCACGAACCCAACCGCCTACCTTCTGCACCTTCATTTTCCACTCCCGATCTTTGTTCCATTGGCGGAAAGCCTCTAATCTTATCTGTTAATGCCCAGTTTTGAGGATGTGCCGGATTTTGATAACAGACCCCAATGGTATGGTCAATCAAGCCACAGTGGACACAAAATGAGGACAACCGTTCATACTTGAATCCGATCCACACAGCTTCCCCATCTTCTCGATAATAATGAAACCCCGGCTCTAATGGAGTAGCATAGTTAAACCGTATTTTGAAACGGATGAAAGATTTGTGCATGTCAATAGCATCCATTTCCAGCACTTCTCCCAACTTGCAACCAATGAGGCGAGCGTTTGTCTCATCGACAATCTCCAGCGGGAGGCCGTGAACCTGAACCCAGAAGTCCACCATCTCCATCTGTACTTCATCAAGCGACTGTTTCGGATCCCACTCCCTTAAAGCCATATAGAAGCCCTTAAAGTTCCACGGACCTTGGGATAAAACACGTTCCTTATCATCCATGGAGTGAAAAGTGAAAAGAAATCGATTCGGCCCAGCATCCTCAATCTTTAGATCTGTCAAAAATCTCCATCCTTGCTTAATAATCGGCTGGATAATATGGGCTGGATACACTTTCTTCGACAATAATCTGCCCACCAAAGAAACTTTGGAAACCTGGATTGCCCGATTCAAGTTTGGTTTTAGCAAACTCGATAGATCATTCCAAGACAGAGGCTGAGTTTTCGCAATAATCTCCTCCATAGGAATAGAAGTCGGTAGGACAAGATTTAGACAGAGACTGAGAGAGATGAGTTGAAAAGAAGGCGCTTATGCAGATAAACAGGAGATATTACATGAGGAAAATTGAAGTAGTATTGGGATTGACGAAAGAAAAAACCGTCGGAAAGGCGAGAGAGAGCATGACGCTCAGAGAGAGCATGGGTATTTCTTGTTTGGCTGAATTACTGACAAAGGAAATCTTTTCGATTATAAATCCCAGCCTTCTTAGCTTCAGAAGTTTTGGTCCTTTGCTTTGTCGTCTTATCGATGATCATCGTCTCAGAGTCTGGCATCGGAATTTGAGGGTTCAAAATTCTTGTTTGCCTTTATAGTTATTTATTTTTTGTTTTGTTTCACCCCTTGTAAGAATTATTTCATTGACAATGTATAAGAAGGGATAGTAAAAGTCTAGAATCTGCGTCTGAATGAAGAAGAATAGATGGATAATATGGTTAAAGTTATGCTTGGTCTGACACTTACAAGCATTCAACATAATTAAAGCGGATGTCTACAAGAAATTTTGTAGTGTTGCCTTGTGCCTTCCAACTTGGAAGCTAAAGACTCTAGTTATCAAACTCTTCTACCATGACAAAACACGTTGTCTAGTATATACATTATTTTGACATGCTTTATTTAATGTCATTATTTATTCATGCATTGGTTGTCGCCTTATTCCTCTTCCGATCCATGAATGGTACTGGTACTTCTAATTTTTTCATCAGTATCTAAGCTTCTATCTTCTTTTAATAATACTCACACAGTACTTCATTCATTTTTTATTTTCCATAGCTGCAACCTTATATGTTTTCAGCATCATTAGTCCCATGCAAAATGATTTCTTCTTTAGATGCTAGTTTGTATAAGTTAAATATTCCTTGGTTTTCTTTTTGGGGTTGGAATTTTGGGGTCAAAATTCCTTTTGTGTTGTGAAAAATTCATATCGAATCTGAAGTTTCAGTAATATTTATGGGTTTCATTTGCTTCTCATGAGTTTTTACTCCAGAACTTTTGCAAGGACATTTGGGCAAGTCTTGGAATTTTTTTTGGGTGAAAAGTCTTGTAATTTATTGACAATGAAAAGAAAGAAGTTATGGCAATGACTTGAATAGGCGTGAAATTGATAATTGTTGGTAATCTATTTTCACCTCTTCTTGACTCAATTACATGTTAATGTTTGTAGTTATGCATGATTTGCTCCTCATTCACACTGATTTGAAGCCAGTGGATATTCTTCTTGTCTCCTCAGAGTATGTCAAAGTGCCAGATTATAAGGTATTGTTTTCTTATGCATTTTCTTTGTTTTCAGGCATCTGTTTTAGTTATAACTTCAAGTTCTATAGTATACATAGGAGATCTGATATGATGATACAATTATTATTTTCTAAAGATACATGCATATTTTTTCCTTTAAATACTATTTTCTCATTTTTGAGAAGGCAATATGTATTATTATATTTTTGGTTAAAATAACCACTAAATTTTCAATATTTGCAATGGCAGCCAATGATTATGGCGCTGGTGCTAGTGATGAAAGTGCAGATAGTGCTAGAGCCTTGAAGTTGTAAGGATTAAATTTATATTTATTTGTTGTTAAATGTAATTACTTGTTATTTTTTAGACTACTTAGAAACTTTTAGAACATCTTTGTGTTTGTTGCAAAACTTGTACGACGTGGTTATTTAGTCAATGATGAAATATATTTTGTTCTATTACGCATCTTATGTTTTTACATCAATTAATTAAAATTTGTATTATAGGAAAAAAATGGAGATTTTTAAAAATAATATAATGGCGTTTCAAAATGCTGGCACATACCAACAAACAAAATGTTGGCACAAACCTTCAGCAGCGGTCACTGACCGCTGCTGTAGATGTTTAAAATCAGAAAAAATTGACCTACAACAGTGTTTTTAACAAATGCCGCTAAATACCTATAGAAACACTTGCAAAAAATGCACAATTTGCGCTATGGGTCTATAGCGACGGTCGCGACCGCCGCTAAATGACCGTCGCTATGGACCACGGTCTTTTCCAGCTGTCTCAAAAACTCCCGCTATAACCTATTGAGATGATCATATTGCAGTGGTCGCGACCGCCGCTAAAAAAATACTGTTAAAACCTATAACAACATTTTTTTGCCCTACAGTAGCGGTCTGCGACCGCTGCTAAAGCCCTTTTTATAGTGGTTTCGGAACTAGAATGTGTCATTTCAGTTCCATCCGTTCCGGTACTCACCCCTAATATGGATAGAATATATGAGCTCGGAACAATGATCATTCTAGTATATGATAACTTGGAACTAATACATATATTTATATAGCAAGTTGTAAGAGCCCAATATGTTTTATGACCTTCACGAGTTGGCCTAATGGAGAAGGCATGAGTCATGGTGGTTTGTTCTCTCCAAGATCTCAAGCTTAAAATCTCATTGGTGCTACCGACCTTTTGAGGCCAATAAGATTTCAGATTCCCAATACGTACAAAATATTAAGACTGAGAAGCAAGTTGGTATTCATCTAATCTTTCATAATTAGTTTAACCTGCTCATGTATGTCCTTTATTAATATATATACGATCTTGTGTCAGCCTCACACGAAGCAACTCCGGTGCACCAAAGAAATATAAGCATTTCTGCAAGTTGTTTACCTTCTCGTTTAAAATATCTCTCCGCATATCTTTTGCAAAATGAGCTATAAATTAATTACTTGTATTGATCTGTGTACGTAGCAAAAGCAAATAACAAAGTAAATTTTGCATTAGCACAGTCTCTTATAAAATTAGCTTTGAAAATAGAACATACTTTTATAAAATTAAGGAGAAAATTCACTTTGAGCTCTCTAACTACCAATGCAATTTTAGATAAGGGTCTAAATTATCAATATTAACACATTGAGCCCTCCAACTTGCACAATTAATCAAATTGCGCCCTGAATTAAAATCTTAGGGTCAAAATCGTGCCACGTGGCTCATTCACAACACACGTGGAACGAGATTGATCGTTGGATCCTTTTTAAGGACACAAATTGATGAAATTTGGTAGTTCCTAGACTCAATATGTCAAAATTACTAATTTAGAGCCTTATTTGAAATTGGCTTGGTTCTCTAGGGCTCAAAGTGATGTTTCTCCTAAAATTAAAGATGAGGAAACACTACAAGAAAATACATCTTAGGTGACAAATTTTTGGGTGTCACCTAAAGTCACCTTTCCCTAACAAAAAATAATTATGTCACCTAAAATCATCTAGGAATGCGAAATCCGTCCTAACAGTTCCTAAAACCGTTTGAATGGATTTGTAGAGTGACGAAATACACCTCGTCACAAATGAGTGATGATACTAATCGTCGATACTAATCGTCGCAAATAGTTAACAGTCGTCCGGACCTAAAACCGCATCGTTCGAATGCATATCTGGATAACAAAATCCAATCGTTGTAACTAAGTGACGATTATAATCGTCGTAAATTTATCAAGTCTGTCAAGATGTTATTTTGAATATGTCCGAACAGAATTTACCTAATGAATATTTTGAAATTCTGAAGCAATAGTCTGAACAGGTAGACCAAAAACAACATTTGGCTCGCCTCACCTTACCTATGCTTTGAATTACCTCCTCAGCTCTCACTCTCACTCTCTCTGGTCTCTCTCGCTTTCTTCATCCCTCTCCTTTAACACTTCTCTCTTTCATTCTCGTTTTCTGTCACTCTCAACCTGATCTCTCTACTTCACGTCGGCGGTGCCATGGATATTTCTCCAATCCGCCAAGCCTCGCCTCTTTGATTCCCGCTTCGGCTGAAACTCTCCAAGAACAAAGATCCCACATTTCTTCTTTCACTTCACTAGTTTCTAACCATTGTGATTATTTTTTACAGTGTAGTTCTTTCATTTACTAACATTTCAATTTTATGTTGTGTTAGGGTTTTGATCCGGTCAATAATTTGTGGATTTTGATACTCAAATTTTCAAGATTATGATGATGGATTTTGCTATCCTCACTTTGTTGCTGCCAAGTTTCACAATGCTCGATTGGGTCTCCCTCCAAATTTGCTTGCTGGCCCGCAGTCACATATGTATGGGTCCTCACGAGTCTCCACAAGGGTGTGATCCATCTATAGGATGCCTGGATAGAGACTCTAATTGATAGGTGACAAGCATGATAGACGTGCTCGTGGTGTTCAATTCCATAAATCTCAACCACTATTTGTATCTGGAGGTAACAATTTGTAGTGCCTTTGGTTTAGATTTGATATAAGATGGTGAATGTTATTGTGGTGATTTGGTTTATAGATCTAGGTTTGACCTGGAGTACTGCAAATTGAAAAGATTTTTCTCCCTTTCTCCAGGGAGTCAATTTCAAATCTGCAAAGAAAAAGAAAGGCATGGGTGTGGGTTTTGTGAGTTTTGAAAATGCTGCAAAGTTGAAAACTGCAGAAGAGGTACCTTCCATTTCTTGTAGATCGAATTAATTCATGAACTTGCCAGTTGTATGCTGACTAGCGGAGTGAAATATTGATGCCACAAGAACTGAAAGGAAAATCTATTGGCAACAAAAATTTGAAGGTGGCTGATGTCATTTGCCGATAATTAGAATTGAATATCAGATCGGTAGCTCTGCTCGACCAGCAAACTGGGGAAACTGCACTAGATGGAGTGAATGCAGGGGTCCCTATAAATGGGATTGAGGATGGTGAAATGAATGAGGGCGATAAAAATGGTTCAACAGTTGATGGTTCTGTTTCGAGGGCAAGAAGTGCTCGTAGTGTTACGACTCCCCTTGCTCATATATGTTACGGTGATTAGTTGGAGCACAAAAAGAAGTCACTAATGCAGATTCTCAAAAAACTTGTTAGAAACGTTTTTTTTCTGCTTGTTTGTCATGATCATATCTTCTGTCTCTAGTTGCTTTTTTTCCAAATGTTTCGATAATTGCTTGCAAATATGCTTCTATCATTAAGGAATTTTTTCAACAGTCAAAATTACCAATTTGGAATAGATTTAAGAATACACGATTTTGGCGTCAATTAACAATATCTATTACTGACTGAAAATGTTCATTCTGCTAGAGACAAGCCTAGAAAGAATTTTAGTGATTACTGTCATTCTTCCAATAACATTCTGTGTCATAATTCTGTCACAAGGTTCGAGAAGGACGGACCCCAGGGAACATTGATGTTGATGATTCAAATGCTAGCATTTCGGAGGTCATGCTTATTATTCAGGTTGGAGACTTGTCTTGAAATCCTCAAGCTTCTGTGTATTTGTCTCAATATTTTTTTTTCTTTTTTTGGGTTTGCCTTTCCACTTTTTTGATAAGTAAATTTCTATTAGGCATTCAAGTGAGGTCCATGAGATTGTTGGGAAGGAATAGACAGAGAAACCCATTTGCTCATGCTAGTGCAACTTGATACTTGTTTGGCAGATGAAAATTTTTGTTTTACAAGGAAATAAACCTGATTGAGTAGATTGCAAATAATATGAATGGTAATTGTTCTTAAAATTTTCCATTATGTAGCCAATTTTTTCCCTTATCTTTGTCATGCGGGTTTCCTTTGGGGGATTTGATGATGCTGTAGTGACTGGTGAATTTAAGATTCTGGCTGAAGCATTTGCTGAAGGAGCTACAACTAATTCTCCATCTTTGTCTCTAACAGCTTTGGTTGTACAAGTACTAGCTTCCTTGCCAATCTTTTAATGATAATAGTTTATAGTTTCCGGCTTATCTAGACATGTGGTGCTTTAATATGCAGGTGGGGATCTTTAAATTATTTTACGAAGCAAGCCCTGTTTAGTTCTAGCTCATAATGTTTTGTTGTGGATGTGTACAATCTGCTTGTGTTAAAAACTGCCCTTATGGCTCAGGCCTAGAAGGACAGAAAAAGAATAGTGGCAGAGTTGAAGTGATAAAGTGATGCTTTGCTCTGGTTTGTCTTCTAAGTGTTTGCTGATGCCACTCTATTCTTCTCTACCAAGTATGATAACAACTCTAATGATGTGCCTAGAAGGATGATGTCATGTTGATGTGTTCAACTGTTGCCATTGTGTTTTTATGTGCCCCCTTGCTCCTTTAGTTTGGTAGCTGAGGTGGTTTCCTGTTGCTTAAGTCCAATTTGTAGTTTCAACAAATTTGCCTACTTTAATTCCTAAATGTCATCTGTGATGGTTTGTGTTAATTCAGGATCTCCAAGGAATATCCAATGTTGCACCAGCTTATGCTCCATTGCGCCAACTGCCCATTTCTAAATCAGGTGATCCTCACCTGGAGGTTACCAATGATATTATTGAAGCAAGAATTCATGACTGTATAGGAAATATTCGTTTCTATTTTCTATTGTTTCATTTTTCTATAATCTTGTTATTTGTTTGTAACATTTTTGTGTTACATAATTGAATTTCAGGATCAAAATATGTGTTTGAACAATAATGGAGTATATGGCAAAGAATATGGAGCAATATAGGAAATGACTCAATTTCACCCATTGAAGGGATTTAGATCAGAAACAATTTATTTTTTATTTTTAATTGAACAATAGGCATGTACTAATGTTTTGTTTTGTTGTATTTTGAATAATTGTTATTTAATATATTTTATTTCCTTTTGTTAATCTTAGAATCTTTACTTATTATCTTATTGAACTTGGAGTACATTATTTAATATAAAATTAAAACATTTCTTAACTTCAGAAAAGTAATTTCAAATGGATAAAATAATTATTCAGAAAATTTGTGACTAAAAAATGTGTGGCAAAAACTCACCTTTTCATAATGACAAATAAAATGTCACAAAAAATAGTATTTAGTGATAACAATAAAATTCGTCACAAAAAAAAAATCTTTTGTGACAAATTTTAAATTTTGTCAAAAAAGGTCAAATACAAAGAATACCCGTTCAAACGGGTTATATGTTGTTTGAACGGTTTTTGGTGATGAAATTATAATTTTTTCAGAAAATATAGAAACTCGTTTGAATGGGTTATACTACGTTTGAACGTGTTATATGCCGTTCTAACGCAAAACCTGTTCGAACGGGTTATATGCCGTTTGAACGGTTTTACGTGACAAAACACATAAATTGTCACCTAAAACCATTGTTGACAGGCTTTAGGTGACAATTCAGTTTTGTCACCCAAAACCTTTGGTGACAAATTGACACTTTGGGTGACAAATTTTTTTGACACCCAAAATGATTTTTCTTGTAGTGAAAAAAGCCAAAAACTTTGAAAATATTATTTAATGAAAAGCCTTCAAATTAGAGCATCCTAATTAACATTAGTTTACAAAATGGAAATTGAAAAAAAAATCATCTTAAAGACTAGCACTAATAATTAATAATAACAGTGTAATTTACTCTGTTAATTTTTACAAACAAGAAGCAAATTTATTGATTAATGTTAATTTTTTTAAAACTAAAAAGTCCTCAATTATATGACTCGACTAACCCCAAAAATGTTAAGCTGCCCCTTCACCCTCTCTTAAATCAGTAGTTCTGTTGTATATCGAGGAATAATGCAGGCTGCAGCACCCGGCCTGTCTTGCTCTGACAGATTACGCGACAATTTTTTTTAAAATGCTTTTTCGATTGGTTACGCATCATAACCCGGCCGTGTATGCATTAATCACAATCACCCTTAGTTTTAACCATAGCCTGGTCCAGTGGTCTTGTTGCCATTCAAAACAGTACAAATTAGTCACAATCACCCATAGCTAGCAGCCTAGCACATTTCTCTGGTCCAAAGAAAAGTGTGAAAGGTGACTCGGCCAAAACGTTCAAATAGCAGAATCTTAATTATTGTAACGTGGAAGTCTCTTTCACGTACGGAAAAATTAGCTTTCCTTGTCCAAAAAAAGAGTTTAAGGTGACTAGTCGGACAATACATGCAAATATCAGATTCTCCTGCTCTGTTCCTTTTCACCGTCTTCTGATCCTCTTCTCACTGGTAGAACATTTGTGGATAGATTCACTGGACCGAATAGGCCGAGAATATATATGGACCTTCTGCTTTTGATATTCGATTCACTGGGAAGGCAGATACTAATTGTCCAGGTAGCACTCGCACCAAAATGTATCATCTTCTACAATATTTCGGAAATTTATAAATAATTTTTTAGGTTTTTATTTGATTTTAAAAATATTCTGGATTTTTATAATTGAAAAATAAGTTCTTGAGTTAAAGCCACGGTAGATGAATCACTCTTTCTGTCAAATTTCCGTCAAAATTTCTTTCTGAATTGATGATGTTACACACCACATGCCAATATATCACTACAACAAATTTGACTTTTTGAGATGGATTTTTGTGGGATGCCAAAAAAGTATTATCATTCAGACGCATTGAGTGTTTATCGTACGGTTTTTTACTATTATTTTAAAGGTGTTCGAACGCATTGGAACAATGATTTGAAAAAAGTACTCCCAAGCCTTATTTGTTCATTTTTCTCAACAAAACTCTCAAATTCTCTCAATCTATCATTCTCATTTCTACCATGGAATATATGTTTCCAAGCATCTAAACTCTTTAGATGAGTGTTTTAATCACTTGCAACCAATAAATTGTATTTTTCTGTTAGTTTTTATCATTTGTTTTTAGTTTATATATTTTGATTGGATTTTCCTAAATGTTAATTTAAATTGCTTTGTTTTGATGAATATAGATGTTTAGAGTTTGTGTACGAATGTTTGGTGTTGCTTTTTAGATAATAAAAAATACCTTTTGGATTTGGAAAATTTTGTTTCTTTTACAGTGTTCAAACGGGAGTTTCCATACTGTATGGATGCTTAAACTCAAATATAAGGAAGGTACATTAATCTGTGTTATTTTGATAAAAACGTCTGAACGGATGTCCAAAACTGTTTGGACAATTTTGTTGGATGTATCATTTAGTAGACACCATCAAACATTTAGCTAAATGTATATTTATGTATGAGACTCTTGTACTTGAACATTAGCTTAAAAGTTTTTTCATCTTTATTTGGGCTTCCACGACTATCTGTTGAAGATCTTGCTATTTTCATAGATTGGTTGACCCCGACTCTATACCAAGCACCGAATCTATTTTTCTCGTTGATCCAACTTTTATCCCTTTTTCTATTACACTTATCAACTTAATACATCAAACAATTACAATGTATGCATTTCTGATCACCTATGTACCAATCCTATAGTTGGTAGGTTCTATCCCATTCGAGATTGTAATATCCAATTTGCAGAATCAAGTCCTGACCACACGTATCAATGAAAAATCCGGAAGTATCTTCCCTTAGTTCTTCAAGTATACCCATTTGTGTTGGAATCTCGAACAAAATAGGACTACAAAAAATGGAGGTGGATATATGCTGAACTTTTCATTGAATTTGTCAGTTACTCGGAACTTGTCACTGCAAATTAGATTTTACAGTCCTAAAGTTTCCACACTTTAAACAATTCAAAGACTATATACACTGTAGTTCTTCATGAAGGACATTGTATAGGCTTCAAATAGGTCTATGGATATCATGCATAAATTGAAAAAAGAAGGTAAAAATACGCATAAAAATAATACGATTAAAGATACACATACAAATCAAACAAGCATAATGATTCTAAAACAAGCAAAATTGTTCGAACTAGGAACAAAGTGTCTAAATGGTACTGCACGGACCATTCAAAAGCCTTTGCCAGCATTTTTGGCACATGTTGGTTGTGAAGAAGATTGCATGCATGTGATTGTTGATGACCGAATGGCTTAGAAATGGAAATCTAGGTAATGACCGAATGGTTGGAGTTAGAAAACCCTAGGTTTGGTTTAATCTTGCATGCAATTATAGATCACTAATAAGGCCAAAATTTGAGGTTCATTAATGATGTAAAGAAAGGTTTATGGTTACACCAATGGTGAAGATTTTAGCATGCATCATTTTGAGATTTGCATTAGTCATTGCATGTGTTGGCCGAATACATTATGTGCAAATAAAGTGAAAACTTGGTGTTGTAAGTGTTAGGTTAAGATGGAAAGAAACCCTAGGTAATACAAGAATAACAAGTGAGATTTGTGATGCAAGTATATATAGAAAATGCTAATGACCGAATAGAGGAAGATGCTAAAAGAAAGTTTTGTTGTGAAATGTAAAACCTAAGCATCTAATGTTAAGAAAAGTGTCACGGCTTGGATGGAAGATGGAGATAATAACCATGGATTAGCCATGATTAAAGTTGGAAAAGATGAATTAGTCAGTTAACAAAGTATAGCCTTAATGCATGAAATAATGAAGATGTCAACTTTGAATTAAAACACTAAATAACTTGTTGTTTGGAGTCTTGAATAAGATATGTAAATAATTGGTAGTAAGCCATATAATTATGTTAATTAGGGCTTTGGTCAGTGGCCTAACTTAGGGAATTAATGTGAAGTGGAGTAGATCAGCAAGTGAAGGAGGTTAAGTTGGTGGAGTTCGATGGACACTAGGGTTGGTAAGGTTTAGAGCAAGGAAATTGAGTTAGGCACATTATTAGTTGTTGTTTTGGGCTTAGGATTCTATTATGTTATGTTGATTGCTTTTCTTCAAGTGTTTTATGAAAGTTTGCTAAAGCAATATTTTGTAAACAAAATAGTATTTTCAAGATACATACTTTTGAAAAACCGAAGCAATTATAGGTATTTCCTTGAATATTTATGTGATTAAATTCTTAAGCATCTAAGTGAGATATTTGAATCGCTTGTAGGCGAACTTCATACCAAAACTCAAAGAAGACTAAGGTAAGTGGATGTAAGTGGAGTAAGTATAAACTTACATTTTTAAAAAACTGGAATGATACACAACATGGTTTTACATGAGCAAGCATGACATCATAAGCAAGCATGACATGACACAAGCATTGCATGATTTCTAAAAGAAGTTTTTATGCAATGATGTATGAAAGTTTTATGATAAGTCAAGTTAAGTTAAGGGCTCTGGTCGGTACCGTACCATCAAGGAAGGGCACCCATACCGAAGGACGAATGCGAGAAGGATGGGTGAACCCTAGAGGTAAGTGCAACCACACTGAAGGACGAATGCGAGAAGGTGGGCTAGTTCGACCAAATCAAATGTCCCCAAGGGAAAGGGAGACGGTTCCGATGGGAACGCACAACCCTGACTTCAGGGGTTAAATGGAGCGTATGTAGCCTACAAGTCAAGAAGAAAATATTTTCCAAGGACTGTGTGTCATTTAAGTTCAAGAGCATGTTTTTCAAGATCAAGACTATTACATGTGCATATGCAACCATGAAGCATACATGTGCATCAAGACTTATGTTTATTCACGATATTCATACTCAAATCAAAAACTCATGTTTTTAAGTTTAAGTTTTCCCTTACTGAGTCTTTCGACTCATAGTTTTTCAAATGTATCATTCCAGATGTTTCAGGTGAAGGAGGTCAGGAAGATTATCTGTCTTAGAAAGAAGATGATATGTATTTTGTTGTGGTGACTGTTGACCGTTGTGGTTTGTCACTTAGGTTATGAAGTTCCATGTGTTATGTAATTAAGCTACTACTTCCTTGAAACCTAATATGTAAGATTAGTTATGTTGAGTTTTGACCCGTCTCTCTCTCTCGATTCTATTCCGCTGTATGTATGATTAAGCTCGCTGGGGCTTTCCCTCGGGATTGCTCGCGGCTGTCATTATCCCTGCGGGATTGCGTTCGGGGCGTGACACCCAGTCTGTCCATACTGTTCCGATACAACTCCATACACTCATCAGACATGTGGAGGGTCATTTGGCGCATGTTCGTGATGCCCTCAGGCAAGTCGGTCTTGCAGCCCACCCATGTCATGGTCAGTGATATCAGTCGTCAGCTGACGACTTTGGAGTAGAAGGGCACAGATATGGACGTTGGGTGGATGAAGAAGGTCTTTGTACTTAATGAGGTCCTGTAGGGCGTGACAACAGGTGTAAAAGCTCTTTCCCTTGAGTGAGCGAGTTGTGCTGATAGAGGAGCACCTTCGCCAAGTGTGTCACGTTATGAAACTCACTGATGGTGATGATGATGATGAGCAGTAGTCTAGCTGCCTTGTGGACATCTATTAGTTTTTGTTTTATTTGGACATTTATTTATTATGTTTTGAGGACATTTTACTTTTATATTATGTTTTGTGGACATGTATTTGTATTTATTTGATTTTTCTTTTGTTCATATTATGTTTTGACGACATTTGATATATTTCTGTTATTTGTATTTATTGGAACTTAATATAATATTTTAATTAATGTTACATTTCTAATTTCAGTATACTCATTCAAATAAATATTGTTTTTAGAATTTAACACACTTAAGGTTATTTATATTATTAACTAACTGGTGTGCTGTCGTAGGAAACTAAATTAATAAAACCTATACTCATAAAAATACATGTAGTGGTGCGAGTAAGGATCGTTCCCACGGGGAGTATCTAGCCTAGTCTTGTGCTATGTGAACAAGGATGGGGGGTTTGAGTATAACGAAAATAATTTTAAGAAAATAACTAAGGAACAATTCAAATTAAAGTATCGAAATCAATCAAAAGAACAAACCTTGGTCTAGGTTAACATCCACCATCGAAATTTTACAAATGATTATCAGTACACATTATATATCAATTCACACTTTGAATATTAACCAATGGAACTATTATCCTATCTCTCCTTAGTCGCAGTTAATTAGAAAACAAGCGATCTAATTAACCCTAACTACTAAACAACCAACGAAAAGAGCTAAAGGTTTAATCGAGTAGCAGCCTTAAGAATTAGAGAGATCGATGAAGCTAAACAAAACAAGCACAAGTGGTTGCATTTAATTTAGTCGTTTGTTGTGAAATTTTAATGTACTCGCAAGCGCACGAACCGTACCGAAGTATAGTTAGGCAAGCGCGAGTCGAACCCACAGGGACTTGTAAAAACTCTGGAAAATTAACCAAACCTCAACTAAATGAATCCTAATCTAGTTCAGAAAAATGATTTTTATTTCTGAAACTAAATAGCACTAAAACCGAAGCTAATCCAAACAAAGAAAACAATTAATCTAATACTCGAAATAAGAAAACAATTAATTAAGCAAGACAATAGAAAAATCTGTAAATTATCAAGAGAAAGGAATTAAGGTTTTTAGAATCCACCTTGCTAATTTCATAACAACAATTATTCATGATCATTAGATTTTTCCCAGACTACTGCATGATAATCTAGAATTCAATCTCGTTACCATGGAAAATATTATCATCAAAGTTCACATATAAAAATCTAAAACATGTTCTTCTTCGCGTAAAAATATAGAATTAAATAATCTCATGTATAAGTTAAAAACAAATCAAAAAAGATATTCAATTCTAAAATCAAACAATTATAATCCAAGCAATCAATTGAATCAGACTATTCTAAATCATGAGAAAAACATGATTGAACTCATATTCAGAAAATCATCTTAATCAATTCATGTCAAGCAAGAACAATTTAATCATTAAAGAACACATTCATGGGAAAAATTCAAATCTCATAAAAAAACATTGATAATCCTCAACCTTAATTAAAAACTTAGCTCCTCATTATCATGAAAACAAAATCCATAATATCAATACTAAACATTAAAAAGATAAATAAAATAAACTGAATCTTAGATTAAGGAGTAGTCATTGTGCTCTCATGAGAAGAAAAGTCAGGCCATCCATAAAAATTCCTTTCCAGCACAAAGCTTTTCTCCTCTCTTTTTCTATTCGGCCAGCAGCTAGCTTTTCGTCTTTTTTTTTTCTTCTGCAGCAGCCCCCTTTTTCTCTCTTCAATTCCGTAGGTCCTCCTTTTTGTTTTGCAGCCGCCTGCCCCTTTTTTACTTCCGTAGGTCTTTTTTTCTCTTTTAGTCATGCGGCACTTCTTCTTTTTCCTATTTTCATCAATGCCCTTTTAGCTAGGTTTTCTTTTCTTTCCTCCAATCCCACGTGCTAGACATCTCCTCTTTACTTTATTTTTTTCATTCTTCTTGTCCTAACGTGCTAAACTTCTCTTCTTTTGATTTTGTATTTTCTTTTCTTTTCTTTTATTTCATTCATCCGTTTTGGGTTCATCACTTGGACATCTTTTGTTCCAATGTTTTCATTAGAGTTCTTTGTTTGTTCAAGCCTGAATTTAACTCCTGCAACACAAATGTTCTTGCATTAATATGACATTTTTAACTCAAGGAAATGTAATTAGACATTATTCCACAATTAATTAAAGTGCAAGAATTAAAGTAATGTACTCATGATAATGCTTAATTTAATAAGAAGAATTATGCATATTTAAGCTATTATCATCGTTCGTTCTTCCTACGATTTAATGATTTCTGACGCAGCAAATCATTGAAGCTTAATTGCTTCACAGATTAGAGGAATCAAACAATTACGGATTTGATATCTAACCCAGCATTAGATTGAAACAAATAATAAACTAGTAGGCCTCCTAGCTATTCAACGAGACAATCATGACAATAGGCATAGAAGAACATCCAATACTCAAAGCATAAATTGAACAATGAAAATAAATTAGATCTCACAATTTTACTGATTCCGAGGCTTCAGTTTCCCTTCGACCAAGTATAAAAGTTTAGCCACGCAAGGCCATGGTGAAAACTCGAAGGAGAAGGAGAAGTTAGAAGAGAGGGGAGAGAGACGGCTAGTTCAGAGGTTTGATAGATGCCTCCCACGTTCATTACTCCCCTTGCAACCCTAGCCAATCTCTCCATATATTCTAAAACTACGACAATAGACAAATCTCCCTATCGAAGGAAAAAAAATTAAAAATAAAATAGAGACCTAATAAAACTAAGAAAGTGGCATCTTCCTCTGGAAATTTCGTGCACTAGGTCTGGAAACTTCCCAAAATTAACAGGTCAGATCCGAAATCAAGATTGCAATATATGGAATGTTCCAGAACGACAACTGTGCAGTTGACGCAACTTCAATCGCAATTTCTTCCATCATGCAGCCAGTATCTCTTAAAACGCAAAACACGAAAGTTGTAGACATGTTTCTTGGAGTTCCATAACATCTTGAATCATCTCAATCAGAGCTTGGATGAGAGATTTCTGCCCCGATTACGAAGCAATGTCGAAACTGTCCAAAATCGCCCAATTAACTTTGTTTTTGCATTTAATGCCTCCATTTGTATCCTAAATCAAAATATAAGAATAATGAGTACATTTAGACACCAAATAACTGTAAAAGACTAAAAATTAAGGGAGAAAAATATGATATTTTGCATTCTCATCAAATTCCCCCACATTATTCCACAATTAATTAAAGTGCAAGAATTAAAGTAATGTACTCATGATAATGCTTAATTTAATAAGAAGAATTATGCATATTTAAGCTATTATCACACCTCCCAACCAGCTTATTGCTAGTCTCTAGCAATTGAAGCGAGTTGAAACATAACAGTAAAATAGAAAACTCAAGAAACGAAAGATTTTTTTAGCCTTTTTGGCCTTGCAAAGAGAATCAATTTAAAGTAAAAATGCTACAATTGCCAAAGAAATTTCACATGCAATCAAAGCTCTATGTGAGTGAAAATGGTTGCCAACACAAACAAACTTTCAGTTTTAGAATAAGCATGACTCAAATTTCTATCTGAAAGTATGCCTCTACTCAAATCTTATCGGTGTCATCACTCAATAAATAAAATCACTCTGAAATGGCTATGACACTCGCGAAAATATATGTGAGCAGAATAATGTGAGTAAATCAAACATCTCATATAACTCATATGAAAAACGCTATCAAGAAAGAAGAAGTAGTCTCATGAAAGGATGCCGAAAATAATTTATGTTACACTTTTTATTCAGTCATATCAGTATCAGAACTATACAATCCTCAAGATCAAATAAGGACTTTTATTGGGACGTAACGTAGGGTAAAAAGAAAGGGAATAAAAGAAAGGGTGAAGGTAAAAATGAGAAGTGTTTTCAAGAATAATTGGAATCTTTGATTCTTTTGACATTTCCATTCAATTTCTTTTCCAATGCTTCTTCTACAAAGTAATATTCCTTCATGACACTTTGCTTCTCAATAATTGATCATCATCTTTTCTTTTCTTTTCTTTTTTTGTATATACTTTTTTTCTTTGCACTTTCTGCTCTTTTTTGGAAATCTCACACATCTCGAAATTGTAACAAATTAATCAGATTCCTTCTTGAAACATTGTGGATGAAGGGTTTAAGAAAGAAAGGCCAATAACAAGGCTCAAAGGGGGTGACAAGCGATAAATTAACAAGAAAAAATGGCTCAAATTAAACAAGAAGGCCTAATCTTATCTCTCAAAAATTAATATAGTTCTTTCAATATCCATGACTTCACAAGATTCAAGTGTGACACAAAAATGATTTTTTTTTTCGGCCAAAAGATAAAAAATAATGAAACCACAACAAGAAACTATATCATGCGCTTCCAAATGAATATTAAGATTAGAAATAAAATAACCCTCTAAAAAAATGATAGGCTCAAAACTCACATGGGTTAATAGTCTCCACATTGTTATCTTCAAGATTTTCTAATCACTCTTATAGTTCAGTATGTCTATATGGCAACATGCATGTGCAATAAATAGAGCATGAAAGTGTAAAATTATTTATGCAAAAGTAGTATAATGAACTTTAAAGCATAAAACTCAAGTTTTGGCAAGAAAAAAAAATGATAAAAACAAAAGAAACACAAACATAGACATAGACATGAAATAAAATAAACCAACTTCTCCTCCAACCTAAACCAGACATTGTCCTCAATGTTAAAAATGATACTCGCAGTGATATGTTCTAAATGATTAAGAAGAGCACCAAAAAAAACATGAGAGAAAAAAAAATTCATGAAACAAATAGGAAGAGGGGAAGTACCTTATCAAGCGAACAAATAGAAAATTTTTAATTCCTGCAAAATGTCAGCTAGAACAGAAAAAAGAAAAAAGAAACTAAAACTAAACAAGAAACAAAAGAAGCATTCTTTTTTTTTGTTTTAAAAAAACTAACATGGCAAATGATCAATCCTGATAAACAGGATCTTCCAGAAGCACTTCTTCCATTTCTGGAGACTTAAGGTCTAAAAATGGTTTCAAACGTTGGCCATTAACTTTAAACACATTACCATTTTCAGGATTCTCAACCTCAATAGCACCATGAGGAAAGACAGTGCGAACAATGAATGGGCCAGTCCACCGAGATCGTAGCTTACCTGGAAAGAGATGCAAAGGAGAATTGTAAAGAAGAACTTTCTGACCAGGTTCAAAAGATTTTCTCAAGATATTTTGATCATGAAACTTTTTCATTCGGTCCTTGTAGGATTTGGCACAATCATATGCATCATTCCTAAGCTCCTCCAAGTCATTGAGTTGGAGTTTTCTATGTGCACCTGTTTTATCAAGATCAAAATTTAATTGCTTAATAGCCCAAAAAGCTCTATGCTCTATCTCAACAAGGAGGTGACATGCCTTACCAAACACAAGTCGATAAGGAGACATTTCAATAGGGGTTTTAAAAGTTGTACGCTATGCCCACAATGCATCATTAAGTCTCAAAGACCAATCTTTTCGAGTAGGGTTAACCGTTTTCTCCAAAATTCTCTTGATTTCTCTGTTAGATATCTCGACTTGACCGCTTGTTTGTGGATGATAGGGAGTTGCAACTTTATGAGTAATTCCATATTTCTTCATTAGTTGCTCAAACACCCTATTACAAAAATGTTTTCCCCCCATCACTAATAATGGCACGTGGTGTACCAAACCGTGCAAACACATTTTCCCTCAGAAACTTGACTACAACCTTGTGATCATTGGTTCTACATGCAACTGCCTCCACCCATTTAGAGACATAATCAACTGCAACAAGGATGTATAAATTACCAAAAGAATTAAGGAATGGACCCATGAAATCAACACCCCAAACATCAAATAGTTCAATAATCAAAATAGAGGTCAATGGCATCATATTTCTTCTTCCGATACTTCCCAATTTTTGACATCTATCACAAGCTGAACAATACACATAGGAATCGCGAAAAATAGAAGGCCAATAAAATCCACACTGTAAAATTTTGGCAGCAGTCTTTCTTGAACTGATGTGACCTCCACAAGCATGATCATGACAAAAAGAGATGATATTTTGTTGGTCACTCTCAGGAATGCATCTCCTAATTATTTGATTAGGCAATACTTAAACAGGTATGGGTCATTCCAAAAGAAATATTTTACCTCAGCCAAAAATTTGGATCTATCCTGTTTAGTCCATATTGAAGGCATTTTCTCAGTGACAAGATAGTTAGCAGTGTCAGCAAACCAAGGTCTTTGGGAGAGATGCATCAATTGCTCATCAGGGAAGGATTCTAGAATGGGTGAATTATCATAAGTATGCTCAACTATCAATCTGGATAAATGATCTGCTACAACATTTTCGGAACCCTTCTTGTCCTGAATCTCAAGGTCAAATTCTTGTAGCAATAAAATCCATCGGATGAGACGAGGTTTAACATCTTTTTTGGAGAAAAGATACTTCAATGCAGCATGATCCGAATAAATTAAAATCTTAGACCCTAACAAATAGGACCTAAATTTATCCAATGCAAAAACAACTGCTAACAGTTCCTTTTCAGTTGTGGAATAATTTATTTGAGTATCTTTGAGAGTCCTGCTGTCATAATAAATCACATGGGGAACTTTTCCATTGCGCTTTCCCAAAACAGCACCAATTGCATAATCGGAAGCATCACACATAATCTCAAAAGGCACTTCCCAATCAGGTGGTCTAATGATAGGTGCTGAAGTCAACTCAGTTTTTAATATTTTAAAAGCATAGAGACACACATCATCAAACACAAATGGAGAATCTTTGGCAAGTAAATTGCATAAGGGTCTTGAGATCTTACTAAAATCCTTGATGAACCTTCGATAAAATCCTGCATGGCCCAAGAATGATATAATTTCTTTGACAGTCTTAGGAGGTGGAAGGTTAGAAATTAAATCAATTTTAGTCTTATCAACCTCAATGCCATTTTCTAATATTACATGTCCAAGAACAATTCCCTTTGTTACCATAAAATGACATTTTTCCCAATTAAGAACAAGATTTTTTTTCTTTACACCTAACCAACACTAAGGATAGATGGTGCAAATATTCATCAAAGGTTGACCAAAAAACTGAAAAATCATTCATGAAAACCTCTAAAAACCTTCCTACCATGTCAGAAAAATACTAATCATACACCTTTGAAAGGTGGCAGGGGCATTGCATAAACCAAATGGCATGCGACGATAGGCAAATGTCCCAAAGGGGCATGTGAAGGTGGTCTTATCTTGATCCTCTGGTGCAATGGGAATTTGGTTATACCCGGAATATCCATCAAGAAAACAATAATAAGGATGACCGGCTAACCTTTCCAACATTTGGTCAATGGAAGAGGAAAATGATCTTTCCTCGTCATGACATTCAGCTTACGGTAGTCAATGCATACTCTCCATCACGTTTGCACACGAGTTGGGACTAACTAATCATCATCATTCTTGACTACTGTTATGCCATACTTCTTTGGCACAACTTGAACTGGACTCACCCAGTTACTATCAGAAATTGGGTATATGATACCCACATCCAAGAGCTTCAAAACTTTAGCTCTCACAACTTCTTGCATTACAAGATTTAGACGCCTCTGTGACTCACGTGAAGTTTTGGCATTCTATTCTAAGTGAATTCTATGCATAACCACAGAGGGACTAATACCCTTAATGTCAGCAATTGTCCAACCTATAGCTTCCTTGTGTTTGTTCTTGAAGTACACTTATCAATTGACATTCCTTAAGTTTGTCCAAATGACAGGCAATGTTTCAGAAGAACCCAAAAACACATATTTCAGAGTATAGGGCAAAGGTTTCAACTCTAACTTGGGTGGTTCTACCGCAGATGAGAGTGGGGGTGATGCAGAAAGAGGAAGAGGAACTACTTTTGGTTGCCACTTGTTAAAATTTAAGAGAGGGACAAAATCTAACAATGCATTGACTTCCTCAATTGATTTTTCAATATCCAATTTACAACCAAAATGGGTCAAACAAGCTTCTAATGGATTCTCACGACTTGACTGAATGAAAGTATCATGTACCAGATTTTTAATCATGTTAACTACACAGACATCTTCATTCTCTGGCACTTGCTTACTTATATGAAAAATATTTAGCTCAACAGTCATGTTCCCAAAAGAAATTTTCATCACACCACTCCTACAATTTATCAAAGCATTGGATGTGGCTAAGAAAGGACGACCCAAAATGACATGGATTTGCAAACTAGTGTTTTGAGCAGGTTCAGTGTCGAGCACAACAAAATCAACAGGAAAATAGAATCCATCCACCTTAATCAACACATCCTCAACAACACCTCTGGGGATTTTTATAGACCTATCTGCTAACTGGAGTGTCATGGATGTGAGTTTTAACTCCCCCAAATCTAACTGCAGATATACTGAATATGGCAATAGGTTCACACTTGCCCCCAAATCTAACAAAGCTCTTTCAATATGATGATCCCCAATCTTACATGAAATTTTCGGAGATCCTAGGTCCTTACATTTCATTGGATATTTACTCTAAATGACAGAACTAGCCTGCTTTGTTAAAAATGCCTTTTTAGGAACATTTGTTTTCCTCTTCACTGTAACAAGATCCTTCAGAAATTTAGCATAAGCAGACATTTGACGAATTGCATCAAGGAATTGAATATTTTATTTGCACTTGCTAAAAAACCTCTAAAATATCTCCAAATTGGGCATTTTTTGAGAACTTGCTAACCTTTCAGGGAATGGAGCTTTAGGAACAAATTTCTTATCAAGATGGGAAGAACTAGAATCCTTAATTGGAATGAAAATTGAGTTGCCCCTATTTTCATCAAAATCATCTTGTGAACTCTGAGCTCCTTTTTTCTTTTGACACAATTTTTTCACTACCCTCCACCTTAGGTATTTCCACTTGATTATCAATCTATCTACCAGACCTAAGGGTGGTGATGGACTGAACATTCTCCTGTGTGTGACTTGAGCTAGGAGAGCCATTGACAAAAAATTGTCCTTTTGGGTTGGGTACTGGCAGATTAGGAAATTTTCCCTTTTCCCTCTCTCCAACTTGGTTTGCTAACTGACCAACTTGATTTTCCAATTTTGAAATAGCCTGAGTATTTAATTGACTGGAATTTTTCATCTCTTGAATGGCCTGGTTAGTTGACTGCATGAAAGCTTTAAGGGATTCCTCTAAAGATGATTGTGGTCTTTGTGGTGCCATAACTTGAGGAATAGGAGGATATGCTTGGGTAGGTGGACGAAATTGAGGTTGTTGATGAATTTGTTGTCCACCTACATTCGTGGGAGGCTAGTTCTGCCTCCAAGAAAAATTGGGGTGATTCCGCCAATTTTGATTGTATGTCTCTGAGAATGGACTAGCAAATGGCTTTTCAAAATTATTGAGTGCATTTGCTCTCAACATGGCACTCAGGATAATCGGCTGTGGAAGGAGACATTTGTGTTGTATGCATGGGACTAGCACAAAGAGAACACACTTCCGTTTGAACTTGATTAACAGAATTCACATCTCTACCTAGGACTAAAGCATCAACCTTACGGTTGAGATTGTTTAACCTTGCTTTCATGTCTAGGTCCTCACTAATCTCAAACAACCCTCATTTCTAAATTGCAGGGACTGATCTCTCTCTACGATTAGAAAAATCCAATTGTTGAGAACTATCAGACAAATCCTCAAGAAATTTGTGTGCCCCATCATCTGTAAGACTCAAAAAATCACCAACATTCATAGACTCAATCATGTTACGATTCGTTTGAGTCAACCCATTATAAAAATATTGCACAAGTCTCCATGTCTCAAAACCACGGTGGGGGCATTTTAAAATCAAATCTTTAAATCTTTCCCAACTCTCATAAAATTTTTCATGCTCTTCCTGATAAAAATCTGCAATTTCTCTCCTCAAGGCATTGGTTTTGGACATTGGAAAAAATTTAGAAACAAACTTAGTGACCAAAAGTTCCCATGAGGTGATAGCTCTAGGGGACAATGAATTAAGCCACAATTTTGCCATATCTTTCAAGGAAAAAGGAAACAAACGAAGGCAAACAGAGTCATCTATAAAGTTTTGAAACTTACAGGTAGCGCAAATTTCGAGAAAATCCTTTACATGCATGTAAGGATCTTCTCTGTCCAACCCATGAAAAGTGGGTAAGAGTTGAAATATTTGTGGCTTCAGCTCAAAGTGTGCTGCAGTAGTTGCAGGCAACACTATACAAGAAGCAGTGTTGTTGGTAATGGGTGAAAATAACTTCCTAAGAGTTTTAGCATCCTCGACGTGTTCTTCCATTAAGAATGGCAAATCACAGCAGACAAGACGATGTGTTTGATCACGTTTCCACGTTCTCATACTGTCACGCCCCGAACGGCATCCCGCAGGGACCGTGACAGCCGCGAGCTATCCCCCAGATGGCTCCAGCGTTCTTACTTATTTTTTTTACTTGATTACGGCGGAAACGTATAGGATCGCGAGGGGTTCGAGCTAATCTTACATAATCAGGGTTCTCATTAAGTTCATATAAAACATATATATATATCACATAACAAGCCAGTTAGTGACGATCAGGTCACTATCATCAAAAGTATGAAACATAAATTCTTAGGCTTCTAGGTCAGGTAGTCCTCCTGACTCTCTTCACCTGAGGCATCTGGAATGACACAATTTTAAAAATGTGAGTCAAAAAGACTCAGTAAGGGAAAGACATAAAACTTAAAACATGCTCTTGACTTATGCCCGCTTAATCATGAAAGAAAGATACTTGGTAAGTGATGCACATGCATGCTCATGGATATGCATATGCTCTTGCTTGAAGTTGGCCCCAGGCCCTTGAGAATATCTTTTTCATGTTTGATCGTGAAATCGGCCATTGGCCCTTGAAGATCTTTCTTATTCATACTTGTGCCACTCTTGGCCTTTTCATAATCATTTCATGTTTCTTATTTGTGGGCTCGCTCCATTTAACCCCTGAAGTCAGGGTTGTGCGTTCCCTTCGGAACCGTCCCCGAATTCCCTTGGAGACCTTACATACGGTCAGCTAGCGCACCTTCTCAATGTCCTTCAGTGGCTAGGCATGACCCTTGGAGGCACCACACCTTCTCAATGTCCTTCAGCGTGGGTTGCACAGCCTCTTCGATTCACCCATCCTTCTCACATTTGTCCTTCGGTATGGGAGTCCAACTTGATGGTACGGTACCGACCAGTGCCCCTTAACTTAACTTATCGTTTCATAAAACTTATCATAGTCTTTTCATAAAAATCATTGCATAAACTTCTTCTTGAAAAATTCATGCAATGCACATGTCATGTCATGCTTGCTTAAAAATTCGTGCTTATTCATGAAACGATGCAGTGTGTCATTCCAGTTTTGAAAAAGAACACTTACTGTCCACTTACAGTATCCACTTACACTTGATCTTCTTTGGTCGTGTATACAGACACGTGGATCACCTACAAGCGATTCAAATATTTCTTAGACTTTAAGAATAGTATGCAATCATTAAATATTTTCATTTTTGAAATCGGTCATCAACCAAAGATATATATATATCACCGAAATTCATTTAATCATAAAAAAAATATTTTATTTATTCTTTTCCTTAACAATATTCAAAACTTAGTTTATTAAATCATTAATATTTTTATTGAAATAAAAATATATTTATCCATGTACATGCCTCGATTAGGGTTAAATTAATACTCACAGGTTTAGAATTAAACCTAAGTCTTTTTTTATTACACGTACTCCATTAAAACCTTATATCAAACTATTAATAAATTATTACGATTAAATCTTAACTTGGACTTAAACCTCAATTGATCCTGAGTAAAACTTAACTAGGGTTCCAAATAATAATTTATTAAAAGATCATGGTTCTTCAATAATTGTTCCAACTAGATTAAACCCTAATTTCTATATTTATCACAACAATGATAATCCATTTTTATAAGTTGCACTTAGGGTTATATTCCTTACAACATTCGGCCATCACTATTTAATGCATCAATTAGTCACAACTTTTACTCCAATGGTGATCCCATCCTCCTTTCAACAATTTCACAACCTAATATCTATAAATCAAGGCATATCACCATGCATCATACTCATAATATTCGGCCATACATGATTTCATCTAAAAGACTAAGTTTCTTTGTTTTCTTCAATATGCATGCATCTAATACTTAACATAATCATCTACCATTCATAGTGTCATAAATCTTGCACATATCATGGCCAATGTCCAGATTTAAATATATACAAAACTATGCATGAAATCCTACACATCTCATATTCGGCCATACCCCAAAATGTCACCTTTTTCATGCTAAAAATCATAACATGCATATCCTTTGCATTGTGACCTAACTAGCATGCATACACTTAATCTTTTCGTCAAATAATTCCATCAACATTAGATCCACACTTTATACACACTAATATCCATAGATCTAAACAAAATAATCAACTTTCATCAACCAACACATCAAGACCTAGATCTAGCTTCCTTAACATGCATTGTTCTCCATTTGCATTTTTCTTTACATTCAACCTTAGATCTAGGGTTTCCATGGTTAGATCTAGTATTTAAACAACCTAGGGTTCTTAAGCATTCAAGATCTAACAACTCCAAGGCATATTACAACCTAAACTTCAAGATCTTATACATAGGTCATTCGGCCACTCATGCTAACCCAACAACATCACATTAGTCTTACCTTGTTGATTATCCAAGCTTGAGCACCTAGAAAATAAAATACCTTTGGTTAGTACTTGTGAAACTTAAGGCAAGATCATCAATAGAACCAAACTTACCTTCAACCTTTACCAACTCTTCCTAACTTCACTTCCTTCAAAGATTCGGTTCACCCTCCTTAGAAATGTCCAAGCTTGATTTAAAGGGGGTTCTATGGTGGTTAAGAGAATATGGTAAGCTTGAAGAGAAATGATGTCAAATGGTTAGGGTTTTCAAGGAAGGAAATGTGTTTGCACCAAGAGAGATTTTTGTCCACAACAAAAGAGGTTTGAACTTGGATTTTAGAATGGGATTTGGTAAACTAGAAGAATGTGGTTTAAGGTGCAAGAGGAAAAAGGAACAAACCTTGAATCTTGAGTGTATGGTTTGGCCAAGAGAAGCAAAATGGGAGAGAGTTGAGAGAGCTTGCAATATTCGGCCAAGAGAGAAGAGTTTGGAGAGTGAAGTGCATGAATGGTTCGGTCAAGACAAATGCAAGAGAGATGTGAGGGAATGAGTCTCCCAAGGCAACTTTAAGGCTATGACATAAAGCTTGAGAGAGTGAATTGACAAGAGAGAAATTTGAAATGAAAAGTGAGGAATGGGGGGGGGGGTTTGGCCGACCAATGCTTGCATCTTCCCTCTCTCTTCTTTTATTTCTTTTCATCTCTTTTCTCACATCACTTCCTTGTCTCCCTAGGCATGGCTTGCCTTGAATTACATCATTCTCTCTCCTCACATGAGTCCATCGACAATCACTCCTTCTCCCTTGCTTTTCTCTTCTCTTTTTACTTCCATGTGTTGTCTTATCACTTCTTACACTTCTTACACTTCACATGACCTCACTTAATGGCTTTTCAAATTCACTTCTACCCCTTTCACGTAAATGCCTTGCCCTTTGCTTAGTTTGGTTGCTTTCCAACCAACCTAGTTACTTCCACATTAAATTGCAACCAACTTTCAACTTGGTTTTCTCTCTCACCTAACTTATCACTTCATAAGCTCTCTTGCTTATCTAACCATTCCAATAGCTTATGATATCTTATCATGTGATAATGGCCCTAGCCTATCTCTACAATAATCACAAGGTCTTATCACCCTAAAAGTTTCCCAACCTATCATCATGCTTGCTTATCACTATGATAAGCAAGTGTGCTTATCAATTAAATCTTCTCTTAGACTTATCACATAAATACATAGCTTATCATTGAATATTCAAATGGAAATTCTATTAATAATATAGGCCACATGGTAATAATACATGTCACATATGAAAGGTATAAAAATATTCAATCCATGTTTTCAAAAGAATTCCATCATTTAATCCATTAATCATTTTCGGCTTATACATGAAATTCTTAAATCATAATTCAAATTCTATGGTCCATGAAACATATTAAGTAAATGAAAAATATAAATTTGTAAGAGAGAAACTTACTTGCAAATTTCGGCTCCTAAAATAAATATAATTTAAACTTGCATAAAATGGCATTAAAATTATTTAAAGAGATTTTATGGAATAAAATCCCATTTTAATCGAAATACCATAACATAAGGATTAGACCATACATTGGCCAAAAACATAGCCCCATGAAGAAATAAAAGCTATTACATTGGAAAATAAAAGATAATACATAAGGAATTACGTAGGAGAAAATCGGGGTCTCACACATACACCACACAACACCAGATTTTTTTTAAACCTAACTACAACTAGTAGAAGGACAAATTCAATTTAGATCTAGTTTATTTTCCTGACCAAGTCCCCTGCAACGGTGCCAAAAACTTGTTGTGAAATTTTAATGTACTCGCAAGCGCACCAATTGTATCGAAGTAAGATAGGCAAGCGCGAGGTCGAAACCACAGGGACTTGTAAAAACTCTGGAAAATTAACCAAACCTCAACTAAATGAATCCTAATCTAGTTCAGAAAAATGATTTTTGTTTCTGAAACTAAATAGCACTAAAACCGAAGCTAATCCAAACAAAGAAAACAATTAATCTAATACTCGAAATAAGAAAACAATTAATTAAGCAAGACAATAGAAAAATCTGTAAATTATCAAGAGAAAGGAATTAAGGTTTTTAGAATCCACCTTGCTAATTCATAACAACAATTATTCGTGATCATTAGATTTTTCCCAGAACACTGCATGATAATCTAGAATTCAATCTCGTTATCATGGAAAATATTATCATCAAAGTTCACATATAAAAATCTAAAACATGTTCTTCTTCGCTTAAAAATATAGAATTAAATCATCTCCTGTATAAGTTAAAAACAAATCACAAAAGATATTCAATTCTAAAATCAAACAATTATAATCCAAGCAATCAATTGAATTAGACTATTCTAAATCATGAGAAAAACATGATTGAACTCATATTCAAAAAATCATCTTAATCAATTCATGTCAAGCAAGAACAATTTAATCATTAAAGAACACATTCATGGGAAAAATTCAAATCTCATAAAAAAACATTGATAAACCTCACTTAATTAAAAACTTAGCTACTCATTATCATGAAAACAAAATCCATAATATCAATACTAAACATTAAAAAGATAAATAAAATAAACTGAATCTTAGATTAAGGAGTAGTCATTGTGCTCTCATGAGAAGAAAAGTCAAGCCATCCATAAAAATCCCTTTCCAGCACATAGCCTTTCTCCTCTCTTTTTCTATTCGGCCAGCAACTAGCTTTTCGTCTTTTTTTTTTCTTCTGCAGCAGCCCCCTTTTTCTCTCTTCAATTCCGTAGGTCCTCCTTTTTGTTTTGCAGCCGCCTGCCCCTTTTTTACTTCCGTAGGTCTTTTTATCTCTTTTAGTCATGCGACACTTCTTCTTTTTCCTATTTCCATCAATGCCCTTTTAGCTAGGTTTTCTTTTCTTTCCTCCAATCCCACGTGCTAGACTTCTCCTCTTTACTTTATTTTTTCATTCTTCTTGTCCTGACGTGCTAAACTTCTCTTCTTTTGATTTTGTATTTTTTTCTTTTCTTTTCTTTCATTCATCCGCTTTGGGTTCGTCACTTGGACATCTTTTGTTCCAATGTTTTCATTAGAGTTCTTTGTTTGTTCAAGCCTGAATTTAACTCCTGCAACACAAATGTTCTTGCATTAATATGGAATTTTAAACTCAAGGAAATATAATTAGACATTATTCCACAATTAATTAAAGTGCAAGAATTAAAGTAATGTACTCATGATAATGCTTAATTTAATAAGAAGAATTATGCATATTTAAGATATTATCATCGTTCATTCTTCCTAAGATTTAATGATTTCTGACGCAGCAAATCATTGAAACTTAGTTGCTTCACAGATTAGAGGAATCAAACAATTATGGATTTGATATCTAACTCAACATTAGATTGAAACAAATAATAAACTAGTAGGCCTCCTAGCTATTAAACGAGACAATCATGAAAATAGGCATAGAAGAATATCCAATACTCAAAGCATAAATTGAACAATGAAAATAAATTAGATCTCACAATTTTACTGATTCCGAGGCTTCAGTTTCCCTTCGACCAAGTATAAAAGTTTAGCCACGCAAGGCCATGGTGAAAACTCGAAGGAGAAGTTAGAAGAGAGGGGAGAGAGAGACGGTTGTTCAGAGGTTTTATAGATGCCTCCCACGTTCACTACCCCCCTTGCAACCCTAGCCAATCTCTCCATATATTCTAAAACTATGACAATAGCCAAATCTCCCTATTGAAGGAAAAAAACATTAAAAATAAAATAGAGACCTAATAAAACTAAGAAAGTGGCATCTTCCTCTGTAACTTTCGTGCACCAGGTCTGGAAACTTCCCAAAATTAACAGGTCAGATCCGAAATCAAGATTGCAATATATGGAATGTTCCAGAACGACAACTGTGCAGGTGACCCAACTTCAATCCCAATTTCGTCCATCATGCAGCCAGTATCTCTTACAACGTAAAACACGAAAGTTGTAGATATGTTTCTTGTAGTTCCATAGCATCTTGAATCATCTCAATCAGAGATTGGATGCGAGATTTATGCCCCGATTACGAAGCAATGTTGAAACTGTCCAAAATCGCCCAATTTACTTCGTTTTGCATTTAATGCCTGCATTTGTATCTTAAATCAAAATATAAGAGTAATGAGTACATTTAGGCACCAAATAACTGTAAAAGACTAAACATTAAGGGAGAAAAATATGATATTTTGCATTCTAATCAAATTCCCCCACACTTAACTTTTGCTCATCCTCGGGCAAAACTCAAGCTCACTTTCTCAAAAACACCAAGGTTGCAACGCCATCAACAAAGAACAACCAAACTCTTCAAAACTCATAACATATCATGAATAAACATTCTTAAACAACTTATAATTACTTAGTATGAAAAACATGAATTTAGGATATCAAAGGATGCGTTTTTTCAATTTTTAGGGTCTAAAATGATAGCCATGGAGTTTGGGGTTTGTTGTGATGTGTTTATATTGAAGTGTTTCTGATTTGGGTTGAGTTTGGCATGAATTTGTGGTGAAAATAGAGTTTGTACGGTGAAGAACTGTATTGTTCGACAATTGCAGTCCTAATGGCATATAGCCCGTCCGGACACATTTATTTGGATCAAACGTTTTTGGAAAAATGTCCGAACGGTGATATGTATTGTTTGGACGTTATGTTACGTCCGAACGGTTCTATGTATTGTCATGCATATTCAGTTAGTAACCCTAGCCTCCGTTTAAGAATTACACGAAGTTCAGATAACGCTAGCAGTGTCGGGTCCTTCCGTTAGGGATAGGAATGAATTACCGTCCTTCACCACAACCAGTGGCACTCAGAGTAGTTGTGCATGTAAGTATCTTACACCGTCAACCTTTTTAAATTTCTATGCTTAACTGAATTTTAAATTCATTGTTCTTCATTTGTAGCGACGTCTGAAATCAAACATGTTCGAGGTAGTACGCGTGTGATTGCCTTACTCATGCATGTTCTGTAAGAAAAAAATCCAGAATCTAATGAAATTAGTTCGTTGCTTTATAAAAAGACACATACTAATAAGGTTGTCATGTGGACTTCTGCAGATGATGGATGAGCAGCAATGAAAGAAAGGCGAAGAGCTGTTGCAGATGATGGCGGAGTAGCAACACAAAAAAGACGAGAAGCACCAAAAGATGATGCAGGAGCAGCAAAAGAACCTAATGTAACAACAAAAATGAAGGATGCAACTAACAACGGAGCATATGCGTGAGCAGATGATGGAGCAGATCAAACAGCTGCAATCTCGTTCAACACCCAAAGGAAAAATTGTGTAGATTTATATTGTATTTTTACTACCTTGTCAAGTTATCGATTATGTATTTTATTTACTTTTTTCTAAAAATTGCATATTTGTAGATATTTTATTATATCATAAGCATCAAATATCTTTCTATTTATATTACTTTTAATTTTTTAAAATTTTTAATTAAATTAATTTAAATACGAAGCAAATGCGCACGCATAACTACCCGTCCGAACGGTTATAAAGGCGTGCACCGGTCGGAACGTGTTCGTCTGACGAAGAGTCCTAACCTTATAAGTAGTAGTTCGAATGAGTTATGAGGATGACAAATAGATATTTCGTCATAAATGAAACAACGGTGTAGACGTCTTTACGACAGCGTCCGACCGCTATGTAATCTTGTTCGGACTATTTTATATAATAGTGCGCACAGATTGTACATGACGAAATTCATTTAGTCACATTGGACGAACCGTTCGCATGAGCGGTTCGAACGTGTAGTGAGTACGTTCGCACAACTCATGTGAACGGATGGACTATACTGGGCATGACGATTTTCAATTTCGTCGCTTTGAGACAAAACCGTTCGAACGGTGTTGTAAACTTTCTGAACGGGTTTGAGCGACAAAACGAAAAATCGTCACCTAAAACTTTGCATGACGAGCTTTAGGCGACAAACCAGATGACAAACCGATTTGTCACCCAAAACAATAGGTGACGAAATTTGTATTTTCCCAAAGTGTGTTTTTCTTGTAGTGTTTTGGGGAGAAACTAAGTATGTTCAAAAAGATTTTTTTGTAAGGATAGGACAATCTTTACATCTCAAAAACCCTTTCATGACTAGGTTCTAGATAGACCGCGTGACAGACAAAATCTGTGCCAAAAAATCTTTTGGGATGAAATTCGTATTTTTGGGGACGGAAATATTCGTCCCAAAAAAATAATTTTTTTGTAGTGTATGGTCATGTGGTCTGCCATGTGAATTAAAAATAAATAAAAACTATAACCTATGATTTTCGTTAATTCTATTTTTATTTGATTTATTGTTATAATTATAATTTTTATTTATTTTAAGACACTTGGTATTCCACATGACCATATATTAACACGTGTCATACTTCAATTAAAAATCTGGAAGGATATGTCATGGAGGTAGTGATTTTGTGAACGTTGTCTAAACCTAGGTACTGATTTTTCAATTATAGTAACTTTGACAATGTTTTAAAATCTCATACAAACTCAAGTAGTAATTTGTAAACTTCCCTTCAACATGTCGACACATATAGAAATTCCCTTCCTCTGAAAAGAATAGACGAGGGAATGTGTGTAACACCCCAATCCTATATAGCAGGAGTATTTATGTATTTTATTTTATTTGTTATTCTTGAATTTTAAATGTTCGCAATCCTGAATTTTGATGGTTACAAATGTGTTAAGTGAGTATATATTAATTTAAATAAAGGAAAAGATCTAATGATAATTTAAAAGTTAAGCATATGTATTTAATTTTATGTTAGAATTTAAAAGTCAATGACAGAGATCTACTCCTATGTTTAAATTTAAAGTTGTGGATAGATATCTACTCTTATATTTGAATTTAAAAGATAGAGATAAAGATCTAATTCAATGTTTGAGTTTAAAAGTGAAGCAGAGATGAAATCTTGTGTTTGAATTTAAAAGTTGTGGAGACATAGGCTTATCCTAATGGATTCAAACTCCACTCAATAGAAGTTTTTTCTTTCTTAAACCCTGCCAGCAACTTTACACAACCAAAAATTCATCTCGTATTCTCCACCAAGCAATATCCTATTTCATCTTTAAGAACATATTAGCCTTTCATCTTTTCACTACAAAAAAAAAGGTCTATAGCGGCAGTCGCTAAAAAAGTCGCTAAAGGGTATTTTTAGAGGCATTTTTTTGCAAAACGCTGCTAAAAGTGGTACCTTTAACTGCGGTTTTGATAGCGTCGGTCATCAGATCTAATTATAACAGTGTTTGCTCTTACAAACGCTGCTAGATGTCTCCGGCCATAGAGGGGGTCGATGACCGCGGCTATAGACCTTAAAACAGCGGGTATATATCCACGTGTTAGCGGCGGTCACTCTGACCGCCGCTATAGGGTTTTGTTTTAGCAGCGTTTGCGTCGGCAAACCCTGCTAAAAAAATTGGGCTCTATAGCGGCGGTCGGCACGCCTCTAAAAATTAATCTATAGCAGTGGTTCTGTGTTGACCGCCGCTATAGATATAAGATCATTTTTTTTTTAAATTAGTTGTAATTTTTTTAATGTTAATAATTATGTTAAATATTATTGTATTTATGTTAATTTATAATTTATTTTGTCATGTATGTGGAAAATTTTAATTTAAAGACATACTTAATAAAATATGAAGTTAGAGAGATTTTTATGAACATTAAAGTTGTTGCATGATATATTTGATTATGACATATTATTTAATTTGAAACAAAAAGATATTGTGAGATTAATTAGTTTATGCAATTAAAGTACATAACTTAATATCTGGTCATAGTTATTATGGTAATTGAATATTTTATTGATTATAATTAACAATTAAATTTCAATAATTTGTAATATAAGACTAGTTAATTAGGACATATTATTTATTTTCGAAAAAAGATATTGTAAATTTAACTTATACGATTAAAGTACATGTAATGTATTATAAAAAAATATAACACATCATACAAAATATAATTTACTAAAAATATATAACTACAAAATATAAAATTATTATTAAAAAAACTACAAATAAAAAAAGACTTTGAAGTGAAAAGCTTGCCGTTACCCCATCTCCCCTCTCCCTTTCTTAAAAACTCCCCCCGCGCGCCCTAATTCGCGAAATCCCTTCCCCCCTTCCCCTCGCATAGCCCTCACCCCCTAGTCAGAAGAATAAGCCCGTGGCGATCTTCGGGTCTCTGAAGTGCTATTGCCGTGGATGGATGGAGGATGCTGGTTTGAGAACGTTAGCTTTCTACCTCTTTTTGTAGAAAACAGTGGTTCTGGAAACTCCTCTGATGGCGATGTTGATTTGCAGGTGGGTGGACCAAATCAGTATTGGTAGATGCCACCGATAGATTCGAGACCGCCAGCGACGCCGAACAGCCCAGCGACGAAGAAGAGCAGCAGCCACAACAAGGAGACCGAGAGGACCACATTCTTGCTCCACAAGGGCACTCCAAAGAGAGAGCGGATTGCCTCCGAAGGCAATCCGCTCCGGATGTCCAGATGGACGGCTGGATGCCGTCCATCCGGCCATCTAGTGGTTGGGAGCCCGGGCAGGGAGCTGCCCGTGCTGCCCGGGGCAGGTGTGGGTCCCGGGTGGGACCCACCTGCTGCCTGGCTCCCAACCACAGGATGTCCGGATGGACGGCATCCAGCCGTCCATCCGGACATCCTCCAAAGATGCCCTCAATGACGACGACGAACTGAATCAAGTTCGTTCGATTTTTCCTAGTAACTTTTCTATTGTGATATTGAATTCGAATTACTGTGGTAGGTATTACAAATGTTCGAACTTTCTTCTCTGAGATATATCTGAGGATTAGTTAATTGATCTCTCTCGTGCGTATGGACTTTGTCGATGTTGCAGTAAGGTTATTATGTGATTGGTGGGGAATTATAACGTTGTAATTATGATATTGGTTATCATAATTAATTGCATCAAATTTGATTTTTAATTGCACCGAAGTAGCTGTTATGAATACATTCTAATGCGGTACTCACCTTTGAACTGCGCCATGAAGTATAAAGTAGTCATTTTCAATACTGAGGAAGTGGCGTGTAATGCTGTCTTAACGGAGCAGAAAGCTCATCAAGCATGGAGTATTCCTAATAATCAGTGCTAGGCTTTTATGGACGGTGTCTGAGGTGTAACATACAGGGAGATTATGTTCAGAGGCAACTTTTTGTGGGCTATGATAGCTTTCGTGTATGTTCTTTCAAGGGAATACGTTAGCGTCTCATCCTGAATTAGTCTGGATGTTGACCAAAGATTTAGCTTGATCTGCTTTCTCATGCTAATTCTCAACTCCATTAATGTTCAATGCTAAATCCGCAATCTCTTTTTGATTGCTGCATCTTCCACTTTTCGCAGCCCCACATAATAACTGGATATATACAATTCTGTTTTGGTTTAAAACAGAAAGCCTGAATTGTTCAGAAGATATATGTCTTTCCATCTGAATTCATGATTTTTTTTTCATTCTGTTCATTTGTCTGTTTCCTGTCCTTGATTTTTTTTAAAACTTGGCTTTTGGTTTTGCTTTTATTTACAACTATCTAGGGGCAGTGCTAGGAAACAATCAAGTAATGCACAAAAGCATTAGATCTAAATCCTACATATATGAAAGCTTTGCTTAGAAGAGGAGAGGCTCATGAAAAGCTTGAACACTTTGAGGAGGCTATTGCAGGTAAGTTTGTATTGGAAATTGCAGCTTTAACATTGTATTATTGCTCCGTACAATAATCCTTAGGTTTCCTTCGATACTTTGATTGTGTAGAATAGTTCTGAAAAGCATGCTGTAATTGATTTTGTTCTCTGTTTACTTCTAGATATGAGGAAAATCTTGGAGTTGGATCCTTCAAAGGACCAAGCTAAGAAATCCATTCGCCATTTGGAGCCATTGGCCGGCCGAAGAAAAGAGAGAAAAGATGAAGGAAGAGATGATTGGTAAGCATAGTGAATGTTTTTACAATACTACTAGCTTATTCTCTTTTACTGATAAACATAGTAAATGCTTTTACAAGACTGCTAACTTGTTATCATTTCTACGTGGTTGGCCTTATTGACTGAGCCAATATATTGGGTGCTTCATCTAATTGTGATCGTTAGAAGTCTTGAAGGCTTATCCAATTTTTTCACATGCTCATTGTGCAGACTTCATGACTGATATTTTTGACAAGTAGTTAAGTTATATTCTATCGTTTTCTATTTCTCATTTGATATTTGTTTTTAATTACAGGAATTCAAGAGAACGTTGATATGTGAAAGGAGGAAGATCTTAATTGGTCCTTGCTTAATGTGTTGTATTTGAATATTTTAGTTGGTCTTTGCTAGCTTATTGTTAGTTTATATTAGAAATTTGTTACATTTTAGATTACTTATAGATATTCATGTGTTTGTTGTAAAACATTATTAATCAATAATGAAGTATATTTTATTTTATTATCCCTGGTCTTTAAATTTTTACATCCAATGAATTATGATTATTAAAATAAATTTGTATTACCGATTAAAAAAGCATGTATAGAAAAATATAGGAAAAATTTAATAGTGATTTGAAAATGCGGGAAAAAAATTGCTGCAAACCTATAGTGTCGATACTGATCGCCGCTATAGGTCTATAGCGGCGGTCATATTAGGCCTGTAGCGGTGGTCGGTGACCACCGCTACAGACCTTTAGTGCAAAAAAAAACGCAATTGCGCCTGGATCTATAGCGGCGGTTTCGACCGCCACCAGGTGACCGCTGCTATAGATCCGAGGTCTTCACCAGCGATCTCCCGAACCATCGTGATAAACCTATGCCGTTCGACCTATAACAACGGTTTTACGACCGCTACTATAGGCCATTTTTTTGTAGTATTTGCTGCTTCTTGGAGATTGGGAGAATCTCTCTTGCATAAGAGTTATTATATTCACTCCATAAAACCTAACGGTAACAAAGGTGGTTCGAACGGTTATTTGGCCTCGATAACATGCGCACGCATAACTACCCGTCTGAACTCTTCGCGTTTAATTACTCCGTCCGAACGGTTATAAAGGCGTGCACCGGTCAGAACGTGTTCGTCTGACGAAGAGTCCGAACCGTATACGTAGTAGTTCGAACGAGTTCTGAGGATGACAAATAGATATTTCGTCATAAATGAAACAACGGTGCGGACGTCTGTACGACAGCGTCCGGACGCTATGTAATCCTGTTCGGACCATTTTATATAATAGTGTGCACAGATTGTACATATTTCGTCACCTTGGACAAACCGTTCGCATGAGCGGTTCGAACGTGTAGTGAGTACGTTCGCAGAACTCATGTGAACGGATGGACTGTACTGGGCATGACGATTTTCAATTTTGTCGCTATGAGACAAAACCATTTGAACGGTGTTGTAAACCGTCCGATCGGGTTTGAGCGACAAAACTCAAAAATCATCACCTAAAACTTTGCATGACGAGTGTTAGGTGACAAACCGGTTTTGTCACCCAAAACAATAGGTGACAAAATTTGTACGTTGGGTGACAAATTTTTTTGTCACCCAAAGTGTTTTTTCTTGTAGTGGGAATTCAAACATGGGCGGCTTTAAGGTAATTGAGGCCTTAGGCAAAACATCAAAGTGAGGCATTCTATAATAATTTATACAAATTATATATTTAAAAAATAAAATATTAATAAAAATTTTGTTAAAACATATTCTTCTAGCTTTTGAGATGCAAAATTACTTATCAAAGTTTTATATTCTAAATTTATTAAAATATTATTTTGAATTGATAATATGACTAATCAATTTAATCTTTCTTGAGTCATAGTTGATCTTATATAGGATTTTATTAGTTTTAGTTTTGAAAAACTTTTTCTGCTGGAGCAATATATTCTATACGCAAAACTTGCATTTGCAAAATAGTCTAATCTTTTTATGTAGTTTATTGTTTCAATTGGAGTGTACATCTCTATTTTTATAATCTCTTTTAACACATTCAATTCTGAAAACAAATCTAAACCATCAATATCAACATGATCTTCATGCATGTTTTAAAATATATTCAAGTACAAGACAATGTTTTTTCAAGTCATCCTCATCAAAAGATTTCAACTTTTTCAAATTAGACAAAAAACCAAAAAAATCAAGAATACAATACAAATAATGATAACAACAACAAATGAAAATAAAATAAAAAGTTTAGAATAATAGCACCTGAGCTGTAGTGACGACAAATGATCTTGATCCCAAAGATACGAGTTGGAAATCACTAGTACTAATAAATGAGGAGAAAAATAGGATGGTTGAGTGGATTTTTAAGTAGTTTTTGTACGTAACAAGCAATCCAAATATTGTCTCAGGTAATTGAGAAATGGTTTATAGATTAAGTCCTTTAAAAGATTGATTTTTAGTTGTTAATTAATGCATACAAATAAAAATATTAAATAGATTAGGTGTGAGATTTTATAGGATTTATAGAATCAATTGTCAAATAATCTTAAGGAGATTTTATAGGATATTCATTTTATGAAATTTCGTTTGAATCAATTTGCAATTAGTATCTTTTAAATAAGAGACTTAGGTGGATTGATGTAAGAGACTATAAACTGGTGAAGAGTTAATGATTCTTTCAATCAATGAGATTTAATATATCTCTTTAGAATAAAAATTAATTAATTAAACTTTATAGGGTTGATGATGCTCTAATAGCAAACTTTATAAAAGCTGAGGAGTTAATGATTCATTTTATCACGTAAATTTATTAATCCTCTTTATAGAATAAAAATTAATAACTAAAATTCTATACAGCTTTAACTTTGTATTTTTGAGGCCTTATATTAAATATTTTTTAAATATACATATTAAAGAAAATTTTTATTTGATGACTTTATTAATTTAGGGGCTTTAGGCAACCGTCTGTCTTGTCTATAATTGGAGCCGCCCCTTAGTGCAAAAGAAGTGGTGGGTGGTACAGTAAGAAGAAAATAACGAAAATGCAGACTGTGCGTACTTAGTATATAAAAAGTTCTGGCCGGCTAGAAAAGAAAGAGGCGTACGTAAGAGTTTCAGATAAAGATGCATAAAGTAGAGAGACAAAATTATTATCAAGAACTTGAGATTCTTGTTCCGATCAAAGGTGCTAGATGTATCAGTACAGGTGAAACTACTCTTGTTGGAGCACGCGCGGATGAGAAAAAATAATTTAGGACCACGCCCTACGGGACAATAAATATGCTAAAAAGATTCTATGTCTTGAATTCGATTAGAAATTCAGCAAACAATATACACTTGAATATATAAATAGGCATACGTCTTGAAGTTCAGCAAATTAGAAGATACACTCGAATACTTTCACCTTGCAGCGGTGTAGAGGGTTGAATTTTTGCCAATCATGCCCAGAGACAGGGACCCTCTGGCTGTTGGGCGTGTTATAGGAGATGTGTTGGACCCCTTTACAAGGTCCATCTCTATGAGGGCAATTTATACGAGTAGGGAGGTTAACAATGGTTGTGAGCTCAAACCCTCTCAGGTTGTCAACCAACCTAGGGTTGAGATTGGCGGTGAAGATCTCAGGACGTTCTACACTCTGGTAAATACGAATCCTATCTCTTTCTTCCTTTGCCATGGGTCTTTCTCTGATAGAGTACACTCTTCCCTCAAAATTTCCCACCTCTTTTTGTTTTTCTGATCATGAGTTCTTAGGGTTGTTGATATTTGAGTTATGATGATCACGTCCACTGCAGGTTATGGTGGATCCTGATGCTCCCAGTCCAAGTGATCCCAACCTCAGAGAGTACTTGCATTGGTGAGCACCCACCCTCTCTCTCTCTCTCCTTGCGCTCCACGAATATACACATGAAGTCCATCGCAAAGGTACTGTATATATAATCAGGCTTTGATTTACTCGAAAGAGGAGATGCCATGCATGCTTGATATTTAGTGCAAGGTTGAGGAAGTTTGCTCTATAAGCTCCGACTTTCCTAGTTGATTCTCTCTCACACACACATTTTTTAATTAAAGAGTAAAAAATCGTTTTTTTTAATGCATGCATTATTAATGTAACTATATATCATGCATATTATATATATGTCGCGTACGTATTTCTATGTCTCTAAATCTATTACCGATAACTCTTAAATTTTAAATTATATTAATAATTATTTTGTTATGTATGCATATATAATTGGGGGAGAAAATATATTATTAAATAATTATTATATTATGCGGTCCCCAATGAAATATATCCACTATAAGGAGGAATTTGAGAGTTTGATTGGGACTCGTGGGACGTTGTACGAGTAGTAGTAGAAATTACATCAATGCATGACAGCTGGGCTTGTTCGGAACAGTGGAGGTGAAAGAGTGGTGTCACAAGGGAAAAGCCTCTCTGAAGAATTGATAGGAGGCCGTAGGACGTACCATATAGCACCAGAAGTCATACATACATCTATTTTTCGTGCTGTTCGGAAGATTGGAGGTGACCAAAAGACTGCTGTTTTGTGTGAAGTTGACAAATCATGACTTGTCCTTTTGTTTTGTTTCCTGGCTGGTTGATTGATGACACGTATATATCTTTCATGGATAAGAATCATGATTAGGCGAGGACCAGTAGCTGCTATAATGTATGTTGGAACGCACCAAATATTTTCTGGGATATGCTGCATGCATTAACTGGACCCTACATGTACCATGATTCACTCCTGTATTCTTCCCCCCTCCTTTTCGTTGTTTCTTTCTCTTTTCCAGTTTTGTCTCCTTTCTAATTTCTTTTCTATTCCATTAACTAGTCACAGACTCTGTAAAGCATAGAATATTTCCCCCCGTGAGTACTTGCGCATGTCTCTCCTTTTATTAAGAGTGATTTGGCAGCCAGTTAATTATTAATTGCTACCTGTTTAAACGTACCAACCTAATTTATTCCATTTTTTTACACCTAAATCTATTTAAATTTTTACCAATGCATGTAAATATATTATTGCACTTAACAAACTAAGAAACCATCTTTAAAGGGACTTAAAGGGATAAACTACTTGCCAAATCATATTTTCTATGACTACTATTATCTTTTTTGTCCTTCTTAACTCTTAATGATAATTTTGTTGGTATTGTAATATATATATATATATACACACACATTATATGCAGCCCCACCAGATTAATTTATATGGCTCCGCCACCACTGCTTATCCTCACTTGTTGTTCTAATCAAGTTTCAACTGTCACTAAGGCCGCGTCTGGTGCTATTATTGTAAACTTCCTAGTTTAGTTTTAGGTGCTTTTTAGTCACTGGGTTTTACCCTCTTTTTATTTTTAGTCGTTAAACTTAATGAGTCAAATTTATAGTCCTTTAATTTTCACTCCGTTTAAATTTTAGTCCTTAAACTTAATGAGTCAAATTTTTAGTCCTTTAATTTTTAGTCCGTTTAAATTTTATTCCTTCTGTTACCCTCCGTCACCCTAATTAACGGAATAACTTTACACGTCAGCTTCCATCTAACACGCCACCCTTCATTTCTACGTTAGCCTCAACTAATTGAACGTGATTTCTTAAACGACCTGTAGCTTTTATTTAATTGAAACTCTACATAAAACTTAAAGTCTCAGCCTCGTCGTTCTCATGTCAAGGGACAAAGAAATGTATCTTTGAGGATGCTGGAAAGGACAAAGGTGGGAGTTGCAGGTATTACACAGGCTTTGGTGGATTCTATACACGAGAAGTGGAAGTCCGATGAAGTGGTGAAGTTGAAATTTGAAGGGCCTCTTGCGGTTGACATGAGAACGACGAGGCTGAGGCTTTAAGTTTTATGTAAAGTTTCAATTAAATAGAAGTTACAGGTCGTTTAAGAAATCACGTTCAATTGGTTGAGACTAACGTGGAAATGAAGGGTGGCGTGTTAGATGGAAGCTGACGTGTAAAATTATTCCGTTAATTAGGGTGACGGAGGGTAACGGAAGGACTAAAATTTAAACGGAGTGAAAATTAAAGGACTAAAAATTTGACTCATTAAGTTTAAGGACTAAAATTTAAACGGAGTGAAAATTAAAGGACTACAAATTTGACTCATTAAGTTTTAGGACTAAAAATAAAAAGAGGGTAAAACCCAGTGACTAAAAAACAAATTTCCCTTAGTTTTATTTTGTAGTTTTTGTTATTTATCTCGGAAAATTTTGATATTATTCGAAATTATTGCTTGCTTTCTAGGTACAGAAGTTTTTCAAAACTAAAATTTACTTGTCGTCTCCTTTTGGTCTGTTAGGTTGGTGACTGATATTCCAGCAACTACGGGAACAAGCTTTGGTGAGTACACTCTATACACATGTCGTTCATTAATAATTATCAAGAGTTAAGACACCTCTCTAGAAAGATGCAAAGCAATGTTATTGGTCTCATCTGATATATGGCCAAATTAAATGGCCGTAGGGCAAGAGGTTGTGTGCTATGAAAGTCCACGGCCGTTGGCGGGGATCCATCGGTTTATTTTCGTGTTGTTCCGTCAACTGGGTAGGCAGACAGTATATCCACCTGGGTGGCGCCAAAATTTCAACACCAGGGAGTTCGCTGAGCTCTACAATCTCGGATTGCCAGTGGCTGCACTTTACTTCAACTGTCAGAGGGAAGGCGGCTCCGGTGGAAGGAGAAGATAACTGAAAGAAGTGTTCTATGTATGCATGTGAGAGCTATATGTATATCGTACGTACCTAGCTAGTCACACCTTGATCTCACTCTATCGCCTCAGTTATAGAGGATATTGCAGCTGTACTTCTAATAAATTCATGGGGTGCAAAAGTGTCCGATGCATGAAAACAGAGCTATTCATATTCTTAGAAAAAAAACAAGAAAAAAATATATATATATATATACACATCTATAGTATTAAACCCTTGTTTGATCTGATTGAGACCTCTGTTCTTCTTTTACCTCTTCGTTTCTTCTGTTACAAATTCCACTTTTAGTATATATATATGTCTCAAAAAAGCGTTGGACCAGTACCCACTATAGATAGAAGCCATGGATGTGGGAATATTCATTACTTTTCCAACTTTCACACTGGATGATTAAACCTAAATTAAAGCGTCCTAGTTTCCGCTTTGCAGGTTCATGAGGTCCGCTTAGTGGTGGACCAATATATACGGTTGGCCGGGGCTCGTGATCCACGAACGTTGTTTGAGTTTTCATTTTTCTTCTTTGGGGGTGGGCCCGGCTGGGGAGGTGGGCTAAGTTCGTAATTTGAAATTTAAAGGAAGACACACACACACACACACATATATATATATATATATATATATATATATATATATATATATCTTAGGTACGTAATTTAGGGCCACAACGATATTAGAAGTTAATAAATAGATAAGTGATATGTACAAATTAATATTTACAAAAGTGTAGGCATTGTAGTTAATTATTGGTGGATGATCACAGGAATAATAAGTACAACAGCCGTTGTCAGGTATCCTTTAAAGTAGAAATTGTAAATTTGATATTCTCGTGGAAAGATAGGTAATCTCCTTTTCACTACAAGGGGCTCACTATCCTTTTTTTGTGACGATGGATATTCGTACGTACTATATATTCCAGGCATGCATGATGCAGTACTACTTTTTATGTGAAGTAAACACCATAGCAACTTTTATCGAATTTAAATGTATTTTGGTTTATTGTATAAAATTTCATTTATTAATCATTTAGATCAGTAACTAGGTTAATTTTAGTGTTCATGCATGTTTTATGTTGTTTAGATTGTTTTGGGTGTATTTAGTGAAATTCGAAGGATTAAGATGACTTAAGAGAGGGGATGAATTAGGTTATAAAAACTTTTCAAAAGCTTAACAAAAATCCGAGTACTCAAACAATGTAAAAATAAGGAATAAGAAATAAGATAAGGAAGAAACTCGAAATAGTAAGTACAAGTTTTCATTACTAATCAAGGTTTTTCCAAAATACATCCTTCACTAGGACTACGAAAGAGCTAAGGGAGTACAAAAGTGGGAGCTTTCCAAAACTCACCAAGCCATTACAATTGTGTTTTAAACGCTGGAATTATATCGAAAGATAAAGAAAACCAAAAGCAACTGTCTCTAAACTAGAGTACACTAGTCCTTCGCAACAATATCGAAGGTAAAATCTATAACGCCGGTGGGGAGGGGTCGAGTAGGGCACAAATGGCCTACCCGTTTGGCCCAAGCAGGCGACCTGGGCATCTCATGCCCAGGCGTCGCTTGTGGCGCCCTGGGAGAACAGAGAGCGCCAGACGTCGCTTGTGGTACCCTGGGAGAACAGAGAGCGCCAGCAGCCTGATAGTTTATGCATAATAAAACTATAAACAAACAACATGTTTTCAACAAAACATCAACCAGGAATATGATTACAATTTCGGATTCGATTCCATACCTGATACAGGAATTTAGGAACCTACAAACCTTAAACCGCTTTACGATCCAATCCAAAGCTCCAGCAACTCAGATGTGTTGCCTTCTAAGGGATTTATGTCACTCTCTCGTTTTTGGGATTTCCCTAATAGGTTATAATGGCCAACCCCTTGAATATAACAATTATATTTATAGGCCTTGGAAAACCCTAGAAAGAGAATGAGACATAGGATCCTTAGAGATCTCAAATTCCAGCCATAGGATAACACTGAAGAACTTTTCTTCTAATACAATTAGGGCTTCTACTAATTACAATCAAGTTCATCAACATAGTATAATTGACCCCTGAAATTTGAGATTATTGCAAATGTTAGCCCAAGGTTGTTTTACAAACAATCCATAAATGATTTTGATGATAACAAAATATTCTAAGTTTCAAAGACTAAAATTTTACAATGTCAATCCACAATTTCTAATTTATATTTTAAAAGGATTGAGGTTTCACTCAATAAAATATCTCTAAGTTCACTTGAACACCATTACACAAGTTAATAAGATCAATTTTTCATATTGAAGGTGTTTAAAGAAAGTTGAAATGGTTCGAACGCTTTAAAGCTGCTGTTTTTCTCTCCAACATTTATAAGTGTCGACACATTGGACCGTAGTGTCGACACATTGAACTAACACCCGAGAGTTTACTTTTCAGGTCATTTGAAATGATTTTTTGGCTAAGTGTTGGAAGTGTCGACACATTGGACCATAGTGTCGATACATTGAACTAACACCCGAGAGCCCAACTCCAAAATGCAAAAATTCATTGTCGACAACATTTTTCAGACTAAGTGTTCAATGTGTCGACACATTGAAGGCATGTGTCGACACATTGCACTGTCTCCCGAGAAATGAAAACATGGTGTCGACACATAGAAGACCATGTGTCGACACATAGTGCGAATTTGTAGAAATTCTGGAATGACTCCAGATCACTCAAAATGGTTCAAAATTGTCTCAAATGACCTCCAACGGCACTCAATCTTTCCAAGAAGACCCTTTATGACCGTTGAAGACCTAGACGCTATAAGAAGAAGAAGATGGAGAGAGAGAAGAAGAAGCTCGATCAAAATAGCAACATCTAGAGAGAGAAAAGCCAAGAGCCAAAGAAAATCCGTTTCCTGATTTCTTCAAGTCCGGAGCTCTCTTTGTCAAAGCTTCTCCTCTTGCTCATCATTGACAACCCAGCCTTCAAAGGAAGAGAAATTTCTTGAAGAAGAGAGAGTTGCATCATCATTCAACATTTATCCTTCCAAAGAGAGAGAAAGTTAGATCTAAAGTTTCCATTTGCTGATTCTTCCAAGATCAAAGCTCTCATTGTTCAATACTCTTCTATTGCTCATCATTGAAGACCTAGCCTCCAAAGAGTGAGAGATTTCTTGAAGAAGGGACAACACACTTGCAATCACTCCTTGCCCTAGCTTCTAGAGAGAGAAAGTGCTTTGAAGAAGAAGGAAAATCGTATCTACTAAAAAGGCTTTTGTGTAGCTTGTCAAAAAGGAAAACAAACCAAAACATCTTTTAAGTCCAAAAATGTGGTGTCCACTTCTAGGCCACTTCCGCTTCTACACATGGATTTATTTGTTCCAACCCGAACGTTAAGTTTGGGAGGCAAACGCTAAGGCTTTGTTGTTGTTGATAATTTCAATAGATTCACATGTGTTCTATTTCAAGCTCATAAAGATGATGCTTTTCATGCTTTTGAAAAACTTAGCAAGTGTATTCAAAATGAAAAATGTTTTGTAACGTTTTGAACCATTGCATGATTAGGCATACTCTTAAGAAAACTCCTTGTGAGCTATGGAATAATAGAAAACCCAACATTAGTTATATGCATGCTTTGAATGCAAATTCTTTATGCTCAACAACAAGGATATTTTGGATAAGCTCAATGCAAAAGTGGATAAAGGTATCTTTCTTGGATATTCATCTTCTAATAAAGCTAATCGTTTTTCAATAAACATACTCTAGTTGTTGAAGAATCTTTTCATGCGGTATTTGATAAATCTAACGTTTCTATGAGAAGAGATTACAATGAAGTTATAAATATTGAAAATGTTGAGAAACCAGCTACATGCAAAGAAAATAAAGTTTCGCATCCACAAGAGCAAGATGTAAAAGACCTTGAAAAAGAAACACCTCAAAGCAACAACGATCTACCAAAACCTTGAAAGCTTGTCAAAAATCATCATTTTGATCAAGTCATTGGTAATGTGGAGAAAGGTGTAAGTTCACTCTTTTTATAATCAAGCTAGTAATTTTGCTTTACTTTCTCAAATTGAGCCAAATCATATTTCTAAGGCAAAAGTTGATAAAAGTTGGATTCATGCCATGGATGATGAAGTAAAACAAGTTTTAGAAAAAAATATGGTATGACATCTAGTTCCTAGACTCCAAGATCATCCAGTTATTGGTACTCAATGAGATTTTCAAAACAAAATGGATGTATCTGGGGAAGTGGTAAGGAACAAGGCAAGATTAATAGCCTAAGGTTACAATCTAGAAGAGGAAATTGATTTTGATGAAACCTTTGCTCCTGTGGCTAGATTAGAATCTTTTCACATGTTACTTGCCTTTGCATGTTTGAATGATTTCAAATTATTTCAATTGGTTGTGAAATGTGCATTTCTTAATGATTACCTTTCTGAGAAAGTGTGTGTAGAACAAGCTCCTAGACTTGTAGATGAAAAGCTACCACACCATGTGTTCAAGCTCACAAAAGCACTATATGGCTTGAAGCAAGCATCTCAAGCATGGAAAAGGAAAATGATGAAAAAGGTAAAGACGTTGAACACACAAGGTATCGAGGTATGATTGGATCTTTTCTTTACCTCACTGTGAGTATACCTAATACAATGTTTTGTATATGCATGTGTGCTAATTTCTAATCTTGTTCTATGAAATCTCATTTACTCGTGGTCAAAAGAATTTTCAGATATCTAATTGGAAGGAAATTACTTTTGGATTAAATTTGTGATTTGTGCTTGATTTGTCATGTTGATTGTGTTGTTGATTGCTTTGGACATGTTCTAATATGCGTGTTAAGTTACTCTCTATTTGTTTCCTATTTAAATCATGCTTATTATTTGAGAAATTATCGAATGCATTCATTTTGCATATCATGTGTCAACACTTGGTAAAACAAATGTCAACACTTCTGGTTTCCATGGCTCTTTTCACTAAGTATGTGTCGACACTATATATGAATGTGTCAACACATAAGCTTCATGCCCTAGAGCCTCTTTAAAATGTATTCGGGAACATGTGAAATGTGTCAACACATTGAGCCAATGTGTCGACACTTATAATGAGTACAGTGTTTTTAAAATAAGGGTCATGAATGACATATTTATGCGCTTTTAGGGAAAAAAGGGTCAACACTTTACTTCTTCATCTCACAGACCCTCTTTTCTCTCCCAAATGGCAAGCATCACCCACTTTCTCACAAATTCCATTTACCCGATGCCTTCTTCGAAAAATCCACCGCCGATAGTATTCAATTTCCTAACTCAGCCACTACCGAGATGTATTCCAACCACCCCAAATGTTCCGCTCGCCAATAACCCATATATGTCAGTTCTAGGGCACAGAAGAAGGAGAAAAGCACTAAGGAACATGCTCCTTCTACAGAGACCTGCATCTATAGGTCAGGGCTTTGAAAGAATCTCTTTGTGCAAGATTTGCGAAATAGGAAGGTTATTGCTGGTTGTTGGACTGATTTTCAACGGATTAGTGAGAATGCTTTTGTGTTTTAAAGAGATGTTTGAATTTCAAGGAGGATTTGCTTGTGAATTTGAAGGTGGATTGCTTGTATAAATTTGTTTAAGTTAGTATATGAAATCATCAAATTTCAACATCTGAGAACGTCAATAGTTTTGAAAATAGGGAGATATTGGATGTGAGTCTAAATGACAACCCAAGAGGGGGGGTTTTTCAAAAACTTAACACTTTTTGAGTAAATATGCAGATCTGAAAACTACCCCTCTTTAACAAATAATAATGAGTCTAAAGCTATGTAACATATAATCAATGAATGATAAAACATAAATCTCCGCAAGTATGAATAAGTACTAAAATGTAAGAGAAGATAGAGTTAGAGAGATAACACCGTATTTTTAGGTGGTTCGGCCAACACTTACCTACGTCCACCCCCAAGGCAATTGACTTCCCTGAGCTTCCGTCACTATTGTCCAATAGCAAATACACCTTAGCTTCCCGGGTGCTAAGGAACCTTTACAAAGCCTTTTGCGAGCTCACGCTTCAACTCTCACAAATCCTCACAACCTAGAGGATTGCTTCTACTCTCACAAGTAGGACCAAGTGTTTTCCCAACATTCAAAGGTTTTACAAATGATGGCTACAAGGAGGGCTCTCTAAGCCGAATGAGCAAATGAAGCACAAAATGTGGAATGACTCTCTAAGCCAAATTATCAAATGGAAAGCTCAATAAGTGCAAGAGGATTAGATTCTAAAAGAAAATCTAGAGTTTGGAAGATATGAGTTTCCCTCTTCTTCAATGCACTTTCTCTCTCTAGAAGCTAGGGCAAAGAGTGATTGCAAGTGTGTTGTCCCTTCTTCAAGAAATCTCTCTCTCTTTGAAAGCTAGGTCCTCAATGATGAGCAAAAGAAGAAGATTTGACAATGGAGCTTTGTTCTTGAATGATTCAGCAAGTGAAATCTTTGGATTTTGGACTTTCTCTCTCTAGATGTTGCAATATTGGTCGAACTCCCTATTCTCTCTCTCCATCTTCTTCTTTTTATAGCTTCTAGGTCTTCAATGGTCATAAGGGTCTTCTTTTATGTTAGAGTGTCGTTGGAGGTCCTTTGAGACAATCTGGAGACTTTTTGAATCATTTGGCGTCACTCCAGGAAATCTGAAATTTCGCACAATGTGTCGACACATTGATTGTATGTGCTGACACATTGAACTTGGTCCTGAAATGCAAACTCTCGGGTGTTAGTTCAATGTGTCGACACTATGCTCCAATGTGTCGACACTTCCATCACTTAGTCAAAAAATCACTTTGAATTCTAGAAAATCTAAACTCTCAGGTGTTAGTTCAATGTGTCGACACCATGGTCCAATGTGTCGACACTTCCAACACTTAGACAAAAAAATCCCTTTGAGTTCCGGAAAATGTAAATTTTCGGGTTGTAGTTCAATGTGTCGACACTGTGGTCCAATGTGTCGACACTTACAACACTTAGTCAAAAAATCACTTTGAGTTCCGGAAAATGTAAACTTTCGGGTGTAAGTGCAATGTGTCGACACCATCACTCAATGTATTGACACTTATAAGTGCTGGAGAGTTTTTCAGCGACTTCAAAGTGTTCAATCCATTCCAAAACTTCTTTAAACACCGACAATATGAAAAATTGATCTTATCAACTTGTGTAATGGTGTTCAAGTGCACTTTATAAATATTTAAGAGAGATAACCTCAATCTTTGAAATATACTTTAGAAATTTTGGATTGTCAAGATAAATTCAAGAATCTTCAAAGCACTTAGAAACAATTTTGTGAAATAACCTCATCCTTTGAAATATGATTTAGAAAATAGTGGATTGACAATGTAAAATCTAAAAGTCTTTGAAACTTAGAATATTTTGTTATCATCAAAATCATTTATAGATTGTTTGTAAAACAACCTTGGGCTAACAATCTCCCCCTTTTGATGATGACAAAACCATGTTAAAAACTACAATTTTCTAACAAATAGAAAAGCTCCCCCTGAGAACAAGCAAGAGTTTTTATGACATTTTTTGCAAAAAAGACTTTAGGATCTTACAAAAATTTTGCAAGAGTTTCGTTTGTAAATAGAGGTTTCCCAAAATTTAAAACACAAGAAATAAACACTTCTATATCTTCCTCCAAACATCCCAAACTTCAAATTTTACCAACCAGAACACAAGACTTCATATATTGAGGATTTGAGAGCTAGGAATACTACCTTTGAAGCAAGTATCACTATAGAGATAAGCACTTCTCAAATCCTTATAGATACCAATGAGATAATCAACAGATATGAGCATAATCAAATAATCCATTAGAGACAAATAAATATCAGAGATAATCATTAGATAAAACAAGTCAAGTGATCAGCCAACAAAATACGTATAGACATAGAGAGGACAAAATAAGATTAATACAAAATGAATGTCCTCACTAAGAGCCGAGAAGTCAACATAATACTTATAAACTTCTCCCCATAATTCTTCTAATTTCTCCCCCTTTGGCATCATCAAAAATAGTATAAGGGGAGTGTAAGAGCAATTGGCTATATAGGTAGGAGTTTATGTAGTGGAGGTAAAAGGTTTGAATTTTTGGATAGGAGGAGGAGGATACTCAATCTCAAACGTCTTCTGTCATTTCATCCAAGTCGTGGAGAACCAATATGTCCATTTCATTACATAATGCCGAAGGGTTCTATCAGCTTCCATATGCACCTCTGTGGCCTTTACAACATCCTTAGCTGATGATTTCACAAAAGAATGAAGATTAGCATAAATAGTGTTGAACTCATCAACAATGGATGTTGTTGCTGACTTGATGCATAAGACCCCTCATAACCTTATCAAGAGTCCCAAAACACTCTGTATGAACACCAAGCAGCTTCGTCATATCTTCAAATCTCTTCTTCATACTAGTGGCCATGTCCTTCATAGTCTTACCCAATATTTTCGGTTTCTTCTTGATTTCATCAATTGAATCCTCAAGTTTACTTAGGTGAGGCTCACGAGAACTAGCAACAGAAAATACGGAAGATGATCCAATTTGCAGCGAAGGAAAAGAAATAGGTGTTTGCTTACCCAAAGAAGTCCTATTTTCCTTGGGAGTCCTTTCAGTTTCAGCCTTTTCCTCAAAATCTGAATCCCCTTGCTTAGGTGTCATCACACTTTTCTTCACCCATTTTCCATCATCATTTTGAACAAACCCCAGCACCTGAAGGGTTTTCTTTGGGTTTTTCTCTTACTTTCTTGGTCATTCCAACCTCAAGGACATGAAACATGTGCGTGAAAAACATCATATGGTTGAGCATTAAAAGAACAAATTTCATATGGGTACAGGTGATCAGATAGTACATAACAAATCTCTCCAAGAGTATAATGTACTCAAATTTTTCGGTTCATGTAAGATGATATTACAGACCATATGATGCAATAATCGACTATGAATCTTCAAGACACTAGCAGTAGGTCTAATCACTTCATTTAGGGTCGGATCATCCAACACAGCCCTAAGAATGTCAATTGGCTCAATTTCAGACATATTCATCCACCCATAAGCATAAAAATAATTCTTTCAACTATTAGCAGCAGAGACCAAAGAATTTTGAGAAGTGACTGACAGGTCTAAATGCATTCCGTTCACGTAACTGGTGGCATCCTCAGACTTAGAATGCTGAAAATTAGCCTACACTAACTTCACCATATACACATAGCAATCCACCTTCAAATTTACAAGCAAACTTCATCCTTGAAATTCAAACATCTCTTTTAAAAACAAAAACCACTCTCAGTAAACCATTGAAAATCAGCCCACAACCAGTAATAACCTTCCTATTTCGCAAATCTTGCACAAAGAGATTCTTTCAAAGCCCTGACCTGTAGATGCAGGTCTCTATAGAAGGAGCAGGTTCCTTAGTGTTTTTCCCTTTCTTTTGTGCCCTAGAAGTGACAGATAATGACATCTGATGAGAGGAGCACTTGGGGGGACTGTAAGACATCTCGGCAGGAGAGGTGATAGGCGATGAAGATTTTCTAGGAAGACAGCAGGTAAAAGGAATTTGTGAGGGAGAGTGGGTGATGCTTGCCGTTTCGGAGAGAAAAGAGGGTCTGTGAGATGAAGAAGTAAAGTGTTGACCTCTTTGCCCTAAAGAGTATAAATATAACTTGAATGGCCCTCATTTTAAAAACACTATACTCGTTATAAGTGTCGACACATTGGCTCAATGTGTTGACACATTTCACATGTTCCCGGATACATTTTAAAGAGGCTCTTGGGCATGAAGCTTATGTGTTGACACATACTTCCTTAGTGAAAACATCCATGAAAACCAGAAGTGTTAACACTTGTTTTACCAAGTGTTGACACATGGAATGTAAAAAGAATGCATTCGATAATTTCTCAAAGAATAAGCATGATTTTAATAGAAAATAAATAGAGAGCAACTTAACACGCATATTAGAACATGTCCAAAGCAATCAACAACATAATCAACATGACAAATCAAGCACATATCACCAATTTAATCCAAAAGAAATCTCATTCCAAAAAGATATCTGAAAATTCTTTTAACCACGAGTAAATGAGATTCCTTAGGACAAGATTGGAAACTAGCACACATGCATACACTTAAACATTATTTTAGGTTTACTCATAGTAAGGTAAAGAAAAGATTCAATTATACCTTGATACCTCGTGTGTACAACCTCTTTACCTTTTTCATCATTTCCATTTGGGTTGATGGACTCATTAGTGTATTAATTGGATTTGAGTTGTCCATCCCAAATCTTTTGAGTAGGTCTCTTGTGTATTTTGGCTTGGTTAATGAAGATGCCCTCGTGATATTGTTTGATTTGAAGCCTGAGAAGATAATTCACTTCTCCCATGAGGCTCTTCTCGAATTCACCTTTCAGGACTATGGAAAATTCTTCACAAAGAGACTCATTAGTAGAACAAAAAATGATATCATATATTTGAGCAATAAGCACATCATTTTCCTTTTCCTTAGTAAAGAGAGTGATATCGATCATACCTCGTGGAAATCTATTTTCAATAAGGAAAGAACTTAACCGCTCATACCATGCTTGAGATGTTTGCTTCAAGCCATATAGTGCTTTTGTGAGCTTGAACATATGGTGTGGTAGATTTTCATCTACAAGTCTAGGAGCTTATTCTACACACTTTCTCAAAAAGGTAATTATTAAGAAATGCACATATCACAACTAAATGAAATAATTGAGACATGCAAAGGCAAGCAACATGCGAAAAGATTCTAATCTAGCAGCAAATGCGAAGGTCTCATCAAAATCAATTCTCTCTTCTTGATTATAACCTTGGGCTACTAACCTTGCCTTGTTTCTTACCACATCCCTAGATACATCCATTTTGTTTTGAAAATCTCATTGAGTACTAATAACTGGATGATCTTAGAGTCTAGGAACTAGATGTCATACCATATTTTTCTAAAACTTGTTTTACTTCATCATCCATGGCATGAATCCAATTTTATCAATTTTTGCCTCATAAATATTAGGGTTAAATGCATGTCATGCCCCTGTGGTATGCGGTAATAGCAAATATGCCCCTGAGGTAAACAAAGTCATTTTCATACCCCTGAGGTAAACATTCAGGAGCAAATATGCCATTTCATACCCCTGAGGTAAACATAACGGAAGGACATATTTGCTCCTGAATGTTTACCTCAAGGGTATGAAAATGACTTTGTTTACCTCAGGGGCATATTTGCTATTACCGCATACCACAGGGCATGACATGCATTTAACCCTAAATATTATTTGGCTCAATTTGAGAAAGTAAGACAAAATTACTATTTTTCAAGATCTACAAATTCATTTTCATCTCTTCTCATAGAAAAGTTAGATTCATAAAATACCACATGAAAAGACTCTTCAACAACTAGGGTATGTTTATTGAAAACATGATAGACTCTACTAGAAGTTGAATAACCAAGAAGAATACCTTTCATCCACTTTTGCCTCGAACTTACCCAAATCATCCTTCATGTTGATAGGCACAAAACATTTGCATTCCAAAATATGGAAGTAACCAATGATGGGTTTTATATCATATCATAGCTCATATGAAGTTTCCTTAAGAGAGAACTAGTCATGCAACGGTTCATAATATGACAACTTGTACTAATGGCTTCAGCCCATAAGTAATCAAGCAAGTTGTTTTCACATAGCAAGGCTTTAACCATTTCTTCAACAGTCTTATTCTTCCTCTTATTAAAAAGTTCTAGGAGCTGAAAAGTTATGAATAATACCATTTTCACAACAAAACTTTTCTAAGGAGGAATTTTCAAAAATCTTTTCCATAACCACTCCTCATGCTTGAAATGGCAAAACATTTTTCATTTTGAATTCTCTTGCTAAGTTTTTCAAAAGCATGAAAAGCCTCATTTTTATGAGCTAGGAATAGAACACATGAGAATCTATTGAAATCATCAATAAGAAGAATATTCTCAAAAATGGGATTAGGAGACATATACCAATGATACCAACACCGAGTATCTTTCCTTTGTCATTGTCATCAAAGGTAACCAGACATTTTCCCTTGAGATAAAGAGATTTAAAACAACTCTTGTCTCAAGTCATGTGCTTGGAGCATTCACATTGGACTTCAAGCACATCTACAAAATCAATCAACTCTTGGTTTTTGGTACCCAAATCATTTTGGGTCCTTTGGTGTTAGAAACGGTTTTCTTCACCTTGTCCTTTGGAATCCAAACAAATTTAATATTACTAGAAGATTTCTTTCTAGTTGGACAAGTATGTGAGATATGACCAGATTTTCCACAAAAATTGCACAATGTAAATGATGGAGATGATTTTGTTATCATATAAGAATAAGATTTTTGATCATTTAGAAAATCATATCTAGTGCCACTTTTGTTGAATCAACATCTTTGAGAACCAAGAAGAATGTCAAGGTTTTTCTTTCCTTGAGTAAACCTTGTAAGGTCATTTGTAAGGGAGTCAACTTTCACTTTCAATGTGTCATTTTCATCAATCAAAATACTTGACTCAATTTGCAAAGGTTTTTCATTTTCTTTCGTGGTCCTTGCAAGATTATCTTCAAGAGATATGACTTGACTCTTCAAAGTATCATTCTCTTTTGCAATGCTTTCAAAATTCTTTTTGAGAGAACAATATTTTGGAAATATTCTTTTTAGTTCAAGGTATTGTTCATTAAACGCATCTTGCAATTCCTCAAATGAAAACATTTAGTAAGTGAAGATTGTACTTCTTCATCGCTTTCCTTTGCTATTAAACAAAGGTTTGCAGTTTCCTCTTCTTCACTAATAGAGACGATTTCTCTTTGGCCTTTTCCTTCAGTTTCATCTCCTTATACTTGGTTCATCTCGTGGGTCATAAGAGATCCCATGAGCTCATCCAAAGGAAGCTTTGTCAAGTCTTTTGCTTCTTGAATGGCGGTGACCTTGAGTTCCCAAGCTTTTGGTAGGCACCTAAGAATCTTTCTCACCATCTCAACATTAGTATATTCTTTACCAAAATATTTAAGTTCATTTATGATATCGGTAAAGCGAGTAAATATAGATGAGATAGATTCATCAGATTTCATCTTGAAAAGCTCATAATTATGAACTAGCATACTAATTTTGTTTTCCTTGACTTGATTTGTACCTTCATAAGCTACTTGGAGTTTATCCCAAATTTGTTTCGCGGTATCACAACCGGAAACACGATTGAATTCATTTGCATCAAGTGCACAATACAAAACATTCATAGCTTTCGCATTTAAAGACATAAGTCCAAGATCAACATCATCAAAATCTTTTTCATCCCTCAACTTACCATCTTTGTCTCTAGGGAATTCAGGTCCATTAGAGATAACTCTCCATAGTTCATAATCCACGGCTTGGATGTAAATCCTCATCCTAGCCTTCTTTCACTTACCTACGTCCATAGAGAGAAAACACCGTATTTTTATATGGTTCGGCCAACACTTACCTACGTCCACCCCCAAGGCAATTGACTTCCCTGGGCTTCCGTCACTATTGTCCAATAGCAAATACACCTTAGCTTCCCGGGTGCTAAGGAACCTTTACAAAGCCTTTTGCGAGCTCACGCTTCAACTCTCAGAAATCCTCACAACCTAGAGGATTTCTTCTACTCTCACAAGTAGGACCAAGTGTTTTCCCAACACTCAAAGGTTTTACAAATGATGGCTACAAGGAGGGCTCTCTAAGCCGAATGAGCAAATGAAGCACAAAATGTAGAATGAATCTCTAAGCCAAATTATCAAATGGAAAGCTCAATAAGTGCAAGAGGATTGGATTCTAAAAGAAAATCTAGAGTTTGGAAGATATGAGCACAAGCCTTTTTGGTAGATATGAGTTTCTCTCTTCTTCAATGCACTTTCTCTCTCTAGAAGCTAGGGCAAAGAGTGATTGCAAGTGTGTTGTCCCTTCTTCAAGAAATATCTCTCTCTTTGAAAGCTAGGTCCTCAATGATGAGCAAAAGAAGAAGATTTGACAATGGAGCTTTGTTCTTGAATGATCCAGCAAGTGAAATCTTTGGATTTTGGACTTTCTCTCTATAAATGTTGCAATATTGGTCGAGCTACCTATTCTCTCTCTCCATCTTCGTCTTTTATAGCTTCTAGGTCTTCAACGGTCATAAGGGTCTTCTTGTAATGTTAGAGTGTCGTTGGAGGTCATTTGAGGCAATTTGGAGACTTTTTGAATCATTTGGCAGCACTCCAGGAAATCTGAAATTTCGCACAATGTGTCGACACATTGATTGTATGTGCTGACACATTGAACTTGGTCCTGAAATGCAAACTCTCGGGTGTTAGTTCAATGTGTCGACACTATTCTCCAATGTGTCGACACTTCCAACACTTAGTCAAAAAATCACTTTGAATTCTAGAAAATCTAAACTCTCGGGTGTTATTTCAATGTGTCGACACCATGGTCCAATGTGTCGACAGTTCCAACACCTAGACAAAAAAATCCCTTTGAGTTCCGGAAAATGTAAATTTTCGGGTTGTAGTTTAATGTGTCGACACTGTGGTCCAATGTGTCGACATTTACAACACTTAGTCAAAAAATCACTTTGAGTTCCGAAAAATGTAAACTTTCGGGTGTAAGTGCAATGTGTCAACACCATCACTCAATGTATTGACACTTATAAGTGCTGGAGAGTTTTTCAGCAACTTCAAAGTGTTCAATCCATTCCAAAACTTCTTTAAACACCGACAATATGAAAAATTGATCTTATCAACTTGTGTAATGGTGTTCAAGTGCACTTTATAAATATTTAAGAGAGATAACCTCAATCTTTGAAATATACTTTAGAAATTTTGGATTGTCAAGATAAATTCAAGAATCTTCAAAGCACTTAGAAACAATTTTGTGAAATAACCTCATCCTTTGAAATATGATTTAGAAAATAGTGGATTGACAATGTAAAATCTAAAAGTCTTTGAAACGTAGAATATTTTGTTATCATCAAAATCATTTATAGATTGTTTGTAAAACAACCTTGGGCTAACAATCTCCCCCTTTTTGATGATGACAAAACCATGTTAAAAACTACAATTTGCTAACAAGTAGAAAAGCTCCCCCTGAGAACAAGCAGGAGTTTTTCATGACATTCATATCACTCAGTCATCATGCACACAAACCAACATGTCCAGATATAGTCTTGAATGAACATCACCAGTTGACAATATCAAAGCATGTGTACATAATTCATGAATAAATACATACCTCTCGGGTCTAAAGATAATACCGAATTGTGATAGAACAACCTTTAACCTGATAGTGATCATTTCCAAAAGGTGTTCTTAATCGGATCCTGTTCAGTGTATGTACTTGTGATATGACACCCACTTGTCCGCTTAAGGTCATACCTCAATGATGGAATCAATCATTCTCCGCACAAGTGTAGACTTTTTGATACAAAAGTCTAGAACAATTTAAGGCTTACAAGGAACTGAAAAATCATTATTCTCTGCCTTTGATTCATTAATCTCTAGCATGATTTTTCTACAATGTTACCTGAACAACTTTACATACATAACATCTCATGTTACGTATAAACCCATAACAACAATAATATATGTGAGAAAACAAATAAACTTTTATTATCAGATAATACAGAAATAAAATGTCAAACTCAATCATACATATATCTCTAACCCATATCCTTAATATGTTTCTCAAACACTTTCTAAGACAAAGGTTTTGTAAATGGATCAACTAAATTATCAGCTGATGCAACCTTCACCATTGTGACATCACCTCTGGATATGATATCACGTATTAGGTGAAAACGACGTTCTATGTGCCTTGTCCTTTGATGAGACCTTGGTTCCACTGCCTGTGCAATTGCACCATTGTTATCGCAGTGTAAGGGAATAGACACTTCAATCGAAGGAACAACTTCAAGTTCTTGAAAGAACTTGTGAATCCACACAGCTTCCTTTGCAGCTTCACTTGCAGCAACATATTCTGCCTCAATTGTAGAATCAGCAGTAGTACTTTGCTTGAAACTTCTCCAACTAAATGCTCTTTTACCAGGAAGGAACATAAATTCCAAAATTTATCTTCTATCATCAATATCTGATTGAAAATCCGAATCTGTATATCCCTGGACAGTCAGATCCTCACTGCCATACACTAAGAAATAATGTTTTGTATTTCTCAAATACTTGAGGATATGTTTCACCGCTGACCAATATTCTGGACCTGGATTGGATTGATATCTACTCACAACGCTAACTGCGTGTCTGATATCAGGCATAGTGCAAAGCATAGCATACATGAGACTCCCTACAGCCGAAGCATAATGGCAGTTACTCATCTTCTCTCTTTCTTCAGGTGTTTTTGGACACATTTGCTTAGAGAGATGAATTTCATGTCTAAAGGGTAGAAACCCTTTCTTGAAATTTACCATGCTAAATCTAGCCAATATCCTGTCAATATAATTGTCCTATGAGAGACCTAATAATCTCTTCTTTCGGTCTCTAAACACTTTGATTCCGAGTATGTATGATGCTTCCACAAGGTCTTTCATTTAAAATTGGTTAGACAACCACATTTTCACAGATAACAAAGCCCCTACATCATTCCCAATGAGTAGTATGTCATCCACATAAAAAACCAAAAAAGTAATAGCACTCCTACTAACCTTCTTGTAGACACAAAGTTCATCCATGTTTTGTGAGAAACCAACATTTTGATTGACTCGTCAAAACGGATGTTCCAACAACGTGATGCTTGTTTTAGGCCATAATTGGATTTCTCCAATTTGCACACTTTCGATTCATTTTCCCGAGATATGAAACCTTCTGTCTGGTTCATATAAATTTCTTCATGGATGTACTCATTCAAAAATGCGGTTTTCACATCCATCTGTCATATCTCATAATCATAGTATGTTGCAATCGCTAATAGAATCCTTATGGACTTTAGCATGTCTACAGGCGAAAAGGTTTCCTCATAATCAATACCAGCTTTTTAAGTATACCCTTTTGCCACCAGTCTAGCTTTAAAGGTCTCTACCTTTCCTGTTGGTCCAAGTTTCCTTTTGTAGACCCATTTGCAACCTATAGGCTTAATGTCTTCTGGTTTGTCTACCAAGGTCCATACCTTGTTGGAATACATGGATCAATCTTAGCATATTTATCTTTCACAGCCTCTGTATAACCACAAGGATCAATCTCTAGTCCTTCATATTCCATTTGGTAAATCTCATTTAACAAATTGAATTTTACTGAAGGTCTTATAATCCTTTTACTACGACGAGGCTCCTGTGTCTCAACAGGTTCACTTTGATTAGTGGGAACAACCACTTGATCCTCGTTGTTCTCATTCTGCACAGTCATTGTAATATCTCTTTGCTCATCAAGAGCAACTCTACCCTCGGTTTCATTTAAACTATAATCCTCTTCAAGAAAAGTAGCATTTCTGCTAACAAACACTTTGTTTTCTTTGGAATTATAAAAGTAGAAACCAGTAGTCATTTTGGGATAGCCTACAAATAGACATCTATCAGTCCTTGATCCCAGCTTATCCATATTAAACCTTTTAACATGAGCGGGACAACCTCATATCTTAAAATGATTAAAACTTGGCTTCTTGCCAGTCCATAACTCATATGGGGTATTCGGACCTGATTTTGTAAGGATCCTGTTTAGCAAGTAAACAGCGGTCTCCAAAGCATGTCCCCAAAATGATATGGGCAACTCAGATATGCTCATTGTGAGACCCCATATTTCATTTCTGCTACTTTTCTATGTATTTGTTTTCTTTACTCTAGGGGTCATATTTTTTTGCCAATGTATGACTTAACCTTAATACTTATGGTATTTTGTTTTATTATCATTGTGAAAGTTTATTGATGCAATTCTATTATTTTCCTAAGAGCCAAATTTTTCAAGGTAGATTTCTTTTATGAACTAATTTTTCCATTTGCTATAGTTATGCCACCATGATTTATGAAAATTAATGTCAAGAATATATGAAGAGAATTTTATTCTTATTATTGCCGAAATTCACTAAGTTGAAACCATGTCATAAGGATCTATAGTTATGAAATCCTATATTGAGCATATTATTATTTATGCCCTTGAATAGGTAGTCTTAAGTACCATTAAAAGAATTAAGTGATAAGTTGGTAGGTTTATAGGATAGCTTGATAAAGAAGTGAAAGATAAGTTAATGTGCTTATCATAGTGATAAGCTAGTGAGCTTATTATGGAGATAAGTTAGAGTGTTTATTATAGAGATAAGTTGATAGGAGATAAGCCATTGTGTTTATGGAGATAAGTTGATATGCTTGTTGGTGATAAGCTAGAGTGCTTATAGTGGAGATAGGTTGATGTGCCTATAAAGCAAGCCATGTGATAAGAGAAATAAAGTGAAAAGAATAGAAATCAAAGGCAAGGAGCAAGTTACGTGATAGACAAGAAGAGAAAATTTAAATGGCTTAAGTGAATCACTTGAATGGCTTGCTAGGAGACAAAAAATGAAGTGAATTGATGGGGATGAGACAAAGGACTTGTCAACCGGCCTTTATACCTAATGGGGGTAGGCGATACAAACAAGGGAACCCCCCCTTCTTCACGTGAAAGCCTTCAATTCAAACTCCTTTCATTTTCACTTCTCACCTTTTTACTTTGGCAGCCTCTCTCTTTGCTTAAGCTCTCTCTTGTGGCCGAACCTCTCCCCATTTCAGCTCAGTTTTCTTTTGGCCGAACCACTTCATCTCCAAGCTCTTCCTTTGTCTTTCTTCAAGCCATTCCAGCAGCTGCCACTTCTCTTTTCCCTCACCACAAGCTTCATCACAGCGCCTATATACTCTCATCTCAGCCTTTGAGGCCACCCAAGTGTGAGGAACATAAAGTTTAGAGGTAGAAGGTCCTGGTGTTAGCCGAGAGTCATTGAAGGAGAAGAGGTAAAGGTTTTGGTCCTTGCATGTGTTGTTCTTGTTCTTTTCCTTCATAGGTTCTGATCTTGTATATTTTTGTGTGCTAGGTCTCAGCTCTTGTGTTCAGCACAGCAAGGTAGGGTTGGATTTCTTGGTTAGCAAAGGATTTTGTCATGGCCGAACCTTGCATGTTTCTGTTTCCCTTTGATTTGGCCGAATATGATATGGATCTTACCTTGCATTTCTTGGTTGTAATCTCACCATATTGTGGATTGTAATGTTGGTTGATACCATGGAGGATAGGATAAGGCCACGGCTTTGGCTGAAGATGGAGAGAGTAATAATGGTTGGTTTGTTGTTAAATGTGATATTATGCATATACACTAGGTTGGCCGAACCATGTATATCTCTTTTTGTACCTTATTTGCTTAGGATTAGGTTGGTTATGGTGTTTACAGACCACAATTTTGGACTAAGTCAAGCTTGTAAATATGTTCTTAGAGATATTCGAACATGCATGTGATGATTTGTGGACTTGTTGTTGGTGGCCGAATGATTTAGAGTTGAAAACCCTAGTTATGATGTTAAGGCTTGAATCAATCCTTGCATGTAGTTAAGGATTACTTATAAGGCCATGGGTTGATGTTAGGTCATGGTGTTAATTAAAGCTTTCGTTGTAAATAATAGTGGAGTTGTAACATGCATAACTTGTGTTGTAAGTATTAAGCTATGATTGAGAGAAACCTTAAACAATGCAAGAATAGAAACTGAATTTGTCAATGTATGTATGTGTAAAATGATTATGGCCGAATGGATAAGAGGTGCTATGAGAAGTTCTATTTGTGAAATGTAAAACTTAAGTCATATGTCAAGAATTGGCCACAGGTTGAGTTGGAAAATAATCATGGATTAGCCATGATTAGGTTGGAAAAGATGAGCTAGTTAGTTAACAAAGAATGACTTTGATGCATGTAATAAAGAAGATGTCAACCTTAGATTAAGCACTAAATAGCTTGCTGTTTGGAGTCTTGAATAAGATATAGAAATAATTAGAAGTAATACATGTAAGTATGTTAATTAGGGCCTCGGTCAGCATCCTAACTTAAGGGATTAATGTGAAGTGGAGTAAATCAGCTAGTGTAGAAGATTAAATTGGTGAATTTGATGGACATTAGGGTTGGTTAGGTTTAGAGCAAGGTAATTGAGTTAACCACCCTATTAGTTGCAGTTTTGAGGTTAGGATCTTATTATGTTATGTTTTATGTTGATTGTTTTCTTCAAGAGTTTTATGAAAGTTTAATTAAGTAATCCTTTGAAAATAAAATAGTATTTTCAAGATATGTATCCTTGGTAAAACCGAAACAATTTTAAGTGTTTCTTTGAATGTTTATGTAATTAAATTCTTAAGCATCTAAGTGAGATATTTGAATCGCTTATAGGCGAACTTCGTATCAATACTCAAAGGAAACCAAGGTAAGTGGAATGTAAGTGAAGTTACATTTTTACAAAACTGGAATGATACACAACATTGTTTTACATGAACAAGCATGACATCATAAGCAAGCATGTCATGGCACAAGCATTGCATGATTTTCTAAAGGAATTTTATGCAATGATATATGAGAAGTTTTATGATAAGTCAAGTCAAGTTAAGGGCTCTGGTCGATACCGTACCATCAAGGAGGGCACCCATACCGAAGGACGAATGCGAGAATGGATGGGTGAACCCTAGAGGTAAGTGCAACCACACCGAAGGACAAATGCGAGAAGGTGTGGACATCCAAGGGTCGTGACTAACCACTGAAGGACGAATGCGAGAAGGTGAGCTAGTTCGACCAAATGAAATATCCCCAAGGGAAAGGGAGACGGTTCTGATGGGAACGCACAACCTTGACTCCAGGGGTTAAATGGAGCGGAAGTAGCCCACAAGTCAAGACGAAATATTTTCGAAGGACCATGTGTCGTTTAAGTACAAGAACTTATTTTTCTAGAAAAAGATTGTTACAAGTACATGAGCATATGCAATCCATGAAGCATGCATGTGCATCAAGACTTATGTTTACTCACGAAATTCATATGCAAGTCATAAACTCATGTTTTTAAGTTTAAGTTTTCCCTTACTGAGTCTTTCGACTCATAGTTTTTCAAATGTATCATTCCAGATGTTTCAGGTGAAGGAGGTCAGGAAGACTATCTGTCTTAGAAAGAAGACGTTTATGTGTTTTGTTGTTGTGACTTGATCGATGTGATCTGTCACCTATATATGTGTTGTTCATGTAATGTGTAACCTAAGATACTATGCTTAATTGAGAACTTTTATGAAGTTAAGTTATTATGAGTTTGGTGGTCTGTCTCTCTCCCGATTCTTTTCCGCTGTCAAGTAAGATCAGGTTCGCTGGAGCTTTCCCTCGGGATTGCTCGCGGCTGTCACTGTCCGTACGGGATAGCGTTTGGGGCGTGACACTCATCATGGAACGAACCATATCCAATAGGGTTCTATTCCTTCTCTCTGCAACACCATTATGTTGTGGTGTGCCTGGTGGTGTGAGTTGAGATATGATTCCATTATCTTTAAGATAAACTTTAAAATCATCCAAGAGGTATTCGCCTCCCCTATCGGAGCGAATCATTTTAATGGACTTTCTAATCTGTTTCTCAACTTCATTGTGGAATTCCTTGAACTTTTCAAAAGATTCCGATTTATGCTTCATCAGGTATAGATAACCATACCTAGAATAATAATCAATGAAAGTAATGAAATAAGAGAAACCTCCTCTTGTCATGTGGTTGAAGGGACCACAAACATCAGTATGTATTAATCTTAATACTTCTGTAGCTCTTTTCCTTTTCCTATAAAAGGACTTTTGGTCATATTTCCTTGCAAGCAGGGCTCACAGATTGGATAGGGCTCAATTTTCATAAATTGCAATGGCTCATCCCTTACCAATCTATTGATCCTATCAATATTGGCATGACCAAGTCTTAGATGTCACAAGTAGGTTGGATTAACATCCTTTTTTCTCTTAAGGGATAACACACTGGAATCATCATTCTCAACATTATTTAAAGAATTATCAACATTTAAAAGATATAAACCATCATAAATAATTCCAAATGTAACAAATTTATTTTGAAACTTTATAACAAGTTTTGAATTGAAAAGAAACGAATATCCAGATAAAACAAGTTTCGAAACATAAATCAAATTTCTACGTACTTCTGGAACATAAAGGCAGTATTCTAGAATCAAAATTCTATTATTCGATAATTCTAAACTAAACACTCCGATGGCGGTAGCTGCAACAGTTGCACCCGTCCCCATCTTAAGGATCACTTCATGGAGCTTTCTGGTCTCCTTGAACCCCTGCAACATTTTGCAGATGTGAGATGTAGAGCCAGAGTCCACACACCATGAATTAAATGGATCATCCATTAAACTCAATTCAATTACAAGCATATTAGACACACCTTCAGAAGGTTTGCCCTTTTTAAGAAAAGCTAAGTAAACTCGGCAATTTCTCTTCCAGTGACCGGGCTTGCCGCAATGGAAAAAATTTCCTTTGCCTATGTTCTTGTCACCTCCTTTGTTTCCTTGTCCACCTTGCACATTCTTAGCTACCTGAAACCCCTTATTATTTTTCTTGAATTTTTTTAAGTTGGGTTTCAGTTTCATAGAGGCATTAGATTTCTCTGTGACCATCACAGTAAATTTGTCCTTCTTGATGAGATCTTGAGATGACTGCAACATATTGAGCAGCTCTAACAATGTCACACTCATCTTGTTCATATTGTAGTTAAGGACAAACTGATTGAAAGAATCAGGCAGAGATGAAAGAATGACATCAACTTTTGTGTTGATCCATCTCGGCTTCCAAAAAATCCAGTTCGTTAATGAAAGAAATCATCTTCAAGATATTATGCCGAACTGGGCTTCCTTCCACCATTTTGGTGGACATTAGATTCTTCATAGCAGTCTGCCTATGTCACGCCCCGAACGCTAACCCGAAGGGCCAATGACAGCCACGAGCAATCTCGAAAGAATGCTCCAGCGCACTTAACCTTGACTTAACAGCGGAAAAATTACTGAGAGAGACGGGCCAAGGGGATTTATATAAACTTCAACTTACACAAAATGACTTCATAAACCATAGTGTAAGCATCTTAATTACATAACATATACAAAACACATCCTAAGTGACAGACCACAATGGTCTATGGTCACCAACATTTCAAAAATACATGGAGAGCCTTCCCTCTCAAGATAAGTAGTCCTCAAGACTCCTTTCACCTGACACATCTGGAATGATACAATTTAAAACTTGGAGGTCCACACCTTCTCTCAATCGTCCTTCAGTGTGGTTGCACAGACCTCAAGGACTACCCAACCTTCATGTAAACGTCCTTCAGTATGGGTGCCCTAGGTGACATTCCACCCTTCACGTAAAAGTCCTTCAGTATGGATGCACATTCTTAACTTGGTACGGTACCGGCCAACTCAGCTCTTAACTTGACTTGTCATATAACTTTCATTTGCACAAAACTTCTTTTCTTTCAAGAAAATCATGCAAATGCTTATGTCGTGTCATGCTTGATAATCAATAACATGTCATGCTTGATCATGAAAATCATGTTGTGTATCATTCCAGTTTTCGTAAAAATGTAAGTTTCCACTTACTTCCACTTACCTTGATCCTCTTGAGTTTCGAGTGATGCTTCGCCTATAAGCGAGTTACATTCGTTACTTAGACGCTTAGACAATAACAGTCAAATAGATATACAAAAGTACTCATAGACGTTTCTGGTTTCCAAAATTCGTATCTTTGAACATATGACTTCACTTACATAAGATTTCTTTTAAACTTTAGCTTTCATAAAATAAATTTGAAAACAATAAGCATATCTAACAAACAACTCCAATTAGGTTGTTGTTTTAACTACTATAGTTCCAACTTGTATTCAACTTTAGAACACTTATACTTTCCATCAAGAACATTAATTTCAAGACCTATCTTGAAGATCAGCAACAACATTTCATATTAAGAATCTCATACCAAATCAGCAACTTATCTCACGTCTAATTTCTATACTCCTTGTTCCACACTTTACACTTTTACTTCGCATGGATTAATGACCATCAAATTCTATCAATTAAACCTCAATGTATGTGTTATATAGGTACTGTCGAGACCTATAGGGCTTGACTTGATTTTCATGCTCTTGGATCTCTAGGTTTTCAAATTCACATATATGCTCATTGACAAGAATTCCCCAAACATACTTGTATGCATAATTTCTTCCTTCTATGGCCAACCCGTGGCCCTTTGCACTTAAATTCACTCTTTAGCTTGCTTACCTAGAGCTTAATCATCCTAGACATGTTCCAACATCACAATTCTTCAAATTTCATCTAAGAATCACATTAGGCTCTTAAGGACAACACCACATACAAGCAGTCCACCTAACCAAAGTGTATAGTATCCATTTTCTCCAAAAATACAACCAATGTGCTTAGGTTATTGGCTTGCTTTTCTATCCCTATGATCCACATGCAACACATCAAATCAGCAAGCAATTCCTCAAAGAAATCATGAAAACCATAACATAGGGCAGTGGACAATCCGGCCAACATCAACCAATTCCTTCCATTTTCATACCATACTCTTGTATGCATGTTAGCATTTTCTAAATATACATTTATTCCTAGACTTAGGCCACTGACCGAAGCCCTAACATCATCGAACTTACCATATTCATATCTATTTTCAAGGGTTACAACAACAAGCTTAACAGCCTCCAAAAATCAAAGATTTACACTTTAACTTCACATGCAACTAGTCTATAAGCAAGGTCATATGTCAAATCTTATTTTCCAAGCTTTGATTAATCTAAACTGTGGCCTGCAATCACCATTAACCATCCTTAATCATAAGAAAATACAGCAACCAAATCACTTCCAACAAGTCACAAGATTCGGCCAAGGTACCTCAATTCCTACATGCATGTTAAAGCCTTACAACAACATATTTCTATTCTCTTCTCTAGCCAAAAACCGTGGTCTTCATATGTATCCTCCACCACCAGCAACTTCACAACCAACCTAACACTATAGCCCTCAATACATCCAAAAAATTTGACATGCAAGAACATACAAGGAAACACCACACAATATTCGGCCAACAGAAAACTAAAGGCTAAATTTACCTTGTTGTTGCTTCCCTTTCCTTTCTCTTCTCCCTCTAATTTTCTTCCCTTCTTCTTCTGTTTCTACTTGGTCTTCTTCCCCTTCTTCTCCTTCTTCTTCTTCTTTCACGGTTCAAGCTCCACTTCCCCCTTACCTCTCAGGTTCTCTCTTGTGTGTGACTAGAATGTGTGCTGTGAGTAAGGTAAGTGCAAGTTAGCGTGTGGTGTGTGAAATGGTCTGAATGGATACCATTTCACGTGAAGGAGGGATGGAAACAACATTGTTTCCATTGCCCCATCCCATTGGCTGCAATGGGTGGCTCATTAAATTCCTTTTTAAATTTTTCTTTTGTTATTTGTTTTCTTTTGTTTCCTTGTCTTATTGCTTTCACGTGAACCACTTATTTTCCTTCTCTTTTTTCTTTCCATGCACTTCATGTGAACCACTTGTTTAGCACACTTAATAGTCACATAGTCCACCTAATGAAGATTAAGGCTACCTAATGAAGGCATAAGATAATTAACATGCATTAAAAAATCACAATCATAAATTAATATGTGATGAAATTGCTTGGAGAAATTCAATAACTGTAAGATATAATAAAATGCACTTTAAATATCCTTGACCTTAAAATTTCGTAAGTCATTGTAACATAATAAAATCCCTTACAATAGGCCAAATAACAGCCCCCAAAATTTAAAGAACAATACTTAAACATAAAGTGGCACGGTAAAATTCGGGGTCTCACAGCCTAGCAGATCTACTCTGCTCTCCAAACATTTCTTGCAGATGCAACATAATGCCTGCAGCTGTAGCTATGACCTCACAATCTTTCTGCAAAACATTTGAGATTGAAGTCATAATATAGCACTTTGTCATATTATCATCCTCATGCCACTTGTTAAAGACTTTCTTTTCTTCCTCAGTGGCATTGTCCAGGGTAAGCTCAGGTGTCTCAGAGGTTAGAACATAACCGATCTTATCGGCTGAGAGAACAATCCTAAGATTTCTCTTCCAATCAACATAATTCGGTCCTGTCAACCGATTGTCATCTAGAATCCTAGGCAAAGTATTAAAAGTCATTTTGAATCTGCAAAATCATTCACATATATTTCCATTAGATTTAGGTTTTTGAATAACTAATGGTACTACCCATCCGAACAATAAAAAAATATCACATATATCACAATAATCTAAAATATAACATTTATATTTATAACATTCTAAATGGGTATCGAGAACCTCTGCCTTACATGCAACAACAAATCCATTTTGGTACTCATTGTACACATCTTGTAAAGGCGAATAGCTACTATTCATCAAAATTTACATCACATGTAAAATATTTTAAAATATTTGTGATTCTCGATTTTTTTTTGCCTACCGAAATAAACATCTCTTGTATTATTTTAGTACTTGTGTTTATTTGGTTTGTGCATTCCATTATCTAAGTGTGTTCCAAATACTTGTGAGTTATGTCACTATTTTAGTAGACACTCCCACTAAAATGTAGACACTTATCTTCCCAAGAGATAAACAAGAAAATTTTACAAAATTAAAATCAGTTTTATCCATTTTGGCTTCAACCAATTTTAATCAAGTAAAACTCTCATTTATTGATAATAGAGAACATAGGAAAAATTACAATAATTAATCCTATTTAGCACAAAAATTGGAAGACAAATTTCCATTTAAAAAAAAATTCGGTCAACCCGGTCAAACCGTATTGATCAACTGTCAACCGGTCTAACCCGATGACCCATCGGTCCGGGTCAAACCCGGTCGGTCATGGGTCATGGTCTGGGTCAAACCCGGACTTGGGCTGGGCTGCGGGCCCTGGTCCAACCCGTGGCCTTAGTCCAGCCCGGGCTGCCATGGGCTGGCCCATTAATGCCCAGCTCATGCGGACAGCCCCTCCTCTCCTTTTTTTTAGTGACCCAGCCCAACGTTTGGGCTGGCTTTTCGGGCCTTAGGCCGGGTATGACAACTGTTGCCCTACCGAGGCGACCCAGGCATGGAAGTGCCTGCGAGCCGTTTAGGCGTCCTTGGAGAGGGACTGCAGCTAGCACAACTGGCCACCGTCTGTCACTGGCTGGCCACGTCTGGCCAATCCTAGGCCGGAAGTTGGAAGGTCTTTCAACCGGTGGCCACCGCACCGCCTACCGGCGCGCGGCTGGCCGTTGTTTGGGGTTTAAAAAACCCTCCCACACTCGTGAATATAACACTTATATTTATAGGCCATAGAAAAAACCCTAGAAAGTGCATGAGACATAGGATCCTTAGGGATCTCAAATTCTAACCGTAGGATAACACTGAAGAACTCTTCTGCTAATACAATTAGGGCTTCTACTAATTACAATCAAATACATCAACATATTGTAATTAACCCCTGGAATTTGAGATTATTGCAAATATGTCCATTTACATACAATTAATTCATTCCACCACACTATATTCCATATGAGACATTAGGACTGGATTAATCAATTGGTTATCGAGGGCATATAATTCTAACACGGCCAACTGGCCGCTAGCCTCATATGCTGACCACGTCCGGCCAGCCCCAGGCCGGATGTTGACAGACCTTTCTGTCGCAGCCGCAGTGCTACCGCACGGCGCGCTGGTGGCCGCCAGTAGACCACCACACACCCGTTTCATACACGGGTGTGACGCTTTGGTGGTGACCACAGCCTCCAAGGCTACCGGATGCCACCATGGCTTCGGTCAGGTGGTGCTCCGGCCTCACCGGACGTAGCTCTAGTGAGTAGAGCGGCGGCGACCCACCAAACAGCCGACCACAACAATTTTGCGGGAGGAGAAACTCTTTCTCACGTATGAACATGTTATCTCAAAAAATAACTTTAGACAGTACTGCAAAAGAATTCACAATTGAATTAAATCAGTACGAAAAAATTCAAAACATATCCCATACGCAAACGAGAAACAAGTTTCTCTTTCACGAAATTTTTCAAAATCGCGAAAGGATTTTTGTTTTCAATAAAATCTGCAAGGTCCTTATAATCCAACAATTGTAATCATGTGAACCTAATGCTCTGATACCACTGATAGTTTATGCGGAATTAAAATATAAACAAACATGTTTTTAACATAACATCAACCCGGAATATGATTACAATTTCGAATTTGATTCCATACCTGACACGGGAATTTAGGAAACTACAAACCTTAAACCGCTTTACGATCCAATCCAAAGCTCCAGCAATTTAGAACAGCAACTCAAATGTGTTGCCTCCTAAGGAATTTATGTCACTCTCTCGTTATCGGGATTTCCCTAATAGGTTCTGATGGCCAACCCCTTGAATATAACAATTATATTTATAGGCCTTGGAAAAATCCTAGAAAGAGCATGAGCATTCTCGTTTTCTAAAGAAGTTTTCACTTACATCCACTTACCTAGGTCTTTTTGAGTCTTGATGTGAGGCTTCGCCTACAAGCGAGTTACATGCATCATTTAGACGCTTAGGGAACTAATAAAATAAACATACAAAGTTTCTTTGAAAATATGATTCACTTGCAAAAGATTTCTTTAAACTTGCTTTCATAAAATAATTTGTAGAAAAACAATCAAACATAAGCATCAAACATCTCCAACAAGGTTGCTGATTGGACTATTATATATCCCCACTTATAATCAACTAAGTACACTGATCCTTCCCATCGACATCATTGATTTCAAAGCCTATTCATGAAATTCAGCAACTACATGCCATACTAAGACTTCCAAGCCAAAACAGCAACTCATCTACGTCTAATTCTCATTCCCTTGTTCCACGTTTTTCATCATACTATGTATGGACTAATGACTATCAATGTTCCACCAATTTAACCTCAATAGACGTATTATATGGCCACTGCCGAGACCTATAGGTTAGACCTAATTTTCATGCTCTTAAATCTTTAGGCTTTCAAGTTCACATAGAATGTCATTGACAAGAATTCTCCAACATTACTTACATGTATAATTTCCTCCTTCTATGGCCAACCTGTAGCCCTTTGCACTTAATTTCAATCTTTAGTTTGCTGACTTAGACCTTAATCATGCTAGACATGTTCCAACTTCCCAAATCTCCAAATTTCATATAAGAATCTCTACAACGTCTTAAAGACAACACCATATGCAAGCAATCACTTAACCCGAGTGTGTAGTCTTCCTATTCTCCAAAATACAACCAACGTGCTGATTGATAGCTTGCTGCTCTATCTTATAAAACCAAATTGTAATACTTAATCAGCAAGGAACATCAAGAGACATGCTATACTTCAAATCAGCAAATTACTATCAAGACAATCGGCCAACATTCATTGCTAAGTTCTACCAATTTCATACCCTTCACTTACATGCATGTTAGTTCATTTCTGAATACATTTGCTCCCTAAGTAAAGTCACTGACCGAAGCCATACATCATCTAAAATCTCATATATGTGAGTCCTAGTTTCAGGATTAAGGCAACCCAAGAGGAGGGGTGAATTGATTTTCTAAATTTTTCGATTAAAACCCCCCAAAAATGTGTTTGCAAGTAAATACTACTTTAGCACAAGTATAAAATATGCAATAACTGTAAATGAGTACTAAAGTAAGGAGTACTGATAGAGAAGCAAACACAGTATTTTTAGGTGGTTCGGCAAACCCGCCTACATCCACCCTTCAAACTCCTTCACCGAGCCTTGAGGTTTTCCACTATCTTCCAATAGCTTTTACACACTAGCTTCCGGGTGCTAGTGAACCGTCCAAGTGTTTTCTCTCGGGCTCAACACTCAAACCCACCCAAGTGGTTTTTTTTGCTCACCACTCACAACCTCACCAAGCTTGAGAAATACATTCTCAAAGCTTCTTCTTTAGTGAACAACCTCACTAAAGGAAACACCTCTATTGGATAGGTAAATGGAAGATCAAAAACTCTCTTGATAGAGTATATATGAAAATGGAAGGCTCTATCTCTTAATTCACACAAAGACAAGGATATGAAAGTGTGTTTTGTGTGAATGCTATGAGAAATATAGAATAGGAAGGTTTAGAATATTTCTCAAGTAGTAGAAATGATATGTGGTCGTTGGGTTGTCATTTTAGACGAAATGAATGTGTATTTATAGGCCACATGTGAAAACTAGCCGTTTATAGCCGTTCGGAGTTTTTGCTAAAACGAGTCGGTCGACCGTTACTTGAACCTGTCGACCGCTTCAAGTTACCGCTACCCAACGGTCATATTGTCAGAAGCTTCAACGGCTCTTTTGTCAAAACCAACCGGTCGACAACTACATGAGGCGGTCGAAGTACCGGTCGACCGCTTGAACAGCCGGTCGACCTCCTCAACTTAAGCATGATTCGGTTCTTTTAAACACAAGGTTTTTTACCACTTTTAAACACCCAATTTTGAAGACATACTTCCATAAGTATATGAAACGTGTGGGAGTTTGTTTGGGGTGTTTTGAAACCTATAAAAACATTTTAATCTTTCAAACAAAACTTAAAACGGTTTATGCATGTTTTGAAATATATGCAAGTGCGTGATTCAAATCCTTGTCAAATGTGAAATAAAGAGTTACAAGGATTATATCCTAAGGTCTTGAATCTTCACTTTAAGCTCCTTGCATCTTCTTGTTCCTTTTTCTTCAAGATTTGGCTCTTTTCGTCAACTTGTCTTTGTCTTTGAAGATGTCCATTTTGTAAACTCATTCATTTATTGAAATCATCAAAATCTCGATTGTGCACAAAAGCCAACAATCTCCCCCTTTTTAATGATGACAATAAAGTGATAGTTTTGGGATGACTCCCCCTATCTTTTGCAATTGGACAACCATTTAAAACTTCAAGACAAAGTATTAGTACCCATTGGATTCATAAAGAGTAATACATGTAAAACATAATCCAATTAAAAGGAGAATATATAGTCATCAAAACTGTTACCACATTTCTCCCTCTTTGTCACATCAAAAAGACAAAGGACACAGTTCTCCCCAAATATGCATTCTAAAAACAAAGGGAATCCAAGCATGTAGACATTTAAGAACTCTCCCCCTTTGTTAGTCAAAAAGAGAATGCATGGATATAATTCAAAAGTTCATTTTTCATCCAAAAGAACAAGTGTGGGTTTTAAATGATAATCTCTTTGTCATGGTATAGAAGATGTCTAACGGAGACTCAAGAGTCCATCGCTATTACGATAGTAGCCCACCGAGTGGGTTTGTACCAACCTCTTAGCTACCAATGACAATTTAAAGGTCATTCTCAACCAAAAAGGTTTAAGCTCACAAGACCTTATCAAAGTTCACGACTTTTGTAAAAGTGTTAGCTTATAGAGATGTTTTATTTTGATAAATGCAAGAAATATGTCAAAAGGTGAAAATATTTACATTTGTAAGATTTAATGTCACGCCCCGAACGCCATCCCGCAAGGACCGTGACAGCCGCGAGCAATCCCCAGGAAAGCTCCAGCGCTCATACATACATACTTACAGCGGAAAAATACAGAATCGCGAGAGAGACGAGCCAACTCATAACGTGATTAAGGTTCTCAATAAACTTGCATCTTAATATATACATAACATGTTTAACACTTAAACAAGTGACGGATCTCATCGATCAGGTCACAACAACAAAATATAGAAATAATCTTTCTTCTAAGTCAGGTAGTCCTCCTGACTTCCTTCACCTGTGGCATCTGGAATGACACAATTTTAAAAACGTGAGTAAAAAAGACTCAGTAAGGGAAAAACATAACTTTAAAACATGATCTTGACTGAGATTTGCTTAACATAAGAAATCATAATTCCTGATGCACATGCATGTCATGGTTATGCATATGCTCTTGCTCGTAAACATATTCTTGTTCTTGAAATTGGCCATTGGCCCTTGAAAACATTTCCTTCATAACTTGTGGGCTACTTACACTCCATTTAACACCTGGAGTCCGGGTTGTGCGTTCCCATCGGAACCGTCTCCCTTACCCTTGGGGACTTTTCATTTGGTCGAGCTAGCCCGTAGTTGCCCCAGGCCTGATGGCTAGACACAACCCTTGGAGGCTCACACCTTCTCATTGTCCTTCAGTGTGGTTTGCACAGCCTCTTAGAATTCACCCAACCTTCTCGCATTCGTCCTTCGGTGTGGGAGTCCATCATGATGGTACGGTACCGACCAGAGCCTCTTGACTTAACTTGTCTTTCCATAAAACTTTCCATACGACATTGCATAAAAATCACTTTAGAAAATCATGCAATGCTCATGTCATGCCATGCTTGCTTGAAATATCATGCTTGTTCATGAATCTATGCAGCGTGTCATTCCATTTTTGAAAAATGTAAGCTTACGTACACACTTACTTCCACTTACCTCGGTCTCCTTGATTATGAGTAATGGTACGAAGATCGCCTACAAGCGATTTAAACACCTCTTAGTTACTAGGAATTAAGTACATAAGCATATAAGATAAATATTTGTATATAGCTCGGTTTTTCCCCAAAAATACATTTCTGAAAATACTATATTATTTTCAAAGGTTTACTTTAGAAAACTTACATAAAACACTTGAAAAAGTATTTAGCAAATCAACATATCCTAATAGCATCTAAGTCCAAAATCAGCAAGCTAATGGTATTAAAAATCCAAGCTTTGTTAATCACTCTAACTAATACCAATCCGTGGTCTTTAAGCTCCATCATTTATGCTTAACTAACTTGCAAGATTTCTCTTAACACTACATCTAGGTTTTTAACCTCTAACTCATTCAGTCATAATATTAATTTCATGTATATATCACATGCAATTACATTTTCAATTACTAATCGTTTGGCCATTAGGGTTTCCTTCACTACATCATTCGGCCATGCATCAATATAAGTGTTTGTGGAAATCAAAATTCATCTCCAATGTATTCCCATCCTCCGTTATCAGGTTCACAACCTAGATTCTACAAATCATGGCTCAAGAGCAAGAATCCACCTAAAATACCATTCGGCCAGCACCATAATTCATACATTTTCATGCTATTTACCACATGCATTCATATTCTCTTCATCATAGTGAACCCGTGACTTATAACCACAATAAATCTAGCAAATCAGCTTCACATTCAACTCAAAAGATCTATATTTTGATCATGACAGAGGTATATTAAACCTAACATGCATCTCGGCCAAATGTGGTGCAAGCTAATACCCGAAACATTACTAACATGCATAGACCATTTCTTCACATTTTCTAACAACCAAGTTAGGACCTTAGGCATGCATGTTCAATTCCAAGCTCACATTATATCCTACAAGTTATCTAAACTCAGATCTAGCAAATACAAGCCATTCGGTCAACAACATCACTTTGCACCTTCAACCATATTTGGCTTTACCTTGATGATTGGACACAAGCTTGCTAAAAGAAGAGCACCTAGCATAATAAAACATCTAAGGTCAGAAACTATGAAAAATGAGAAGTGTTCGGTCAAGGGGAAATGAGCAATTGAAAATGTGAGGAAGGGGGGGTGATGATGCGTGAAAGGCAAGTTGACAATGACAAAAGCAAGTTGAAAATGACAAGAGGAAAAAAAGGGGGGTGAACTTGGGTAAGTGTTGTCGTCCAAAGTGTTGTCCCTTTCAACTTTTTCTCACCTTATCTCTTTGTCTCCTCATGCTTAGCCCTTCACGTGAAGTCCTCTTGCTTTGTCCTTTCAATTCATTTCAACTTTTCTCTTCTCTTGCTTCCCTATTCACGTGAAGCCCTTGTCTTGTCTTTTCAATTTAATTATCATCTTATCTCTTCTCTTGCACTTCACGTGAACAACACACAATTTCAAGACTTTTCTCCTCTTGTCTCACGTAAAGCACCCTTGCCACTTTACTTATCTCTTCTTTTGATTTCACTTATCTACTTTTCACTTTTCTTATCATATAACTACCTTAACTTATCACACACATATGTATTCTAACTTATCTCCAATAAGCACTTTAACTTATCTAATTCAATACCATAACTTATCAACTTATCAACATGATATCTCAAGATAATTATTCTAGCCTATCTTCTAAGATAACCACAACAACCTATCATCTTAAAAACTCTCTTAGCTTACCACTACGATAAGCACACTCACTTATCAATTAAATTCTTTTCAAACTATCATATATATCTAGTAGCTTATCATATAAGATCTATAAAGATAATTTAAGACTAATGATAATTAAGGCTACATAATGATGATCAATGCTACCTATTAAAAGACACAAAAATATTTAAATGCTTACATGATTTTCTACTTAGATATTTTCGGCCATGACATATCAAATTTCTCTTCATAATTAAATCTCATAGATTATGGAATATACTAAACAAATGGAAATATAAGTCCATAAAAGAAACTTACCTAGCAAGTTTCGACTTTTAGGAAAAATAGAATTTAAACTTGCACTAAAAACTTCCACAATTAAAAATAAATTATTTAAAGAAAATTCTTGAAATAAAATTTCATAATAAGTTAATGTACAATAAACATTAAGCTTAGGTCATACATTGGCCAAAAATATGGCCCCATAAATTAAATTAAAACAACTACATAGGAAATAACAAAAGAGATAAACGGGGTCTCACATTTAACAACCAAGAAATCAGCATAGAAGATAATTAACCAACAATTAAAATCATATTCTCAATCTAGGATTTAGATGTTACCAAAGGTTTTCCCTTTTAGCATATGTCCTCAAATTTCACAAGCCTTCTTGATAGGCAAGTTTCATCCAAGCACCATTTGTTGCTCCATCCTACAAGAGAATCAAGAAACAATTTTTGGTACCCAAGCCTTCTTGGGTCTTTCAATATTAGTTTTGGTTCCTTTTGGAACCCATGTCTTTTTTAGAGTCTTGCTCCCAAGTTTCTTTAATGCACAATAAAAAATAAGATGCCAATTTTTGTTGAAAATATTTTTGGTGAATTGAAGGCTTATAGCCTAAGCCACTTTTGTCAAAGACACATCTTTGACTACTAAACATGTTTTCCAAGGTTTTGTTTCCTTTAGTAAACTTCTCAATAATTTTGCTTTGAGAAACAATTTTGTTGTTCAAAGCAACCTTTTCATTTTCAAATTCTAAAGCTTTTTGTTGGAATAAATTATTTTCTAGCTTTAGAGTATCTCGCTCATGTTTCAAAGAATCAATTTCATTTGAAATCAAAATGAGTTTCTTTTTTAAAGAAGTATATTTTGAACCTAGTTTTTCAAATTGGCATAAAAGATCATCAAATGCATTTTGAAGCTCAATATATGAAATTTCAGGCTCATCATTCGAAGAATGTACCACATCATCATCGTCATCAGTATCTTCAAATGCCATGAAGCACATATTGGCTATTTCTCCATCTTGTTCGGAGGAGGAGGAGGAACTTTCATTGTTAGCCTTCCAAGATGTCTTCTTGTATTTGAGGCTTCTCTTTCCTTTCTTGCTTTTGAGGAAGTTCTTGAACTTTTTAGTCATTAAGACTATATCTTCCTCATCTTCATCTCCATCTTCAATTATGGAGAATTTGAGAGCGATCTTAATCTTCTTTTTGCTCTCATCTTTATTTTCGAGCATTTGGATCTCATGTGTCATTAAGGATCCAATGAGCTCATCCAGAGGAAGCTTGGTGATATCCTTTGCTTCTTGTATGGCGGTCACTTTGGCCTCCCATGCCTTTGGTAGTGACCTAAGAATTTTTTTCACCAAATCGGAGTTAGTATATGATTTATCAAGAGCATTCAAAGCATTTATTATTGTGGTAAATCTAGTATACATGCTAGAAATAGATTCCTCTGGTGTCATTTTAAACAATTCATAATTATGAACAAGCATATTGATTTTTGACTCTTTTACTTGATTTGTTCCTTCATGAGTAACTTCTAACATATGCCATATATCTCTAGCATTTGAGCAAGATGCAATTCTATTAAATTCACCTCTGTCCAATGCACAATATAATATGTTCATGGCTCTTGCATCAAGTGAGATTTTCATTTTATCATTTGCATCATATTCGTTTTCGCTTTTGAGAGTTTTAACCTCTCCAACTTTCTTTGAGGGAATATGAGGGTCATTTAAAATACAAATCCATAAGTTAAAATCAATAAATTGAAGATATATTTTCATCCTAACTTTCCAATATGCATAATCATTTCCATCAAAGAATGATGGTCTAAGAGTGGAGAGCCCTTCAACATGAGTGTTGAAGCTTGAAGTTGTCATTCTAACTCAAGATGATTAAATCTTGTATATGAGCACCAAGCATTGATACCAATTGTGAGTCCTAGTTTTAGGATTAAGGCAACCCAAGAGGGAGGGTGAATTGGTTTTCTAAACTTTTCGGTTAAAGCCCCCAAAAATGTGTTTGCAAGTAAATACTACTTTAGCACAAGTATATAATATGCAATAACTGTAAATGAGTGTTAAAGTAAGGAGTAGGGATAGAGAAGCAAACACAGTATTTTTAGATGGTTTGGCAAACCCGCCTACATCCACCCCTCAAGCTCCTTCACCGAGCCTTGAGATTTTCCTCTATCTTCCAATAGCTTTTACACACTAGCTTCCGGGTGCTAGTGAACCGTCCAAGTGTTTTCTCCCGGGCTCAACACTCAAACCCACCCAAGTGGTTTTTCTGGCTCACCACTCACAACCTCACCAAGCTTGAGATATACACTCTCAAAGCTTTTTCTTTAGTGAACAATCTCACTAAAGGAAACACCTCTATTTGTTAGGTAGATGGAAGAACAAAAACTCTCTTGATAGAGTAGATATGAAAATGGAAGGCTCTATTTCTTGATTCACACAAAGACAAGGATATGAAAGTGTGTTTTGTGTGAATGCTATGAGAAATATAGAATAGGAAGGTTTAGAATATTTCTCACATAGTAGAAATGATATGTGGTCGTTGGGTTGTCATTTTTTACGAAATGAAGGTGTATTTATAGGCCACATGTGAAAACTAGCCGTTTATAGTCGTTGAGAGTTTTTGCTAAAATGAACTGGTCGACCGCTACATGAACTGGTCGACCACTTCAAGTTACCGTTACCCAACGGTCATATTGTCAGAAACTTCAATGGCTCTTTTGTCAAAACCAACAGGTCGACTGCTACATGAGGCGGTCGAAGTACCGGTCGATCGCTTGAACAGCCGGTCGACCTCCTCAATTTAAGCATGATCCAATTCTTTTAAAAACAAGGTTTTTGACCACTTTTAAACACCCAATTTTGAAGACATACTTCCCATAAGTATATGAAACGTGTGGGAGTTTGTTTGGGGTGTTTTGAAACCTATAAAAATATTTTAATCTTTCAAACAAAACTTAAAACGGTTTATGCATGTTTTGAAAGATATGCAAGTGCGTGATTCAAATCCTTGTCAAATGTGAAATAAAGAGTTACAAGGATTATACCCTAAGGTCTTGAATCTTCACTTTAAGCTCCTTGTATCTTCTTGTTCCTTTTTCTTCAAGGTTTGACTCTTTTCGTCAAGTTGTATTTGTCTTTGAAGATGTCCAATTTTTAAACTCATTTATTGAAATCATCAAAATCTCGATTGTGCACAAAAACCATGTCCAACATCTCCAATCTCACCCAAGACACCAAATCTCTTTCTCACTACTTCACTATCCTCACATCTTACTGGGATGAACTCTCCATTCTCCAACCTCTTCCGCCTTGCTCTTGTGGCTCTCTCCAAGAAACCCAATCTTTAATCGATTTTGAACGAATTTTTCAATTTCTGATGGGTCTTCACAAATCTTACAGTTCCATTCGAAGCCAAATTCTTGCCACCGATCCCTTGCCGCCCCTGTCCAAGATTTATTCCATCCTCCACCAAGAAGAGCAGCAACGTCTGTTGCATCTCCAACCCACCCCTCCAGACGCCACTGCCATGGCCTTCCACTGTAGCTCCTCCCGGCCTCCTGACTCGCGCACCCGCGGCCGAGGTCGTCCCCGGTGTACCCACTGTAAACGGGATGGACATTGGCAGGAGACTTGCTACCGTCTCCATGGCTTTCCAGCTGGCCACCATTCCTCCTCCAAGCCTCCACCGCGTCACGCCGACAACCACACGATCTCCTCTCCCATGGCACACCACGTCTCTGCCTCCAGCGGTCTCTCTCTCGACCACAGCGTTCTCCTCACGCAAGACTCTCTAGGGCTCTCGACCACACAAATGCAACAACTTAAGGATTTTTTGGCTTCCCAAAATGCCCCTGCCACCAACGCCCTTTCCACTGCTGCCCCTGCTGTCAACACCTCAGCACATTTCGCTGGTAACCCTGTTGCGTGTCACTCTGCCTCTTTATTTCCCATTGTCGCATGGGTTATAGATTCAGGAGCATCTGACCACATGATTTCACACACTTCTAATTTATCTAATATTCATTCTCTTATTCGACCATGTCCTGTTCAATTACCTAATGGTGAGACTGTCACTCAAGCTGGTACTCTTCATTTATCTCCTACTCTCACTCTTGATAATGTTTTACCTGTTCCTCAATTTAAATTCAATTTACTGTCTATTAGTAAAATTACTTCCGCTCTTAATTGTGTTGCTATTTTTTTCTCATCTTTTTGTGTTTTTCAGGACCTTGCCACGAAGAGGCTGATTGGAACGGGTGAAGTTCGTGATGGACTCTATTATTACAAACCTGTTTCTGCATCCACCTTCCAGTATTCTTGCGCTCCGTCTTCTCATTTATGGCATGCTCGCCTCGGTCACCCTTCTTTCCAATGTCTTCCGAAACTTTTAAATATTTCTCATAATTCTCCTTTTCATTGTGATGTTTGTTCTAGAGCAAAACACATTCGTTTACCTTTTTCTTCTAATTTGAATAAAAGCATGCTTTCTTTTGAACGTATTTATTGTGACATTTGGGGTGGTTATTCCACTCCTTCTCTTTCTGGTGCTCATTATTTTTTAACGATTGTCGATGATTATTCTCGCACCACTTGGGTTTATTTAATGCGTTTTAAATCTGATGCGTATTCTTGTCTTACTCACTTCTTTGCTTTTGTGCACACTCAATTTAATACTAAAATTAAAAAAATTCGCACCGACAATGGTCAAGAATTTGTCTCACAAAATGCAACATTTTTTTCATACCAACGGTGTTTTTCATGAAAGAACGTGTGTCGAGACACCACAACAAAATGGGGTGGCCGAACGTAAACATCGTCACCTCCTCAATGTGGCTCGATGTTTACACTTCCATGCCAATCTTCCCATCACCTTTTGGGGTGAATGTATTTTGACCGCCACATATCTTATAAATCGGACCCCTTCCGCCACTCTTTCTGTCACGCCCCGAACGTCATCCTGACGGGACCGTGACAGCCGCGAGCATTCCCCGGGAACACTCCAGCGCTTACACCAACTTTTTGCAGTGGATTTTTTTTTATATACACAGGATGGCTCACTCAGGATCCACATGTTGGCTGAGATACAAGCTCAATTAACATAACCTCTCGGTATACGCATCATAATTCAGAAAAGTCTATACATTGCATCTTGTTCGCAAACTTATACAAAACGTACTAGGGCAACATACTGCCACTTGATCAAAACCAGTACTCACTAGTGCTACCTCGGAGTTCACCAACTCCGGCTCCAATTCCCAAACTTCCAGGATTTCTAAGTGAGATACTCCTCTGCTCCCCAGTTATCTTGTGGATCTGGAATGATAATATTTAAAAACTATGAGTCGAAAGACTCAGTAAGGAACAACAGTTAAAACATGAACTTTGATAAATCATAGATTTAAATCATACTCACTTCGATGCAGTGTAGAGTCAAGGGAAGAAATGCATAACTGTAAATCATAAGATAATGCATAAAACCATGATGCATATGCATGCTCCGTGATGCACATGCCATGCACTAAAATCTCTTACCACTCTTGGCCTTTTCAAATGCATTTCAAATCTCGAAATTGGCCCCAGGCCCTAAAAAAAAAATCTTTCTTTCGTACTTGCTTGTAAAATTGGCCCTTGGCCCTTGCAAATCACTTATTCTTACTTGTGGGCTTACTCGCTCCATTTAACCCCCCTGAAGTTAGGGTTGTGTTGTTCCCATCGGAACTGTCCCCTATTTCCCTTGGAGACCTTACATACGGTCAAGCTAGCACACCTTCTCGCATTCGTCCTTCAGTGGCTAGACATGACCCTTGGAGGTGCCACACCTTCTCGAGCAACGTTCCTCGGTGTGGTTGCACATACCTCATGGACTAACCCATCCTTCACGAACAACGTCCCTCGGTATGGGCGTCCATCCATCCATCCTTCACGAACAACGTCCCTCGGCATGGATGTCTTAGGTTCCATCCATCCATCCTTCACGAACAACGTCCCTCGGCATGGATGTCGAACCTCACTTACTTGGTACGGGTTCAACCAAAACCTCCGGGCTTAATCATAACATAAATTCTCTTTCATTTGCATAAAACAACTTTTCATGTTTCTATGAAATGAACATGTCATGTCACTCTTGAAAACATCGTAATTTCATTTGCATCAAAACGTCTCTCATGCGTTCATGCAAATGATCATGCTATGACATGTTCGAAACATCATGCGTACTTGAAACATTCTATATGCACAATACATGTCACTTGCATTAAAAACATCTTGCTATGCACAATAAAACATGCAGTGTATCATTCCAGTTTTCAAAATCGGGTAAGATTCACTTACAGTACTCCTTGCAAATTCCTTCCCGATTCTTACTTGGCTCGATGCCTACAAGAAATAGATCTCCTTCTCAATACACTGAGCATCCGATAAAATATATCGATACGTTTCGGTTCTACTAAGCTATTCGAGGAAATCTATCGTGAAATCCACTAAGGAATGAATAGCGATAATTAAGCACTTAACTTAATCTAACGGTATAATATAGTATATATATATCACTTAAATTCTTTTAATCATTTAAATATTTTATTTACTCATTTCTTTAACTAATATTCAAAACTTAGGTTATTTAATTATTAACTCTATTACAATATATTTCTATTCTCGATTAGGGTTCTAATCAACAACTGATGGATTTAGGATTAAACCTAAGTCTCTCTTTTATTCCCTGTATTCGGTTAAATCTTTACCTGAATAAATCACTAACCTTAATCATTAACAACCCTTGGCTTGGATATTAAACCTTTATCAACCCGAGACATTAACCTTGATTAGGGTTTGTATTTTCCCCTTATGTGATCAAGGTTCTCTTGCTATCCATATCCTTACAATTACACTTCACTTGCATTCAATAAATTTCGGACAAGCTCATTCATCCCAATTAAATCCTTAATTCATGCTTAACATCACAAGGCTTGTTAATCCTTTTAACTCGATCCTTTAAGCCTTAACATCTTTTAATTTGTTTGGCCACAACCCTAATTTTATTTATTCATCACAAGCAACATAAATTTCCAATTGTTACAAGCTTGCAATTCGGGTTTCTCTTCCTCATGACATTCGGCCAACACCAATTTTATGTGTTCTTTGATCACAATTTCATCTCCAATGGTGATCCCATCCTCCATTTTTCAGATTCACAACCTAGGATCTAAAATCAAGACACAAACACAAGATATCACACATTGTATCATTCGGCTAGCACCCAATATTCACCAACAATTTAGGTTTTTCTTTGGTTCTTTTGCTTTGCATACATCCTTCACATTTCATGGTAAATTTTCATGCATAAGGTTGTCAAACTTACACACATCATGGCCCACCATCAGATCCATACATTCACAAAATCATACTTAAAGATCTAAGGTATACATGGTTCGGCCAACACCAAATATCACACTTTTCATGCCAACAATTTGCAATATGCACTCCTTTGTATTTTAACACTAACAATTGAACTTACAACTTCATTTCTTCATCATTCACAACCACCAACATCAGATCTAACATTTAGCAACCCCAATAGCATGTGATTTAAAGGGAAAAATCAACTTACAACCGGCCTAACACATAATGGGTTTAGATCTAAGCTTACCTAACACACATTGCACATTTCCTTGCATGACCTTAACATTCAAGCCTAGATCTCATGCTTACATGGCCAGATCTAGCATCATACACAACCTAGGGTTTCTAAGTACAAGATCTAACAAAACACAACACAAAACTTCAAGATCCAACCACAAAGAGTTCGGCCAACAAGGAAAAATGGTGAGATTCGGACTTACCTTGTTGTCTCCTTGCTTTCCCTTCCTTTTTCCCCTTGCAAGACCTCTCCTTTTCTTTACCTCCTTCTTCTTTTTCCTTCTTCTCCTTCCTCTCACACAAGTTCCCTCTTGGTTCAAGCTCAAAACCTCACTTTTTGGTTCAAAACTTTCGGTTCACCCTTGATTCTCTCCTCCTCTCCCTTTCTCTCTTTAGCTTTGTGTTTCTCTTGTCTTGGCCTTGTGTTGGTCGACCAAAATGACTCAAATAAGGTGAAGTGACAAAAATAAAGTGAAAAGGGAGTGTGATGGGTGTGAAATGAAAAGCCAAAAAGCAAGGGAGCATGAGCTTAGTCCAAAATTCGGCCAAAGGGGGGGGGGGTTTCTCCAAAATTCACTTTTTAGCCAATGTCACTTCATGTCCCCTTGTCTCCCTTGGTTTAAAACTAGTCTAGTTCACTTGGTTGAAATCCAACTAAATGGGTTCATGGTTACTTAATGGGCTTGCTAATCCAACATCATAATTCAAGGCCCATTAGGCTAAACCTTAATTCCAATCACAAGCCCAATAACACCAATCCTTATAGTTAGGCCCAATATCATGAATCATTGAAACTAGGCCCATGACCTAGTTTCTTAAAGCCTAACACAATTTAATGGTAGCCCATCATCATAGTTTAGAGCCCAATATAATAAGGCAGCCCATTATCATTGGTCCAAGGCCCAACATCACAAGCTTAGTTCTAATTCATAAGCCCAATTTCTTGATCTTCATGGTAGCCCAATTGCATACATTTAAAGGCCCAATATCCACCTAATACTCTAAGCCTTATAGCAGCCCCAATATCACAACTTCAAGGGCCCAATATCACATGTAATTGGGCAGCCCACTTGATTAAATTTCAAGGCCCATCATTCCTAATTTTCGGCCAAGCTTGGGCTGTCCATTTTCAGCCCATTCTTTTAGGCTTTAAGTCCAACCATTTAAACCTTAATAGCCCAATAATATGGTCCATAACATAATCCTTCAAAAATTAATCAAGGATATAGAAAAGAAATACATTTAATCTAACAACTTAAATTGGCTACCTTAAAATTTAGACCTCATCCATTGAAATTTCATATTGCTCATTAAATCTAGATCATACCATGGCCTCCATTAATTCAAAACAAATCACCAAATCCTTAAGCTTACAACGGAGTACGTACTGATTTTTCGGGGTCTCACACTTTCCCATCGATCCCCTTACGATCTTCTTTTCAACAAATCACCCCCTTACCATCATTTACGGGTTTTTGGTTTTTTATGCTATGCTCACACTCTCACTTCTCACCGCGATAAATTTTCCCCGCGTGCTCGCCGCTATATTTTCCTTGGCTATCCTTCGCATCATCACGCGTATCGTGTCTATGATCTCGATTCTCATCGCATCTACATCTCCGGCGATGTCTCCTTCCACGAAAATATTTTTCCTTATCATGATCACAATCTTCACCCTTCTCATGATCCTGATCTCCCTTTACCTATTCCTGATCTCCCTCTACCTTCTTCCCCTCCCCCCTCTTCCCCTCCATGTTCCCCTCCACATTCTTCCCCACCTCCACCTCCCCCACGTCCTCCGCCTCTTCCCTCGAGGCCTAAACGTACTGTTACTCGACCCTCCTACCTTCAGGATTATCTTTGTCCAACCCTTCCTTCGTCCATCATGGCTTCCTCTTCCTATCAACCTCCCACAGGTACGACTCATTGTATCTCCTCTCATTTATCTTATCATCGTTTTAATTCTCCGCATTTTGGCTTTTATCTCTTCATTATCTCAACATGTTGATCCTACTACATATTTTGCTACTATTCGTCATGCTCACTGGCGTGACGCTATGCAAGACGAGTTAACTGCCCTCGAATCCAATCACACTTGGACTTTTCAACCTCTTGCTCCAGACGCTGCTATCCACAACTGGACCCTCCACCAACTCGATGTCCACAATGCCTTTCTTCATGGCGATCTCGATGAGGAAGTTTACATGACCCCTCCTCCCGGGTATTCTCTTCAGGGGGAGTCTCATGTCTGTCGTTTGCAGAAATCCCTCTATGGTCTTAAGCAAGCATCTCGGAACTGGTTTTCCAAACTATCTTCGGTTCTCCTCACTGCTTGTTTCCGACAATCTCAAGCGGATCATTCTCTCGTTCTTTCTTCCACACCTTCTTCTTTTACACTCATCCTTGTCTATGTTGATGATATTCTTTTGCCAGGTAATGATCTCTCTCACATTCAGCGTCTCAAAGATTTCCTTAGCCAACGTTTCAAAATTAAAGATCTCGGCCCCTTGAAGTATTTTCTCGGCCTCGAGGTTGCTCGCGCCCCTTCCGACATATTTCTCAACCAACGGAAATACACTTTGGACATCCTTTCCGATAGTGGTCAACTCGGCGCCCTACCTGCCTGCACACCCATGGAACAAAATCTCAAGCTCACAGATGCTGATGGTGCCCTTTTACCAGATCCCAGCCTTTATCGTCGCCTTGTTGGTCGTCTCATATATCTCACTATCACACGCTCGGATATCGTCTTCTCAGTCAATCTTCTTAGTCAATTCATGCATGCTCCGCGCCAGCCTCATTACGATGCTGCTCTCCGCATTCTCCGGTATCTTAAATCTACCCCCGGTCAAGGTCTTTTTTATCCTTCTAACAATTCTTTTCAGGTATCCGCCTACTCCAACTCTGACTGGGCCAGTTGTCCTACCACTCGTCATTCTACCACTGGCTTCTTCATCCAGCTCAGCACCAACCCCATCTCCTGGCGCACAAAAAAACAACCCACTGTCTCCCGCTCCTCTACTGAAGCCGAAAATCGTGCCATGGCTTCTACCACTTGTGAACTCACCTGGCTCCGGTCCCTTTTTCACGATCTCCAGATACCTCAATCTCAGCCCATGCGCCTCTATTGTGACAATCAAGCGGCCCTCCACATTGCTAAAAATCCGGTCTTTCATGAACGCACCAAGCATATTGAAATCGATTGTCACATTGTTCGTGAAAAGCTTCGCAACGGTCTTCTCACTACCGCTCACATTCCCGCTTCCGATCAATTTGCAGACATCTTTACCAAAGCTTTAAGTCGTGAATTATTTTCTCACTTTTCTCGCAAGTTGGGCATTACGGATCTTCATGCGCCAACTTGAGGGGGAGTATTACAAGATCAACAGAGATATTCTCCTATTAATGTCCAACTGCTCTCCTATTATATCCACAACAACATTTCCCTATTCTTAGACATATTTGTATAGCTATATTACCGCTGATTCTTTCCTTTTCCTCTTTGTGTCACTATGGGAACTTTCTCCCTATCACTCGTGTATATATTTCCTTGTATTCTTTCAACCTATTAATCAACGTGAATATTATTTCCAGCATAATCTCTTCCTATTTTGCAAACCTAATACACTTGTTAAACGAAAAGTAAATATCAGAGCTTGAGTGTTCTTCCTTACAATAACAAGAGAGGGGCAAGTTGCAGAAATTAAGCAGCTCTACCCTGAGATTTTTACATAGTTAACATTAATAATACAAATTAATTGTTGCATCTTTTCAGATAACTTTGCCTACCAACATAAAGTACCATTATTACTTGGCATGATATATTTTTAATGTTTTAGGCTTTAATTTTTAATATTTTAACTCTAAGGCATTTTTTTGCATTACGTAGTAAAAAAAATTCTATCATTTTCCCTTAAGAGTTGGCCCCCCTTCAGATTCATTCCTGGTTCCGCCACTGGTTACCAGTTTGTGATTTTATCCACATTTCACCTATTTCAATTTTTCGATATTTCAATCTATGATGTCTATCTATTTTGATTATTTTCGTGACATATGTTATTGATTTAGTGTTTATATGTTATTGATTTTATGTTTGAATAGCCCTAAGGACACCTTTCCATTGTTGTCGATTGAGTTCGACCGAGCCCACCATTGTTGGCTTGTTGCCCGTTTGAGTTTGAGAGGTTTGTGATTTAATGTTTGACAATTTCATTATGTTGATCATAGTTTATAGTTTGAATATTTCAGAATTTGAGATGGTAGTTTTCTTTATTAATTATTATGTTGGACACTTGACTAGTTTATTATATTTGATATGATATTATATTGAACTTCATTTTTTTTGTAGTATGTAGATGTATAGAAAAATAAATTAAACAATGTTAGATTTTCATTATTAGAATAAAAATAGGGCAAATTCGAAATCCTAAAAAATGCCCAACAAATAAGCTCAAAAGATCTAAATAAAAAGGCTTCAAATGGGTACAAAAACGGCCCAATACATGCTCAAAAAATAGCTCATATTAAAAAAATGGATAAATGCAAAATTGGTCTCTGTGCTATACGCAAAAATCGATTTAGTTCCTGTGATATGAAAATCATCAATTTAGTCCTTGTGATTTCAGAAAATGATAAAATCAGTCCCTGATGGAGGACCAATAACAAACGAAAATAGAATCACAGGGATTAAATCGATGTTTTTCATATCACAGGGACTAAAACGATTTTTGCGTATAGCACAGGGACTAATTTTGCATTTATCCCTTAAAAAAAGCCCAATAAATGCCAGGCCAAATGGTTAATATAGTAACCACGTTACTGGTAAAACTGGAACCGGCCTAAACACCCCTATTCACTAGGATGCTGCTAAACATCTAGCCTTATACCCCGAATGGAAGAGATGGGTAATACCCATTCCAGCCACAGTAAACTCATAATCCAGCTAGAATATGAAAACAACATCCCAGCGGGACACTACCCTGACCATGGATTCAGGGGCGGAACTAGCTCATGACCATGGGGGTCAGCCGACCCCATCGCCCAGAAAAACAATCAAATTTTTTTTATGGGCAAGAAAGAGGCTTTAGGCCTTCAACCCCAGCCCGCCCCCCCAACCCAGCCTACCCCCTCCGAGTTTCGTATCTTCGGGCTTTGTTAATTATTCCTGAACAAAGTGGGTGTGGGGCAGTACGTAAGTTACTACTGACTGATTATTTTTTTGCCAGCTGTATTGATGAAGGAAATTAAACTGATAAATCTAAGCATATCTCCAGGTAGGCTTGTGTAATATGCTTTTTCGTTTGATAGAAACGACTCAATATGACGTACTGATGGACTAATCCCAGCCTAACCAGAACCAGAAAAGGATTTGCGACTTTGGGCGAGCAGGAGATGACTATCAATGGACTACCTTGGGGCTACAAGGTAAACATCGGCACATATCTTCGAGCTTCGTTAATTATATATTCCTGAACAAAGGTTATGTTTGTGTTGTAAAATTTTTGGTATTGGGTTTAGTGTTGGTATTGGGTTTAGTGAAAAAGTGAAGAAAGAGATAATTTTTTATATTTTTTTATGGGAGAGAGAGATTATATTGTAGTATTTTATTAGGAGTTGGTGAAATATTTTGTGCAAACACACCCAAAGTGGTTTAGACAGGGAACTAATGAAACAATCTAGAGAAGAGGTTGAATAGGTTTTTTAAAATTTTCTGCATAATTACACAAGAATAATAGTAACTTCAAGATTTACTAATATTCTTATCAAACGAAACTTAGATTTAACTTTGAACTCTTATCATGATTTAGACATATCAAAAACTTAAATGTAATTTTGACACATTTAATCAAATCATCACCGCTACAACTTCTTTACTTACCATTTGGTCTAGGCGGTGTATAAACTTCTAAAGTGATCAATTATATCACTTACTCAAACATAGAAGGTTATTACTAACAAGTCATAAGACAATTAAAGAAAGTATAAGAAATCAATCAACCCACATAAGACAGATTTGATGACGAAAAGAAAACCAACCTAAAAACTCTTCGAGTAGTAAAAACTCTTCGGTACGTGTATTTCAATATTTGTAATATTTTTAGTTTTTAATTTTTAATATTTTAACTCTTATGATATTTTTTTACATTACATAGTAAAAAAAATTATTGGTCAATTTTTCTTTAGAAATTCGACCCCTTTCGATTGGATTCCTGATTCCGCCACTGCATGAATTCCATCATTCCAATGCAGGTAGAGTTTGCGAATTTATAGGGTCATTATCTAATATGAAACACCGTTGAGGTATTTTTTGCTAATATTTATTTTTTCGAAGAAAATGACAAAATAAAAATTCTGTCCAGACCGAACATTGTCGTTTAACTTGGAAATAGCAAAAAGTGGGGCATCCTTAGACCATTCCTAGTAGGTTCTCTATTCTAACATTTTGGTTAGAATAGAGAACCAATTTAACAAAAAAGTCAAAAAACACACTTTAACAGCTTATCTATTTTAACAGTTTTTAGCTAAAAATTTTAACATGTGAACAGTGGTTCTCTATATTTAGATAACCACTGTTCACTTCTCTATAATAAAATATTAATATTTTTCTTATTTTTTTTCTTTTTCTTTCTCTTTTCTTAATACATTTTAGACTAAATAAAGACTAACTTAATACATTTTAAACTAAATAAAGACTAACTTAATATATTTTTAAAAATATGATCGTTTAAATAAGATGACTATTTATAAATATGACCGTTAGGATAATAAATTTTTTTAAAATCTAATCGTTGAGATAAGATAAACTTAAAAAATGCTGAGTGTTAGGAAAAGACAAAAATTAAAAAATCCACCCCTTTTTAGGATAAGACAAATATTCAAAAATATAACCGTTACAATAAAACAAATATTAAAAAAATATAAATGTTAGAGAAATAATAAAGAAATCTTTGAATAATAATATTTAAATAGAATAGTAAAAGTAGATGGTTAAAATAGAGAAGCTGCTGTGGGTGTTTTTAAAAAGTTGATAGTTAAAATAAAGAAGTGTACTTTTTGGTTAAAATAGAGAGCCAAATTTAAATAAGCTACTAGGAATGCTCTTACGGATTTATTAGGATCCCCGGGCTCGCCTATTCTTTCCGCCGCAGCCCTCGCCCCTCGTAGAAAAAGGACGCAAACCTTGTATTCCGCCTTTTCAACAGTTTCGCACTTTATTGGTGTCCGCAACTGTCAAATCTCTTTGTCCCTCTCACCCACGCACGCGCAAAAACCCTAATGTTTCTCTATCAACCAGCTCTGACTAGAAAAGACACCTTCACACTGTTATTAGAACCTTTTTTACTAGCTCCGGACATGTCACAAATCCACTTCCACTGATAGAACACTCTTTCTTTTCAGTTCAAGACCATTGGCATATTGGTTCTCTTCCCCCTCCATTTCATATTAATTTGGATGATCTAAAGTTGCCTGAGCTGTATTTGTTTGTTTTGCTGGATAGAAAGTGAGTGAAGCTTTGAGGACGAAATTGACCTCTAATATAATCTGCTAGATTGGAGGTCGGATTGTCATGACAGAGAATGAGGCTGCTGGGGAGGAGGTTAATAACAAGGAAGTAGGTGGCCCCAAGTCGCCCTGGAAGACGCCTATGGCAGTTCATTCCGATTCTCCTGTAATGAATGACGCGGCAGAGTCTTGGCCTGCTCTTACCGATGCGCAACGACCCAAGGTTCCCGATGCAGCCGCCACAAAGCCTCTGGTTGTTCCTTCTGCTATTCCTGTTGTGCAGGTAGCAGTTAACTCTCCTTCTGAAGTTTAAGCATTGAATAGTGGTGAACCTAATTGGCGGTATTATTCTAACAGGTGACCAGATTAGACCTGCTTAGATGAATCACAAAGTAACGAGCGTATACTGGGTTTTTTCTTTCTTTTCTTAGGGACGATAGAAGTTTTTCACGATATCTAGTTTTATCTAGTTTGTTGGATTCGGTCTTGTTATATTTTCTAAGTTTTGTTTCGGATCGTTATAGTCTTAGTAAAGAGTGGCTGCTATTTACAAACAGACTAAGGATTACCACCCTAGATTTAATTAGTGTAGCAAACTACTATTTATGTTGACATCAAATGCGAGTTAAATTCCCCATACAGAACTTCCTCTTCTATTTATGACCTCTTTTTAACCCACTTTTCCCATTGTTTTGGCTTGTGAGGATAAGACTACAGCCAATATAGGTTGTGGGGCTTCCAATAAATATATGTTTTGATATTCCTGTTATCAAGAGTGTTTGTTATGGGGTAGCAGAACTTGGGCATTACGGCCTATATCCTGTTTTTAGAGGTTGCTTTTATTAATGTTTTGTTTCTTTTACCTGCATATAAACTTAAATGGTATATGCTACTGTAGCTTTATTTGGATACGTCCAGGGATCAGTTGGGCTGCAAAAGTCACATGGAACTGGGAATCCAAATCCTTCACATAAACATTCATCTTCACGTCATCAAAAATCAGGCTCTAAGCGCAACCCAGGTCACCCTTTTCCTGTACCCCTTCCTTGCCATCAACCTTCAGTCCAGCCGGTTTTTCATACTATGGTTGCTCCACCTCAAATCAGAGTTCCTGGGTATGCTTACCCGTCTTGTCCAGGACCTTTCCCAAGTGTTGAAGCTCATTTAGTGAAGTCTGGATGTGACACAGCCCCTCAAACTCTTGTTCCACCGAGTCACGGTGTTGATGCTAATAGAAACATGCAACTTCCAGCACGAGTGAATCCCAATACTTATTTTGTCAGTTTTCCTAATAGAAGACCAAATATACCAGAACCTGGTGGCCATTTCAGTCATGTCTGGCATCATCAACGAGCTTTGAATCCAAGAGACAACATTCCGATGCAACCCTGTATTGGAGCAAGGGCTTTTAGAGGGCCTCCATTCTTTGGCCCAGCTGCAGGCTTCATGGTCGGTCCAACCTTCACAGGTATTATTTTTTTTATCTTGGCTACCTACTTTGATCTGTCTGTTTCCAGGATAGGGTATGCTCTTCCTCCTACTCAATGCTGTTGCTTTGATAGACATCTGTGCTTGCACAATAATTTTTCTGTTATGTACAGGACCTGCATCTATATGCTATGTTCCTGTTGCACCTCCTGGCTCTATTAGGGGACCTCATCCTCCTCACTTTGTTCCACATCCTATGAATCCAGGGGCTCCTGTGGCAGCCCCAGAGATATTATCTTTGAGGGCTAACATAGTAAAACAAATTGAATACTACTTCAGGTAAGTCCTTCAGGAAGAGAGAATTGCTTTATTCTTATTTTAGTTTGTATTGGCTGTGAAAACTCAACTAGATACCTTAAGCATCCTATAGATACCATTATAATTGTGCTATGATAGGATCAGCAAATACTTTGACTTGACTCATTTTGGGGGCAAGATAAGTGTATCTCGCAACAATTGTTTAAAGAGAAAAATATGAGAAAGGGGAGAAATCAAGTGGGTCATGTGTGAGACCCCGTATTGCATTTTGCTATTTACTCTATGTATTTGTTTTTGGATTAAATTCAAGGGGCTGTTGTTTGGCCAATGTAAGATATTAAACTGATTATGGTATTTTGAACTATAAGTTTTCCTTAAGTATTTTCATTATGTTGTGAAATCATGTTAGTATAATTTGTTATGTTCATCATGGCCGAATTTCTCTAAGGTAATTTCCATATGAATTAATTGTCAATTGGCCTATTGTAAGGGAGTTTATTATGTTACTATGACTTAATAAATTATATGCCAAAGAATACTTAGTGTATTTTATTTCTTATTGTTGCTGAAATTCTTTAAGTAAATTCATTAAATATTAATCTATGGTTGTGAAATTCTATGTTAGTGCATGTAGATTATCCCATGTCCTTATTATGTAACATTAATCTCCATTAGGCAGCCTTAATCTTCATTAGGAGAACTAAATGATAAGTTAGTGTGCTTATAGAGTAGTCCATGTGAAAAAGAGAAAAGCAAAATAAAATAATAGATAAATGAAAGTCAAGAGAAGTGGAGGATTCACGTGAGTGGCAAGAGAGGTGTAGAAGTGGCTGTTAAGGGGGAATCATGTGAAAGGCTTGAAGTCAAAGAGAAAAAGAAATAATGGAATAAAGGAGAAGAGACAAAAATCTTTAACTAGCAGCCATGTCACCCAATAGCCATGGGTGATACAAACAAAGGTCATTCTCTCCCTTTTCTCATGTTTTAGGCTAGATTCATGTTGCTTTTTGCACTTCACTCTTCACCGTACACCACTCAGCACTCAGCTCATCTTTTGACCGAAACACTCAGCTTACCCCATTTCACTCAGCTCATTCATTTGGCCGAGAACCCTTCTTCATATCTCCATAGTATTTTCTTCTCTCACGCCACTTCCAGCAACTTCAGTCACTTCACCTCACCTTCAGCTTTACCTTAGCACATATCTTGCTCATACTCAGTCCATTTTGGTCACACAAGAGAAGGGAGAGTGACAGAAGCCGAGAGAGAGAGAGAGTTTGGTTGTTGGCCGAGTAAGCTAGAAGGAGAAAGAAAGGTAAAGGAAATCTGACCCTTGTTCTTCCTCCTTGAGCTCTTCTCTTTTCTTTCTTAGATTCTGACCATGTGTATCCTAATGCTAGGTATTCCCTAACCATCACTTGTGTCCAGCTATAGAAAGGTAAGCTAGGGTTCGGTTTTCTCATGGAAAAAACTTTCTGTTTTGGCCGAAAGGGCTGTTCCTTCTTGTGTTCATTTTTCCTTTGGAAATGCTTGAATCATAGATCTGATGTTTGGTTATGATTATGGTGTTGTGATGTTGAAAAGGTGTTGGAGGAGGATTAGGCCGGGTTAATAAAAGAAGTGTTAATGTAGTTGTTGTTGGATTGTTATGATGCATGTACAATGAGATTAGATAGGAATGTGATGCATGCATGTAATGTTAGTTGTGGCCGAATGGAGTGTTTGTGGTAATCTTGGATTTTTACTTTTAAAATGTGATATTAGTCCTGAATTTTACTGTGATATGGCCATGAATTAGATTAGATAGGAATTTGAACACATTGTTGCTTGGAGATTGAACATGCATGTAATGTGTTGTGTGTATTTGTTATTGGCCGAATGAACTAATATTGAAATGATGCTTGTAATGTGAAAGATGGAGTTGTTAGTGGTAGTAAGGTGATAGTATGAGTACATTGTTGTCCATGCATGATTTTTAAAGATGGATGATGATGTTGGAGGCCACGGGTTGGCTAGTTGAAGTGCTCGGAAGATGTTGGACATTATGTTGTGATGAGTAAGGAAGGTTGACTAGTTCTATGTGAAATTTAAGGTTAAGATCTTTGATTAAGTGTTGTGATGTTGCTAATGTAAACCTAGGTCTTGAATATAAAAAACATGAAGGTTTAGGGTGTATATAGGGTTCGGGCAGTGGCCTAAACCATGGGGCAAGTGGAATTGGATTATGTAACTTAAGATAGAATTATGAAAATGAAAGATAAGGTTCATTGGAGCCGAATGGTGCTGCTGCCCTTGGCATGGGATGTACCTTTTGTTAAGTTTTCTTAAGTGTTGTTTGCTGTTAAGGAGTATGTTGATGAAATTGATTAGAACAGCAAGTCTATAAGAGAAAAGGAGATTAAGTTGGTTGAGTTTGATAGACATTAGGTTTGGTAAAGGTATAGAGCAAGGAAATTAAGTTAGACATGTTATAAGTTGCTGTTTTGGCTTAGAATTCTTAGCATGAATGTTGTTGCTGAATTTCATGAATAGGCTTTGAAATCAATGATGTCGAAGGGAAGAATCAATGTACTTAATTGATCATAAGTGAGATATATAGTAGTCCAATCAGCAACCTTGTTGGAGACGTTTGATGCATGTGTTTAATGGTTTTTCTTCAATTGTTTTATGAAAGCTAGTTAAAGAAATCTTTTGTAAATAAAATCATATTTCAAAGATACGTACTTTTGGAAAACCGAAACGTTTATAAGTATTTCTTTTGTATGTCTATTTGATTAGTTTCCTAAGCGTCTAAGTGACGTATTTGACTCGCTTGTAAGCGAAACTTCATACCGAAACTCAAGAAGACCAAGGTAAGTGGATGTAAGTAGAAACTTACATTTTTATGAAAACTGGAATGGTACACAGCATGGTTTTTTCTTGAACAAACATGGCATCATAAGCATCACAAGCATTTGCATGATTTCTAAAAGAAGTTTTTATGCAAATGAAAGTGTAAAAGTTTTATGTTAAGTTAAGGGGCTCTGGTCGGTACCGTACCATCAAGAAGGACACCTATACCGAAGGATGAATGCGAGAAGGATGGGTGATCCTAGAGGTAAGTGCAACCACACTGAAGGACGAATGCGAGAAGGTGTGGACCTCCAAGGGTCGTGTCTAGCCGCCAGGCTTGAGGCCACTTCAAGGGCTAGCTCGACCAGATGTATGTCTCCAAGGAAAATAGGAGACGGTTCCAACGGGAACGCACAACCTTGACTTCAGGGGTAAATGGAGCGTATGTAGCCCACAAGATAAGAAATGTTCTCTTTTCAAGGACCATGTGTCATTTTAAGTTCAAGAGCAAGTGCATGTGCATGTGCATATGCAAACATGAAGCATGCATGCACATCAAGATTTACGATTACTCATGATTTTCATTTTCAAGTCATAAACTCATGTTTATAAGTTCATATTTTCCCTTACTGAGTCTTTTGACTCACAGTTTTCAAAATGTATCATTCCAGATGTTTCAGGTGAAGGCAGTCAGGAGGATTATCTGTCTTGAGATAGAAGAATTCTATGTATTTTGACGTTGGTGACTATTGACCGATGCGGTCTGTCACTTAGGAAATGTACAGCTTATGTGTTATGTAATTAAGATGCTACCCTTCTTTTGTGGAATATTATGGAGTTAAGTTATGAAGAATTCTTTGGCCCGTCTCTCTCTCAGTTTTATTCCTCTGTTATATATGGTTAACTTCACTGGAGCTTTCTCTCGAGATTGCTCGCGGCTGTCATTGGCCCTACGGGTTAGCGCTGGGGCGTGACATCATGTATGTTGATGTTCAAGCTTCTTATCCTCAACGAGGCATAGGCATTATAATATATGCTAGAGTAGGACATCTGATGGACACTGAATAGCTCTGGTGGCTCAAGATTGCCTGCTTAAATGAAGCCATGAGTTATCTTAGATTCATCATTATATGATTGGGGCAGTTATGGATAGTCATCAACTAATAGTGTTCAATTACAAGTATTCTTTTCTGAAAATTTTGTTAACAGCTGAGCACCATTTCTTTGAGAGCCCCTTCTGTATTTCTTGATCATACTTCTAGATCTATACTAAGGGGATGTTTGTTTGCCAAAAAATTGGGGAATATTCTCGAAATTTTGGGAATCTTTACTTTATTGAGATTTATTGGGGTTTGTGAAAGGTGAAGTGTGTAGGTGTAAAAGTTAAAAATTTTGGAGTTTGTTTGGTTTGTTCGATTTGTTGAGACCCCAAATATTTGGGGTCTCAAACATGCCCTTAAATTCGACAGTAAGTGGACATTCTAAATATGCACTGGGATCTCTCTGTAATTTAATTTCTAAAGAGAATAATGATTATACTTGCATAACATGGAGTTATTGACTGCTTTTTATGCCTTGAAACCAATACCTTTTTATTTTGGCAGTGATGAAAACCTTCAGAATGACCATTACCTAATCTCCTTGATGGATGACCAAGGCTGGGTTCCAATATCGATTGTTGCCGACTTTAAAAGGGTAAGTTTTCTGTGAAACAGCTATGCTTGCTTGCTTTGAATTATCTAGGCTGCTGCTTTAATCGTGAGGCAGATCTATGCCAGGTCATTCCCATCTGCACCAACATAAAGTTTTTGTGTTAGATTTGTGAAATACCTGTTTCCTTCCTAAGTCACTTGAAATGATGAGCTCACTGTGTTACATATATTAAGCAGGTTAAGAAGATGAGCACAGATATAGAGTTTATCATTGATGCAGTGCAGACTTCTAGTAGTGTAGAAGTGCAGGTTAGATTTCTGTACGCATCTTTTGCTCGTGAATATTCTGTTTCGTACTCCATGTATGATTGAGGGGTTGGACCCAGAGAACTTTTCTCGTAGAGTTAGCATTTAGGAATTTTGGTTTTTAAATAACAGAGTAGTGGATTTTTTATTGTTTCTTTTTATGAATTCAAATGTAAGTTTTTCGTTGGTGAGAGTATGATGTCCCTATTTTCACAAGATCTACCACATTCTTAGTGTCTGAAGCTATCTTGAACGAGTGTTTCTTTTTTTCTAATCTTATCCTTGACCAAATTTGAAATACATAGATGAACTTCCATCTCTTACTAATGTAACGTCCATTTTCTTCAAGTGTCTTGTTCTAATCCTGAATGAGTCTAATGTTCTAATATATGAGGGAGGGCATTGGAATTGTCACACCCAGAACGCTAACCCGAAGGGGCCAATGACAGCCGCGAGCATTCCCAAACGAATGCTCCAGGGAACTTAACCTTGGTTTTGCAGCGGATTTTTTTTATATACTACTGAGAGAGACGGGCCAAGGAGATTCACATATAAACTCAACTTACACAAAACGACTTCAGTAATAATAGTGTAAACATCACAACTACAATCCATATACAAAACACTTCATCAGTTACGAACCACAATGATCCATGGCCACCAACGTTTCAAAAGGGTTACACTGAGGGCCTTTCCTCTCAAGATAAGTAGTCCTCAGGACTTCTTTCACCTGACACATCTGGAATGATACAATTTAAAAATTGTGAGTCAAAAGACTCAGTAAGGGAGCATATGCAATAAAACATGCATGTCTTGCATGGTCATGATATCAATGTGCATGTACATGGAATGCTTGCATATTCATAGGACACATGCTCTTGATCTTAAAACATGCACTTGATCTTGAAAGGAACACTTGATCTTGGAAAGACTTTCTTTCTTGACTTTTGGGCTACTTATCTCGCTCCATTTACCCCTAAAGTCAGGGTTGTGCATTCCCATCGAAACCGTCCCCCTTTCCCTCGGGGACATATCATTTGGTCGAGCTAGCCCTTGATGTGGCCTCAGGCCTGATGGCTAGACACGACCCTTGGAGGTCCACAACTTCTTGCAAGCATCCTTCAGTGTGGTTGCACATACCTCAAGAGTTATCCATCCTTCTTGCAAGCATCCTTCGGTATGGGTGCCCTTAGGAGTCATCCATCCTTCTCGCATTCGTCCTTCGGAGTGGATGCACCTATCTTACTGGTACGATACCGACCAACTTCAGCCCCTTAACTTCACTTGTCATAAAATACTTTCATTCTTTCATTTGCACAAAACTTTCTTTTTCTTTCAAGAAAATAATGCAAATGCTTATGTCATGTCATGCTTAACAACAATGAGTGTTCATGCTTGATAACAATGTCATGTTGTATATCATTCCAGTTTTCGTAAAAGCGTAAGTTTTCATTTACCTCGATCCTCTCGAGCTTAGGATGAAGCTTCGCCTACAAGCGAGTTACATTTGTCACTTAGACGCTTAGAATTAAACTTTCAAATAAGCATACCGAATTACTTATATACGTTCTCGCTTTCCAAAATTCGTATATTTGAAAATATGACTTCACCTACGTGAAATTTCTTTTAAACGTTTTAATTAAATATGAACACAACAATCATGCCTATTAAACAACTCCAACTTAGGTGAAATTCCTAGGGTATTTCCAACTCAGTTTTCCATTTCAAGATACCATAACTTCTCTCATACATTTCCTACTTGCATGGAGTTTAGCTTCACATCTTCTATCCTTACATCACCATGCAACCCAAATCCATATAAGGGCAACAACAACACTCAACATCAAAGATTTGGTTTGCAAATTAGCAACCTATAACATGTCTAAATTCATTCTCCTTGTTTCACAATTTACAACCTTACATTGCATGGACTAAGGATCATTTGTTTTCTCATTTCCATCCATTAAACTTCAAGGAATGTTCTTTATAGGTACTGCTGTGACACCTATGAACTTGACCTGAATCCATTTTTCTTTTATCTCTACATTTTCAGGTTCACATGAACACCAAGGTACAAACACTACTTGCTTGCCTTGACTCCTCGTGTTTATGGCCAACCCGCGGCCTCCTTGCACTTCAATTCATCTTCTAGCTTACTGACCTAGACCTCAATCATCATAAACATGTTCCAGCATCGCATTTCTTCAAGTTTCATACAAGATTCACATCAAGCTCTTAAGGACAACACAACATGCAAGCAAATCCACTTAACCCGAGTGTGTTTCATTAATTTTCTCCATATATAACCAATTTGCTTAGGTGATTAACTTGCTGATCTACCCACATTATTCACATGCAAGACACTTAACAACAAGCAACATCAAAGAAAAACATGAGAACAATGACATAGGACAGTGAGCATATTCGGCCAACATGCATGCTAAATTTTCCAAATTCCATGTCATCCACCTATATGCATGTTAGAACTTCTCCAATTAAATTTTTTCCATAGTGTATGGCCCCTGACCGAAGCCCTAATACTTCCCAAACTTTACATTTTTCACACCTATTACCAAGGTTTAACACAGCAAACTTCACAGCAACAAAATCAAAGAGTTAGACTTCCCATTTTACATGCAATTAGTCCATATTCATAAGCTCATCATCTATACCATTTTCCACACTCCTAACTAGACAAACCGTGGCCTCTAACTTCATTATCCATCAGCAATCACAAGAATACACAGCAACCAACTCACATCAAGCAAATCACAAGATTCGGCCAACAAGAATCACAAATCCTACATGCATGATAAAAGCTCTCCAAGATAATGTTTCTATGCTCCCCTCTAGCCAAAACCGTAACCATCACACACCTCAACCACCAGCAATTTCACAACCAACACAACCTCACAACCAACAGATCCATATTTCAAGAAAATTTTCAGAGAATACACAAGCTAACCCATTCGGCCAAACCAGAGATTTTTCCATTAAGGAGCTGAACCTTACCTTGCTTTTTCTTCCTTTTTCCTTTCTCTTCTCCCTCTCTTTTTCTTCTCCTTCTTCTTCTGCTTCTTCTCGGTCTCCTTCTTCTTCTCCTTCTTCTTCTCCTTCTTCTTCTTCTTTTCCTCTTCTCTTTCACGGTTTCCCTCCCTTTTCTTTCTCTCTCTCGGCTTTCTTCCTTTCTCCTTTCTCTCTTTTGTGCGACTGAGTGTGTGAGCTGAGTGCAAGTGATGAAGTGAGTGCCGTGAGATGTGAATGAGGGAGTGAATGAGGCCTAATTCACGTGAAAAGGGGGGAAACACTGTTTCCATCACCCCCTTCCATTGGCTGCCATGGGCAACTGTTTTAATTCCTTTTTTTTTCTTTCCATTTTTGTCCTTTGTTTTCTTTTGTTTGGTTGTATCTCACGTGATTCCCCTGCCTAGCATACTTAAGAACATTTAATTTACCTAATGAAGGTTACTTAAAAAGCATAGGATAATTAACATGCACTAATAAATTCCACAACCATAAATTAGAATACAATGAAAATACTTAATAAAAATTCATAAACTATGAAGTATAATAATAAAAGGCACCTTAGATATCCTTGAACATTAAAATACCATAGGTCACTATAACATAATGAAAATTACATCCTTTCCCAAATATGCTAAATAACAGCCCCTTAAATTCAATAACAAGGTCTTAACGTTAATCTTAAACATGAAAGAAAACTTAAACTACTTGGTGAAAATTGGGGTCTCACATGAATGGATCCCTGTGGGAATTAAAAAATAATTGCTACTGCTGCAGTTTTTGTAAGGATTATCGACGCTTCATTTTGGAGTTAAAACAAGGCTTTCACAGATGTTTGCGTTCGAAATAGTTCATTATATAAAGCCACAGTAGGGTAGATGGGCTAATTGGTTGTATGCTTCAAATATTAAACAAAAATATTGATCAAAATTTGCTTTCCACTTTTGGACTGTCCTTGTTCCTTTTCTTTCCATTTTTTTTTCTTCCAATTGAGCAGGATGAGGTGGTCATTTCCGGCAACATTTTATGAGTTTTTTTACAAGGTTTGTATATTTTAGCTCAAGAATTTCCTTGTTTGTGCTATCAAAAAGCGGTTGATGGTTATTCAAAGGGGAAAACTTTAGTTTGAACTAGAGTTGGAGGGGGCATTACTTTAGATGGATTGCTGATAGGAATGATTTCACAGTCATACCTTAGAGAGAATGTACGATGCTCTTAGTTAATTTTGGGGTTGCCACCTTCATACTTTTAGAGCTAACTCATAACTAGCACTTGAGGACTCATATAAAGTTATGATATTTGGACAAGTAGTTGTGTTTCTTCTATTGCTTCACTTCTTTGTTCCAGTGGCCTTTGCTAATCAATGGTGCTATTGCTATAGGGTGACAGGATACGGAAACATGATGATTGGTCAAAATGGATTCAATCTTCTTCAGAGAATTCGTTGTCGTTACAATCTCAGACTCCCAGGGGTGACTCGGCAGAAAAGACTGTTGATTGCTTTGCAAACGATAACAGCAATGAGAATAAAGCAGGCAACTTCTCTGAAGAAAATGTTGAATCCCCATCGCATAGGGGATGTTCAATGGAGCACTCGTCATCAAACAGAGATACACTAGTACCATATATTAGTTACACTGAACAGGACAACTTGAGTGATAATTCTAATGTCAGATCACAAGCCTTGGGCTGTGAAAATCTGAAGTTCGCAAATCTTGGTCCCAGCTATAGGTCTCTACACCCAGACCACTCGGAAGGAGCTGAATGCACGAAGTTCGATGATCATGGAACTGAAACCAGGGGGCTGTTATCAGATATGATTGTAAAGAATGTTGGTGAGCTGTCTAATGATTTTGCGAATACATTTATGCTCGACGAAGAGATTGAGCATGAACAGAAAACCATAAAGAAGGATGATTCTTTTTCTTCTAGAAGGTACCAAAAACGTTTGTTTTTGTTTGATCTTCTTCAGGTAGAAGGTACTGCATGCTTTTGCATTTGCTTAGTGACTCTTATTTGACATTTCCACCTTTGGTGGGATAAATTTAACGTCTGTTTATATCAGAATCCTTCTAGAGTCATTTTCTTCTGCATTTTCTCTGTTCTTTAGGAAAATTCCTCATAAGACTGTTTGGTTTTTGATTTTCTGACTTTTGATTCCATGGTGTTCATTTAATTGAAAGCGTGCAAGGCAATGTCAGTATTCAACCTTGCTGGCCAATAAACCTTGGTTAATGATTATTCCAATATCTTGATACATTCAGATAGGTAATAGCTTAAGACTGTCTTTTTTTACGTAGAAAATTACAATGGGAGATGCATTTTTTTTTTTTGTGATATCTTTCAAAGGAACTTTCAAAAACTTATGCTTATTGATTATTTTCCTATTTAGCAAGCCTTTCATTTGTTCTGGAATTCAGGAGGTACTTTTCTGCGAAGTTTTCTCTGCATGCATTTAGGTGCTCAGAGAGGAGATTGAGAGTTCATTTCCATCCTATTTGGATATTCTGCCCAATTGGTTTGCATATCCTCTAATGGTCATAGGGGGAATTAAAAGAGGGGATGCTCTGAGGTTGATTTACATTGTCCAGGAAGGAAAAAGGTTATTTCAACCTTGGGGTTACCGCCACTTGACTCCAGTGGTTCTGATAGTAAGAGTTCCCAAGAAAATGTGTTCTTGTCTGGATGAAGAATGTATCTGATTACTGTCATTGGCCGTCTGGCCTTCAAATTCAAATCATTGAAAGCATCAAGCTTAATTTGGCATAGACCGAGAAGGAAGGGGTTAACTGGAACTTGAAAATGATGCCAGCTTGGAATCTGGTGATATAGGTAATATTGTGGGCTAGCTTGTTATAATAAGCAGTTCTTGACTTAGAGTCAATGTCCAGAAAACTTCTCCTGTATCTTTTGTCTTTGTGATGCAGACAGTACTCCATAGTTGGCTCTCATTGATCCTGAATTTTGTCAAGGTCTGATACCGGAATTTTTGAGTAAAGGAATACAGATTTGTGAAAAAAAGGAGAGAGGGACTGAGGGGTGGGAGAAAATTGTGAGAAACACATGCGGTCTATGTTTAATTGGCAGTATATTTGTTAAGAGTATATTTTCAAATTTGATTTGCATTTTCATTTTCCAAGGCTGGGTATGTGGCACACTTTGAAGTGACTGACACATTGCCATGTTCTTGTTGAGATATTTGGCAAAAAGCATGTCAAAATGAATCGTCTGTCATTGTCAAGTGAAGATATGTTGGTTTGTCCATCATGATGATGACATCAAAGTGGTTTAAAATTCTGTTTTATTGACCTTCATACATATCGTGAAGGTTATATACTTAGCAATGGCATTGGTTTACTTTGTGATTGTGGAGCTGTATTTGTAAAAGAGTGTTAGTGAAACTGTATTGTTACATGAAGAGAAAAGCTGCTGCTCTGCATCATGATAAGATCAAAATGTTGTAAAACCATTATATTCCTTATGTTACTGATTTCTGTTTAACCCTGTAACCAAGGCTGCAAACTTAGTTGTGCTTGTGTTGCATATCTAAGCTTTATATTTGTTGCATTTTGTTCTGCTACACTGACTTATAGTAGAAGTCCTGTATGATTTGTTTGCCAGCTGGGATTGTAACCAGCCTTTTCGGTGTAAATCTATCTTACATGGTACTAGCTGCTTGCCTTCTATGAAACGTGGCTGAGTAGTGTTAAGTTGAAATCTGCCCACTGGTTTCCCTTGTGTGTTTCCTATGATTGGCTTCTCTCTGTTTTCTAAGTTTGGCTATTTATGTTTCAGTCTTTTTGTTTAGAGGATTTTCGGGTATCCACAAAAGTGTGATCTGGTGGCGTACATATCTGATCTGAAATGTTCTCCTTCTGGAAGTGTGGTTCTAGTCATTTTTTAACATGTTGTGCTTAGTGTAATATGGTATAGATATATAGTTTTTGAAATTATAATTATCATCCTATTCTGTTTCCTCATCCAATAGTTTTACTTCTTTATTAATTGTGTGATAATGGAATACACTTTAGTAACTGTATACTATACTCTTGGTTTAAGTGTATGATTGCTAATCTCTGTGGTGTTTCTGAATGACTTTGTTGACCAAAGGATTGATGACGAAGACGATGAGATGGTTGTCAATGATCAGGATGTTCAAAGACTTGTAATTGTCACACAGGTATGGAGTTTTGGGTAATAGCTTACTGTCTTTGTAATATCATTGTGAAATTCACGTTTCTAGATGAATTGGCTGGATTGCTACTTTTCTTTGGTCCAATTGGTGACTTCTCCTCCATAAACAATTGGGTGGAGGGTGCGGTCATGGTTTCAATCTTGTATGACGCATATGGAAATCAGAAAAGTAGCTAAATACTGGTCTTATGCAGGCTCTTCTAAGTTTCATTATGATCGCCCTCTGCTTTGATCTAGATATAACAGTGAAAACTCTTTGTTCCCTCTGATTCCTGTTTGAATACCTTGAAATTAGTAGCAGCTGGTTCCTGCTAAATTAGCATTCATTATCTGGTCAATGGTCTCAGAAGTTGGTCTCTCCTTGACCACACTGCCATAGGGCATTATTTTCTACTTTAAATGACAAAGGGAAGAGCTCTGACTTGCAATACTGCTATGAATTGTAATTTCATTGGTTGCAATTTTCTCAGTTTGTTCTTCTGTTACAACTTCTCTCCCGCCTCCCCCCTCCGCCCCCAAAACAACCCCCCAACAAACCACCTGTGTCTGTCTGCAATTGTGTATGTACCCACTGTGTTTGTGTGTTCGGGGTTTTGATTGGTGGGCCATTAATTCCTTGGGATTAAGTTCACTTATTGTCTTTTATCTACTCTGCAGAATAGCAGGATGGGTCAGGAAACTAAAGATGGAAAAGAATCAAAATCTATTTCCAATGAGCTTGCTTCTGCAATAAATGATGGTCTATACTTCTTTGAGCAGGTTGAAGTGATCATTGTCCTTCATAACTAATTTAAGTTTTTTAATCTGTGTATCAAAGTTGTTGACAATTGTCCATTCTTTAGCAGGAGCTAAAAACTAAGCATTCTAATCATCGGAAGAATAACTCTAGTCTTGAAAATAAAGATGGAACCTCAAATCTTTCCAGCAGTGTTTCAGGAGTCTCCAATTCAAAGGCTGGTGATTATTTCACTGGAGACACTGTCCCTGAAGAGTCTGGAAATGGGAGTTCCCGGAGGAAGCAAAATAAAGGGGTTTTCAAGCAGCAGCAGTCATCCCTCAAGCAACGATTTTTCTCCAGTAACTTCAGAAGCCATGGAACTTGCTGTAACTCTATTGGAATCATATCAGAAAGTCCTCCAAGTAATTCAGTTGGATTTTTCTTTGGTTCTACCCCTCCTGACAATCATGGGTCAGTTTAGAGAGATTTTAGCCTGTATTTATTTAAATTGTGATAGCATTCCTTGTTTAGCTCAAGCAATTTTTTGTATTGCCTTTCTTGATGTGGAGAAGCTGAAAGTAATTATTAGGTTCAAAAGCAAGATATTTCTCTGAATATGCTAGTTCGATATTGTCTGATTTGTTCAGCTAGTTATTTTGTTTCTCACTAAGCTAATGTAAATCTCAATCTCAATTTTACAGCCCTAGGCGTTCAAAGTTAAGTGGTTCACCGCATGGAATCCCATCTCGCAGTAGTCCACCAGTGGGTTCCATGCCAAAGTCATTTCCACCATTTCAGCATCCAAGTCATCAGCTTTTAGAAGAAAATGGTTATAAACAGCAAAAGTAAGGAATGGTGATTTTACAAAGTTCTGTATGTATTTGAGTGAAAGAGAGAGATTGTATTATGAAACTTATCTCACAGTGTCGCCCTTCCTGTTAGGTATCTGAAATTCCATAAGCGGTGCCTGAATGACAGAAAGAAGTTGGGTATCGGTTGCAGTGAGGTGGACTCCATCTCCTGAAATTCTTAGAGAATATATAAAAGCTATTGATTTTGTCTTCCTTTTAAAGACCTTTTGTACAAGTCTGTGAAATTAGTAACATTTGTTTCTTTAAACCTATTTGGACTGAAGGAGCTAATCTCTTTTTAAAGCACTTGTGTCTCTCATTGAGACACTCGAAGGTAGGATAATGTTTCCCAATGAGCAATGCCCTCGAATTAATAACATTCCTTTCTCTAGACCTATTGTCCTTCCTTCTTTCATGTTCTTAATGCTAGTTCTTCAACTAAATGTTCTCAGATAGTATGCAAATGGGTTTTCTGTTTGCTTGGGATCTGTTTATGTCCCCATATTGGTCCCTATGCTTATTTTTGGTTGATTCTCATTCCAATCTTTCATCTTATTGTTTACATGCACTTTTTCTCTATATGCAGGAAATGAACACACTGTACAGGTTTTGGTCATTTTTTCTCAGAAACATGTTTGTCCCTTCTATGTATAACGAGTTCCAGAAACTTGCACTTGAAGACGCGGCTGCTAATTATTACTATGGAATAGAGTGCCTCTTTAGGTTCTATAGGTATTTTCTATACTTTATGTTACCTCTTCCCTACCGCACACCCAAAAAAAAATTTAATGAGCGTCTTCTAAATTTCCATTCTCTTGAAATGTTAGAAGTGGTTCCTTCAAATGACTACGCTTGCTCCCTTCCTAGTATACCAATGCTTTGTTTGCATTCAGCAACATACATGTATACAATATATTGATGATTCATTTGTATTTCAGTTATGGTTTGGAGAAGGAGTTCAGCGAGGATCTATATAAGGACTTTGAACAAATGACCCTTGATTTCTACCAGAAAGGCAATCTTTATGGCCTAGAAAAATATTGGTAACTAATTGCACTCGTTTTTCTCTTCTTTCTATGTGTTTAGATTGGCTGCTCTAAGCTTTCAGCAGGGCTTTCTTATTCAATTTGTTAAGATCTATTTTGTTTTGTTTTGTTTTTTTCGTCTTTTGATATTTGGATGCATGAGGTAGGAGAATCAAATTAGACTGATATCTCGGAGAATATATTGTAACAAAGTGGGGCAAAAATAAAATAGAACAAAAGTAGAATTTGACATAAGTAGAGCTAATTACATAAGAAATGTTCGATTTTTTTTTACTGATCTTTTCTTCGTCTTTTGATATTTGGATGCATGAGGTAGGAGAATCAAATTAGACTGATATCTCGGAGAATATATTGTAACAAAGTGGGGCAAAAATAAAATAGAACAAAAGTAGAATTTGACATAAGTAGAGCTAATTACATAAGAAATGTTCGATTTTTTTTTTACTGATCTTTGTGTCAGTAGAATGATCTTTCAAATTGAAAGATTAACCCAACAGGATATTGCAACTTAAAGTTTCATCTATTTGTTTATTTAGAGTTAAAAGCAATTTCATAGATTATCTGCCTGCAAACATGTTGCACCACAGAATCATTAAGGACTTGTTTGGATGTGGGTCGAGGTTGTGGTTCAAGTCCAGGTTCTAGTTCTGGTTCCACGTAGTTGGACCCTAGCTCAACCCTCACGTTCTGCTAGCACCTGCCATTGATGGTGACATCTGACAGAAGATGTGAACCCCTTCGTCGCTTGTCTCATTGTGGGACCACCTCCCATGTGCCCACTTTCACTCATCTCTCATTCTCGGTCAACTCCGTCCGACATAGCAATTGTCTATTCTTGTTGATTCCATTTCCAAATCTCAATAGCAGAGAGAGAGCATTATAATATTATATTACATAATAGAGATAACACTATGGATGACACCACTATACAAGATTTTCTTCCTTGTAGAAAGATAAAAAACGTGGTTGAATTTAGATAACCCTCGTCTAAGTTATTCTGTAGAACCAAAAATATATTTTACGTTAGAAGGTCAAAGCAACAAATTGAATAGAAATGTCTAGAATTAAGTCATAGCATATGGAATATATTTTAAAGAATATAATATTACTAGACAATATAATAACAGCAATATTATATTATTTCTTTTTATAATAAAATATTTGAAGCTCATTACTTTAATTATCTTTTCTTTACATATTATTCTTTAATTATATGCAGTTTTTATCCTTTTTTTAATACTACTGACTGCGACTAAAGGAAACAATTCACAAATAAGTACTGTTAAATCCAAACGTATAAGACAAAACTGAACTGCAACTTGCTCGCCCCAAAGTACTATTTGCCTTGATTATCTGAGAACTGGTCAGAACGTAGGGCGTTGATGCACGGCTTTTGTCTGGACAGCAGTTAGAAGTACATTTCAACTTTGGACAGAAACGATACAATGAGGAAATGACACGTAAGTGCGTCGTGAAAATTTTGAACCATGCCAAACGTTGGTTCTGGTCAGTGGGTTCAACTCCTGGTTTGAACCCCAAAACCAGAACCTGAACCCACAAACAAACAAGCCCTAAGAGATTGTGATAAAGTGTTCATGCTACTCTCTCTGTGTCTCCGTTTCGGGGGTTTTAGAAACTGACTTAAGTTTCTCTAAAGTATTGAGTGCTAGCTAGTTTCTTTAAGCCTTATTTTAGGTTTTTTTATAAAACTGTAAAGAGAGTTTTAATGTGGAAGTTTTAGAGATCTCAATTCTGAATCGTAGGATCCAGCTGTATATACTTGGATTCTCTAAAATGTAATATAGGTTTCTACAAATTGCAATAATGCCTACAATCATATTGTAATTGACTGATAAGAATTTAAGATTTATATCCAAGTTCCTTTACCACACTGTATTGTGAAATTAATACGATTGTCAAATACGTAGCTTATGTAACTCCAATGTCTTTTAATTCATAATTTCATATACTTTTCAAAGTGTAATATGTGTGTTTGTGTGTGTATGTAGGCATATTGTTGAGTCTAAACTCCATCAGCCTTATTTTATTATTATACAAACAACAGAACAAGTGTGGGCTTTAATAAATCACTATATTCTATATAAGTTTAGGTTCAAGGAAAAGTGAAGATAAAAAACAATCCTTTCTTTAGATTAATAAATGGTTAGCATGATTTTTCTACGATGTTGCCCAAATATGGAAACATCACATCTTCATATTTAATCCCTATCTTGATTCTGAGCGGGAAGTGGTGACTGTAGATCACTTGGCAGGCTGTTTCCCTAGCGATATATTGAAAGGGCCTTCTCCGGAGATTGGTGTTTCGGCATGGGTCTTAGAAATGGTTTCCTCTGTTAGACATTTAGTTGGGGTGTCGTGTGAAGGTAACGAGGAGCTGAGGAATCTCTTTGCTGCCTTGGAAAGAGATCGGGTGCAGTTTAGTCCTAAAAAGTCTAGAAAATCAGGGGCAAGATGCAGCGGGAATTGAAGGGATTGACCTCGTCGGTTAACTATGAAGGGTCTTCTTCGGTTGCTGGGAAGGGTAAGACCAATGGGCGGGCCTTGTCATTGTTTAAATGATGCCTAAAATTTTGAGCTGGAATGTTAGGGGGTTCAATGATAATGTGAAGTGTAGTAGGGTGGAGAATCTTTTGAGGGGTTGGCGACCGGAGGTGGTTTGTCTTCAAGAGACAAAAGTGGTGGAGGTTTCTCGGGCCTTGATTAGGCGTTTGTGGGGAGGGGCTCACGTTTGTTGGATTAGTTTGGCGTCGGTTCGAGCCTCAGGGGTATTTTATTGATGTGGAATAGTAGGGTGTTGGAGTTAGTGGATTCTTGCCTTGGTGCGTTTTCGGTCACGGTGATCTTTAAGAATGTTGGGAATGGTTCTCAGTGGATGTTTTCAGGCATTTATGGTCCTAATGAGGATCGAGATAGGCAGTTACTTTGGGACGAGTTGGCTGGAGTTTTTAGTTGGTGGGCTCTCCCGTGGTGTATTGGGGGGGATTTCAACGTTACTCATTTCCCTAGCGAGCGGTCAGGTGGAGGTGGCATTGGGAGAGAGATGTTTGAGTTTTCTGATTTCGTCGCGGAGTTGGGTCTTGTGGGCATTCTGAGGGGTGGCGTTTATACATGGTCCAACAATCGGCCATCTGAGTCTTGGTCTAGGATTGACCGATTCCTTTTTAGCCCTACCTTGGAGTCCTTATTCCCTGAGGTGATTTAGAAAAGGTTGCCCCGCCTTCTCTCGGATCATTTCCCTATTCTTTTGGAGAGGGGCAACTTGGGGGTGGGAGAAGGCCTTTTCGTTTCGAGAATATGTGATTGATAGTTGACGGGTTTGTGGATGAGGTTAGAGAGTGGTGGGGTTTGTACGATTTTGTTTGATCCCCCAGTTTTGTGTTGGATGCTAAGCTGAAGGCTTTGAAAAGAGATCTGAAAATGTGGAACCAGGACGTTTTTGGGGATCTTAGTTATAGGAAGTCCTCTTTGCTGACTGAGCTGTCTTCGCTTGATTCATTGGCGGAAGGGGGCTCTTGGAGGAGGAGGGGAAAGCCAAAAGGATTTACGTGTTGGGGGAGTTGGATTGCCTGATCGATATGGAGGAGGTGTGTTGGAGACAGAAGTCGAGATCTTTGTGGCTTAAGGAGGGTGATAGATGTACTCAGTTTTTCCATCGCATGGCCAACTCGAATCGGAGGAACAATTCCATTACTTGTTTGGAAGTGGATGAGGTTATGGTGGAGGACCCGATGGTGGTGTCCAATGATATTGTGAACTTCTTTCATTCCTTGTACAAGGAACCTCACTCTTAGAGGCCATCTCTGGTGGGCTTAGAGTTCGATTCTATCTCGAAGGAGGAAGCTAGTTGGCTTGAGAGACCTATTGAAGAGGACAAGGTGACTGCGGTGGTTCATTGCCTCAATGGGTATAAAGCCTCGGGCCTGGATGGTTTCTCTTTAGCATTCCTCCAGTCTTGTTGGGAGGTGGTTAAGAGGGATGTTATGACTTCCTTTAATGAGTTTGCCCAAAGGGGGACATTTGTCAAGAGTATGAATGCTTCCTTCATAGTCCTTATTCCCAAGAAGTTCGGCGCAGTTGAGCTTAAGGATTTCCGTCCTATCAGCTAGTGGGCGCGGTCTATAAGATTTTGGCTAAGGTGTTGGCCAACAGATTGAAGGTGGTGTTGTCTAAAATCATTTCCCCCTCTCAGAATGCCTTTGTCGGTGGCCGGGAAATTTTGGACTCGGTGTTGATTGCAAATGAATGCATTGATTCTAGGTTGAGATCTAGGGTGTCTGGTTTGCTTTGTCAGCTGGATATTCAGAAGGCCTATGACCATGTGAATTGGGACTTGTTATTGTATATGTTGCGGAGGTGTGGGTTTGGCGATAGGTGGAGTAATTGGATTGCTTTTTGTATCTCGACGGTCAAGTTTTCAGTTTTGGTGAACGGTTCTCCTCAAGGTTTCTTTGGTAGTTCTCGTGGGTTACGCCAAGGTAACTGTGAGACCCCGTTTATTTCTTTTGTTATTTTCTATGTATTAGCTTTAATTTAAATTATGGGGCCATATTTTTGGCCAATGTATGACCTAAGCTTTATGTTTAAGGTACATTAACTAATATGAGATTTTATTTCATGAATTTTTCCTTAAATAATTTCTTTTTCATTACGGAAGTTTAGTGCAAGTTTAAATTTTATTTTCCCTAAGATCCGAAATTTGCTAGGTAAGTTTCTTTTATGGATTTATATTTTTCATTTGCTTAGTATATCCCATAATACATGAAATTAAATTATGAAGAGAGATTTACATATTATGGCCGAAAATAATTAAGTAGAAAATCATGAAATTCATGTAAGTATTTAAATATTTTTGTGTGTCTTTAATAGGTAGTATTGATCATCATTATGTGGCCTTAATTAGTAGTTTTGAATTATCATTAGAAATATTATATGATAAGCTACTAAGCATATGATAAGCTTTAAGAGAATTTAAATTGATAAGCACACTTGCTTATCAGAGTGATAAGCTACCATAGTGATAAGCTAGAGAGCTTTTAAGATAATAGGTTTTTGTGGCTATCTTAGTGATAGGCTAGAGCAATTATCTTGAGATAGGTTACCATGCTTATAAGTTGATAAGTTATGGATTTGAACTAGATAAGCTAAAGTGTTTATAGGAGATAAGTTAGGTGTGACAAAAGTAACTAAGTTAATAAGTTAGGTGTTACAAAAGTAACTAAGTTAGTTGAGTTGGAACCAAACAACATAAATGAACCAAGAGAAAGCCATTCACGTGAAGATGCAAGGAGGAGTGGAAAGTCAAAAAGCTTTGTGGACCATGTGGGTTGCAAAGAAGAGATAAGATGAGCAATTAAGTGACAAGACAAGACAAAGGAAGAGAAAAGCCATGAATGGAGAAGTTCACATGAAAGCTAAGCCAAAAAGAGAGAAAATGAAATGGATGGCAAGGAGTTCACGTGGGAGACTTGGCTTGAGGGGACAAAGGGTGGTGGTAGGAGAAAGTGAGAGAAAAGGTTGATAGAGACAACACCATGCATTGGTCGGCCAACCCACTAAGATTTACCCCCCTTTTTTCTTTCTTTCCCTCTTGTCATTTTCAACATCTCTTGTCATTGTCATTGCCATAAATGAATCTTGGGAGACTCAATTTGCTTTCTACGAATTCACCCCCACCCTTGGCATTTCAACTTCACATTTCATTTGCTTTTCTCTCTTGGCCGAATATCACACTTTCATTTCAACTCTCTCTTTTTCTCTCTTGGTCGAAACTTCTCTTTGAGCTTAAGTCTTGTTTCCTTCTCTTGCAACCTAAACACTTCTCTATGCTTTGTTGGTTTCTCTTCTTTGGTGACCAAATCTTCCCCTTAGTTCAACTCATATCTTCTCTCTTGGTGGCTGAAATTTCTCTTCACCTAGCCATCTTCCCTTGTTGAAATTTAGCTCACCCTCTTGGAACTAAATCACTTCAAAATTTCAAGCATTTTCCTTGTTTCTCAAGCAACTTTTAGTTGCTCTACATTTCTCTTTTCCCCACCATAAAAACCTCTATCTCAGCACCTGGAAGACACAAATTTCAGCCTTGGAACCATTCCTAAAGGTGGAACCGAAAGTTTAGGTTAAGGAAGGATTTTGGTGAAAATCGGGTGACTAGTGGAAGGTAGAGGTAGGCTTGATTTCACATGATGTTTTGCTTGAGTTCTTTATAAATTCTGACCTAAGATGTTTATTATGCTAGGTGCTCAAGGCTTGTGTTCAATCATCAAGGTGAGGCCAAATATGGTTTTTGGTGCTAAGTATTGTTGTTGGCCGAATGTCTCTTGATTGGATCTTGAGTTGGTGCTTTAATTCTTGCTAGATATAGATCTTGAGCTTAGAAAACCAACCCTAGTTGTGTTGTGATGTTAGATCTGGCCATATAAGTATGAGATCCGAACTTGAATGTTAGAAAAATATAAAGGAATGAACAATGCATGCTAGTTTGGTCTTAAAATGCAAAAGGAATGCATGTTGCAAGTTTTGGCATGAAAGGTTGTGTTGATTGGTGTTGGCCGAACCTTGTATGCCTTGGATCTTCAAGTATAACTTTGTTAAGTATCGATTTGATGAATGACCATGATATATGTAAGTTTAGTAAACATATGCATATAAGCTAGTCTTGAAATGTAGAAGTTTGCATGCAAATCAAAAGAACCAAGGAAAACCTAATTATTCTATGAAAATGGGTGTTGGCCGAATGTGATGTTTTGCTAGATCTTGAAGTTGTTTTGTGATTTGTAGATCCTAGGTTGTGAACTGAAAATGGAGGATGAGATCACCATTGGAGAAGAAAATTTAGACAAGGAATACTTAAAATGGAGCATGGCCGAATGACCTAGTAGAGAAAAACCCTAAGGGCAAACCTATAACAATGAAATTATATTTACTTGTGATGGATAAATGAAATTAGGGTTATGGCCAAATGGATTAGAGGATTAAAGCTTAAGTTCAATCATAAAACACATCATGCAAGTAAGAGAAAAACAAGGATAATAGGCTTAAAGGTTCGGGTTAAAAGGATTAGCAAAACCTTGTAATGTTAAGAGATTAAGAATTTAATTAGGTTGGCCGAAACCTATGGTGAGCAAAATAAATCTAATGTTCGGGTTGCATAGAGACCTAATGTCTAAGCCAAGGATTAATTATGACTAAGGTTGATAATTGATTACCGTAAAGATTTAATTGAGTACATGAAATAAAAAGAAGATTAAAATTAATCCTAGAGCAATTAGTTGCTGATTAAGAGTCCTAAACAAGAATAGAGATATATTGCAATAGAACTTAGTAATTAAATAACCTAAGCTTAATTAGTAACTAAAAGTAAAAGATCGAATAAGATATTAAGCGATCAAAAGGATTAAGGCAATGTATGATCTATGATATTGAAGTATATATATATAGTTGCTGTTCGGAAACATTTCAATGGACAGAAAGACGAGGTTAAGAGGTGAACAAGAAGTTCAGTTGGACTAAGAAAAATTCAGCAACTATATTATACTATTAACATTAAGTGCTTAATTATCACTATTCATTCTTAGTGGATTTCACGATAGGTTTCCTTGAATATTTCATAGAATCAAAGCGTATCAATATACTTTCACGTATCCTCAGTATATTGAGAAACAGACCTATTCTTTGTAGGCAAAGAGTCAAGTGAGAACCAAGAAGATTTTCAAGGAGTACAGTAAGTGAACAGTAAGTGGAAATTGTAAGTAGAAACTTACACTTTTATGAAAACTGGAATGACACACCGCATTGATTCATGAACAAGCATGATATTTCGAGCAAGCATGACATGGCATGAGCATTGCATGATTTTTCTAAAGAGAATTTTTATGCAATGTCGTATGGAAAGTTTATGGAAAGATAAGTTAAGTCAAGGGGCTTTGGTCGGTACCGTACCATCATGATGGACACCCATACCGAAGGACGAATGCGAGAAGGATGGGTGAATCCTAAGAGGCTGTGCAAACCACACTGAAGGACAATGAGAAGGTGTGGGCCTCCAAGGGTCGTGTCTAGCCATCAGGCCTGGGGCAACTACGGGCTAGCTCAACCAAATAAAAAGTCCCCAAGGGTAAGGGAGACGGTTCCGATGGGAACGCACAACCCGGACTCCAGGGGTTAAATGGAGCGTAAGTAGCCCACAAGTTATGAAGGAAATGTTTTCAAGGGCCAGGGGCCAATTTCAAGAACAAGTTTATGTTTACAAGCAAGAGCATATGCATACCCATGACATGCATGTGCATCATGAATTACGATTTCCCTTGTTAAGCAAGTTCAAGTCAAGAGCATGTTTTAAAGTTATGTTTTCCCCTTACTGAGTCTTTTGACTCACGTTTTAAAAAATTGTCATTCCAGATGCCTTAGGAGAAGGAAGTCAGGAGGACTACCTGACTTAGAAGAAAAATTATTCTATGTTTTGTTGTTGTGACTTGATGGATGAGATCCGTCACTTGTTAATGTTAAAACATGTTATATATGTATTAAGATGCAAGTTATTGATAACTTTAATCATGATATGAGTTGGCTCGCTTCTCTCGCGATTCTGTATTTTCCGTTGTAAGTATGTATGTACGAACGTTGGAGCTTTCCGAGGGATTGCTCACGGCTGTCACAGTCCCTGCGAAATGGCGTTCGGGGCGTGACAGTAACCCTCTTTCACTTCTTTTATTTATCGTTATGGAGGCTTTTAGCAAGATGATTAATACGTTGGTGGTGAGAGGTGCCTTGGTGGGTGTAGATGTGGGAGGCGGTAGGGGGAATGGGTTATGCATTTCACACATATTATTTGATGATGATACCCTCATCATGTGTGGGGCTGAGGAGAGCCAAGTTCGTCACCTTAGATGTTTGTTGCTTTGCTTTGAGGCGGTGTAGGGCTTGAAGATCAACCTTATTAAATCGGAAGTTGTCCCTATTGGCGTTGTGGACAACGTTCAGCGATTGGCTGCCTTCATGGATTGTATAGTCTCTTCTCTCCCAATGACTTACCTTGGGCTGCCTCTTGGTGCGCGATGTAAGACTCCCCGTATTTGGGATGACATTATCGAGCGGGTTGAGAGGAGATTGGCTAGTTAAAAGCGTATGCACCTTTCGAAGGGGGGGAGAATCACTCTTATCAAGTCTACTCTCTCGTGCCTTCCTACTTATTACATGTCTCTTTTTCCTATCCCCATGGAGGTAGCAAACAGATTGGAGAAGCTTCAAAGAGACTTTTTGTGGGGTAGTGGGGGGGAGAGGCACAAGTTTCATCCTGCCAGGTGGAATCAAGTGTGTTCTCCTCTTAGCGCTGGTGGGCTGGGTCTAAGACGTTTGCCTTTGTTCAATAAGGCCTTACTTGGGAACTAGTTGTGGCGGTTTGCTATGGACGATGATAATTTATGGAAGAATGTCATTATGGCGAAGTATGGATGCGAGTTGGGGGGTTGGAGGACTCCGGTGGTTCATGGTTCTTTTGAGGTGAGTCTGTGGAAGCATATTAGTTGTGGGTGGGACACTTCTTCTTTGAGCAAACCTTGTTTGTGGTGGGATGCGGGCTTAGAGTACGTTTTTGGCATGATCTTTGGTGCGGAGAAAGAATCCTTCGGTTTGCTTTCCCTATTCTCTTCTCCTTAGCCTAGCATCAGGCTGCTCTAGTGGAGATTACTTGGAGGGAGGGACGGGAGCAACAGTTTGGAGTGTTCAGTTCTCTAAACCCGCCAATGATTGGGAGTTGGATGACTTCGCAGCCTTTTACTCTTTGCTGTATGGGCAGGTTTTCAGGAGAGGGGCGGTCGATAAGTTGAGATGGTGGGATTCCAAAATTGGTGCTTTCTCGGTCAAGTCAATGTACAGATTCGGTCTTCCCTTGGCGTCAGTGTTGGAAGACGCTGGCTCCCTCTAGAGTTTCTTTTTTGGCTTGGGAGGTTGCTCATGGGAGAGTATTGACTATTGACAGCTTAAGGAGGAGGGGCCTTTTGTTGATTGATTGGTGCTTTTTATGCAAATGCGAGGGGGGAGTCTGTGGATCATATTTTTCTGCATTGCCAAGTGGCTCGAGGTTTGTGGATCATATTTTTCTGTTTTGTTTTGCATTATGAACCTTTTTTGGGTTATGCCTCGTAGGGCGATCGAGGTGTTGAGGTGCTGGAAATAGAAGTTCGATAATCCCATTGCTTTGGCAGTGTGGCGAATGATTTCTCTTGCTGTTTGGTGGGTCTTGTGAAGGGAGAGGAACAACCGATGCTTTGAAGATTCTGAGCAGTCTTTGGATAGTTTAAAGGGTCTTGTTTTGCGGTCGCTTTTTCTTTGGGCCAAGGTGATGTTGGGCTATCCCTTTTTCTGGTTTTCCGGATTTTCTTAGTTTTCTTGTTTGTATGTGTTAGGGGTTCTCAGTATAGTCTCTTGTACTGTCGTCTCCTTCTTCTTATGTTCTTTGTTTTTCTTTTCTTTAATAAGATTGTCTTACTTATCAAAAAAAAAATTAACTGTAGGTGAGATTGACATTTATTATTATCATCAATCTGTGAAATCACAATAGCTGATTTTTTAAGGGCATATAACTTTCATAATCAATTCTCGGATAGAAAATGTTTGAAATTTCTGATCGGACTAAGATGCTCTAGTTCAGTCTAGGGGTGTCTTGCAATGAAAAAACAAAAGGGGAATTGTTTCTCAAAGCGATGCGTATCAGGTTGATAGTTCGAAGGCTCTTCATTGGTTTGGCTTTGTGTTGGAGAAAAAGGCTGCCAATGTAAAGTACGTTTGAGTAAATCAGTTGTACTAGGGGTATAGGAGTGAACGTCCTTTTTTTGGTTATGCGTGGGAGAAGAAACCTGCCAAGCTGTTGACTGTATGTTCTAACGGCATTGGAGAAAGGACCCATCATGGCTGTTGTTTTTCTTGTCTTGCCACTACATAGTTGGCAAAAAGTGGTGATAGTATTAGTTGGTTTATTTCCAAGGATAACACTGTCAGTGTGTTTTGCTCTCAGTTTTTGAAGCCTACTCTAAAGAGATGCTTACATCTGTAATATCCAGAAGCAAAAAATGTGAAGGATTGAATAGTTTTATCTCATGGTGAGCGTGGCGCATTCTAGATACTATTCCACAAAAAGGTTTAAAAAACAATTCTAGATTTCTGCAGCACCTCCCTAAAGATTCAGTGGGAGATTGGCAACAAGCTGTTGACTTCGGTGGACCGGATTCTGATGAGCCATTCCAAATGGAATGCGTCTGATGTTTTTCAGTGTAGTGTTCGCTGTAAAGACATGTAATGGGTAATGGTCCAAAATGTTTATGCAGTGCAGCTAGAGAATTTGAGTTTAGCAGAAGAATATTCCGAGGTAGGAAAAGTTCTTGGAGCATTGACAATAAGCTCCATCTCTTCATTCTTGACAAAAGGGGCCTGATCCCTGTACCATTAACTAGGTTATAGGAGATGATGCGGTGGAATCAGTAACCAAAAAACTAAATGCTAGGAGGTTAACTTGGTAAGTCCAGGAAATTGGCCAGCCTTTCAGGTTCTGCTGACATTTGTTCCTTTGGAAGAATGAGATATTTAGGTTCTCAAGATGAACTTCAAAAATATGGATTTTCATTTTATTTTTTATTGTGCTATTAGTATGTTGTATGAGGAGTTACCTAGCACTCATGTTAGATGACAGATAAGGTCCGGCTTAAATTAGAGCATCTTGCTGCTTCTTGAACATCCCTGCCTTGAAGAACTTGCAGTAGGAGCTTGAACATATACAACCTTTTGCGAAGTATGCTGAAGTTGATGCACTTGCTTCACTGGTTATGGGTACTACAGTTTTGAGAGGAAGCTTCCTGCAGTTTAAAGAGTTTGCCACATCTTTTGTATCTATTGTTCTTTTTCTCTTTTTTTCTATTCTTAAATTGGAGTGTTGGAAACAGTTAGAAATAGAGGAGCTACTGCTAGAGATTAAACATACTAGCACGAGAGCACCTTAGTTTCTTCCGCTGTGTTTCTAATTGAGTTTTTTGTTCATGCTTGTGTCAGGGCATTCCACCATTATAGGGAGCAACGTGACCAGATAGAACCTCCAAGCAAACATCCAGAATTGGATAGGTTGCTGAGGGAAGAATACTGTAGCTTGGACAACTTTCGTGCAAAAGAGAAGACAACTGCTGTGAGAGAAGGCAGTCATTAGTTAGTGCTTAAACATAAATGCTTCTATTCCTTTAGCGGCATTGAAATGTTGACATGCTCGATCGGTAAAAGAATTCTTACAGAAGCGACAAAGGGAGTTGGGGTTGGCAGACTATTTTTGGGTTGGACAAGGAGAAACAAACGATGCTTTCTGTATATTGTATGTTTGTTGGACAAATGGCTGCCGACTCCAGAGTTTTCTTTTCTTTAGGGGTTTTCTAGCTCCCACCTATACATGCATTTTTGGGGTTGTCTGCAAGCTTGTAGAGGTGCCTGTGCTTGTTCTGAACTTTTCCTCCCTGGATTGTAACCTGTACATAGGAATAACTGAGACAGTAGGGAGAGAGAGACAGACAGAGAGAGAGATAATAAGAAAAAGGAAGAAAAAAAGTTTCTTTATTGCTTTAGACCTCGTGAAATATGAAGACTTATAGATTGATAATTGAGTTTTTTAAGTTTGAATTGCTCGTTCATGCTCCCTAGAAAAAAAAAAGATGGGATGAAAAGGGCCCCTACTGTTAAACTTCTTTTCAATATAGTCTAAGCTTAGGATTCATTTCTTCCTACTCAAGTTTTTTGAGATTGAGGAAGATCACATTTATTCGATGTCTACAGGCGATTAATTTAATGAAAGTTTCATATATGCTACGTCCATAAAAATTTATATAAATCAAGTAAAAGTTAAATATCAAAATTTTAAATTTAATTACAGAAAAATAGAAAACCAATAATAAATGCACCCATAATTATATATAAGCAAACCTTTAGAAAATAAAGGCGATAAAATCAATAAAACAAATAAACACACGTTAGAAAAAGGCAACACCGCAGCTAAATTTTTTTAAAAAAAAACAAAAATAGTAAAATAAAAAATAAAAGGAATAACTAATACAAAAATAGGAAAGAAACTTAAAAGTAAAGAGAAAATTTGGGAAAATTTCAAATGTTTAAAAAATAAATATTTAATTTTATAAATATAGAATAATAAAAAAATGACTATATGTTAAGAAACACAAATTCGAATGTTTTGGCAGAAACATCCTTAGTTTCAATTTATAAAATGAGGGAAATTAGCACTGCAATACAGCAATTAATGGTATTTAAATGAGATTCGAATTCGAAGGATTTTGAAATTATTGTAACAGGACTACGTCCATAGGATCCTGTCAGGGCGAATGTAGACGTTGTTGGGACGAGGAGCTTTCTTGTTGATTCTCCATTTGCATTGAATGCCACTAAATTAAAAGGAATTGACCGACCCTTTTGTTAAAAATTTTAATCAATACTTTCTCTACACTTTTGTTAAAAATTAATCACTTTGTCACGAAAGTCCACTTTTTTTGACAAGTCGTCTATTGTGGCTGTCAGTGATTGCCACAACAAGATTGAGTTTCCACTATCGCTACAACGAACCACCCCCAGATGTTGTATATATCCTCAGAAACGTCCCAATTTCAGCCGACCGTATATTGAAAAAAGTAATTTTTATATAGGGTATGATGGGATACATTTTACTCGGCTCATTGATTTGTAAGCCTAACCCGGATAGGGAGAACCATGATCCGCGACTACTGGAAGTGGTCGGCCCACCTTAAGTGCTGAGTAGGCTAAAGCCCAACCATTCCTGATCTCGATAAATCTTCCCTTTTTTGTAAGTAGAGGTGAAATTCATTTCACATGGGAGGAAAATACAAGTGCTGCCGAAATCAACTATGGCCGGAAACTTCAAATGGGGCACAAAAACCCTCTACAACATTTTCAAAGGCACGAAGGACGAGAAACAAACTAAGGACCATAAGGGTCCTAGCACTACAGGCCATAATAGCCACAACCAAACGGGTCCACATACCCACCAATCCAACCCGGGTCCAAAGACCCAGGGCACAACATAACTTAGCTGCGAACGGCGTATACCGTCGCCGGAGATGGAGGACCCAAACCAACACATGCAACAAAAGAGCCCACAGAGGAGAAAGCTCGGCCAAAAAATAAGGGAGAAACACCAGGCGCGTAAGATCCACGCGCCTCTGGAGTGGCGCGTGGAGAGCCAAGAGCCGATGTTGGATCGGTGGACAAGGACGATGTTGTAGATCTGGAGCCGCTGATGCTGACCAAGAGGCATGTGCTCGCCAGAACTCCACCGGAGCAAGAACCACCAAGAAACAAAACCACCATTATTGTAAGAAAACAGGAAAAGAAAGAAGGTGGGCGGCCCGTCGCCCAGAGAATAAGAGGGAGCCAGAGGGTGAGTTGCATAAAAGAAAAAAGTGGGAGAAGTCTAGAGAAAAGGAGGACCCTCTCTCTCTCGACTTTTCGAAGTGGGATGCGATAAAACATATTCCGTACAGTGCAAAAAAGGCATTCCTCTTAAATGTACGTCCAATCAGCTAGATACAATATTCAGGTCGTTGGTATGAAGCATGAACGGGCCTCCATTTCAGACTGGTGAGCACAAGACACCAGAAGAAGAGACAAAGGGAAATAGACAACACTCACAGCTCAGAAAGGTAAAAATAGACAATCAAAGGCAAATTCCATGTACGCTAACACAGCCTTTATCGAAGAGAGTAATAAAGAACCCTCCACTTATAAAGAAGCATTTGGAAGCGCTAAATGGATAAAAGTCATGAAAGAGGACTTTTCTGCCCTAAAAAAGAACCAGACTTGGAATTAATGCCCAAAGCCCAAGGATGTTAAACCAATTTCTTGTCAACGGATTTACAAGGTGAAGACTCGACTAAATGGATCAGTAGCGAGATATAAGGCACAGATGGTAGCTCAAGAATACTCTCAACAATATGGGTAGGATTATGTAATACCCCTCTCACTTAAGTTTTTCTAAAACTATCTTAATTAGCTTAATGAAGGGATCTTGCAAATTCGAACTTCCTCCGTTAATTTCAATTTTTAGTGCTTAGATGGTGATTATATTCTATTTTTATAGATGAATATTCTATAAATGTCAATGTTACCCTTTTCTTACCTTTTTTTTAGTCATATTTACTGTTTTTTTGTCTTTATAGATGAAATTGCCGCTTATGTTTCTAAATAATTATTGGGTTGTTTTAATGAATTTGCCGAAAACATTTTACCTGTTTAAAATTTTATAACTTTTGACTTTTATTCTCATACATACGCTCTTTTACTTCTATTAAATATCTAAAGCTTAATAAAAAAAATTGGTTAGGTTTAATTTGGACCCACATTTGACATAAATTGGGCCTCATGTCGTGGGCCTTTTATTGGCAATATAGCGCTGGGCTTATACTTAGGATTGGGCCTTCAATTGTGGACTTGAAAAGCCCAAAGCCCATTCGGATTAAAGCTTTGCTCCGCCAGTAGCCCCCCTTTTAACCTAATTAGGTAGGGTTAATTATGTGGGTCATTATGAGTGAGATTAACTTTTTGACACATCGCATTTATTACCCTTGCCGCCCCTCTCTCCCAATAAAACTCTTTTCTTCTCTTGGTTAACTTTCTCCTAATCATTGAAACCCTACTCATAGTTTTTAACTCTTGTTAAACTAAGATTGAAATAGGTGAGAGGGGGGTGAGTTAGTTCATTTGGTTACTTATTCGGCTAAGAAGAGAGAGAAGCGAGAGACAAGACAAAAAAATGAATAAGAAGAAGAAGACGGAGAAAAAGAAGTTGAAGAGGGTTTAAGTCTTCTAACAAAAATCTATCATTTCCCTTCAAACCTCTATTTAGATGGTTTTTGTGTTCAGTGTTATGGTTATGGCCGAGTGGTACTTAGTTAGGGTGCTAAAGTGTGCTTTTTGCGTGCCAAATCTTCTATCACTTGTGTGTTTGAATCTGTACATATTTATTTGAAGTCTCTGGAGAAAGATGAAGGTTTGCATGTAACGATCTAAGAGTTGAGAATTGATGTAGTGAGAAAAGAAACAAAAACAAAAGACAAGATTTTAAGTTTTATGGGTGTTGTCATGGGCATTCTTGTTGCCGAAATATGCATGGATTACACAGGGGTCCGCATGATTTGGACTTGTGCAAAACATAAACGAAATGAGCCATAATAAGCCAGTTCGGTTTGATGCAGTTTGGATAGGTTTGCATGCTAAATAGTATGATAGATTAAAGAAATTTTTAGAATCTGACCCTATGGCTCTATTAGAATTTGAGTAAACAACTTAAGGTATGTTTTAGAGCCCAAAAACGGCTCTGGAAGGGTGCCAAATTAGAGGCCCATTAAGGCACTAATTGGGCCCAATTGCCAAAACAGCCCAAAATGACTAATAAAGAAGAAGAAAAAACTTTTGATTAAATTATTTTAATGAGAAATACCTCTTAAGACCCAAAATCACTAATGGGTAAATATTAGTAATATATATTACCCAAAATCCATATACAGGTAATAATAGGGGAGAAGTAAAATTTTCGATTAAGTGTAAAATTTTAGGACCCTACGGGTTCACCGAAAACCCACGCCCAAAAAGTTTCCAACTTAAATACTTAACCAAATAGAAAGGATTGAGCCCAAGGCCCAATCAGTTTAACGAATGGGTCAAAAGGCCCAAATTGCTTTTGTAAGAGGAATGAGCTGGGAAGCCCTTCTCAAAAATAAGAGAATCGGGCCCAAATAGGCCCTATTAGAAAGAAATATAGAGAAAAAGAGTAATGCCTAAAATTTTATGTATTATCATTAATAAGGGGAGTTATGATTACAATTTCAATGAAATAATTATGTGTTATTTTTTACGTTATATTGTCTGTTTGGATAATGAATGCATTGGGTTTATACAAATTTTTTTCATATCATAATCATCACGAGATACATGCTGTGAACAACAATACTGTGTGGAGTGTATTGTGAGACACTGAGATGGTCCAGAGTTTTTGACAGGACGGTACTGATGTGAGACCCCGATTTTCTCCTACGTAATTGCTTATGTATTATTTTATTTTCCGATGTAATAGTTTTTATTTCTTAATGGGGCTATGCTTTGGCCAATGTATGGCCTAATTTTTTATGTTATGGTATTTTGATTAAAATGGGATTTTATTTCATAAAATCTCTTTAAATAATTAATATGCCATTTTATGCAAGTATAAATTATATTATACTAAGAGCCGAAAATTTCAAGTAAGTTCCTCTTTTACAAATTAATATTTTTACCTAATATGATTCATGGACCATATAATTTGAATTATGCTTAAATAATTTCCTTGTATAAGCCGAAATTATTAATAGATTGAATAATGAAATTCTTTTGAATACATGGATTAAATATTTTATGTGACATGTAATATCATGATGTGTTCTATATTATTAATAGAATTTCCATATGAATATTCAAATGATAAGCTATGTAGTTATGTGATAAGTTTAGAAATGATTTAATTGATAAGCACATTTGCTTATCATAGTGATAAGCAAGCATGATAAGCTAGGAAACCTTTAGAGTGATAAGGCCTTGTGATTATTGTAGAGATAGGCTAAGGCCATTATCACATGATAAGGTATCATACTTGTAAGGTGATAAGCTATTGGAATGGATAGATAAGTAAGAGAGCTTATAAAGTGATAAGTTAGGTGATAAGTGAAAACCAAGTTGAAAGTTAGTTGCATATTAATGTGGAAGTAACTAGGTTGGTTGAAAAGCAACCAAACTAAGCAAAGGAGGGCTTCTACGTGAAAGGCAAGGAGAGGAAATTTGAAAGCTAAAATGAGGTGCCATGTGATGTGTAAGAGATGTGTAAGAAGGTGTAAGTGTGTAAGAATTGATGAGACAACTCATGGAAGTGAAAAGAGAAGAGGAAAAGTGAGAAAGGGGAGTGTATGTCGATGGAAGGCATGGAGGAAAGAGAAATTTCAAAGAGACAAGGAAGTGATGTGAGAAAGGAGTGAAAAGAAAGAAAAAAGAAAAGAAAAAAAAAAGAAAGGGAAGCTTATGAATGTCGACCAAGGCCCCCCCCTTTTCACCATTTTCCATTTTTGCTTTTTCATTTCTCTCTCTCTTGTCAATTCACTCTCAAGCTTTATGTCAAAAGCTTTGGGAGACTCAATCTCACACATTTCCTCTTGACCTAAACACTCAAACACTTCACTCTCAAACCTCTCCTCTCTTGGCCGAATGTTACAAGTCCTCCCAATCCTTACCATTTTGCTTCTCCTAGCCGAACAACACACTCAAGAGTTCAAGGTTTGTGCATTTCATCTTGCCTCTAAACCACTTCCATCTAGCTTGCCAAAACCCATTCCAAAAGCCAAGTAAATCTCTCCTTTTTGTTGACAAAAATCCTACCATGAAAACCTAGCCATTTGACACCATTATTCTTCAAACTTACCATGTCCTCTTCACCACCATAGAGTTTCTTTTAAACCAAGCTTGGTCATTTCTAAGGAGGGTGGACCGAATCTTTGAAGGAGGAGAAGGATAGGAAGAGTTGGTATAGAGTGAAGGTAAGATTAGTTCATTGATGTTCTTGCCTTAAACATCATAAGTACTAACCATAGATGTTTTATTTTCTAGGTGCTCAAGCTTGGACAAACAACAAGGTAAGGCTAAAATGATTTTGTTGGGTTAGCATGAGTGGCCGAATGGCCTATGTATAAGATCTTGAAGTTTTATTTTGATAGATGCCTTGATGTTGTTAGATCTTGGATGCTTAGGAACCCTAAGTTGTTTACATGCTAGATCTAACCATGGAAGCCCTAGATCTAAGGTTGTATGTGAAGAAAAATGTAAATGGAGAACAATGTAAGCTAAAGGAAGTTGGATCTAAGTTTTGATATGTTGGGTGATGAAAAATGATATCTTTGTTTAGATCTATGGATATTAGTGTGAATAAAGAGTAGACCTATTGTTGATGGAATTATTTGATAAAAAGATTAAGTGTATGCATGCTAGTTAGGTCACAAATGCAAAGGATGTGCATGATATGATTTTTAGCATGAAAAAGGTAACATTTTGGGTATGGCCGAAAATGAGCTATGAGGATTTTCATGTATAGTTTTGAATATGTGTAGATCTGGACATTGGCCTTAACATGTGCAAGATTTATGACCTTAATGCATAGTAGATGATTATGTTAAGTATTGGAAGCATGCATATTGAAGGAAATAAAAGAAAACTAATCATTGAGTAAAAACATGAGTTGGCCGAATGCCTTGAGTATGGTGTATGGTATTGGTGCTTTGATTTATAGATATTAGGTTGTGAAATTTGTTGATTGGAGGATGGGATCACCCTTGGAGAAAAGTTGTGATTAATTGGTGCATGAATGGTAGTGGCCGAAAGTTGCAAGAAAAATTAACCCTAAGTGCAATTCATGATTTATGTATGTTCATTGTTGTGTTGGATAAGAAATTAGGGTTAGGCTAGTTGGAATAATGTTGTAGAGCTATGATCTTTTATTAAATATTATTGGAACCCTAGTTAAGTTTTACTCGGGTTTTTATTTGAGGTTTAAAGTCTAAGTTAAGCTTTAATCCTGAATAATTTATTAATAGTTAGAAATAAGGTTTTAATGTTGTACGTGTAATAAAAGGGACTTAGATTTAATTCTAAACCTGTGAGTATTATTTAACCCTAATCGAGTCATGTACATGAATAAATATATTTTTATTTCAATAAAAATATTAATGATTTAATAAGCTAAGTTTTGAATATTTGTTAAGGAAAAGAATAAAATAATTATTTTGTAATTAAATAAATTTCAGTGATATGTATATATAGATATATATATATATATCTTCGATTGATGACTGATTTCAAAAGAAATGATTTCATAATTCTTAAAGTCTAAAAGAATATTTGAATCGCTTGTAGGCGATCCACGTGTCTGTATATACGAACAAGAAGACCAAGAGTAAGTGGAATAGTAAGTGGATACTGTAAGTGTACAGTAAGTATTTCTTTTCAAAACTGGAATGACACATTGCATCGTTTCATGAACAAGTATGGGTTTTAAGAAAGCATGACATGATATGAATTTCATGAACAAGCATGAATTTTAAGCAAGTATGAATTTTAAGCAAGCATGACATGACATGTGCATTGCATGAATTTTTCAAGAAGAAAGTTATGCAATGATTTTTATGGAAAGAATATGAGAAGTTTTATGAAACGATAAGTTAAGATAAGGGGCACCGGTCGGTACCATACCATCAAGTTGGACTCCCATACCGAAGGACATTTATGAGAAGGATGGGTGAATCCAAGAGGCTGTGCAAGCCACACTGAAGGACAGTGAGAAGGTGTGGTGCCTCCAAGGGTCGTGTCTAGCCATCAGGCCCGGGGCCACTTCAAGGGCTAGCTCGACCAGATGTAAGGTCTCTAAGGGAATTCGGGGACGGTTCCGAAGGGAACGCACAACCCTGACATCAGGGGTCAAATGGAGCGAGCCCACAAGTAAAAGACATGAAATAATTATGATAAGGCCAACAAGGGCACAAGTACGAAATGAATGATTTTTAAGGGCCAAGGGCCAGGTTTACAAGCGAGTATGAAAGAAAGTGGTTTTCAAGGGCCTGGGGCCGAAAACACTAAGCAAGAGCATATGCATAATTCATGAGCACGCATATGCATCAGTTATCAAGTTTTCTTTCTTTCATGATTAAGCAAGCATGAGTCAAGAGCATGATTTAAGTTTTACGTTTTTCCCTTACTGAGTCTTTTTGACTCACGTTTTTAAAACTGTGTCATTCCAGATGTATCAGGTGAAGAGAGTCAGGAGGACTACCTGACCTAGATGCCCAAGATGTTAAGCTTCTCATTTTGTTGATAGTGACATGAGTGTCACTAATTGGGTTCTAATATGTTTTAAATATTTGTTTTGTATGAATTTAATGAGAACCCTGATTATGTAAGTATTTGCTCAAACCCCTCGCGATCCTGTACGTTTCCGCCGTAATCAAGTAAGAATATAAGTAAGAACGCTGGAGCCATCCGGGGGATAGCTCGCGGCTGTCACGGTCCCTGCGGGATGCCGTTCGGGGCGTGACAACTGATAACTGGGATGTGCAACTAGGGGTGGGCAAACCGGGTTCGGGTTAGAAAATTTTAACCCGAACCCGAAAATTCGGTTTTCTTCATTACTAAACCCGAAAAATCGGGTCGGAAACGGGTCGGTCCGGTTTGGGTCGCCGGGTCACGGGTTTTGGCCCCTCCGGTCTCATTTGAGGGCACTAGATTTTCGGGGTCGGGTCGGGTTTGTTACTATACCCGAACCCGAAAATCGGTTTTCCATAACACACGAACCCGAACCCGTTTAAACCGGTCCCAATCGGGTCGGAAACAGGTCGGACCAGTTCGGGTCGTCAGGTTCGGATTTTTTGCCCACCCCTATGTGCAACCACCACATTGATGGGGTAATTAGGTGGGCGGTCTCCCCTAGACATGTTATGTTCCCTGACTTTGTTATTTTGATACACTAGTAGTTATAGATATGTCAGATGGGCTGGGGTGAGCTTCTGAAATATGCTCACATTTTTGTAAAGTATAGCCGCTTTTGTTTAATTTCTTTATGTGATATGTTATATATATACTTTTTATTATGCGTATTTCTACTTCTTACACTTGAAGGATCATTTTCAACATTATTTTATGATGATAAATTTTCCTTAATCGTAATAGTACGATTTATGCCGCGTATCAGACCACCAAACTATTTTTCTATTAGATATTCCACTATATTCTTCCAAGGGCGTTTTGGTCATTTGATCACAATGATATTTAACGTGTCGTAACCTTTATTATGCATTCTATTACAATAAGAAATCTTAGAGGTTATATACTGGCACAGGGCATGACAAATTATGATGAAAACTTTTAGTCCTGTGGCTAAGATGATGACAATTCGGGTTCGCTAGCCTTGACGACTAGTAAATGATTCAAATTATGGCAAATGGATTTGAATAATGCTTTCCTCCCTGGATAGCTCGATCAAGAAAAGATGGAGCAACCGCAAGAGTTTGAAGATAAATCTCAATCAGAGTACGTTTGTAAGTTAATGAAAGCATTGTATGGACTCAAAGAAGCACCACGCTTATGGTATGAAAAATTGGAGAATTCGTACACCAAAGAGGCAATGAAAGTGGCACTGTCATATATAAATTTGTTCGTAAGGGTACGTGACAACATACGGGCTATAGTGTTAGTAAAAGTGGATGACCTAATAATTACCGAGATGAGAAAGAAAAGATTAGAAATACGAAAAAAACACAAACACAAAAACTATTTTAAAATCTAAACCAAAGTGTTGGAAAATCCCTTGACACATGGGAGCATCCACGTGTGAGTTTAAATTTAAAAGCTAGAGTTTGAATTATAGTTAAAACTGAAGATCTTATGTAGATCTCTATTTGAATTCAAACTTAGCTGATTTCTCTCCTAAGGATTCTCTATGTGAGATTCCTATGTGTTTATTTAAGAAAATAAACTTGGTGAGAAAAATCAATCGACATATTTCTAAACACTCACAGAGAAGAACTTTATCTCAAGGCATCAGGCTTCCATCTTTTAGCCTTGGATCTGAAGCGTGGAATTCACAAGGAGACTCTGGTAGACTCCTGAACGACTTGAGAGCATTGTTCGAGATTCGTGGATCGTTGATCGTGGGGCTGTAAGACGAGCGACCAATATTCCTGCAAACCGGAGATTCCGCACAAGGTATTTCGGATACCCACTCCGTTTAAGCAAAATCTAACATTGGTTTCGGAGCCAGGTTAGCTTATTTTCGCCCCGTATAACATGTTTAATCTATGATGATTGAATAACATGTTTGTTTTATTTCGATTTAATTTGTTTAATATTGAAATATATGTGAGAATGTTAAAAATATGTTATAAATGATTTAAAATATGTTTTTAAATTATGAATGAAAAGTGTCACGCCCCGAACGGCATCCCGCAGGGACCGTGACAGCCGCGAGCTATCCCCCGGACGGCTCCAGCGTTCATACTTATTTTCTTACTTAATTACGACGGAAACGTACAGGATCGCGAGGGGTTCGAGCGAATACTTACATAATCAGGGTTCTCATTAAGTTCATACAAAACAAATATTTAAAACATATTAGAACCCAATTAGTGACACACATGTCACTATCAACAAAATGCGAAGCTTAACATCTTGGCATCTAGGTCAGGTAGTCCTCCTGACTCTCTTCACCTGATACATCTGGAATGACACAATTTTAAAAACGTGAGTCAAAAAGACTCAGTAAGGGAAAAACGTAAAACTTAAATCATGCTCTTGACTCATGCTTGCTTAATCATGAAAGAAAGATAAAACTTGAACAATTGATGCATATGCGTGCTTATGAGTTATGCATATGCTCTTACTTATTGTTTTCGGCCCCAGGCCCTTGAAAACCACTTTCTTTCATGCTTGCTTGTAAACTGGCCCTTGGCCCTTAAAAATCTTTCTTTCGTACTTGTGCCCTTGTTGGCCTTATCATAATTATCTCATGTCTTTTACTTGCGGGCTCGCTCCATTTGACCCCTGAAGTCAGGGTTGTGCGTTCCCTTCGGAACCGTCCCCGAATTCCCTTGGAGACTTACATCTGGTCAGCTAGCGCACCTTCTCAATGTCCTTCAGTGGCTAGACGTGACCCTTGGAGGCACCACACCTTCTCATTGTCCTTCAGTGTGGCTTGCACAGCCTCTTGGATTCTCCCATCCTTCTCATAAATGTCCTTCGGTATGGGAGTCCATCTTGATGGTACGGTACCGACCGGTGCCCTTAATCTTAACTTATCGTTTCATAAAACTTCTCATATTCTTTCCATAAAAATCATTGCATAATTTTCTTCTTGAAAAATTCATGCAATGCACATGTCATGTCATGCTTGCTTCATGTCATGCTTTCTTAAAATTCATGCTTGTTCATGAAATTCATATCATGTCATGCTTTCTTAAAATTCATGCTTATTCATGAAACTCATATCATGTCATGCTTTCTTAAAATTCATGCTTATTCATGAAACTCATATCATGTCATGCTTTCTTAAAATTCATGCTTATTCATGAAACGATGCAGTGTGTCATTCCAGTTTTGAAAAAGAATACTTACTGTACACTTACAGTATCCACTTACTATTCCACTTACACTTGGTCTTCTCGTTCGTATATACTGACACGTGGATCGCCTACAAGCGATTCAAATATTCTTTTAGACTTTAAGAATTATAAATCATTTCTTTTGAAATCAGTCATCAATCGAAGATATATATATATATATATATATATCACTGAAATTTATTTAATTACAAAATAATTATTTTATTCTTTTCCTTAACAAATATTCAAAACTTAGCTTATTAAATCATTAATATTTTTATTGAAATAAAAATATATTTATTCATGTACATGACTCGATTAGGGTTAAATAATACTCATAGGTTTAGAATTAAATCTAAGTCTCTTTTATTACACGTACTACATTAAACCTTATTTCTAACTATGAATAAATTATTCATGATTAAATCTTAACTTAGACTTTAAACCTCAAATAAAACCCAAGTAAAACTTAACTAGGGTTCCAATACTATTAAATAAAGATCATGGCTCTATAATATTATTCCAACTAGCCTAACTCTAATTTTCTTATCCAACACAACAATGAAAATACATAAATTATAAATTTGCACTTAGGGTTAACTTCTTGTAACTTTCGGCCACTACCATTTATGCACCAATTAACCACAACTTTTCTCCAAGGGTGATCCCATCCTCCAATCAACAATTTCACAACCTAATATCTATAAATCAAAGCACCAACACCATACACTATACTCATGACATTCGGCCAACACATGTTTTTACCCAATGATTAGTTTTCCTTTATTTCCTTCAACATGCATGCTTCCAATCACTTAACATAATCATCTACTATGCATTAAGGTTATAAATCTTACACATGTTAAGTCCAATGTCCAGATCTACACATATTCAAAACTATACATAAAAATCCACATAGCTCATTTTCGGCCATACCCAAAATGTTACCTTTTTCATGCTAAAAATCATATCATGCACATCCTTTGCATTTTATAACCTAACTAGCATGCCTTAACTTCATATCTTCATCATATACACCCAACAACATTAGATCTACATTTTAGGAACTTCAACAATAATAGATCTAAGGAAATATCCCACATACATTCGGCCAAACACAACAATAGTCTAGATCTAAACTTATCTAACATACATTGTTAAATCCTTACATTTTTCTAACATTCAAACTTAGATCTCATGTTTATATGGCCGGATCTAGCATTATACCTTAGGGTTGATTTCATAACTTCAAAATCTAACAACACTCAAGACACTAACTTAAGATCCTATCATGATACATTCGGCCAACACTATATTCAAACCAACAACATCACATCTTTAGCCTTACCTTGATGATTATCACAAGCTTGAATACCTAGAACAATAAAATACCCTAGGTTAGTACTTATGAAAAACTTTAGGCAAGAATACTAAATAGAATCAAACCTACCTCTACCTTCACCAAACTTTTACCCAAAACTCTTTCTTCTTCCAAGTTTCGGTTCACCCTCCTTAGAGAAGATCCAAGCTTGATTTGAAGAAACTCTATGGTGGTGAAGAGGACATGGTGAACTTGAAGAAAAATGGTATCAAATGGCTAGGTTTTCATGGTAGGATTTATGTCAACAAAAAGAGAGATTTACTTGGCTTTTGGAATGAGTTTTGGCAAACTAGATGGAAGTGGTTTAGAGGCAAGATGAAATAGAGCAAACCTTGAACATTGCATGAAAGATTCGGCTAAGGGAAGCAAAAATGGAGAAAGTTGTGCAAGCTTGTAAGATTCGGCCAAGAGAGGGAAGTTTGAGAGTGAAATGCTTGAGTGTTAGGTCAAGAGAGAAATGCAAGAGGGTTGTGTGAGATTGAGTCTCCCAAAGCTTTTTGACATAAAGCTTGAGAGTGAATTGACAAGAGAGAGAAATGAAAAGGCAAAAGAAATGGAAAATGGGGAAAAAGGGGGGGGGCCTTGGTCGACATTCCCTAGCTCCCTTTTCTTCTTTCTTTTTTTTTTTCTTTCTTTTTCTTTCTTTCTTTTCACTCCTTCATCACATCACTTCCTTGTCTCTTTGAAATTTCTCTCTCCTCCATGCCTTCATCGACATACACTCCCCTTTTCTCACCTTTTCTCTTCTCTTTTTACTCCCATGCCTTGTCTCATCAATTCTTACACACTTACACTTCTCTTACACATCACATGGCTTTCAATTTCTCTCCTCCTTGTCTTTCACGTAAAAGGCCTTCCCTTTGTTAGTTTGGTTGCTTTCCAACCATGCTAGTTACTCCCACATTAAATGGCAACTAACTTTCAACTTAGTTTTCACTTATCACCTAACTTATCACTTTATAAGTTCTCTTACTTATCTATTCATTCCAATAGCTTATCACCTTACAAGTATGATATCTTATCATGTGATAATGGCCTTAGCCTATCTCTACAATAATCACAAGGCCTTATCACCCTAAAAGTTTCCTAACTTATCATTCTTGCTTATCACTATGATAAGCAAGTGTGCTTATCAATTAAATCATTCCTAAACTTATCACATAACTACATAGCTTATCATTGAATATTCATATGGGACTTCTATTAATAATATGGAACACATCATAATATTACATGTCACATAAAATATCTAATCCATGTATTCAAAAGGATTTCATTATTCAATCTATTAATAATTTCGGCTATATACAAGGAAATTATTAAAGCATAATTCAAATTATATGGTCCATGAATCATATTAGGTAAACAAAATATTAATTTGTAAAAGAGGAACTCACTTGCAAATTTCGGCTCTTAATATAATATAATTTATACATCCGATAAAATGGCATTAAAATTACTTAAGGAGATTTTATGAAATAAAATCCTATCTTAAATCGAAATACCATAACATAAAAATTAGGCCATACATTGGCCAAAACATAGCCCCATTAGGAAATAAAGACTATTACATTGGAAAAATAAAATAATACATGAGCAATTACGTAGGAGAAAATCGGGGTCTCACATTCTCCCCTCCTTATAAAAATTCCGACCTCGGAATTTCTTTTACCACCAGAAATTTTGTCCTGACTGCGTAGGTGTAGGACAATGGGGATTGGGACGAACATTAGTGCTTGTCCCACTACTAATCTCTCCCTGGTAAACGCGATCTGGGGAATTACTCCCCGTCCAAGAGTGCGATCTGATTCCTTGACTTGGTTCCTCTAGACTAGGGTCATGGATGACGTTTTCGGGTGGTCCATGAAACCTAGGTCTAGACTCTACTTCCTGTGACGAAATGTGGGTCTCCGATCCAGCGTCTTGAGCCCTAACTCTTCGACGGTGTCGGTTCTCGTTACAATGCCTAGGTGTACACTCACGTCTCGAGTTACTACGCCTAGGTCTTCCTTGGGATCGTTCTCTAGTCTCACTAGGTATCGGATGTTGTTCCATGGGGTCTTCTTCCGGATCCTCTTCCGGGTCCTCTTCCGGATCCTCTTCCGGATCCTCTTCCGGATCCTCTTCCGGATCCTCTTCCGGATCCTCTTCCGGTTCCTCTTCCGGATCTTCCTCAAAATTTCCGGGTAACATGGACCTTAAGGGAATAGCATTTATTGGCGACTCTGGCCAGTAAATACCCTCCAGATATCCAGAACAATCTGGAGATAAGGGTTGACCCCACCTGGAAGGTCCAGGTTGGTCAGGTGCCGGGGGTGGCGGGGGCTGGTATGTCCCCGCCATACCTTGCTGCCAATACGTTACGTGGGTTTGGTACGCTCCTCGGGGGTCCCCTCTATCCGTCTCATGTGATGCGTGAGTCGGAGCCTCATGGCTTCCCGACTGTCTCGTCGAACCTTGGGTTCTATGATTAACCCTGAACAGGCTTCGATACTCGGGTGCTGTCATCCTTCTCTGAGAAGGTGTTCCCGAATGCTGGGAACGAGGGGGTCGACTACTCGGCGGCATCTGACAACATAATGCAACGGTCAGTCATATATATACAAAATATCATCATGTATCACAAAGAATTTAGCATTCTTTATGTAAGGAAGTCATGCACAAATATCAGACAATAATACTCATACCAGCCAAACATTCAATCAATAGGGAAGAAAATAAACATTCGGATCCTATTCTCCTTTTAACTGGGGGTACTTTTCGTACATATCACTTTCCAACTCCCAAGATGCCTCCTCTACCCCATGATTCCTCCATAGAACCTTCACCAGCGGTATCACCTTGGTCCGCAATTGTTGCTCTTTTCTATCGATAATCCTTACTGGCTCTTCCACATAGGTAAGGTTTTCCTTAATTTGTAAGGGCTCATATTCTAACACATGGGTAGGGTCTGACACATACTTTCGTAAAAGCGATATGTGGAACACATCATGTACTCCCGCAATTGATGGCGGTAAGGCCAGTCTATACGCCATTGGTCCAACCCGCTCCAGGATCTCGAAAGGTCCTATAAATCGGGGTTGAAGCTTCCCCTTCTTCCCGAATCGTGCTACCCCCTTTGTTGGAGAAATCTTTAAAAACACTTTGCTTCCTTCCTCAAAGGCCAATTCTCTCCGCCGGTTGTCCGCATAACTCTTCTGCCGACTTTGGGCCGTAATAAGTCTTTCTTTTATCAACCGAATCTTTTCTTTTGTCTGCAAAATCATCTCTGGCCCCAACAGTCTTCCTTCTCCTACTTCATCCCAATATAATGGCGACCTACACCTTCTTCCATACAAGGCTTCATACGGTGCCATGCCAATACTTGATTGGAAACTGTTGTTGTATGCGAACTCTGCTAGCGGCAAATACTGAGCCCAGCTTCCTTTGAAGTCAATGACGCATGCTCGAAGCATGTCTTCCAAAATTTGAATGGTTCGCTCCGATTGGCCATCCGTCTGTGGGTGGAAAGCAGTGCTAAAATTCAACTTAGTGCCTAGGGACTCCTGCAATCTTTTCCAAAACCTTGACGTAAATCTCGGATCCCTATCCGACACTATGCTCTTTGGTATGCCATGGAGCCTCACAATTTCTTGGAGATAAACTTCAGCTAGCCTTTCCGGGGTATACTTCACCCTGATGGGTAGAAAGTGGGCTGACTTAGTCAATCGGTCCACTACTACCCATATTGCATCGTAGCCAGCTGTCGTTCTTGGTAGCCCTACCACAAAATCCATGGCTATTCCTTCCCACTTCCATTCAGGGATCTCCAGAGGCTTCAATGTTCCTGCTGGCCTCTGGTGCTCTGCTTTTACTCTCTGACAAGTCAGACATCGAGCGACATACTCCGCTATCTCTCTCTTCATATTCGGCCACCAGTAAACTTTCTTGATGTCTTGATACATCTTCGTTCCTCCAGGGTGGATGGTATAGGGCGTAGTATGCGCCTCTGCCAAAATCAACTCCTTGATTCCCCCATCACCAGGGACACATATTCTACTCCGGTACCTCAGCACTCCATCCCTATCCTCAAAATCGGGATCATTATTCTTCTCAATCCTTTCCCTAATCCCTATTATCACCGCATCGCTCTTCTGGGCTTCACAGATTCGCTCCTCCAGCGATGGTTGCAATGACAGCCCTGCGATGGAAACATACCGGTCTGCCAATACAAGCGTGATCTCCTCTCTTTTTAGATCCTCCATGATCTCCTTAGCTACTACCTCTACGGCACTTGTTTCAGCCGACTTCCGGCTTAAAGCATCAGCCACCACGTTAGCTTTCCCAGGATGGTAGCTAATGGTGCAATCATAGTCCTTGATTAACTCCAACCAGCGTCGTTGCCTCATATTCAGTTCCTTCTGAGTGTTAAAATACTTGAGGCTTTTATGGTCCGTAAATATCTCGCACTTAACCCCATAGAGATAATGCCTCCATATTTTCAGAGCATGCACGACTGCCGCCAACTCCAAGTCGTGGGTGGGGTAATTCACCTCGTGGGGCCTCAGTTGCCTCGACGCGTAGGCTATGACCCTCTTATCTTGCATCAACACACACCCAAGACCCTGCCTTGAGGCGTCTGTATAGATCTCATACTCCCCATGCTCCGAAGGTAATGCTAACACCGGGGCAGTAACCAGATGAGCCTTTAGCGTCTGGAAACTTTGCTCACACTCGTCTGTCCAATCGAACTTAACGTTCTTCTTGGTCAACGAGGTCATCGGCATAGCTATCTTTGAAAATTCCTTGATGAACCTCCGGTAATACCCTGCTAATCCCAGGAAACTTCTGATCTCCTTAACATTTGTAGGTCTAGGCCATTTGAAAACCGCATCAACCTTTCCGGGATCTACAGCAATTCCTTCTCCTGACACTACATGCCCTAAAAATCGGACTTGCTGCAACCAAAACTCGCACTTGGAGAATTTAGCATATAGCTTCTTCTCCCTTAGGATCTGCAAAACAATCCTGAGATGCTCCTCATGCTCCTCCTGGTTCCGAGAATAAATCAAAATATCGTCTATGAACACCACCACAAATTTATCCAGGAACTCCCTGAACACTCGATTCATCAAGTCCATAAATGCGGCCGGGGCATTAGTTAATCCAAACGGCATCACCAAAAATTCATAATGACCATATCGGGTCTGAAAGGCCGTCTTTGATATATCTCCCTCCTTAACCTTCAACTGGTGGTAACCCGACCTCAAATCAATTCTTGAAAATATTTGTGCCCCCTGCAATTGATCGAACAAGTCGTCAATGCGAGGTAGCGGGTACCTATTCTTCACAGTCACCTTATTCAACTCCCTATAATCAATACACATCCGGAGACTTCCGTCCTTCTTTTTCACAAACAGGATCGGTGCTCCCCAAGGCGACACACTTGGCCTTATAAATCCCTTCTCCAAGAGATCTTCCAACTGGACCTTCAGCTCCTTTAGCTCTGCCGGAGCCATTCGATACGGCACCTTGGAAATTGGGACTGTCCCAGCTTCCAATTCAATTCCGAACTCCACCTCCCTATCCGGCGGTAACCCCGGTAGGTCTTCCGGGAATACATCCGGAAACTCAGTCACTATTGGGGTTTGGTCAAATGCAGGGACCTCGTTCTGCGTATCGCTTCGCGTATCACTTGCCCATACTAGAATTCCCTCGTGCCCTCCTTGCAACAATCTCTTAGCTTGCAGGGCCGAGACAATTGCTGGCCTTCGCTCCATCTTCCTCATACCGGTAAAACAACAATCCGGTCTCCCCTCCTTTTGGAACACGACCTTCTTCTCATAGCACCGAATATTGGCACCATGCTTCGACAACCAATCCATACCTAGGATGACATCAAATCCTCCCATCTCCATAACTATCAGATCAGCCAACATGACTTGCCCTTCTACTACTATCGGATAGTTCTTCACCATCCGGCTACACTCGACTCTTCCCCCAGCGGGTGTTGACACAAGGACACCACAATCCAATAACTCACTATTTAAGGCATGTGTCTTGCAATATGATGATGCAATGAATGAGTGCGTGGCCCCTGAATCAAACAGAACTAGGGCTTCCCCCTGGGGCAAAGGCAACTTACCTGCCACCACTCGGTTCTGGTTCTCCGCGTCCTCCGGAGTCATTGCATATAACCTCGCCTGTGTTGGGCCTCCATGCCTTCTTGCATTGTCCTGCTGCGTGGGTCGGGGTGCTTGGTTTGAACTGCCTGCACTCCTACAGTCTCTGGCGAAGTGACCAGGCTTCCCACATTTGAAACATAAGCCCTGCCTGCACTCCCCAGGGTGTCTCTTGTTGCACTTGTTGCACAGAGGAAACTGATTTCCTCCGGCATTCTGAGCTCCACCAGGCCTCTGGTTTGGCCTCGGGTTCGGCCTCTGGTTCGACCTCTGTGGCTGCCTCTGTGACGGCTCTGGCCTACTTTTCTTCCAGGGCATCTGCGGAATGGTTGGGTTGGAAGGAGCCTTCCTCTTTTGCTGGTCATGATAGACTGCTATCCTCTGCAGTCCTCTCTCCACTATCACTGCCCGTTCAATTACTTCTGCCAGGGTTTTAAGATTGTGACTATACACCCTGTCATAGACCCGTGGGTGTAACCCTTCCTCAAACTTTCGGGCCTTCCTTTCCTCGTCGGGCACCAAGTACGGGGCAAACCGCACCAGCTCCATGAATCGGCCTGCGTATTGCTCCACCGTCATGGTTCCTTGGGTTAGGGTAGCGAATTCCCTTGCCTTCGCTTCCCGGGTCGTCCGTGGAAAATATCGATCTAGAAATTCTTGCTGGAACCTCTCCCAGGTTATGGGCTGCTCTCCCAGCTCCTGTTCCAGCAATACCTTCTCGGACTGCCACCACCTTTTGGCATCCCCTTGTAGCTTGAAGGTAGCATAACTTAACTTTTGGGCCTCGGTACACCCCAAGACCTCAAGTAGCTCTTTCATCTCCACCAGCCAATTTTCTGCTAGTATGGCATCTCCCCTGCCGTTGTACGCTGGCGGGTGCTGGCGGTTAAACTGATCGAACGTACACCCCTCAGGGCGTCCTCGGGCCCCTTCAGAATGGGCACCCGGTTGCACGTGCTCGGCAACTAGCTGAGCCATGTGCCTTAACACATCCTCGGTAGTAACTCCGGGAGCCTCGGACTCTTGATTTCTTGTTGGCCTCCTAGGTGCCATCCTGCACTTCAACGTAATCGTTCAGCTTAGAACAACCTCAACCTCATAAATTCTCATCCTACTTAACCCTAAACGTGCTATCTCATGCTTTAGGGTTTAGGATTCTACTTCGTTCCCTATGTTCTACGACTCTACCCTCCGATCCTCTGATACCAACTTAACTATCACGCCCCGAACGGCATCCCGCAGGGACCGTGACAGCCGCGAGCTATCCCCCGGACGGCTCCAGCGTTCATACTTATTTTCTTACTTAATTACGGCGGAAACGTACAGGATCGCGAGGGGTTCGAGCGAATACTTACATAATCAGGGTTCTCATTAAGTTCATACAAAACAAATATTTAAAACATATTAGAACCCAATTAGTGACACACATGTCACTATCAACAAAATGCGAAGCTTAACATCTTGGCATCTAGGTCAGGTAGTCCTCCTGACTCTCTTCACCTGATACATCTGGAATGACACAATTTTAAAAACGTGAGTCAAAAAGACTCAGTAAGGGAAAAACGTAAAACTTAAATCATGCTCTTGACTCATGCTTGCTTAATCATGAAAGAAAGATAAAACTTGAACAATTGATGCATATGCGTGCTTATGAGTTATGCATATGCTCTTGCTTATTGTTTTCGGCCCCAGGCCCTTGAAAACCACTTTCTTTCATGCTTGCTTGTAAACTGGCCCTTGGCCCTTAAAAATCTTTCTTTCGTACTTGTGCCCTTGTTGGCCTTATCATAATTATCTCATGTCTTTTACTTGCGGGCTCGCTCCATTTGACCCCTGAAGTCAGGGTTGTGCGTTCCCTTCGGAACCGTCCCCGAATTCCCTTGGAGACTTACATCTGGTCAGCTAGCGCACCTTCTCAATGTCCTTCAGTGGCTAGACGTGACCCTTGGAGGCACCACACCTTCTCATTGTCCTTCAGTGTGGCTTGCACAGCCTCTTGGATTCTCCCATCCTTCTCATAAATGTCCTTCGGTATGGGAGTCCATCTTGATGGTACGGTACCGACCGGTGCCCTTAATCTTAACTTATCGTTTCATAAAACTTCTCATATTCTTTCCATAAAAATCATTGCATAATTTTCTTCTTGAAAAATTCATGCAATGCACATGTCATGTCATGCTTGCTTCATGTCATGCTTTCTTAAAATTCATGCTTGTTTATGAAATTCATATCATGTCATGCTTTCTTAAAATTCATGCTTATTCATGAAACTCATATCATGTCATGCTTTCTTAAAATTCATGCTTATTCATGAAACTCATATCATGTCATGCTTTCTTAAAATTCATGCTTATTCATGAAACTCATATCATGTCATGCTTTCTTAAAATTCATGCTTATTCATGAAACGATGCAGTGTGTCATTCCAGTTTTGAAAAAGAATACTTACTGTACACTTACAGTATCCACTTACTATTCCACTTACACTTGGTCTTCTCGTTCGTATATACTGACACGTGGATCGCCTACAAGCGATTCAAATATTCTTTTAGACTTTAAGAATTATAAATCATTTCTTTTGAAATCAGTCATCAATCGAAGATATATATATATATATATATATCACTGAAATTTATTTAATTACAAAATAATTATTTTATTCTTTTCCTTAACAAATATTCAAAACTTAGCTTATTAAATCATTAATATTTTTATTGAAATAAAAATATATTTATTCATGTACATGACTCGATTAGGGTTAAATAATACTCATAGGTTTAGAATTAAATCTAAGTCTCTTTTATTACACGTACTACATTAAACCTTATTTCTAACTATGAATAAATTATTCATGATTAAATCTTAACTTAGACTTTAAACCTCAAATAAAACCCAAGTAAAACTTAACTAGGGTTCCAATACTATTAAATAAAGATCATGGCTCTATAATATTATTCCAACTAGCCTAACTCTAATTTTCTTATCCAACACAACAATGAAAATACATAAATTATAAATTTGCACTTAGGGTTAACTTCTTGTAACTTTCGGCCACTACCATTTATGCACCAATTAACCACAACTTTTCTCCAAGGGTGATCCCATCCTCCAATCAACAATTTCACAACCTAATATCTATAAATCAAAGCACCAACACCATACACTATACTCATGACATTCGGCCAACACATGTTTTTACCCAATGATTAGTTTTCCTTTATTTCCTTCAACATGCATGCTTCCAATCACTTAACATAATCATCTACTATGCATTAAGGTCATAAATCTTACACATGTTAAGTCCAATGTCCAGATCTACACATATTCAAAACTATACATAAAAATCCACATAGCTCATTTTCGGCCATACCCAAAATGTTACCTTTTTCATGCTAAAAATCATATCATGCACATCCTTTGCATTTTATAACCTAACTAGCATGCCTTAACTTCATATCTTCATCATATACACCCAACAACATTAGATCTACATTTTAGGAACTTCAACAATAATAGATCTAAGGAAATATCCCACATACATTCGGCCAAACACAACAATAGTCTAGATCTAAACTTATCTAACATACATTGTTAAATCCTTACATTTTTCTAACATTCAAACTTAGATCTCATGTTTATATGGCCGGATCTAGCATTATACCTTAGGGTTGATTTCATAACTTCAAAATCTAACAACACTCAAGACACTAACTTAAGATCCTATCATGATACATTCGGCCAACACTATATTCAAACCAACAACATCACATCTTTAGCCTTACCTTGATGATTATCACAAGCTTGAATACCTAGAACAATAAAATACCCTAGGTTAGTACTTATGAAAAACTTTAGGCAAGAATACTAAATAGAATCAAACCTACCTCTACCTTCACCAAACTTTTACCCAAAACTCTTTCTTCTTCCAAGTTTCGGTTCACCCTCCTTAGAGAAGATCCAAGCTTGATTTGAAGAAACTCTATGGTGGTGAAGAGGACATGGTGAACTTGAAGAAAAATGGTATCAAATGGCTAGGTTTTCATGGTAGGATTTATGTCAACAAAAAGAGAGATTTACTTGGCTTTTGGAATGAGTTTTGGCAAACTAGATGGAAGTGGTTTAGAGGCAAGATGAAATAGAGCAAACCTTGAACATTGCATGAAAGATTCGGCTAAGGGAAGCAAAAATGGAGAAAGTTGTGCAAGCTTGTAAGATTCGGCCAAGAGAGGGAAGTTTGAGAGTGAAATGCTTGAGTGTTAGGTCAAGAGAGAAATGCAAGAGGGTTGTGTGAGATTGAGTCTCCCAAAGCTTTTTGACATAAAGCTTGAGAGTGAATTGACAAGAGAGAGAAATGAAAAGGCAAAAGAAATGGAAAATGGGGAAAAAGGGGGGGGGCCTTGGTCGACATTCCCTAGCTCCCTTTTCTTCTTTCTTTTTTTTTTCTTTCTTTTTCTTTCTTTCTTTTCACTCCTTCATCACATCACTTCCTTGTCTCTTTGAAATTTCTCTCTCCTCCATGCCTTCATCGACATACACTCCCCTTTTCTCACCTTTTCTCTTCTCTTTTTACTCCCATGCCTTGTCTCATCAATTCTTACACACTTACACTTCTCTTACACATCACATGGCTTTCAATTTCTCTCCTCCTTGTCTTTCACGTAAAAGGCCTTCCCTTTGTTAGTTTGGTTGCTTTCCAACCATGCTAGTTACTCCCACATTAAATGGCAACTAACTTTCAACTTAGTTTTCACTTATCACCTAACTTATCACTTTATAAGTTCTCTTACTTATCTATTCATTCCAATAGCTTATCACCTTACAAGTATGATATCTTATCATGTGATAATGGCCTTAGCCTATCTCTACAATAATCACAAGGCCTTATCACCCTAAAAGTTTCCTAACTTATCATTCTTGCTTATCACTATGATAAGCAAGTGTGCTTATCAATTAAATCATTCCTAAACTTATCACATAACTACATAGCTTATCATTGAATATTCATATGGGACTTCTATTAATAATATGGAACACATCATAATATTACATGTCACATAAAATATCTAATCCATGTATTCAAAAGGATTTCATTATTCAATCTATTAATAATTTCGGCTATATACAAGGAAATTATTAAAGCATAATTCAAATTATATGGTCCATGAATCATATTAGGTAAACAAAATATTAATTTGTAAAAGAGGAACTCACTTGCAAATTTCGGCTCTTAATATAATATAATTTATACATCCGATAAAATGGCATTAAAATTACTTAAGGAGATTTTATGAAATAAAATCCTATCTTAAATCGAAATACCATAACATAAAAATTAGGCCATACATTGGCCAAAACATAGCCCCATTAGGAAATAAAGACTATTACATTGGAAAAATAAAATAATACATGAGCAATTACGTAGGAGAAAATCGGGGTCTCACAAAAAGGATCGGGAATTTGTTCTTAGTTTGGTACAAGAATATGCTATGAATGTTTTTCAGTTTTAATAATGTTAAAAGCAGAACCATTTGTGTTTTTCCCGTAACATGGAGTTGTTTCTTGAAAAATCACAAAAAAAAAGTGAGATTTTTTTCTCTAGCTTTACATTTGTGGATTAGATCTGTATGCTATACCCTTTGAAATTTGTTTTCGCAGTGGTGTTTTGTTTTAAACAGATAAACATGCTCTATGAAAATTTGTTTCTGCGATCTGTTTGAAAACGCACAAGTTAGAAATTTATGAAATGTGAAGAGAAGAGGAAAACGTGGCCAGCGGCTAGTGGCTTGCCGCCTACCACCGACCTGTGGTGCTGGCCGGAGCGCGCCTGTTGTGACCGGCGCTGCTCCTCCCAGCAGCAGATCTGAAGAGTCTCGGCCTGGGAGGCGGAGACACCTCCAGATGTACACACCCGTGTATCACACGGGTGGGTGGGAGGGCTGCCAATCGGCGGCCACTCGCGCGCCGGAAGGCTTCGCGGTGGCCCCCGTTGGAACGGCCGGTAAGCGTTCGGCCTATGGCTGGCCGGACGTGCCAGCCGACGGCGGCCAGCACTGCTGGCCGCAGCTCCCTCTCCAGGGAGCCTCAAGCGGCGCCCAGGGATAAGATCCTCGGGTCGCCTGCTTGGGCCAACCGGGTAGGGCTTCCCCCCGGCCCATTAGTTGGGCAATTTTTTTTATAAGGGCCCGGACAATTTTTTTTTAGTTTTGGACTGTTTTTTTTTTGTTAAAGACCTGGAAAGAAAAAACCCCAATTCGTTTGGGCAAGTTTTTTTTACAATCTGGGCTATTTTTATAAGAGGCCCAGATAGGATAAGCCCAATAAGGTTGGGCAGTAAAAAAAAAAAGGGTGAAAAACCTTTGGGCGCGCAGGGGTTCGAACCCCTCACGCAAGGCACATAATGATATGCGCCTACCACTGAGCCACAGTGGCTTATGTTTCTTACACTATTGTTTTTTACCATAATATTGTTAAGTACATGCGGTAATTTCTGTAAATATGTTTTTATATTTACTGTTTTATTTAATTCGTTTAAATAAATGACCATATTGTTTTAAAATTATGGATTTTATTCAATGTGCATGTTATAAATTTATTATATGTGTATAATTATTTCTAGCATGATTGTGAATATGATTTGTTATTTATTCATAATAAATTGTTATGCATATTTGTTATGCAATAGAATTAAATATGTTTAATTCGTGAATTTTATTTAAAAGTCAATTGGATATTTCTTTCTAACTTACATCATGGGAGGTGATTACTAGCATAGCGAAATTTTCGATCTCATTATGTAGGAAAGAATTTACTGGTCCAGTTAGGATTTTGGAATAAATTTTTAATATCTGCTAATGTCAAAATCGTGCATTGAATGTAGTGAAATGGCCACAAAAAGTGTAGTTGCTGACCTGACCAAGGGAGAGAAATTGGACGGTACTAATTATGACATGTGGCACAGAAAGATACAATACCTGCTGAATGAACAGGAAGTTTTGGAAAATCTGACCTCAAGTATGTCCCAACCTGAAGATGGGAACACTGCCCAACATCGTCGGGACATTGAGGCTCACAAAGCCTGGGCTAAAAAGGATAGGTGCGCACGCTTTACTATGTTAAGCAGCATGCACAATGATCTGATAGGAGAGTTTGAAAACTACTCAACTGCCCAGGAAATGTGGATCCAACTGAAAGCTGCTTATGGGGGTACATCTGCAACTAGGTTGCGTGCTCTTACCTTGAGGTTTGAGCAGTATGTTATGGACTCGAAGCATACCATGACAGTCCATCTGAGAAACATGTCTGCCTTGATCCGTGATCTGAAGGCTGTAGGTGTTAATCTCACCGATGAGCAGCAAGTTCAAGCTGTGATACGTTCACTGCCAGAGTCCGAATGGGGGCAAATGAAACTTGTGTTGACTCATAGTGAGAATATCAAGACATTTGTTGATATTTCTCGCCATTTAGAGCTGGAGGCGGAGCGCCTGGGAGCGAACCGTCCAACTGCGCTTGTTGCCCAAGGTGGGCAACGCAAGACATTTAGGCCTAAGCGCAAAGCGGCTGAGAAATCAACTGGTACAACAAAGGGTCTTGGGCCAAAGAATGAAAAGACTACAAAGCGCCGCAGAGGCAAGCGCGCTGGCAAGAAAGATAAGACCAAGATGAAATGTTATAACTGTGGTCAGAAGGGTCACTTCGCTCGTGAGTGCACTGAGCCGAAGAAGGTACCATCTGGACCCAACTCTCTCCTTACTTTTGTTTGTTCACATGTTTACGTTGCTGACTCGATCCCTGAATGGATTACAGGAGCAACCAAACATGTAGCGAGAGATCGAGTTGGCTTTGTAGATTACAGAAAACTACCAGCAGGCAACCAGTACGTTATTTTGGGTAACGGAACGAGAGAAGAAGTATTGGGAGTTGAAATTTTTCAACTCAAGATGCGTCTGGGACGTACGTTACTTCTTCATGATGTGCTCTATGCACCTGGTGTTAAATGTAATCTATTTTCAGTTATTTCTATGTTAGACCTTGGTTTCAGTTTTCATTTTGATGGGCCACAGATGGATTTTTATTTGAATAAGGCTTTGTATGGACAAAGTTTTTTAAATAATGGTTTCTTTATGTTGGATTTGGAACGTTCCTCTATTTCTTACGTTGCTGATAATGATGATGTTATTTCTAACTCTATGAAATGGCATGCTAGACTAGGACACATAGGAAAAGATAGAATGGCTCGACTTGCTAGAGGAGGCCTATTGGGGCCTCTCGCTAATGTAAGCCTACCTGTGTGTGAGTCATGTTTAGCCGGTAAAGCATGTAGAAAACCTTTTGGTAAGGCACCTAGGGCATCTCATCCTCTAGAATTAATCCATTCAGACATTTGCGGACCTATGAACGTTAAGGCATGCCATGGCGCATCTTATTTCCTCACCTTGATAGATGATTATTCCCGTTTCAGTTACGTTTATCTGATCTCCCATCGCTATGAAGCATTGGATTGCTTCAAACGTTTTTTGGCAGAGGTTGAGAATCAGAAAGAGAGGAATTTAAAAATTTTTCGCACTGATCGGGGTCGAGAATATCTATCCACTCAGTTTCAGCAACTGTGTGAGGAAAAAGGTATACGCAGGCAATTAACAATTCCTGGAACTCCGCAACAAAATGGTGTTGCAGAAAGAAGGAATAATACTTTATTAGAAATGGTTAGATCGATGATGGCGCAGGCCAACCTCCCAATATCTTTCTGGGGGGATGCTTTTCTTACTGCTACCTACATCCTCAACCGAGTGCCTTCAAAGTCAGTTCCTAACACCCCATATGAATCTTGGAATGGCGCAAAACCTATTTTGGATCATTTGCGGCCTTGGGGTTCTGCGGGATTTGTTCACAGCACTTCCCATAAGTTCGGGAAACTAGGCCCTAGAGCTAACAAACATATCTTTATAAGATACTCTGAAAGCTCAAAGGGATACGTGATGTTTGGTGAACATCCCAATGGAGGAATGACTGAGATAGAGTAGCGTGATGTCACATTCATTGAGAGTGATTTCCCAGATATTGGTGAAGCAAAGCAAAGTCTTTCACTCTTTGAGTTACAAGAGTTGGAAGGGGTCACATCATCTTCTGGTGCAGGTGGGGATTTTGTATCTCATCCTGAAATCACCAGAGAGATTGATAGTGACTTAGCTCCTAGTGGGAGTGTACCAGTAAGTGGGAGTGTACCACTAGTGAATGACTCAGAAGAGTCTCAGATACGAAGAAGTGAACGTGAAACTATTCCCCGTCGTCGATTTGAGATTGAAGGGGAATCTTTCATGTGTGCTCCGTATGACCCTGATGAACCTGCTTCGTATAAGGAAGCATTAGCTTCACCTGTCTCAAATGAATGGTTGGTTGCTATGAGGGACGAGATAAGTTCAATGGCAAAGAACCAAGTGTGGGAATTAGTTGATCTTCCGCCTGGGCGTAAGACCATTGGAAACAAATGGGTCTTAAAAATTAAATGCAAGGCAGATGGATCGATTGATAAGTATAAGGCCCGTCTCGTGGCGAAAGGTTATACCCAGAAAGAAGGTATAGACTATGAAGAAACATTCTCCCTAGTGGTGAGAATTGCTTCTATTCGCCTCATTCTAGCTATAGTTGCATCCTTAGATTTGGAACTTTTCCAAATGGATGTGAAAATAACATTTCTCAATGGAGAACTAGATGAAGAGATCTACATGGATCAACCTGTTGGCTTTGAGGCCCAGGGAAAAGAGCGCAAAGTATGCCGGCTCAAACATTCCATATATGGTCTTAAACAGTCGTCTAGACAGTGGTACTTCAAATTTCATGAGGCCATCACTTTGTTTGGCTTTGAAATGTTGGAAGAGGACCATTGTGTGTATGTCAAACATACAAGAAAGAGCTTTGTGCTCCTGTCGTTGTATGTAGATGACATTTTGTTAGCTGGAAATGATTTAGACATGATTGTCGCCACCAAAGGGTGGTTGTCCTCTTCTTTTGAGATGAAGGACATGGGTGAGGCAAATTTTGTGCTTGGAGTCAAGATCTTTAGAGATCGATCTAGGAAGCTTCTTGGATTGTCTCATGAGACATATGTCAGGAGGATTCTAGAACGTTTCCATATGCATAATTCGAAACCCGTAGACACTCCAATCGAGAAGGGATATACGTTGAGCCTTGATAATTGTCCTAAGAGTGATGAGGAAAAGATTAAAATGGCTAGGGTTCCCTATGCGAATGCAGTTGGAAGTCTGATGTACGCTATGATGTGTACTCGACCGGACATTTATTTTGCAGTAGGTATGGTAAGTCGTTATCAAAGTAACCCTGGACCTGTTCATTGGCAAGCGGTTAAGAGGATCTTTCGATATTTGCGTGAGACTTCGGATCTTGTTCTTTGCTATCAGGGTGGAGATATGAGATTGAGAGGTTATTGTGATGCTGATTGAGCTAGAGACAGAGATGAACGTAAATCCACTACGGGTTACGCATTTCTACTTAGTGCAGGAACCATCTCTTGGTGCAGCAAGAAACAATCATGTATAGCTTTGTCCACGATGGACTCTGAGTATGTTGCTTGTTCAGCAGCAGTACAAGAGGCTGTTTGGTTGAGGAGATTCTTTCAGCACCTATCTGTTACGGCTCTTGCAGATGAAGCCGTTAAGATATATAGTGATAGTATGGCGGCTTTAGCATATACTAAGGATCCCAAATACCATGGAAAGACCAAACACATTGACATTCGTTATCACTACATTCGTGACATTGTTGCACGTGGAGAGGTGATCCTACAACATATTTCCACTAGCAAGATGATAGCCGACCCGCTTACAAAGGCTATTGCTAGAGATATTTTTCAGACTCATGTTAGGAGTTTGGGACTTCGTAGGATTTGATATATGTTGTTTATGGATATCTCATTTGAAATTTTGTAATAAGAGGTATCTTTTGCATTAATGATATTGTTCATTTTTCCATACACATTGTGTTTTAATTGATACTTTGTAGCACATATTGTTGATGTGTCACCAGGTTATGATCGATCCACTCACATGGATGGTCACCCTAGCGCTTGGATAGGGAGTGGGATGAGACAAACTTATTAATTTGGCGCTTAGAAAGCGGACAAGTAATTTTCTTGACGTTTTAGTAACGTGCAAGATTATTTTAAGAATGTCGCCTTAGCTGGGCTAAGATGAGACTTATCAAAGTCGCACATGAAGGATACACGAAACTTCATGAAACCTGAATAAAGCCGAATGTGAGATCTTATACAGGCGCTTGACGAGCGATTGTAGTAAGACACTCAGATTAGTGCGCCTTCATGGCGACTAGATCAAGATTCGTATGGCGTTAGAGTGTGACAAGCCCATTTGAGTGGGAGCTCCGCCGTAGCATACATTTCATACTGTATGTACTATTGTCGACCAATTGAGGGAGTGATAGATGAATCCTTGTTCCGTCACTATGTGAGCCCTTTGAACCTGGAACTATGTCATGAAGTGGATACTCGATGACGCTACTTTAGCATGTTTTCTTAGGACCACGATTTATACGGTCTCGCGGAGCATGTCTAGGAAAGCGGTCAAGTAGAAACAAATTGACTTGAGTGTCTAGGGAAAATTATTATGGATACACACCTTTATTTTATGGCTCATTGTCCGGACGATTATGTCATTTTGTGTTGACACAGTCATGAGCATATTATATGATGTAAGATCGAGTGTTGCTTTAATCTTTGATGCTTGTAAGGGATTAAAGAGACTCGATCTAGTGTGATCAAATAGTTTGGGGCATGGACGAGATATTTTTGAGTGAGGTGCTATGTTGGTAAGATGGTAACTTGATATAGCCCTCCTACCCTATGCTTTCTCGTCAGGTCGCACGCTTCATTTCCAGTATGTAAGGATGACGAGATAAGAGTTCAAAATGAGACAATTGTAGGGATGACACTAATGTGGATGAGTGGGAGATGTTGGAAAATCCCATGACACATGGGAGCATCCACATGTGAGTTTAAATTTAAAAGCTAGAGTTTGAATTATAGTTAAAACTGAAGATCTTATGTAGATCTCTATTTGAATTCAAACTTAGCTGATTTCTCTCCTAAGGATTCTCTATGTGAGATTCCTATGTGTTTATTTAAGAAAATAAACTTGGTGAGAAAAATCAATTGACATATTTCTAAACACTCACAGAGAAGAACTTTATCTCAAGGCATCAGGCTTCCATCTTTTAGCCTTGGATCTGAAGCGTGGAATTCACAAGGAGACTCTGGTAGACTCCTGAACGACTTGAGAGCATTGTTCGAGATTCGTGGATCGTTGATCGTGGGGCTGTAAGACGAGCGACCAATATTCCTGCAAACCGGAGATTCCGCACAAGGTATTTCGGATACCCACTCCGTTTAAGCAAAATCTAACACAAACAAAGCTGAAGAATCTATTGGTATGTTTCCAAATGAAGGAGTGTGGAGATCTTACAACACTTTTTTGGGCTCAAGCAAGAATTGATTGAAGAAGGAATTTTCTTATGCCAAAAAAAGTATGCTAGAGATATTCTGCAAAAGTTCGGAATGTTCGAGTGTAAATCATGTGGATTTATGAAGAATCCATAGAAGCCACACTTGGAAGCTGTCAAACGTATATTGCGATATGTAAAGAGAACTATTGATGTTGGTATGTTATACAAGAAAGGGGGAGCAAATATAGTGGCAGTATATTTTGTCACGGATTATGCTAGAGACTATGATATCACCTTCAACCACTGAAGCGAAATATAGAGCAGCAGCGATTAAGTAGCAAGTGCTGAGGGGAGTGTTAAAATCATCAATTCTCTTTATCTAGAAAATTCTCGGACGTTCAGGAGATACTCGCAAAAGAGAAAAATGTTGGAACTCTCTGGATATTGGAAGAAGCTACGTAGATCACCGACATAGAGAACGAACGTGCATTTGTTTTACAATCAACCTATTTTGCCAATAAGAATGGGAGATTGCCCCGTAAGTTTGTAAGAAGGAAACCAGTGACTAGTGAGTGAAGAAGTAACTATATATTGTATAAAAAAGTGGTGCGAGTGAAATACTAACTACTGGAGGTATTCGTGTTCCTTGACTAATTCTAAGGACTTCAAATTTTCATTATAATTAAAATAAGCATAGTGTAAAAATCAAATTTACATCAATTATGCTAATTGAACTAGACGTTCCTTCAATTAGTAAAAATCATCAATTATTATATCAATACTAAAATCTTGTGCAGAATGCAATCAAAAGTTTAAAATTTTCGGAATAAAGGGCTCATAAATTTTTGACAAAATACACAAAACAATGTTAAATCTAGTCCAAATAATATAGGCACAAAAATAATAGAGCAATAATAATGAAATGAATATGTTTTGAAAAAAAGACAATAATAATGAATGTAATAACAATTAGAATTATAATATAGGGAGGGAGAGACAAAAGTAAAAAAAGATACTTTTAATATTTTTTCTTTTAAAAATTAGAGAATTTACGTATAAAGTTGTTATTTTCATTCCGACCCTCTCTTCCTCTCATGTTTATTCCAAAATTTTTGAAGGATTGTTATAAATTTTAGCCTTCGAAAAATTTGGGAGGCCTGGCCACATAGCTTCGTCCTTGAATGTACGTACCCTAGCACACAATAGCGTGACCAACTTAATTTGTATAATACGTTAAACGCAAAAATCAATTTCACGTTGTTGAACAATAGTTCAACGACATGCAGCATTGATGCGTTGAAAATGTTCGACACATTTTCTCTCTCCTTTTGTTATCCGATCGACTAAGCTCCATAGCAAGTGAGCCGCAAAATTTTTTACTACTGGGGTACTGCTTCCTGAATTTAATAGTACTAATATTACTTTGATACCAAAAGTGGATAATCCATCTAAGGTCAGTCAGTTTCGGCCTACCAGTTTGTGTAATGTCATTTACAAGCTTATCTCTAAGATTTTGGCAGATCGGTTGAAGATGGTCTTGTCCAAGCTTATTTCTCCTTTCCAACTTGCTTTTGTTCCGGGGAGAGCAATTCAAGATAACTATATTGTAGCGGCAGAGATTTTTCATTCTATGAACCATAAACAAGGTAGAGGTGGTTGGATGGCAGTTAAGGCAGATATGGAGAAGGCGTATGATAGGGTGGAATGGCGGTTTTTGCTTAAGGTGTTCGAATGCTTTGGATTTAGTCCTAAATGGATAAATTGGATCCACCAATGCATTTCTACTCCCTCCTTTTCTATTTTACTAAATGGTAGTCCTTTTGGCAAATTTCATCCATCGCGTGGAATTCGGCAAGGTGACCCTCTTTCCCCATATTTATTTATTATTTGCTCTGAGGTTCTCTCCCGATTATTATTGCGGGAGGAAAATAGAGGTTCTCTTTGTGGAATTCAGTTGGGTCGAGGGGCACCGAATATTACTCACCTCTTATTTGCCGATGATTTACTGCTTTTTGCAAAGGCGACAATTCGGGAGGCTTCGACACTTGAGGATTGTTTGCAGAAGTATATGGCTTGGTCAGGTCAGAAACTGAATAGGTCTAAATCCTCGGTCCATTTTAGTAAAAATTTTCGGGGTCAAGCTATTGTGCCGATTCTGGACATATTGCAATTAAAAAGATTACCTCCGAAGGCAAAACATCTTGGTCTTCCTTTACTTATTCCTCGAAATAGGCAATGTGCAGTGGCGGATCTTAAAGATAAATTTTTCCAGAAAATTTCGGGTTGGAAAGCTAAGATGCTATCACAGGCCGGTCGGACAGTATTGATTAAGGCAGTAGCAAGCACAATTCCAACTTATATTATGAATTTTTATTTAATGCCGCAGATTTGGTGTAAGGATTTGGATAAAGCCTTAAAGAATTTCTGGTGGGGATATTCGGAGGAGAAATCAAGACATTTAGCGTTGAAGTCATGGTCGTCTATATGCCAACCTAAGGCAGTAGGTGGTTTGGGTATTCGTCGGCTGTGTGAAGTCAATCAAGCTATGCTGGCTAAACTATCTTGGAAACTCATGACTGATAGAGATTGTTTGTGGGTGAGGGTGGTCAGTGGTAAGTATCTGCACGGGCGAGACTTTTGGGAGGTGGGGGCTCGCAGGTCCTCATAATGGATATGGCGCAGCATGGTTCAAACACGTGATGTTCTCAAGGCTGGGTTGTGCTATCAGGTGGGTGGGGGACAGGATATTTGTGTGCGGTGTGACCCGTGGGTGCCTAATATCTCCGGGTATATGCCAAAACTACGAAATGAAGGGGAGGAATGTCTCTGTACTATGAAAGTCAACGAACTCCTTCTAGCAGATGGATGTTCGTGGAATAGGGAGGAGATTGGGCGGCTGTTTACCCAAGAATCTACTGAGGAAATCTTGAAAATTCATGTGCAAGGGGAAGGGGTTCCAGATAAGTTTTTCTGGGCGCTGGAACCTACTGGAATGTTTTCCGTGAAGTCCATTCATAGAAGGATAGCTGGGCAGCGTGTGACTGGAAATTCTCTGCTGTCTCCGGTGGAATGGAGGGATTTGTGGCGGTTAGATGTTCATGCTCGGTATAAATTATTGCTATGGAAAGTGGTTTGGGATTTACTACCTACTAAAAGCCGAGTTGCTGCACGGATTGGAACTGGTTCTGAGTCTGAGATGAATAACTCATGTTCACTGTGTGGAGATACCCCAGAGTCCCTCCATCATTTGTTGTTACAGTGTCCCTTTAGTTGTGCAATATGGAGTGAATCACCATGGCAGATTAATATTATGCAGCACAGTATGACGTCTTTGCTTGACTGGGTTAAGAATATTTGTCATCCTCATAGGCAACTTGGAATCCCACTGGTGGATCAACACAGGTTCCAGTTGTTTGCTATCACGGCTATTGATTTACTGTGGGCAGAGCGGAATCGGGTAGTTCATGAAGGCAGGTGCTGCGATATTAATGTCTTGACGGCGAAGGTTCGAAAAATTGGCATGGAGCATTGGGTCACCTGGAAACAAAAAGTCCAGTTGGAGAGTCCAACTGTCTGGAAACCTCCACCGAAGGGCATTTTAAAGCTTAACGTCGATGTTGCTATTCGAAGTAATTTTGCTGTTACTGCTGCTGTATTGCGAGACCATACGGGGAAGGTGGCTGGTTCACATTTCGGAAAAATAGCTGCTGTTCCACCATTGGAGGGTGAGGCTATGGCAGCTAAAATGGGCATGGAATTTGCATGGCATGAGGGACACCGTGATGTGATACTGGAGGGGGACTCAAAGATTGTGATTGAGTCAATTCAACGTTTTCCTCAATGTGTGGACTGGAAGATTCACACTGATGTCCAGGCAACTGTTGAGATTGGTAGCAAAATGGATAGTTGGAAAGCTATTCATGTCAGAAGAGGTGCGAATGAGGCTGCGCACTCCCTTGCTCGTTGGGCCGCTACTGAGATTAGTCTAGGTGGTATTCCCCTTAACTGTGAGCATTTTATTGATTTACCTTGGTTGTATGCTGGTATTGAACCTCCTTGATGTTTGTTTTTGATTTGGGTTATTGGAATAAAATGCAGTTTTGATTAAAAAAAAAAAAAAGTGAGCCGCAAAATGCTGACGATGGCATTACGTACATTGAACGCAAAGTGGATGGACGGAAGGATTTCAAAATAGAAGAGATTTCGAGGCTTTGGAATGAGATGGAGATAGAAAATAGATTAAGGTTCCGTTTTTTTTCTCTAAGAAGTAATGTATTTTGTTTTGTAAAGTAATTTCAGGCTCCATTTATTTTGCCGTATATTATTAAAAATATATATTTTTATTTTTTATTTTTTACTGTTCGGAGAACTTCATAAAATATGATCAACCTTAAAATACATCTCTACTTTTCTGAAAATTGTTTACTTTCTGAAACTAGTGAATTTTTTTCCTGACCTATCTCTCCTAGTCTTAAGGGTGGCCAAAAACCAATCGACCCGACCTCTTGACTCGAAATAAACTCGATTCAACCTGAACTGGTTGATTTACATCGTGGTCGGGATCGGGTTTTGAAACATGAACTTGAGAAAAATCATGTTCGTGTTCAGGTCTCTAACCCGAAATCAAAGCTGATTTTAAATTTTTTCGAGGTCAAGATCGAGTTTGAAACATGAACCAGAGACAAATCAAGTTCATTTTCGGATCTCTAACTCGAAACCAAAGCATTCAAATGAACTTGATCCCGACGATTTTAGTTTTTCTGGATTGAGGTATAGTTTTGAAACATAAACTCGAGAAAAACCAGGTTCGTGTTGGAGTCTTTGACTTGAAACCAAAACATTCGAAGGAATCCGGCCCCGACCGTTTTAGATTTTTTTTGGGTTTGAGGTTGAGTTTTGAAATATGAACTCGAGAAAAATCAGGTTCTTGTTTGAGTCTCTAATCCAAACCCAAAGCATTCAAAAAAATTTGACCTCGACAGTTTAGCTTTTGTCGGGCTCTGGTTACAAACTTCTCGCTCCGATTGATGTCGCATCTCCGTCATGGCCGGTTCATTTTCTTACTCTCTCGAAAACTTTATTTTAGGGTAAAGTACATAAACAGTCCCTGTGGTTTCACGTTTTGACAAATTGGTCCCTGTGGTTTCAACTTGAACAAATTAGTCCCTGGGGTAAGCATCATGTAACAAAAAGGTCCTCCCGTTAGATTTCTGTCAACCCACTTAACGGTCAAAGCTACCGGGAGGACCTTTTTGTTACATGATGCATACCTCAGGGACCAATTTATCAAAATGTGATACCACAGGGACTAATTTGTAGGTCCCTGTGGTATCACCTTTTGACAAATTGGTCCCTGGGGTATGCATCATGTAACAAAAAGGTCCTTCCGGTAGCTTTGACCGTTAAGTGGGTTGACGGAGGGACTGCATTACAACAACTTGCTGACCACAGGGACTAACGCGTTCAACTTGAAACCACAAGGACTATTTTGTCAAAACGTGAAACCACAGGGACTGTTTCAGTACTTTTCCCTTTTATTTGAAATTGATGTTAAGAATTAGGTTTATTACTCATATAAAATTACGAAAAATACAACATGCGTCAAAACATTGAAAAATACATTCAGACAAATATACTTGATGTAACAACCAAACACAGAAAATTAACATAATGAATTTTTAACTATTTTACATAGAAAAAAAATACTTTACGTCATAGCCTATGTCAGTGTAGTCGAATAGTTGGTTTATCGAGGCTTTGAGAAGTTGGAGTGACCTGTTACAACTCTTTTGTATTCTAATTTTTCAAGACTGAATTTCTTCCTAAGTTCCTAAGTTAAGTGTCTTGTGTGCGATTAAAGATTTCATTCTCTTTTTGCTACTTCTTGGTGATCATATTTTTATTGTCATGGTCGTACGTAGTCCGAGCACTACCGGCACCGAGTCTTTCGCCCGACGATCCGTCAGATCCAGTCGTGGACATGGTACACCAGGGGCAAGAGTTGGACCCATCCGAATTCATAGAGCCCATCAGTGGGCCAAGTAAAAATTGGACCATACACACAGTGGCGTATATAGGATATAGAATGAGTGGAGCCGAATTTCTAAGAGAAAATGACCAGAAATTTTTTTTCACATAATGTAAAAAGTGTATTAAAATTACAATATCGCAAATTAAGAACTAAAAATATTAAAAATAATGAAATACACTTATCCATACCAAGAAACAATTTATAACTCGTGTCTTACAAACAATTTATCTATAGCAGTTTTTTAAAACTGGTAGCATGTGTCAGTAACATGTTCCACACCAAGAAATCGTTCAATCACCTATCCACTTTTGTTCACATATCTCAAAGTCACTGTCATTTGCTCCTTCACTGAACTATCTCGAGATTCATCAACCATAAGACAAAAAAATTCATCCCTAATGTCTTTAATGATAGCAAGTGTGGTCTGTGCTGCACAAGTCAATAGATTTACGCAATCATAGGTCAAAAATAATATCATCCGAACTCAACAAAGGGCGATATCTTTTTGAACTAGAATCTTCATTAGAAGTAGTAGCCACATTAGGAGTATTAGACGACTCCATGCTTCGGGGATTTTTTTATCAAAAATCTATCCATTATCTAAAAAAAACAAAACAAAACAAAATGTCCATCAGCATATGAAGAAGACAATTCTTAACACCCATCAATAATTATGGAGTTTGATGCCTATATGAAGATAATGAATTTTCTTCTGTCAAAAAGTATTGGTGCACTCAGCTATTTCTCGTTAAAAAATAACCTCAATAATAAATTAGATTAATAAAAAATAGTATTTTCGTGCTTTTCTTTCTAATTGAAAAATGATAAATTAGTGAAGACCTACATAATTTATGTATTAGTGCAGTTAAAGTGATAATGGACCAGTGAGAGGGACTGCTGAGGCGTGAGGGCTGAGAGAGACACGGAGAGATCGCAGAGTGAGAGAGAGAGGCGTGAGTAATTTTTTTTTAAAAATCAGAGGGTGAAACGGCGTAATTTCACCCTCTGATTTTTTTTAAAATTAAGCAATTAGGCTACACAGACTGGACCAGTGGGTGTGACCCCGCTGGCCCAGTTCCGCCCCCACTGGCCTTGGAAGCAGGCTGGGCTAGTGGGGGGGGCGGCCCCCGCCGGGACCCCCTTGGATCCGTCCATGCATACACACATTATCTTCCCAGCCATTGAAAGAATTGCCCTTTTTTCAACTATGAGGTATTTTCATAAGGCGAGTGTGGATGGCCCACCATTCCATTCTGTCGATTGGTTTTCCATGGATGAGGTAGGCTGAGTGGTTTGGTATTCATTAATGTAGGAAACGAGCGTTAGAAATGGTAAAGAGAGGTTAGCTCTGTTTTAGGATTCAAGAGCATGAGATATACAAAAGCAGAGAGGGTTGGTTTCGATGGTGGTATAAAGGAGGAGGTTTAGAAGGAAATTAAGCGCTAACCATTAGAGAAAAGGGAGAGCTAGCAAGCTAATAGCTCGATTGGCACCCCTCCCCTTAGGGAGGGATCGATTCCGGGGTCGACCCTCGCTAGATACAAGCTTGGCCTGCTCCCTCATTACCTAGAAAAAAAAATATTAGAGAAAAGGGAGAACCCCTAAGACTTTAATCAAGGAGAATCCTATCGTACGTCGTCCTATTTGACAATGATACAAAATAGACTCTGAAAAGCATATTCAACCTCAATATCTGACTTCTATACAAGATTTGTATTGGGAATAATTTAACAATACTTGGATTAACTAAATTCACTTACCTCCCTATGTGTAGTGCCAAAATCCTCACATGAGTATAGACTTATTGTGCTTAAATATATACCTTAGTCTAAAATAACTATTAAGTGAAGAACGAACCAAAAAGTCATACTCTCTGTCTTTGATTCATTAATCATTGGTAAGATTTTTCTACAATGTCACTCAATATTATTCGTATAACATCTTATGTCACAACATATTATCCAATAAATAAATATAAATATGTAGTATCTAAATAAATAATTATCTAGACAAATGATTTTTAAAGACACAATTCTTACATTACTCCCCAAGAAACTGAGGGCTGCTTTAAGGTCATAATTCTTGTTAGAAATAAAAATATTTACACTTTGATAAGTGAGACATCCATTAGGGGAATATCCAAATGGATTAATTGTGTTAACTCACTTATGATTTAAAACATTACAAGGGGGCTTATATTTATAAGCCTAAAAACTCACACACCCCACATTGCTTAGCAATGTGAGACTACACCACTTTCAACAATTCTTACATGACTCCCCATGAAACTGAGGCTTTTAGGACAAAATTCTTACATAACTCCCCATGAAACTGAGGGCTCCTAGTATTAGCTGGTCTCAGTTGTTCTTGTCCAGGAACATCTTCCCAATCGGACCACAGTTGAGAGCTTCATTAGGTACCCTATTCAGATGCTCAGGAACTCTTTCGGCGAAGATTACACCCATACCCATATGCAGATGGGGCTTAATGTGGCAGTGGAAGGCCCACACTCCTGGATTATTATTGTAAGTGGTAGAGTGGCCTTGCTGCCACAATCCATTGAGATTCAGCCTTGTGTCGCTTCGATTCGTCCCTCCCCCTTCCCAATACCACACTAAATGCTCCCTCCGGCGAGGACGGAGGTTAGGAGGAGGCACTTTGAATAATTCACAAGGCATTCGAAAAAATTCACAAGGCATTCGAATCGGGGTCCCAAGGCATGCCTCTCGCAGCCTCAATCAACTTTCGATTATAGGGTACAGGCCTGCAATGGTGGTCACGGGGTTCCCAGGGCATGGCCTGGACAACCCCCATGGCATGCCTTGACACCCCACATGGCATGCAAGTCATTCGAACCGGGTTTCCAAGGCATGCCCCTCGCAGCCTCAACCAACTTTCGATTGTTTGGTAGAGGCCAGCAATGGTGAAACGGGGTTCCCCGGGCATGCCTTGACACCACGCATGGCATGCGTCGTTTATGCCTGTCGCGCTAAAAACGACCATTTTTTGCAAACGGAGGTTATCGTGGCCTTGCACAGCCCAACGACATGGCTTGACAGCCCTATGGCATGCCCTTGACAACCCCCATGGCTTGCGCTGATTTTGCCTGCCGCGCTAAAAATGACCATTTTTTGCCAACTGAGGTTAACGAGCCCTTGATAACCTCCATGGGCATGCCCTTGGTGCCCACGGGGTAGCCTTGACACCCCCATGGCGTGGCCTTGACAGCCCACGAGGTGGCCTTGACACCACCCATGGCTTAGCCTTGGTGCCCACGATGTGTCCTCGACACCCCCCATGGTATACCTCGACACCCCCAATGACATGGCCTTGGTGCCCATTGGGTGGCCTTGACAGCGCCCACGGCATGTCCTGACAGCCCACATCGCACTCCCGGGGTTCAAACTCTTCTACCGCTACTTGGGGCGACGAAACCACCCAAAACACATTCCTAAATTCATAACAATACATTTGGAAGATGTTCCAACCGTCGTCTCCACCGCTTTCCCTATTTTCTATTTTTTAATATTTTTTTCGTTTTCCCATTAAAATAATAATATAAAAAAATTTATTTCTCCAAAATTTATATGGCTTGTTCCATCCTCGAGCTTACATTTTTCTTAGCATCCCTGCAAAATTTCATTGCCAAAGTACAAATACTTCCCCTCAATGGGTTAGCCTTGGTGCCCACGAGGTGGCCTTGACAACCCCATGGCATGCCTCGACACCCCTCATGACATGCCCTTGGTGCCCATTGGGTGGCCTTGACAGCCCCCATGAGATATTAGGACCAGATTAATCAATTTGGTTATCGAGGGCACATAATTCTAACAATCTCCCACTTGCCCTCAGAACCAAATATCACTGTCATGTCTCTATCTCATGTAAACTTGATTTCTTGGTTCATAACTCAGTTGGACCACAAAACAATTTTGAAATATATATATCATATACTTTTATGTATTCATAAAATAGTTTTGTAAAACACTCCGGCCGGATTCTTTTGGTCCAACTCTTTCATGAACACTAACTGAATATACTGTCTTTCCAAAAGACTAGTGGATTCCTTGTTGAGCATTCATACCACTCAATCATCACGCACACAACCCAACATGTCCAGATATAGTCCTGAATGAACATCACCGGTTGACAATATCAAAGCTATGTACACAATTCATAAATAAATACAAACCTCTCAGGTCTAAGGACAATATCGAATTGTGATAGAACAACCTTTAACCTGACAGTGATCATTTACAGCTTACAAGGAACTAAAAAATGATGGAATCAATCATTCTCCGCACAACAAGTGTAGACTTTATGTTTACAAAAGTCTAGAACACTTTCATGCTTACAAGGAACTAAAAAATCATTATTCCCTGTCTTTGATTCATTAATCTCTAACATGATTTTTCTACAATGTTACCTGAACAAATTTACATACATAACATCTCATGTTACATATAAATCCATAACAACAATAATATATGTGTGAAACAAATAAACTTTTATTATCATATAATAAAGAAATAAAACGTCAAACTCAATCATACATATATCTCAAACCCATATCCTTAATATGTTTCTCAAAAACTTTCTGAGATAAAGGTTTTGTAAATGGATCAGCTGATGCAACTTTCACCATTTTGATATCACCTCTGGATATGATATCACGTATTAGGTGAAAACGACGTTCTATGTGTTTTGTCCTTTGATGAGACCTTGGTTCCACTGCTTGTGCAATTGCACCATTGTTATCGCAGTATAAGGGAATAGGCGCCTCAATCGAAGGGATAACTTCAAGTTCTTGAAGGAACTTGCGAATCCACACAGCTTCCTTTGCAGCTTCACTTGCAGCAACATATTCTGCCTCAGTTGTAGAATCAGCAGTAGTACTTTACTTGAAACTTCTCCAACTAAATGTTCCTTTGCCAAGAAGGAACACAAATTCGGACGTTGATCTTCTATTATCAATATCTGATTGGAAATCTGAATCTATATATCCCTGGACAGTCAGATCCTCACTGTCATACACTAAGAAATAGTGTTTTGTATTTCTCAAATACCTGAGGATATGTTTCACTGCTGACCAATGTTCTGGACCTGGATTGAATTGATATCTACTCACAACGTTAACTGCGTGACTGATATCAAACCTAGTGCAAACCATAGCATACATGAGACTCCTTACAGCCGAAGCATAATGACAGTTACTCATCTTCTCTCTTTCTTCAGGTGTTTTTGGACACATTTGCTTAGAGAGATGAATTCCATGTCTAAACGGTATAAACCCTTTCTTGGAATTTACCATGCTAAATCTAGCCAATATCCTGTCAATATATTTGACCTGTGAAAGACCCAATAATCTTTTCTTTCGGTCTCTAAACACTTTGATCCCGAGTATGTAGGATGCTTCCCCAAGGTCCTTCATTGAAAATTGGTTAGACAACCACATTTTCACAGATGACAAAGCCCCTACATCATTCCCAATGAGTAGTATGTCATCTACATAAAGAACCAAAAAAGTAATAGCACTCTCACTAACCTTCTTGTAGACACAAGGTTCATCCATGTTTTTGTGAGAAACCAAACATTTTGATTGACTTGTCAAAACGGATGTTCCAACAACGCGATGCTTGTTTTAGGCCATAAATGGATTTCTCCAATTTGCATACTTTCGATTCATTTTCCCGAGATATGGAACCTTCTGGCTGGTCCATATAACTTTTTTCATGGATATACCCATTCAAAAATGCGGTTTTCACATCCATCTGTCATATCTCATAATCATAGTATGCCGCAATCGCTAATAGAATCCTTATGGACATTAGCATGGCTACAGGTGAAAAGGTTTCCTCATAATCAATACCAGCCTTTTGAGTATACCCTTTTGCCACCAGCCTAGCTTTAAAGGTCTCTACCTTTCCTGTTGGTCCAAGTTTCCTTTTGTAGACCCATTTGCAACCTATAGGTTTAATGCATTCTGGTTTGTCTGCCAAGGTCCATACCTTCTTGGAATACATGGAGTCCATCTCTGATTCCATGACCACATGCCAATGCTTAGCATCTTTGTCATTAACAGTCTCTGTATAACCACAAGGATCAATCTCCAGTCCCTCAGATTTCATTTGGTAAATCTCATTTAACAAATTAAATTTTATTGGAGGTCTTATAATCCTTTTACTACGGCGAGGCTCCTGTGTCTCAACAGGTTCACTTTGATCAGTGGGAGCAACCACTTGATCCTCATTGTTCTCATTCTGCACAGTCACTGTACTATATCTCTTTGCTCATCAAGAGCAACTCTACTCTCGGTTTCATTCAAACTATAATCTTCTTCAAGAAAAGTAGCATTTCTGCTAACAGACACTTTGTTTTCATTAGGATTATAAAAGTAGAAACCAGTAGTCATTTTGGGATAGCCTACAAATAGGCATCTATCAGTCCTTGATCCCAGTTTATCCACATTAAACCTTTTAACATGAGCTGGACAACCCCATATCTTAAAATGATTAAGACTTGGCTTCTTACCAGTCCATAACTCATATGGGGTATTAGGAACTGATTTTGAAGGGATCTTATTTAACAAGTAAGCAGCGGTCTCCAAAGCATGTCCCCAAAATGATATGAGCAACTCAGATATGCTCATCATGGAACGAACCATATCCAATAGGGTTATATTCCTTCTCTCTGCAACACCATTATGTTGTGGTGTGCCTGGTGGTGTGAGTTGAGATATGATTCCATTATCTTTAAGATAAACTTTAAAATCATCCAAGAGGTATTCGCCTCCCCGATCGGAGCGAATCATTTTAATGGACTTTCCAATCTGTTTCTCAACTTCATTGTGTAATTCCTTGAACTTTTCAAAAGATTCTGATTTATGCTTCATCAGGTATAGATAACCATACCTGGAATAATCATCAATGGAAGTAATGAAATAAGAGAAACCTCCTCTTGCCATGTGGTTGAAGGGACCACAAACATCAGTATGTATTAATCCTAATACTTCTGTGGCTCTTATTCCTTTTCCTGTAAAAGGACTTTTGGTCATCTTTCCTTGCAAGCAGGGCTCACAGATTGGATAGAGCTCAATTTTCAGAAATTGCAATGGCCCATCCCTTACCAATCTATTGATCCTATCAATATTGGCATGACCAAGTCTTAGATGCCATAAGTAGGTTGGATTAACATCCCTCTTCCTCATAAGGGATAACACACTGGAATCATCATTCTCAACATTATTCAAAGAATTATCAACATTTAAAAGATAAAGACCATCATAAATAATTCCAGAAGCAACAAAATTATTTTGAAACTTTATAACAAGTTTTGAATTGAAAAGAAACGAATATCCAGATAAAACAAGTTTCGAAACAGAAATCAAATTTCTACGTACTTCTGGAACATAAAGACAGTCTTCTAGAATCAAAATTCTATTATTCGATAATTCTAAACTAAACACTCCGATGGCGGTCGCTGCAATAGTTGCACCCGTCCCCATCTTAAGGAACAGTCCCCTTCATGGAGCTTTCTGGTCTCCTTGAACCCCTGCAACATATTGCAGATGTGAGATGTAGAACCAGAATCCACACACCATGAATTAAATGAACCATCCATTAAATTCAATTCAATTACAAGCATATTAGACACACCTTCAGAAGGTTTGCCCTTTTTAAGAGAAGTTAAGTAAACTCGGCAATTTATCTTCCTGTGACCGGACTTACCGCAATGGAAACAATTTCCTTTGCCTTTGTTCTTGTCGCCTCCTTTGTTTCCTTGTCCACCTTAAACATTCTTTGCTGCCTGAAACCCCTTATTATTTTTCTTGAATTTCTTAAACTTGAGTTTCAGTTTCATAGAGGCATTAGATTTCTCTGTGACCATCACAATAAGTTTGTCCTTCTTGATGAGATCTTGAGCTGACTGCAACATATTGAGCAGCTCTGACAATGTCACACTCATCTTGTTCATATTGTAATTAAGGACAAACTGATTGAAAGAATCAGGCAGAGATGAAAGAATGACATCAACTTTTGTGTCACTATCCACCTCAGCCCCCAAAAAATCCAGTTCGTTGATGAAAGAAATCATCTTTAAGACATGATCCCGAACTGGACTCCCTTCCACAATTTTGGTGGACATCAGATTCTTCATAGCAGTCTGCCTAGCAAATCTGCTCTGCTCTCCAAACATTTCTTGGAGATGCAACATAGTGCCTGCAGTTGTAGCTATGCCCTCACAATCTTTCTGCAAAACATTTGAGATTGAAGCCATAATATAACACTTTGTCATATTATCATCATCATGCCACTTGTTAAAGACTTTCTTTTCTTCCTCAGTTGCATTGTCCAGGGCAAGCTCAGGTGTCTCAGATGTCAGAACATAACCGATCTTATCGGCTAAGAGAACAATCATAAGATTTCTCTTCCAATCAACATAATTAAGTCCTGTCAACCGATTGTCATCCAGAATCCTAGCCAAAGGATTAAAAGTCATTTTGAATCTGCAAAATCATTCACATATATAATTCCATTATATTTAGGTTTTTGAATAACTAATGGTACCACCCATCCGAACAATAAACATATATATCACATATATCACAATAATGAAAAATATAACATTTATATTTATAACATTCTTAATGGGTATCGAGAACCTCTACCTTACATGCAACAACAAATCCATTTTGGTACTCATTGTACACATCTTGTAAAGGCGAATAGCTACTATTCATCAAAATTTACATCATATGTAAAATATTTTAAAGATATTTGTGATTCTCGATTTTCTTTTGGCCTACCTAAATAAACATGTCTTGTATTATTTTAGCACTTGCGTTTATTTGGTTTGTGCATTCCATTATCTAAGTGTGTCCCAAATACTTCTGAGGTATGTCACTATTTTAGAAGACACTCCCACTAAGATGTAGACACTTATCTTCCCAAGAGATAAACAAGAAAATTTTACAAAATTAAAATCGGTTTTATCCATTTTGGCTTCAACCAATTTTAATCAAGTAAAACTCCTATTTATTGATAATAGAGACCATAGGAAAAATTACTATAATTAATCCTATTTAGCACCAAAAATTGGAAGACAAATTTCCAAATTTTTTTTTTTAAAAAAAAAATTCCGGTCAAACCGGGTCGGTCAACAGTCAAACCGATTTGACCCGTTGACCACAGGTCCGGGTCCAAACCCGGTCCGGTCATGGGTCAAACCCGGACCGCATATATCGTTCGGGTCAAACACGGACTTGGGCTGGGTTGCGGGCCCGGGTCCAACCCGTGGCCCTAGCCCACGCAAGGACTGGCCCATTTGGGCCCAGCCCGTGCGGTGCAGCCCTTCTCCTTTTTTTTAATTGACTGACCCAGCCCAACATTTGGGCTAGGCTGCTGAGCGACGCTTGAGGCATTCGGGAGAGAGGACAGCGGCCAGCAGCGCTGGCCGCCGTTTGCCACTGGCTGGCCACGTCCGGCCAGTCCCAGGCCGGACGTTAGCCGGACTTGTCATCGATGGCCACCACGCGGCCTACCGGCGCGCGGCTTGCCGCCGTTTGGGCCTAAAAAGCCCTTCCACACCCGTGTCTCACACGGGTGTGCTGGTGGTGGTCCACGACTTTATGACCGCCTGACCTCCACCTGTTCCGGTCAAGAGGCTGCTCCGATCCCACCGGACGCATCTCGGGCCAGTGGTGTGGCGACTACCGTCCTAATAGCCGCTGGCCATATTTTGAAGAGAAAAAAAAATTCTCACGTAATATGAACAGTTCATAATTCTTTATAAAACAACACTTGAACAGTCAATCGGGTTTAATAAAATTATGTACTGTTCACTTGAATAGTAACAGAAAAAAAACATTGGGTTTTGATTCTCAATCAAAATTCAGCAAAGTTCATATAATCCAACAATTGCAATCATGTGAACCTAAGCTCTGATACCACTGATAGTTTATATGTGGAATTAAACTATAAACAAACAACATTTTTTCAACAAAACATCCACCAAGATTATGATTATAATTTCGGATTCGATTCCATACCTTAGAGAGGAATATAGGAATCTACAAACCTTAAGCCGTTTTACGATCTAATCCAAAGCTCCAGCAATTCAGAACAACAACTCAGAAGTGCTGCCTCCTAAGGGATTTATGTCACTCTCTCGTTATCGGGATTTCCCTAATAGGTTCTGATGGCCAACCCCTTGAATATAACGATTATATTTATAGACCTTGGAAAAACCCTAGAAAGAGCATGAGACATAAGATCCTTAGGGATCTCAAATTCCAGCCGTAGGATAACACTGAAGAACTCTTCTTCTAATACAATTAGGGTTTCTACTAATTACAATCAAGTCCATCAACATATTGTAATTGACCCCTGGAATTTAAGATTATTGCAATTATGCCCCTTTTACATACAATTAATTCCTTCCACCATATTATATTCCATATGAGATATTAGGACCGGATTAATCAATTTAGTTATCGAGGACACATAATTCTAACAAAGCCTGCCTCTTACACCTACCGAAACCCAATGGTTCTCGGAAGGGTCTTGGTTTGTTGTTATTAGTACTGAGTAGCTTTCACCGGAGTATATGTCCAAGTCATCGACCACCACTGGTTGCAGATAATTCCCGTCGGCTTCCACCACCAGCATTTTGTGATTCTAAACAAACCAGACATGAAAAGATGGATTGAGTAGGAGCTAACAATGATTTAGAAAAAAGATCCAGACCAAAGCGTCCAGCCCAAAACTGTTATAATAGAGGACTTAGATTTGCTCTTTAAATTAAGGTTAGAAAAAGAGTCGTCTTATTTGATGAAGGAGAGTTATCTTAGATGTATGTTTCTATTTCTTGAATTTAGAAAAATAAATCTAGATAGACAGAAACGCGTCAGCAATGAAAAAGAGTTGGCTAAGTGTTAATTAGATCGTTTAGATTGAAAAAAAGAAGTAAATCTATGTCTTCTACTATAACAACTTTGCAATTTTACTATCATATATGCATGATTATGAACTTCAAAGTCTCACAAATATTATATATATATATATATATATATATATATATATATATATATATATGACGGTCTTGTGAGTGCAATATTGTCTATTCCGTCGTTGGGAAAGGATCTAGTGATGAACCGGTCCTGCAAAGCAGGCGTGCTGCAAAATTGTCCGGATGGAGAGCTTTAAGCAGCCACACATGAAACACGGATATGTTTCCCAGTCCAAATTTTCAGACAGGTAGAATATAACATGCATGACAGATTCGCCACACCTACCCCACTATTCCGAAACCATCAAAAGCTGCAAAGTTTCAGAACTCAAGAAAAATGTTTAAAAAAAAATGGAAGGAAAACAAAAGTATGGAATCATGGTTACGTCAAGACTTTACTTTAGGAACGCCCATGTTTCGCTTTATGTAAGTATAAACAGTTGTTGTCGAATATATAAAAATTTAAAAGAATAAATATATTTTTTATCCATTAATTATAAGAAATTTAGTACTATCTTAAATAATTAATTTTAAATTTTATTTTTAACTATAAATACTATACACTTTATGTTTTACATCAATTTTTTAGCCAAATGAGATTAAAATTATATTTTTTACACGATAATATCCATTTATCAAATATGAGTAGATATAGTGAATAGATGATATTATCGTAATTTTAGTTTAATTTAAAATAAAAATTTAACAGAGTATATAAAATTAATTTAAAAATAGGTAGTTGAAGATATAATATGTCAAAATTTTTATAACTGTGAAAATATATTTATTCTAAAATTTTAACTTAGGGCCTGTTCGTTTAACCAGTATTCTCAGGATTTTTTAGAATCCTTACAACACAAAAAATTCTACAACCAAACATCATTTTTAACACTACATAAAAATAACTACAACACGCATACCAATAAAGTTAACATCACCTAAAAATTCTCAAAATACAAAAAATTCTCAAAACACAACTCAACCGAACATCCTCGTAGAAAGTGATAAATACGAATGGTGAATTCTTATCGATACGTAAAACATGGGTCAGTTTTTTATTTTAAAATGTTTGCTGAAATCAATGCAATACTGGTTTATTAATAATTAGAAGCCCAGCTCCCCTTCAGGGAAAGTAGGGTGGGATACGGTCCAAAGCATGAGTCATGTCGACCTAGTCATCTAGAAGTGCTTCATCATCGGCCGTCACCCACTGTGGTACCCACCGTACTACCAACAGACTAAGTTATTCTACATTTTTATAAGTATGGATCAGAATTTAGGATGCGTATTTAATAATCGGAAATAAAATTGACTTGACTTTATTAGTAACTCTTATTTAATGTAATCCTACGGCATGGCCCCGGCTAACTTTGACTATTTCCCATACTGGTAGTCTCTCTCTATCTCTGTACCAAAGAGCCATCTTCCGACCCACTTTGTCCAACATTTCCTGGACCAGACCAAGTCATTTTCGATCCCAGATAGAATTTCCAAAAGCTTATAATATCTTGCAATTTAAGCTAGCTTAGATAAAAAGAGGAAAGGTCAGTTTGAGGTAAAATTCTCTTGCGCCTATTCTCTCTGAAATTGACAACTAATCCACCACTTCTCATGAGGGAGGTCGACGTAGTGAAAGATGTTGAAAACTTGTATGTGGGTGTAATCGAAACAGAGTATCTTTTCCCACTGGTCAAGCGCAATGATGTAAACCTGAACATAATAAAGTAATCCATATATATATATATGATGCGAGATAGAGGATTAATTCTGTCAGTATCATTACCCCAATGGCCAAGTTGAGGGAAGCTAGGGCGGTGGTACTGGCAATCCTCAGCCTGTAGGTCTTGTTCGGAAGCACGTGAAGGATCTGGGGTGCTCATTGCTCGGTTCCTCTGAATTTGCATCCGCTGGAGGAATCATTGAACTTAGCTGCCAGGGAGCAGTTGTACTGCCCTCTTCCGTTGATCAGCAAGCTCTGGGAAGCATCCAATATCAAAGAAAAACGCGTGAGAGACTAACCCACAAAACACCAAAAATAAACCCACATCGTATGCTCAGATATAATTGACATCTTCGCCCTGTCTGTCTTCTTTTTGTCATCTTTTTTCTACGGTGGTTGATAACTTTTTACCTGATAATGCCTTTTCTCTTCTCGTGTCAGCATCATTGACGAAAGTTGAAGCAGACAAGGATCCACCACTTTTTTTTTTACCTGTCGCATCGTTTATAATATCCTCGATCGTACTTCTATTTTGCTGCGTTTCGAAATTTTGCCATGTTTATTATATATATATATATTAATTAACGGCGATGATCATGTCTAGGGATGAAAACGGACCGCATTTCCGGTCCTCTATATTAAAGGATCGGACCGGAACACTTATAAGTGGTTCAGTCTGATCCGATTTTATAAAATGCGGTCCGACCTGGACCACTTAAGTGGTCCAGACCGGATTTATTTATTTTTTTAAAAAAAATATTTTTTAAAATTTTTCGCAGCGTAGCGCAGTAGGCACTGCGCAAAGTTTTTTTTAATAATAAAAAAATAAAATAAAAAAGTTTTATTAAATGCCTGTGCAGTGCACTGAGTTTTTTATAAAAAAAAAATAAAAAAGTTCAGACAACCTCTTTGCCTCACGCAAGAACCACCGTCTTTCTTGCAGTCAAAAATCCAATACCAATGCACTGCTCAGGAGGCTCTGCGCTTTGCACTGCGCAGTTTTTTTTTAATAATAAAAAAATAAAATAAAAAAGTTTTATTAAATGCATGAGCACTGCGCAGTGCAAAGTTTTTTTTTAATAATAAAAAATAAAATAAAAAAGTTTTATTAAATGCCTGCGCACTGCGCAGAGTTTTTTTTAATAATAAAAAAGTTTTATTTGAGGCTCTGCGCAGTGCGCAGAGTGTTTTTTTAATAATAAAAGAAATAAAATAAAAAAATTTATTAAATGCGGTCCGGTCCGGACCGGACCGCTTTTTTAAAATTAAGACCGGACCGGACCTCAAATGTATTAAGTTTCCATTTGTAATGCATATGGAGTAATTGTTTGCTTATAAACTTACCAAAATTACGTTCCCATTTGGCAACGGAAGAGGAGAACAGAAATGACCAATTATTTGCAGTTTTTCACTATTCTTTTGACCTGTGCCACCTAATTGTAAAGTAAAATTTCTTTAAACAAATCAGATTCCATGAAAAATATATAAGCCATGAGAGCAAAAGTTTCGAACTTTCCGTATCACCAGTCGCCAAAAGTTTTACCTGGGGCTCGCCAATCCAACGGAATGGATTTGAAGAGAGGCCAGCCTCCTGCTCGTGAACACTTTTGTGCCACCAGTCGCTCAGCAATATGTTGAACTCACCATCATAATGGAATGGCTCTGTCTTTCCCTCTGCCACGTCCACTATCAGAGACCCATATAACCCTGCCGATCGATCTCTGCATGCCAAAGTGCCCGTGGTAGAAGTATGTTCCTGCCTGCATGCACCTCACCATAACATGGGAACGAACAAAACTCGTACCATCAAAGAATGGGAGAGAGAGAGAGAGAGGGCCACCAAGGGAAGGGGAGGCGGGCAAACGGCTGAGAGTACTTTACCTTGTCAACTTTGAATCTATACTTGAAGGTCTCTCCAGGGTTGATAACACACTGCGAGATGGAAGCAGTTCCATCTGCCCAAGGTGTTCCAAACTGAAACCAACAATATTATACCGACATCAATAAAGAAGCATAGCTTTAACTCACTCATTCAGACACTTCGCAGTCAGATTAAGGCTTCCATTTTGATGAAGAGAGAGAGAGGTAGAGAGCAAAACCTGTCTGATTCCATGCCAGTGGATGACGACACCCTCAGTGAAGAGTTTGTTAGTGAGTTCAACAACGATGGTATCTCCGGATTTGGCACGGATAGTCGGGCCAGGAAACTGGCCGTTGATTCCCATCACCACGTTCTCGATGCAATCCGGAGACCAAAAGAAATTCTCCACTGTCCATTTGAAGTGCCTCATCTTAGCACCTAGCGAAAACCGTATACATGGTAACAAAATGACCCAGATAATGAGACCCCGGAGAGCTCTCAAAATCCGGTGAATCAGGGAACCATACGTTTTATCCTATTAGAAATAAAAAAAAAATTGATATTTGATAAGTGAGACATCCAATTATGGAAAAACCCAATTGGATTTGTTATGTTAACTCACTTATATTTCAAAACATTACATGGGGGGCTTATTTATAAGCCAAAATTCTCACAGGCAATGTGGGACTACACAATTCTCAACACTCCCCCGCAAACTCAAGATGGACAAACCGACAAACCTTGAGTTTGAAGTTACAAAAATAATTACAAGAAAAAATAATAATGACAAAAAATTGGTGGTACTGAGCCGGATGGTTGCCCCGATACTGAGCTGGGAGGTTGCCGATACTGAGCCGGAAAAGTTGCCGGTACTGAGCCGGATGGTCGCCAGGAGGTAACCGGACTAAAACTGAAAACCTCGCTCCGATACCATGTTAGAAATAAAAATTTTTATACTTGATAAGTGAGACATCCAATTATGGAAAAACCCAATTGGATTTGTTATGTTAACTCACTTATATTTCAAAACATTGCATGGGGGCTTATTTATAAGCCAAAATTCTCACATGCCCACATTGCTTAAGCAATGTGGGACTACACAATTCTCAACATATCCATTCTTAATTTGATCTGACAAAGAAGTAGGTGTGCAAGATCAATAAGAAAAGTTCAAGAAAAGCTAGCAAAGGTTGGCCACTGGAGTCTGGAAGGCCGTGGCTGCGACCACGGAACTGTTTTAAATTTTACGTTTGTGCTTCATTAGATACATATATAAATGGGATGGCGACAGATGTTCCATATGCATTATTCTACTCCATCTCCTTTTTTATTATTCTTTACAGGCAAATACTTGATTCTTTTCGTGCAAAAGAGACATTTTTTTTCTAAGCAAGATGTATTCCATTATAAAGGACAATCAAGGAGGAAACCTTGGATTGTCACTTGAAAGACATTGCACAGGAATACAGGATGAGTGAATGTTCCCAAACAACATCGCATTGGGTGCCCATTGGGCTACATTGTGAGCAACAAAATTCGCCGATCGATGAACATGTTGAAACCTCCAATTGGGATGGAATGATAAAAACACGTGAATATCATAAATCACTGGGCTAATTCTCCAAGCTTCCATATCCCCATGTGTTAAGCCCAAGGTTGTTTTGCAAACAATCTATAAATGATTTTGATGATAACAAAATATTCTAAGTTTCAAAGACTTTTAGATTTTACTTTGTCAATCCACAATTTCCAAGTTATTTCAAAGGATTAAGGTTATCTGTCTTAAATATTTATAAAGTGCACTTGAACACCATTACACAAGTTGATAAGATCAATTTTTCATATTGTCGGTGTTTAAAGAAGTTTTGGAGTGGATTGAACATTTTGAAGTTGCTGAAAAACTCTCCAGCACTTATAAGTGTCGACATATTGAGTGATGGTGTCGACACATTGCACTTACACCCGAAAGTTTACATTTTTAGGAACTCAAAGTTATTTTTTGACTAAGTGTTGTAAGTGTCGACACATTGAACCATAGTGTCGACACATTGAACTACAACCCGAAAGTTTACATTTTCCGGAACTCAAAGTGATTTTTTTGTCTAAGTGTTGGAAGTGTCGACACATTGGACCATGGTGTCGACACATTGAACTAACACCCGAGAGTTTACATTTTCTAGAATTCAAAGTGATTTTTTGACTAAGTGTTCGAAGTGTCGACACATTGGAGCATAGTGTCGACACATTGTGCGAAATTTCAGATTTTTTGGAGTGACGCCAAATGATTAAAAAAGTCTCCAAATTGCCTCAAATGACCTCCAACGGCACTCTAACATTACAAGAAGACCCTTAATGACCGTTAAAGACCTAGAAGCTATAAAAAGAAGAAGATAGAGAGAGAGAAGATGGAGCTCGACCAATATTGCAACATCTAGAGAGAGAAAGTCCAAAACCCAAAGATTTCACTTGCTGAATCATTCAAGAACAAAGTTCCATTGTCAAATCTTCTTCTCTTGCTCATCATTGAGGACCTAGCTTTCATAGAGAGAGATTTCTTGAAGAAGGGACAACACACTTGCAATCACTCCTTGCCCTAGCTTCTTGAGAGAGAAAGTGCATTGAAGAAGAGGGAAACTCATATCTACCAAAAAGGCTTGCGCTCATATTTTCCAAACACTAGATTTTCTTTTAGAATCTAATCCTCTTGCACTTATTGAGCTTTCCATTTGATAATTTGGCTTAGAGAGTCATTCCACATATTGTGAGATTTCCACTTGCTTATTTGGCTTAGAGAGTCATTCCACATTTTGTGCTTCATTTGCTCATTCGGCTTAGAGAGCCCTCCTTGTAGCCATCATTTGTAAAACCTTTGGGTGTTGGGAAAACACTTGGTCCTACTTGTGAAAGTAGAAGAAATCCTCTAGGTTGTGAGGATTTGTGAGAGTTGAAGCGTGAGCTCGCAAAACGCTTTGTAAAGGTTCCTTAGCACCTGGGAAGCTAAGGTGTATTTGCTACTGGACAATAGTGAAGGAAGCCCAAGGAAGTCAGCCTTGGGGGTGGACGTAGGCAAGTGTTGGCCGAACCACCTAAAAATACGATGTTATCTCTCTAATTCTATCTCTCATACATTTTAGTACTTATTCATACTTGTGGAGATTTATATTTTATCATTCATTGATTATATTTTACATAGTTTTAGACTCATTATTATTTGTTAAAGAGTGGTAGTTTTCAGATCTGCATATTTACTCAAAAAGTGTTAAGTTTTTGAAAAACTCAATTCACCCCCCTCTTGGGTTGTCATTTAAACTCACACCATGTTTGCAAATAGCATTCACCACAGTTAAATCGTCACCTTCAAACAATAAATCTTCCTTAGAGAGTAAGTGTGCCTCCTGTGCAGCAAAGATTGTTGTTTTGGCTTCCCCCAATAAAGGAGGGCCTGGTGGGAAGCTCTTTGTCCAAACAAAGAGAATTTCTACTGAAGACTTCCAGCAAACAACAGCAACAACAGAGTATAAAGGGCGAATACCACATCAAAATTCACTTTCCAGCAATCTCCATTCGGTGGCACCCAACTGGCTTTTACAGACCTAGGGAGAGCCTGTCATGCCTCATGATGTTCCATTTGCAACTTCTTAACCCCAACCACCAGTTTTTGAACATCTAGATTCAAGTTTTCATCGATTATTTTGTTGTGGGTGTACCATAAATAATCCATAAGAACAGCTGCTGATCGAATAAAAGGAAGTTGTTGTTCGGTTGATAAGCCAAGGTGTTGACCGGGATCCAAAATAATATTGATCCAAGCAGAAATGGGTTGGTCTCCAAATGAGTATTTGTTCAGCGGCCAACATGATTCTCTCCAAAGAGTAATTGCAATGGGGCAAGTGAACAACTTATGAACCAAAGATTCCTCTTCGTGCTTGCAAAACGTGCAAGAAGCTCTCTCAGCATCCAATCGTAAGATTTGGGCTATATTTCCTTTGCTGGGTAGGGCATTCCAAACAAATTTCCATAGAAATAGTTTTAATCTATCTTGCAGTGGATGCTTCCAGAGTTTTAACCACATCTCTCGAGACAAAGGGCTGGAATTTAGAGATTGAGGTATATCCAACATGGCATATGTAGATTTAAGAGAGAAACTACCTGAGTTGTCAGCAATCTAGTAGAGTTTGTTGAAGAATATGTTCTAAAAGTTGACAGTGAAATGATATTCTAGTTAAATGCCCCTTTGTTTATTACATGGGAAGTATATATCAAGATTTATGATTAAAAAAACTATTATAATTATTCCAAATAAATTGAGGATAATATAGAAAAATGACTAAATATATGAAAGTCCATTCTTCAAGACTTTCACTAACATTAGCGGTGTCCAAATACCGGTCCAATCTAGCCAGCCAAACCGGACATTCTGAGAGCCGGTCATATCGGACTGGACTTGACCGATCATGCAAAGGAAATCGGACCGGTTCAATCAGTCCGGTTTGGGTCAATCCGGGTCTAGAATTGGTCATTATTTTAGGCTACAATTTTCTTTTTTTGGGCTTTTTTAGACTATTTTTTGGGCTTCTTTATATCAATTTTTTTAAAATGACCGGTTCGGACCAGTCTTGAGAAGTATACTCCGATCCGGTACCGATTTTTCTATGTGTGAAATCGAGAACGGACCAGAGTTTACCAATTTCACCGGTTCGGCCATTCCGATAAGCTATTTCCCACTGGTTTGGCCATAACCGGTCCAGTTCGGCCGGTTTCTTGGACACCTCTAACAAACATGGAGACAATTTAAAAAGTTTATAAATTGATATTTGTGCATAATCGATATTTTGATGATTTCAATAAATTGATTAAGTTTATAAAATGGATATTTTCAAAGACAGTCATTTTCATCAAAGATCCAAAGACTAGAAGATGCAAAGAGCTCAAAAGTGAAGATTAAAGATCTTAGGGTATAATCCTTGTAACTCTTAGTTTCACTTTTGACAAGGCTTTGAATCACACATGCATATATTTCAAAACGTGCATAAACCATTTTACCTCTCACTTGAAAGATCAACATGTTTTTAAATGGTTTCAAAATACCCCAATCAAACTCTCAAACCTTCTGTATACTTATGGGAAGTTAGTCTTTAAAATTGGGTGTTTCAAAGTGGTCAAAAACGTGATTTTAATTGAACCAGATCATGTGCTTAAGTTGAGGAGGTCGACCAATATTCAACTACTTGGTATAGCAGTCGACCGATTATTTTTGAAAATTTTAGTTGTTCTTATTTCTGACATTATGACCTTTGGGAACGGTAACTTTAAACGGTCGACTGGTTCATGTAGCGGTCGACCGGCTCATTTTGACAGACGACTCCCAACGGCTATAAATGGCTAGTTTTCATATGTAGTCTATATAAAGATCTTTATAACATCCAAAATCAGAGGAGAACAACTACATATCATTTCTATACTTTGAGAAAGATCTTAAACCTTTCTATTTAATATTTCTCATATCATTCACACAAATCACACTTTCTTATCATTGTCATTGTATGAATCAAGAGATAAAGATTTTCATTTTTTTATCCACTCTTTGAGAGAGTTTGTTTCTTGTATCTACATATTCAAGAGAGATGTTTCGTTTAGTGAGGTTGTTCACTAAAGAAGAAGCTTAGAGAGGGTATATCTCAAGCTTGGTTGGGTTGTGAGTGGTGAGCCCGAAAATCACTTGGGTTGTGAGTGTTGAGCCCAGAAAAATACTTGTACAATCCTCTAGCACCCGAAAGCTAGAGTGTACGCTATTTGGAGAACAGTGAAAAAACCTCAAGGCTCGGTAAATGAGCTTGAGGGGTGGATATAGGTGGGTTTGCCGAACTACCTAAAAATCTCGTGTTTGTTTCTTTAACCCTTATCTTTACATTTAACACTTATTTACTCATTGCATCAATATACTTGTGTTAAATTAGGCTTTACTTAGCAAACAAGATATTAGGGGTTAAAAGCGAAAAAGTTTGGAAACCCAATTCACCCTCCTTTTAGATTGCTTTAATCTTAGTATTTACAATTTTATATAGTTTGCCCCTTACACTACAAGAAATATAGTTTTAGGTGACAAAACTAAGGGTGTCAAACCAAATTTAGTCACCTAAAGTTGTCTGTTCCTGACAAAATATTAATTTCGTCACTCAAAATCATCATGGAACGAAACAAGCGTCCGGACCTATCAAAAACACGTTCGGACATATTTATAGAGTGACGACATACACGTGTCGCCAACAAGTGACGGTAAAAATAGTCACAAAATATAAAACTCGTCCAGACTCTCAACAAAACCTTTCAGACTATATGCTGGATGAAAAATTGCAAATCGTCGTAACTGAGTAAGAATTAGAATCGTCAAAATTTTTCCAAACCTGTCCGGACAATTTTTATAGAACCATCCGAATGAAATTACATAACGAATAATAATCGTTAGCATATATAGTGACAAATTTAAAATCGTCATGAACACTCAAAACTGCTTGGACTACAACAAATGTGTTCCAACGGTAAAAACTTTGTCCGGACTGTCAAAAAAGCCTCATAGGTATGACGCTTCTTTCGTGAATCGTGTGGTTCCACATTGCAAAACTTCAAACACGTTATTGTGAGTCCTAGATTTCAAGATTAAGGCAACCCAAGAGGGGGGGTGAATTGATTTTCTAAAACTTTTCGGTATTAACCCCCAAAGACGTGTTTGCTAGTAGATAATACTTTAGCACAAGTATAATATGTAATAAGAGTAAGTATGTGCTGAAAGTAAAGAGTAGGGATAAGAGAAGCAAACACTCGATTTTTAGGTGGTTCGGCAAACCCACCTACATCCACCCCTCAAGCTCCTTCACCGAGCCTTGAGGTTTTCCACTATCTTCAACCAATAGCTTTACACACTAGCTTCCGGGTGCTAGTGAACCGTTCAAGTGTTTTCCCGGGATCAACACTTAAACCCACCCAAGTGGTTTTTCGGGCTCACCACTCACAACCTAACAAGCTTGAGATATACACTCTCTAAGCTTCTTCTTTAGTGAACAACCTCACTAAAGGAAACACTCTCTTGGATACGAAGATAGATGAACAAAACTCTCTCAAATAGTAGATATAAAAATGGAGGCTCTATCTCTTGATTCACACAAAGACAAGGATATGAAAGTGTGTTTTGTGTGAATGCTATGAGAAATATAGAATAGGAAGGTTTAGAATATTTCTCAAACTATAGAAATGATATGTGGTCGTTGGTTTTTCATTTTAGACGTTTTGGATGTGTATTTATAGGCCACATATGAAAACTATCCGTTTATAGCCGTTGGGGGTCGATTTGACAATTTTACCATTGTACCGGTCGACCGCTTCATGTACCGGTCGACCGATTCAAGTAGCCGTTGCCCAATGGTCATAAATTTGAATGCTGTCAATGATTGACTGCTTCATGTAGAGGTCGACCGCTACAAAAAGTTCATCAACCGGTTCATTTAAAAACATGTTTTTGACCACTTTTAAACACCCAATTTTAAAGACTTAATTCCCATAAGTATATGAAGGGTTTAGGAATATATTTGGGGTGTTTTGAAACCTTTAAAAACATTTTAATCTTTCAAACAAAAGGTAAAACGGTTTATGGACGTTTTGAAAGATATGCAAGTGCGTGATTCAAATCTTTGTCAAATGTGGAATAAAGAGTTACAAGGATTATACCCTAAGGTCTTGAAACTTCACTTTTAGCTCCTTGCATCTTCTTGTTCTTCTTTCTTCAAGGTTTGACTCTTTTCGGCAAGTTGTCTTTGTCTTTGAAGATGTCCAATTTGTAAACTCATCCATTTATTGTAATCGTCAAAATCTCGATTGTGCACAAAAGCCAACAGTTATATCAAAATTTTCCGGACCAATAAATAGTCCGGATGGTAATAGTTCTAGATCCATTTCGAATCAATCAGTATATTTAATGACGTTAAATTTGATTGGGCCACATGTGAAAATGATGCAGAGAACAGTCCGAACGCATATGAAGTCCGTTCAGACGCTTTCAGGAGACGTTAAACCTGCCAGACTTTGTGAAAATCACAAACTCCCTCTCCTCTTTCAAACTTTTCTCCTAAATGATTTCACCCCCCGTTCGAGATCTCTCAAATAACTTCAGGTAAAACTTTTTCATGAGTTTGCTTCTTAATTTCATGCATTTCAATTCAATATTTGGTTGATCAAAATATGTTGCTTTGGTTAGATTCATCGAGACCCAATTCGGACGGTATTTTACAACGTCCGGACGAAATACGATTTAAATGATGCAGTTTGATTTTTGTGCGAAAAGTTTATACTAATGTTTGGACGGTTTTTGCTAGGTTGACCATGAAACACTTGGAGAGAAGTATGACCAATGTCGGGGGACAGACGGAGCGACCAGCTTGGGCGGACGCCTTTTTAATGGAGTTGAAAGAGAGTATTCAGGTGATAGTGAGGCCGACGCATTTGTTGTGCATGGAACTCCAATGTCGCTTGACCGGTCTAGAGACCGAACTTGTTCTAACAGATAGAGCTCTGACGAAAGAGTTGAATATTATGCGAATGAAACTGTTCTTTGTGAGACAACAATTGTCTGAGTTTTTCCAGTCTGTCCATACTGTTCCGATACAGCTGCAGACACTCGTCAGACAGGTGGATAATATGGAGGAGCTTTTGCCGTATGTTCGTGACGCCCTCAGACAAGATCTGGACGAGCCAGCTCATGATTTGGACTAGTTTCTTGTTTATGTTTTATCACTATTATTTATTTACTATTTGAAAGATCGTCTACGGCTTGTACTAGATATTATGATCGTGTTTTTCGTTATGTATTTGGATTATTTTTTTATATTTTTATATTAGTTTATGTTCTTTCACTTGATTAAATTTTTTACAATTTAAACGGATAATTAGTACGATCAAACGAGTGATTAGTATGAGTGCTATGTTAACGGAACGATTACTGTAATTAACTTGTAATTACAATTAAATAGGTTATTAGTAAATTAATTTTAAGTGAAGGAAGTTAAATTTAGTGAATTTAACAACAAAACAAAAGAAATTTTAAATAAATCTGCTAAGGGTTCGGACGATAAACATAAAGTCTGGACTCCACTACAGAGGTAGGCGTTCGAACATAGAGGGATAGAGTCCGGACTCGAATGATGAAATGACATGGTTGGAACGGTTGAGTAATACGCGATTGTAACAGTCGCATGACTTACACGTGTTACGTTATACAATATAGAAAACAGTTGTACCCGTCCGGACCGTAATACACAGTCCGGACACTATTGTAACCGTCGCATGGTTTACATGTGTTTACGTTATACGATATAAAAAATAATTGTACCCGTTCAGATCGTAATACACAGTCCGGAAGCAATTGTAACCGTCACATGGTTTACACTTGTTTAGGTTACCCACCGGTTGAGTTCTTTCAGTCAATCGTTTGCTGCCACATCACGCTATATCAGTGACAAGTTGTTCGCACGTCTAAAACCCCATATGGATGTCATCAACTTAGCGTTTGGTCGTTATTTTTGTGTTCGGATGTTTTGTCTAATCGTGAGAACGCTTGTTATGTAGATTGAAAAAAATGAGCAAGCGTGCTCGAAGGAGCGGCCAGGCTGATATCGAGCAATCTTTCGGTTCTACTTTGACGTTGGAGCAGCATACAACAATTATTATGTCTCACTCGATTGTTGTCAAGCGGGACATAAAGTTAGCAGATTTCTATGACCTGACTTTTGAGGTTCGTATGCTTCCGGAGGTGATGGAGGAGATAGGTTGGCTTCCGTTGATTCGCAGGACGGGGTATGCATCGAGAAACCTAGTGCAGGAGTTATATTGTGTCATTTTACGGGCGACGGACATTGAGGAGCCTAGTATGGAGCTCAAAATCTGTAATGTTTCGATCATATTCTCGCCGGATGAGTTGGCTAAATTCTTGGGATACGAGCGGGATTTGGCAGCATTCTCAAACCTACCAATGAGCGAGGAGGGCCTGCCTACTAAGGTCAATGTATTATGGACCATGTTGGGCGATGATACAACGATTTTGGACGGAGCCTATATGGTATACGTGCAGTTACGTCCTTTCTGGCGAATCATGCACCTGATCCTATACTCCGCCATCGACCCGAGGAAGTACACTACGGAATTGTCTTATAGCCGAGCAGAGTTCTTGTACCTGGTAGTTGTTCGGGGGCTACCTGTTCTTAAACATGTCTACTATTTGGGCATAATGCAAGCAAAAGATTCACAACCGAACCTGTATATCATTTGGGCATAATATAAAGTAAAAAATGCCCAACTGAACCTGTCTACCATTTGGGCATAATACAACCTAGAAGAATAATTCCCAAATCGATCATACTCATAATTACAAACATCCCCATATCACAAAAATATCCACAGGTCCCAAAAAATAATCCCAAAGTCAAAACCTGTCAACCATTTGGGCATAATACAACCCAGAAGAATAATTCCCAAACCAAACCTGCCCATAATTACAAACATTCCCATATCATAACAAAAATCCACAAATCCCAAAAAATAATTCCAAAGTCCAAAGACAAACAAACTACATCTGACTACTTATCCTTCCAGATTTTCGATGACATTGCTTTACCCTTCCCTTTGGCAGTTGCACTGTCGAGGTGTTCGCCCATATCTAAAGGCAGTTCAGTCACTCTAAATTTAATTCCTTCGTTACCAGGTAGTCCCCACGAACACAAAGCACCACGACCCGATGATCTTCCAACATCTGCTTCAAGGTCAACAAGCACTAGATTCTTGTTTGCCTGGCCTCCCACTTGACTACTTATCCTCCCAGATTTTTGAAATCGTGTCCTGGATACGACTCTAAATACTTGATTTATGTTGCCCACTTGCGCCCCTGCTGAAGATTTAGTGGAAGCTTGTCCAGGAACTGATTTTGTGGTTGTTTTTTGAGACTGAGGTTCTTTTTCTAAAGGAACCTTTACAATCAACCATTTACATCCTTAATATCCTAGATGAATATATTTACATCTCTAACTCGATACTTAAATAGATACTTAGAGATTGTTGCTGAGTTTGAGGTTGAGTGAATGCACACGATGTTAGCGTTGGTGGAGATTGTTGTGTGAGGGGTTGAGATGACATCTGATTGTTGTATACAGAAAAATGTTTAGTTCAAAATAGAAAATGTTAATCGACAGATTTACACTATCGATTTGAATTTCATATGCAATCCCGACAGGTTCTCCTTGGAATGGGGCTTCTCCATATACATCTCCTTGGAATGGGACACATGGGACCACTTCCACATGAAAGATGACAAGAGGGTGTTGACAACATCATAAACTAATGCCAAAATGATTCACTAACTTGTGACCAGTACAAACACGTGCACATGAAATGTTTTTTTCCCTTTTTTAACATACTTATATCGTGCAAAGAATCAATCACATGCAATCTGCCCACAATTACTCACGATACATGCAACAAAATTACTCAATCATAGAAGCAACTAAGAAAGTATGTTGATGACATTGAATTAAACAGCAAGCTAATCACCTAGTAACTTGATTACATTTGGTGGACATGGAGATAATTACACTCGGGTTAAGTGGGATTTGAATTCATGTTGTTGTCTTTAAGTGAATTGTATGGATCTTGTAAGAAAGTGGAAGATTATGAATCTGAAAAAACTCATTTGGTTCATGTCAGCAAGCCTAAAAGTGTAGAGGAGGTCAAGATGGTCACGGGTTGATCATTTAAATGAGGGTTAATGTCTATCGGTTGTATTTGGAAGAATTGTGGGCATTGTTGTTCATGTGAACTTGAAACCTTAGAGATAAGACCTATGTAACTTAGGTTAAATCTTATAGGTCTCGTCAGTGCCCATATAACACATCTGTTGAGGTTAATTGGTGGAATTTGATAGTCATTAGTCCATGCATAGTATAATGAAAAGTGTGGAACAAGGGAATAGAAATTAGATGTACATAAGTTGCTGTTTTGACTTGGAATTCTTAGTATGAAATGTTGTTGCTAATCTTCATGTATAGGTCTTGAAATCAATGATGTTGATGGGAAGAACTAGTGTTATAAGTTGAATACAAGTTGGATATATAGTAGTTAAAACAACAACCTAGTTGGAGTTGTTTGATGCATATGTTTATTGTTTTCAAATTTGTTTTATGCAAGCTAAAGTTTAAAAGAAATCTTTTGTAAGTGAAGTCATAATTTCAAACATATGAATTTTGGAAAACCGAAAACGTTTATAAGTATTTTTGTATGTCTATTTGACTAGTTGCCTAAGCGTCTAAGTAACGTATTTAATTCGCTTGTAGGTGAAGCACCACTTGAAATTCAGGAGGATCAAGGTAAGTGGAAGTAAGTGGCAACTTACATTTTTATGAAAATTGGAATGATACACAACATGATTTTTCATAATCAAGCACGACATGTTATTTATTATCAAGCATGACATGTCATAAGCAGTTGCATGTTTTCTTTCAAGAAAAAAAGAAAGTTTTGTGCAAATGAAAGCATGAAAATATTTTTATGACAAGTTAAGTTAAGGGGCTAAAAAAGGTCGGTACCGTACCAGTAAGATAGGTGCATCCACTCCGAAGGACGAATGCAAGAATGATGGATGACTCCTAAGGACACACATATCGAAGGACGAATGCGAGAAGGATGGGTAGTCCCGAGGTATGTGCGACCACACTGAAGGACAAATGCGAGAAGGTGTGGACCTCCAAGGGTCGTGTCTAGCCATCAGGCCTGAGGCCACTTCAAGGGCTAGCTCGACCATATGTTATGTATTCAAGGGAAAAGGGGACGGTTCCTATGGGAACGCACAACCCTGACTTCAGGGGTTAAATAGAGCGTATGTAGCCCACAAGATAAGAAATGATTCTTTTCAACGACCAAGTGTCATATTAAGTTCAAGTATATGTTTTTAAAAGCAAGTGCTTGTGCATATGTAAACATGAAGCATGCATGCACCTCAAGATTAACGATCATTCATGATTTACATGTTCATGTTACAAGCTCATATTTACAAGTTCATATTTCCTTACTGAGTCTTTTAACTCACAAGTTTTTAAATTGTATCATTCCAGATGTTCCGGGTGAAAGCATTCCCGAGGACTACTTGTCTTGAGAGGGAAGACTCTCCATGTATTTTTGAGATGTTGGTGACTATTGACCAATGTGGTCTGTCACTTATGAAGTGTTTGTTTATGATATGTAATTAAGATGTAACTCATTTATTAATGAGGTCATTTTGTGTAAGGTAAAGTTTATGTAGATTCCTTTGGCCCGTCTCTCTCTCAGTAATATTTTCGCTGTTATGTTATGGTTAAATACGCTGGAGTGTCATAGGCCCTTTCGGGCTAGCGTTAGGGGCGTGACAGTTACACTACCTGAAAGGTTCCCCGGATCATGTTTATTTTTCAGGAAAGACAATCTTCACTTACAGGCATACAATGATTCAGATTGGGCAGGTGACCCTGTTGAACGCAAATCCACTACTGGTTTCGGCATCTTTCTCAGTCTTTGTTTAATCTCTTGGTGTTTCTCGATCTAGTAATGAAGCCGAATACAGTGCTCTAGCATGGACTACCGCAAACATGTACTGGATTCGTATGTTGCTATGCGAACTCCGCATTCCTCTATCTCAAACACCAATTATTTGGTGTGATAATGTTGGAGCCTTAGCCTTAGCAACAAATCTCGTCTTCCATTCAAGAACTAAACATGTGGAAATTGATGTCCATTTTGTTCGTGAAAAGGTTCGTAATAAAGATATCGTTGTTCGCTACATCTCTACACATGACCAGCTTCCCGATATATTCACTAAAGGCCTTACTTCAAGTCGTTTCCAATTTCTTCGAGACAAGTTGATGGTGCTTCCACCCCCATTGACTTGAGGGGGGTTGTTAGTATATCACGGATCTTTTGCATATTTTGAATTCAAATTGTACAGCTTAGCTTGACAGTTGTAACTGTCCTATATTCATTTATATTGTAATTTTTCTATATTCTATAAATGAAAATACACGATCGTGGACTCAAAGATAAGAGAGCCCGATCTTCTTTCAATACTACTCGACTACAACAAGCTCCAGTTTCAACTACTTGGGCACAAGCTCGGTTGATGCTCTTGGGCAGGTGAAAAAAAGCAACCATGTCGTCAGAAAAGCAAGAGATTAATCTACAGACTGCATACGACGGCAAACAAACAAAGGTTTTTAATCCTTGAGGCAATGCCAAAACATAAGAGCTTTATGCTTTTCTTCAAAAAGAGAAAGGAGAAGCAAATGAACTTACTCTGTTATAGTACAAAAAGATTGGAAGAAAACATAGTAGATTCTTTGTGCAACATTCCATCTTTTCTACACATTAATAAAAGACAGCTACGTTTGCGTATCCATGTGAAAAGACCAAAATTTAAATAAAAAAGCACAGAAAAGAGGAGGTTTCACAAGTAAAAACAACTACGTTTGTGTTTCCATTTGACGTGATCTGTTACTTTCTTCTTTTCTTGGCAAGAAGAAACAACTATATTAATGGGCTGAAAGAGGAGGTGGATGAGTACATGCTTTCTTCTCTGAGCCTTCTGGATCTATCAGAAGCTTACCTGGTCCCTCTTTGGATGATTCTTGGCAACTCACACCTTTGACAATAAGCACATCTTAAAAGCAAAGGAGCTACTCTGGTTTAGAGAGTCAGTCTTACTTGCAGCTTCAGAGCCTCGGTGCTTCCGCAAAACAACCACAGCCGAGGTAGGAGCACCCGGAGTTGTAGTTGTGGAGGAGCTTCTTGTGGAACTTGAGCAAAACCCTGGCGTCAAGGGAGTCAATGTTGCGCAGAACTCCCGCTGGTTTCGAAAGTTGTCCTTCTGGAAGCCGAAGAAGATGGCCAGCCAGTCGAGGAAGTCCATGTGAGTGGCCCATTGGGAGTAAGGAGGCTTGCAAATTATAATTATTAATTATAAGTATCAATAATTATAGACATCTATATTTCATTAAAGGAGGAAGGGCAAAACGGAAAATGAGAACTTTAAATTCTCACATGGACGACATATAGTTGGTTTGTTGTGAGAAGTAACGACAATCTGAGATACATGGTGGAAATTAACATAAACTTAAACTTTGTAGTAATAATTTAACGAAATCGATAAAAATAAATGTAACTTAGAAATGAATACAAAATTTAAGAGTAAAGAGTAAATTTTCTCCGTATAAAGAATACCAAAAATGAATCTTCTAAACTTTAAAGCACTAGGTAGTGATTGGAAGTGTAACAACCCCAGCACGAAATTGGACCAATCGAGATCGGTTATTGTGTTAAGCGGTGTGGTGTTAAGCGGTGTGGAGCACCGGTCAGGATCTCTCCAGTCAGGATCCGACGGTCTCCAGCTTGCCACCTAATAAATGAAGGCAAAACCCGGTTTTAGTTGAGGAACCGATTTCATGATGGGTAGACCGGTTCGGTTTCAAATATTGTTAGGGATTTGAAATTCATTCCCCATTTCGAAGATTGTTTCGATTTACCGCATCTGCTCCCTATGCTTAGCCCCGAAGCCCCTGCTTCCTCCCCTACTTGCTCCCCTGCCCCTGCTTCCTCCCCTGCTTGCTCTTTGAGGTAAGAATCAAAGGTTTTGTCTTTTCTCTTTCAGTGTCTGCCTTAAGCTTAAAAATAGGGGCTTTGTTTCCATTTGAGGGAATGAATCTTGGACCGGAGTTCCGAATATATTTTCTTTTGCCACCCTTTCTGGAAAGTTTGATTTCTCTGGGTGTCACGAGCTATACTGCTAGAATGTACACAGCAATCATATATTCAACGCACCAATTTGTTAGTTTTGGTTTCTTATTGTATTTTTGTCGTTTTATCCAAAAGCCTACATTACATGGATCATTGTAGGGTGGGTCGTCTATCTTTGCCAATAGATGGCTTTCAACTTCCATTCTGAACACTGAATCCGGTGAAGGAGCATTTCCATCTGGCTTATTGTCCAAAACGTCTGTGGTATCCGCAGAGCGTACTATAGGTATGGGGAGAACTGAAACATCATCATGAAGTTTGAGGTACCGGAGTTTGTGGACACTTACATTTATTGATTGACTTTAAATTTTTTTTGGTAGGCATGATCCTCATCATTTTTCTTTTCCATATGTAGTAGTTAGCGTATTTGCATATCTATTTAGTTGTTCATTCAAGAATTAGACTTCCTTGTTATCACTTATATATTATGATGTATTTATCTTGTGGTTATGGATCAATTGGCACAAGTAATTAACCACTACTTGCTGTTTGCAAATTATATTTGTCTATGAAAAATTTAAGGAAGCACTGTTTCATGGTGTAGGACTTTGTCAGGACTTGGTAATCCCTGTAACAAATTTTCACAGTGAAGACAAAGGCTTCATGGCTTTGGCTGGTGATGTGTTTGATGTACCTATTAGGAAAGATATTGTCCATCGTGTTGTGCGGTGGCAGCTTGCAAAGAGACAACAGGTAGTAATTGTTTTGTTGAAAATGATTTTACATCTATCTTTAGAAGGGAGAAAGAAAGAAAAGTAGTGCTTTTATAGTGGGATAATTCATGACTACATGATTTGAATTAAACTAAATTTTTGATGTTCTTGATGTAAGGCATCAATGTGTAGCAATTGAGGCAGTACCCATTTACGTTTGGGAAATGGGAACCGTGATGATGCTAAAGTTTTAGGTGTTGGTCTCTTTGATATAGTAAAAGAGAGCATATATATCGTGCAGTGATTGAAGAGGTTGAGGTGAACTTTGGTAAAGTGTTCATGATTTCTTGATGGCATTTGCATATGGTTACTTTATTTTCTTCTAACTTTAAAATTTGCTCTGGAGTCCACCGTATTTTTCTCATTTGGTTTGGTGTCAGGTTTTTGTGTTCTTAGAGCATGGGTCGAGGAGTTAGCAGCGGTGGAGGACAGAGTTCATTGGGATATCTGTTTGGGAATGGAGAGGCTCCTAAACCAGCCACAACTAATGCTAAAGCTGCTCCAAATGAAGCACAGGCTGGAAGCTAGTTGAATTGGAGGGAAGCTATTAGATTCAAAATGGGAGCCAGTTAAGCAAACAACATTTGGCTGAGCAGTCATGCTGGCAAATTCACAATTATCAGAAGTGGCATGGCCATTGGATGAGAAATCCTCCAAATCCTTTTATGGGCGCCAAGAGGCAGTAGCTATGTCCCCCCATTTCTGGATTATTCCTTTTAAGCTTTCTTCTTTTCCCATGGCAAGTAACACAGCTTTGAAGGCAATCAAATGAAGTATCCAACAACGCTGAATCACTAAGATCAGAATGCATCACAGAGAGCCACAACATTTTGGAAAAATGCAGCATAGAATGTAAAGCAGAGCCTATAAATGGCTTATGCAAAATTGATGTGTCATTGATTTCAATGGCTTATGTCAATCGGTGGTCGTTGATGTGTCATTGATTTCAATGGCTTATGTAAAATTGGTTCCTATGAGGAAGTATAGAATCTAGTGTTTGCTTAGAATATAGTTTGGCTGTTAGGCTGCTCGTCTTTTGATTTTCTTTTTCCAATTGTTAAAGTTACTTTGCTTAAAGTTCCATTCAGTGTGTACCTTCTTCCCAGTGCCATTTATAACCCTTTTTAATGCCAGTCCTTTTCAGATGGATGTAGATATTGCTGATTCAAGATTTTGATGATAGATGTCATGTAGTGTTACTAGATGACCTTATCAAAAGGGAGAAAAGGGAATTACTGATGACCATTGATGCTTTATTCCATGAAAAGGATTTGATGGAATTAGGGAGTAGGTGCGGCGTCTATGATGAATTTTTTTTTTAGCATATCAAATTTTTGCAGTACAGAAATTGGAAGTACAAAACAAAACATGTAATGCGTGCCTTTGTGATTTTTCCAAGCAATAAGTGGATACCAGAAAATTGACCCAAATACGACTCACATGCTAACCTCCTACATAACCTACACTTTTATGAATGCAGATTTACACCATAGTTGTCACTTTTGCAATATATTCCAAAATATGCAGAGTTGGCTTAGCACTACAAATAGTTCAAGAGTCCACCAGCCACACAAAAAGACCAGCCTGAACTCTGTTACACATATGTCCCCTGTATTATAACAAGCAATTTACAGCTAATCACAACATGATTATAGAGCTCGATATATAATCACCAAAGTAATTAACCACAATGCAACAACGTCTAAGATTTCCAGCAAACCTTGCTTAAATTTGCCCACAGCAGTAGTTCTAGACTTTGCAGCTTGTCGAAGTAGGGATCAAGGTAGCACTTCTGGACTGAGGTGCAGTCTTTTGGAAGAGCCACTGCTTGAAAGAATGATTAATTTCACAGGTGTAGATCCGTACCACATACCCTGATAATCAAAAAAATCAACAGGCAGTGAAGTGTTTCCTTGAATGATAGATTCTAATCAGGATTCCAAATATACCTTTGACAATTACTCAATTAGAGACTATCACTGTTACTCGGTTCCCAAATATGTTATGGAGAAGCTGTTAGAAAATACTAATTTTCCAAGCTAGAAATTAAGGAAAGCTCACTCCTCTTAATAAGCTGGATCATTTCTCAATGGAAGTGACCTATTTAAAGCTTGGATTCCATATATTAAGTTGTGCCTTAATTGGTGAGCTTTTTTATCATCCTAATGCAGCAAACTTGTGGCATTAGGCTCTCAGAGCTATAAGTACCAAAACATAACTAGACTAACCAAGATGTATCTAATTGCCCAGAAGTTATGATAAGCCTATCTCGAGCTCCAATAGAAAAAGTATCCCATCTCAAATTAACAAGACAACAGGAAGCCACACCCCCTTTGTCCCTCTCAGTACCCAAAAACATAATACAAGGGCACCTTATAAGTAGACAAACTGCTTTTTAATATAATTATAATATCAACTGAATGATCAACTACTACCACAGCAATTTACGCATCTCTCGCGATTAGGAGATAACTCCTCAGAGGTCCTGTATCAGAAGATTTCATTTCCTGTGGGAAAATCAATAAAGTGAAAACAAACGGATGCAGCACGAATAAGTTCGAAAAATCAACACCCAGAAACCAAATTATCCACATTTCCACAGAAGGAAAACGAGAAAAACCTTGCAAATTTGCAATCACAGCCCAAAACAGAGCAAGATCTGCACCTTCATCCCAGAAAACCAGACGCCAAATAAAAAGACACCATAAATAAATAAATAAAACTTACGAAACAATCATCGTCAATTGTGTAGATGTACTTCTTCTTGGACACCATGTAACCAAAGCAGCGACAAGCAGTCGGGACGGTGGGTTTTCCAAATGAGGAAGCAGGGTGGTGGTGGTGGTTTCCAGAATCGGGAGCAAATGGTCGGATTTCCAATGGAGGAGCAGATCTCGGGTTCCAAGTGGGATTTCCAATTCGAAACCCTAGTTATAATACGAAAGGGTTGGATTGAAAAAACTCGTTCAAACCGGTTTAATGCTCACCGAGTGGGCAGAAACCGCTTCACACCGGACCGGATTTGGACGACAGCTGCTCATTAATTTGCTGGCAGATGGATGACCGTCGGATGGCCTCCGGTGTGATCATGACCGCTGCTTCACACGAGTTCGCTTAACACCATAACCGAACTCGGACCAATCAAGCTCACAAAAATCAACACAAACACTAATTTTAAAAACAAATAAGAAAGTAAAAAGCCACATGTTTTACTCTGGTATTCCCAAAGCCGATCCTCCCATCTCTGTTGACCCCTCTCTCTCTTTCTCTCTCACTCTGCCTTTAACATACCGAACCAGACCTAACCAGAAGAGACCCTAGAGGATACGAGAGCGACCTTCAGGCATGGGAGTGCTGAGCTGGCTGTGGAGCGTTTCTCTTGCTGTGACTCTAGTATTTGTCAGTGGGAACTCTGAAGGGGACGCTCTCTACACCCTGAGGCGGAGCTTATCAGATCCAGACAACATCCTTCAGAGCTGGGATCCCACTCTTGTGAACCCCTGTACTTGGTTCCACATCACCTGCAACCAGGATAACCGCGTCACTCGCGTGTCAGTTTCTCATCCCCCTCTCTATATATATGTTTTTTCGTTTGATCCAATTGGTTGATTTTCTTTCTTGAAAGTTATGGCTTACGTTTTCAGCTTTACTTTTTATTTTCAATTTTTTTTTATAGAGCTGAGATTTGTGAGTTTCAAATCTTGGGTTATGTCTGGGATAGAGAACAAAATTTATGAGAATGTTTGGGCTGTCATTTAATTGAACAAATATTACGTAAGCAGACCTATTGAATTGGAGCTCAAGAGTGCTTGTTGAAACAGGCATCCAATTTAATTGTGAAAAAGATGCCATGTATGTTTGTTTGCTACATGAACTTCCTCGTGCAATTTGTCTAGCTAGCCGAAGGTTTTATTTGTCTGTCAGGGGGCTCTGTGGATTTTCATAGTCGTGCCCATCTCATAACCGTTTTAATGTCTTGGTCTTTTAAATTTTCTATTGGTATTCTGAGTATGTATTTTATATGCTATGGTGGAAACATATTAGGTTTTTTTTATAAGAGTAGAGAGAAAGATTAGATTGTTTGATGGTTTGGTACAATCTTGTTCGACCCATTAGAAAATTTGTGATTGAACCAACTATTTTCTGATAGATTAAGCTTTTAATATAATTGGTGATATAAATGTCCCAAGTTCAAACCCCTATTTTGGCGATAATTGGAATCCACAGGCTATCTTGTCCCATATGGGATGATGTGCAATAAATCATTAAGGTTTATGTTTTTGAGATAATTGTTGAGTTAGCACAAACATAATGGAAATTATGCAGGTCTCTATAGCAGCTTTGCCTTCTGTAACATGGACTTGAGAATTCAATTCTTTTGTTGGCTCTTTCTTTTAAACCTTTCGATGCTTCGCCGTCTCCTTCCAGTAGTTTTAATGGGTTTTGCCAGTTGCTTTTGCTGTCATTTGGGGCACACTAGATACATTGGCATTAGAGATCTTGTGGGGTTCAAATTTTGGATGTTATTTAATTCTTTCTTCTATTATGTTGTGCTGGGATTTATTTTTGGGTTTTTTTTTTCGTTTTTATTATTTTATTTTTTGGGAGGGTTGGGGGGGTGGAGATTTTTTGGTAGTGATCACATTAAAGGCTATTTCGGATAGACATGAGCTGGGGACATGGATATGATGCAATATAGACTTCTAGACTTGGTTACTTTGTAGAGAAAAGTCGTCGGCATGGGGCTTTGCACTATCGACCTCCATTTAAAAATCCATAGTAAAAACAATTAATATGGTCCATTTGGTGATACATGTGTTATCTTTGTGTCTCTATGCGCTTTCATAGTTATACTTTTATATGGTCTTGCTGTGGACCCCCGCAAAAGTACAATTTTAAGTTTGAACCAAGCAGACCCATATCCAAAGCTTCTGCTCCATGCAGAAATAAGGACATGTCCTATTATTATTTGTTGGGCAAAGATGAATTGTTGCCAATGAGGTTCCATTGCCTCTCGACAATTTTCGTAATCATATCCGTTTGCTCTTTTTGGCTAAACATCTGAATGGAGATGCTCCATTGGCTAACTGTAAATCTTTTTAGAAAATTTGGATCACTTCCCTTTGGAATTGATGCCTTGTTCTCTATTTTAATATGTTTTGTTTGTTGGGAAGTAAACCAATTTTGTAGGATCTGCAGATGTATTCCTCGTCTATGCTACTGTGTGACATTATTATTAGGGGAACCTGTTCTTTGTCTTGATGTTATAATTCTATCCACTATATGCTGCAACTTCTCTCTGTTGCATATGTGAAGCACAATGCCTTTTATCTATTTTGTTCTTTTATGTTGAAGTATCAACTGCTTGTGCAACTATAGTTGCTATATCAGACAGGCTTTTGATATTTAAGTTATATGTGCCCTTCTGTTCTCTCTCGCTCTCTCTCTCTCTCGCTCTCTCTATACTATATATATTATACACATATCTATATGTATATAAGATTTATTTATATACTATTCTTTGTTTTACATTGCAGAGATCTTGGTAACTCAAATTTATCTGGACATCTGGTACCTGAACTTGGGAAGCTAGAGCATCTACAGTATCTGTATGTTTAATTGTAAATTTTTTGTTCATTGTACCCATGAACACACAAGTTTGTTTAGCTTATCATTAGCTGCTAAATGATAACGTATTTGTTATTTAATTGCATTTGTGTACAGCTTTGATTTCTACGTGTGTCAGTTGCAGCCTGCTCTTCCTATCTTGGTATCCTTTAGTAATTTGAGACCACATTGCTCTTTGGTGATACAGGGAGCTATATAAGAACAACATTCAAGGAACTATCCCTTCGGAGCTCGGGAACCTGAAGAGTCTGATCAGCTTAGACTTATACAATAACAACATCTCTGGCACGATTCCTCCTTCGTTGGGGAAATTGAAGTCTCTTGTGTTTTTGTAAGCTTGATCATGCTTAACATCAATCGCTTTAAGCATCCTCTGTTTCTAGCTTTGCTTTCCCCAATGCCTTCTTTGAAATTAGAGTAGTGGGACTTTTTCTTTACCATCATATTCTCTCAACTTGTTCTGTAAAATAATAAATTTGGAAGATAGTTGAATCCACCAGGGTCCTAAACTCAGAATGAGAATTGAACATTGGACATGACTGTTGTGGTTTGCCTCTCTTTTTTTTTCCGATTTTCTCTCTATTTTCAACTACAGTTTCTATATAATGGTAGCATCCAGTGAATTGCCTCTCTTTAATACTTCTTTGGCAGGCGGCTTAATGAGAACAGGTTAAGTGGGCCTATCCCCCGGGAACTCACTGGTATTTCGAGCCTCAAAGTCGTGTAAGTGATTTAATGCCTTTTTGGTAGATGTAGCGTCTGGTACTTTTCTGTGAGGAACACACTTACTGACAGCCTTGGAAACTTTGCTTTTCTTTTCAGAGATGTCTCCAACAATGATCTTTGTGGAACTATTCCAACCAGCGGGCCATTTGGGCACATCCCTTTGAACAAGTAAGTGTTTTATGTTATTTCTTTACGTGAAATACATTGTCGTCTCCTATGGTTAGGCCATCAATCATGGAACCTCTCTAAAGTTGTAGTAGAGCCTCCTTGTGGTTTAGTTCGAAGCATGAACTCAATATCTCATCTTTAACCAGTCATAGCACGATACTTCTTTTATTGATTTTATAATGTGTAGTTTATATTTTGACCGTCTCATTTTGACAAGACCAGGAAGTAATTGAGTGTTGCATACTTAAATTTTAGGGAGGTTTCATATTTTACAGCCAAACCACCAGAGAATAGAGTATCTTCTGCCATAATGTTTTTGTGGTATCCTAAAGTTATTGTGTTCTTTAATTTCAAGCATTGACTTTGAATGTTTTTTGATCCTCAATATTATTGGGTTCTCCTTTCACATATTGACATTCCCGTTATACCAGGGTAGCTTTGACTTTTGTGTGAGATTTTCACATAGACTGTAGGATGCTTGGTTTCTTCAATGCATTTAGTTCTCCTTATGACTTGGATGCGAAGAAGAGAGAGAGGGAGAAAAGAAAAGAGGGAGGAAGAGAAAGGGGGGGGGGGTCGGGTTCTTATCCATGCCATGTAATTGCTTATACTAAATTGTACCATATGCATGTAATGTGACAATAGGATGTTCATCTTTCCTCCTGATGGAAGCTGGCAATCAGAGGGGTCATGTACATGATAATATGGCAATATGCTGATCATGCTAGTTTGCATGAACATTATGTTTGGAACCCTTACAGAATTTCTTTGGTTTATTTACAAAAAGTAGTATTCTTTGGCAATCATTTGAATAAAGGCTTGACTTTGAGGTCAGTTAAATATCACTGTCTATGGAACTTATCATTGTTTTGTATAAGGAATTCAAATTATTCTATATTGGAAAATTTTAAATTGGCAACCTATTATCTCTGCAAGCATTTGGTTAAAAATATGTTTGACAGAGCACAAGGAAACAACTTTTGTGTAGATTAAAGGTACAGGTTCTGGACACATAAGCTCAGTTATTCTTTACTTGGGCTCTTTAGACCCCTCAACTCACTTAGTTATCGTAATTGTGGTTGAACTAGCACTAGCGTTGGTGGCGTTTTAGTGACTGATTGCCATAGAACCATTTTGAAGCACATTTTTCTTTTTCTTTTTGTTTTTGGTGGTTTTAGTTGGCTCAGTTTTAAAAATTGGCTGCTCTTTGGCAAATTCTATTTAGGTACATGCTTTGGAGGCATATTAGATGCTTGCTCTGACTCCTAAATTGCTCTCTTAGGGGCAAATTTAATTGTGTTGTACTAAGGGGCATGCACTGAAACCAAAGCTTTGCCAAATATCTTCATTAGTTTTAATTCCAATGCTGGCTACTGTCTTCTTCTTTTCCTCTGATTTTACCTTCTCCTTTCTTCCAATGGTTTAGCTTTGAGAACAATGCTCGGCTAGAAGGTCCAGAGTTGCTGGGACTTGCAAGTTATGACACTAACTGCTCATGAAAGATGTATGGTGGTGCAAAACTTAGAACTTTGCCGCGAAAGATATATGCACTTCAACAACAGGAAGTGGATTACTCTGTAAGGGGATTGCTGGTAAATTGAGTCCCTCATATATATATACCTACTTGTAAATTTTACCAGACAACCGCATGGTTGTGCTCTTTCTAAGATGTTCAAGACCTTAATATGTATTGATGTAAGAGTAGAGAAGGCTTTTGGCAATCGTGCTTATCCTTGATTTGATTACCTCATTGCCCTTTCTATCTTCAACGAAGATTTAATTCAAGCTCATATTATTGGCGTCAGATTTCCTCTGGCTGAAGATAAGTTTGTTGTGTGTTGCTTCCCGAACTACATGTACTGAAAGGTTCCTTGCACTAAAACCTATGGTTAGTGAGCATACAAAAATGCATATTCTTTCATCCTCGGGTGCTTTTGATGCTGGCTTTTTTGGTTTGAGCCCTATGAATCTCTATCTCCCAAAGATGTGGGCTAGCACTGATAGGTTAATATGCTTAAGGAGAATTCATCCGAAAAGCCAGCTCAAGCTCAAAGAGGTAGGGAAGGGGGGGCCCAAGGGAAATATGCTTTATGTTTTACCATTTGGCGATGAATTGTAAGGCAACAAGCTCTCGAATATCTTTGAATGTCTTCTCTCTTGCCTTGAGCTACCAATTGAGGAGCAGAAAAGAGAAAATGCCTTGTAAGTTGCAAAAGATTGTCACTTTTTTCTATAAAGTTGATGAAGAGAATCAAAGACACAGCTAATACGCTTCAGCCTCTCTATTCACAAACTTCTAGGTGTGTTTTGTGGGTGGCCTAACAATTCTAACTTGTCATTAGCATTAAAATAACCACCTCACGTCCTGACTCTTTTTTTCTTTTTCTAGATTTTTCTTGCAAAGAGTGAGATCTATGTGGTAGGGTAGCCCGAGCCCATATGGGAGAGGACAGAGAGTGAATGATATATTAATAATATAAGGTTGGATGTTACTGATATAATTGGGCTTCACGTCATTTATTTATTTTTTATAATGATTTAAGGTTATTAATTAATTTATTTTATTTAAAATAATTATAAAATTATAAAAATAACTTGAAAAATACGGTTAGGTAAAATTATATAATATTATATTTACATTTATGATAAAGAAAATGAAAGTAATTATGGACAACAAATAAATCTAGGGGGTTGTTCGGTTGTATAGTATTTTGATGATTTTTTTGTGTTTTGAGAATTTTTATGTGATGTTAACTTTATTGGTATGCGTGTTGTAGTTATTTTTATGTAGAGTTAAAAATGATGTTTGGTTGTGAATATTTTGTATTCAAAAAAATCTTGAGGATTTTTTTTGTGCCGAACAAGCTCTAGAATATTTGAATCAATGCTTAACTCATGTCTATTTAGTTAACTCACCTAACTGGTTCAATTGGCAACAAGAGGTCCTTAAGAGTGTGGGTTAGAGGTACACTCAAGTTCAGACCACACTATTTACTTAAAAAATTTGTGATTTAAACAGAGGATGTGTCAGAGGTCGGTCAGTCTCTCCGAGATTTGTCATAACGTTGAACCCAACTTGTGTGGATATTGAGTCAGGTACATCAAAATCTGATACACTGAAATGGGTGTTTGGACTTCTCTAAATTACTTAAAAAAATGTCTGTAAGTGACAAGTAGTGTTAGCCCAAGGTTGTTTTGCAAACAATCCATATTTTATTATTATGATAACAAAAATTTCTAAGTGTCTTGAAGACTTAGATTTTACCTTATTAATCCACAATTTCTAAAATGAATTTCAAAAGATTGAGGTTATCTCAGCTTGAACACCATTATACAAGTTGATAAGATCAATTTTTCATATTGTAGGTGTTTAAAGAAGTTTTGGAATGGATTGAACATTTTCAAGATGCTGATTTTTCTCTCCGGCACTTATAGTGTCGACACATTGCACTGTCACCTGACCGCATATTTCCAGACTAAGTTTAATGTGTCGACACATGTAGACTATGTGTCGACACATGCTGCGATTTTGCAGAAATTCTGGAACGACATCAACTCATTCAAAATGGTTCAAAATGACTTGGGTAACCCTCCAACGATACAATAAATCTACTTGAAGACCGTTGAAGTCGTAGAGGCTATAAAAAGAATTGCGTCATTATTCAAGATCTAGTCTACGAAAGAGAGAAAAAACTAGATCCAAAGAAATCATCTGTTGATTCCTTCAAGACCAAAGATTTCATTGTTAATTCTTGTCCTCTTGTTCATCATTGACGATCTAGCCTTCAAAGAGAGAAATTTCTTGAAGAAAAGAAAACAAATTTGCAATTACTCTTTGCCCTAACTTTTGGAGAGAAAAAAGTGATTTGAAGAAATAGAAGAACGCACCAACCAAGAAAGCTTGTGCTTCTTCCTACCAAACTTTACCTTTCCTTTAAGAATCTTGTCTTCTTGCGCACTATTGAGCTTTTCACTTGCTAATTCGGCTTAGAGAGTCATTCCACACATTTTGTGCTTTCCACTTACTTATTCGGTTTGAGTCATTTCTTATTATTCCTTTGTACCCATCTTTTGTAAATCACTTGAGTGTTGGGTAAACACTTGGTCCTACTCATTAGGGTGGAAGAAATCCTTTGAGTTTTGAGATTTGTGAAGAGAATTAAAGTGTAAGCTCGAAAAATACTTTGTAAAGGTTCCTTAGCACCCGAGAAGCTAAGGTAAGGTATATTTGCTATTTTGAGAATAGTGAAGGAAGCCCATGGAAGTCAATAGCCTTGGGGGTAAACGTAGATATGTGTTAGCCGAACCACCTAAAATTACGGTGTCGTCTCTATACCTATCACTATCATTATTCATTCCTTATTCATATTTTGTGGTGCTCTATGCTTTATCATTTATTGCTTATATTTTTTTAGCATTAAACACATTAAGATATGCATTTTATTTGTTTAAAATAGATATTTTTCAGATCTATATTTTTATCGTAAAAGGGGTAAGTTTTTGTTAAACTCAATTCACCCTCTCTCTTGGTTTGTTATTTAGACTCACAAGTAGACATTTGTTCACACTCCCAAGTTATGAGTTTGGCAAGGTATTAGTAAGAAAATTGTAGTTCGAATTTTTTTTTCAATTATTCAAAGCTCAAACAATTCCTTGAGGCCACCCTATAACAAAGTTGTACTTACCTGACATGTGTGGTTTGGAGGTTGCGCTGCTCAAGGTTTGTCGTGACGTTGAACTCAACTTGTGCGAATACTGAATCAAGTTAATCTCATGCTCGGTGTATGTGAATAAGTACCCGAATTGTTACCCAAAAACAACAAAAAAAACAAAAAAATTGGGAGATTGGAAATAAAACGTAAAACTGCAGGGCAATGAGGGCATAATCAAAAGGATAACATATTCAAAAAGAGCCCCCAACTTCAGCAAAATTACAAATTCTTTAGCCTAGTTAGCAAAAGTGTCGTGGTTCTAGAGAAATTCAAGTCCAATTCAGATTATTCGTGCCCCCTTCCCTTAAATCCCAGTATCCCCCACATTGGTTCCGACTAGACTGTCTCCCGCCCTACAGTCTCTCTCTCTCACTTTCTCTCCCTCCCCCTCCTGTGCTTCCTGACTTGAACCAGACAAGTAAGCCCTCCCTCCCTCTGTCTCCTCTCTGTTACAATTCTTTAATTTTATGGCCGTTTTGAGCTGAACTAGTATACCAGTTTAGGTTTTTTTTTTTTCCTTCTTTCACCCAACTCGTTGAATGCCTTAAGGTTTTTGGTCATCGTTTCCCTGATTACTCATTTCGTTGGCTTTGAATTGAATGCAGAGTTGGCCATCTTGGTTTTTGTACAGCATTGTCTAGGTTTCTTTCTATGGGTCAAATTTTTTTTTTGCGCGGTTTTGCAAAATTTTGATGAAATTAGATATTTTGGGTCCGCCTTCTGTCTTTTGGTATTAGGGTTTTACTGGGTTTGGTTAGAGAGATAGGAATTTAGTTTCGTCTATGTTATTATCTTCGAGTTTGATTTAGGTTTTATTCAGTAGTTGAAGCAATGTTAGTGTCTCACGGGTAGGTCTGTTAAAACCCGGTAGCTAACTATACAAACATTTGCTTGGTGCCCAGGTAGAAGAGGGAAAAGCAGACATTTTCTGAGACCTACCGGTCTTTCATCTCCATGATTCCCTTGACCCTTCATCAACCCCTTCCATTTCTCTCTATTTCCCAAACTACACCTTTCCACCACTTTCGCACTCCACCTCAGTTTCCCACTCCACCCTTCTTTCCGCTCCTTCACAAACCCAACCCCTTCACCACATTGAAATTCTTTAGGGTTTCGAAAGCTGAAGCACTGATTACTGGCGATGAAGGCTACACCAAAGCTTCAACAGAAGGCGAGGACTTGTCCCCGAATGGAGCTGTTTATCAGAAAACACTTGCTTTGGTGGAGTGCTCCATGTTTGCCGCACTCACCGGATTGGTGTACTTCTTGAGCAATTCTCTTGCAATTGAGGTTTGTTGCTCTAAATTGCAGAACGGATCTTCTCAGTTCAGTGAAACAAGTGAAATTTTCTTTCTAGTTGTCTGGTATTGTTGTAGTGTATGCTTCAATGGTGATTTTGGTACTGCTTCTTTTAAAAGGAAAGTAGAAGGATGGGAGGGGATTTTTATCTTGTTTTTTAAGGTAGTTCTCACATTTGGTATAGACTTATATGTCTTCCAATTTTAAGTTGCTGATTTGCTGTGTCATCAATATTTCTCTCAGTATGTATGTTCCATGGCTTATTCTTGGTTCCCTTCATTTGCTTTCTTCCTTTAACTATTTGGGCTCTCTCTGGCATCAGTGGTTTTCTATTTGGTTTGAAACTAGTTGTTGAAATAGGTCTCCTCTTTTCTTGGTTGCGTGTCGACGGGCTACAGAATCTAAGTCCTTGATAATATGGTGCTTTCATGTGGATGTGTTTTTTCATTTCTTTTGGATGATTGGTGTCAATCCAAAATAAGAACAAGAAGCAAGTTGCTGCAGGAATACCTGAAACCACCACAGAACAGAGTTTCATACATTCAAGATGAAACAAAAGTCTGTTTATACATAATGATAAAATAAAAGTGAGAAGTAGGAGAAGAAGAAGATGAAACAAGTGTAACTCTACCTAGACAGAACAGAAAAGGGGTCATTACCTTTGTTTTTCCTTTCCTTGCTATAATAGAAATCATTAATTCTGTAAAAGAAGGCACTCAGTCTCCCACGTCTGCTACACCTTATTTTATATTTTTGGATCTATTTTGTTGTGAACTGTTTCTCAGTATTATAAAGTTATTCGCAGAATTACTTTGGCTGTGTCTTCTCGTTACCAATAGTAATTTCCTCGATGAGATGGGGCATTGCGGCTGGAAGGAAAACTATGGTTTGTAACCTTTTTTTTTACGCCATATAAAATATGAACAATTTTTGTTGAAGAATTACATATAACCGATAGAATTATCTATTTTAACTATGGAAATGATCTTATTTCTCGGTAGGTGGCAACAACTATGCTTTTACTTGTCTTGTCTGGTCCGGTGAAAGCCTTAACTTATCTGGTGAGCCTCCTTTTAGATTTATGCATCCTCTGCCTAACATACAACCGTGGTTGCCTTTTAGTTTATTTTGTATTTCTTTTGAAGTATTGCAATAGAAACAAATTATTTCTTAGTTCATAAAAGTATTTCCCTTATTGTATGTCGAATTTCAACTTCTCTTATTGGGCATTTTACTCCCATCCTGAAGGTTAACTGGTTCTTAGTAGCATTTATGATTTTTTTTGTTTTGTTTAGGGTGTGGGATAAGCAGGATAGCTTGTAATTTACCGACTTTTGGATATTTCTCTTCTGCAGCTTAAGCATGGAATTGTTGGCTTCACCATGGGTACTTTGTGGAGGTAAGTGATACTCAAGGTGTATCAGTACTGATGATTCTTCTCTAGGCAAAGCAAAAACTTCCTTCCATGATCCTTTGGATATTGAAATTGTAGAGGTGTATTGTCCTAAACTTTAATTATTTGTTTCGTTTGTTTTAGCCCTCCATTCATGGTATATGACTTAGTGGAGTTTTCTGATTTTCAAAAACAGTTGCCTAGCTGTTCAAGTTCAAGCGTGTTTTGTTTTCATACCTGTCTCTATGGTAGACCACAGGGATTGTGCCACGTGGTTTTCGATATTTTGCTTAGTCATATTTGGGGGTGTGGATTAGAAGTGGACTTCTTTTTTGTTGTTCCTTCTAGCTTTTGAATTCTTAATTTCCTTTACCTCATATGAAGAGTGAAGTTTTTTGTTTCTGGACTAGTAAAACGTCAGGCACTGACAGTTCGGTGATTTTGTTTTTGGCATTTTCTCAGGTTGGGAGCGAATTGGAGTCTCTCAGTTTTCTTGTGCACCATTGTAGTCTTTGCTCTACTTTGACTTGGATTCCTTACGCATATTAGAGATTGCCTTCTCTAGTTATTTCCATATCTCTACTGACTGGGAGAATGATATACACGTAGGTTCGATCAGTTGGTGCAGTCGGCTACGTCTTGATATCTTCATTCTTGCTAAGAGAAAACATACTTGCTTTGGTAATTGATTCTCCTTTCACCTCCTTGGTTTTATTTAAATACCTGCAGTCTATTCACGTATTTCTTCCTTTTGCTTGTAGATCACTATAAACATTCACGCTTCTCTGACATTCATGTTTACTGCTTCGGGTCTTAATACAATTCCCTCGATGAATGCCATCTATACCCTATTTGCAGTCCTGGTATCCTGAATTCCCTTTGTCTTTTCTCCCAATGCTTTTAACATTCTCTCTCCTATCCCCTTAATCACTTGTCATGTATGAAAGACTTACACGTGCCCTCTGTTTTAATAGGTTTTACTGAACAGTGGATGCTTCATTTTCTTGCTCCACCTTTTGTATTCTGTGTTTCTCACCAGGCTTGGTATGAAGTCCTCATTACGGTTGCCAAGGTGGATCGAGAGGGCGATATAATTTCATTTTAGTGAGCAAATTTATGTAATGAAGTAAATTGAAGGTGGCGGTAAAATCAACAGCTCTTTTTGGCTGTTGGGGAAGGAAGGGGGTCTTATTTGGGTTGGTATAAATATGTTTATTCAATTCAATTGTTCAATATGTAAATGTGTAATAAGTCTTTCTTCATTTTTTTTTTGGGTCTAGATCAAGCATGAAGGAGTAGAAAGATTACAGTTATGTAAAGTTACTCCCTTTATCCCAGCTTTAGAAGCCCATTTAGCAACTAAATAAAAGTCAGGGTCATATTTGTTTTGGCAGGATCCGTAGGATTCGCATTCAAAAATAAAAACTATCACCGAACATGATTAGTAGGATTCTCAATTTTGTCCCCCTTGCGATTCCGTGCGGCCTGCGGCTTTGTCAGGCGAGTCAGGCAGCTTTATCAGATCCTCTCACACGTCCAATAAGCATTAGTGTTTGCCTAAAAAGAATCATAAAAAAAGAAAGAAAGAAGGATCAAGGTGGTCGATGTCGTGCTTGGAAATGCGAGTTATTGTTATCGTTTTCAAATTTTGTTTTTTTTTTCTTAGCTTGACAGTACATGTGGGAACGCTGAGCAACGCGTTTGGGAAGAAGATTTTTGCCTTTCTTTCCTTCAAAACTTGAAATTGACATAATTAAATATTCAATTTTTAATAAAAAAATAAATTCAAAATTATAATAAATATTATAAATAATAATATTATTTTACATTTTATCTTCTTCATTCATCCTAATAAAAACAATCTACAAACAATAACTTTAAACATTATCATTAATTTTTTACACATCATCAATTTCAACACAAACACCAATATAACTCCAACATCACCTAAAAATTCTCAAAATACTTCAAATCCTACATATATCTTCAAAACGAACATAACCTAGGTTGTTTTGGGGTCTCATGGAATCCACCTGAAAGTCCATCCTGCTCGACACTGAATTAATCTATGCATATTGAAAATTACCCGTGCACAACTCTCCATCATAAGGATTGTCTAGGTTCTTAATGGCAGCTTGAACGTTATTCTTTAGAGCATAACAGCGTTTGCTTCCCTGATTAGAGTATCACATGGAGGTATAGATTCAAATCAAGATAGACTGTAGCCTCAACATTGCATCCGGGTTAAACGTTAGACCGAGTTGAGTTGAGGGAGACCGCCTGATTCAATCCAATGCGTTTTGAAGGGAGACTCACGTCTCACGAGGATGTTATGTCTATAATTTATTAGTAAATCTCACTTGTCCCACCTCAGGAGACTCTAGAGGCACCACCTGACATAGGTTGGGCCTGTTAACCGTCTTAATACAGCTTGGGCATTTGTTCACCGCCCAAGTACTGCAACCATCTTCTCGGCCACAAAAATTTATGGGTGGCGCATGTGCCCAACATTGCCATGGTCTCCATGGTGTTGGCGCGTGGTGGCATATACAGCAACTCTGTGGTTGCCCCAGCCGTTATGACATTCAACCGGGGATAGAGACTAGAGAGGGTTCACCTAGCATGGGCTCTAGCATTGTCCTCCTTAGAGGTGGTCTTTCACGAGAGCAGTCAACTTTTCCCGCTGTGGGCAATCACATAGAAGCAACCTAAGTACTTTGTGGGTTGCTTGTCTCCAACAGGGGTCCTTGTGCTTAGCATCGTTGCCCTTACTCTTGGGTCTTTCCTATGTTCTCTCCTTGCCCTTGTTCTGAGACTGCAACCATGGCAGAAGGCAAGTCCTGAACACCTTGCCTTCTCAATTCTGCGCACGCCCACCCTTGTAGGCGAGACATAAAGTTGAAGAGTTTGTCGGCATTAGACATATCCTTGATATGCAGCATGAGGAATCTAAACTCCTTCACGTAATCCCTAACTGAAACCGAATGTTTGAGCTTTTTAAAGGGACTCCCTTGCAACCTATATATGCAGTGTTGCATGGCAGGAACTGATCTTTTAGTTCATTCTATAGGGCTTCCTAAGTACAGATCTTGCGGCGTCCCACATTGAAATCATTCATTCTCTAGTTGGGAGCGCCACAAGAGCTTTGCACCGCTCGTAAGGTTCATTGCCCCAACAATCACCTTCTCCTCATCATGGAAACAACAACTCAAAAGTCGAGTCTTAGCCAACAGTAGCAAAGGGGATAACTGACGCTAACAAACAAGCAATTGCGCAGTAGCACACTATGATTACGGGATAAATGCCTCCCAACCTTTACTCTCTTTATAGACTCACAAAGATGTATAGAAAGACTAGGGCCTTTACAACGCAATGGACCAACAAGGCAGATAGAACAAAGCTTACAACTTATTCTGCTCTCAAGAATACACCATAAGCTCTCTCAACTCTTCAAGTGTCTACACAAATGGCCAACCATGCTTATATAGACATAAGGTGACAAGCTCCAGCAATCTAACTGTATGCATGACCTGCCAGGCACTGCTGCAATCTTGCCTTGGCGCTATCCCTGTCACCAGTAGGTCCACTAACACATTCAAGCCACAGGCAGCGCCCCATTCATATTCAGCCCTCTGTACAGCGTTTCTGCAACGATCACGAGCCCTGTGACACACCCTAGCATGCCCTAGACGCCCCCAGTCGTTGCCAACCTTGTCAGCCGCTCAGGGCAGATTCGCCATGTGTCGCAAACCTCCGTCAGTTGCAAGGCATGCTTTGCTTGAGACAAAGATATTTAATGTCAATCGTTCAACCCATTTTAGCCCTCCAGGTACATTTCATGCACCAAAGAGATCAACGTCTTCCTCAATGAGGCGTTTAAAGCGGTAAACCGTGACAGGCGGAGGAACACATTTTTGTTTTTGTTTTTTCTAAGCTGCGAGCAAAACACAGGGTCAACATGCATAATCTGTACGAATGAAGGTAGGATTTTATCCAAAGGCCAAGGTACTTTCAAGATATAATATACAGATATGTTTACCAACGGTGGAATTAAAATAAACATTTAAAATAAAATAGCCGCTTTTGCTTAGTTCTTCTATCATTTTCGAGTTTTCCCGTCTTTCTCCTTTTATTCATTTAGTACTTTCACTAGCGCTAATTTACTTAATCATTTATAACTCGAACTACGTTTCAAAGCTTTATCTTTAATTTTGATCCTTTTCCAAAACCCATTGCGACTGAGTAAAATTTGTAATAGATGTTCCGCCGTTCCTTTTTCAAGGGCATTTTGGTCATTTGATAACAGGTTAAATTACGTACGGTAAAAAAATTTGAAGAGAAAAAGTAAAATCAATAAACAAAATCATGTACGTTTGACTACCTATCAGGCATCAGGATTGAGATTGTTTCTGTGCACTTGTGCGAAAATGGTATTATTATTATTTTTTAGGGAATTTGACAAAATTTTCCTTGGGTTTATACCCCTTTGACAAATTGGTCATTCACTTTCAAATTTCAAAATTTTAGCCCTTGGGTTTTCGATGTTTGACGAAATGGTCCTTCCGTCAGTCTGTCGTCCATATGCTTAACGGATTTGTAGCGGTCGACCGGATATACGTGTAAAAAGTGAGCTGTCGACTTCTTCATATAGCAGTCGACCGGTACAAATTTGTTGATGTGTCAGAGAGCTCCGTTAATTATATGGACGACAGACTGACGGAATGACCATTTTGTCAAACATCGAAAACTCAAGGACTCAAATTTTGTAATTTGAAAGTGAAGGATCTATTTGCCAAATGGGTATAAACCCAAGGACCTTTTTGCCAAAATCCCTATTTTTAACATAATGTTTGTTTATTTGTAACATAATAATATTAGTGCATACTTAATTACCTTGTTTTTAAACATAAAGATCTTGATACAGGCAAGATTGATCCAACAAAGCTGTACAAAAAAGAATTATACAAATGTGAAAGGCGAGTCGGTGTCGGTAAAAAATTGTAAGTGTTTAATTTAATAATTAAATGTAAGTTCCTTTATGTGCTGCATTATTGTTCTTTCTACTAAAAATTATAAAAAAATTATTTTTATTAGCAAAAGAGCATATCTGAGGTCAAGTCATACACCGAGCTGAGCTTGAAGTTTACAACGAGGTCCTATGAAAAACCTGGATATGTGCGCGGCTTGGATCGTGCAGTGGTTCCTGCTACTTCGTCGTCTTCAGCGTCAGTATTCATTTGATATCGCTCACCAACTGGAGCAACAATTCTTGAAGCGGTTAGATTCATGACGATAGACAAGATACTATTTATTTATTGTGTATTTTATCTCGTCTTTATTTTACTTGTTATAGTATTGTTAGAATATTGTGTCTCCAGCCTTATTTGACATTACATTTGATGCTTGTTAATGAATTTCTTGTCTAATAATTTTTACTGAAATTATTTTCATTTTTTAAGATTAAAAAAAATGGAGAAAATCTTTCCAACTATTTCATAAGCGTTCCAATGGTGATGCAGCCCAACCATTCGATTACGGTTTGACGTATCCATTTCTTTACCATTCGAACAATTACTTTGCACTCCGTTCAAATGTGTACTACCGGTATCAAACGGAGAAAGTTTTGCCGTTCATTACCCGTCTGATGATGTTCAAACGAAAGATATAAATCGTTAAAAGACAGTAAGAACGGCATCGATCGAATGTGTTTTTTAAATATTGGAACGGTTTTCAACGGCTACGAATTTCCTTGAAAATATACGTTGGAACGGCTAAAGTCGCTATCAAATGGCACACCATTTTTTGTTGGATAATGTTTGAACGCTTCGGACAGTTGGTGTGCGATGCAATTCGAACAGTAGGATTTCCGACAAAGTTGATACCTTTCGTTGACCGAAACTCAAATGGCGCCATGAAGTGGAGGCAACTATCATACAGCAGCTGGTATATTTGCTACTGAGAGCGGATGAAATAATACGAAGAAAAGGAAGCTCCCAGGGGAGGGGAGCTGCATGCTTATATAGGGTAAAGAACAAAATGGTAGAAGGGTAAGACGTGTATGCTTTTTTATGTCAAAATTTTGGGTTCTGAGTTTGGTGAAAAAGTAAAAAGAAAGAAATTTTGAATGAATTTTTTATATTTTTATATTTATTATAAAGAAAAATGATGATGAAAAAGGAAGAAAGATTATTTTATATTTTTTTTATATTTAAGTCAGTCAAACACCACAACTTCTATTGAGTTTTGAGAGAAAGTAGTCTAAAATATTGTGGTAGGTGGTTGTAGACTTTTTAAACCAATGATTGTGGTGTTAAATAATAATTGAGGCGGTGAAAAAGGTAGAAAAATAAATTTATTGTATTTTTTAAATTGGAAGTAAAAGTCGTAGTTGTTTATATAATTAATAAGGAGAAAAGAGTCAACTGATTTAAATATTGGGAAAAAAATTGATCGCACGTGTGGATTTTCTAAAAATTTCACTTTTTGCAACACAGGTTTGCTGATATGTTTATCAACGGTGGAATTAAAATAAACATTTAATTTTGCATAGGAAAAGACATGTCTGAGGCTGCGTTTGCATGTAAAATTTTTCTCAAAATTTTATCTCTCCTAATAAAATACTCCAATATAATCTCTCTCTCTCCCATAAAAAAATATAAAAAATTACAAAAACTATAAACTATTACCTCTCTCTTCACTTTTTCACTAAACCCAATAACAACACTAAACCCAATACCAAAAATTTTACCACACAAACCCACCCTGAGTCATATAACAGTAACTCCCACCACACCGACCCCAAATGATTATTTAGGATGAAAGGGTGCCGTATCACATGAGGTACCCTGGAGAGTCTCCCACCACCCGAATCGGAAATCTGGTGAAGGGTCAATTTTTATTCAATGACCCACAACTGTTATATTTTATAAGTAAATCATTTGAGCTTTAACATTTAAGACATTATATTATATTATTCAAATGGGACTCTCTAATTTCACAAATCTACTTGGAATTTTTGTGGGTCGTAAAATATGACTTGATTCTTCATGTAAGATAAGAAAAACAAGCCCAAAGAAAGAACCATAGCACAAAAGATATATCCTTAAAACCAAAAATAACCACCTCAATCACACTCCATTATTCAACTTCCACATGTAACACACAAAGTACCTTTTTTGAGGGAAAATAGAAGAGATTAATATAAGTAGGGGTATTATCTCGTAAGTTTGCTCGGTTGATGCAGAGTGAGACTTTGAGGTCATTCATCATCCTTGGGGTTGTCACCTCCAAAATTTGTTTTCTTCACCATTGCAGCTTCACTAGCTTCAGTGCAGTCAATCCTGTACAATGAAGCAATTAAGTGGCAGCAGGAATAGCGGATATACTCCAGAAGTAGATTGAGACATGGAGTATAAAATGTGTACTGAAGATAATTTATTAGTCATTCCCTAAACAGGCCATGCATCAGCACTCTGCACTTGTTTTTATAATGAGCAAAAACAGATACGACAGAATTTTTGCCCTTGGGGCATTGCTTCAAGAATTCCATTGACTATTTGTATGCAATTTTCTCCATTAAACTGCACTTTGTATCATTATATGAAACTCCCAGAGTTGCAACATCACAGGGGCCTTGAGAAGAATGATGTATTTTTTCCCTTCTTTTTTTATATCTTTCTTTGTATTCTGGCCCCAATTAGTTAACTGTATTCCTGATCATGAGTTCATGAATAGAGGTAAGTTTCAACATTCAGCCTAGCACGTAGCTCACAGATTCAGAGTTGCTTTTTAAGACTTGGAAAAAATTACTTCAAGCCATTAGAAGCATATTGCATATAGTTGAGAATCCATCTTTGAGCTAGGCCAAGAAAAGACAATTACATTATATTCAACATGCTTCAAATATTGACCTGACATTATTTTATTGGCAGAAACTTTTGACTCCATTAGCATTCAACTTCTGACTTCTTACTTGAAATGACGGGAAACAAGAAAATAGTAGAGCAGATGTGTCCTAGTCCTACAACAGAAATAAATAAAGACCGAGGAGATTTCACTGATGAGATGCTAAATGGAAGACAACTCACTTTTCGTCCTGGTGCACAAAGACCGACTCAAGAATCTTCTTAGAACTTTGGCTGCTGTCAGTTGGACGGCCAAAAAGACACACCTGTAATGTTCTTTTGGCCTTCCCTCTTAAGGCTACAGATTCCAAATTTTGCCTGCAAACAAATACCAAGTATTGAAACTACATCACAAGACCAAGGAGGATAACTCCCTATAATTGAAGGCTAGCACTGACCTAAATTTCATGTTTAAGTTTTAGTCAACACTAGCATCTGAGTATAAACAACTACAAAAAGAGATGGAATTTATCATAGAGACAGTATCCACCCTAATCTTTGGGTTTTTCAGTTTCCAAGAGCACCAAATCAGTAACTTGAACGCTCAACAGATCATTGTATACTCCCAATAGAAGAAACTGCTATATGAAAAGCTACAGTGAGCCAAAATTTCAAAGATGAGTTGTGACTACCCCCCGCCCCCAACCCTATTAAAGTATAAGTTTACCATCCTCTTCCAAATAAAGAACTGACAAGTTCAACAATCAACAAACACTCCTTGAGAGCAACAGAAAATAATAGAAATATAATTTGAAGTAAAATTTGGATTAGATAAAGTTAGAAGATTCATAATTATGACGGTCATTTATTTTCTTCACATTCATTCACAGCAATAATTTTTTCTTTTCAAGTTTCAAATAGGAAACAAGACTCCTTAAGTTTCTTTATATGATTCCATTGAAGGACTCAATTCAGAAGTAGCTTAAACAAACCAACAGAACCTGATATATTCCTCCTTATAGTAAGTGCCACAGGCTGTCCCACCATCTAGATGATTTTTAATTGCTCTTGAATTGTTCTGAGTGATTTCAGTCTCCATTGGGTCTCCTTCACCCTTCTTCTTTGCCAGCTCTTTTTCACTACCTTTTGTCCCAACAAAAGATGACCAAAAATTATCAAAATATTTGGTTTGTGCCATATCTGCGATTTTGTCAATATTTTTCTTCTCCATTCTTTTCCCCGCTATAGCAACTGAAGAATCAGTAGCTTGGCTGTTTAATCAAACAACTCCATATGAATCCAAAATAAGAGCCAAATCATTAAGAGGAAATTCCAGATAGCCAAAGGAAGAAAACTTAAAGAAATAAGGTTTCTCACCATTTATCACTAGGTAAGTCTACATCATTCCCAAACGAAATCTTTTTGGTGTAAATCCTGTCAAAGAGACAAATTCCATTACGAGGAATAGCAATATTCTAAAGGGAGGATTTCTTAAGACGATTATCGAGATGGATACATAACCTGTCATTTAATCACTGAAAATAATGCCCCAAGACTATCATTACAGACTTTCATGTGCTTCAATTCAGTACTGTCCATAATTATTTCAGAGAGCTTAAGCCCAATTTTTAGCATCTATTCTCTAGCTTCTTATTCAATTCAGCCCCAAACTTAGTAGAATCCAGAAAAAACACAAAGGGCCACACAACTGTCATGGTTGTGCAGATCCAACAGACCACCCCCCCCCCCAAAAAAAAAAGAGAACAGTATATATTGATTTGCTAACAAGCATAATGCCAATACTCAGTAGATGCAAATGTATTAACAAAAAGAACAACTTACCAAAATATTACGGACCAAATCAGTTCTAACTGACACCAATGACATCGCCATGAAATGCTTACTCTTTTTTTTGGGGTAATTAATATGAAATGCCTACTCATGTTGCTTTCAATTGTATTTTCCTTTATTTTTATTTCTTGTGCATCGAGGGATTTTCCCAATAATCTCACTACTAAACAAAATTCATGTACATATCATCTTTCATTCAAATTACAGCAGCCGCCAATCAGAGATTAGGAGAGCAAGAAATCATTTGCAGGTAATATTCCAACTCATGGGCAAAAGTGAAGGAAAAAAGAAAAAGCAATATATGGACAATGCAAAATTAAGGTAATCTAGACTATTCCTGCTAAAAGCAAGCAGAACTCACACAAATGAACAATAAAAAAGGACACACAGGTTTAATGAAACGAGTACCATTTAGAGATACTGTACAGATGTTCCAAATAGAATTTATGAACTCATTAGAATCAGGTACTGAAACGTCCTAGACTCCTGACAACTGATTTACAAGGCAGATTCATTCCCAAATGCAACACAAATAAAAAGTTTGACATTCAAATCAAGATAATTTCAAAGTCAAACAGAATAGCATCAGGGGAGGTAGACTTATCACAACCGAAGCCAGGACAAAGTGACCGAAAGAAACAGAGAATCTCATATAAATTTAGACAGTATAATGTTATAATAATATATCTCAACTCATTATTTCAAACCAAAAATTAGAGAGAGCACAGAATCAGAATGCAGATAAATATGTTATGCTGATGAGTGCACTAAACAAAATTTATCATAAAAATAAGTGCTTTATATCCATGTGCTTGTCTCATAAATATGTAACTACTATGCTCAAAAGAAAAATCTCACCCTTCAGGATCTAGTTCTCCTATGAGAGCAACAGATTTATTACAAGCACACCCACGTCTTTCAATCTTTTCGGTAGATTCTTCTTCCTTGAGAAAAATTTTCTGTTTCCCACTTCGAGAAGATTCAACCCCAATATCCATGTTTTTCTGAGCATGGCTGGAGCCCGTAGCATTTCTGTTCTTTGAGTCAAGCAGATCTAGATATACAAACTCAAAGATAAGAAATTAGATATTCTAATTGCACGGGTAATTACAGAAGATATTCATCAACTTGCTGTGTAGCAGTAGCTTAGCCAAATTCAACAAAAGACAGTCACCCATTATTCCTTCTAGTAACCACATGGAAACAGTGAAAATGCATAGCAATAAATGACAACTGAGGAAAACTGCTGTAAAAATGGTAGAAGTTATAGCAAAGTAGATAAGGACACCAAAATTACTCATACCTTCAATTTTGGGAAAATTGAGATGGTTACTGAGAGGACTGTCATCGATGAAACTATCACTTAAATCATACGCATCCTCTTCAGAATCATTATCACTTGAGTACTCAATATCAGTATTTTCGATATCTTCTTCTCCATGTACATCGCTAATGATCATGTATAACAATCAAAGAAACCAGGTTCCCATTTGCACTATGCATATACAACTTATGGCAAAATCAATTAGATATCATTTCAGAAAAGTTCCACATGCATTAACAAATTAAAAGATTTTGCTATTCTTATGCCTTTCACATCATAATTATATGCCACAACTTATGTATACATGGAATTGAATGAGGATACACTGCTAGTGCTGGGTTACCGCCGCAAGACCTTAGATAATAACCAGACAGACTAACTCCACGTTTACCCCTTACGTCGAAGATGACATTTTCAGTCAACTCAAATTCTAAATCCAGTGATACTGAATGTTTATCCGTCAATGCACATAAAATCACCGCAGGCTTATCACCTACAATGCACCAGACAGAACTCCTTTTCCCATAAGCCTCAGGATCATCATCTAGAGTTGCCTGCAACCAACATCTTCTGATTCATTTCTCCGAACACGTAGAGGAACAAAGAAGACACACATATACACATACATAATACATTATCCAAAAAAAGAATTTATCGTACATACCAGGCCCACGCATGCATTAACACATACTTATATATGCATACACATTTGCAAAAAGAGGAGAGAAAAAGAAAGGGCCACATTTGACTGACCCTTGTAATGCGAAGCGTTCTTGGAGTACGTTTGCTGTGGAGTGTGCAACTTTGATACGGCTTTAGCCTTACCCCTTGAAAGAGGAGAAATTAAGTTGTAAGAAGGAAAAAGGGAAAAAAATGGAAGCTTTTATCAATCCCAAATGAGTTGCAGAAGCATAATTATTACGCAAAACGAAGGATAGGGGATGAATAAAAAACACATACCCCAGAAAGCCATGCCTCTCTGTTGTAAAGGTTTTCTTCCTAACTCACTCACACTTTCTACGTTCGGCTACTCTACGAAGGGTGGTTAAGAGTTACAGAAAAATGTTAATATTTTCTCCTTATATACGTGAAAATTTCACCGGTAGGGAAAGAGCTACAGAGCCATTTAGGGAAAAGAGCTCATTATTAGGCTATCTTGGGTGTTGGCCTAGGCAGCTACTTTCGCAAGTTTCAAGTTCAAAAACTACCCGTCTTCCTGCACTTCTTATCGCTTCTCTACTTCCAAGTCACCCTTCGCCTTCCAAACCTCTGGACTTAGACCGTCGGTTTTCTTCCACGACTCTTCGGCTTTGGTCCAAAAATTCCCCACTAGCCATGGCCCATGTAAGAGAAGTTTAAGAAACGAGCTTCGTCATCAAAATCACCGGACATGGCACTACCGAAACGACGCCACACGCAGAGGCAAGCGAGGAGTTCTCCACCTAAAGGGGGGGGTGGATTTCAACAATCAATGCTAACAATACGTAGCGCTCCAAACTTCTTTGTAAAGAATAAACCAATTGTAAACGCAGTGTTGCATATATTTTCAATATTATTAAATCTGCTAAAATTCCTTTTAAATATGTGGCCAATTATCGTACGTAACTTTATAAACTAAATGTATATATATATGTTTGGCAAAAGTTACACTGTGAGTGAACTTATTGTGTGAGTGTGTGAGTGGAAGGGTGAGATTAGAAGTTGAAAAATCTAATGACTGAAAAAATGTCACGTCATTTAATGAACCCGACCCAGTTTTATTAATGACGTGACATTTTTTCAGCCATTAAATTTCTCAACTTCTAATCCCACTCATTCACTCACACAATAAGCTTACTCACAGCCATATATGTTTCATCAACATAAATTCAAATTAATCTGAGAGGATAATCGCGTATTGAAAATACTATGGCAAAAATCAAAAAGTGATAAAAAGGAATTTTGAAAAATAGTTGTGGGCCCTTATTTAGTGTGCAAACAGAAAAATTAGAAATTTTGAAACAATAATTCATATTTGCATCTAAAAATGCAAACATGTCTCTAAATTCTTTCAATTTCTAGTTCTTATACTCAAGGGCGAAGTCAGAAAATGACTTTTTGGGGGTGAAAAACTATATATATTATGTTAATTTTTGGAGAGCCAATGTAAAACAAAAAACAAAAAACAAAATAAAGCTTAAATTAAAAAGAAAAATTATTAATTTGGGGGGCGTTTGGCCCCCCTTGACTTGGCCTTTGCTTTATACTGACAAGAGACAACACAACACAAATTATAAGTTAAGGCAAACCAATATATCAAAAGGTTGAATTCAATTAACAAAAAGAAAAAACAAAGCTGATCTAGACGTATTCTTATGTTCGAAGGTGAATAGATGAGTTACATGTCAAGACCGAAAATGATTTCCGGATTACCACATCATAACGTTGACAAAGTTGGTTCCGGCTGCGATTCCCAGGCCAAAAGATGCTCCATGCTAATCTTATAATTAACTTGTTCTACCAATAGAACCGTGTTTGGATTAAATCCTTATGAATGCATTTGTTTCTCATCATTCAAAGGAAGTAAGGGGAATTGTCTGCAAATAGCTGAAAATGATGCACATTAGTGGGGTTTTGTCCAAACAACATGCGTGAATTGACAATTACTTTGATCCAATGCAACATATCTCTCTCACTTGAAGCTGCTTCATATCAATGGACCACAGTGAAAACTTTCAGATAATGAGTTTTAGAATTGTAGTTACACAAGGGCAGACTAAATTTTCTACTGGAAACTCAATAATTCTGGTAATTCGAGGCTTTGTTGGGAGAGTGTTAGAATGATTAAATCCACCATTGAATTAGAGAGCTTAAGCAAAAGAGTAACAACCCGCGCTCAGACTTAAAGCTAATTTCTCACTACATAATAAATTAGCACAAAAAATGCAGTAATTCATCATGAATCAAATTAAGCTGGAAGAAATATAGCTCGGAAAGGAAAAAATTTCTAATATTTATTATTATTATTTTAAGAAAAATCTGCATTAGCAAGCAGCTTCACAACACAACAACACAACATAGTGTAATAAACACCATTCAGATTATAGAGTAAAGGATAATTAAAACAACATAAATATGGGAACTGTGCAACACAAAAAGGTCTCCCATACATACATTAGTTAGCAAAATAAAATAAAACATGAATGCAGCAACGCTTTCTCTGGACCTTCCTCTCCCATGTGAGCTAATATTCTTAATTGCAACAATAAGTTCCTTGGACCTTCGGCCGAATTCAAGGTATCTACCATGGTTACTAATTGGTATACATCCGTGTATACTAAATCTCAGGAAGTATATTGGTCGAAACCAACATGTTTCACAATCCCCAATTATGCACCAACAATAATCCCACAAGCAAACTACTGGCAGAAAACAAAAAGCAAACCCATGGGAAGAGGAAATGGCGTATACTAAATCTCAGGAAGTATATTGGTCGAAACCAACATGTTTCACAATCCCCAATTATGCACCAACAATAATCCCACAAGCAAACTACTGGCAGAAAACAAAAAGCAAACCCATGGGAAGAGGAAATGGAGAGAGAGAGAGAGAGAGAGCAGGCTGTGATCTTCAACAATTCTTTGCGCCCTTGAGTTGAAATGGCTTCTTTAAAGCCAGAGCACGGGCTATCTCTTCTTAACTTCAACTGAAAGGCCAACAGGATCATCAATCCATGTTGCGGATGTTTGGTCTCCAAAAAGAAGTAGAGGGTTTGTTTCACCTGACCCTGTTTCTTAGCTAGCTTTCTTACCTTAGCAGAAATCTAATTGTTTATATCTTTCCTGCCTCATCTATGAGGTTCACTCTTCTCTATGGCATAAAACTAGCAGAAGATATGGAGCTTATGGCTCATGACATGTTGAGATTACTGAAGGACTAGAAGTTCAGAAATTGTCTTCCCACCCACTCTTGCCATAGCCAAGTTGTCTGTGTCCCAAGAATCCATCAGTCAGCTGCAATACCCGAATGCAGCTGATCCTGATTTACTATTTAAAGTGTTTGTAATTCATATAAAACAGTTGTGAATATGAAAAACAACTGAAGACTACGAGAATAAGAGATAAATACAAAGTTAGTCCACGTGTTTTGCGCAAAAATCTAATAAGTCCCTGAATTTTAAAACCGATCAAATTAGCCCCTGAGGTTTAAAATCCATCAAGACTTTAGTCCCTCCGCAACCCTTCAAGTGTGAAGGATTTTAAACCACATGGACTAACTTTGTATTTATTATTATCCCAGAATAAACCCGAAATGAGTTCAAGAATATCCAAAACCACTAGGCATTCCCAATAGTAAAACCATCCAAAGTTGTATCAGAAAGAATGAAAAGCAATGACGCGTTTTATCAAAATTTGTAAGCCAATCATCCAATGGCTTAATCCTAGCGGATGCTTCAAGAGTAAATCCAAAGTAAGTTGCTGCTCAATCTGAAATAAGCTTCATCCGCTGAGCCTTTAAGCACAGTATTTGATCATGCAGGTCTCAACAGACCTCAATTAGCTAAGTAACCAAGCCTGCCAACATTGTTCTTTCTCCAAATGTGTAACAGACAACTAGCATCAACAAGTTCCAACACTCCAACGACGATAATTTAGGACAAAGGTCTCAAACTTATCTAGTCGAGGCAAAACAAAACATAAGCAAGCTAACTGATTAATCATCCAACACATTCCTAAATCCTAATCAACTAGAAACTGGAGTTAACTGATTATTCACCGAACCTCTTACATTGATTGAAATTTCAACCACATCTTACAGTGCAGCATGGCAAAAATGGCAGATTCCCCTTGGTCAAATCACCCATTCAGATTAATCTTACCCTTCCATGCGTGGCAACAAACATCAATTAATTACCCGTTGAGGTAAATCTAATGATGTAAATCTCAGCAATAAGCTCAATCAGGCAAAAATTCCAAACCAAAACACATTACCCAATCGAAAACCCAAATCAGGTTTAACAGTACTCTGTATTAGGCAGTCCTATATACAATTTTTCATCAGAATCAGTGCATAAAAGCATAGATAGCAGTAGAAATATAAACCAAAAGAGCAGAGGAAACCAGGACGAGCAATGCGGCGACGGAATGCACAGCTGATTTACTCCCACAAGACAACATGCCCAGCCGGATCTCTATGACGTTGATCATGGAGAGCATCAGGAATAAGCAGCCCATGACGGAGCCCACAGCGGAACCCATCATCCCGAACCGGAGGACCTTCAAGTTGATGTGGGCCCGGAAGGCCTCATCGACGTCCTTACTGTTGAGCAGGTTGATGGCGAGTTTGAGGCCCTGGGCGACGAGGGAGGAGAAGAGGAAGAAGCTGAAGGAGACGACCTCGAAGACGAGGAGCTTCCTGGCTACATCGATTCCGGCATCGCAGGCTGCGTTGTTCTCGAGGCTGTGCTGGTTAGGGGTGGCGAGGGAGAGCCCCACGAAGACGGCGATGGTGAAGAGGGAGTTCACGTTGACGAGGCCGTCCAGGGCCGTCACGTGCACGCTCGTCGTTAACGTCGTCGTCCCTGTGGAGGCCGATGTCACTCTCTGGATGCTGCTCTCTTTTGGGTATGACCATTCAGATCTGCAGAACCAATTGAAGCAAACAAAAGGGACTGAGATTCGAAGATCATATATGGGTGCGCCATAAATCTTGAGACAAGGGTAGTAAATATAAGCACGTATATACAGATAGCCATCAGAAATGAGTGTGATTTAGATCAGAATGAAATTGCACAGCTGGGTTTCAGCTAAAACAAGTTTACAGAGTGAGGTATACTCATCCATTGGTAAATCTTGCGAGTCTTGTTGCTTGTGAGGGTTTTATGTTCTCCTGACTCCTGTGATGAGAGAGAGAGAGAGGATGTTTTTTTTGTGGGTGAAGTTATTAGCTCTTTGTTTATGTCGTTGCTTTGCAGGGGCTAATGGTGGTTTCTTGGAAGCAAGGCCCAGGGGATGGAGAGAAAGTAAGGCGAAGTGGTGCTTTTTCCGTTGTATACTTTTCCTTTTTCGTGAAGGCAAACCTGTGGTGCATTTATTTATTTTTATTACAAACTTTAATAGTATCCTTAAAAGTAATAAAACCATTTTTTTTTTGTAATAAAGATTTTAGTCGAGGTTGGTCGGCAATAAACAAAGAATATTTTGACATATCTAGAAAAGATATGGAGAGTTGGATAGGACACTTGTACCTAGAGCACTTTTAATATATATATATATATATATATATATATATATATATATATTTAATTTTTTATCCGAGTTTTAAAGTTTTTTTTTTCAACCATGAAGTCAAACTTTGACTTAATGGTTTGAGGGAAATTTCTACCAATCTTGGTAGGTGGAGTGACTGGAGTCCGATACAGGTAACTTTAATATATATATATTTTTTAAGGTAACCCACACGTAAACGATGGTCGATTGCAGTAACTGCTCACCCAACATTCCTCTCGATCATACCCCAATATTTGGTTGAATTCTCAAAAAAATTTTGTTTTCTTTTGTGTTTTTTTAAAAGTAGTGTAGAGTTTTTTAGAATTGATGAAAAGTGTGTTAAAAGTTATTGGAATTTGTAAAAAGTTATTGGGATGGTTTAAAAGGTATTGTAATTGATGAGTGAGTAAGAAGTTTTTGAAAATTTTTTGAGATAAAACAAACATAGCTGTATACATCTTCTTGTTCCTCCTCTTCTTAAGTTACAATTTTTTCTCAAACACTTTTCTCTCAAACTACGGTTGTGTTTGAGAAACAAAATTTTAGGGTGATTAAAATTTTAGGTATTGAAATTGATGAAAAAGTGAAGAGAGAAAATGAAAAAGTTTATGAGAGGTGGTGAAAAAGTATATGAAAATTGATGAAAAAGTGAGGAGAGAGAGTGTTTTGTAATGATAATAAAATTTTAAGTGACTAAAATTTTAGTACGAGATGATGGCGGTAATTTGTTTTCCGAACTATCGTTCAAAGTGTGTTCAATTGGTCAACACACTTTTGAACGACAAAATTTGGCAATTAACACTTCAAAGTTGTGTTTGGGTATATCCTTTAACCTTTCAATTAATTTTAACTTCTAAACCTATGTTCTGATGGCAAAAATATTTTATTGGGTATAGTGTTTAATTTTTTTTTTGTAATTTCAATAATTCGATGGCGGAATGTAATAAAATAGATATTTTTGGACTTTAAAATTACAAAACTTATTCAACAGCCTTAGATACAAAACCTTGATAAATAATTTTTTTTAATTAAAAGAAAACCGGCATCCCTTACAAATAAAAGATATTAAAAATCTACCATGATATTATCAATCTAACTATTTTATCTTCAACTAACAATTCAAAAAGATTATTAGATAAGTACTAGGTACGTAACATTCCCACCTCTAAAATTGAACTAGTCCTCAAGGGTAAACCAGAGTATCACATCTATCTGCAGGAATTTGTTGTGCTTCCTTGGTATTTCCATTGAAAGCTTGCAGCTTGTAAGGAATACGTACACTGTATGGAGCCTTTTCCATCTTCTATTGCTTCTAATTATCGAAGTTTTTTTGTTGTACATATTTGATACATCACCTCTTTCTCTCCAATAATGGGACTTGTTCTTTCTATTTTCAACATTACAGTCATGGGTCAAATAGCTAGGAGGGGGACCTTTGCTTAAAGAATTTGTAGAAATCCCATGGTAGAAAAGGTATTTTACAAGAGACTCCTATCTTTGCTTAACGTTATAGCCCATTAAATATGATCCAAAAATTAGTAATTTCCCGGGTACAAGGGCCAAATTCCTTTAAACAACTATGGTTTTGGTTAATTGAAACTCTTGTTAATTTCAATCGAACTGAGAGCTCCTCTCTTCCCCCTGAGAGTTTCATCTCTCCTTTCCTTCCCCTTCCCGGCGTTTGCCTGGTTCCCCTCCTTTCTCCCCCTTTACCTCTTATTTCATCCCTTCCTTCGTTCCCCTCCCCTCTCCTCCCCCTACTTCTTTCCATTATCTGTTCTTTCCAGCTGATTATTATGATCACTAGTCATTGCACTTCCCCTCATCTCACTATCTTCCGACTGTTTTTCTTCCGTCATGGATGACCTCAATGCTGAAATGGATCTCCTCACCTGTAGAACGGGAGAGATGTTATGGGATTCCCTCCCAGCGCGTATATCTCTTAACATGGATTTGGCAACACATATTTCCAGCACAGACTTGATTGGTAAAATAATTTGACTGAAGCCTCTTGAAAAATCCATCTTTATTAACACCATTTGGCCGTTTGGAAGTTTGCTGTTAGTCTAAAGATAAGAGGCCATGGAAAACTCCACCTATCTGTTCCACTTCTCCCGCTCCATCGACAAGGACAAATTGCTACAATTGGCTCCATGAAATTTTAAGGGTCACCTCCTTGATATGGATCAGGACACCACAAATGTTTCATGTCAAGCAGAGAGACCGGTGGCTAGACACGGTAGACGACATCTACCAAAACCTATAAGTTCTAGTATAGAAGAACACGTCAAGTAACCTGGGCACAATGAAGCCCACCAAGGGCTGGCAAAGGCCACAAGGGACCAGCAAAGCCTACCAGAGAGTCGATACAACCAAAATAAAAATAAAGATTAAATACACTTTGCACCATTCAACTATGAGGATCTTGACACTTTGTACCCCAATCTACTATTTTTGTCACATTTCACCCACCAACTATTGATTTCAGACACTTTGCATACTCACTTAAAATTTTCGATTGAAAATGATTTCTTGACATGTAAAATGCCAATTTGTGTCCCCGTTTTTTTTAGAAATGACCATTTTATGAGGGCAAAATCGTAACTTTGGAGAGCAAAAAATAAATTTTCATCCAAACTGACGAAATTTTTTAACAGAGGGTACAAAGTGTCTAGAATCAAAAGTTGGTGGGTGAAATGTGACAAAAATAATAGATAGAGGTGAAAGTGTCAAAACTATCAAAGTTAGAGGGTGGAAAGTTTATTTATCCCTAAAAAATAACAAAACTCGCCTAAAGACCAAAGCAAACACAACAATATACTACAACTAAAGATCGAGCCCAAAAATAGAGAACGCTACTTTAACAACTGGAGAGACCAAAAAATGGGGTGGTGCTACTGGGTTGCAGAACTGGAACAAATCTTTGCGCCCATAGGGGCAAGATCAAGGGGCATCTCCTCCGTAAATCGCCGGAACAGCTCAAGCCAAGGAAAAAGGTCGGCCACGTGAGATCCACAAGCACCTGTGGGGCTTGTGAGATGCACGATTTGTTTTGGAAGTGACCACTGATGTATTTAGCAAAATTAGCTTATTATATCTTTAGGTCTGAAAGGTTTATGCATGTTTTTTTGTTATGTACTTGTGCTTTGATCGAGACATTTAGTGATGATCTTTGTAGGTCAAATGTTCCAGAAACCGTTGGGTTTTGTTCATGATAAATGAGTTTGTATAAATGCTCAACAAGGAATTCACTAGTCTATTGATGAGGTGGTATATTAAGTATATATTCAAAGGGTTGGACTCGAAAAATAAAAATATTGAAACTCTATTTTAGTAATCTATTTATTTTTAATTTTATTTTTCTTGATTTTTTTTAAAAATTTGTATTGGAGGGGTATTTTTGTCATTTCTTCTGTTTTCTGTCTGCCTTAATGCTCAAATCAAAGGGAATGAGAGAACTGATCATGTTTGAATTATAAGAGGCACAAATAATTGTTTTGAAACTTAAGAAGGTAAAATTTATTTTGACATAATTAAGAAGCGTATTATGATATATATTACCTCAATTTAAAAGACTTCGAGCTCTTAAAAAATAGAAGACCTTCATTTATCAATTTATAATTTGAAGCTACGTACTGAACAATTTTATCTGACTAATTAACTTTTTAAATATTTTTCTCTTTAGTATTTTAATTTAATTTCTAACTGAATTTAGACTGGACTTTTTTTATTATTTAATATTTTATCTGATGCGGTTCATCGAACAAAACAGCCAAAGCAGAAGAATTGTTTTCTTTGTCGATGCCTTAACCGGCCGCGGTCTCCAAAGTTGGAATTGCAGATGACATGCAAAACCTTAAATCGAGACAATTTCATAGACCATATTTTTTAAAATAAATAACTAATGAAACCACCACAGAAATCAAGAGATTAGATAGTTTAAATTATTATGGATCAGTGAATATAGGTAATAAGGAATATTTTACAAAATGGAACATAATAAGAAAAATATACATTTTTTTGGGATGTTTCTATTATTATGGGGGACTTCGGCAGCCGCTATAGCTACAGTCTACCTGTCACGCCCCGAACGCTATCCAGTATGGGACCGTGACAGCCGCGAGCAATCCCCCAGAAAGCTCCAGCGTTCGTACATATTTACTTACAGCGGAATATACAGAATCACGAGAGAAGTGAACCAACTCATAACGTGATTTAAGTTCTCAATAAACTTGCAACTTAATATATACATAACATGTTCAACACTTAACAAGTGACGGATCTAATCGATCAGGCACAACAATCAAAACATAAAAATGATTTTCCTTCTAAGTCAGGTAGTCCTCCTGACTTCCTTCTCCTGAGGCATCTGGAATGACACAATTTTAAAAACGTGAGTAAAAAAGACTCAGTAAGGGATAAACATAATTTTAAAACATGCTCTTAACTTGTACTTGCTTAATTATGGGAAAACATAATTCATGATGCACATGCATGTCATTGTATGCATATGCTCTTTCTTGTAGAGACATAAACTTGTTCTCGAAATTGGCCTCTGGCCCTTAAAAATCATTCATTCATAACTTGTGGGCTACTTACGCTCCATTTAACCCCTGGAGTCCGGGTTGTGCATTCCCATCGGAACCGTCTCCCTTACCCTTGGGGACTTTCATTTGGTCGAGCTAGCCCGTAGTTGCCCCAGGCCTGATGGCTAGACACGACCCTTGGAGGCCCACACCTTCTCATTGTCCTTCAGTGTGGTTTGCACAGCCTCTTAGGATTCACTCATCCTTCTCGCATTCGTCCTTCGGTATGGGTGTCCATCATGATGGTACGGTACCGACCAGAGCCCCATGACTTAACTTTTCTTTCCATAGATTTTCCATACGACATTGCATAAAAATTCATGCTATGCCATGCTTGAAATATCATGCTTGTTCATGAATCAATGCAGTGTGTCATTCCAGTTTTCATAAAAGTGTAAGATTCACTTACACGTTCCACTTACAATCCACTTACAATCCGCTTACCTCGGTCTCCTTGATTATGTATAAAGATACGAAGATCGCCTACAAGCGATTCAAACACTTCTTAGTACTAAGAATTAAGTACATACTTATACAAGTTAAATATTTGTATTTTAATCGGTTATTTCCCAAATATATATTTCTTAAAATATAATATTATTCACAAAGGTTTACATACAAATTCTTATTAACCATTCTTACTTAGGTTTCTAATTAGCAAGCTAGTTGCTCTATAATCAACTCCTAATCTTTCATACATGACGCTAGGTCTTTAAGTTCATCAATCACTAACCCTAATCATAATTAATCTTTGGCTTAACATTTAATCTCTATGCAACCCGAAAATATAAGCCCTATTTTGTTCACCATAAATTTCGGCCAACCTAATTAAATCCTCAATCTATACTTAACACCACAAAGTTTTGCTAATTCTTTTAACCCGAACCTTTAAACTTATTATCTATGTTTTTCTCTTACTAATATGGTGTGTTTTATGATTGAGCTTTAATCCTCTAATCCATTTGGCCATAACCCTAATTTCATTTATCCATCACAAGTAAATATAATCTTATTGTTATAGGGTTGCTATTAGGGTTTCTCTTATTAGGTCATTCGGCCATGATCCATTTTAAGCATTCATTGTCTAAGTTTTCTTCTCCAATGGTGATCCCATCCTCCATTTTCAGATTCACAACCTAGGATCTACAACTCACAAAATAATTTCAAGATCTATCACAACATCATATTCGGCCAACACACATATTCATAGAATGATTAGGTTTTCCTTAGTTCTTTCGATTTGCATGCAACCTACTACATTTCAAGACTAGCCTATATGCATGTGTTCACCAAAATTTTACATATATCATGGTCATTCATCAAATTGACATTTAACAAAATTATATTTGAAGATCCAACTCATATAAGATTCGGCCAACACCATCCAACACAACCCTTCATGTCAAAACTTGCATCATGCATTCCTTTTGCATTTTAAGACCACACTAGCATGCATTGTTCATCCTTTAACATTTTTCTAACATTCAAGCTCGGATCTCATGCTCATATATCTAGATCTAACATTATAACTTAGGGTTGGTCTTCTAACTCAAGATCTAACAAAAATATCAAAACATCAACTCAAGATTCAACAAAGAGACATTCGGCCAACATCATACTTAGAACTAACAACCACATTTTTGGCCTTACCTTGATGATTGAAGACAAGCCTTGAGTACCTAGCATAATAAAATACCTTAGGTCAGAACTTATAAAGAACTTAAGCAAAAACATCATGTGAAATCAAGCCTACCTCTACCTTCCACTAGTCACCCGATTTTCACCAAGATCCTTCCTTCACCCAAACTTTCGGTTCACCCTTTTGGAATGGTTTCAAGCTTGATATAAGGTGCTAAGATAGGTTTTATGGTGGGGAGAAACAAGGTAAACTTGAAATGATTTAACTCTAAGGAAGTGAGTTAAATTTCAACAAGGGAAAAGTGGCTAAGTGAATACAATTTCCAAGAGAAGAATTGAGTTCTTCAAAGGGAAGATTCGGTCACCTCAAGGAAAGGAAACAAACTAAGACTTTAGAGGAATGATTTGATTGTAAGAAGAAAATAATAAGGCTTAAGCTTAAAGAGGAAAATTCGGCCAAGAGAGGAAAAGAGAGAGAGTTGAATGGAGTGGGGTATTCGACCAAGGGAAGCAAATGAAGTTTTGAAATTGAAATGCTAAGTGTGGAGTGAATTCATGGAAAGCAATTGAGTCTCCCAAGGTCAATTATGGCAATGACAAGGACAATGACAAGGGAGTGAAAATGACAAGAGGAAAGAAGGAAAGAGGGGGGGTGAATTTGGGTTGCTCTTAGCCGACCATTGCATGTCCATTTCACTCATTTTTCTCCACATTTTCTCTCACCTCCTCTCTTGTCTCCTCAAGCCATGTCTCCCACGTGAATTTCTCCTTCTCCCTTTGTTTTTTCTCTCATTTCTCTTCCTTGTCTTGTCTTGTCACTTAATTGCTCCCTTATCTCTTCACATGGGATCACCACTTTATGGCTTTTCACTCCTCCTTGCATCTTCACGTAAATGGCCTTGTCTCTTCTTGGTTTGCCTCTTGTTTAGTTCATTTATGATGTTTGGTTACAACTCAACTAACTTAGTTACTCTCACAACTAACTTTCAACTTAGTTGCTTTTGTCACCTAACTTATCTCCTATAAGCTTTCTAGCTTATCTAATTCAATTACATACCTCATCATATTATAAGCATGACGACTTATCTCAAGATAATGGTTCTAGCCTATCTCTACGATAGCCACAACAACTTATTACATAAAAAGTTCCCTAGCTTATCATTATGCTAGTTTATCACTGTGATAAGCAAGTGTGCTTATCATTTTAAACTCTCTTAAAACTTATCATATGACTAGTAGCTTATCATCTAATATTTCTAATGATAATTCAAACTATTAATTTAGGCCACATAATACTTAAAGGAAATTCATGATTTTTTTTTTTCCATTTAATTATTTTCGGCCAATATATTTATAAATCTTTAATCATATTTAATTCCATGGATTATGAAATATACTCAGCAAATGAAAAATATAAATCCATAAGAGAAACTTACCTTGCAAGTTTCGGCTCTTAGGGAAATAAAATTAAACTTGCACAAAACTTCCATAATGAAAAGAAAATTATTTAGGGAAAAATTTATGAAATAAAATCTCATATTAATTAATGTACCTTAATATAAAGTTTAGGTCATACATTGGCCAAAAATATGGCCCCATAATTAAAATTAAAGCTAATACATAGAAAATAACAAAAGAAATAATCGGGGTCTCACACTACCCCTTTAGAATTTTACTGTCACTAATTCTGAGGCACATTCAACTTTCCTGAAAAAATATTAATAAGCAGCTGGCTAGGCGCTAGACTCTCAATAACGCACCGAACCCCAGCAGTTAGGGGTTACTTTTGTGCTTAAAAACAGTGAAAATTAACGAAAATTAGAGGGTGAAAGTCAGTTATCACAAAATAAACAATCTTGATAACAAAATCACATTTAAAACTCTTTAAAAACGGGAAAATTACAAATAAAACTCTCAATCTAACTGAAACTCAAAGTCTTCTCTCAGCTACCCACACAAGCGTCATCTAACACAACTCTTGGCACGCTCCTAAATATCATCCAAAAAGAGATGACAAATAAGGGGTGAGTTTGACAACTCAGTAAACAAAATCATTATGCTATGATGCACTTCAGGAGCCACATTTAATAAGTAAAAATTAATAGAGACCCTCAATCCATATAACTATAACTGTAAAACAACTTTTATCTTTCATAATAATAATATAGGAAATCCCTTTGGTAATAACTATGAGTCACGTTTACCCCCGTGACAAGGTTGTGCAGTCCGAAGACTCCTTCAGCACTCACTGTTTCAATTGCAGTAACTTTGAACTCTGGGCCCCAGACTTTGAACATCACACATATCATACAATCATCCACAAAATATCATAGACTTTTAAAAGGCTCGTGATTACACCAATGTATGCAAAAACATTCCATAACAATGAAATTTCGCAAAGACTGTAATATAATGTACATAAAACTCCGAGGGTTTTAAATGAAACATGCAATTCTCAAACATCACCTTAGTCTTTTAAGAAAATCTAGCATAATAACTCCGTTTACCTCGCCTTTCATAACACTTGAACTCTTTATCAATTAACCTACAATACCTCAAGAAACTATATTAGAACCTTCGAAAAGACTCTTGATGTCTCATTCTCCCAATCAATACACAATATCGCAGAGACTAACAAAATATTTATAAAAAAACTAATTGCAACTCTATTTAAAGAAGGACCATAAATTTGAAATATGATCAGAATGACTTGCTATCCATTTTAAAATTCAAACATATTCTAGAAGAAGTATTCAGATTCAAAACTTTAAAATCTAAAGAGATAAAGATAAAACATTTATTCTTTAAATTTCAAATACTTTTAAAAAGATAACTTTTTCAAATCAAATCAATATTTTAAACTTTAAACACTTTAAAATAGGATAAATTTTTCACATAATTTGAAATTTGAAATTTAATAAAAATAATATTTAAATAATAATAAGAAAATCTAGGGTGCTACAATCTCTCCTCCTTAAAAAAAAATTCATCCTCTAAATTTGCCGCATCATACTCAAAGAATAACTCCATAAAACCAATTAAATCAATGCATGCTTTCGTTGAGCACTCTTGATCACTAAAAATCTCACATTTTCTCCAATACGTGATTCAAGCCTAAAATCCAAACTCATCAAACATCAAGGCTAAACCACTGTCAATATCAAAATCTACCAAACAATACTCAAAGCAATCAATCTATTTTACCTAATCCTTCCCTGCATAAAATTAATCAAATCATATCCCTTCAACGAATCTCTTTTTATGAGCTTTATCAACAACTAAATCACTAATTCTGAGGCACATTCAACTTTCCTGAAAAAGTGCAGCTGCCTAAGCCACCTATAGCTAGAGTCTAAGCTGTCTTCAATCTGTAGAATTTTACCATCACTAATACTGAGGCACATTCAACTTTCCTGGAAAATATTAATAAGCAGCCGCTAGAGTTTACACTGTCTTCAATCTTTAGATTTTACCGTGTCACTAAATCTGAGGCACATTCAACTTTCCTTAAAAATATTAATAAGATTTTACGACTCTTCCCCGTAAGTGGAAGGATTTAAATCATGGATCACTGTGAATAATCAAGTTTTAAACTTTTTTTCTCTATCGAAACTTCATTGAAATTAACAATATTCAAATATAAATTCTCAAATCAAGTTAATTTAACAACTAAATCATGCTTGTCAAAGACATGTACGCTAACTCAAAATCAAAGTGTGCAATATAACCACAAATATGTAATTCATTTGCAAGAAAATTGTTAATTTCTGTGTGCAACAAAAAAATTTGCACAAATGTGAAAGTCAGCTCCCAATGCTTTTTCAGTCGTTGACAAAGGTTTTCGCCCTGTTTCAGTGGGTATTTAGGAGTTTTCCACGAGTCGAGGAATTCAAGACTAGACTTTGAAGACAAAACCTTTGAAGGTGGTCGGCCATTTATGGATTGATTGTTCTGCCTTTTCCTCGAAATTAGAACAGAAAGAGCTAATTTGATTGGCGATACAAAACCAAGAAGCAGGTGGTTTCAACAAAAATGAAGAAATGCTGTTCTGCTTTGCTCATGGTCTTTTTGGTTTGTCGAATGTTCATGTTATGCTTGTTTCTGCTCCTTCCATTGATAGATGTTAGCTACCCTTTTGAGGTACACTGAGACCAAGGCCATCTTACCACGATCTTGTAGATATGCACCCGGCTTGAATAGGGGAGAAACTTTCTGGATATATTTCCCCTTTTTTTTTTTTTTTTTTTCTTTTTCTTTCCATCAGCAACGCCGTGCGTAATTGCTTCACTGAGTGACTTCATAAGAATGTGCTTCAAAGCTTTGCAATTCTGCCATCAGTGATGATCTGTACTAGCTGATTCTCAAATAAAGAGTTGGAAAATGCCATACTCTAAACCATTTTAAGCCTGTAGTGATGTAGCCCTGTAAATAGCTTTCACCCTCAATCGCTGCCGTTTCGGGATGAAGTAAAACGTTATCTTTACTGATGCTTTGCAATTTTTGTGTCGTATTAGGTGTGGAATCGCTGTACAGAAAATGTCTGATCGTCAAGGGGAGATGATGCTGAGTTTGGCGGTAGTGGAATGGGCGACTCAGTCATGTTGATGAATACGACTAGTCGGATGTGTTGTTTAAGATTCGCTTTGCAAGATCATATATGTGCATAGCTGAAACTGAATAAACGGACTTTCTTATTACTTTATAGTCAAGGCAAGTCAGAATGTAGCTTCAATCTTTTGAGACCATTACACGTAGGTTTATGAGCTTATCAACACAAGTTTCTGGCTCAACTGCAAATTAGTTTTTTCTTTTTCTTTTTTGGCAGAGCAACATTTAATTGTATTAATGAAAACTAAAAACTAGACTACATATCACACACACCCGAATATGCTCAGGCATATCAGAAATAGAAAAGAAACTTTCCTTGCCAAAATTAGCTGCCCACTTAGCCAGATTGTGAGCCAAGCCATTACATTTCCGTGGCACCCAGACTATTAATTTCCATTGCATAGAATATGCTAATCTAGCACAAATATGCTCCACCATTGTTGAAATAGCCCAGCAATGTGGAGGATCAACAGATAAAACATCCGAACATAAGACCAAGGAATCGCACTCAAACTTACTCGATTCCACTTCTTCCTTCTAGCTAACGACCTTGCCTCCGCTAAAGCGAAAACCTAATCAACAAGAGAATTCATAGCAGTTAATCGTTCCGTGTATACCATACAGAGAGAACTGTGAGAGTATCTTACTGAGATTGTCATGTAAGATCTGTTTGATTGGACTGCAGCATCTGAATTCAATTTCAGCCAACCGGGATGAGGAGGAGCCCGACTAAGTCTTGCTCCCCTTCCGAAATCTGCCCATACAACTGCTGCAAGGGAGAAAGACATTTAGGGGATTCCTTGGGAGATATACCGACAAACTAGGCTAAAAATATACAGGAACTATGAAAACATCCGTCATTCTGGAGAGGTGTCACGGAAGGTATATATTGTTTTGTGTGTTTTCATTTTATATATTCAAGTTGAATAAGTTGGTAAACTGATACAATCACCCTTTTTTCTATTTCTTTGCTATGCATCTATTTAGGATTGCAAAGTTACCGAGAAAGGTGGCTCGTTCAGAAGGAATTCAAGATCGGTGAAATCAACCTTTCTACATTTCCAGGCAGCATGATTTGAAAGTATTGTGATCACCTGTTGGGTATTCTTCACCATCTCTGCATCTTTCAAACAATTCTTCAGAAGACTGTAGCTTTACCCTATTGATCCTCATATTCCTATTGATAAAATGGGTGAATTGAATTGGGTTTATTGACTGGAATTCCAGCTATGAATACAACAACTAAATGCAAACGCTTGGATGAATGCGTACTGTACATAAATGTCTCGAGTTTTTGGATCTTCGATTGTAAGTACTATTTTCCAGTACAGAAACATCTAGGAAGTCTGTTGGAGGGATATACTCAGACTCAAGTGAGTACTCTTGCTGCGAAAGATGAGTTGCTTGTTGCTGGGGGTTTCAAAGGAGAACTTATTTTCAAGGTAAATTGCACATCTCTTCTTCGAATATGTTCCTAAAAGGTAGGTGGAGATATCGCAGACTTAAGAAGCATTGGCACTGCAGTTGCATTTCCAGCTATGTGCATGGTGATGGCATAGATGGTTTTTACTTTTTTATGCATTTATTGGAGTATCCTAGCGATTAGCTTCTCAATAGAATATCTATACAGGATGAAGGAAACTTCCAAGATGGGGAGAATACACTAAGATATCTTGTTATGCTTTTTGTTGGCTACTATCCTCAAGACGCTATCTCATCCTTTTAGGAGTTATACCAAGTTCCGTGACCAAATAAATATCAGGGCTGAAACTTTCTCTCTAAAACTTGTTTGCTTGTTGGCTGCATCTGGATCAGCATGGGGCTATTATTTTTTTTAGGACAACTGAAATAATATATTAATATCCGAGAATAATACAGCCAGTCCAAAATTGAAAAACAACCAAAAGGCCAGTGAAAAAGCTATTCGGACCCAAAGGATCTATAATAAGCCGGATCCAAAGATCCGGTTGCCAATCCGGACGCAAGTGCCGGAACCACCAACAGCCACAAGGGCTGTAATACAAGTAGAACCACAAAGATCGGCATGGGGTTAGTTTTTGTTCCATGACAACTGATGATGATAATGCCATAATCAATGTTGTCGAGTTCCATACCAACTCCAGGTACTTATTTGCTCCTTGGGCATGAGATCCAATCACCTTCATGTTGCCTAGGTTAACTCTAAATTTCGAACTGTGGTTATAAAATGCTTTTATCTGCTCTTTGCAGCATACTTCTCTGAGTCCTGATTGGAAACTACTGGTAATTGTGGGGGACAAGCCAGAGGGTCTGATGGTGGACTCCCAAACTGGAGAGGTACTTTTTCTATTTGTTTGTTCGTCAGCCAAATTGCTGAAGATCCCTCTGCAGCAGTAATAGCTAAACATGCATAGTTTGATTTGAATTGATTTTTTTTTTCATTCTTGCATACAGGGATGTCCTTGTGTGGGCACTTGGATTTCTTGTTTGCATCAGCATGGCACCCATATGGTGTCACTTTTGCTACTGGGAACCAAGATAAAACCTGCTCGGTTTGGGATGTTCGAAATCTATCCGAGTCAGTTGCTGTTCTGAAGGGAAACATTGGAGCCATCAGGTCCATCCGGAATACTTCTTAGATCTTTAGCATATCATTCAGTCCGGAGGCATTTGGAGAGTGACAGCCGCGTATGAAATCCCTTGTGATTGTAATTGTTTTTGTTTGCTGCAATATTTTCCCCTTAACCAAGCGAAATTCAATTGTAGTTCATCAATACACGAGAGCAGCACTCAATACAATGGCAAAATAGAGAGACATTGGTAAAACAGGCATGCCGCAGCACCCCTCCCCCACCCCCCAAAGAAAAAAAAAAGGAAAAAAGAGAGGCATGCCGTCTACAGTATATTGCCATTACCATAAGAAGCATTCTTCAACTCATGATAAGAAACCCAACAAAGGAATATGCTAGAAGATAAGAAATCTTATTTGGTCCTCTTTTCCTGCCTGACTTGTGGATCTCTGCTTCAAATAAAGCTAACCTTCGGCCTGCCAAAAGAGGGTAAATAGCAAATGTTAGAACAATTGTCCACCATGAACTATTAACATAGAAGAGAACAATTCAAAAATGTCTTTATCTGACACATGTATTCTCGTGCATACCCACACAACATGCAGAAACACAAAGGTAATCTAAAACTACATCTTGAAAAAGAAAGAAGAAAGCAGAAGCACAATTCATTTCAATTGATGGTCATGCTCATGGGATCAAATTAATGCTACAAAACCTTAGTTGCTATTATGACCACATCCCAAATAAAGCATAACCGGTACCACTGTGCCAAACCAACCCCGAAGTTTGAGATAACCAAAAAATCACATCCGTGCTATTATTTTGCAACCATTAACAGTGCTATCCTCCCAGCACTGAACCATTTCAACTTTGTGAGTCATGTAAAACCCAGTTTGAATCACCAGCCAAGAAGTCGAAGGCTTCTCCTGGTACATAGCCCCCAAACACAAATCATAGAACACCCTGGCTACCAAATTGAACAACATTGCTATTAGTTGTAAGTGTAATGAAATTTTTCTTGCTCCATCTAGACTGCAGCATAGCATCCTTGCAGTGCATCTGAGCCAAGCTCTGACACACCATCTTGATCTTTGTCAACAACACCATCACTCAACTTGAAGGACCTCATAGAGTCTTGCCATCCCATAAGAGTCGCTCACCTGACTCAATCACGTGAATGTTGGAATTGAGGCCATGCATCAATGATTTCTCTCCGAACCAAATGTGGAATGGCACTGGTCAAAATGATGGTATTGGCATGAGAGTTTTACTAGGGTTTGGTCAACAGTTTTAATGTATGTAGGGGCTTGATTCAGTGTAAGAATATCAGTGTAAGAAAAGAATGGTTTGAGCAAACTTGACTGCCAATCAGTGTAAGAATATCCTCGCAAGGTTAGTTAAGGGGGTTGTTTTGTGGCTTTGGAGGTGTTATAAATAACCAGCTTTGCAGGATAGTGGATAGGTTGAATCATAAGAGCATGTGTTGGGTGGTTTGGGGGAAAGTGTGGTCTCGACCATGAGTAGGTGAGTTTTGGGTCAGGTGTTCCTGGGATGCAACGAAGAAGATGATGGTAATAGACAATCTCACTAGATTTAAGGTATGCAGTGAATTTAGAGGTATCACTGTCTTCAAGCCAGAGGATTGCATATTTACACATGGTAGAAATATCGGGTTTAGGTGTTGACCTAATTGGAATAGATAAAAAGATGTCGACAACTTAACAAACTGCATGAAGAATGGCCGATTAGAGAAAAAGCAACATTAATATTTTAAGAAATAAATATGTATAAATTCAAGACAGACATAACTAGCATTTGAGGGGGAAATTACTAGAAAATTCGGAGAAAAAAAAAGGATACATTGACTAATATCATGATATTAGGTGACCAAAAAAAACATATACAAACTCTGATCAGTGATAAATAGCTTTTGATGTGAAAATTCCTAACAAAATATAGGAGAAGGTACAAATAATCAAAGCATCACATTCAAAATTCTTCGAGCTTTATACCTCGGCTAGCCGGCTAGGGACACATCACACAATCCTCTAAGATGATCTTTCTAGAAATTTCTCATAAGCGCTTCATATTGAAAAGAAGCAATTACTTGGGCATAGGTGTATGTACAGACATACGTGGATACATGCGTACACATTGGCAGCAGACTTGAATTGTTTGGGCTATGAGTATCAACCCCAAGCTAAAGCCTGTGAGTATATAGTGGAAACCACTTGATGGTAGCCGATCTTCAAACTCTTCAAATATGGTGCCGGTGGAAGTCAAACCCTTGCTGCATCAGGAAGATGCAAGATGATCCTATCAATGATAGGGAACAAGATCTTCAGCACTGACATCACTTACCCATATTTTTGGGTAAGTCAAGAGCATACTCATAACCTTGAATGAAGCTTCTTATAAGCAACCTCAGGATTAAATTTGGGTCAGACGTACCAAAACCATGCCTCATCCAAATACAAAAAATTTTATCTGCAAATCAGCATGCGTCTTGAAGCTCTCTCTCTCTCTCTCATTGCTCATTCTAAAATCGTCCTAATTCTAGCCAGTGATGTCATGAAGAAGATGCCTAGCAAAGCCGCCAGTGTCAATGCTAGTACAGGAATATCAATTTGTTGATATGGAACTACAGAAGCACACAACATAACCAATTAAATCACAAGTGGGCACAAGACAACGCAATTCAACGGTAATTGCGCCAATTCTATGCCTACATCATTAGGCAATGCCAATTAAACCACCATTTACAAAAAAATCCTGACAAAGTAAAACCAGCCAAAATCCTCAAAAACTCATTTGTCCTTTCATGCTCAATCAAGAAGAAAACTCTCAACTCACATTCAACATACACGTGCCACTATCTTTCTGTTCCAAAAACCAACAAACTAGCACTTTGGAGAAACCTACTCCATGTTTTTCTAGGAGTCTTATTCTTACCAAGTAACTTCCCTACACAAGAAGACCACTTTGGGACAAGCCAAAACGGCAAGCCTAAAACTTGAGAGAAATAGCAATACGTGAAGCCCCAACTACTATTCACCACTTCCTTCTCATGATGTGGGATTACCAACCTTTGATATCAACCATTGCATGTTGTTATCTCTAAAATTAGATTTTTCAGAATTTGTGATAATTTAAAAAATACTCCAGCTTGGCCCAAATTCCACCAAGCAATCCTCTGTCTCGGCATTAAGAGCTCTGCCTTAACTCAACAAGATCAAACAAGAACAAGAGGTCTTAATTCAGTACGATCAACCTAGTACAAGAGGACAATCATTCCTTTCAAAAAACCCAAACTCATTCATAAACAATTTTTCTGCATGCCCCAAATATAATCTTTTCAGGAACCACACCAGGATCGAACCTAGAGCTCTGTGCAAAGAAGGATCTTTAAGCTGGTTAGAGTTTGTTTTGTAGCAGATGTCTTCAGGGTTTTGAGACAATTAAAGCCCGAGATAATAGCAGGGACTACAGGGTCAAGAACACGAAATAGATTTAGCTTTGGGCCAACCTTCATGGGACTTCAATGGCTGTTGACACCTCTATCATTTATTTTTGTAAATAAATGACTACTGCTCTGATGACGTAGAACAAGCCATTGAAAAAAAATTGAATGTGCTGATTGGACATAAAGCAAAAACACCCTAAGTCTTCCATTTGTTATAATTACACAAATAATCGCTCCTAGTGTCTTCTCATTGTTTTACCACACAACATGTATAATCAAATGACCTGAGCTTCTTTCATACTATCCTTACCGTTTTCCTCCGCAAGGTAAAAAGCATACCACTGATACACTTAGGTGGTGTTTGCATGCCATGTTAAAATTTTGGTCAAGAAAAAAATAATAAAATAACTAAAATAATATGCATCTTCCCATCAAATCATCTCTCTCCACTTTTTCACCAACTCTCGTAAACAAAAATTTTGACATGGCCAAAAGTTTAGTATGCAAACACCACCTAATAACCCCTTCTTTTCTTAAACACGTGAGATTATGATCCACCACTGATGCACTAATTAACCCCTTGCGAGTAATCAAGATTTTCAAGGTTAGGAGGAGGAAGTATTCGCTGGAAATCAGGGATGAAAAGTACCCTATGCATTACAGACAAGGTTTGGATTGCATCACTCGAGTCGAAAATCTCAAAAGTTCCCTCGCCACTAAAAACACAAGCGAGAACTTGTCTGTCGTATTAGAACATCTATCTTAAGTTTATAGGCAACCATTAATCCGCATAGTAGATTTGGACAACTAAAGTCAAACTAAAAACAACAAAAACGAAGTAGCGACAGTAATCATAAATTTGAAATAAAACATTGATTCCTACAATCAAACAAAACCCGGAAAAATGACAAAAGAAAGACCATCAAATAGAAAAGAAGGTTTATGTTGTTTCATAATATACTTGATCCTTTGGAATAATGACCTGGTCGGAATTGGGTTTCAGATAAGAGATCGCCTCGACGTTCAACACTCTGGCTTCCAGAGCATCTAAATTCTGCTTCACCTGAAAGAGAACAACGAAACCGTAAGCACCAAAAAGAAAACAAACATAACAAAACAAAATGAAACGGTATACATCTTCGTATGATTAGAGGTTAGTTACATTAGAAAGGACAGAGTGTCGATCGATGCTCAGGTCTCTCTAGATAAATTGGGAAATCGCAACTTTAGCCATTGAAATACCTGCTCCGAACCATAGTACGCGAGTCCTAAACATCTACTCTTTCTCGTTACTCCCTGCTCCGAACCATAGTACGCGAGTCCTAAACATCTACTCTTTCTTGTTACTCCCTCTTCCTCTTCTTCACTTTCTTGTCAAAGCAATGGAGAGAAGGGGAGAATGTAACACGCCTTTCAATTGTGGTAGCTGACCTTAGTTGATGACCAGTTGGGTTGAGCTCATTTATGTGGACTTGTTAGTTGTTAGTGGGTTGTATGACGTTGGATAGTTTTGGGATACCCAATTTGTTATCAATTGAGTCTGGTGTTTCTAGAAGGGTGTTAGCTTTCAGCATTCGGTTAGAATATAGGGGAGATGTCGGTCAGTGAGGAGGGGTACGGAAGAATATGAAATTTTGCTTCTCTTTCTCTCATCTCTTCATTTTCCTTAGGGGTGAACAGAACCGGACCGCAGACCGGACCGGACCGGAAAACCGGACCGGATTTCCGGTCCGGTCCGGTCCTTTTTTAAAAAATGCGGTCCGGTCCGGTCCGGTCCTCTTTAATAATAAATGCGGTCCGGACCGGACCGGACCGCATTTATTAAAAAAATAAAAAAAAATATATTTTTTATATTTTTAATACAAATTATAAACATAAAACGTTTAATTTTTATCTAAACTAAAACTTAACATTTTTATATACACTTCCCATTTGAAATTAACCTAAAAAAAATTTTAAAAAAAATTTAAAAAATTAAAAAAATTTAAAAAAATTTAAAAAAATTAAAACCGGTCCGGACCGCTTAAGTGGTCCGGACCGGACCGCATTTAGTGAAACCGGACCGGACCGGACCACTTATAAGTGGTCCGGTCCGGTCCTATATTATTTAAGGACCGCAATGCGGTCCGGACCGGAATGCGGTCCGAAAAACCGGACCGCATTCCGGTTGTGCAGCCCTAATTTTCCTGCAAGTAGGTTGGCCAAACTTCGAATTTGGCATTTTCTGTTTTTTGATTTCTATTGAATTCGAGTACATTTCAATTCCGTATATTTCTATTCTACAAATTTCCTAGAAGGTTGTTACATTTGGTATCAGAGGACGATCTTGCCATGGGTTTGCACACAGTGCTATAAGATTTCCGTATTTTTGAAGGATTTACAAAGAAGCAACCAACAGATGCAAGAAAAATTCAATATTTGTTTGGAAATACTTGAAGCGGAGCTTGAAGATCTAAAGACGGAAGAATGCAATGAAGAAAAAGAAAAAAAATAGACCAGATGAAAGCACTAGGTGAAGATTCAGGCGTAGAAATAACATAAGGAAGTAAAGAGGAGTCACAACTTGAAGAAGAAACAAAATAGCAGGAAATCGACAGAAGAAAGACCCTGGAAATCAATCTCGACTTTTCGGTGAAAATCAAAACGCTTCCAGATAACTTTTCTTTCTCATTATCTACCAGTGTATCCCCATCACTCGTCTTCCACACTGTACTCTTCTCTAGTGACAATCAAAATTGCAGCCAAGGTTCCACGAATTTTTCCGAAATTGTCACATTCAATGTTTTCTCTCCAAACAAGGTCATCTCCAAAGAATTTTACAAACTCCTAGCCACTCTGAACTTTCGAAACTTGATGAGGCACTTTTTTTCGATCACCGAAAATGTAAGTGATTGTGTCAAATTTCATTTCGAGAATCTAACTGTTGGCATGGGCTAAAGATATCTAGTTTTTTTTGCAAAATGGGCATTGTTCAAAACAATTGGGGAAAATGTACAAGGAAGAATTCAACTTAGTTGATGATGATTCTATGGAAGTCCAGGTTCATATGACCGATGATGATAGAATAGCAGAGATCTGTCTAGGATTTGGAGCTGACATCATAATGACATCAGAATCTTGTTGTAATGAAACAGAAGGTTGTACCGAGGCAATTCAAAAGCTTCGAGAGAAGTTTCACATTGTTGTAAACATTCAAGGGAATGAGCCTCTTATAGAGCATGAGATAGATGAGGTTGTCAAAGCTCTACAGGCAGGCCCAGATGCTGTAGAGAATGCACCTGATCCAAACCGAGTGAAATGTGTGGTGAACACTTACGGAGATGATGCAATCTATTTTTCAAGGGGTTTGATTCCATATAGCAAAGACTATGTTGCTTGGAATATTTTGACCTTCTGTGGGGCTTGCAAAATTCATGGTCATGTTTGACTTGGGAAAGAAGTTGTTGGTTATTTGATTGAATTCAAGTCCCAAGAAGCTGGAGATTATGCTTTGTGTTTGAACATTTATTTCTCGGTTGAGAACTGGGAGAAGGTATTGAATGTGCAGAAATTTTTTCAGGAGAAAAGAGGAGTAAATGAGTTTGTTGATGATGTTCATTTCACTGAAAAGGCTGAGCTTTGTTAGATGTTGGATGAGATCAATGACAACTAAAATAGCTTGTTTTGTTACTGAAATTTCCTTTGAACTCGTCTGCCACAGTTTTGAGCATTGAAGAAAATTTGAATGTAACATGCACATCATTCATGCTAATAATAGGATCAGTAATCAGTTGCACATCATTCATGATATTTTACTACTTTAAATTACCATGTATCCCCTCCCTTGACTTTACTGAGTCCTTAAAGAAATCCAAAAGATTAAGGTTGTCACGCCTCAGACGTTAGCTTGACGAGGCTAATGACAGCCGCGAGCATTCCCAACAAGGAACGCTTCAGCGAACTTACTAACCTCTTGCAGCGAAATTTTTTTTTAATATAACTCTATATTGATTAACGCGCATACGGAACATTAGAACCTGCTCTTCAAACGATAACGTGAAGTAGTACCTGTAATTACACCAGAGTCTCAAAACAATAAACTGGTTAACAGCTCTCAGCCTACAAGGCCGAATAGCCCATGACCACCACACATCGGAGGCTCATGACGGCTTTTTCAAAATTATATCTAAACCTTTACTGAAATAGCAAAAGGGAGAGAACATCCTCAACAGCCCCTCACCTAGGGTTCAAAGTTCTCTTCTTAGGTTTCCTCACCTGAAATATTGTCTAGAATGATACAATTTAAAACTGTGAGTCGAATGACTCAGTAAGGGATCATGTGAAATAAAGATGCATGTCTTGCATGAACATGGGTATTCAGGTGAATGAATGTCAATGGAATGCTTGCATATGCATGAGACATCCGTACTTGATCTGAAAAATATGCACTAAAACTTAAAAATAATTCCTTCTTGATTTGGGCTACTTATCTCGCTCCATTTACCCCTGAAGTCAGGGTTGTGCGTTCCCTTCGGAACCATTCCTCTTTCCCTTGGGAATATGTCATTTGGTCAAGCTAGCCCTTGATGTGGCCTCAGGCCTGATGGCTAGACACCACCCTTGGAGGTTCACACCTTCTTGCAAGTATCCTTCAGTGTGATTGCACATACCTCATGAGCTACCCATCCTTCTCACATTCATCCTTCGGAGTGGGTGCCCTTAGGAGTCATCCAACCTCGCATTCGTCCTTCGGAGTGGATGCACCTATCTTAATGGTACGGTACCGACCAATGCCCCTTGCTTAACTTGTCATAAAAACTCTCATACTTCCATTTGCATAAAGACTTCTTTCATGCTTTCATGCAAATGCTCATGTCATGTCATGCTTGATAAAATGAGAGGTCATACATGATAATGTCATGCTGTGTATCATTCCAGTTTTTGGAAAAGCGTAAGTTTCCACTTACCTTCGTCCACTTGAGCATATGGCAGCACCTTGCCTACAATTGATTCATACTAATGTCATTTATATGTTTACTAGATGTAGAGAATAGTCATTCAATTAAATTCAGCACATCATACAAAATCGTCCATATTTCTTGATTTCCCAATGGTGATCTTACAATGCAAAGTATTCTCTTAAGGATGCCGAAGCCATAAGAATTTTATAACATATCAAAATTCTAAGTAATTTGGAGCTCATTTGCCACTCAAAGCACTTACCCGAAAATACAAGCTGCTGAGGACGTCAAAGCGGGCAGCCCCAACGTCTCTAACTTAAAAATTCATAACTTTAAAGACATAGCTCCAAATAACATGAAATTTCTTTTAAACTAGTCTCCTTTCATAGTTAAAGATTGAAGATAAAAAATCACATCCATCGATATTACCATGCATTTTCAACGACACTTCATATCGGGTGAAAAATCCTAGGGCAACACTGCTGCTGCCACCAGCTCGGCCTTCTATTTTCAATACCTGAAAATGTTCTTCTTTCATAAACTTAAAATTCAAGACCAGACTCGTAAAATTTGGACTTAAAATGATCACCCAAAAGGTATCCGAAATAAGCAACATTCTGGACGTACAAGGCTGCTGGCAGCTTGACGTCCGGGCCTTGAACAACGAATAACTCACCCAATACTTATCGGAATCACCCGAGGTATGGCTTAAAATCTTCATATTTCATAGGCCTACAATCTAGGATCCTATTAAGATCAAGGGATAAGCACAATTGCATCAGAATACACTCCTAGTTCGAGCCTTGAATTCTGCAGAGGTTAATTTCACAACTCAACATCCAAGGCTAATTAACATCTCATAACAGCAACCATTCTCTCACATTCTTCCTACTTTTACAACTCCAATTCAAATTTTACAACAAAAGCATGATTCCATCCTCAAACTAAAGCTATTGCATTTATCCCTCTTCTCTTGGTCTTTTTATCAAACACCTAGGGTGCATAAATGGTCTCTCTTGAGCCCTTTTCCAGATCTAGCCATATCTCCCCACGGTTTCATGTAAGATCTATACTACCCTTAAAGAAAACATGTAGATAAGGAAAATACCTAGCATTATTGATACCTAAAGCAACAACCATCAAAACAACAAACAACCATCAAAACGAGCAAGAAGAAAAATGGGAGAAATGGGGTAGTGGGGTTTGGTCGGTCAACAAGAACAGAACTCCACCTCACCTCTTTCTCTTTCTCCTTCTTCTTCTCCCTCTCCTTTCTTCTTCTTCTTCTCCTTCTTCTTATTCTTTCTTCTTCCGGCCTTTTCCTCTTCTTTCTCCTTTCTTCCTTCGGTTGTGCGGGTGAGTTAGGGCAAAAGGGTGCTAGGGAAAAATGAAAATGAGGTGTGCGGCAGCTGGGGGGAAATAGGCGTGAAAGTGAACTTGGCTTGGGGGAAGGAAAAGACAAAACTGCCCTTCCCCCCTTTCTTACCCTTCTTCACGTGAGTCTCCCCTTTTTCCCCTCATTTTTCTTTTTATTTTATTTTATCTTATTTTCTGCTACTACATAAACTAACCCTAACATGTCTTCCCATCTTTATTTCAAGAAATCATACATTTTTCAAAAATCAAGCCCCTAATTAAATTTCTTCCAAATATTTCAAACTTAGGGATATACTCCAACAATAAAATGATTAGCTTAATCAATCCCACATACTCAAATTTCATACTATTAAAACTACAACAATATAACATTTCAATTATAATTAAGGATGCATAAAATGCTAGGGAAAAATCTCACCTAGTCATGGTTTTAGATTAATTCAACCATACATACCTTTCTCAATAATTAGAGTAGTACAAAACTCAAAGAGTCCAAAAGCAACGATAAATAAAGTCGGGGTCTCACATCCTCCCCTCCTTACAAAAATTCCGACCTCGGAATTTGGTCTCTCCTACCAGAAATTTTGCCCTGGTGGTGGGGGTCTAGGACCATATGAGTGTGGGCGAGCGTTTGAACTGGCCCCACTACTAATAAGGAGATAGCGTTAGAGATAACAAACACTTGAATTTTTAGATGGTTTGGCAACCTTGCGTGCGTCCACCCCTCAGGCTGTTTCATCGAGCCTTGAGGCTTTCCGCTATTAACCTCTTCTAACCAAGGGAATAACTCTTACACGAAACTCAAGAATACTCTCTCAAGCTTCAAACCCCTTTGGAGATATGTCCTCACAAAAGTCACAAGCGTGCTCACTCTTTTTGTTGAATGAAGTAGATACAATCTGTAGCTTTCTTTGAAGAGTAGATAATACAATTAAATCTATCTCAAAATCACACACCAAGAATGCTCACACTCTTCCTTTACGCTTGAAACTGTATGATTCGTATATAGAGCTTTTAAAAAAAGTGAATAAGGCTTAGTGAAAGTTGTACCTCGAAAATGCTACGTTGGTCTCCCTTTTCAAACTCCGAAAATTCTCTTTTTATAGACCCCTCAAGAAAACTCAACGTTTTTAGGTCTATAGGAAATTTTTGCCTACCAGTTAACCGCCATCCACTTACCGGTGGATCCAAGACCTGTGACCGTTGGCTTTTTTGAGATTCGTAGAATTTAAATTGAAAAATATTTTCTCGTTGTCATAACAGTCGACCTACACACCTATATCGGTGGATCCGAAACCTGTGACCGTTTTCAACCTTGTGAATATTTTTGTGACTAACGCATTACCAGTCAACTGCTGATTGTCCGGTTATGAATCCAGTTAAAACAGATAGCTTAAAATACTCCTCAAAAGCAATTGCACATATATACCGGTCTATCCTTGGTTGTCCGATTGTGAATCCGGTTAAAACAGAAAGCTCATAGACATTTAAAAGGTTTTCTCGGTTGCACCATAGGCATCTGGTAAGCATATCGGTCGTCAGGTATAGACAAAAATTCAGATTAAAAGTAACTCTACAAAGCATTTGAGTTTGTCTAGAAACCCATTTGTTTTAAGTGAGTGTCTGATCAAGCTTAGCTAAGTATTGAACTTAAGAGTTACACGAAATGAACCTAGAGGTCCTCAATTCTTGGACTCTTGAACTCTTCAATGCTTCAACCTTGAATCATTCGCGGTTGTCACTTTGGTCTTTGAAGATGTCCGCCGAAATACTATAACACTTTTGTGGTTATCAAAAACTTGATTGTAAACTAAAGTCAACACTTAAGATCGATCACACTTCATTTCTTATGTATGTACTTGTGTAAACCTATTAGCAAATCATGACAGTTCACGAGATCACTACAAGAAAGTTGGGCTTCAACGACGAAATTCTTGGGTGCGGCTCTATTCCTGTCGGCGAAACCTTCTCAACAACGACGAGAACGTAACTCACGCAGGCGATAGAAGAGAAACTCACTTTCGAATTGTCGACAACCAAAGCTGTTGGCAATTTTCGGTCTCTTCGTCGACACAAATGGAATTCTTCGAAATATCCACTGCTCCATCCGCCGTCGATGAGAAGACAGAATCGCAGACGGAACTAAGCCTTCATCGACACTGCAATTCTTTCAGCGAGCTTGTAGGGAGATCTGTGGTAGGCAGATTTGTGCCCTTCTCAGCTCGTATTGTGAATCTCGTCGTTGTTGATCATCGATTGGGTTTATCCTACAGCAAGCTTCCCGCTGATCCCCTCAAATTCTCTGCTCTCAAATTAGACCTGCTCTTGCTTCGGTAATCTCCCTCCCTCTGGTTTGGTTCTGTAATTTTCGAATTTTCTGTATCCTCTTTTTAGTTTGCTTTTATTATAAACACATGATGTGGGATCGAAACAAAACATTTGACACGTACCCTTTCCATAGAATTCGTGTTTGGCTGGATGAACTAGTTGGATTTGTGGTAGGCAGATCTTGTCATTTATGGTGCTGATTGAGGCCAGTACAAGTCTTAGGGGATCACACTCTATATATCATATTCTTCCTTTTGGAGTAGCAGTGCTATAAGTTCTGGAAAGATCCAAAAGAACAAAAAAATGAGAGAGGAAGAAAAAATTCTGGGCTTGAATTCTGATTTGGATATTAAGAGGTTTCCGTTGCGTGTTGGTGCATGTGATTGTGGATAGTATAGCCCTGTAAGAAATCTTCCATTGGAAATCTTGATTGGTGTTAGCTTTGCGCCTTTCTTAAGACTGAAAATTTACCCCAAGGAAGTCAGCTAGTTGTGCTATGTTCCATTTTGGGGAAAATGAAATCCTATAGTCGGAAAAATCTCAGTTTTCAAGAATTACATTCTCACACTTTCCTCTCTCTGGTGTCATAATTTGTCTTGTGGTGGAAGTAATAAAAATGATGTTCTGCATCTACATGGATTGGAAAAGGTCGATGATTTGGTAACATAAGGCAAACACCTCAGGAACTGAATTGTCTTTAGTACAACGGCACTGTGATGGATTGGTTGCCTTTATGGAGAATATTGAGGTTCTGCAGTTCTAAAGTTTGGGTATCTTTATACAAGCAGCGTGTTTTGAGGTTTTATGATGGTCAGGGGAGGTGATTGTGGTGGAAAAAAGATAAGTAAGGAATACAGAGTTTGGAGTTAATCAAGGGAAATGAGAAAATGATCTAAATGAACGGTAATCACAGAAGAGTATTTTGGTGTTCTTGGAATTGCAGAGAAGGATTGTATCAACTTTGTGGCTTCGAAATTTAGCAGATATATTTCTGTTGAATGGAAAACGTTCTAGTCATTCCCAATCCCAGCCATTCCTACTATTGGAATCACACAAAAATTATTGCCATGGGCATAATCCGATAGCAGCAAGTTGACTATGGCCTGCCTATCATTATCTCTACCATACACTTCACGTTCTTCTACCAGCGATGCTGTGGGTATTTTCCATGACCGTTTCTCTCCAACACCATGTTTCAGACCAAGGACTACTTTTTTTTTTTGCAATAAACTTTAATCTGTCAACAATCTCTTCTATCTTGTGTTTTATCTGTTGCAAGTACAAAGCAAGCAAAATTATTGATGGATAGGTTGTTTGAGGTTAACCTGTGTTGGTTCAGAACAAAGGAAGAGGTTACTCATAAAAGATGTGAGTAGAAATCAATAAGAAATTTATTTGTCTTTATGGGAGAAAAAGAACTAGCAAAAACTTGAGTTTCTGCACAAAACTGATTTGGACTTAGGTATAATTCACAAAAGTTTGAAAGAACATATCAGGGAATGACAAGATAAGAAAAGACAGGCAATGAAAATTTTGCAAAGAATTATGTAACATTTTGGAGTCAGCGAATGCTTCAACAATTATTTCGATAGTAAGAGAAGCAGAAAAGGCTCTTGAAGTAAGTAGGAAGTGCCCATGTTTTCTCTAGCTCTTTATTTGTCATTTTCTTTATCATTAATTCCAAGTACTGTTATTTCCTTTTAATGGGTACTTACTAAAACAATTGCAATTGTTATTCCAAAATGCTTTCAATCATTAAATTTTGATAAGCATCAGAAGAACAGACAGCAGTAGTAAAGTCTGCAATAATAGGCTATGGGATGCGTTTGACAGTTTACTCAAAACGTCCTTTTCCTAATTATCTAGGTCAATGAAAGGTTCTGACATTCTCTTTGGAATGGAATCACATGGAATAATCTCTTCTGCTTGCTATTAACACCAACATAACCATAAAATACTTACTCTATGTAAAATGAGGAACCACTCAGTTCAGAAGTTCATACGGAGGGAATTTTATTGCTATTGCGTGGGTAGAATCCATGTGGATGGAAGCAGACGGGTATCAGATTTTTTTAGTCCAGGGATTTGGCTTCCTATAAATCAAGAAAATGTCAACACCTTCTCTCTCTCTGTCCCAAAAGGAAAAAGAGAAATTAAAAGAAGTAAACAACTGAAAATAGTGTGAAGTTACATGTTCCATAAAAAACATGAGATTGACTAGCCTCTATGCCATATCAGAACTTCCAACAATCATGATTTCTGAAATTACTTTCAATAGAAAAGCACCTCTATTATCATCTGTAGTTGATATATGACTTACTCGTACCCATGAGGAGATTTTTTGTGATACTGCTTTAGCTGTTTCCATTAATATGTTGTTGCCTCAATTGCTTTCATTTTTTCTGAATCAGGTTAGAGTATTTAAACTTCTACAGTGGTTAGTTGTTCTATTTACTGTTATAGAAAGTATAGGCTGCAAGTTCTGTTTCCCAGACTAGAATTTGCCATCTCTTAGACCTTTTCTATTTCTTTCTTTCTCCATGTTTAAACTAGCTGATTTTCATTTTGATTTTAGCTGAGTTTAGAGCGATTAAAGTAGCTGTGAGGTGATCAAGGAAAATGAAAATCAGTAAAGAAACACATTTTGTTAAAGTTTGTGACCAAGTTCTGTTTCATTAATGAATGAGTATTAGTTTTGTCATCTTGTCAGGCAGTGATACCTGAATGAATTCTTATAGATATTTTGACATGCAGGTACTGTCTGCGAACAAATAAAAAAGAAAGAGATATGTAAAACTTGCAGCCTTTTATCGTACTATGTCATTTAGTTCAATCTTTGAGATCTACAAATGTAGACGAGAGAAGCAACCCTCCAGAAGTAATAATCCATTTGAAGCCAATAAATATAACTAAAAAGTATCGGAGCATTGGTAGCCATGAACAATCATGTTAGAAAACACCAAGAAAGTTTGGAGAGAATTTGGGGGAATCCGAGGAATCTGATTCCATTGAGTTATCTCTTCTATATGGTGCTCTAAAAGGGAAGAATATTTATACAATGGAAATTAATTGAAATCTAATCCTAATTCATTATTCTAGACTAACTGCGGGGTAATGCACAATTGTTTCAAAAAATAATGGAATTCCTAATTTGTCCTGCCGAACTCTAAAGCTAGTGACTCTGTATGAAAGATTAGCCCAATGCCTACAAGAAATGCGCTCTGGCAAACCTTCCGAGTTCCGAGAATCACTCCATCTCTTGGATGGAAAGAGCACAGCGGACTGAACATCAATCAGAATTGGGGTGCTAAAAATCGCCATATTATGCCACTTTTTATTCATATATATATACAAGATTTAGATTTAGTCCTTTTTGTGGAGCTGGAATTCAAATTCTTAGAAAGAAGAAACCAGAATCTTAATTAACTCATTCTGGGTCTTAAATCAACATTTTATAAAAGTTCTGGCGCTTATGTAATATTACCTATCAGAACACCTCAACATTCACCTGCAGCATTGTAACCTACGCTTTCAGTTTTTTCCAATTTGAAATAATGATCAACTACCTAGAGGACTTCCTAACCAACCTCTGGGGTTTGAGTAAATAAATCAGGCTATACTACGTACGTAAGTTCAGCTGGGCAACTTTCTTTATGTTGCTGTAGTGGTGGCCCTGGTGGGCATGCAACCATTTCTAATTTCATTTACTTTTCATAGGCCTGATCAGCGCTTCCTTTACTTTTCACAGATCTGACAGTACTCCATTAAACAAAAAACTTCTATTTTTAGTGAATTAACTTTGAAGTTTTTTGGGGTGATCATCTCTGGCTCGAGTCTGTACCCACAAAGTGACAAAAAGTTAATATTTAAAACGTAGGTACCCATAGAAAAATGATAAAAGAGAAGACCTAAAACAAGGAAGTCCATTATTTTCTGGTGAGTGATATGTGGGCCGTGGCCAAAGATTTCAGGAGACAGGACAACCACGCCAAAATGGGGTTGCTAAGACCATATTTTAAACCCTACAGACCATCTAATAAGAAAAAAAAAAGACTGAGGAGAAGACCAAACCAAAGAGAAGTCATCCAAGCTCTGATACCATGTTGAAAGGAACTTTGAATTGAAATAATCGTCTCTCATTGAATTCAAAATGGTTACAATCGGTGATATATACAATTGTTGAGCTAACGGATTTCTGAGGAATATTACCAAGCACCTATTGTGCACTACACGTCCAGCAGCAAATACAATCCATTGGTTACACAGAGAATCTCCAGTAGTACAATAGCACACAAAAATCGCAACGAATCAGAACTAGGTGATTCCGGAATGTTCTGGATCTGGAGCTGAGTTGGAGGGTGACTGAGCAGTGGCTGATGTGAAAGATTTGTGCAGATCCGGATGCTGATCTGGAACTATCTTGGAAAGGTCAATATACATAATTCATTTGATATTGTATATATATTTCTTTAGAAAGGCAAAACATAATTCTGAGGCCACCTATGCGGCACAAGACTGAAGACTGCCATGAAAACTAGATACAAACTCAAATAGGTAATATATATATAATATGGTGCTCAAAAAATCTCCTCAGTCGGGCAAACTGTACTAAAACGTAAAACTTTCACTTTCGAGCCCCTGCTTACTATCTTCCTTATCTATCTTCCTTATCTATGCTTTTGGCTGGAATTTTATTAAACTCTGTTTTTGGAACGTCAATTTACCTTTTAACCATAAACATTTCTCCTTGACTTTTCCACGGACGTCATTAACCAAACACACCTTCGAGCCCCTGCCTACTCTCTTCCTTTACTTTACTTTTTTTTTAATGAATATCTTACTCTTTACCTCATTAGCGTCTTTTACACGTCTAACGAACTTTTAGTGTTTTCTTTCCACTACGAAACCAGAAACGACAATTTTTACAAAAAGAAAACTAACTTCAAACGTCAACCTACCACTACTACTCAGGCAAACATAAATCGTACCAACCTTTTATTATCCCAGCGAAAATTATTTTGAAAATAGCGGGAATAAATTCCCGCTTGCACAAGCGACGCAGCTTTCATTTACCTTGTATCTGAAACTGCCGTTTCACTTTTTGAAGATAGAACTTCCAGTGTTATCGTGTAGTGGCCACCAACAGGATTCCGAGGAAGCTGATCCTAGGACATTTTTTGACAGCAGGTATGTACAGAAAGTATACATTGAAGTCCAGATTTTTATCTCTATATGTCGTTGCATAAATATAGCTTGTTAGAGACCGCCATTGACGAGTGATGAGTAACAACGGTTATCAAAGTAGATCTGGCCGACGAACAATTCTCTCATCTTTTAGCAGAATTCCTCTGGATCATATAGAACCCAGAGGCCTATTCATGCATGCAGCTACAATTGCTCAGAAGTTTTACTAAGCTTTTATTATCTCCAGGGGCGGAGGGAAGAGGGGGGGCGCGGGGGGCAGCTGCCCCCCTCAGTTCTAAAAAAAAAAAATTATGAGTATCCTTACATCCTACCCCTCCCTGATATTAATTCGTGCCCCCCTCCCTTCCTAATTTTTTTTTTTGCATATTTGTCTTCAGTTATTAAAAAATATTGATATATTTAAATTTTATTTAAATTTTTTTTCCCATAATATTTAATATTTATTTTTAATCATATTATTTTAAAAAAATTTCGTTTCTGCCCCCCTATACACAATTTCTGGCTCCGCCACTGATTATCTCTATACCAGTCTCCTCTGCTTCCATCATCGTTGATTTCAAAAACATAACGTCGACAAATTTCGTAGCACCATCGTGGAGGAAAAAAGCAGCACCTGCCTACAAACTCTTTAGCACCGTCGTTGATTAAAAAAAAACAGAATGGTCGACGAATTATTTAGCACCGTGGAGGAAAAAAAACAGAACCTACCCACGCAATCGCTAACCGTCGATGCTGAGCTTGGCCGACTTTCATTTTTCTCCGTCGGTGTAAACCAACTACGTCCTCCTCACGTCGAGCAGATTTTCACCGACTATAATTTGTCTCCGTCGGTGAAAACCAAAGACGTCCTCTGCACGTCGACAAAAGTCATTCTCGACTTGTATTGTTCTTTGTCGATGAAAATGTATCGATAAGCCACCTTCTCCACGGCTTCATCCACGTCGGACAGTTGAACGTCGACAGAACCAAAAACGACAACATTCGCACGTCGATAGAAACCTGCAACTCTGACCACGCTATTCTCCACGTCGGCATTAAAGGGGCATTGCCGACCAAGTTGGGCTGGTGAAAGGCTTTTCCCGACTAGTGCTAGTTTTTTTGCCCGACGGTAAAACCGGTCGGAGTAGACATTCTCTGCCGACGAAGAAGAACAGAGGTGGCTGGCAGTTAATCCGGACGAAGCATCACCGACGAACGTTCGACCACTATTTCACGACGGCATAGACAAAAACCGACGGAAATAGCACTATCATTATTGGATGCTGAATGACACGCCTTCGACTTCCCTGTTCCAGCCAATGAATTTGGATACCATTATACCAGACGACGTAATGGATCTCATGGGCGTAGATGAAGACTCGTAGTTATTTTATGTTGTTGCAGATAATTATCCTTTATGGAAAAATTTAAGTAGTTATTAAATTTTTTGGGTTTTTTTTAAAGTTTTGGAAATATTTGCTAGAGTTTAATGTCTCATGGGCGTAGATGAAGACTCACATTTTTGTAAAGATAGATACTAGCAATCTTTTGTAGAAATCCTCCCGTGAAGGATTCAAAATCTATTTTCAAATTTTTTATGAACTGTTTTCCATATTTTATCTTTTGTACTCAAATTTAGAAAAAGACTTTTAATGTCTTTAATTTGGAAGTTATTTTCCAAACCCGAGAGCTTTTATTGAAGTTATCATGAGTTTGAGCTTTTACCATTTCTGCCCGAGAGTTTTAAACTATTAATTTCTCTAATCAAACGATAAATATCATTCATCTTGTAGTTTTCCAAGGAAGACAGCATTATCATATAATTTAATTCCAATGAGGTAGGAGCTATACACCAATTACATATGTGTCGAAAATCAATCTATATTTTGGAATAGTAGGCTACGAAGAAAAAAAAATCACCAAAAAAACAAAAGCATATATAGTAGTCACACTACAAGAAATAACATTTTAGGTGACAAAATCTGGGTGTCAAACCAAATTTTGTCACCTAAAGTAGTATTTCCCTGTCAAAATATTAATTTCGTCACTAAATATCATCAAGAAACCACAATATCGTCCGGACCACTCAAAACCGCGTTCGGATGTATTTCAGAAGTGACGACATACACCCGTCGCCAATGAGTGACGGTAAAAATCGTCACAAAAAAATAAACACCGTCCGAACTCCCAAATACACCGTCCGGACTCTATACTAGGTGACAAATTGCAAATCGTCCTAACTGAGTGACAATTAGAATCGTCACAATTTTTCCAATCTCGTCCGAACAACACAAAAAGGCCGTCCGGATGGTTAATTCAAATTCTTTTACCCAGACGTCCGGACCAATAACACCTGTTCGGACAGGTAAAAAATGACGTTAAATTTGATTGGGCCACGTGTAACAATAAAGCAGAAAAACGTTCAGACTCTTCCAAGCGACGTTTAGACTTTGTCAAGATCACAAACTCTCTCTCCTCTCTCAAACTTTTCTCCCAAACAGTTTTACTTCTTCTCATTCAAGATCACTTAAACAACATCAGGTAAAAAAATTTCCATGAGTTTTCTTCTTAATTTCATATATTTTAATTTAGTACCGTCAACTATTTAATTTGTTGGGTTGTTTTCGTTGATCAAATTAAGTTGTTTTGGTTTGGTTCGTCGAAATGTCGTTCGGTATTAAAAACAGTCCGGACTGTTTTTCATAACGTTCGGACTGGTTTTATATGTTCGGACGTTATACAATTTAAAAGATACAATTTGATTTTCGTTCAAACGTTTGTGATAAGGTTCGGATTTTTTTTTATATAAGAAGCCAAATTTTTTTAGGTAAACAGAGAAAAAGTAAAATCCCTGATATGGATGTTTACCTCAAGCTATAATAGTATGTGTATCTAATTAGATTTATTATTTTCTGAAGCCAATGATTGTTTGAATTCAAATTTCAAATATGAACAATCTGAGAAATATTAAGGCAATGGAAAGCAAATTTACCATAATGACATAAAAAAAAATACTGAATGTGGTGGATTCATATCTGAGGGATATTAAAATGTTGCAGAGAATATATATGTTTTTTTTAATTTCTTTTAAAATTAAACTATTCAATCCGCAGTGTCGAGTCGGACGAGATTTGAGAATTAGATTGGACTCCCCCATCTCGACTCAACCTATTAAATAAGAAAAATAGAAATTAAAAAAAATTTAGGGGACAGCGCCCGTTTTGTTGGGAGATAGTTTACCAGCACAGCCGTACCTCTAGTCTCCTTCCTCCATTTTCTTTTCACCCCCGACAAGTCCCAAAACTTGAAACTTGAGAAAGAAGTTGCTACAATTTTTCGCATAGAATTATTGATAATTTGAGTTAGGTTATAACAGGAGATTTATAGAATCATAAGTTCCGTGTGTTTGATTTTTGGTTTAATGACTATTTTTGTCTCTGAATTTTCAACACTTTTAAAAATTCATCATCAAGTTTTCAGGTTAGTCACATATAATTCCTAGGTTTTATGATTTTGTCAAAATAGTCATTTCGTCTAGTTCCGTTAATAAATTACTCAAGGCTCTAGACGTCATGACTAACTAAAAAAATGACACATGTAATAAAATTTATTTAAATACCATGAAAATTTATTCGGAGCCAAGAATTTCTCAAAGTTAAGCTGCACTGCAAAGATAGTGAGAGTAGTACTAGAGGAAATAAACAGACGTAGGGTGACAGAAGGAAACTAAATTATTTGATTGTAAGTAGAGTTGTGCATGGGCGGTGGCGGTGGCATTTATGTCACCCACCGCCACTGCCCCAAGCGGTGATGAAGATGTTACCATCGGCACCGGCACCGGTGGTAACATATAACCGGGCCCAGCGATTGCGGTAACACCGGTGGCACCACCACCGATGGGCCCGAATTTTGGGCCCATTTTATTGGGCTTTTTGGGCCATTTTGACACTTTTTTAACCTTTTTTTGGGCCATTTGGATCCATTTTTGGGCGTTTTGGACCCCCTTTTTTGGGCGTTTTGGACCCTTTTTTGGGCCATTTAGACCCATTGTTTTGGGCGTTTTGGACCCCTTTTTTGTGCCATTTGTACCCCTTTTGGGGCGTATTTCAGAGTTCCCAATTGAACCAGTACCATATAAAACACTAAAACGTGATTTTAATTTAAAGATGTAGGCCATATTATTGATCTCCATGACAATAATTAAGTTTAATCATGGAGATTTTTATCATATGACCTTTTTTTATTTGCCCCATTTTTTTGAGAATGACAAAATCCAATATTTGATCATTCTCAATTAAAACACTAAAACGTGATTTTAATTTTCACTTACAAGTTACAAAACTACAACAAAATTAACAAATTGTCAAATACAAGTTAGAAAACTTACAAGTTAACCAAACTACAACAATACATAATACAAGACAACACTATAAAATTACTAAAATACAACATTATACATACGTGATTGATGATACATCAAATAAACATTGTTCAAATAAAATAGCATAAGAAGGACTAAAAGGTGGGGCAAATGCAACATGCATCCTACTCCATCTCGATCTCTGTCGTCAAAGTCGATATCTCTACATAATTAAGAAATAAAAGCATCAAATTATAATGATTACATTGTATTGAATATCAAATTTCAAAATTTAACCAAAGAATAATTTTACCTGAATTGAGTCAGTAAGTCTCTTCATCTTCAGTTATGTTATCAGATACATCAAGTTCAGACTCAACCACTCCCAAAATAGGGTCACATCTCTACCAATTCTGAACACATATTAGTCCTTCAGCAGTCTTTGGAGCCAACAAACTCCTAAAAGGATCCAAGATCCGTCCTCCAGTACTAAACACCGACTTAGAGGGCACAGTGGTGATGGGGATTGTCAATACATCATGGGCTATCAGAGAAAGATCTGACCAACATGCACATGACCAACATCTACATAACCCGCTAAAGTCCTCTTGTAATAAACACAAGACTCTAAATGTTACTTCAACCCTGATGTCCCATTCTTCTTGTGATGGGCGGGAAAATCTTTCTTTCAATAATGACAAGTGGCTCTAACATTCATAGCATCATTTTCATCAACAACTTTAGTGTAGTGCTGCCACACCGGAGACTCACGCGAGTTCTTCCTCGTTTTAAGTGGAGGAAGTGGTGGTAACCCACGTGGATCAGATCCAGTTGTTTCCATACTCTCTGTAGGAGTGGCTGGACAAGATTGAGAAGATGTAGTAGCCACACTACTACCTATCACGTTAGAAGTGTGACTAGTTTCACTTCCTAATCGAGTCTCACTATTAGGAGTATGTGATTGTGTCAAATCCATCTGAAAATAAAACAAAAAACAATTCAAGTGTAAAATAATTTGAGAAGCTACATTGAACAAATTTTGATTTTCAAAAAAAATAAAAATGTCGGCCAATTAAAAATAGCTTTAGATGTGATCATATTAAATTACAATCACCTCCACAATAGAAGTTAGCAAAAATTGGCCTTTTCAATATATGCTTTAGAGTTTAAAGAGATTGAAATTTTTTAAAAATACGGTTTTTAAAAACATAACATAACATCAACCACAAAACATCCAAACCAATTTGATCCCATCCTCCAACAGATTCACAAATCACAAGCATCCAAACCAATTTAAATCTCATCCTCCAACAGATTCACAAACCACAAATATCCAAATAATTTAAATCCTATCCTCCAACAGATTCACAAACCACAAGTATCCAAGCCCATCCTCCAATAGACAACAGTTTCACAAACCCTAAAGTAATTTAAGTAACTGAAGTTTATATAGGAATGAGATAGAAAGACATACCTGATACCACATTTTCAACTAATTCACTACTAGTGCTTAGTGCTTTCAACAAAGCTTTGGATGTATAACTGTTATAGTTCCAAACACAGCAGCATACCAAAACAAGTTGCGCCCAAATATCTGGTAGTTCAATGAAATGCAAAAGCAAACAAATTAACATCTATAATTGTCATTAGTAGACATAATATTTGGCATGTAGGACAACTATGGATTCAATTACATGGCCCTCTTAGTCAACAAATTATTGGCTTAGTGACAGAGTGCAGTCTAACTAATAAGCCAGCAGATGCACATAGATTGTTATCCAATTGACTGCCATTGTGCCCTCCGTTTCATCTATTTTCCCTCTTTTTATTTTATTTTGCTATGATGGGTATTATAACTTCTTGAACGTATTAGAAATGATTCAGGTTCTAAAGTAAGCACTCTTTATCTCCCAGTGACTAGGCACAATTATAGTTGACCTCATTGACTTTCGAAAGATTACACTAAATGTCCTAATAGCTAGAATTTTGGTGAACCAATCAAGAGATACCACATCATTGACACCCTAGTTGGAGATCTAAGTGATTTGGGAGCGCTAAAGTGTGAAGGTTGTTTTGCAAATATCTAGACTCCTCAAGAATAGTGTAGCAACCTACGATATACTGTATACAAGCTAAAAACAAACCTACGGTATACTGTATACATACATGATATTGAAACTAGGTAAAGAGAGATTTAGAGAATTTGTGGAGTGTGGACTTACCAAGTGGCGAGTGAGTCATTGAGCCTGCGCCCGAGGCTGAACGCGATTGAGAGATATGAGATTCGAACGAGATTGAGAGCCTGAGAGGGAGTAGTAAGAGAAATTGAATCGTGAGACACTGAGGCTGAACCCGAGAGAGAGAGAGAGAGAGTAGCAAGGAAAGAGAGGCAAAGAGAGTTACCGTGAGACACCGAGACGGTGGTAGACGACTGACAGCGAGGAGTGCGGTTGCAGACAACAAGGTGCACTGGGCTGAGGAATCGGGAGAGTTAAGGTCTCGGGGAGGAAGGGCAGGGCTAGCAGGCAAAGACAGTCACGGGAGAGGTGACTCAGGTGAGCACCTTCTACGTGAGCACCTTGTTGCACCTGTTCGGCAATGAGCTGAGCCATGTGCCTTAATACTTCATCAGTGGTAACACCCGAATCTCGGGTCCCCGATTTCTCTGTGGTCCTCTAGGTGCCATCCTGCACTTCAAGGTCATCATTTAGTACATCTTACAACCCAACTTAGACGTCTAACGTATTTGACACTTAACATATAACTCATATCTCTAGGGTTTAGGGTTCTAATCCATTCCCTATGTCTCATGGCTATACTCTCTAATCCTCTGAACCAACTTAACTGTCACGCCCCGAACGCCATCCCACTGGGACCGTGACAGCCGCGAGCAATCCCGAGGAAAGCTCCAGCGAACATCCTTAAACATACAGCGGAAAGAACATAGGACCGAGAGAGAGAGAGAGACGGGCCAACTCGTTAATAACATAACTTCATAAAGGTCCTCAAATAAGCATGGTATCTTAAATTACACAATACATGAATAAAATATAAACATGTGACAGATCACATCGATCAGGTCACAACAACAAAACACATAAGCATCTTGCTTCTAGGTCAGATAGTCCTCATGATTTCCTTCACCTGAGGCATCTGGAATGATACAGTTTTAAAAACGTGAGTCAAAAAGACTCAGTAAGGGATGAACATAACTTTAAAGCAAGATCTTAAAATTTGGACTTGATTATCATGAGAAATCATAATTCATGATGCACATGCATGTTCCATGATTATGCACGTGCCCTTGATCGTAAAACTTGTTCATGCACTTGAATTTGACTCATGACCCTTGAAAATAGTTCATTCATAACTGGTGGGCTACTTACGCTCCATTTAACCTCTGGAGTCCGGGTTGTGCGTTCCCATCGGAACCGTCTCCCTTACGCTTGGGGACATTTCATTTGGTCGAGCTAGCCTTTGAAGTGGCCCCTGGCCTGATGGCTAGACACGATCTTAGGAGGTCCACACCTTCTCATTGTCCTTCAGTGTGGTTGCACAGCCTCTTAGGATTCACTCAACCTTCTCGCATTCGTCCTTCGGTATGGGAGTCTATCTTGATGGTGCGGTACCGACCAGAGCCCTTAACTTGACTTGTCTTATCATAAAACTTTTCATATGTCATTGCATGATAATCACTTTTAGAAAATCATGCAATGCTCATGTCATGTCATGCTTGCTTGAAATGTCATGCTTGTTCATGAAACTATGCAGCGTATCATTCTAGTTTTGAAAAAATGTAAGTTTACTTACTCACGTACAAACCACTTACAATCCGCTTACCTTGGTTCTCTTGATTATGAGACGGTGCTTCGCCTACAAGCGGTTCAATTATCACAATTAGATGCTTAGAAATTAATCACATAAACACACAAGAAAAATACTTGAACTTAGTTCGTTTTTCTCAAAAGTACACTTCTGAAAATACTATTTTATTTTCAAAGGTTCACTTTAGAAAACTTTCATAAAACACTTGAGAAAAGTAATTATCATACAACATATCCTAATAGCATATTAAGTCCAGGGTTAAATGCATGTCATGCCCCTGTGGTATGCGGTAATAGCAAATATGCCCCTGAGGTAAACAAAGTCATTTTCATACTTCTGAGGTATACATTCAGGAGTGAATATGCCCTTTCGTTATGTGACGTTTAAAACACTAACGGTAAATGCTGACGTGTGAAAATTCGACACGTCAGCACCAATCACAACTCGACACCTGACATTTAAAAAAAAAACAGGGGATGAACCCCCGAGCGGCGATGGGAGCGCAGATTTGGGCTCCCTTCGCCGCCGCGATGGGTGATCGCCAGCCACCCCCGCGGCTCCCCTGCTCAGGGGTGGCTCGCGGCCACCCATCGCGGCGGCGAAGGGAGCCCAGATCTGGGATCCCATCGCCGCTCGGGGGTTCATCCCTTTTTTTTTTAAATGTCAGGTGTCGAGTTGTGATTGGTGCTGACGTGTCAAATTTTGACACGTCAGCATTTACCGTTAGTGTTTCAAACGGCACATAACGGAAGGGCATATTCGCTCCTGAATGTATACCTCTGGGTATGAAAAAGACTTTGTTTACCTCTGGGGCATATTTGCTACTACCGCATACCGCAGGGGCATGACATGCATTTAACCCTTAAGTCCAAAAACAACAACTATTAAGGTATCAAACTCCATTATTTTGCTCTTAACTCAATCAAACCTATTGTCCATCATATTCCACTAACTTAACCTCTTGCCCTCTATAGATATGCTGATCTATGACAATTCACACTCATCACTTAGATAAGTTGCTGACCAAAGCCCTAATTAACTAAATTACAAGGCTTGAAATCGATTATATTCATATCTTAATCAAGTCTCCTAAACAGCAAGCTATATGGTGCCAAAAAAATCTAAGCTTGATATATTCTTAATCTCATACATTAGGGCTACTCTTTGTTAACTAGCCATTTCATCTTATCCAACTCTAATCATGGCTAATCCATGATTATATACTCCATCTACCATCCAAACCCGAGGCACCCTTCTAAGCATATGATTTTTAAGTTTACATTACACCATAAAACTTCCTTTGCACATCCATATATTCGGCCTTAGGTACAAATGTACTTGCAATCAATTTCTTAACTACTAATCCGATTTTTACCTAGGTTTTCTTTCCATTTTTAACTTAACACTCATAATGCCATTAATGAATCCTCTTGATCTATTTAGTGATTTTCCAATTGCATGCAAACATTAACCAAAACATAGCATCAAACCTAGGGTTCTTTAACTCCAATCATTCAGCCATCAACCTAGATTTCACTTCTAAGCCATTCGGCCACCAACAACTTATGTGCATGTCATCCAAACATATAATGTCAACCTCCAGCAACCAAACTCACAACCTAGGAGGTGCTAATCATCATGAAATGTTCATATCTACACCAAACTCAAACATGCATGAGGTTTTCAAGCAAAAATACATTCCACCTTCAACTAATCCCTTCCTCCATCAACCACATCACAAAATTAACTCCAGCAGACCCAACCTATTTAGATTTAACATATATACAAGATAACAACATGGTATATTGGCCAAATCAAAGAAAATAGGACAAGCAAGGTCCGGCCAACATCAATTTCACCTTCAACCATATTCGGCCTTACCTTGGTGTTGGACACAAGCTTGCTTAGAGAAGAGAGCACCTAGCATAAAAATATCTAAGGTTAGAAACTATGGAGGAAAACAACTAAAACAACACACGCAAATCAAAATCTACCTCTACCTCCAACTAAAGCACTCGGCTTTCACCAAAAACTTCACTACCCTTCAGCTTTCAGTTCCTCCCACTAGAATGGCTTCAAGGGCTGAGAAAGGTGTTGAATAGGTGCTGAGATGAAGGTTTGAAGTGAGGGAAAAGGAGATGAACAACTGCTGGAAAAAGCTTGAAGAAAACAAGGCAAAGCTTGGAGCTTGAAGTGGTTTGGCCGAGAGAGAGAGAGAGAGAGCAAACTGAAATGGAGAGTTTCTGTCAAAGGATAATGAGTTGAGTGAAGAGAGATATCCGGCCAAGGAGAAGGAAAACAAGCTTGAGCAAAGGAGAGGTTAGTTTCGGTCACAAGGGGAAATGGCAAACTGAAATGGAGAGAAGTGAAGTGAAGTTGATGTGTGTGAGACCCCGTTTATCCCTTTGCTATTTCCTATGTATTTGTTTTAATTTAATTTATGGGGCCATATTTTTGGCCAATGTATGATCTAAGTTTAATGTTTATGGTACATTAACTTATTATGGAATTTTATTCAAGAATTTCCTTTAGATAATTTCATTTTTTTTATTGTGGAAGTTCTTAGTGCAAATTTAAATTCTATTTTTCCCTAAGAACCGAAACTTGCTAGGTAAGTTTCTTTTATGGACTTATATTTTTCCATTTGCTTATTATATTCCATAATCCATGAAATTAAATTATGAAGAGAAATTTGATATATCATGGCCGAAAATATCTAAGTAGAAAAAAATCATGAAATTTATGTTAAGCATTTAAATATTTTTGTGTATTTTAATATGTAGCCTTGATCATCATTTTTAGGGCTGTACAACCCCGGTGTAGGTACCGGTTTTGGCCAAAACCGGCACCTACACCGGATAGGCCGGTTTTGAAAAAATTACCACCTACACCTACACCGTTAAGGGTAAAAACCGGCCCTTAGCGGTGGCGGTTTCCGGTTATCCTACATTAATATTGAGCCATTTTTTTAGCATTTTACGTACTTGGCCCAATGTATTTTTTCTTTTTTCTTTTGGTCCATTAATCACATATCAATAAAATCTAAACTAATGAAATCCAAATTCCAAAATCAATAAAATTAAAGATCATCTTAAAAGATAAGATGAGAATTTAAAGTCCAAAGTAATAGAGACGTCACTGTAAATAGAAACTATTATCTTTTGAAAAATCCAGTTTAGACCCTAACAACACTTAGATGGGAGAATATGTGTTTTTCCTCTAATTAACAAATCAATAACAATTTTAAAACATGTTCAAAACCTAATAGGGTTTCCCTTGGTTTCACAAGGAAAATAAAAAAATTCGGCAATTTTTAAGGCGCTCGAGCGCGGGTCAAACGCTCGTCGAGCGCTTATGTTCCTGTCTGAAATTTGCACTGAGCACTCGAGCGCTTGTCTAACGTTAGTCAAACGTGATGACTCTGTCTGAATTTTTTTAAAGGGCGCTCGAGCGTTTGTCAAACGCTGGTCAAACTTGATGACTCTATATGATTTTTTGAACTAAAATGTATTAGAAATTTGAACTAAAATGTAATTGAATGACTGATTTTGCAAGCATGATATAAATTTAATAGTGATTTGTCAATTTTAAAATTTAGACAATTTGTTAATATTTCATAAAAACTCTTAAACTAATACATTGATTTAAAATTTTTTGTGGTAGAATCTCGACCTCTTGATTTATATTATGCGATGTACTTACCAAAGTTTGACATTAAACTCTTTAATTATGATTTCAATGTCTTCATATATACCCTTTTAAATACAATAAATTTGTAATTTTTCTACCAAAATTCTAAATAACTAGTTCATTCACCTAGCAAGCTTCTTGGTAACTTGAATGTAAGCATTTGATTAGACAAAACCAACAACAAATCTCAAATATTCAAGTGAAACTAAACTATTGAGTAAACCTTGTCATGCTTCTAGAATATTATGTCTTGAGGTAAAACTAAAGTTTAAATTATTGAGTAGAAATTAAAATAAAAAAACTAAAAAAAAATCCCGGTTTATCCTACACCGGGAAACCCGGTGCCGGTTTAAACCGGGAACCGCCGGTTTTTTCAAAAAACCAAACCTACACCGGCACAGGTTAGACAAAAAACTGGAAACCCGGTGCCGGTACCGGTGCCGGTGCCACCGGAATTTCCCGGTGGCATTGTACAGCCCTAATCATTATGTAGCCGTAATTATCATTAGTCTTAAATTATCATTAGAGATATTATATGATAAGCTACTAGATATTTATGATAACTTGAAAAGAATTTAATTGATAAGTGGGTGTGCTTATCATAGTGATAAGCTAGAGAGTTTTTAAGATGATAGGTTGTTGTGGCTATCTTAGAGATAGGCTAGAATAATTATCTTGAGATAGATTATCATGTTGATAAGTTGATAAGTTATGGTGTTGAGTTAGATAAGTTAAAGTGCTTATTGGAGATACGTTATCTAGTTGATAAGTTGGAATATATATATGTGTGTGATAAGCCATAGTAGCTATTTGATAAGTGGAATGAAAAGAAGATAAGTAAGGTGCAAAAGGTGAGAAAAGTCTAGAATTGTGTAGTTCACGTGAAGGCTAAATGAGCAAGTGAAGTTGCCTTTTCTTGGTGAACACGTGAAGAGCAAGAGAAGAGATAAGATGATGAATTAAATTGAAAAGACAAGACAAGGGTCTTCACGTGAATGACTAAGCAAGAGGAGACAAAGAGATAAGGAAAGTTAAAGGTGAAAGGGACAACACTTTGGCTTGGACGGCAATACCCAAGTTCACCCCCCCTTTTCCCCTCTTGTCATTTTCAACTTGCTCTTGTCATTTTCAGCTTGCCTTTCACGCATCATCACCCCCCCACTCCTTCACATTTTCATTTACTCATTCCTTTGGCCGAACCACACTTCTCATTTCAAACTTTCTTTCTCTCTTTTCCCTTGACCGAAACTTTCTTTCGTTGGTGATAAGTTGGAATATATATATGTGTGTGATAAGCCATAGTAGCTATTTGATAAGTGGAGTGAAAAGAAGATAAGTAAGGTGCAAAAGGTGAGAAAAGTCTAGAATTGTGTAGTTCACGTGAAGGCTAAATGAGCAAGTGAAGTTGCCTTTTCTTGGTGAACACGTGAAGAGCAAGAGAAGAGATAAGATGATGAATTAAATTGAAAAGACAAGACAAAGGGCTTCAGGTGAATGACTAAGCAAGAGGAGACAAAAAGATAAGGAAAGTTAAAGGTGAAAGGGACAACACTTTGGCTTGGACGGCAATACCCAAGCTCACCCCCCCCCCTTTTCCCCTCTTGTCATTTTCAACTTGCTCTTGTAATTTTCAGCTTGCCTTTCACGCATCATCACCCCTCCACTCCTTCACATTTTCATTTACTCATTCCTTTAGCCGAACCACACTTCTCATTTCAAACTTTCTTTCTCTCTTTTCCCTTGACCGAAACTCACCCTCTTGATTCAAGTTTTTGCTTCTTTTCTTTGGTGACTGAAATCTCTCCTTAGCTCAGCTTATTTCTTCTCTCTTGGTAGCTGGAAACGTCTCTTCACTCAGCCATCTTCCCTTGATAGAAACTCAGCTCACTCTCTTGGCCGAATCACTTCAAAGTTTCAAGCCTTGCTTTGTTTTCTTCAAGCAACTTTCAGCTGCTGTACTTCTCTCTTTTCCTCACCATAAACTTCCATCTCAGCACCTTGTTGACACTATTCTCAGCCCTTGGAACCATTCTTGAAGGTGGAACCGAAAGTTGAAGTGTAGTGGAGGATTTTGGTGAAAACCGAGTGTTCTAGTGGAAGGTATAGGTAGATTTGATTTGCATGTGTTGTTTTGCTTAATTTCTCTATAGTTTCTGACCTTAGATGTTCTATTTATGCTAGATGCTTTTATTTTAGCAAGCTTGTGTCCAATCACCGAGGTAAGGCCAAATATGGTTGAAGGTGCAATTTGTTGATGATGGTCGAATCTTGCATGTTCTATTTATCTTCATTTGGCCATTGTCCTTGTTGAAATTTTTGTCTGAAAGTGGTAGATTTAATAGGTTGGTTGTGATGTAGTTGTTGGAGGAAGAGATAATTTAGAGATGAAGAAATAAATAATGATTTGGTTGTGAGTTGCTTATGGAAAATGTAATGAAGTTGGTAATGCATGCTAAGTTTTGGATGATGGTTTATAATATGCTTGGCCGAATATTATCCTTGCTAGATCTTGAAATTTTGTTAGACTTTGTAGATCCTAGGTTGTGAAACTGATATTGGAGGATGAGATCATGTTGAAGATGAAATTGATTCAATAAATGCTAGAAATTGATGCATGACCGAATGGTTTGGTGAAGAAACCCTAATGGCCGAATGAATGGTAGATGATAGTTGATTTGCATATTATGTATAAATAGATTTAATGTCATGGCTGAATAAGTTAGAGGTTAAAAACCTAGGTTTAGTGTTAAGAGAAATCTTGCAAGTTAGTTCAGCATAAATGATGGAGCTTAAAGACCACGGGTTGGTATTTGTTAGGGTAATTAGCAAAGCTTGGATTTTTGGTACCATTAGATTGCTGATTTTGGACTTAGATGCTATTAGGATATATTGATTTGCTAAATACTTTTCTCAAGTGTTTTATGTAAGTTTTCTAAAGTAAACCTTTGAAAATGATATAGTATTTTCAGAAATGTATTTTTGGGGAAAAACCGAGCTATATACAATTATTTATCTTGTATGCTTATGTATTTAATTCCTAGTAACTAAGAGTGTTTGAATCGCTTGTAGGCGATCTTCGTACCATTACTCATAATCAAGGAGACCGAGGTAAGTGGAAGTAAGTGTGTATGTAAGCTTACATTTTTCAAAACTGGAATGACACGCTGCATAGATTCATGAACAAGCATGATATTTCAAGCAAGCATGGCATGGCATGAGCATTCCATGATTTTCTAAAGTGATTTTTATGCAATGTCATATGAAAAGTTTTATGGTAAGACAAGATAAGGGGTTCTGGTCGGTACCGTACCATCATGATGGACTCCCATACCGAAGGACGAATGCGAGAAGGTTGAGTGAATCCTAAGAGGCTGTGCAAACCACACTGAAGGACAATGAGAAGGTGTGGGCCTCCAAGGGTCGTGTCTAGCCATCAGGCCTGGGGCAACTACAGGCTAGCTCGACCAAATGAAAAATCCCCAAGGGTAAGGGAGACGGTTCCGATGGGAACGCACAACCCGGACTCCAGGGGTTAAATGGAGCGTAAGTAGCCCACAAGTTATGAAGAAAATATTTTCAAGAGTCATGGGCCAATTTCAAGAACAAGATTATGTCTACGAGCAAGAGCATATGCATAATCATGAGACATGCATGTGCATCATGAATTATGATTTCTCATGTTAAGCAAGTCCAAGTTAAGATCATGTTTTAAAGTTATGTTTTTCCCTTACTGAGTCTTTTTGACTCACGTTTTTAAAATTGTGTCATTCCAGATGCCTCAGGTGAAGGAAGTTAGGAGGACAACCTGACTTAGAAGAAAAATTATTTCTATGTTTTGTTGTTGTGACCTGATCGATGAGACTCGTCACTTGTTTAAGTGTTAATCATGTTATGTATATATTAAGATGCAAGTTTATTGAGAACCTTAATCATGTTATGAGTTGGCTCGTCTCTCTCGCGATTCTGTATATTTTCCGCTGTATGTATGTATGTATGAGCGCTGGAGCTTTCCTGGGGATTGCTCCGGCTGTCACGGTCCCTGCGGGATGGCGTTTGGGGCGTGACAATGTGTTATGCGTGAAAGAAAAAGATGAGTGAGGAGTTCAGCCAAATGAATTTGGCCAAGATTATGAGCAAGGGGAAACTTTCCCTTGGTTCCATCGACAACAGCCATTGGCTGATATGGGTGACACAATAAATGCTTGTCTTCTTGCTTTCTATGCCTACACGTGATTCACCAAAGAAAAACAAATTCAACTTGCTCTAGCCTTTAACGTAATCCACCCTTGCAATTCACCTTCTCATCTTTTCTTTTCACTTATCACATAAGTACATTGATTTATCACTAATATGTGCATCCTAACTTATCACCAATAAGCACCTCAACTTATCTATATCAACACAACAACTTATCTCAATGATAAACACTCTAGCCTATCTCTTTGATAATCACAAAAGCTTATCACCCTAACAACTCACTAGCTTATCACTATGATAAGCACACTAACTTATCATTTAAATTCTTTATCAAGCTATCTAATAACTTATTACTTACTTTTTCTAATGATCATTAAAACTACTCAAAAGTGATTAAGATTACCTAATCAAGAATACAAGATAATCTATTAGCTCAACATGATTACATAACTATATACCTATATACCATGATTTTCTACTTAGAGATTTCGGCTATGAGATATAAAATTTCTCTTCATATATTTAATTTCATGAATTATGGTATATAGTAAGCAATGGAAAAATAAGTTCATAAAAGAAATTCACCTAGCAAGATTCGGCTCTTAGGAAAAATAGTAATAAACTTGTACTAATAAACTTTCACAATGATAAAGAAATTATCTAAAGGAAATCTTAAAATGAAATTTCATAATAAAGTTAATGTATCATAAACATTAAACTTAGGTCATACATTGGAAAAAAATATGGTCCCATGAGTTAATTTAAACGAATACATAGGAAAATAGCAAAAAGGAAATACGGGGTCTCACAATTCTAGTAATCAAAACGCACAGTTTTGGTGTAGGGTTTTTTCAAACCCCGTTAGTACCCCCGACTCATTCTCTCTCGTCTCTCTTTGTGTCTCTTAATTGTCATCTCTCTCTCTCTCTCTCGGTTCTGACTCTCTGTGCCAATAGCCTAGATTTATTTTCCTGAAATTTCTGCATCCGTTATCGGTATTTCAGTACCAGGATTGTCGGAATTCTAGCACTTAATTACTGGACCGGAACTGGTACTGAAGCTGGAATTCAAATTTCGGCTCCGGTAGTACCGTTACCACACCTAATAGCCTAGGCCAACTGAGCACAAGTCGTCACATAACAGCCTGTTGTTGGATTCGAAAATAACATGCGTCCACCGCTGCTCAAGAGTTATTTTCACTGCTCTAACCGCTGTCATAGTTTCGCCCACCAATAGGTTCATAGCCAGTCACAATGGGCTATTCCAAAATTCCTAATGTGGGGAGCACAATGCTAGTGGTATAAGAATTTTCTTGTTACGACAAAAATATTTTAAAAAAGAACATTTTGGGGTCTCTCTTGGCTGATAAAGTTGCAGATGGTTGAATTGGTTTTTGCTTCTTTTCGTAATGTTTTCTCCTATGTATTTTGGGCTCATATTTGCAACCAAGGACTCCGTGTGTGTTACTCAACATAATAATAATATCCTACATCACGTGGGATGCTTGTAGATCAAATTACTTACTTGACCTGCCAACTGGTGTCACAAGTAGGTGGACCTAATTTTATGTTAATTAGCAAAGGACACAACATTATCATATAATTTAATTCCAACGAGGTAGGAGGTATACACCTGTTACATATGTGTCCAAAAATCAAACTATTTAGCAATATTTGGTTGCGCTATCATGTTACGAAGAAAAAAACAAAATTCCCTACAAAACAAAAGCATAGTAGTTGTTTTTTTTTAATATAATAAGAAGCCAAAATTGTTAGGTAAACAAAGAAAAAAAAGTAAAATCATTGACAATGATCATCAGTAAAATTAAATATACATAGATTAAAATACATATTAATTAATTATTTAAACTGGTCACTGTAACAATGTGTCACCATCTATCTTTACCTCAATCGATCTATACTATCAGTATCAAATTATATTTATTATTCTTTTCTTAAGACAATGATTGCTTGAATTAAAATATCAAATCCCAATAGCTAGCTCCTAAAATAAACGTAAAAAAGAGAGGTAGAAACTGGAATAATATCAGAGTTCATAGAATGAACACAAATGATATAGAGCTCCGAAGGATAGTCTTAGCTAAAAGTTATAACTTTTAGGAGAAATATTAAGCAATGGGAAGCAAATTTACCAAATACGGGCAAAGTATCAACTAAAAGTCTAAAACAAAGAAGCAACATAAAGAGAGAGGGGGAAAATGAAAACATAAAAAAATAAAAAATTATATATACACCAAAAATAGATGGACCAGCAACGGATTGAGATTCTTTCTACTTGTTGTCCAAATTTAGATAGTCCAATTCTAAAAAATAAAGACACAATAAATATTCAATCTAAAGGGTGGGAAAATTTTCTGGCAAAAACCAGAATTCTAGTTTCGATTCCGATACCGGAATCAAAATCGGAATGCATTTTTAAAAATTAGAAATTATGGCAAAATAATTTAATATGTCTATTTTTAAACACTTAAAAAATATTAATATGTCAGCATATTTCATCAAGGGATTAACGGATGTGTAAACGGATGAACATGGACAAAATCTTGAAATTGGAATCACATGGACCAATTTGTAACAAGTCAAATTACAGATACCATTTAACTAATTTTTCTTAAAAAAGCCTCTTTAATCCCGATTTTTCTGATTTCCTGAATAATTTAATTTTTCTGTCAGTTCCCACGATATGGGGGACCTTAATCTTTGTGGTAGGCAGTGTTTAGTGGTACAAAAATGATAAAAAAATTGTATATTTACATAAGCAACGCATCATTTAATTTTATATAACTATTATATTAGTGAGAACAAAAAGATAAATTTATTTATTTATTCTCTTCTTTTAGTGTAGTTCCCAAAATGGGGGTGGGGACTGTAATTTGAATAGCATTGGGGGCTGGGATGCAATTTACAAAGGTAAATTTTTCAGCTTTGTGGTCTCCGCAACTGGTGGTAGGTTTTAGATTAGCCTTCCTATAACCTTTTTATTTTGTATTAAATATTAAACAAATTAAATACAACAAACTATTAGATGGACCAACCTGTAATTTGAATCTGCTGCCTACCTGTAAGTTCAATTATTCGGAATTTATTATTGTACTCTAAATTCAATCAAAATCAGGTGCAATGAAATAGCTTGTTACCAATATATATATATATATATATATATATTTTTTAAAATTTTGAATTTGGGTTTTTGCTCTATTTTTATGTTATAATGGAATTGCAAACATTTCGCTTGAACATGAATTCCACACACCCGGTTATTACGAGATACATGCCCAATGGGTTGCGTCGCCGGATGAATGGTGGTTTCAAGCGAAATGTTTGCAATTCCATTATAACATAAAAATAGAGCAAAAACCCAAATTCAAAATTTAAATAGGACTCCACGCTGGGGGAAGCTGAGGCATTGGGATTTGGGGTTTCTATCGCATATCAGTTTTTTTGGTAAGATGTTATTTTTTAGGGTGACTCTTTAGCGGTGATGACTGCAGTGGAGAGGTCGATATCTGACTGCCTGTGGCGTATTGAACCCATTGTTGCTCTGATTAAATCCTGCTTTACTAGGAATCCTTCTTTTAAGTGTTCTTTATCTCCTAGGTGTTCTAATTTTGCCGCGCACAATCTTGTCCAGTGGGCTGCTGCCTCCTCTTGGGAGGGGAGCTTCCCCAAATTTTCTGGGCATTGTGATAGGTTGTCGTGGGTTCAGTGGCGTATCTAGGATATAAAATGAGTGAGGTCGAATTTTTAAGGGAAAATGACCAAATTTTTTTCCCACATAATGTAAACAGTATCTTAAAATTACAATATCGCAAATTAAGAACTAAAAATATTAAAAATAATGAAATACGGGGGTGAGTTTGTTTTGTAAAATTTTAGTGTTGTTAAAATTTTAGCTATTGGGTTTCGTAAAAAAGTGAAGAGAGATAATTTTTTATATTTTTTGTAATGAAAAGTAATGATTTGATGTGGGAGCGAGAGATTATATTGTAATATTTTATTGTGTTAAAATTTTACAATGCAAACACAGCCTTACTGTGCGGATAATATGTGTGACACACTTTGTCCCAAAAGAAAACGAATGCAATTCTTGCCTCAAAAGAAAACGAATGCAATCTAAAACCGCTGGTAATCGAATGCGATAAGCATTCTCTTGCTCGTGCTCATGTGCGGATAATATGTGTGACTACTCCATGCTTCATGACTTTTTTTTATCAAAAATCTATCAATTATCTAAAAAGAACAAAACAAAACAAAACAAAACAATTTAAAATGCTCATCAACATATGAGGAAGACAATTCTTAACACCCATTAATAATTATTGAGTTTGATGCCTATATGAAGATAAAGAATCTTCTTCTGTCAAAAAGTATTAGTGCACTCAGCTATTTCTTGTTCAAAAATTACCTCAGTAATAAATTAGATCAATAAAAAACAGTATTTCTGTGCTTTCCTTTCTAATTGACAAATGATAAATTAGTGAGGACCTACATAATAAATTAGTATGACCTACATAATAAATTAGTAGGACATACATAATTTATGTATTAGTGCAGTTAAAGTGATAATGGACCACATAAATGGAGTAGTTCAAAAATGGTGTATTTGGCAGGTCTCTGTACATGAGAAATTTCCTGCATCATTGGAATAATAATAAATTCATGCCCACCACAACGGTCAACCAACAATGTTACAATGAAAAAAGCTAGCCAAGAACTTACTGTGCTACAATATATGAATGAGAGAGATCAGAGGCAGAGTTGGACTTACTAGGGTTGGCAGCGCCGGCGGTCTGCCGGGGATGGTAAGGGTGCGGCGGGGGACAGCGGGCGGGACAGTGGAAGCGACGGGAGTGAGCTGTGAGCAGTGAGAGGGACTACTGAGGCGTGAAGGCTGAGGGAGACATGGAGAGATCGCATAGTGAGAGAGAGAGGTGTGAGTAATTTTTTAAAAAATAAAATAAATCAGAGGGTGAAACGACGTTGTTTCACTCTCTGATTTTAAAAAAAATTAAGGAGGCCACAAGGACTGGGTCAGTGGGTGCGCCCTCGTTGGCCAGTCCCGCCCCCACTGGCCCTGGAAGCAGGCCTGAGCCAGTGTGGGCGGGCCTACTTCTTAATAACCAAAAAAAAAATTTGCAAAATATTTTTAGAGCCAGTGGAGGAGGCCGCCCCCACCCGCACCCCTTTGGATCCGCCCATGCGTGAGTTTATGAGGGATCTGCCCCCTTAGTTGTATCTGTACACTCTGGTTTGTTCGTTTCTTTTGGTATGTTAATAATATGAGTTCTCTTTACCCGTTTGGGTAAGGTAACTTTGATAAAAAAAAAATTTAGTCGCGCCCCAAATACTTCTAAAACAAAGAAACAGTAAACAAGTCATCTACTATTTGTTCAACTCAAATAGTCATTTTGCATGGAATGATACATTTTGAATTTTTTTTAAGTATAAATAATTTTTTAGAACACATTAAAATTGAATTTATCTGATATTTGTGGTTTGAGTTACTGCACTGCTCAAATTTTATCATATCATTCTTAAACTCGTGCATATACTAAATTAAATTCATTTAAATTCAGTGCACGTGAATAAGTACTCTTACCGGTAAAAAATTAAAACCTTAACCAACGAAGTGGAGCTGCTTGTCAATTTTATTTTATTTTTTTATGTCAGGCGCAAAATCATAAATCTCATTCTTTTGGCACTCCATCCATTCCCCTTAGAAATATTACTCTCTAAAATATTTTATAAAATCTCACATATGAAATAAATAAATATAAATGGAGAGAAAGAGAAGAAGTATCAAATCCGCCACAGATATCTGTCTCTTTCATCATCCGCTTATACAAACATAATGATAGTTTATATTCCTCTTGAAAATTCACTTTATCATCTCATCCTCTCCCTCACTCCCTCACCACCTCTCCTTTTCTCCCTTAAACCTCGCCGGAAACCACCATTCATCCGGCGACACAACCCACTTCTACCACTGCCCTTCCACTCCCCATGTCCACTTCTCTGCCCTCAATTCCCTTCCTCTCCCTCTCACCCCCCACCAAGCGAAAACTCCCGCATCCCCTTCCACTAAGGCCAACGCCGCCAACCTCTTCGTCTTCTGCGTTCTCTTCGTTTTCTGGCTTTCCATTCTGGAACCGTTCCGATAGGTTCAGCTACCGGACGACCAAGCTTCCGATATGCGCGTGCGCTACTTCGCCGTTCATAGGTAGAGTGGGTCGGCAGAGGCGAGAAGGGAACGTGTCATTGCTGTCATTTGGGATAAACCCCAATGGGATAGCGGAAGCTGGGACGACGAGCGATTGGTCCCAGGCTTTGTCCTCAATGCTCCCCTTTGTGGTGGCTGCGACTGCGGTTGCCGCTCTTGCTCAGCCCTCCACTTTTACTTGGTGCGTATTTTCGGTTTATGAAGCTTTCAAATTCTGCACGTGGCTCTGTGATTATGTTTCCCTTGTCGGGTAATCATTCCTTTTTAGTTTAATTTTCTGTTACGTCTTTGGTCTTCAACTTTTGCATGTGGTTTTGATTGGTTTTTCTAATCGAATTTTCAGTGTTTTCTGTTTGATATTGGTTGTTTTGTCTACAAATGGATTTTCAATTCTATACTTCTTGTAGTACTAGGTTCTTGTCTGTTCTTTCCAGTTGAGGTTTTAGACAACGTTTTCGACAATGTTAGCAATATATAAGATAATTGTGTCGTACGACTACATGTTATTAATTTTTTATTTTTGGAAGTTCTTATTATGAGGTTTGGAACTTTTCTTTCGGAATAACCTTCTAATCAAATTGCTTGCAATCTGTCTGACGTAGTTTTAATTAGTATTTATTCGATAAATGTCTGTGTACTTGTCGATAATTCTTTCTTTGCTCCTGATTTCTTTGTTATCAACTTCTTGGCTTTTCTCTTCTTTCATCGTGAGAAAAAAATAGAGCTGGAACTGCTTATGAGAGCTGAAGATAGCTATTATTTGTAATCTTTTTGGGCAGAAGATATTGGAAATTGCATATCAAAATTCGGAATTTCATATGTTTTCATAAGGTGTTTGGGATCCCCTATTTCTACTCCGCAGGTTTTCTAGTTTCTGTTGACAGGTGCTATGGCAAAGCAAGCTGCGTATTGTTTGAGATTTACGTCAAAAATGCCTAATTCTGCCCAAATAAATATACTTTGGAATTGTTTAACAGCTAAAGGAGCTGTGAATTTTGAACTGGTGCAGGGTATCTAAGGAACTCTATGCCCCTGCTCTTGGTGGGATCATGTTGTCGATTGGAATCCAACTTTCAGTAGAAGATTTTGCTCTTGCATTTAAGAGGTACCATCTTGTGCCAGCATAGTTATATTTTTATCGGAGAACTATGTTACTGCAATCCATTTGTAATGTTTTGAATTTGCTTCCAATGTTCTTCAGTTTTCTTCTGTTGCAGGCCTGTACCTCTCTCTGTTGGGTTCATTGCTCAGTATGTGCTGAAGCCAGCCCTTGGAGTTTTAATTGCAAGAGCATTCGGCATGTCTCAAATGTTCTATGCAGGCTTTGTCCTCACATCTTGTGTTGCAGGGGCTCAGTTGTCTAGCTACGCCAGTTTTTTGAGCAAAGCGGATGTGGCCTTGAGCATTCTCCTGACCAGCTCTACTACCATTGCATCCGTGCTTGTTACACCTCTACTAACTGGCCTTCTAGTTGGATCTGTTGTTCCTGTTGATGCTGTTGCAATGTCAAAGTCAATATTGCAGGTAACAAGAACAGTGCATTAAGCAAGTAAAATTGGATTTATAAATAATTCTACCATATTTGTATTTGGAAATTGATTTGCTTGACATTTTGATTTTCAGGTTGTTCTTGTTCCAGTCACTCTCGGCCTTGTGCTTAATACTTATGCAAAACCAGTTGCAACTGTCCTTCGACCACTTATGCCATTTGTTGCAATGATTTGCACTTCCATGTGCATTGGCAGCCCTCTTGCTATAAATAGGAGCCAAATTCTTTCAACAGAGGGACTGCGATTGGTTTTACCAGTATTGACGTTTCATGCTGTAGCATTCACCGTGGGCTATTTTGTCTCCAGAATTCCAATGTTGAGGTAAATTCACCGTTCCCTCTCAGAAAATTCATTGTTTGATCTTGAGTCAGACCTATGGGATTTCAAGGTTGTGTGAGTGATTGTCATAGGAGTGAATGTTGTACGCATCAAATTTTATAGGCCAATGTTGTGGAGAATGTTTTTCAGGCATCCACGATTGTGCCATTGACCAAAGTTGTGCCAGAAGCCAATGGGTTGCCATTGGATTTGACCCGTTATTATTATGGCTTGCCATTTGATTTGACCATTATTATTATGGCTGCTTTGGATGTCTAAGAGCTGCTCAGAAGATGGGTTTTTCCCGTTATTATTATGGCTTGCCATTTGATTTGACCATTATTATTATGGCTGCTTTGGATGTCTAAGAGTTGCTCAGAAGATGGGTTTTTGTATAAAAGTGTCATCTTGAAAGTTAGTAGTTATTAAGCATTGTACTTTGCATCTAGCAAGTTGTTTTAGTGTTGGAACTCATGTTTCACATGTTTTAGAGTCGTATTTGTAACAACCCCGTCCCCGAATAGGGTTTGGAAAGTCAAGCCATTATATACATAATCATAAACAAAATTAAAAGAAAAATTCATCTTGCTAACATACTTATTATAAGTTGATGGTCATGTGGTGGTCTCCGGAATGGTTTCTCTCTAGAGTTTTTTCTTTTCTCTTATTCGTTTGTTTGGGTTGTTTGTTTGTGAGATTAGCGTTCTCTTGTTGATTGGTGTGGGTTACCATGGTGTTTAATCGTGAGTTTAGAGTTGAGTCCAAGGTGTTTCAAGTTACCATCAATTCGCAAGGAGGTGTTCAGTTTTCTGAATGGAATGCCAAGAATCGTAGCACGATACGGATGGGTCGATATGGAGCCGTTTGGATGGCGAATATGTCTCATAAGTTGATGGCAGCAACCAAAGATAGGGATTTCTTGGTGAAACTTGATGAAGGGAGAAGAGCATTTTTGGCACAACGGTGTTCTAACCACGGTGGTCGATACTTGGCAGTTGCGGAATATGGTGATCGGAAGAAATTGGGGGTGGTGATGGTACCTGAAGGCAAGCATGGTTATGGGTGGCAGATCTTGAGCCAAGTATTCCAAGATGTGGTTTCATCGCTTGCATCATGCAGTCGTAAGAGGTCCTCTTGTGCGATTCAAAGTGGTATCTCCTTCGCAAGGGTGGTGGAGTCAGGATTACCAGTGGTGGTGGCTGGAGGAGAAAATTCAAATAGAGATGCCGTTAGAAAGGAAGAATTGAAAGGAAAAGATATGGTGGCTAGTAACAAGGCAGATATTATGCCGGATTTAGTGTCTCCCAATAAGGAGGTTAGTCAAATGCCAAACCAAGCTGATTTGGGGGAGAAAAACGTGGGATTTGGGATGCTATTTGATTATTCTCGGATATGTAATTATGTGGAGGATTTGAGGGAGCAGCTGGAGGGCTTATATGATTTGTTGAAATCACAGAAGGCGTGTGTAGCATCCGGAGTAATTTTTAATTGCCAAGTTTGTGGATTTTTAATGAAAGCCCACCCAGCCCTAGGTCATAAAGAAACTATCTGCCCCAGTTTCTTGAAGGGAGTTGGCCCATTGCCAAGCGGGCCTGAGCCTGTAGAGCAGATTTTAAAGGGAGATGGTCCAAGTTTCTTGAAGGAACCTGGCCTCATGACAAGAGGGCCTAAGCCCGTAGACCAGTTAGTGAAGGAAGCTGGCCCAAGCCTAGTGAAGGAGGTTGACCCGGTACCGATTGGGCCTGAGCCCGTAGAGAAGCAACTCCCAAGCTTGGTTTCAGTCGTGGATCAGCCCGACCGGAATGAATTGGAGTTCGGATCGGCGCCGGCGTCAGATCTGGCCATGGGTGTTCCGGCGCAGTCGCCGGAGGACACAGATCACGCCGATCTACCAGATTCGGCTACTGATCAGCCTGATTTCGGGGCAGATAGGGACGCTTTGGTGTTGGGAAGGGTGACTGGGTCTGTTGTGACCCGAGTTGTTCCGGCGAGGTCGTCGGTGGTGATCGGAGGTGCTGATATCCAAGTTTCGGCCAGATCTGACTTGCTAGAAGATTGTGGGTCGATGGGTGCTCTTTCGGGAGGAAAGTTGGGCGATGTTGAGAAATCTTCGACCGATATACGGGATTCGGTGCGTCGAGTGTATGTTCGCAAGAGTGGTAAAGCTGTGTTGAATCCGTTGGGTGGAACTAAAAGGGCAGAGCATACGAGTATGAGTGAAGGGCTGAATGTCAGGGGAACGGATCGGAATGCTGCGAATTGTGAGGAGACAGATATGGAGATGGGGATGGCCTTGTATGAGGGGGAGGTGGAGAGAGGGGGTGCGGATGGTTATTTGGAGGGGGGTTTAGTCACTATGGATGACATCCAACCACTTCAGGTTAACTTTGATGGATGCCGTGATAGGGGTGCGGATTTTGATTCTTATCAGCCTTCTAAGTGGGTTTTGCAGATGGTATCCACCGTTCATCATATGGTTGGGGTCTCTTGTGATGGGTATGAGGACGAGTTGATGCACCTTTTTGCAGCTTTGGAAAGGGATCGATCTCACGATAGTAGAAAAATTCCGACTAGGCCGGAAGGAAGGATGGTGAGGGAACTTAAATTGTTGGAGTTCAACATTAATTATGATGGGGCTGTTTCTTCTTCTAGTATAGGTAGGAAAGGAGGAGGGGAGTCTTCTAGTTGTTAATGAAGCCACGAATTTTAAGTTGGAATGTGCGGGGGTTAAATGATAGGGGGAAGTGTAGAAGAATTGGTAATTTGATAAGAGGGTGGAGGCCAGATTTAGTGTGTCTGCAGGAGACCAAGATTGTGGAGTTTCCTCGAGCAGTATTGAGAAGTTTGTGGGGAGGCCAACATGCACGGTGGTGTTATATTGCGGCGGAGGGAGTTTCCGGTGGTATTCTTTTGTTGTGGGATTCTCGTGTTTTGGAGAAGGTGGATTCCTGTGAGGGTTTGTACTCTTTATCGGTAGTATTTAAAAATATTGTCGATGGTAATCAGTGGATTTTTTCGGGTGTCTATGGTCCTAATGATCATGATTCCCGGCGGTTATTATGGGATGAGTTGGCGGGAGTATTTTCTTGGTGGAATCTTCCCTGGTGTATTGGGGGGGATTTTAATGTCATCAGATTTCTTGGTGAGCGGTCGGGATCATATGGGAGTGTGCGCGCCATGGAGGAATTTTCAGATTTCATATCTGAAATGGGGTTGTTGGATATTCCGTTAGGAGGTGGATCTTATACTTGGTCTAATAACAGACGTGATCAAACTTGGTCTCGGATTGATCGGTTTTTATTTAATTCGGAGTGGGAAGGGTTGTATCCAGATATCATCCAGCGTCGCTTACCAAGGATTTATTCTGATCATTTTCCTATTTTTCTGGAATGTGCTAGAGTGGCGAGTGGAAAGAAACCTTTTCGGTTTGAAAACATGTGGTTGAAGGAGGATGGATTTGTGGAGATGGTTGGGGATAAATGGAGAAGTTATGATTTTGAGGGTTCGCCTAGTTTTGTTCTCAGTAAGAAATTGAAGGCGTTGAAACAAGATCTGATAGTGTGGAATAAAGAAGTCTTTGGGGATGTTGGTAGACGTAAGTCAGCTTTGATGGCTGAGCTTTCTTTGATAGATGGGCAGCAGGAGGGTGATTCATTGGATGTGGAGGGGTTGATGAGGAAGAGGGAGGTGTGCAGACAATTAGATCAGTTGATTGATTCGGAGGAAATTAGTTGGCGACAGAAATCTAGGGCATTATGGCTCAAGGAGGGTGATAGATGTACGAAGTTTTTCCACAGGGTGGCTAATTCTAATCGAAAATTTAATTCTATTTCTCGATTGGAAGTGCAAGGGGATGTGGTGGAGGATCCAGTTGACATTGCTACACAAATTGTGTCTTTTTATACCTCGTTGTATTCTGAATCGTATTCATGGCGGCCCGTATTGGATGGGTTAGAGTTTAGTTCTATTTCATGAGAAGAAGCAGATTTTCTGGAGAGGAGGTTTGAGGAGGAGGAGGTAACTTCCGTGGTTCGTTCCTTTAATGGGGATAAAGCCCCGGGACCTGATGGCTTTTCTTTCGCTTTTTATCAGTCGTGTTGGGAAGTGATTAAAAGTGACGTTCTTTTGGTTTTTAATGAGTTTGGGACTCATGGAAGATTTGCTCGTAGCTTCAATTCTACTTTCGTGGTGCTCATTCCCAAAAAGCCCGGGGCGGTGGATTTGAAAGATTTTCGTCCTATTAGCCTAGTAGGAGGTGTTTATAAGATCCTTGCTAAGGTTTTGGCTAATAGATTAAAATGTTTTTTGGATAAGATTATTTCTTCATCTCAGAATGCATTTGTGAAGGGTAGACAGATTTTGGATTCAGTGTTGATAGCAAATGAAAGTATCGATGCCCGGCTACGACAGAATATTCCAGGTATGCTTTGTAAATTGGATATACAAAAAGCCTACGACCATGTCAATTGGAATTTTTTGATTTATATGTTGCGGAGATGTGGGTTTGGGGAGAGGTGGTGTAGGTGGATTAATCAAGTTTTGTATCTCGACGGTCAAATTTTCTGTGATTGTTAATGGTTCTCCAGAAGGGTTTTTTGGCAGTTCTCGAGGTCTGCGACAGGGTGATCCTCTTTCTCCATTACTTTTTGTTATTGTTATGGAAGCATTTTCCAGGATGATGTCTCAGTTGTCTATTAGTGGGGGAATTGAAGGTTTTCGGGTTGGAGGTAGGGAGGATTCTCAGATTACTGTTTCTCATTTATTATTTGCTGATGATACCCTTGTCATGATGGGAGCGGATATTAATCAATTTAGACATTTGCGTTGTTTGCTATTGTGTTTCGAAGCAGTTTCGGGGTTAAAAGTAAATCTTACCAAATCAGAGGTGATTCCTGTTGGTAGGGTTGAAGGTGTTTCTGAATTGGCCAGTATTTTGGGTTGTAAAGTATCTTCTTTGCCTATGACTTATTTGGGTCTTCCTCTGGGCGCTACTTACAAGAGTCTTCGGATTTGGGATGATATATTGGAACGGATGGCGAGAAAGTTGGCCGGTTGGAAAAGGATGTATTTATCAAAGGGAGGTAGACTTACTTTGATTAAATCTACTCTTTCTAGTCTTCCTACATATTTCTTGTCTCTTTATCCGTTGCCTGTTTCAGTTGCTAAAAAAATGGAGAAATTGCAGAGGGATTTTCTATGGGGTAGTGATTCTAATGATCATAAATTTCATTTAGTGAGATGGGAGAAGGTGTGTTTTCCATTGGATAAGGGGGGATTGGGTTTGAGACGGTTGTTGACCTTTAATCTAGCGTTGTTGGGTAAGTGGTTGTGGAGGTTTATAAATGAGAGGGATAGTCTTTGGAGGAAGATCATTGAAGCTAAATACGGAGTCGAGGAGGATGGTTGGGGTACAAGAACTTTGCGGGGTTCGTATGGAGTAAGTCTTTGGAAACATATTAGTAATGGGTGGAATGTGTTTCATCGCCATATTCGTTATGATGTGGGCTCGGGTCAGAGTGTTAGTTTCTGGCATGACAGATGGTGTGGTGATAGACCACTTTGTTACTCTTTTCCCATTGTTTTCTCTTTGACTCGGGATCCGTTTCTTCGTGTTGCTGATGGTATGGAGGTTGGGGATGCCAATATTGTCTGGAATCTTCAGTTTACTAGAAGTCCTAATGATTGGGAATTATCGGAGTTCATGTCATTTTTCGGCACTATTTATGCTCATGTTATTAGGAGAGGTGGTTCTGATAAGGCGGTTTGGTTGGGTTCCAAAGATGGAAGCTTCACAGTTAAGTCATTCTACAATTCTCTCCATGGGGATACTTCGAGTTCGATTCCGTGGCGTGATGTATGGAGGAGTAAAGTCCCTATGAGAGTTGCATTCTTTGTGTGGGAAGTGATGCATGGAAAAATTTTGATCATTGATAATTTGCGAAGAAGGGGAATATGTGTAATTGATTGGTGCTATTTGTGCAAGGGTGATGCTGAATCTATTGATCATTTGTTGCTGCATTGTTCGGTGGCGTCTGAATTGTGGAACTTTGTTCTCAGTCTTAGTCAGTTACATTGGGTAATGCCGGCTTCAGTAGTGGGAGTTTTACAGAGCTGGAAAAAGAAATTTAAAGACCCTTTGGCTAAGGCAATTTGGAAGATGATTCCGTCGTGCTTGTGGTGGTGTTTGTGGAGGGAAAGAAATACCCGATGCTTTCAGAATTGTGCCAATTCTTCAGCTCATTTGCAGGATAATTTTCTTTTCTCCCTTTATTGTTGGGTTACTGCTGTACTGGGACAGTCTTTTGTGGATTATTTTGATTTCGTTAGCTTTTTCATTTGTATGTTTTGAGTGAGCTTAGTACAACCTTTGTACTGATCTCTCTCTTTTTCTTTTCTTTTTAATAATATTCGAGGTTATTCATAAAAAAAAAAATCTTTTTTATTTTCTATGGCCCGTAGACCCCCCTCCCTCCAAATCTGGACATTTAAGACAAAAACAAAAATGAGTCGAAGATTCCGTAAGCAACACATCAAGCAGGAAAAACATAATTAAGATAAATCTTATTTTGAAATCATCTTTAGAACATTTTTAAACTCACATGCATCTCCATCTTTAAATGTCACAGAGAACAAAAAAAAAAGACAAATCTTCTTTGGTGTGTATAGGTTTGTCTCTTAGTCCAGTAGGGAATTGCATTGTCGTAATCTATGGGTGTCATTCTTGTCCAGGCACATGGGGAATGTTAGAGGAACATCATTGAGTTTCATTTCATCTTGAAAAAGTCTCTTTGGTTTGCATGGTATGATATATCTTGTTGTTTGAGTCACTAGAATCTGTAGTTTCTAACTTCTGGGGTCTTGTCTCTTGATTTTCAAAGACTAGTAAGGCTATTTTTTTCTCTCATTATTCTTTCAGTCTTTGCTACTTGTGATGATTGTTTAATTCATTTTTCATCGCAACTTCCTTCTGATCTTATTCCTTTCTCCCCTTCTGTTGAATCTTTTCTAAACTTACCTTCTTCCTAAATTCGTATCATTCCTCCCTGCAGAATTCTCGGCTTTTCCGTATCATTTCCGCTTTCGAACCTTGCATGCTTTTACTGATTTAAAATGATATTTATGGCTCTTATAGTATCTGCTCCCTTATCCAGACTTTCAAGCGTTTTCAGTTCTTAAAAAATGCTATCTATAGTTACTTGCTTCCTATTTTTTCCAAATATGAAGCCAAAGTCAATACTTAACCGGTAGCAAGGACTTGGTTTTTTCCCATAGTATTCCTCTACCACAAGTGAGACTATCTTATAAATTATGGACGTACTGTCGTCCTTTAAAAAGAAAAAGAAGCATGGAGGTTAAGTTGGATAATAGCCTTCCACTACCTTTGGAAATCTACTTAGTCCTTGTCCTCATTTTCTGTCATTGAAACTCCATGTCAAACTCGGATGAAAGATCACCATTCGATAATCCTTCTCTTCTAAAGGCCATTGCAGCCCTGATTGTTTGATTACCTGTGAGTGGTCCAATGCTGTTTTTGTAACTGGAAAATTAGTTTTCCCCCTTCCCAAGTTGTAATTCATTTCTCAACTGATATGCAAGATGAAAGCCCTCCTTCCTTATCCACACTGGCTGCAAGTTTTTGAATGCTTGAGCGGAAAGTGAGCAGAAAAGCTTAGCTATTTATAAGACCTTGCTTGCATGCTTGCTTTCTGACACATTGAACCATTTCTAATTTTTCACAGACTAGAAGAGGAAGTTAGTAGAACAATTTCATTATGCACTGGAATGCAAAGCTCCACCCTGGCAGGGCTCCTTGCTACGCAGTTCCTTGGAAGTAGTCAAGCAGTTCCACCAGCATGTTCTGTAGTTGCCATGGCTATCATGGGCCTATATCTTGCGGCTTTCTGGGGAAGTGGCTCTCGAATCAGAGACCTACCGGCTCTGCTAATGCCGTGAAGCGGTTCTACTGTTGAGGCTCAATGAAGCAACGGTCAAAGCAACTTCAAGGCCTACGTTGCAATAGCCGTCAAAGCATGCATACAGCTGGTCGGGGATATTGATTGTTCTTTACCAATATTAATTTCAAAAAGAAGGGCCAGTGATGCCATGTTTGAACCGTTAGAAGCGGGTTTTGTAGCAAAGACGGATACAGAGGATGAGGAGCCATAGATACAGATAGCGGGAACGATGGTGGAGCTTGGTTGTAAAGTTGGAAGAGCCCTTTCTACTTAGCTGCAACCTATAGTTGCTTGCTGTATATAAGCCGAATAAATATTACTCAGAAAATATAGCGGATACAGGCATTGTGAGATTTTGCTCATTCTCTCTCTCTCTCAGCTGAATAAATATTACAATGGGGAATTTCTATTGGCGCCTCCAAATTACGGGGTAAATTGACCTTTGGAGGTCCAAACTATCAAGTTCTTCAGAGTTTTCAAATTATCAAAATCCATTAATGTATGACTTCAAATAAGATTCAATTGTCAAAATTTTGTCACATGACTAATTTATATACATGTGGCATAATTTTGACCGCTAGATCTTTTTTTAGGGTATTAACGTGACGAAGTTGGTAGTTAAGACTCAAAGTAATAAAATTCATAATGTGGAGAAACAACAAAAACAGACAAATCCATGTGTCTTAGTGCGAGGAGATTGCGATTATGTAGTGTTGTTGGATCCAGAGTTGTGTCCTCTTTGTTTTTTTTTTTAAGCAAACGTGAAATTCATTTCAAAATAGGAATACATTAGTGCTGCATACATACAGACCAGCAGAGCCGGTTACAAAGAGCAGGGGCATAAAGCCCAATACAACAATTCCTAGAGCCCAAAGGGCTGTACAACTACTGGCTATAAAGGCCTGAATCCAAATGGTCATATTGGCCTCAAACAGATGGGTTAGAAGGCCCATAAATTTAAAACGGGTCCAAAGACCCAAAGATAACTCCGCCACAAGAGACGGTTGCTAGAGGAGGGGGTGGTCGAACACTGCTCTCCCACTACCCCGAAGGCTCGTCATCAACAGCACAACAGAGATAGCACTGCTGGCCAGCCACACCGATGAAGATTCGGGCACTAAACACGACCAAATTGTGCTTGGTCACAGCAAAAACTTCCCAACAAAAACCCATTGAAATGAAATGCTTAGACAAAAAAGAAAGATAACAAAACACACAATCAGAATTCCTTGGACCGAACGGTGGCCAAGCAGAAAGCGTGGTCATAGAAGACACCCTGAGCAATCCAAAATGAGCAGAAAAAGGTTGGCGCGTGAGATCCACGAGCGCACGTGGACGCGCTTGCACGCACCGGCAAACTGCCGCCGGGAGAGGGCAAATGTGAACACCTGAAGGTGCTTGGGTCGTCCCTGTGCTGCGTGTTACCCAAAAATCTTTCAAACATCCTATATCTAATAGTGAAAATGACCACAAAATATGTCCAAAAGAGGACGAAAATGTAGGTAAAGGGGTAAAGGTCGACCAAGGGAAAAATGACAGGGGGAAGAGAAGGAAAGAAGAGGGAGACAGGAGGAGCAAGAGCTCCTCCCACCTCTGAAGACAGATCTGGGAAGGAGAGGGCAGACAGAGGGTGAAGGAAAAGTTTCTAGAGAGAGGGGAGACGCCCTCTCTCTAGAAAACTATTTTATGGCTTTTCGAGTCCGGAGCTGTATCCTCGACACATTAAATTTCCTTTAATTTCCTTTTGCTTAATCAAATGAATCCTGACTCTTGAGACACTTTACTCAAAATCAGCCTAGTATGTGCCAAGCAAAACTTTACAACCTTTTCTTTACATGTAGATGCTAAGTGCGATCTCCAAGCATCAGAAATATATGAAGAAAATATATTCCTAGAAAGCGTCTCCAACCCTCTATGATCCTCTCCTAGTCAAGATCCAGAGAAGAATATTAGAACTCTTATCAGACATAAATAAATCAACAAAGAGATTATGTTAATTTCTAAACTACCAAATCCTAAATCAATTTTTTATATTTGCCTCAACTGATGTAGGAGTTTGAAGTCGAGAAAAGTTATTCATACAACATCTTCCTCCTGAATTTCCTGAAGTTTAAGCAGATATTCTTCCTTCATCCCTTAAGCACTTATGACAAAATCTCTACTCAAGAGAATGAGGACAATACCTAGTCTTCCCAATGTAGCAACTTCAAATTCATACATTATTCTCTTCTGCTTATTCATGCTCATCAGCTACTTCATTAATTTCAAAAAAAGTTTTGCTGCAAGAGAAAACAGGAATGCCAATCAAATAGTCATTTATGATCTTCAATATCAATTCCATCTTCTACGAAAGATTAAAAGGAAAAGAAAAAAAATCAGAATTGATAAAAATTTCTAAGGAAATTGAAACACCCCCTTCCCAGATAGGGTTAGGAATGTCACCACAAGTACATAAGCAAAATAAAATAATAGAATCTAAAATTGAGAAAATATTGCGGAATTTAAAACTTAAATAATTTCAACTTCATGATAGTTTAAAACAACTTCAAAAATAAAAGTTCAGAGTTATATCATCCCAAAACGACACTTTGGTGCTCCAATGCACTTATTCTAAGGTCTTCTAGGTTTATTCTATCATCTAATTCTCATAGCCTGTAGATTCGTCTTCCTCTAAAAACTGGACATTTAATACATAAAAAAAAATGAGTCGAATACTCAAGAAGTAAATACATCATACAGTAAATGAATTTGTAAAACTATTTTCAGTTCAAACATTAGTTTAAAAACCTTGCATACACATAATTGAAATTATTTTTCTTTCAATCTTTGAGTGACCAACACACAATTACGCCTTGTGTGTGAGGGTTGACAATCATAAGGATCCCGACTCCATTCTTGTGGCTATATGAGTGGAGTCGTGTCTAAGATATGAACATCACTTGATAAACAATGGTGCACTCAAGTGAGCTAATCCCCGCTAACCATACAAGATGGTTGTCTCAACACTTTAGCAATGGTACCATCACATGATTTGTTATGTGGCTAAAACATTTGAATGATCACATTTATCATTTCATTTTTCAGTTGCAAAATATTTGCATAACTTGTGTATTACTATCTCATAGCATGCATGATAAAAAATTTGCTTTAGCAAATGAAATATATGCTAGATAAAAAAAGAGCTCCCGAAGGGAAGGCTAATAATATTACACAAGATATATATTTGTTTTGAGAAATCACATTGAGACTTTAAAGTAGAACGTTTGACCATATTTACATACCTGGCTTCAATGCTTGCAAACTTGACCTAATAATTCCATAAGAGAACAATTAACTTTTCATTCAACCAATCATCCCAATTTTTCACCCTTTAGACTTCTCATACATGACTTTTCCACCTAGGCTCGGTCTGATATCTCCCCATTGATTGATACCAATGATCACTTATTTGTTTGTGAATATATGCGGTGTATGCATGCTTTCAATGAACATTTATTAGCTTACAATGCGAATTCACGGATCTGCTTGCGATAAAAAATATGATATCTGAGGCCTTAAGTAAGTGTTTGTATAATTCATAGATGCAACAAAAGTAGTGACATTGTTACACCATTTATTTTAGGGATTTTTAGATGCATGAATATGAGAAAACACTTTCTATGCTTTCATCAACAATAAAATGATAAAAATTAACATTTTTATATGCTAGCAATGTATAGAGCGAAAGATGGACATGAGGGACTGCACCACGTGGGTGCCGCATGTTGGGCTATCAAGCACCGTCCTTTGTCCCCCATAGGACAGCGGTCGAGTCAAAGCGTGATTGTTGGCCCTCATAAAGACAACATTTCTTCCATATCATAGGATAACCTTTCGAACTTAAGCATCGGAGGCTCCCCGAGTCCCGCAGGCTTATTCCTCCTTACGATCTACTCATTTATTAGTTGGTACTATCTGGGGATCTGAGTATCCTTCTCGGAAGAAGGTCGATGACAAATAGAACCAGGAATGATAGCCAGCAAAATCAACTTACTCCTTAGAACCAACCACCCTTGCATGCAATAGTTGGATGGAGTTAGCAAGATGTGAGGATAGCCTCCATCCTCCCAAAGATAATGAACTAGAGCAGAATGTTCATCGAAAGGCCATCTACCGATTATTTTTTTCCATGAAAGAAAATTATGGAAAACAAGGAGTTAAAAGTTGTGATATTCGAGCTACGCTAAAATAGCTTAAAAGTTGAGGTCAATCGTAGTAACTAGAGATTGAGGCAAGTAAGTATCTACTCTAGATAATAGATTTTTGTTATCATCAAAATCAAATATGGATTGTTTGCAAAACAACCTTGGGCTAACAATCTTCCCTTTTTTTGATGATGACAAAACCGTTTTAAAAACAACAATTTGCTAACAAATAGAAAAACTCCCCCTGAAAATAAGCAGGATTTTTTCATGACATTTCTAGCAAAAAGTACTTTGAGATTTTACAAAATTTTTGCAAGAGTTTCCTTTGTAACTAGAGGTTTCCCAAAATTTAAAAACAGGGAAAAAACACTTCTATAAACTTCCTTCAAACTTCCCAAGCTTCCAATATGTCATTCAGAACACAAGGCTTCATATATTGAGAATTGAAAGTTAGGAATACTACCTGTAAAGCAAGTCTCAATTTTCCACAATGAAGTGCAAAGAGATAAGGACTTCTCGAATCCCTTATAATCACCATTAGATAATCAAGCAATATGATCAAGATAAAATAATCTAATGAAGACATATAAATACCAAAAATATTCATTTGATAATGGCAAGTCAAGTGTAGCCAAAAAAAATAATTACAAAGAAAAAGAAGACAACTAAAATAAATACAAAATGGAATGTCCTCTATAAGAGCTAGAGAGTCAGCATAGTCACTAAAACTTCTCCCCCTTTGGCATCTTCAAAAATAGGATAAAGGGAAGGTCAAGGGTAGGAGGCTAGGGAGAATTGAAAGGAGGAGGAGGATGATCAACTTCAAACTTCTTCAGCCTGTTTACCCAGGTGGTAGAGAACCAATACGTCCATTGGATGACATGAGGACGAAGATTCCGATCTTCATCAAGATGGATCTCGGTGGCCTTAACAACGTCTTCAACAGAGGACTTCACAAAAGCATTAAGCTCAGCAGCGGTATAAGTAAACTCATTAATAGTATTCTGAATAAGATTGTTGGCCACGTGAACGCTGTTGTTGACTTGATGATTAAGATTCCTCATGTCCTTATCAAAACTCCCAAAATGCTCTGTATGAACACCAAGTAGCTTTTTGACATCTTCAAACCCCGTCTTCATACAAGTGGCCAACTCCTCCATATTCTGCCCCAATATATTTTGTTCTTCCTTTATCTCATCCATGGAAGCTTCAAGGGAATTCAACCGAGGCTCATGAGAACTAGTAGCAGGCATTCGGGAGGATGAACCAATTTGGAGATAGGGAAAGGAAATAAGAGTCTGCTCTCCCATAGGAGTCCTAGATCCATCAGGGGGTCTTTCAGTATCAGTCTCTTTCTTATCTTCACTTTCTTCAGAATCAGAACCCCGTTCACTTCCTTTTTGAGGTTTCATAACACCTTTCTTTACCCATTCTCCATCCGCATCTTGCATAAAACCCATCTAACGAAGAGTTTTCTTATTATATTCCTTGGAGTCTTTAGGTTATTCTCTCACTTCCCCAGTCATATCAACCTCAAGCACATGAAACAGATGAGTGAAGAACATTCCATGATTGAGAATTAAATGACCCAGATTCATGCGAGTACGAGTAATCAAGCAATATATTACAAGCATCTCCAAGAAAGTAATGTATTCAAATTTTCCAGTCCTTGGCAAGCTTATATTATAGACCATATGATGCAATAATCTTCTATGGACTGTCAATCCACTTGCAGTAGTTCTAACTACCTCATTTAGGGTTGGATTATCCAACACAACCTTAAGAATATCAAGAGGCTCTACCTCAGACATACCCATCCATCCATATGAATCACAAAATTTCTTTCCACCATTAGGGGCAGAGGTCAGAGAATTTAGGGTAGAAACAAATATGTCCAATTCCTTCCCATTCACATAACTAGTGGCATCCGCAGATTTAGAATATTGAAAATTTGCATAAACTAACTTCACCAAATACAAGAAACAATTCATCTTCAAATTCACAAGAGCACGCCATCCTTGAAATTCAAACATTTCCTTAGAATCAAAGCCACTCTCACTAAACCATTTAAAATCAGCCCAACGACCAACAATAACTTTCCTATTCCGAAAATCTTGAACAAAAAGATTTTTGCAAACCCCTGACCTGTAAATGTAGGCATCTGGAATGGGAGTGGGTTCCTCTATGCTTCGTCCTTTCTTTATTTCCTAAGTACTAACAGAAGATGGTGTTTGGCAAGAGGGACGATTGGAACGACTTGAAGACATTGCGACAGTGGCTGGGAAAGAATATTGAAGGCTGTCAGCGGAGGATTTTTCGAAGAGAGCTATGGGTAAATGTAGTTTGTGAGGGAGAAAGGATTTCAAGCCCTTTGGGAGAGAAAGAGGGTCTGCGAGGGATGAGAAGTAAAGTTTCGACCCCTAGGCCCTAGAGAGTATAAATATGACATGCATACCCTTGGTTTTTAAAAACAGTAAACCCAAAAGATGTGTCAACACATTGCCTCTATGTGTCGACACATTGAACATAACCCTGGACATAGTTTAAAAAAGAGCTCTCGGAAGGGAGGCTTATGTGTTGACACATTAATTTTTGGTGTCGACACATATCCAGTGAAAACAACTATTAAAACCAGAAGTGTTGACACTAATTTTACCAAGTGTTGACAGATGGCATGGAACCAGAAAACATATGGAGTTTTCCACAAAGATCAAGTATGATATTCAAAGAAATGCATAGATAACACTTTAAAAACTCATCAGAACATGTTCAATGCACTCATTAACACATTTTATATCACAAATCAATCAGTGATCACCAATTTGATCGGAAGGAAATATCATTCCTATTTCTTGGCAAATGACACAAAATCTATCCTTATTATGGAGTTTTGTGAAAATATCCGCCAACTGGAGGTCAGTATTTTCGAACTCAAGATCAATATCCCCTTTTTGAGCATGATCTCTAATGAATTGATGCTTAATCTCAATATGTTTTGTTCTAGAGTGCTGAATTGGATTTTTTGTAAGATTTATCGCACTGGATTTGTCACATTTTATTGGGATGAGAGAATAATGAAGATTAAAATATTCCAATTGTTGTTTCATTCACAATACTTGTGCACAACAATTGCCCATGACAATATACTCGACTTCTGTGGTTGATAGAGCCACAGAATTTTATTTCTTACAACACCAAGAGATTAGTGAAGGTCCAAAAAATTAACATGCACCACTAGTACTTTTTCTATCAATTTTACATCCAGCATAATCCGCATCCGAGTATCATTGTAAACTAAATTCAGCACTCTTACGATAAAACAAACTAAGATTTTGAGTGACAACAAGATATCTAAAAATCCTTTTAACCACAAGGAGATGAGATTCCTTGGGATAAGATTGGAACCTAGCACACATGCATACACTAAACATTATATCTGGTCTACTAGCGGTAAGATAGAGTAAGGAGCCAATCATACCTCGATATTTGGTTTGGTTCACATCCTTACCTTTCTCATCTTTTTTCATTTTTGTAGTTGGACTCATAGGTGTGCTCATAGGTTTTGAGTTGTCCATATTGAATCGTTTGAGCAGATCTCTTGTATACTTTGCTTGATTGATGAAGATGCCCTCATTACTTTGTTTGATTTGGAGGCCAAGAAAATAGTTCAATTATTCCATGAGGCTCATCTCAAATTCACCTTGCATAACTTGAGAAAACATTTGACACAAAACTTCATTAGTAGATCAAAAATAATGTCATCTTGTTTAAGATCTTGAGTGAGAGAGTCAAATTTCTTTTTTAAAACATTGTTTTCAGATTTCAAATCATTTGACTCTTCTTGCAAGATTTTCTCATTTTCTGTTGTGACTCTTGCAAGATTCTCTTCAAGAAAAAACAACTTGGTATTTCAAAGTATCATTTTCTTGAATAAGTATGTTAGCCCAAGGTTGTTTTATAAACAATCTATTTTTGATTTTGATGATAACAAACTTTTTCAACTAGTTTGAGACCTTTAGATTCTACATTTGCAAATCTTTTTAAGAAAATGTTATCAAAAGTTCTCTAAGCTTAAATTGGCCTTAGATATAATTGAACACCACTACACAAGCTTATTGGACAATCTTTACATTGTAGATGTTTTTGGGATTGCTTAAAGGTGCCAAGAGAAACACTTTTCAGCCTAAGTGTTGAAGGTGTCGACACATGTCATCATAGTGTCGACACATCGGTCATACACCAGAAGGCATGTTTCAAGCCAAAGTGAAGGTGTCGACACATAGTAGAGAGGTGTCGACACATCGGTCATTCAACAGAAAGCAAGTTCCCAGGCCAAGATGAAGGTGTCGACACATAGACCAAAAGTGTCGACACATTGCACTATCAACAGAAAGCAAGCATCCAAGCCAATTTTAAGGTGTTGACACATAGAGAAAAGGTGTCGACACATTGGTCATACGACAGAAATCATGTTTCCAAGACAATTTGAAGGTGTCGACACATATACACTTAGTGTCGACACATTGCACATGCACCCGAAGGCATGTTTCCAAGGCATTTTGAAGGGTCAACACTTTGAAGATAAGTGTCGACACATTGGACATAAGTGTCGACACATTGGTCATACACCCGAGAGTGAGTTTCCAGGCAAAACTTCTAGGTGTCGACACATACATGGATGGTGTCGACACATGCTTCGATTTCTCAGATCTGGAGCAACGTCACTCACTTAAAAGTTGTCTCCAAAGGACCCAAATGACCTCCAACGGCTCCAAATCTTTACAAGAAGACCCCTGATGCCCTAGAGACTATAAATAGAAGAAGTTTGAAAGAGAAACAACAAGACTTGAAGAGCTTCACACGAAAATCATTCTTGCCCTAATTTCTTGAGAGAGAAAGCTCGTGAATCATCTTGCAACTCTACAAAGCTTTCTCAGAAGATCTTGTTCCTCTAGAAAAACTCGGGTTCTTTCATTTGTAGACTTGGCTTAGTGAGCCTTTCCATATCTTGAGCTATTCATTTGTAGATTTGGCTTAGAGAGCCGTTTCATTTCTTGAGTTACCCACTTGTAAATCTGGCTTAGAGAGCCTTCACTCATTGTACCCAATCTTTGTAAACCCTCCTAGTGTTGTGTGAACACTGTACCCTACTTGTGAGAAGTAGAAGAAATCCCTAGGGTTTGGGATTTGTAAAACGAGTTGAAGCGTAAGCTCGGAAAAACGCTTTGTAACGGTTCCTTAGCACCCCGGAAGCTAAGGTGTGTAATCACTTGGAGAATAGTGAAGGAAGCCCAAGGAAGTCAATAGCCTTGGGGGTGGACGTAGGCAAGAGATTGGCCGAACCACCTAAAAATACTGGTGTCATCTCTCTTACCCTTCTCTTTTATTTCTGCTGGTATTTCGTGATTGAACTTGCTTATCTACAATAGTTGTTATCTTTGTTTGCATATATCTAGACCATAGTTTTTCCTAGATATTGATTAGAACGTTTTGGGTTTGTGTGCAAAAGAGTTCAAAAGTTTTTGAAAAACCCAATTCACCCCCCCCTCTTGGGTTGTCTTTAAGACTCACAATTGGTATCGGAGCTGAGGTTACTAGCTCATTATTATGACAACCCCAGTTGGCACAACCTTGGCTGAAGGGCAGTCGACGAATCGACCTCCCTTGTTTAATGGAAATGCATATAACTATTGGAAGGCAAGGATGAGAATCTACATCCAAGCCGTAGATTATGAACTATGGAGAGTTATCTCCAGAGGTCCTAGATTTCCTAGAGACAAGGAGGGTAAACTGAAGGACGAAAAAGATTGGGATGATACCGATCTTAAACTTATGTCTTTGAATTCTAAAGCCATGAATGTACTATACTGTGCACTTGATGCAAATGAGTTCAATCGAATTTCAGGATGCGATACCGCAAAAGAAATTTGGGATAAGCTAGAAGTATCCCATGAAGGTACTAATCAAGTTAAAGAAAACAAGATTAGTATGCTTGTGCATAATTATGAACTGTTCAAAATGAAATCTGATGAATCTATCTCTTCTATGTTTACTCGTTTCACTGATATTATAAATGGATTAAAATCTCTCGGAAAAGAGTATACTAATGTTGAAATGGTGAGAAAGATCCTCAGATGTCTTCCTAAGACTTGGGAGCCTAAAGTGACAGCAATTCAAGAAGCTAAGGATTTGACAAAGCTATCACTTGACGAACTCATGGGATCTCTCATGACACATGAGATGAATCAAGTAAAGGAAGATGAGGACGAAGGTAGAAGAAAAAGAGGCGTAGCATTAAAAGCAACATGCTCAAGTGAAGATGAATCCTCTGAGGATGATGATGAAGAATTTGCCCTATTCACCAAGAAATTCAAGAAGTTCTTCCGCAAGAAACAAGGGGATAAAAGATTCTCAAGGAAAACGCACTTCAAGGGTGATAGCAGTAAGAAGAATGAGATTATCTGCTTTGGATGCAAGAAGCCCGGGCATATAAAGTCTGATTGCCCCAATCTCGAGACACCCAAGAAGTTAAGAGACTTCAAAAGCAAGAAGAAAGCATTCTTGGCTGCATGGGGAGAATCTGAAGAAAGCAGCAGCGAAAGTGATGAAGAAGCTGCAAACTTGTGTCTCATGGCAAAAGAAGATGAAGATGAGGTACAAGACTCTTTGCTTTATTCCTTTACACTTGAGGAACTACAAGATGCCTTTGATGACCAATATATTGAATTTAAAAGAATGATCTCAAAATATAGTTCTCTTAAAAGGAATTTTGAAAGTATTGTTAAAGAGAACGATATTTTGAAAAGTCAAGTTATATCCTTTAGAGATGATCTCGCAAGAACTACTCAAGAAAATGAAAAATCTTTACAAAGAGAGTCAAATACCTTGATTATTGAAAATAAAGCTTTGAAAATGAAGGTTGACTCTCTCACAAAAGATCTTGCGAGATTTACTCAAGGAAAGAAAAACCTTGACATTCTTCTTGGGTCTCAAAGGTGTTGCTTTAATAAAAGTGGTATTGGATATGATTCTTTTCAAGATCAAAAATCTTACTCTTACATGATCACAAAATCATCTCCATCATTTATGCTATGCAACTTCTGTGGTAAATCTGGTCACATATCACATGTCTGTCCAACTAAAAAGAAATCCTCTTATGGGATTAAATTTATGTGGGTCCGTAAGGACAAGATGAAAGAAATCAGTTCTAATACTAATGGACCCAAAAGGATTTGGGTACCAAAGATCAAGAATTGATTCTTTATGCAGGTGTGCTTGAAGTCGGAAGATGTCAAGGACCATTGGATTCTTGATAGTGGATGCTCCAAGCACATGACCGGAGAGAAAAGATGGTTCAACTCATTTCATCCTAAAAACAAAGGATCAGTCACTTTTGGTGACAATGGAAAAGGTAAAATACTCGGAGTTGGAAGCATTGGTAAGTATCCCAATTCCTCAATTGATAATGTTCTTCTTGTCGAAGGTTTAAAGCATAACCTTCTTAGTATTAGTCAATTGTGTGACAAAGGAAACCGAGTCATTTTTGAATCATCTATGTGTCTTGTTGAGAACATTGAAAACAAGAAAGTTTTGTTTGTCGGTCACAGATTTGAAAATGTGTATATTGTTCATTTAGAGAGCATCTCTTCAGAAAACATAAAATGTCTTTCAGCTCTAAATGACAAAGATAGTTGGTTGTGGCATAGAAGACTTGCTCATGCAAGCATGGACTTGATTTCAAAACTTACCAAAAAGGATCTTGTTTTGGGTTTGCCTAACCTTTCTTTTGAAAAAGATAAGATTTGTGCAGCATGTCAAAAGGGCAAACAAACCAAAACCTCCTTTAAACCCAAAAACATTGTGTCCACTACTAGACCACTTCAACTTCTACACATGGACTTATTTGGTCCAACCCGGACCTTGAGTTTGGGTGGCAAACGTTTTGGCTTTGTTGTTGTTGATGACTTTAGTAGATTTACATGGGTTATATTCTTGGCTCATAAGGATGAGGCATTTCATGCATTTGAAAAACTTAGCAAGAAAATCCAAAATGAAAAAGGTTTTGCTATTTCTAGCATAAGGAGTGATCATGGAAGAGAATTTGAAAATTCCTCCTTTGAAAAATTCTGTGATGAAAATGGTATTAACCATAACTTCTCGGCTCCTAGAACTCCTCAACAAAACGGTGTTGTAGAGAGGAAGAATAGGACCCTTGAAGAGATGGCTAGAACCATACTTTGTGAAAACAACTTGCCTGACTACTTCTGGGCTGAAGCAGTTAACACAAGTTGCTATGTTATGAACCGATGCATGATTAGACCAATCCTCAAGAAAACACCTTATGAGCTATGGAATGATAGAAAACCCAACATTGGTTACTTTCATATATTCGGATGTAAATGTTTTGTCCTAAACAACAACAAGGACAATTTGGGTAAGTTTGATGCGAAAGCCGACGAAGGTATATTTCTTGGCTACTCAACTTCTAGTAAAGCTTATCGTATATTCAATAAACGTACTCTAGTTGTAGAAGAATCTGTTCATGTTGTTTTTGATGAATCTAACAATCTTGTGAGGAATAATGACGAAGATGTTATAGACCTCACCAAAGAAGTCGATCAACTCACTATCAACATGGACAAAGAAGAATCAACGGTAAAAGAGGAAGAACCCCAAAAGATTCAAGAGGAATCTCATCACGATGACAATGACTTGCCAAAGTCGTGGAAATATATCAAGAATCATCCTCCGCAACAAATCATTGGTAATGTTGAAAAAGGGGTAAGAACTAGATCTTCATTTCTTCAAGCCAATAATCTTGCTTTACTTTCTCAACTTGAGCCTAAGAATTTTTCTGAGGCTAAAGATGATGAAAGTTGGATCCATGCTATGGAAGATGAACTAAAACAATTTGATAAAAACCAAGTATGGCATCTAGTTCCTAGACCCAAGGATTATCCAGTTATTGGTACAAAATGGGTTTTTAGAAACAAAATGGATGAATCCGGAGTAGTAGTAAGGATCAAAGCAAGATTAGTAGCCCAAGGTTACAATCAAGAAGAAGGAATTGATTTTGATGAAACCTTTGCTCCTGTTGCTCGTTTGGAATCCATTCGCATGTTACTCGCTTTCGCTTGCTATAAAGATTTCAAATTATTTCAAATGGATGTGAAAAGTGCATTTTTAAATGGATTCCTCACTGAGGAAGTCTATGTTGAGCAACCACCAGGATTTGAGGATGAAAATCTCTCAAATCATGTGTACAAGCTCACAAAAGCACTTTATGGATTAAAACAAGCACCTCGAGCATGGTATGAACGTCTTAGTTCCTTTCTAATTGAAAATGGCTTTGTACGAGGAAAAATTGATACAACTCTCTTCACAAAAGAAAAAGAGAATGAATTGTTGATAGTCCAAATTTATGTTGATGATATTATTTTTGGATCTACTAACGAATCCTTGTGTCAAGAATTTGCTCAAGTAATGCAAGGTGAGTTCGAGATGAGCCTCATGGGAGAACTAAACTATTTTCTCGGACTTCAAATCAAGCAAAACAATGAAGGGATCTTCATTAATCAAGCTAAATATACAAGGGATCTCCTCAAACGATTCAACATGGACAATTCAAAACCAATGAGTACACCCATGAGTCCATCCACAAAATTGGAAAAAGATGAGAAAGGTAAGGATGTGGACCAAACAAAATATCGAGGTATGATTGGCTCTTTACTCTATCTTACTGCTAGTAGACCTGATATAATGTTCAGTGTTTGCATGTGTGCTAGATATCAATCATGTCCAAAGGAATCTCATCTCCTTGCTGTTAAAAGAATTTTTAGATATCTTGTTGGCACTCAAAATCTAGGTCTGTTTTATCCTAAGAGTGTTGAATTTAATTTACAAGGATACTCGGATGCGGATTATGCTGGATGCAAAATTGATAGAAAGAGTACTAGTGGTGCATGCCAATTTCTTGGACCCTCACTAGTCTCTTGGTGTTGTAAGAAACAAAATTCCGTAGCTCTATCAACCACGGAAGCCGAGTATATTGCTATAGGCAATTGTTGTGCACAAGTATTGTGGATGAAACAACAATTGGAAGATTTTAATCTTCATTATTCTCTCATCCCAATAAAATGTGACAACACCAGTGCTATAAATCTCACTAAAAATCCTATTCAGCACTCTAGGACTAAACACATTGAGATAAAACATCATTTTATTAGAGATCATGCTCAAAAAGGGGATATCGTTCTTGAATTCGTAAATACCGACCTTCAATTGGCGGACATTTTCACAAAACCCCTTAATGAGGATAGATTCTGTTTTATTCGCCAAGAGATAGGAATGAGTTTTCCATTGGGATGAACTTTTGAATATTATTGTGTTTCTTCTCTTAAATAATATTGGTTGATTGCATTGATCATGCTTTGAATGTTGGTTGAAGCTTTGTTCAATGATCTTTGTATCATATCGCATGTTTTCTCTTGTGATTCTTCGTGAAAAATCATGTTTTCATGCTATGTGTCGACACTTCAAGAACCAAGTGTCACACATCTGGTTTTAATGGTCTCTTTCTTCACTGGAGAAGATTGTGTCGACACATATATGCATAGTGTCGACACATAAGCCTTGTACCCAAGAGAGTATTTTTCAACACGTTCGGGAGCATGACCAATGTGTCGACACATAAGGACTAAGTGTCGACACATCTTTCGTGCACGACCAATGTGTCGACACATGCGGACTAAGTGTCGACACATATATCGGGACTCCCGTTTTTAAAATAGGGTTTCAGGCGTTGTTCATTTCATTTTCCAATTGTTAGGGCTCGAAATCTCTCTCTCTCCTCTTCAGACCTCTTTCTCTCCCAAAACCCACGCGGTTCCTTCTCTCACTCACCCAATCTCTCTCTCTCTCTCTCAACACCCCCGCGCCCACAACCCATTTCTCCTCCATTCGGCCCAAATGTCTTCACGTCGACCAAAACGATCCTCCAAGGCGACTTCACCTGCAAATCCAAGGGCAAAGAAGAAGGGAAAGGAGGTGGAAGAACCACTGCCAATGACAGAAGCCTATGTATACAGGTCAGGCCTCTGTAAGAATAAATTTGTTCAAGATTTTAGAGGGAGGAAAGTTCTTGGTGGTAGGTGGATGGATTTCAATTGGTTTAATCAACATGGGTTTGATTTTCAAGAGATTTTTGAGTACCAAGGATGGGATAAGTTTGTTACTGTGAAATTAGATTATTTTCCATACCTTGTGAAGTTAGTTTATTCGAATCTCAAGATTACATCTGCTGAGAATGTGACAAGTTATGTAAATGCTCAGCACCTAGACTTATCTGTCACATCGTTGAATTCTGTGATATCGGCCCCCAATGACGGAAAATGCTTCTATGATGCTTATAGTTGGGTGGGGATGTCTGAAGTAGAACCCATTGAGATACTTAGGGTTGTGTTGGAGGATCCAACCCTAGAGGATATAGTTAAACCCATGGCCAATGCCCTTAGTGTTCATAGACGGATATTGCATCACATGGTATGCAATATCATTTTACCTAGAACGGGCAAATTCGAGTACGTGACGTACTTAGAGTTATTTATCATGTACTGTTTAATAACTCGTACTCGAATGAACTTGGGTCATTTGATGCTAAACCACATGAAAGCGGCCATTGAGAAAAAGAAACAAGGGCTGCCATATGGGATGTATTTCACCCATGTGTTTCATGCTTTCGAGGTTAGCATAGTTGGGGAGGTTAAGGAGAAACCCAAAATCTTCCAAGAGTACAATGAGAAAACCCTGAAGTTAATGGGGTATATGAAGAATGATGAGGGTCTGTGGATTAAGAAAGGTGCGGGCGCATCTCACATGGTAGAAGAAAGGGGTTCAGAGTCTGAGGACGAATCTGCTGATGAGGCAGAGGTTGAGGCCACTGATAGGGTACCCATGACCGCTGGTACTCCTCCGAGAGAACGACCTCCAGTGCATGCCACTACTTCACCCGCTGTGCGTTCTTCCCGAAGAGAGGTTGGTGGGTCTAGGGATTCACGTCTTAACTCCTTGGCCGCCTCTGTTGAGGAAATTAAAGAGGCCCAGCACCAACTGAGCATGAAAATGGACGGTCTCTCCTCTGACGTCAAGACGGGTCTTGAGGATATCAAGAAGATGCTTGGGGAGCATCAACAGCGCATTGACACCGTCTCCGAGGATGTACAGGGTGTTCAGCAACAAGTCAACAAAAGCATCAAACTGGCTAGTGATGTAATTCAGAAGACCGTGGATGAGTTCGCCTTGGCATCTGTGCACCTCAAGGAATCCATGGCCAACACTTCTCGCGAAGTGATCTCGGCTACTGAACGTCATTTGGATGTTGATCGTAATCTTCAGCCCCGTGTGATCCGCTGGACGTACTGGTTCTCCACTACCTGGACTAACTGGCTGAGGAAATGGGATGTCGCCTACGATCCTCCTCCACTTGAATAATTGTCCCCGCCTTCTCTATCCTTGCCTCTCCCTTATTCTGTTTTTGATGATGCCAAAGGGGGAGAAATAGATAGTAGTTTTCGTTTTGATGTAATTTCTGATAGGAGATTCCTCTGTACTTATCTTTTGAACATTTGGATGCATTTGTATTTTGGACAATTGTTGGATGAATGTATGGTTTATTCTTGTTATTATGAGTATTGTTTCTTATGATCATTTATTGGTATATCATTGATGTTGGTTATAAGGTTTTAAAACGTTGTGGATATCTGAATTGTACTTCAGGTAATTTTCTTGAAACTCTCCTCTATATGAAGTCTTGTGATCTAAAATTGAATGATGAAGTTTGGGGGAGTTTGGAGGATGTTATAGAAGTGTTTTTACAGGCTTTGAAAATTTGGAAAACCTCTATTTACAAAGGGAACTCTTGCAAAATTTTCGTAGAATCTTAAAGCTCTTTTTGCTAACAACTCTTGAAAAACTCCAGCCTAATCTCAGGGGGAGCTTTTCATTTTGGTATCAACGGTTTATAAATAGTTAGGTTTGTCATCATCAAAAAGGGGGAGATTGTTAGCCCAAGGTTGTTTTATAAACAATCTATTTTTGATTTTGATGATAACAAACTTTTTCAACTAGTTTGAGACCTTTAGATTCTACATTTGCAAATCTTTTTAAGAAAATGTTATCAAAAGTTCTCTAAGCTTAAATTGGCCTTAGATATAATTGAACACCACTACACAAGCTTATTGGACAATCTTTACATTGTAGATGTTTTTGGGATTGCTTAAAGGTGCCAAGAGAAACACTTTTCAGCCTAAGTGTTGAAGGTGTCGACACATGTCATCATAGTGTCGACACATCGGTCATACACCAGAAGGCATGTTTCAAGCCAAAGTGAAGGTGTCGACACATAGTAGAGAGGTGTCGACACATCGGTCATTCAACAGAAAGCAAGTTCCCAGGCCAAGATGAAGGTGTCGACACATAGACTAAAAGTGTCGACACATTGCACTATCAACAGAAAGCAAGCATCCAAGCCAATTTTAAGGTGTTGACACATAGAGAAAAGGTGTCGACACATTGGTCATACGACAGAAAGCATGTTTCCAAGACAATTTGAAGGTGTCGACACATATACACTTAGTGTCGACACATTGCACATGCACCCGAAGGCATGTTTCCAAGGCATTTTGAAGGGTCAACACTTTGAAGATAAGTGTCGACACATTGGACATAAGTGTCGACACATTGGTCATACACCCGAGAGTGAGTTTCCAGGCAAAACTTCTAGGTGTCGACACATACATGGATGGTGTCGACACATGCTTCGATTTCTCAGATCTGGAGCAACGTCACTCACTTAAAAGTTGTCTCCAAAGGACCCAAATGACCTCCAACGGCTCCAAATCTTTACAAGAAGACCCCTGATGCCCTAGAGACTATAAATAGAAGAAGTTTGAAAGAGAAACAACAAGACTTGAAGAGCTTCACACGAAAATCATTCTTGCCCTAATTTCTTGAGAGAGAAAGCTCGTGAATCATCTTGCAACTCTACAAAGCTTTCTCAGAAGATCTTGTTCCTCTAGAAAAACTCGGGTTCTTTCATTTGTAGACTTGGCTTAGTGAGCCTTTCCATATCTTGAGCTATTCATTTGTAGATTTGGCTTAGAGAGCCGTTTCATTTCTTGAGTTACCCACTTGTAAATCTGGCTTAGAGAGCCTTCACTCATTGTACCCAATCTTTGTAAACCCTCCTAGTGTTGTGTGAACACTGTACCCTACTTGTGAGAAGTAGAAGAAATCCCTAGGGTTTGGGATTTGTAAAAAGAGTTGAAGCGTAAGCTCGGAAAAACGCTTTGTAACGGTTCCTTAGCACCCCGGAAGCTAAGGTGTGTAATCACTTGGAGAATAGTGAAGGAAGCCCAAGGAAGTCAATAGCCTTGGGGGTGGACGTAGGCAAGAGATTGGCCGAACCACCTAAAAATACTGGTGTCATCTCTCTTACCCTTCTCTTTTATTTCTGCTGGTATTTCGTGATTGAACTTGCTTATCTACAATAGTTGTTATCTTTGTTTGCATATATCTAGACCATAGTTTTTCCTAGATATTGATTAGAACGTTTTGGGTTTGTGTGCAAAAGAGTTCAAAAGTTTTTGAAAAACCCAATTCACCCCCCCCTCTTGGGTTGTCTTTAAGACTCACAAAGTATTTCAAGGTTCTTTTTAAGACAACAATACTTTGAAAATACTTTTTTCAATTCAAGATATTGTTCATTAAAAGCATATTATAATTCATCAAGAGAGAAAGAACAAGTTAAAGAGTCTCGTACCTCATTTTCATTATCCATTGTCATGAAGCAAAGATTTGCAACTTCTTCATCACTATCACTATCTCTTTCATCGGACTCTCCCCATGTAGCCAAAAAGGCTTTCTTTTTGTCTTTGAAGTTCTTGGATTTCTTGTGAGATTCAAGGTTGGGGCAATCCGTCTTTATATGTCCCGGCTTCTTGCATCCAAAACAATGATGTCATTCTTCTTGCTACTATCACCTTTGTAACTAGACTTCCTTGTAAATCTTTTATCTTATTGTTTCTTTCTGAAGAACTTCTTGAATTTTTTGGTGAACAAAATCATTTCCTCATCATCTCAGGAAGACTCATCATCACTAGAGCATGAGACTTTTAAGGCAATGCCTCTTTTTTCTCTTCCTTCATCCTCGTCTCCCTTTACTTGGTTCATATCATGTGTCATGAAAGAACCCATGAGCTCATCCAAAGAAAGTTTCGTCAAGTCTTTGGCTTTTTGAATAGCAGTGACATTGGGTTCCCATGCTTTTGGAAGACACCTAAGGATCTTTCTCACCATTTCAACATTAGTATATTCTTTACCAAGAGATTTAAGACCATTTATAATATTGGTAAAGCGAGTAAACATGGAAGTAATACTTTCATCAGGTTTCATCTTAAAAAGCTCGTAACTATGAACAAGCATATTAATCTTGTTTTCTTTAACTTGATTCATACCTTCATGGGCCACTTGAAGTTTGTCCCAAATTTTTTTCACGGTATCACAACCGAAAACAACATTAAATTCATTTGAATCAAGTGAACAATATAACACATTCATAGCTTTAGAATTCATGGACATGAGCTTAAGATCAGCATCATCAAAATATTTTTCATCTTTCAACGTACCTTCATCTGTCTTAGGAAATCTAGGACCGTTAGAAATGATTCTCCATAGATCGTAATCAACGGGTTGGATGTAGATTCTCATCCTTGCCTTCCAGTAGTTATAGCAAGTTCCATTGAATGTGTCGACACAATCAAGCTTTGTCTGGAAACATTGTCTCGGTTGCTAGTGCATTGTGTTGACACCAATAAGCAATGTGTCCACATTATAAGTGCTGGAGTGATTTTTCAGCCACTTGAAAATGTCGTTTTCACTCCAGTTCATCTTTAAACACCTACAATGAACAATGTGAACATTTTAGCTTATGCAATGATGTTAATATATATGTAGAACATTTTATAGAGGGATATCCTCAATCTCTTGAAATACTTTTTAGAAATTGTGGATTGACAATGTAAAACCTAAAAGCCTTCAAAATTTAGAATTTTTGTTATCATCAAAATCAAATATGGATTGTTTACAAAACAACCTTGGGCTAACAAAGATTAAGTATGCATGTCTCATGTCAACGCCCATACAAATCATACATGATATGCTACACCTTAACCCTTCCTTTGGAAGTATAGAAACATGATAAAACATTATTCAAAAGAATGTGTTGTAAAGGAAAAACAATACCTTGATTTCTCAGTTAAAAATCAGCTTAATCACCACGTAGAAATTTTTTTTGACATAATCAAAGACAGAGTTTTGAAAACACGAAGAAGATTTTCAGAAGAATAAAACCAAGCTTTGAAAAAATAGATTTTGGAATGAATTTTGAAAAGAAATGGAGCAAAGTTGAAAAACACTTTGAAAACGAATCGAACTTTAAAAATGATACTATTTTGAAAAGACGAGCTTGTTCTTTGTCAAGAACAAGGAGAACAATATGAAGAACATAAAGAATAGAAAGAATAGAAAGAACGCAACAACATCAATAGATACTTGAAAAGTTTCGAAAACACAAGAGATTCACAAAATCATCTTTAAAACTTTTGAATCGAAATCAAAGATAACCAACTAAACTTTACCTCTAGTGTAGCCGAACTCCTCCTATGATCTTCTAAGCTTTGATTCTTCCTCCTCTACTCGAATTCCCTCTTGCTTCCTCTGGCCTTTCCTCTTCTTCACTACTCGGTTTCTCTCTGTGTGAAAGCTCTACGATTTCACTCAAATGGTGAGATTTTCTAAATGGCCAAACCCCTATTTATAGGCTTCCAAGACTTAGTTGCTAAGTTTCATCAATTATCCAAATGATTATCCTTTCATCTTTATCCATAAGTCATCTCTATAAACAATTTCATCTTTATCCACAATTCATCTCTATCCATAATTCATTTATATCCATAACTCATCTCTATCCATAATTCACCTCTATCCATAATTCATCTCTATCCATAACTTAATGGCTAAGCTCCACTAAATTTTCTTAATATTCCAACGATGATCATAAAACGTCCTACTTGCTTCCAAAAAAAATAGAAAGTCTCTAAATTTGAACTATAAACTCGTGGATGAACTCCCAACATATTAGTAGAATAAAAATCACGTGGTTTAGTTTTCGATGAAAACTAACCCTAGTAGCTTAAAAAATTAAATTGATTCAATACGTACTCCTCAACATCCTGAATAAAAACTCAGTTACTTGTGAACTCCAATTCTCATTTAATCAGGTCCTAATCAAGGTTTTGAAATTAATGCATCAAGTACTAATTAATCTCCAAATCACCATTAAATCACTATACTTAATCACTAATTACCCCTTAATGCACAACTAAACTCAAACTAGTTTTCACAGACAAATGCATGTTATGTTAAAAGCTCGGGGTATGACATGCTGCTGAAAAATAAAAATAAATAGAGAAAGAGAAAGTAGGGTTTGTTTGGCTAAGAGGTGAGAGGAAAAAAGGAAAGAGGAGAGAGAGAATAATGAGATACTGCTAAGAGAGCAAAAAGAAGAGAGAGAGAGAGAGAGACATGACTATGTTAAAAAGAAAAAGAGAGAATAAAAATGAGAGACATGATGAGAAAATAATGTGAGAAAAAATAGGGAGAAGTGTTGACTTAGGAGAGAAGAAAAAAGGGAGAGAGAAAGTAGGGAAGAGAGGCTAGGTTAGAAAAAAGTGGGAAGAAAGAGAATAAGATGTAGGGTTTGTTAGGTTAAAAGAAGGGGAAAGTAAAAAGAGGGATGGAGTGTTGAGATTTAAGTCTCTCATCTCTTCAATGAATTACAACATTGTCATTAATGAGGCTCTCTTATACTGCCATGTATCCTAGTAGACTGTCTATTGTCCTCTACGAGTCTAGAAAGTAATAATTTTATCACCCTGCACAAAATACTTAATTAGCTCATGACATCATATGATGAAATTAAATTCATCAAATAATTACAATGCCAGCAATCATAGTTTAAATAATAAAAATAATGATTTTTAGAATGTGTGACTTAAGTATAGCAAGCCAAAGATAGGGAAACATTGCATGTGCAATAAGTTAAATCTAATGTCATAGAAATTCAACAATTAAATGCGCAATTTATATTTATGCCTCAACCTTTTTTCCATCTAAAACTAATATTTAAAACATTAAACAATTAATATTATATTAGTTTTAGATGTACTATGTACGTAATATTCTTGCTCAATCACTTACACAAAAGTTGCAATCCGCATGAGTTGTATCATCGAGCAATTGATGGCTTATTAAATTGAGAAAATCCGCAATACATAGTGATGTCTTTTTACAAAGCAGCAAGAAGGCCAGGGCACATCTCTACACTATATATCCATAGTCTTGCTTACCACCACTAATGTGGAAAACGTAGTCACCATGATATTCATTATGCATAAAAAGATTTAAAGATGGACTATGATGATATTATAAAACATTGTCTCAGCATTTAATGTTCTAGAACTGTTGCATGGGCGCCACAGTAAAAGGTGTTTCAGAGATTCATTGACCACAAAACACAACATTGATTTGCGGTCAAGGATTTCACTTTTTTTAATCAAAACATTAAAACTATATTCCACCAAAACGAGCAACACAAATTTAAGGGGGATCAGTCTCCGCATACAACCAAGAAACATCATAAAAAGGCTCAACATTACAGGGATTACCTCTTGAGAGTAACTCAGTGGTGGCCCAACGAGCTAAAAGGTGGCCTCATTGGCGCCACAACGAACATGACCGAAGTGATATTCCTTCATTTGCCTCAGGATAGTATGAATATCCATCAAAATGGGTTAAAGTTTCCAAAATAATTCTCTGAAGTCCTAGTTACTGGGCAAGAGTCGCTCACAATTTTACAGCCTTAGCTTCCCCTACCGCCGACTCCACCATGCCAATTTGAGCAGTTTTAAAACCTACCATTGTGATCCCGAGCAATAGCAGCCACAATAGCAAATTCCTCCCTAATAGCCACATTCACGTTGACCTTCACCATACCTTCCACTGGTGGCTGCCAAGGCTTACTGATTGATGGATTCAATTTATTTTCCTATGCTGCCTAATGCGCCAAGGTAAGCCTCTTGAAGCGCCAAGCCAATTCAGCCGCATCCCACCTTTGCTTGTCCTGCACCTGTTGATTTCTACAAAACCATAACATGTCAATGGCAATCAGCGCAAACAATTGAAAAAGGTGCTGCTCCTCCATTGGAATTCCAATTTTCTAGTGCGGATGAAATTTTTTTTGAACCCAATCCCGAACTGAATCCATTCCAGAAGCTGCAATGTTCATCTGCCATGGAGACTCACTCCATATGCATAAACTATAAGGGCAGAAAAACAACAAGTGATGGAGAGTTTCCAATCCTTCCCCACACATCGTACAATTCAACTCCTCTTCCATTCTTCGACTTCCACCCGCACGCTCAGCAATTTTATACTTTGTTGGAAGAACATCTCATACCACTTTCCATAACAGAAGCTTGAGTCTCTCGTGAGCTTTCATTTGTCACAAATGCTGCCAATCTTTCTGCAAGAACTGACGCGTCCCATTACATTCGGCATCAACTAAGGTTAGATACACTGATTTAGTAGAAAACTTTGCCATCGCATTAATGTGCCAAAAGAAAATATCCAACATGTCCTCCTGTGGCAATCGAATATGTAATATTGCCTCTCCTAAAATTCGCTCACTTTCATATCTACCTGCGCCACTTGAACATCATTTCGAAGTTCTGGTTTAAAACCAGTAATAGATGGAACCCACGGGTCTTTCAAAGCACATATCTCACGCCCATTCCCACATTATAACAACGACCCCTTTCCAAGTCCTCTCGATTCTTCATAATACTCTTCCAAATCCAAGAATCCATTGCATTTACCTCTACTTCCTACAAATATCTTCCTCTCAAGTATTTGCCACCAAGAACCCGAACCCATAAGCTTTCCTTATTATTCAACATAGTCCATGCTAACTTCGATACCAAAGCAGTATTTAATTCTGAAGTGAGTCTTATACCCAAACCCCCTTCGCGTTTCGGAGTACAAATCTTTTTCCAAGCAATCAAAGAGAGGTTATGAGTTTTTCAGTTTTATGTCCCCACCAAAAATTATTCAATTCCTTGTCAATAGACTTGCGCGAAGAATTTGGCATAGAATAGAAACTCATTAAGTAGGATGGAATCGCAATAGCGACCGCCTTAATCATCATAGTACGCCCCATGATCTCCACAACTGCACCCACCTTTGCATGAGGAATAATTAATGGTAAACCAAGATGCTTGGCTTTGGAAGGGAGTCTCTTCAGCTGTAAAAGATCCAAAATAGAGAGAACTTGCTGCCCCCGAAATTTTTTACTAAAATGCACTGAGGATTTATCTCGATTAATCTTTTGACTGGACCATGCCATGTGCTTCCCCATACATTCATCCAATTTTGTTATCTCATGCACGATAGCCTTACCAAGCAAAAGGAGGTCATCGGCAAAAAGGAGGTGGGATATGCTAGGAGCAGCCAGACGTACCTTAATTCCTTTCAAAGTTCCATTATTTTCATCTCTAATCAATAATCTGGACAACACTTCAGAGCATACAATATAAAACAAAGGAGATAAGGGGTCAGCCCTCTCAATGGGCAAAAGTTTCCAAATGAACTTTCATTGATAAGAATAGAGAAAGAAGTGGTCGATATACACTGCTCCACCCATCTAATCCATTTCGTATGAAAACCAAACTATTCCAACACTTTCAACACAAACCCCCAGTCCATTTTATCATAAGCTTTTTCCATGTCCGCCTTAATTGTCATCCATCCTCCACTGCCTCGCTTATGATTCATGCAATGAAAGATTTCCGCTGCAACAATATAATTGTCATGGATAGCTCGCCTCGAAACAAAAGCAAGTTGATAAGGAGAAACAAGCTTCGGTAAGACTAACTTCAACCTTTTAATCATAATCTCAAAAATAAGTTTGTAACTAACATTACATAAACTGATAGGTCGAAATTGACTCACTTTTGAGGGATTGTCCACCTTCGGAATCAAAGTGATATGGGTATGATTCAAGACCGACAACAGATCACATTTAGTAAAAAAATCTTGGATAGTACTCACCACATCGACTCCCACCACCTCCCAGAAAAATACTGCCATACCGTCGGGACCCGGTGCTTTTTTCTAAAGCCATCTGCTGTAACATTTGATATATTTCCTTAGCATCTGGCAACCTTGTGAGCATTAAATTTTCCTCCACAGATAAAACCGGTTCAATTAAATTTTCAAGATCCATAGAAATATTCAGGGAGATAGTGGTAAACAAAGATTGAAAAACTGCAAAAATTCACCTCCAATAGCAGATATGCCCAAAACCCAACCCACCTCCTCATTTTTTATTTTAAGAATCTCATTTCTGCATCTTCTAATCACAGCAGAGGCATGATAAAACTTCGTGTAAATCTCACTAGACGTCAGCCATGCTACACATGACTTTTGCTTCCACAAGACTTCTTCGCGGCGCCACTGCTCTTCTAACTCCAGCTGCAAGGATGTTTCCAAATCCATATTATATTGATCAGTCGTACTACGTTGACAGATCACCAATTGCACTTTTACTCGGTGAATGGCCTCTTGAATTTTACCAAAATGTTATTTATTCCATCTTCTTAGTGCATAACGTGCAGATTGGATTCTCTTGATCAAACATTGAGCCGAATGACTATCACCACACCAATTCCAAGCCTCCGCCGCCACCCCGTAGCAAGTAGTGTCTCTTGTCCAGAACATCTCAAACTTGAAAGGCTTAGGAGCTCTCTGCACAGTGCCAAACAAACACAAGATCAAGGGGATATGATCAGAATTAGTGAGAGGGTAATGATGTACCATTGCATTAGGAAACACCGTCCTCCATGCCAGATTTGATATGCCCCTATCCAACCTCTCCTTAATATTCGACATTCCAGGTCGCTTGTTACACCAAGCAAACTTTGAGCCAACAAAACTCAAATCCACAAAACCCGTTATTTGCATAAACTGTTGTAATCCACCCCGAGACCCAGATGCTAAGAAACTCCTCCCCCCTTGCTTCTCATGTTGCCTAACTATATCCTTAAAATCCCCCATACACATCCAAGGGGTATTCTCCCTCGGAGCAAGATGAAGCAAATCTTGCCCAAAAACCTGCCTTCTCCCTCCACACTGAAGGACCATGCACTAACGAACACAGAAAAACAGGATCTCCCCCTAGAACTACCTCCAAATGAAGAATATTTTGAGACTACCACAAACCTTAAAACAAAAATCCCGAGCCAACAAAAAACTAGCCCTCATTTCCTACTAATAGGAGGCACAGTGAGAAAATAAGAGAAACCTAACTTCTTCATAAGACGAGACACACAACCACAATCCACCTTGGACTCCATCAGAAAATTACCCACAGGCATCGATGGTTTTCACTAAATCCCGAAGGGCACGAACTGTCGAAGGTCGTCCTAACCCGTGGCAGTTTCACTCTATCAGATTCATTGCAAGGTTGGGGCATGGATTGGCCGGCCTCCTCAACCTTAGAGAGAACATTGTTGATGATTGAACCTAAAGCTTGACCAGTAGCCCCACCTTGCCTCTTGATCCAACCGATCTTGGGGGTTCTTTTCTGTATTGATGTTTTGGGATTGCTTGCTTCGCCCACCTTAAATAGATCTTCCAGGAGAATCTCGTATTGGAGTTTGAGCACAATTCTTCCATTTGTCCCACGCTTAGGTGACAAGTCCATCTGCATCTCGGGATGTTCTAAAGGGCGTTTAACTCCACCGCCTCCACTATACACATGGGCCTCCTCCTCTCGGTCCAATTGAACTATCTCAGCTAAATTGCCATGTGAATAAATTGGATGGGGCCCACGACCCACTACCTAGCCTCAGTATTTTTAGTTCGGTGCAACTCATTCGGTCCAGCCTGCCCCAGTTTTAAAATACCCAATGTCTCCTGCGTAACCTCCAACTGACTTCGACTAGTCGCCACAAATTCTGGATATTTTCTGAATCTCCCCAAGATCATTAGGAGATTTAAAAAGCAATCAAGCCCAAATTTCTATCCGCTGACTATAGGAAAATCCCGCAATTTCGCATTCCTCCAGCATCCCACCTTTTGCGCCCTCAAGTTTTCACTCGTCATAGAGATCTTCGTGCCACCCGAGATTTGCGCCAATGATCTCCCATGGTCTAAGGGTGCCACGGCCGTCATCTCCTCCGCCGGATACAGTGGTATAGGGTATTTTTTTTGCCATCTTCAAAAGCGCGAAATGAGCATATGTTCATGGGAGCCTTCCACTTGCTATCTTGCCATGTCTCTCGAGGACCGGATTCAAACACTAGATCAACATTCGGGTGTGGTGAGAATCCTCTCATCTTATCAGTAAAAGTATAATTATGAGGATGAGCCGGGTTTTGGTAACATGTCCCAATTGTATGATCCATTAATCTACAGTGTATGCAAAATGATAATAATCTTTCATACTTAAACCCGATCCAAAGATTATCACCTTCATCGCGGGGAAAATAGAAACTGGGTTCTAATGGTGTTGAAGCGGGAATTGAATCTTGATTAGAATGAAAGAAGCATGCTCTTCAACTGGATCCAAGTCTAGAACCTCAGCCAACTTGCATCCAATCAATCAGGCATTATTCGCATCAACCAATTCAAGCGGTAAACCATGAATATGTACCCAAAACTCCACCATAGATAAATATTCCTCAAGGGATTCCTTAGGATTCCATTCTTTCAAAATCATATATGAGCCTCTAAAATTCCACGACACCCTCTTGAAGGATACGCTCTTTATCTTCCACCAATGAGAAAGAAAAGGGGAAACGATTGGGACCAGCATCTTCAATCTTTACGTCAGAGAGAAATCTCCATCCAGTCTGGATGAGGGGATGGATAATATGAGGAGGATGAATCTTCTTCGAAACTAACCTTCCCACCAAAACGAAATTTGGTTGATAAAATTGGCCCAATTCCGATTCGCTTTCAGCATCCTAGATCAATCATTCCATGACAAAGATTTAGTTTTCTCGATAATCTCCTCTTTAAGACAAGGACCAAAGAAATCACTATAGAAACAGCCAAAAACAGAAGCATACCCCACAAACACTGGGCTGAGGACAAAAGGAAGAAGATCGGTAGAAAGGAAGTAGGATGCACAACATGCAGCAGGGGTCTAGGAAAGGGATAGGGAGAGCATAGTGCTTAGGGCCTCACAAGGAGAGGTGACGTACAAATCGAGTTTAATGGTCAAGGATTTCACCTTTAACTGTGACGAATATGACTTAGACATGGACAACACGTGCACTTAACTGACAAGATAATTTGGACCGGAAATAGTGCGAGGGAGCCAAGTTTTCTTGTAGTATGGAGGACTATTGTAAAAGGTCATATACTAGCCCCAAGGTTACATGCTAACCAGATTGGAATTGATTTTGACAATAATAAACCATATAATATCTTTTCAAGTAGCTTAAAATTTTTTTTTCTTAAAATATTTTTGAACATTGTGAATCTTGATAATTAATGTTCAAACGGATATTATTCATTTTTTATTAAGTTTAATTTGAGTGTATGTTCATATTGAAGGTATATCTAAAAGCACAAAGTTTCTAAAGTCAAAAGGATCAATCTGCAAAAATCTGCGTTTAAAGAGTCAACTAAATGCTTGAAGGATTCAAATACATGCTGAAAAAGTCAATCCCAAAAGGTCAAAGTTAGAGCTTACAAATGCTGAAAGTCAGGATAACAGTCAACAACACAGGAGGAGTTGATTCATACTCTTCAACAAGAAGAAGAAAATTTAAATTTGTCTGAAGGAGTCGACTACATGAGCTCAAAGAGTCTATTATCCTCATCGACACAATTTTTGGAGAACTCAAAATTTCAAATTTCAAATAGCTGGCTTTCCATTTAACGCACCCCAACCACAAGAAAAAGTTGCCTATGTAAAAGTAGGCAAAGGGAGAACATTTAAGAAGACTTGCACAGTTGTTTTAAAATCTCTCTCTTTCTCATCTTGAAGATACTCTCTTTTGGGTTGGTGTGGGCTCTTAAAAGCAAAAATCTATCTCCACCATTATTATACCACATTTGTATATTCAGCTATTCTAGAATCATTTATTGCGAACTTTAACTCTCTATCACCTGTGAGGGTTCACAAGTACCAAAAATTTTGAGGCTTGTGAGTGATGGAAAAAATACTTGTAATTAAGCTTGAGGATAGGGGAAACCTTAGTGAGGATTTCCTTGATTTAGATAGTGAGTACTGCTCCTTTTCAAAAGTACTTGAGTTGTGAGAGCGTAGCCCACAAAAATACTTGGGTCTTAAGTGATGAGCCCAAAAAAATCCTTGTAAAGATTCTCTAGCGCTTGCAAGCTAGATTGTAAACTATGTGCAAATAGTGAAGAAACCCAAGGGAGGATCCTTAGGGGTGGACGTAAGCTTGGGTTTAAGGTTTTTTGTAATATTTACTTGTTTTCTGGTTCAATGATGTTACGTATATCATGTTTGTATTTTTAAAGACTTGTTTTTCTTTAACTTGTTTTTTTCTTCTTAAACACTTTATATTTGGTGATCATTGTAGATGTTTGAAAAATGACAATTCTTTGATGTAATAGCCTGAACCGAGAAAACCTCTAGTGTTGTCTTATAATAATGGACACCGCTATTAAACTGATGTTACGGTCAATGAAAGGATCGTAAAAGCAACTTTTCTAAGGGAGGATCCTTAGGATGGACGTAGGCTAGGGTTTAAGCATTTTTGTAATATTTACTTGTTTTCTGGTTGGGTGATGTTCTAAATGGCTTACGTGTATCATGTTTGTGTTTTTAAAGACTTGCTCTTTTAACTTGTTTTTTTCTTCCTAAACATTTTATACTTGGTGATCATTGTAGGTATTTAAAAAAGGACAATTCTTTGATGTAATAGTCTGAACTGTGAAGACCTCTAGCGTTGTCTTATAATAATGGACGCTACTGTTAAACTGAGGTTACGGTCAATGGAAGGATCGAAAAGGCAACAATTTTTCTATGATCAAAACACTAACAACTTTTATTCATACTTTTATAATACAAAAGAGTACCAAACTACCTTCTATGTACATACTACAAGTGTACATAATGAAGACTATAACCAAAAACAAGCTAAGGTAGGTTATGTTGGAGGTTTCCTAGTGCTCTTCATAAGAGTCACTCGTATCCGAAAGATTGACATAATCATCTGAATTTAAGGTGATCCAGTGATGACCCCGACCTTCGATTCACACCTCTAAGTTTATAGTCATCCGCACTCAGAACTTTAACTCCAAGATAAGTGATGCATGGCTTATAGCCTTGGTGAATTTACCTAGGTAGTACTTAGACATTTGCTAGAGATACAACATAAAAAGAGTGAGTCCAAATGACTCAGTAAAGCGAGTGGTTACTACAAAAGGTAGCAGATAGCATGAATAAAATATTAAGAAATCAATTTATTCAATAATACGAAATCAAGGAGAGACTCATAATAAAGATGATCTTTCCAAAATTTCAACCACCACCCTTTGGCATCACTTCCAGAGTGATATATATGGTATACGACATGCAACATTACTCCTAGAATAAAATACGTCCTTATTTAGGACCTTTCCTTTTACGACAGAGCTACAGTCAGGATGCCATAACATGTGGTCCACATTCTTCTGTGCATAATATTGTCACGTCTTCAAATCACTAGTTAAGTATGCATGTCTCATGTCAATGTCATGTATTACATGATATGTCATACCTTAACCATTAAACTTCTCTTGGAAATCATATTTTTCAACATAGAAAAAAGTTTGACATTTTCAAAATGACAAGGCATCAATAGAAATAACCTCCATATATAAATAAATTATATATAGAAATAATGAATATTTTGACATAATCAAAATGACATAGTGTTTTAAAATCACAAGGAACCTGCAAATAATATTCCCAAACATTTGAAAAACATAGTTCATGAAGAATTTTACAAAGAAACGAATCAAAGTTTTGAAAACACCTTAACATAGAATCAAATTTTAAAAAGGAGACTATTTTGTTCTTCATCAAGAACATCAAGAACACCAAGAACATGAAGAATATGAAGAACACAAAGAATATCACAAGGCATCAATAGATTCAAGAATCCTTTTGAAAAACACAAAAGATTCACAACAAACTTCTTAAAAACTTTTGAAAGCTTTTGAATCGAAATTAAAGATAACCAAACTAACATTTACCTCTAATGTAGCCGAATTTTCTCTAGACTTTTTCCTCCTCTTTCTCCCACTTCACTTTACTCTTGCTCTTAAGATTTAACTCATAAAATTCGAACTGAAATATGTACTCTTCAATGGCCGAATTTCACCTCTATTTATAGGCAAACATGACCAGTTGCATTCCAACACATGCCCGGCCTATCTAAGCTATTGGGTGAGTCGTGGGGCTATGTTCTCCTCCCTTCAACACTTAACAACCTAGAGCAACCGAAATTCACCTAGGTAGCCATGGAGTCATGACCGATTCTCCTGGTTTTTGACACTTCAAGTTCCCAACATTTAGCATTGTTTCCTCGTGCTTCTTAGCCTTGATAAGTGTCATCATCTAAGACTGCCGAATTTACCTAGCTTAGTGACTAAGTTTCCAAGACTTAGTTGCTAAGTTTCATCGATTATCCAACGATGTTCATAAATCGTCCTATTAGCTTCTGAAAAATAGAATATCTCCAAAATTGAAATACTCATTCAAGGATAAACAACCGACCTACTAATTGCCTAAAAATCACAAGTTTACGATTTTGACGAAACTCCGTCCTATGAGCTTCCAAAATTAAATTGGCTCAAAATTTGCATCTCAACATCCTAAATAAGAGATTGGTCAGTTATGTACTCTAAATCTCACTAAATCAAGGTTTTGAAAATAATACATCAAGTACTAATTTTACATCAAGTACTGAAATAAACTTATTTCAGTGAGATAAATAAGTTTAAATTTCCGAAGGTCTTAAATTTTACATCCTTTCATGTGAACTTAATAAAATATTGTTTTATTTCAATTTAGAGAGCTTAATTTCTACTAATTTAAACTCATAAGTTAATAAAAATTGTTTTTTTCGTAAATATGAGTTAGAATTAACCTATATAGGAAGACCATTTATCTAATTAATATTTTAATCTATTTATTGGAGTAAATTATGTAAAACACAAAAACAAATTGGTTAATTAAATGATAATTGGTCCAAAATCATATGGATTCCAAAATATGCAACATTAGTTAGTTGACAGTTTATTTGTCTGCAGGCCAATAAGAATTAATATAAAGAAAAAACAATTATTACTTCTACACAATTCGTTAATAAGTACAACCACAATCAATAAGTCAAAACAGAGGCTTCATTTTCTTATCGAAAGATGTCTGCTCTGTAAGTAGAAATAGTTATCTCAACAAGAAGGCGAAACTGAGATACTATGAAGAGAGTGATTGGAACACTAGCCAAGCAAATTATAAGAATAACAATCCAATATTGTCCGCTTAGCATAATTGAAAGAGCCGCACAAAAAGCGATCATCATGGTTGCAATAGAGAAGAAGAGGGTAGAAAAGCCTACGATCATCTTCCTTGGCAAAGTCACAAGGAAATCATCTTCTGCGTAACGTGATGTAAGGATTCCCAGAAACATCAATACTGAAGTCGTGGAAGAAAAGAGAGATAGGGCATCGGATAATATGAAGAGCTTGAACCATTTTCTATTTAAAAACATTGGCAAGCCTGTGTCTTGGTTATTGCCACCCGGGACTGTAAATGCTGCAGCAAACATGATGGTTATAATAAGAGCGTCTACTACTGTACAAGACGTTGCTGCGTCTTTCATCCATTGCTCTCCCTCTTTCCTCAAGTTCTTGTGAGTCTTTGTGAACAATTGGCGAGGAGTCAAACCATCCTTATTTATAGCTTCTTTAGCCTTGGGATGAACAATACTCTCTATTTCCTACAATTTTGCAAAAAAAAAAACTTAGAAAGAAAGGCTACCAAAATAAAGATAAAGCACATTATACAACAATAATTAGAATCACTTACAGTAAGTATGTGAATTTAAAAAGGACAAAAAATAATTATTGAATTGATCCAAGACTAGTAGTTACCCCCCACTCATCCTCTTATAATTTCAAATAAAATATAAAATCATAAATGGCTTTGGAAGTAATTATAGATATTCAAATTTTCTCAAGTAAAGAAGTTATAATTAATTGATTCCAGGTATGGTAATTCTTATTAATGAGAAGTTGCGAAACCAACAGTATTGTACCGATCGAGATTCACATCATGCGATTTGAAGGATCTTCAATGGAGAAGAAGAAAGAGATAGAGATGTTGCCATGAAAAGAGAACTAAACTAAACCAGTGCAAAACTAGAACATACACAGCTAATGTTTGCCAACATAGTTTGATGGTTGTTTCTCTGTTTTAGGCATGAAAGCAAACAAAAGATATGAATATAGACCATAGAAAGACAAAAGTGAGAGAAATGACCTTAAACCATTGCAGTTCTCTTTGCATTTGCAGAGCTGCACCTGAGATATGGTTAAGCATACTGGAATCCGCTAACATCCCCGCCATATGAAGCATGCCATTGCCATTTTCATCTTGATGACATGTATGAGCGTTCTTTGTAATAAGTCCATATAAAAGGCTAAAGATTTTAGCTTGACGGTGTAGGACAGCAATCGAAAATATGCGTCTCGATTTTCCATCCTTGGTCCACTCAAGCTCTGGATCTGCCTTTAGCATGACAGACACAACCTCAAAGATTCCATTCTTGATAGCTCTGATGATGGTAGCATTAACGAAGCTTTCTTGCCTTTGTTGAATAGTTAAATTCGATAGTCCCTCGCACATTTGATGAAGAAGTTCTTTGGATTGGATGTGGATCAACTTCATTTCATATAAATGCTTGATACCTTCGATTGTCAAATGATCGAAAAATATTTACAATTAATTAATAAGATGAAGCTATAGATCAAAATCTCAGTTTTTTAAGGATAAACGACTTCAAAAACTTAATTAATGGATGAAATTGATTGAGTAGATGTAGGGATACCCAAAAAGTTCACTTTTGAAACGACACGGCGCAGTTGAGCTGGCACTGCAAGGAGAAAACAAAATTTGGACAAATATATATATACACACGAGAAAGAAATATTATCTTGTTAGATAAATAAGAACAGTAACAGGAAGCAGCAAGCTGAGAGGAAAGAAAGGAGAAAGAGGAGTGGAGAGAAAATAAGGGAAACAAAATGAGAAGGGAAAAGGAGGAAAATAATCGGGAAATACTAGAGATTTTGTTAACTCGATTTTTTTTGTTAAATTATCCCAAACACGATATTTTGTACAGAGAATGTTATTTGATATTAAATACTTTGTTGCATAATGTGATTTTGTGTATTTGAAATTTTGGGTGTTTTGAAATATATGTATTTTAGTATTGAACATGAAGTGTTCGATAAAACGCCCCAAATAGATCTTGACATCTGACATAATATTTTGTATTTTAGTATTGAACATGAACTGTTCGATAAAACGCCCCAAATAGATCTTGACATCTGACATAATATTTTGTACTGTGAATGTTTGTGATATTAAGTATACGTGAAAATGCATGTTTGATAGCTCTAAAATGGATGGTATGAAAAATATGTATTTTTGTGTTGAACATTAAGTGTTCGATAAAATGCCCCAAATAGAACTTGACGCATTAGATTATATTTATTTGATTATGGTATTTTAATAAGATATTATTAATGGTTAAAATTAGGATTGATGTTATTATATAAGCAACAATCACGAGAAAAAATGAAGTTGCACGGCCAAAATACAATTCTTAATTTTACCTGCAAAAAATTAGGAAAAGTGAGATTAGGCAAAATCATACCTGATATGATAGTTCTTTCTTGATTGCTTTGCTGGTTTTCTACGTTTGAAATGTTCCAACCATTAATTTCATTGGTGGAACGAGCCGTGGGTTGAATGTCTATACCTTCGAGCCAAATAAAAATTATGGGAAATGGATGTTAATAATCCATTGGGTACTACTGACCTCTAACCCAAGGACAATTTATTCAAAGGGGTCAAAATCAATGGACGAAATAGAGACAACCCTATTCTAATTTCGCTACAAAAAGTTTCATGTCATAAACTGGTACGCTATGCTAATGGGCATTGAAGCTGCGACCACTTAATCAAAAAGCAACAGAAGAGAGAGAGTATATACTCACAGTAGTTGTAGATCCATTGTTTCCAAAATACAAGCTGATTTCCACTTGGAAATGCATTAGGCGTAGAAGCCAATGCCAACAATGGGGAGTTGCCATCCTTGCCAAGAGCAAGTGCCAATCGTGGGCAGCGCTTTACTAAATCTAAGGCAATATCTGTTACAAAGGATATACAGAAAACGATTAATTAACAAGAGGGCAATTCAAAAGTGAAGAGGCAATTAGAGAAGAAATTCTTACCCAAATTTCTCGTATATATAGCGTTGCTAAGAAGGGTAGCACCATTGTGATCTTTTTCTGGCATTAGATCTTCCAGGGGCGTGACAGAATACAAATACCGAGCCGTTTCTATTTGCCCATAAGAAATGGCCGTCACAAGTGGTATGGTTTGAGTTGTAGATCCGATGCTGACCAAGCTCTCGTTCTTTCTCACCATACACTTTACCAATCTGTACTCTCCACGTACGGCTGCCTCGTTTAGAGCTGTGTCACCGAAGTTATCGACAATTTCCAAGTCTTCTCTTGACATTCGCTCCACCAACTCCTCTCCCATACTTTCCTGTCCAGCAACAACAGCAATATGGAGAGCCATTTTGCCCAAAGTGGTGATTTTTGCATTCAAAGCATCGGGACGGCGCCGAAGAAACTCTCTTGCCGAATTCCTATCACCTCCTCGAACAGCCTTGTACAAGTCCTCGTACTCAACGTAGCTGTCATTCCGATTGTTGTCCGTACCTGCAGCCAAGGTTTTCTTGTTTTCATAGAGTTAATACGAAATGGAACTATAATTAATCCGACATGCATATAACCTACTTTTTTTTTCTTATTTCTTAAATGTATTTTAGGAGCTGAGAGAGGGAGGTAAGGAGAGAAAAAATCAAACCTGAGTAAGTAGTTTTGAGCATAGTATATTTTTCTGCCAAAGTGTCCCAAGCAATTTTTGCTAAACTAATCTCCCTGATGATAGAAAATGATTTAGGTCCGCATGAAATTTGAATCACATGTAACGCCATGGAATTCCTTTTACTCCAAGCTTTAAAAGCAAAATTGTTGTTTTCTTGATCAGGAGTTTCTTCGATTCCTTCAACTATTCCCCAAAGATCTTGAGCTATAAAGTAGGTTTTCATCTGAGCCCTCCAATCCAGATAATTACATTTGTCAAGAACTTCAAAAACAGCAGGATACAAACCAGGCTTTGTTTCCATTTTAACCTATGTATATATCAAAATGGTGTCAGGAGCATAATATCTAATAAATCACAACAAAACAACATTTTTTTAATGGAATCGGCTAAGATAGATTCAAACTAGTCTAATTATTTGGAAGATTCTATGGTAAATACTCTATACACGAAAGTATCAGAAGATCACTGCTAGCTTCTGAATCGGCTAAGATAGATTCAAAGTAGTCTAATTATATGTGCTCATTAATGTTGACAACAACTCAAGTCACGATTCAGAGCACTTTGATCATTGTTAAATGTGAGGCTGCCACGTGGCTCTAACACAAATCCAAAGGGGAAAGGTAGCTCTAAATAATTTCGTTGTTCTCCAGTACACCATTCAGTATGACAGTTTTAAATACGATGAGACCAAAATATTTTTCAAATACGGCTTTGGTTTCTCGACTTTAAAAGAAAACTCTTAAATAATCAGTTTGAATGTATAAGAGTTTATTTAAAAATATTTTGGACCATTAAAAATTTAAGAACCATTTTGATGAACATTTATAATTGGGTATACCTCTCTTACCACATCTTTCTATTAACTAGTGATCAATGGGAAAATATGGGATGTTTATTTGTGAATATTTTGAAGAATATTTTTAATATTTTAGAAATCTTTTAGATATGTTAAAAATGTTGGAATGTATTTGATTTATTGGAAATTTTGATACCCACCCATTAAGTACCAAATATCCCCCTACCTACAGTACATTAAAATCTTTTAATTTGTTGGAAATTTTCTAGCATACAGTTTGAAAGGAGAGAGAAAAACAAGGTACCAAATATCCTACCCTACTTACATTAATTACTTTAAAAAGATCGTACCAGAAGTAGGTGTCCTCCTTATTGAAATTGTACTTTATATTAATTACTTAAAAAAAATTGTACTATATAGTTCCGACAGCAAAGGACCCTGTCTTTACAAAAAAAAAAAAAAGACAGCAGAGCCATCGGAATTCTAATAAAAATATGTTCGGCTATTCCTGGCTTAAGGAAATCAACAGGGAATAAAAGTGACTTATTTTACCTTTTAAGGACAGAACAAAATCACAGTTGGCTGCCCCTCACAGAAGTCGTTTCCAGGCTAGCTTTAAGTCATAGTTTGCTTTCTTCTTTTCCTAATTCTTAACCTTAGGTTATTTTGTTTCCCGCCTCTATGTTTCTTTATGCAGCATTCTAAGGTTAGCACTTTAGTTACTTTTGTTTTATTTAACTTAGACCAAAACAAAAACGACCAGGTCATGAAACGATCAGGCGCTCAAGTGGAAGAAGATAGGGATCATGGATGCTGGAGCTTTTCTCTATTGCAACAACAGCAATTGGGAAACGTATATGGATATCTTATATACCACCCTTCTGAAATCCAAAACAGTTTAATGGGACTTTTTGAGTCATTAAGACTTAAAGAGGAAAAGGCGAAGTGGCTTACCAGAGACCAGGAGTTTCTTCCTCTTGAAGCTCAATCGAGCAGAAGCTTTGAAACAACGGATATCTCCAATACCAAAGATTTCTCCGAAGGATTCACAAGGAATCGTAAATTCTGAAACTCCTGAACACTTCAGGGTCGTAGAAGCCCCGAAGAGAGGAAACCAAGCTGTTACTGATCAGATTAAAAATTGAAGAATAAAAGAGAGAATGGAAGTGGGAGACGTATTTGTTTCGAAATGTGAAAGGAGAAAAGAAAGAAAAAGAAGAGGCGTAAAGGTGTTGAGAAATTCTGCAAGCAGCTGCCTACGTATTTGTTTCCAAATGTGATAGGAAAAAACTTAAAAAAGAAAGAAAAAGAAGAGGCCTAAAGGTGTTGAGAGATGCTGAAGCTGCGTATAAGATAGATAGAGAGACAGACTTAACGTTGACAAGCCCCGAAGGGAGGAAACTGTTACTGATCAAATTAAAAATTGAAGAATAAAATAGAGGATAAACTCGGGAGACGTAATTGTTTTGAAATGTGAGAGGAAAAAAGAAAGAAAAAGAAGATGCAACGTGATGGGAGAAAAGAAAGAAAAAGAAGAGGCATAAAGGTGTCAAGATTCTACAAGGAGCTGCATATAAGATAGATAGAGAGACTTAACGTTGACAATTCACTTGGAATAAGCTGAAAAGACTTGAGGTGGCTGCTAGGAAAAGATTACTACGCTGAATACGGAACAAGTTGAACAAGTTCAAGTAGGTAGTGGATCAACCTCCTGTTTGTTTCCGTTTTGAATAGCAGACGGAGACGACTTTGCAATAAAAAATAATAATAATAAATAGCAGACAAAGACGTCGCTATAAACAAATCCAAAATCGGAAAGATGCCACGAATAGCTCTTTTTCTTTTCTTTCTTTTTGTTCTGGTCAACGATCTCTTCCTCGATAACACCACAAGGTAACGTTAGCTTAATTAAGTTTGTTTTCTTAATTAAGCTCTGGACCTGCCTTTAGCATCCCAGAAACAACCTGAAAGATTCCATTCTTGATAGCTCTGCTGATGGTAGCATTAACAAAGCTTTCTTGCCGTTGTTGAATAGTTAAATTTGATAGCCCCTCACACGTACATTCGATAAAGGAGTACTTTGGATTGGATGTGGATCAAGTTCATTTCATATAAATGCTTGATACCTTCGTCAATTATCCAAAAATCTCAATTTAACAACATGAACCTATAGATCAATTTCTCTGTTCTCTAAGGGTAAACGACTTCAAAAACTTAATTAATGGATGAAATTGATTGAGTAGATGTAGGGTACCCAAAAAGTTGACTTTTGAAACGACACGGCGCAGTTGAGCTGGCACTGCAAGGAGAAAACAAAATTTGGACAAATATATATACACATGTGACTCAACTAAAAATGATTAGCGAATTACTCCCAAGCGTAGGAGGTTGTCAAGTAATACTAGGGTAGTCCTAGGTCATCTCCACAAGGAACGATATATTTAATCTTTCATTTCAATCACCATTACAATAAAAGAAAAAAAATCTATTTACAATGAAAATGATATTTACAAAGGGAAAGGTTGGGTTTTAGGATACCATCCATGATTTTTGAGATTTTTGAGTTGATATTAATCTAAATGCTAGGAGATTAATGAAAAGCTAACAAACAAACATGATAATAAAATAGCATGGAATGAAGTTGAACACTTAGTACCCAAACATGATAACAAGCAAACATGATAACAAGCAAACTTGCTCTAAGAGACATTTCATCGAAACACTTAGTACCCAAACTTTAGCTAGTCACAACCATACATATCCATACTCAAACCAACTAACAAACACAAACTTAAACACTAATCTAACATTAAGGAAGTGAAATAGAACTTAACAAAACATTTAATCATCCAACCAAAACAAAACTCAAATCTGGAAAATTTTGCAACTAAAATGAAAGTGCAATAATAATGGAAGATTCGGTCAACAAAACAGCAAGAAAACTTTCGGTCTCCCTCAGCAGCAACGAACAGCACGTTCTCTTCCCTCAACAGCCACGAAAAGCCATGAAAAGCTATGAAGAAAAGAAATAAAAACAAACCAAAAGCTACCCCAAAAGCTAGGAAGGAAAAGCAATGAACAGCAACCAAAAAGCATTTCGTAAAGTGAGGGAGCAGCAGCCAATCGGTTGTAGTTCAACAATAATGAAAAAGTAATGAAACAAAAAGCTCTAAGGGAAAAAAAAAGAACCGACAGCCACTAAAGCTACTCTGAAAGCTACAAAATAAAACAACCAAGAGCTCCCATAGCTTTTCTTGTCTCTACGGGAATAGCTAGCAAAAATGCAATGGAAAAGGTGGGAGAAAAGTCCTTGGCAGCAAGCAAAAGCCCTTCCAGCCGCAAAGAGCACCGAACCCAGCAAAAAAATGAAAACTTTTCCCCCTTAGGTCTCTATCGCATAAGTCCAGCCGAAGTCTTCCTCTTTTTTTTTTTTTCTTTTTCTCCCAGTCTCCCCTTTTTCCCGCAGGTCTCTCGGGCCTTCTATCACCTGGGCCCTCTCTTGGCCCTTTCTCTCTTCTTTTCTCCCTTCCGCAGGTCTCTCGGCTCCACATGTTTTCTCTTGTCTTTTTTTTTCTGATTGGTTCGGCCCTCCACCTTTAGAATGTTTGGTCTCCTCACTTTTCCAACAAATGGGCATTTCAGCTGGAGTACTATCCTTAAGGACCGAATGTGTAGAAGTGGGCTCCAAGGAGACTAACACAATTGGGCTACCCATCACTGGGTCCAGCCCAACACTTTGCATTTCGGCCCCATTCTCCTTTGTCAAATTTTTATCTCCTGCACATGGCTGAAAATATGGTGAGAGGAGAGAAAACAAATAACTTAAATTTATTCAATTACACTTGCTTTTGTCAAAATTAACAATTCGCCTCATACTAATGTCCAAAGCATAATTTTCTCATTTTCTAGTGGAAATGGTGTAATTGTGGAACTTTCTCAAGTGATAAATTAGCAAAATTGTGATACAATCACATGAGAAAGAAATATTATCTTATTAGATAAATAAGAACAGTAACAGGGAGCGGCAAGCCGAGAGGAAAGAAAAGAGACCGACGAGTGGAGAGAAGAATAAGGGCAAGAAAATGAGACGGAAAAAGGAGGAAAATAATCGGGAAACACTTCTGAGATTTTGTTGACCCGATTTTTTTTTGGGTTAAATTATCCCAAACACAATATTTTGTACTGTGAATGTTGTTTGATATTAAATACTTTGTTGCATAATGTGATTTTATGTGTATTTGAAATTTTGGGTGTTATGAAATATATGTATTTTAGTATTGAACATGAAGTGTTCGATAAAACGCCCCAAATATATCTAGACATCTGACATTATATTTATTTGATTAAGGGTTTTTAATAAGATATTACTAATGGAGACAATTAGGAGTGATATTATTGTATATAGACAACAATGACGAGAAAAAATGAAGTTGCATGCCCAAAATACAATTCTTCATTTCTCATGCAAAAATTTAGGAAAAGTGAGATAAGGCAAAAGCATACCTGATATGGTAGTTCTTTCTTGATTGCTTTGCTGGTTTTCTACGTTTGAAATGTTCCAACCATTAATTTCAATGGTGAAACGAGCCGTGGGTTGAATGTCTATACCTTCGAGCCAAATAAAAAATAAGGGAAATGGATGTTAATAATCCATTGGGTACTACTGACCTCTAACTCATGGACAATTTATTCAGAGGGGTCAAAACCAATGGACCAAATAGAGACAACCGTTTTCTAATTTCGCTACAAAAAGTTACATGTCATAAACTGGTACGCTATATATGTTAATCGCAAACATGGGTATTGAAGATGTCACTACAAGAAAACACATTTTGAGTGTCAAAAAAAATTTTCACCCAAAGTGCCCAGTTCGTCAGCTATGGTTTTGGGTGACAAAACCGGTTTGTCACCTAAAGCCCATCAGGCAAAGTTTTAGGTGACGATTTTTGTGTTCTGTCGCTCGAAACCGTTTGGACGGTTTTGTCTCATAGCGACGAAATTGAAAATCGGCATGCCCAGTACAGTCCATCCGTTCACATGAGTTGTGTGAACGTACTCTATACACGCTCTGACCGCTCATGCGTACGGTACGTCCAAGGTGACTAAATGAATTTCGTCATGTACAATCTGTGCGCATGATTATATAAAATTGTCCGAACGAGCTTACATAGAGTCCGGATGTTGTCGTAAAGACGTCTGCACCGTTGTTTCATTTATGACGAAATACCTATTTGTCATCCTTAGAACCCGTTCGAACTACTACGTATACGGTTCGGACTCTTCGTCAGACGAACACGTTCGGACCGTGTGCACGCCTTTATAACCGTTCGGACGGAACAATTAAACGCGAAGTGTGCGGACGGGTAGTTATGCGTGCGCACGTTATCAACGCCAAATAACCGTTCGGACAACCTTTGTTACCGTTCGAACAAGTTACTACGTATTTAAATTAATTTAATTAAATTTTTAAAAATAATTTAAAAGTAATATAAATAGAAAGCTATTCAATGCTCATAATGTAATAAAATATCTAATAATATGCAATCGTTATTAAAAAAGTAAATAAAATTCATAATCGATAAGTACTGACAAGGTAGTAAAAATACATAAATTTACCCAATTTTTCGTTTGAGTGTCGAACGAGATTGCAGCTGTTTGATCTGCTCCATCATCTGCTCACGCATATGCTCTACCATTAGTTGCATCACCCGTTCTAGTTGTTCCACTAGGGTCCTTTGCTGCTCCGCCATCTTCTGCATCAGCTCTTCGTCTTTCTTCCGTTGTTGCTCCTCCATCATCTGCAGATGCTCTTACATCGTCTGCTCCATATCTGACCGCCTGACCAAAAGAGCTTCATATTCCATCTGTCTAGCCGTTATTTCCTCAATCTGTAATATGGCCTCCTCCAATCTTCGGGACAAATCAACGGACGATGCTGATGAAGATGATCTAACAAACCGTACTGAACGACCTAAACCTGGCACGTAATCCGCTTTCGTCCCCAATACGTCAGCGAAGATCTCCACTTCGGTGTATAACTTTCCCTCTGACTCGTGCTGCAATTGTAACGCCTCCATTTTTTCCTACAAAATTATAAAATACGATAAACTTGAAACATATACGCATGCAAATGAATCATTAAATCTAATATTACAACTTACAAAATTTTCTCGTGCATCTTCTGAAGTCCACATGTCACCCTTATTAGTATGCGTCTTTTTATAAAGCAACGAAGGACTAATTTCATCAGATTATGGATTTTTTGTACTTCAAAATAAATACAAAATATTCATATTAAAATACCCAAGTCATTTATTTAAATAATAAATAATATAAATATAAATTTATTACTTACTAACAACGCTCTAGCACATTGGAAGGACCTCGCTCCCGATTTGCGTACAATCTTCAGCTTAGCTCTATTCTCCTTGTTGATTGCACTCCTCCTCTGCATTATACATTTACAGTTGTTACCACAATTAAGCATATAGCAAAAATAAACGTTCAGGACGGAATACAAATGTTTAACCTGAAATTTCTCTCTCGAGAATAAATCACAAACACGAGTCCATTCTTCCTTGTTCATATCGGGATACGGATGCTCTAACGCCTCTTCTTTGGAATTGAACACCGAGTCATATTATACTCTGACTTCATATGAAGTAACCTAACAACGAAAGACAACGTCGAGTATTTCTTACACCCGGGATACAACTCTCGCTCAACTTCCGCCCATAACTTGGTATACGCGGAAAATTCATCTCCAGACCCAGATTGAATTGTTTCAAGACCCAATATATTTTCACCCATGTTCTCATCAACCCCTGCTCCCACCTCAAAATCTTCTAACATGTCTCTCATATCATGATTTATGTTTCCCTCATAGTCCTCGCTGCCCGGTTCAAGTTCTAAATTCACCACCCGTTAGAAACTTCTGAAATTGACTCTCCGTGAAATACCCAATGAGTGTAACTCTGGTCAAACCCAATTATGAATAAATGATCCTCCATCGTCCACACGTTGGAACAACACATTCTTACATCTCTTACATGGAAATATTATCAGACCCAGACTATCTGCATAACTACGGGCAACAATCATAAAATCTCGAACACCATCACTATACTTCACACTTTTGAGTTTATCAGCCTCATAAATCCAGCTCTTATCCATATTTTCCCTTCAAAGATGAAAATGCAAACAATGATGACATTCATACTCAACTCTAATTTCTTCGGATGATAGGTCCTATCCCATTCAAGTTTACTATATCACGTACTGCACTTAATTGACCCGACCATTGTGGCCGATGGTCTAGAAATTTCGACAACATTTCCCCTCAGTCCCTAGATACACGCCTACAACATTGAGCATAAACACCCATCATTTAAGGCAAGAAATTGAGAAGCAAATTCATGAAGGAAGTTTTACTTAGGTTCCTTGAGAGGTCCAAAACGGATAGTGAAAACGTTTGGGAGAAAAGTATGAGAGAAGTGAGTGAGTTTGTGATTTTGACAAAGTCTGGCGAGTTTAATGTGCCCAGTCACCATCCGAACTCTTGCGATTAGCGTTCGGACGCTTCTCAGCGATTATATTCACACGTGGCCTTATCAAATTTTAACCTCATTAAATATGTCTGTTTCAAAAAGGTTCTAGAACTTATATGGTCCGGACGATATCGATGTTATGTGTCTGAAGTTTTGCAACGTGGAATCACACGATTCACGGAAGAAGCACTGGTAATTATGCTGAGCTTTTTTCGTACCGTCCGAACGATGTGTTAGCCCAAGATTGTTTTGCAAACAATCCATAATTGATTTTGATGATAACAAAAATTCTAAGTACTTTGAAGACTTTTAGATTTTACATTGTCAATCCACAATTTCCAATTTGTTTTTTAAAAAGGATTGAGGTTATCTCTCGTAAATATTTATAAAGTGCACTTGAACACTATTACATAAGTTGATAAGATCATTTTTTCATATTGTAGGTGGTTAAAGAAGTTTTGGAATGGATTAAACACTTTGAAGTTGCTGAAAAACTCTTCAGCACTTATAAGTGTTGACACATTGAGTGATGGTGTCGACACATTGCACTAATACCCGAGAGTTTGCATTTTCTAGGATTCAAAGTGATTTTTTGGCTAAGTGTTGGAAGTGTCAACACATTGGAGTATAGTGTCGACATATTGGAGCATAGTGTCGACACATTAAACTAACACCCGAGAGTTTGCATTTTCTGGCCTTCAAAACGATTTTTTTGACTAAGTGTTGGAAGTGTCGACACATTGGACCATAGTGTCGACACATTGAACTAACACCCGAGAGTTTTCATTTCAGGACCAAGTTCAATGTGTCAGCACATACAATCAATGTATCGACACATTGCGCGATTTTACAGATTTCCTGGAGTGACGTCAAATGATTCAAAAAGTCTCCAAATTGTCTCAAATGACCTCCAACGGCACTCTAACATTATAAGAAGACCCTTAATGACCGTTGAAGACCTTAGGGCTATAAAAAGAAGAAGATGGAGAGAGAGGAGGAGCTCGACCATCAACGAAATATCTAGAGAGAGAAAGTCCAAAATCCAAAGATTTCACTTGCTGAATCATTCAAGAACAAAGCTCCATTGTTCATCTTCCTCCATTGCTCATCATTGATAGAATCTAATCTTCTTGCACTCTATTGAGCTTTCCATTTGATAATTTGGCTTAGAGAGCCATTCCACATATTGTGAGATTTCCACTTGCTTATTTGGATTAGAGAGTCATTCCACCTTTTGTGCTTCATTTGTTCATTCGGCTTAGAGAGCCTTCCTTGTAGCCATCATTTGTAAAAACTTTGAGTGTTGGGAAAACACTTGGTCCTACTTGTGAGAGTAGAAGAAATCCTCTAGGTTGTGAGGATTTGTGAGAGTTGAAGCGTGAGCTCGCAAAACGCTTTGTAAAGGCTCCTTAGCACCCGAGAAGCTAAGGTGTATTTGCTATTGGAAAATAGTGAAGGAAGCCCAAGTGTTGGCCGAACCACCTAAAAATACGGTGTTATCTCTCTAACTCTATCTCTCTCATTGTTTGTCTCATAACCATAATTGTTGTGCTTTAAGCTTTATCATTTATTGCTTATAGTTGTTTAGCCTTAAACACATTCAGACTTTCAGTTTTATTTGTTAAAACGGAGTATCTTTTAGATTTGTATTTTTGTCAAAAAGGGGTAAAGTTTTTATAAAACCCAATTCACCCCCCCTATAACAACCTTTGTTAGCACCTCCTTAGCTGAAGGTCAATCCACAAATAGACCTCCCTTTTTCAATGACACTTGTTACAATTATTGGAAGGCTAGGATGAGGATTTACATCCAAGCCGTGGACTATGACCTATGGAGAGTTATCTCAAATGGTCCTACATTTCCTAGAGATAAGGATGGAGAGTTGAAAGATGAAAATGAATGGAATGATGTTGATCTTAGACTTATGTCTTTAAATGCTAAAGCTATGAATGTGTTATATTGTGCAATTGATTCAAATGAATTTAATCGTGTTTCCGGTTGTGATACCGCGAAACAAATTTGGGACAAAATTCAAGTAACTCATGAAGGTACGAATCAAGTTAAAGAAAATAAGATTAGTATGCTTGTTCATAGCTATGAGCTTTTTAAGATGAGATCTGATGAATCTATCTCTTCTATGTTTACTCGTTTTACTGATATCATAAATGGGCTTAAATCTCTTGGTAAGAATATACTAACATTGAAATGGTGAGAAAGATCCTTAGGTGTCTATCAAAAGCTTGGGAACCCAAGGTCACCGTCATTCAAGAAGCTAAAGACTTGACAAAGCTTTCTTTGGAAGAGCTCATGGGATCTCTCATGACACATGAGATGGATCAAGTAAAGAAAGATGAGGATGAAAGAAAAGGAAAAAGAGGCATTGCCTTGAAAGCCTCATGCTCTAGCAATGAAGAAGTTGCAAACCTATGCTTGATGGCAAAAGAAGATGAAGATGAGGTACAAGACTCTGTAATTCATTCATTCTCATTTGATGAATTGCAAGATGCATTTGATGAACAATACGTTGAACTAAGAAGAATATTTTCAAAATATTGTTCTCTCTCAAAAAGAATTTTGAAAGTATTCTAAAAGAAAATGATATTTTGAAAAATCAAGTCATATCTCTTAGAGATGATATTATTCGTCAGGCAATGTCCGTTCGGATGTGTTACAAAAAGATTCCGGACGGTATTGTAAAAATTGTGATGATTCTTTTAATTATCACTCAGTTAGGACGATTTGGAATTTGTCACTTTGCATAGAGTCCGAACGGGTTATTTTTCGTATGGACTCAATTTTGTTTTTTATGACTAGTTTTATCGTCATTCATTCGCGACACGTGTATGTAATCACACTAGAAATACGTTCGAACGTGTTTTTGACCGGTTCGGACGGTTTTGGCGTTCCTGGTGGTTTTGGGTGACGAAATTAATATTTTGTCATAGAAAGTTCACTTTAGGTGACAAAATTTGGTTTGACACCCAAAAGTTTGTCACCTAAAACTATATTTGTTGTAGTGTGTGGACCACTTAATCGAAAAGCAAGAGAAAAGAAATAGTACTTACAGTATACTTGTAATGTGAGACCCCGAATTTCACCGTGCCACTTTATGTTTAAGTATTGTTCTTTAAATTTTGGGGGTTGTTATTTGGCCTATTGTAAGGGATTTTATTATGTTACAATGACTTATTAAATTTTAATGTCAAGGATATTTAAAGTGCATTTCATTATATCTTATAGTTGCTGAATTTCTCTAAGCAATTTCATTATATATAAAATTATGATTGTGAATTTTTAGTGCATGTTAATTATCTTATGCCTTCATTAGGTAGCCTTAATCTTCATTAGGTGGACTAAGTGACTATATAGTGTGCTAAGCAAGTGGTCACGTGAAGTGCATAGAAAGATAACATAGGAGGGAAATAGTGGTTCACGTGAAAGCTAGAAGACAAAGAAACAAAAGAAATCAAATAAAAATAATAATAAAAGACAAACTATTAACTTTGCCGCCCATGCAGCCAATGGCTGCTGTTGATGGAACCAAGGGGAATTTCCCACTTGCTCTTGAACTTGGCCAAGTTCATTTGGCCGAGCTCTTAACACCTCACTTTGCACTCGCACCTCACTTTGCACTCGAACACACTTCATTTGGTCAAGCAAGAAAGAAAGGCCGAGAGAAAAGAAGAAGAAGGAAAAGGTCGAGAAGAAGCAAGGGAAGAAGGAGAAGAGAAGAAAAAAAAAAGGGAGGAGAGAAAGAAAAAGAAAAAAAACAGCAAGGTAAACCTTTGATTTTTGGTGTTCTTGGCCGAATATACTCTTGCATGCTATGTTCAATCCTTAATTTGGCCGAATCTGTTGTAGATGTCTTTCCCTTGAAATGTTTTCTTGAATGAAGAAGTTGTTGTGTTGTGATATATTGCTGAAAATTGTTGATGGAGGAAGGGATTAAGGCCACGGTTTTGGCTAATGTTGAAGGAAGTGACGATTTTGGTTTTCATGTTAGATATATTAGCATGCATGTAAGATATGTTGATGTTGGCCGAACCTTGTAACCCTATCATGTGATTTGTTGCTTGTGATTTGATGTGGAACATTGATGTTAAATGCCACAGTTTTGGGTTAGTTCAAGCTTGGAAATACATGTTGGATTGTAAGTTGCAAAATTAGAAGTATAACCGAATTGCATGTGAAGGTAGAGTATGAAAATCCCTTGATGTTGTTGCTGAAATGTTGTTGTTGTAACCCTTGAAAATAGATGTGGAAAATGTTGGATTTAAATAATGTTAGGGTTTCGGTCAGTGGCCTAAACCTAGAAGCATGTGTGATTGGAAATGTTAATGCAAGAAAGTGTTATGAAAATGGAAGAAAATGAATCATAGGAGCCGAATGGTGTTGCTGCCTTATGTCATGGAATGTGTATTTTGTTATGTTTTCTTAAGGGTTGCTTGCTGTTAATAATGTATGTTGGTTATATTGAATAAAATAGGAAGCTAATCACCTAAGTACATTGATTTCATTTGGTGGACATGGAGATAATCATACTCGGGTTACATGGAGATTGATTACATGTTGAATGTTAAATGCTTTCCATGGATTTTGCAAGAGATGTGTGAACTTGTGAAGTTGAAATGTCTTGGAATTAGGTCAGTAAATATAAGAATGAATATTGCCTCGGGTTGGTCATTGAAATGAGGATCTAATACACATAAGTTGAGTTTTGAAGAGTTATGTTCATTGATACTTAGGCGAATTTAAAGGAACATGAAAATTAGGTTAAATTCTATAGGTCTCGGCAGTACCTCTATAACACATCTATTGAAGTTTAATCGATGAAATTTGATGATCATTAGTCCATGTAAGTAAGACTGTCCCAACCCGGGCAGCCACCTCGAATGACCCATAGTACCACTTCTCAAGCTTGTAGCTTGCCTATCTCTTCATGGTATTTTGGCGATATGGCTGAAGCTTCAAGTACACAAGATCCCTGGGCTTAAACTCTTCTAGTCTCCTTCCTTTGTCATAACGTTTCTTCATGCTTATTTGGGCTTTCTTAAGCTCCCTCTTCACCATGGTAGGATCTCGTCTCTAGTAAGCAAAACTTCCTCCACCTCCGCGTTCTTAGTCGTGCCCTTCTCATAAGTGATCAAGGTAGGAGGCTTCCTCCCATACACGACTTTGAATGGGATAAGGTTGATGGATGAGTGGTATGTTTTGTTGTACCAATACTCTGCCCATGACATATACTTCATCCACCTTGCTTGCTCATCATGACAATAACATCGTAAGTATTGCTCCAACGTATGGTTGACCACCTCCGTTTGACCATCGGTCTGCGGATGATAGGAAGAACTAGTCTTCATTTTTTTCCCATGTAGTGCAAACACTTCCTTCCAAAAAGAGCTCATGAATACTTGATCCTGGTCTGTCACTATGGTTCTAGGGAAACCATGGAGCTTTACCACGTTATCCACAAATGCCTTAGCCACGTTCTTCATAGTAAATAGATGCTTATGGGGGTATAAAGTGAGCATATTTACTTACTCAATCGATCCACCACCACCAATATTACTTCATACCCTTGACTCGTGGGCAAGCCCTCCACAAAGTCCATGGATAAGTCTTCTCATATAGCTTTGGGTATGGGCAAGGGCTGCAAGAGACCTGTAGGGGCCCTCGTATCATGTTTGAATTTTTGACACACGTCACATTCAACCACCCAGATCTTGACATACTCTTTAGACCCTCCCAATAGAAGAAATGTTTGACCCTCATATAGGTCCTAAGCCACTCGAGTGTCCACCTTCCTTGCTATGGTGGAAGTGAGTGAGAATCTCCTTCCTCAAATTTGGCACATCGGGCACATAAACATAGGACTTGTAGTAGATTAGCCCATCCCAAATTTTGAATCCGGTCACCCCATCACATGGGCTCTCAAGCTTCTATATGATTTCTTGAGACCTTGCATCCAACTCCACGGCCTCTAAGTTTGTCCCATATTCTCCATTCAGCTCTGCTCAATGCACTAAGCCCAGCCTCATCTTCATAAAGAGTCCACAACATCAGACTTCCCTCCTTCCTTGATAAGTCATCAGCCACTTTATTCTCCTTTCCGAGCTGATATACAATGTCATACTTGAATCCCAAAAGCTTCACAAGAAACTTTTGTTGCTCCGGTGTCACGATCTTTTGCTTTAGCAAGTGTCTCAATGCTTGTTGATCAGTCACGATAGTGAACTTTCTACCCAATAGGTAATGTCTATACACCTTCACCACATGCACGACCGCCGACATCTCTCTTGCATAAGTGCTCCACACCTTCTTCATTGGCCTTAAGGGCTTGGAGATATAAGTAATGGGCCACCTTTCTTGCGCTAACACCGCCCCATTCCCTTCCCACTTGCATCTGTATACAATTCAAATGGTTTCTTGAAGTCAGGAAAGGCCAAGACGGGTGTCTTGGTCATGGCTCTCTTCAAGTCCTTGAAAGCTCTCCTTCCCATCTTTGGTCCATTCAAAGCCCTCCTTTTTCAGCATTGAGGTAAGTGGCTTGGCTATTAATCTATAGCCTTGCACGAACCTTCGATAATAATCTGTCAAACCAAGAAATCCTCGCAAGGCAGACACATCCTTAGGTAAGGGCAATCCACCATAGCTTCCACATCCTTGGAGATATTAGCTAATTGATAGTTAATTATTAAACAATCCTACTAAATATTATTTAGTTAAGGAACTTCAATTGACTAAGTAGTTTAGTACGTGTTAATTATTTGTATTAATCGGAGGAAAGACATTTAACCTGAGTCTTGAGTTGAATTTCGTCTTTAATATTCTATTAAAGTTCAAATGCATTCTTGTACTATGTCTTTCCGTCTTTCCATTAAAATATGAAAGTGCATATGTGCATTTCACAATCGACATATGTGAATTGTGAATATATTTTGCTTGTGATATGTAAGTTGCAATTTTATATGCCATATACATTCGATATCATGGGTATTAGGACAAACCCTTAAAATTTCAATAAGAAAAGATGTAAAAGGAGTAAAAATGACCAAAAAGGCCATCATGGGTAGTTTCAGGTATTCAATAAAAAATTATGGGTAATATTGTCCTGACCTAAAATATGGGCCCATATCAGTGTTAAACTCTATTTAGAGGCCTTAGGGTAAAAATGTGGGCCCAAGTCCATTTAATTTCGAGGCCCAAACCACAAGGCCTCATTAAGGGTCATAATCGGCCCATTAAACAATAATAAAATAAAATAAAATAGAAATGGGTTATAAGCTAGGAGGTCCAGATCTGATCAGATTGGGACACTCCATTATGGGGCCCAATAGGCCCGGCCCCTTGTGGATTAAGATAGGATTTAATTAAATTAAACTTAATTAGCTAATTGATAGTTAATTATTAAATAATCCTACTAAATATTATTTAGTTAAGGAACTTCAATTGACTAAGTGGTTTAGTACGTGTTAATTATTTGTATTAGTCGGAGGAAAGACATTTAACCTTAGTCTTGAGTTGAATTTCGTCTTTAATATTCTATTAAAATTAAAATGCATTCTTATGCTGTCTTTCCGTCTTTCCATTAAAATATGAAAGTGCATATGTGCAATTCACAATCGACTTATGTGAATTATGAATGTATTTTGCTTGTGATATGTCAGATGCAATTTTATATGTCATATACATTCCATTGATCATCTTTGTGAATTGATTATTGATGATGCATATGATACATGTTGCATCAACGTATCATGGGTATGGGAAATCCGTTGACCAACATGACCGAGATGACCGAAACGAAACTCATATCCAGAGGTGGTCCTAAGATGGGTTGACGGTACCGCTCACAGTGGGATAGTGCTAGCCACCACTGAGAGGATAGTGGTTGGTATCCCTTGGTGATGGAACAATGTATGCCTGACCGGGTCCTGGTGCCATGGCACGAAATAATCCCAAAGGAGAGGAGGGATGCACAACCCGGACTCTGATAGCCTATTTATACAGAATGGTAAAGGGGCCCCTCTACCGACCAAAGAAAAAGAAAAAATTAAAGAAATAAAATGAAATGACCGGGAAACAGATGCATTCATTCTACATTGCATCGCTCATACCGCATTGATTGCTTTATCATGGATATTGCTCTATGATTGATTATTCTTTCTTTCTGCCAATTATGTATTACATTGTTGCATGTCGTGTTCCTCACTCCCCCCTTACTAAGTTAGTAGGACTTATCCCTTTTATTTGTTTATTATTTTGTATGGTCAGCGGGGGTATATTCAGGAGCGAGCAGACATTGGATTTTGTCACTCATATATTAGTTGTTAAGATCTGGACATATTTTGCGGATACCCTTGAGGTATACTTAGGGTGCGAGCCCCAAGGTTCCTCAAGGGGCCACCCCAGCCCCCTCTTCCTCGTATGGAAGACTTTGGGCTGCTAGTTGTAGATCCGGCCCAAATTCGCATTGTCCCTCCTCCACCGTCTCGCCGACCAGCCCCGCCGGCAGAGAGAACCGGCGAGACGGTGTTTATAGACCTAAACTCTGACACCGAGCCGGAGGGTTCGATGACATCAGTGTTTGTCACTGTTTTGTTAGTTTAGTGGTTTCACGGGCATTATAGTACGGAAAGCTTTAGACCACTTCCGCTTTTGTTTTTATCTTCTCTTTACTTTTGTATCCTTGGGAAGGATTTTTGTCATTTGAAAAAGAGACATTTTGTATTACTTGTGGAAAATAATACAAAATGTCTCTTTTTCATACACAAGAGCACAGAGAGCAGAGCAGAATTCTGAGTGATATCTAGACGTCATAAGGCAAGACCAACAAAAAAATAATTTGCCATCATGGTAGTAAATAAACAAGCCACTGTACCAACAAAAAACAAAGGAAGAAATCATAGCACAAGCAAAAAGAACATGTCTAGGCGTCTAGGATGGCAAACAATATCCTGGACAAATATTTGTCCAAGAGAAGTGATATTGCTCATCCACCAGTACCCAAACCCGACGGCAAACAATATCCTGGACAAATATGACATTTTACAAAGAAAAATGCGTCCTTATTGGTACTAAAGGTAAACTAACCATTAGTAATAAATGGTGATTCTTTAATGCTTACATGAAGACATCATGTGACGTTATTCTTATGTCCTAATACAATAGCCCCCACACAACATGCCAAATCAATTTTGTTACACTAGAACTATTTGCATTCAGTCATACCTGAGGTTTTTCCTTAGAAAAGCAAACCATATCCTCAGGATTCACCTCAACAAGATCATAACCCAACTTTGCTTTAGTAACAGCCTGACATAAGATCAAGGAATGTAAAAACTCATAAGCTTTCCTATCATAAAAACACATCTTACAAAAGGAAAGAACAAGGGTACTCAAAAGCTGGGAAAATGAGCATTGACAATCTGTCATCGCAATGTCATGACAATTGAAAGTTTATGTAGCATGCAATTCATCTGTTTTCTCCAAGAGCAATCTATGTGCGCTTAAACCAAGAAATTTGATGTGCATATAAACAACATACAAATTTCACAAACAAAACTTCATCTCTTTCAATAAGCGTTGGCTTAGAACTAATACTACCTATGGCAAAACAGTTGAAGGCCTCAAATTTGCAGAAACTTTAAGGCCGATAGGGTCTCCCCCGGTAACGGAACTCCAATGAAATCTAAGGCATCTCCGCCCACAGGCACTTTTTTGTTCGCAAAATTTCATTTCCCTATCGAAAAAGAAAGATTACTCCCTCCTAGAATATTAAATTATCTCAACAACAACGGAAACTCATTTGGAAAACAACCAATAAAGCGTGGAAATCCAGATTGTTTTGCTATTTTTTCCTTCTTTTTTTTCTCAGCAACCAAACATCGACAAGCCCCGAAAAAATTTAATTTTAATTTTTTAAATAGGTAAGCGATAGGAGACCTCTGAGAGAACCGGCGAGCTTGAGTACATTGGTGGTGACAGAGATGACGTCGGGGCCAATGCCATCGCCGGGAAGCAGAGTGATGGTGTAGCGTTTGGACGGAGTGGTAGCGGCACACCTGATCTGACAGATTTGGGGGCCTGTTTGGACAAAGGCACGGAGGCCAGCTGGAAATGAGCTCAGAAAGCCTTAGCTTTCGGTTGCAGAGAAGCCGCCATTAATCTCCGCTTCCATTGGTGAAGGACGGAGTGGAAGGGGGTGGAGGGAGAGAAGAGTTATGGAGTGAAAAAAGATGAACTCCTAGAGAAGTCTAAAATTTCTTCGAAACTTGGAAAGATAAGACAGTGAATTTAGGAAAAAAAGAAAGAACCCACGGTCCAGCCAAAAGGAAAAAAAAACAGAGGGAAACTAAAATTTTGCTGATAGATTTGTTTCGTTAGATTTCACAAAGGAGGATGGAACAGATTTTAGAAAAGACTTAAATCTCATACACGCACGGTTTCCATCTCACTTGTTTACTGTTTTTTTATACTTCAATAATCTCATTTTAGGAAAATTGGCAATTTAGTCCCTGGATTTTGGGTACTTTTTCAATTTAGTCCTTCATTTTCAATCTTCAAAAATTTAATCCTTAAGTATTTCATTTTTTACAAAAATATCCTTCCGTCAAAATATTTAACGGTGCTCTCTGCCACGTCAACAATGATGACATGTGGCATCACTTTGGCACCAGACCAGAGGGACAGCTCACCTAAATCAAAACATTGTCGTCCTGAATTTAATACAAATGCATATGTGATTTACCGAAATGCCCTTACACTCAAAACACACAACTACACCCATACGTCATTGAACTAAACTAAACGTCGCCGTCCTGGCAAAACAGAAAAGAAAAAAATGCAGAACGTACCCACCTCATACTGCTCAAAATGAAAGCTCCCAACAAACCCAGATTCCTTCCCAACAAAGGAAGATTTTCCCCCAATAGCAACTACAAATGATTTCGTCCTTCGTTCTGGGTTGCAGAGGAGCTTCGAAATGTCTTCGAATAGGTAAGTCGTTCGGTTCGAAATACTGGGATCCCTTCTTTTGTTGTTAGATTTAGTTCAAAATCTGGGATGCATGTAGTTCGTTTGATTGAATTTTTTTTCTTTCCTTTTTGGTTCTTTGGGTAGTTATAGGAGACGTTCTTGAAATTTTTAGATATTTTTCTTTGTAATCTCTCTCTGGGTGGTGACTTTCGTATTCTTTGTTGCGTTTTTGTTTCTCGATTTCTTCCGTACTTTGATTATGCATTTTAGTTCCCTATCGAGTAAGAGTAACGAAGGAAGATGATTATTTTTCTTGACTAATATGGCATATATCCATTTTTCTTCTATAATACTGGTTAACGGCCTCTTTTGTTGTTTTATGACATTTTTTGCTTCCTTGATTTGGTGATGTAGGAAGAAATATATGTGATTTAGTTGGTTCAATTACTGGTCTTTCTGCTCTATTGTTTCCTCACGTTGTTTTCTGATAGTTCTGCTTGGTTCAGTGACAGCATTATTGTAATTATTTGTGTACTGTTTTGTACATGCTTGCATGTCCTGTTTGCAAATGTTTCGTGATTATTGTTCATAGTTAAGTAGATTGTAGGGTCATGTAATTAAGGAAGTCAAATCATTTATTGACAAAATTCTCTTGAGAAAAACTCATAAAATAATTTTTTGTAAGTGAAAAAGAGAATTCAAGTATTTTCTATGAGGAAAATGATATTAATGGATGCTAAGATCACATAAAGCTAGTGCGGCAATAAATTCTAGCCTTACTCCAAACTTTCATTTTTAACTAGTTTTCCTTCCATCATCAGTTCCAACTTGTGTTTTTCCTTCTTGATACTCATCCTTGAAGCTTCCCTTAGAAACTCTTTTAAATTTTCTTTGTTGGGACTAATATATATTTTTGCAATTTATACTTCAAAGTAAAGTTTAACATATTTTTGGATGTTATGATCTGGGTATATTTTAGCATGGTTTCGGTATCTTCTGTTAAATATGTAAGAAAATCTGTAATTAGTTCACTTATTTTATTGTTTTGGTGACTGTATTCTATATTCTTTGTTATGCAGAACGCCTGTGGATTTTTTAAATGGTTTTATCCTTAGGTATGCCCCCGTGGGATGGAAGTGGGACCGTATTTAACGAAGAAAATACAGGATCTCGAATCTGAGGTGAAAGTGTTGAAGCGTTATATGACAACGATGAAATATATGTTGGGAGTGTCTTGAGTTGCCGTGCGATTGTGGGAGCATTGTCATTGAGCACATCATACTGATGTAGTTGTGATGTTGATGTAGTTGTGACCATTGATATAGTATGTTTGTGACTAATGTAGTTGTATTTGGCTCTTAGTATAACCTCCAGCATGTTGCTGCCAGATTTTGTTTTGTAATCATCCTAGTAGTAGATAACTTTCCAATGTGTAAATGCTGCCACATTTTGTTGTTTGTGACATTCAGGACTCAAATCTTTTTTATGCCTTCCAAATGTGTTTAGTAGTGCAGTCTAATCTTCTCAGCATTGTAACATGCAGGAATCACATTGGATACCTGATCTCATTTGGGATAGAAATTCCAGTCATCCTCATACATCTTCAGAATATAACAAACCAAAGTCATATTGAAGATAGAAAGACTAAAAGCTTCATACATATGCAAAAGATAGATGCCAAAGTGCATAAATTTGTCTGACATTTACATATGCCACTACATATAATTAAGCTACACTAAAGATACAGGTTCTACACATGCTTCAAATCTGCAACCTTGAAAAATTTACAACTTCAAAACTGCAAATCTACAACTTCAAAGTTTCACAACAGATCACACTAGGGCTCACAGACTGGGGGGGGAGATTTTGGCACTCTTAAAACCTTGTAAAATCTGCAAATTTAGTGCTCTCTCTTTGCCTCTATGTTGGGTTTAAGTGCTGCGACACCGTTTTCATGTTGCGACAACGTTTTGGGGAACTCTCTCCACCTCTGTGTTGCATTAAGATGGGTATTTTTTCCTTTAGTTTTTGTTTTTGCAAGACGACAACGTTTGAAAAAGTTCAATGGCATGGATGTTTTTTTGCTGCAAGGACAACAAAAACGTGATGGGAGCGTTTCACTTTTTTTTTTGCAGGACGACAACAAGATGGGTGTGTGTAACACCCCTCTCTTGTTTAATGCACCTATTTAATATAGTTTTTTTGTATAGGATATAAATTATACTATATGTGTTTTTATGACATATTTTTTTACATTACGTTCATAAGGGTAACGAGTTAGACAGGGTGTCAGGGCTGATTGGGTGATTGGATTGACTAGGGGCAAAGTCGTAATTACTAACTAGGTAAGTGCTCGGGGTCTTTTGGGTAAAACTCTTGGGCGTGTTGAACCTTGCATGCCTAGGAATGTTGAGACCCAAGCACTGCTCTAGAATTCTAAGACCCGAGCACTGCTCTGGAGTTTTAAGACCCGAGTACTTCTCTGGAATTCTTAGACCCGAGCATTGTTCGGGAATGTTGAGACCCGAGCACTACTCGGGAGTTTTGAGAGGGCTGAGAGCAAAGTTGACCAAGGCCTGGATCCCGGGATGAACTAGGCATATGTGCTCAGCTCAACACAAGCCAGTGCCTATATGCCTGGGGACATGTGTGGAAAGCCCTGTATACCCAGCTAACCCACCTGGAACATGCCTATATGCCCGAGCTTTCTGCAGAAAATAACCAGACTACTTCCACGTGTCTGAAGCTTTTGTTGAGCATTTAATACATTATTATCTTATTGTAGCTAGACGTTGAAATGGAGTCTTGTGATTGGTCCGTCCATTACCTTACTCTTTAACAAAGATACGTGAGATATGGGGTAACCTTGGTGGCTTTTTATGATTGGTTGTCAAGTGCTTTGCTAATGATTCACCCATTTGTTCATTGTTCTCCCCTGCATATATTGTCTTATACGAATATAAGTGAACCTACCTAGTATGAGACATAAAGAGACGAAACACTTTCACTTACCTGACTGATAACGAAAGGAAGGAAGAATCCAGCTGACCGAAGCAAGAAAGAGGGGGAAAACCGTAGGAAAATAGGAGGAGCCCAGGATAATTTCGATCTGCACTTTTCTTCCTTTAGCAACTTTTGTATTTTCCTATCCAAACTTAGTGTTCTGTTGTTTAGATGTTATTATCCACAATACTCAGACCAAACTCGACTAAGGTAAGGGTATAGAGACTAAAGGGATAGTCACATGTGTAAGGGGTATGACTTGACTTATGATAGAAAGCCCAGGGGTCTTTTGTTTCACGATAGTTACGTTCATATAATGGTGAGGTCAGCTAGATGTATGTTGCATGGAGATCATGACTTATAAAATGATGACCTTGGGGATCTTTCCCTTTGGAAGAAGCACATGCATATATGGGGGACTAATGAGGAAAATAGTTGGGCCCTATTTTTCTTCTAGGAGAACCGGTCCTTAGTGGATTGTCGATTGAGAACAACCAACCAAGCCGTATAAGTTCTTGGACCTGTCTATTTCAAAATTTTGTACTTATGGTGTTCTATATACATCATGTTAAGATTATAGATGATTTATAAGTGTATAGAGACAGATTATAGCACACAAAAAGCATATAAAATAGGCACGCCATGTTAGTGAAAATAGTGCACTGTCCAAAAATTCCCCATGAAATATTTGTAATTTTGGCCTGGAAATTTGTGGCCATGTAGTATATGATCACAGTAGGTCCCAGTAAAAATTGCAGGGCAATCTGAGGTTGGGAAAGGTCAAAAATGCCCATGGAGGTCTTTAAAGGCAGTTTCAGCATTTCTCAAAACAACCCAACGAAATCCTTGGAATTTTTGACCTGAAAATTGGTGGACATGTAGTACAGGAGTACAGTAGGTCACAGAAAAAATTTCAAGGCAATCAGAGGTCGGGAAAGGTCGAAAATTCCCCTGGAGGTTTCAAGGGCAGTTTAGACATTTCACACTGAGCATTAATGTAAAAAGGTCCGAACTGGAAAAATAACTTTATGGCTGTGTAGAGAATGAAAAATAGATTGGGAAGCCTAAATTTGAGTCCAAAAGGAGTAGAAGTAGGGGCTCAAATCACAAAGCCTGTTTAATGACTTAAATGAACTTTAGGCTGGTTAATCCTAAACAAGCCTAGAATACTTTGGAACTTTAAGGATAGGCCCAATCTGGTATAAGAAGGCCCGAAAAGCCTCCATTTGAAGACTTGACCATTGAATTTACTTTACATGTTTAATTCATAAAATCTCGCATGTTCTTGATGGATAGTTATGAATTGTAGCATCTTTATGCTAAAATATCGCATGTTATTGATGGATCGTTATGAATTATATATCTATTGTATGACTTGTCATGTTGCATCATATGAAATTTTATATTGCATCAACATCTCATGGGTATGGGGAAACCGTTGACCGAAATGAAACTCATACCCAGAGGTGGTCCTATGAACGGGTGACAGTACCGATCACAAGTGGGATAAGTGCAAGCCACCACTAAAAAGAGTTGTTGGTACCTAGGTAATGGAACAATTATGCCTAACTGTGTCCTGGTGTCGGGGCACGAGGAAGTGACAGTGACCGAAAAGGAAGAAAGAGAAAGAACCGGGAAACAGATTAATCATCTCTGCACTTCATTGATAATACATCGTTATTCTGTTTAGTATGATCATGCTCATGTATTTTGTATTTGCTACTAGGATTGCTCATGCTGGTTTGTTTTCCATAATATGCCCCTTTTCCCCCTTACTGAGTTAGTAGGACTCTCCCCTTTTATTTGTTTAAATTTTTGCATATACTGTCATGGACCTCAGACTTGCTAGATGTTGACGTTCTCGAGTGAGCAGATACTGGATGTAGATCCATATATTCTAAAGATGACTATCTGGACCTATGTTACTGATTCGTATGAAGTCTATGTGGGGTACGATCCCCAATGTTACCTCAAGGACCCTCCGGCGTTCCCAGTCCTCTGGTAGAGGACTTTGGGGTAGTTGATATTGACCTGACCCTCCTACTCATTAATCCTCATCCATCGACACCCACCAGTAGAGGACATCGAAGGAAATGAGATCATTGACCTCACATCCGATACTGAGTCGAAGGCGGACTAGACGATAGGGATGGTAGGTCACTTTTTGTTATTTGGGAAGATTAGTCGGCTTACGGATATGTATGACGAAAAGTTTTAGACAACTTCCGTTGTTGTGTAGTTTTATTTTCCTTTTTCCTTTTGTATCCTCATGAAGGAGTTTGCTATTGTACAGTGCTATAATGGAAATTTTGTATTTTCAAGCTTTTTCTCTTTTTCTGTGTTTTCTTTTCCTTATGCTAAGAAGGAAATTTTAACTTTCACTCCCTTACATTATTTTGAAGTTTATGATAAGCCTATCTCCGTAAATTACTTCATTTTATTTATGTAAGTCAAAACTTTTAAAACTTACTTTGAATGTCGCTTTTTGTTAAATCCCTAAAACATTATGTTTCCCTTAATAATTTAACTTAAACGTTTCTGTTAAGCTTTTCAAAGCCAATTATCAGGCCTTTAGAGGATTAATTTGTGTCGTAACCCCCACTTGTGTGCATTCCATTACTATAGGAGAGCCTAGGGGGTAAGTGTTGGCACGGGGCATGACAGTTGATATCAGAGGATGGTTTAGAGGTTTAATAAGGCCTAGGCTTGAATCCTTTAGTGTAGCTGTCATCTTGACATGGGTATTATCTTTCAGGGAAGTTATGGGTGAATATGAGGGAGACGGGAGCCCGAATCGGGATCATGGACAACCAAATCTCGAATTCAATGCGGAAGAGATGCTCCAAAATTTGGCGGGTTTTATGGCTCAACAAATGAACTAGAACCCCATCCGCCATGAGGAACATACTGAAGGGTGTTCCTTTGACCAATTTAATCATCAGCACCCAACTAGTTTTAACGGCAAGACTGACCCGGTGTCTGCTGAGAATTGGATTCTCGATATCGGGGAGTTGCTTAGTGTGTTGGGTTGCACTAATGAGCAGACGGTGTTGTATGCCACTTATAAGCTGTCTGCGGAAGGAAAGAGATGGTGGCTATCAAAAGAGCGCGTTGGCGCAGGAGTTTCAGGGAGCTCCAATTACTTGGGAAAGATTTAAGGAGTTTCTAAATCGATATTTCCCAAGATCGGCTCGAGATGCTAAGGCGAGAGAATTCACTACTCTGGTACAAGGGTCGCTGTCCGTAGAGGAGTATGCGGCTCGATTTGTGGAGTTGTCGTGTTTCGCCCCTCACTTGATTACTGACGAGGAAAAGAAAGCACAGAGATTCGAGGAAGGACTACACCCAAGAATCTTTGATCTGGTGTGTGGTCATAATTTTGAGAATTGAGCCGAATTGGTAGAGCGAGCTACCATAGTGGAGCATAGTATCTAGAGTTGTGTTTTATGACCGACAGAAGAAGTGTCCCCCTCAGCAAGGAAATAGTTCCCGCGATCAACCCCAAGCGAAGAGAATTATTTCTACTGATGGTTAATGAAGGGCCAATGAAATATTGCTCCATTTCGGGGTAATCAAGGAGCGTCTTGCCCCCATTGTAAGAGGTTCCACCCTGGGCAAGAATGTCGGATGGCAAACGAGACTTGTTACTTATGTGGTCGTCTGGAACATTATGCTCGAGACCGCCCTACTAGGCAGAATGGAAATCCTCGGATGCAGCCCCAGGTGCCAGCAAGGAATGGCAAGGGAGCCACAAGTCAAGAAAAGCAACAACGAAATACTGCTCCGGCCCGAGTCTTTGCTCTGACAGCAGAGGATGAGGAGGCAAATGATGTCGTGGTGTCAAGTACCTTTATCCTACCCCATGGGTCTGTAATTGTTTTGTTTGATTCGGGTGCTACGAATTCTTTTGTGTCTTATTGTTGTGGCTTGTTGAATGGGGCAAAGTTGGAACCCTTAGAACCGGTCTTGGAGGTAGCCACTCCGGTAGGTGTATCAAAGATATGTGACAGGGTAGTTAAGGCTTTTCCAATACCAATAGGAGAATTGGTTTTGTCGGTAGATTTGATTCTGTTACATATGGTCGAGTTTGATATTATCCTCGGCATGGATTGATTGGCCACTTATCATGCTTCAATTGATTGTTTTCATAAGGAGATAATTTTTAGAATACCCAGCCGAGAGGAGTATAGATACAAGAGTTCTAGAGGAAAAGTAGTGCCACAAGTTGTATCGGCATTGCAGGCCTAAAAGTAGATGTTCGAGGGTGCCCAAGGATTTAGTCTCAGTGGTGGAAGTGAAGAAGGAAGAGAAGGGCATTGACTATATTCTGGTAGTGAAGGAATTTCCGAATGTGTTTCCCGATGAGTTATCGGGTTTACCCCTAGAAAGGGAAATTCAATCTCTAAAGCCCCTTATTGTATGGCGCCAGCGGAGTTAAAAGAATTGAAGATCCAGCTGCAGGATCTTTTAGAGCGAGGTTTTATTAGACCTAGTGTATCACCATGGGGAGCTCCGGTGTTGTTTGTAAAGAAGAAAGAGGGAACTCTTAGGATGTGTATAGACTATAGAGAACTGAATCAAGTGACAGTGAAGAATAAATACCCATTACCTCGTATTGATGATTTATTTGATCAATTAAAAGGAGGGGGAGTCTTTTCAAAGATAGATTTATTTTCTGGGTATCATCAGTTAAGAATCAAGGAGAAAGATATTCTGAAGTCGGCATTTAGGACCCGATATGGCCATTTTGAGTTTTTAGTAATGTCGTTTGGATTGACGAATGCACCTGCTGCTTTTATGAACTTGATGAATAAAGTGTTTCGGGAGTTCTTAGATCATTTTGTGGTGGTCTTTATTGATGATATTTTGATTTATTCAAAGGACCGACCAGAGCACGAGAAGCATTTACGCTTGGTCTTACAAAAGTTGCGAGAAGAGCACTTGTATGCCAAGTTATCGAAATGTGATTTTTGGTTGGAGCAAGTGTTATTTTTGGGGCACATTGTGTCAAGCCAAGGCATTTCAGTGGACCCGAGTAAGATAGTGGCTGTGATGAATTGGCCGAGGCTGATCAACGTCCACGAGATTCGTAGTTTCTTGGGACTAATGAGGTACTATAGGACATTTGTAGAATGATTTTCTATATTAGCTACCTAATTGACTGCCTTGACCAGGAAGGATGTAAAATATGAATGGACCGAAGAATGTGTGAAGAGTTTTCGGTAGTTGAAGAAGAGATTGATGACAGCTCCAGTGTTGGCTTTACCCACCGAAGGTGTAGATTTTGTGATCTTCAGTGATGCATCTCGGAAAGGACTGGGTTGTGTCTCGATGTAGAAGGATAGGGTTATTGCCTATCCATCTCGGCAGTTGAAGCGTTATGAGGAGAACTATCTGATTCATGATTTTTAATAAGCAGCGATGGTCTTTGCTCTGAAGATCTAGAGGCATTATTTGTATGGAGCAAGATGTGAGATATTCACGGACCACAAGAGCCTGACTTATTTCTTTACTCAAAAGGAGCTCAATATGAGGCAGAGGAGGTGGTTGGAATTGATCAAGGATTATGATTGCTCCATAAATTATCATGCAAGGAAGGCTAATGTAGTTGCTGATGCTTTAAGCCGAAAGGTAGTAAGGAAAGAAATAAAGGACGATATGGAGAGAAATGATATTGAACTACTATTGCAAGGAGAAACATCAAGGTTAGCTGCCCTATTGATCCAACCTACTCTCATTGAGAAAATTAAGGAGAGTCAGCGGCAAGACCTGTTTTTGTAAGGAGACTAGTGGCAGAGCTGGAATCAGGTCCAAAAGACAAGTTTGTACTATCTGGAGATGGGACCCGGTATTTTTAGCGGTGTTTGGTAGTGCCCGAGGACAAGGGAATTAGAGAGAATCTTTTGGGAGAAGCTCACAAGTCGATGTTTGCTTTCCATCCGGGAAGTACGAAGATGTATTGGGATTTGAAGGAGAAATTCTGGTGGAACAGAATGAAGAAAGTTAAGGCGGAACATCAAAGACCCGCTAGATTCTTACAGCCTTTGGAGATACCCGTTTAATGGATTTGGTGACGAGACTACCGAAATCACCAACGGGACAAGATGTCGTGTGGGTGATTGTGGATCGCTTAACTAAATCAACTCATTTCATCCCGATCAAAGTTAATTACTCAGTAGAGAAATTGGCAGAGTTGTACATGTAGGAAATAGTTCGATTACATGGGATTCCCAGTTCCATAGTGTCGGACAGAGATATTCGCTTTACTTTGCGTTTGGGAAGGATTTCAGAAGGCCATGGGTACTCATTTGAAATTCAATACGTCTTTCCATCCTCAGACAGATGGACAATCAGAGAGGACGATTCAGATACTTGAGGATATTCTTAGAGCTTGTGTACTGGATTTCAAGGGCCATTGGAGTCATTATTTGTCATTGGTGGAGTTCGCCTACAACAACAGTTATCAATCTAGTATCAGCATGGCCCTTTATGAGTAGTTGTATGGGCGTTAATGCAATCGCCGCTTTCTTGGGAAAAAGTTGAGGAACAGCAGTTATTAGGTCCCGCTATTGTACAGAAGACCTGTGAGAAAATTGGGATTATTAGTGTCACGCCCCGAACGCCATCCCGCAGGGACCGTGACAGCCGCGAGCATTCCCCGAGAACACTCCAGCGCTTACACTAACTCTTATAACGGAAACTGTTTTTTTTAAAAAATACACATAGGATGGCTCACTCAGGATCCACATGTTGGCTGAGATACAAGCTCGATGAACATAACCCCTCGGTATACGAATTATAATTCAGAAAGGTCTTTACATTGCATCTTGTTTGCAAACTTATACAAAACGTACTAGGGCAACATACTGCCACTCAATCAAAACCAGCACTCACTAGTGCTACCTCGGAGTTCACCAACTCCGGCTCCAATTCCCAAACTTCCAGGATTTCTACGTGAGATACTCCTCTGCTCCCCAGTTATCTTGTGGATCTGGAATGATACGATTTAAAAACTATGAGTCGAAAGACTCAGTAAGGAACAGCAATTTGAAACATGAGCTTTGATAAACATGACTTTAAAAACTTACTTGCTTCAATACACTGTAGAGTTAAGAAAAGAAATGCATAACTGTGAGTCATGAGATAGTGCATAAAAACCATGATGCATATGCATGCTCCGTGATGCACATGTCATGCACTAAAATCTCTTGCCACTCTTGGCCTTTTCAAATGCATTTCAAATCTCGAGATTGGCCCAGGCCCTTAAAATATTTCTTTCATAACTTGTACTTGAAATTGGCCCTTGGCCCTGGAAAATCACTTATTCATACTTGTGGGCTTACTCACTCCATTTAACCCCTGAAGTCAGGGTTGTGCGTTCCCTTTGGAACCATCCCCGATTTCCCTTGGAGACCTTACATATGCTCAAGCTAGCACACCTTCTCGCATTCGTCCTTCAGTGGCTAGACATGACCCTTGGAGGCGCCACACCTTCTCGAGCAACGTTCCTCGGTGTGGTTGCACATACCTCACGGACTAACCCATCCTTCACGAACAACGTCCCTCGGTATGGGCGTCCATCCATCCATCCTTCACGAACAACGTCCCTCGGCATGGATGTCGAACCTCACTTAACTTGGTACGGGTTCAACCAAAGCCTCCGGGTTTAATCATAACATAAATTCTCTTTCATTTGCATAAAACAACTTTTCATGTTTCTATGAAATGAACATGTCATGCCACTCTTGAAAACATCGTAATTTCATTTGCATCAAACGTCTCTCATGTGTTCATGCAAATGATCATGCTATGACATGTTCGAAACATCATGCGTACTTGAAACATTCTTTATGCACAATACATGTCACTTGTATTAAAAACATCTTGCCATGCACAATAAAACATGCAGTGTATCATTCCAGTTTTCAAAATCGGGTAAGATTCACTTACAGTACTCCTTGCAAATTCCTTCCCGATTCTTACTTGGCTCGATGCCTACAAGAAATAGATCTTCTTCTCAATACACTGAGCATCCGATAAAATACATCGATACGTTTCGGTTCTACTAAGCTATTCGAGGAAATCTATCGTGAAATCCACTAAGGAATGAATAGCGATAATTATGCGATTAACTTAATTTAACGGTATAATATAGTTGCCGGATTTCTCTTAATCCAATTTGAACTTCCTGTTCATCCCTTAACTTCGTACTTCCCGTCCATCGGAGTATTTCCGAATAGCAACTATATTATACTTCTTTGATATCATATATATACATATATATATCACTTAAATTCTTTTAATCGTTTAAATATTTTATTTACTCTTTTCTTTAACTAATATTCAAAACTTAGGTTATTTAATTATTAAACTCTATTACAATATACTTATATATCTATTCACGATTAGGGTTTTAATCAACAATTAATAAATTAGGATTAAATCTAAGTCTCCCATTATTACATGTGCTCTACTAAAACCTTACATTAAACCATTAATAAACTTAATCACGATTATATCTTGACTTAGACCTTAACCTTAATTAATCCGAGATACTAATCCTAACCAGGGTTTCGAATATTTTCATTACATGCTCATGGTTCTTCAAACTTGTATTCCAATTGGTCAAAACCCTAATCCCAAGTGTTCATCATAACAATAAAATTCCAATTAGCCTAATCCCCAATTTCAAGTATCCAACACAACAATTATAACCTATTTATCATAATTTACAATTAGGGTTTCTCTTCCTTATGACATTCGGCCAACACCAATTTTTATGCATCCTTTAATCACAACTTCAACTCCAATAGTGATCTCATCCTCCATTCAATAATTTCACAACCTAGGATCTAAGAATCCAAACACCAACACATATCATACATTATACCATTCGGCCAACACATGTTTTTCATCCAATAATTATATTTTCTTTTGTTTCCTTCAATTTGCATGCATCCTTTACCTAACATAATTATCTACCATTCATTAAGTCATAAATCTTGCACATATCATGGCCAATGTCCAGATCTAAACATATACAAAATTATACATGAAGACCCAAGCATATCATATTCGGCCATACCTCAAAATGTCACATTTTTCATGCTAAAAATTATAACATGCATATCCTTTGCATTTGTGACCTAACTAGCATGCTTCAATTTCGTATCTTCATCCAATACTCCCATCAACATTAGATCTACACTTTAGAAACTTCAACAACAATAGATCTAAGGAAATATCCAACTTACATTCGGCCAAACATAACATAAGTCTAGATCTAAACTTATCTAACATACATTGTTCTCCTTTTGTATTTATGACCTATTTGCATGCATTAACCCCATAGATCCGAACCTCTCTCACATGTACATTGTTTTTACATCATCAAGACCATAGTTAAACACTTAGATCTAATATTAGAAAGACCAACAACACAAGATCTAAGCATATAATTCGGCCATCACTATGCTTAACCAACAACAACACATTTTTGGCCTTACCTTGATGATTATCCCAAGCTTGAGTACCTAGAAAAATAAAATGCCCTAGGTTAGCACTTATGAAAAACTTTAGACAAGAATACTAAAGAGAATCAAGCCTACCTCTACCTTCACCAAACTTTTACCCAAACTCCTCCTTCTTCCAAATTTCGATTCACCCTCCTTAGAATATGTCCAAGCTTGATTTGTGGTGCTAATGTGGGTTCTATGGTGGGTAAAAGAATGTGGTAAGCTTGAATGATTAGTCCTAATGGAAATGGACTAACTTCTTCAAGAGAAATGAGGCTAATGATTAGGGTTTTCAAGAAAGAAATGGGGTTGAACAAAGAGAGATTTGGTCACCACAAAAGAGATCTAACTTAGGTTCTTGGAGTGTGATTTAGAATGCAAGAGGAAAAGAGCAAACTTTGAGCTTAGATGAGGGGTTCGGTCAAGAGAGAAAAATGAGAGGGTTGAGAGGAAATGGTGTATTCGGCCAAGTGAGGGAAAATGGGGAGTGAAGTGAAATGCTAAGTGTGAATTGAGGCAATTGAATCTCCCAAGGAGAGTTAATGCTATGACAAATGACAAGGACAAAGTGAAAATGACAAAAGAGAAGTTTGAAGGGGAAAAGGGGAGGAATGGGGCCTTGGTCGACCAAGCTTGCATTTTTCCTTCTCTCACTTCTTTTCACCTTTTTCCTCACATCAATTCTTGTCTCTTAAAGCATGACCTTGCATTGATTTCTCTCTCCTCTTTCCCTCTTGATCCATACGTGATTCACTCTTTCTCCTTTGCTTTTTCTCTCTTTTCACTTCCCATGTGTTGTCTTGTCAATTAAGTGCTCTTACACTTCACATGGCAATTTACTTTTGGCTTTTCAAATTCACTTCATGTCCTTCACGTAAAAGCCCTTTCTTTAACTCTCATTTGATTTGTTTGGTTGCCTTCCAACCAACTTAGTTACTCTCACATTTGAAATGCAACTAACTTTCAACTTGGTTACTATTTTACCTAACTTATCTCCTATAAGCTCTCTAGCTTATCTAGTTCATTCTCTTAGCTTATCATCTCATAAGCATGATCTCTTATCTTATGATAGTGGCTCTAGCCTATCTCTACAATAGCCACATCCACTTATTGCATGAAAAGTTTCCCTAACTTATCATTATGCTTGCTTATCACTTATGATAAGCAAGTGTGCTTATCATTTTAAATCTCTCTTAACTTATCATATTTCTAATAACTTATCATCTATTATTCTAATGATAATTCAACTTATTAATTTAGGTTAAATAATAATAATATAGGCCACCTATTAATGATACACAAAAATATTCAACACTTAAAGGAAATTCATGATTTTATTTTATTTAATTATTTTCGGTCTATATATAAAAATCTTTAATCATAATTTAATTTTATGGATTATGAAATATATTAGGCAAATGAAAAAATTATAAATACATGAGAGAAACTTACCTTGCAAGTTTCGGCTCTTAGGAGAATATAATTAACCTTGCACAAAACTTTCATAATGAAAGGAAAATAATGTAATAGAAAAATTTCATGAAATGAAATCTCATATTAATTGATGTACCTTATCATAAAGCTTAGGCCATACATTGGCCAAAAATATGGCTCCATAATAAAATTAAAAGCTAATACATAAGAATTAACATAAGAAATAATCGGGGTCTCACAATTAGAGAACGCCTTAAAGCTTCCTAGAGTAGACAAAAGAGTTACGTGGATGTCAGACGGCATGAATTGGAGTTTGAGGTGGACGATAAGGTATTTCTCAAGTTATTGCCCATGAAGGGGATTAAGCGCTTTGGAAAGAAAGGGAAGCTAAGTCCGCGATTTATGAGGCCCTACGAGATTATAAGCAAAATGGGGCCAATAGCTTATTAGTTAGCATTACCACCAGAACGAGAAGGGATGCATGATGTCTTTCGTGTGTCGATGTTAAGGAAATATGTAGCAGCCCCTCTCATATTTTGGACACTGCACTATTGCATATGGATGAGAGTTTGTCATATATAGAATAGCCAGTACAAATCACAAACCGAAAAGAGCAGGAATTACGTACTAAAAAGATTTTACTGGTAAAGGTGCTTTGGAGAAGACAGAAAGTAGAAGAAGTATCTTAGAAGTTAGAATCTAGATGCGTGAGAAATACCCTCATCTCTGTATTTACTTAGGTTATGATCTTGCTTCAATTGTTTGGTTTGAAAGAATTCAAGTTGTTGAATTTAGTGAACATAGCGATCTTTATGCCTATCTATATGTATTCAGCAGATGGACAACCAGACTATCAAGATAGAGATTTCAGCGAAGAAGAGGATGTACCCGGAGCCCAAACCTAGACAAGTCTGGGCAACTCGGAGAATGCCGAGGGATGTTACCAGTGTCCTGGTATTGTGAAGAAAACCAAGATGGAGAAGGAAAGTGATGAAGAATCTGACCCTGAAGAAGGACTGAAAATAGAAGAGGAAACTGAGACGACTAGTCCTGAAACCAAAAAGGACCTGGCCGAGAAAAAGATAGCTTAAATGTTAAATGATATATATATTAATGATTTTGAAAACTTTTGCTGCTTTGAACATTTCGTAACCTTTTAAAACTCACGCAATTCTGAGGACGAAATTGTTTGTAAGGGGGGAGAATGTAACACCCCTCTCTTGTTTAATGCACCTATTTAATATAGTTTTTTTGTATAGGATATAAATTATACTATATGTGTTTTTATGACATATTTTTTTCTTTATGTTTTACATTATGTTCATAAGGGTAACGAGTTAGACAGGGTGCCAGGGATGATTGGGTGTTTGGATTGACCAGGGGCAAAGCCGTAATTACTGAGTAGGTCTCAGGGTAAAACTCCCGGCCTAACCGAGCACTGCTCGGGAATGTTGGGACCTGAGCACTATTCGGGAATTCTGAGACCCGAGCACTGCTCGGGAATGTTGAGACCCGAGCACTGCTCGGGAGTTTGAAGACCCGAGCACTGGCAGAGAGTTTTGAGAGGACTGAGAGCAAATCCTAGGGTTGATCAAGGCCTGGATCCCGAGATGAACTAGGCATGTATGTCTGGCTCACCACAGGCACGTGCCTATATACCAAGGGACAAGTCTAGAAATCCATGTACACCTGGCTAACCCACTTGGAACATGCTTGTATGCCCGAGCTTTTTGCGGAAAATAACTAGATTTACTTCCACGCGTCTAAATCTTATGTTGAGCATTTATTGCATAAGAATTCAAATCTTATTGTAGCTAGACGTTTAAGTAGAGTCTTGTGATTGGCCCGTCCATTACCTTACTCTTTAACAAAGATACGTGAGATATGGGGTAACCTTGGTGGCTTTTTATGATTGGGTTGTCAAGTGATTTGCTAATGATTCGCCTAGTCTAGAGTAGGGAAGGTAGACTGGTCAAGGGGACTAAATTTTGACGGAGGAGTGACGAAAGGGTGTTTTTGTAAAAAAGAAAATACTCAAGGACTAAATTTGTAAATATAGAAAGTGAATGACTAAATTGAACAGGTACCCAAAACCCAGGGACTAAATTGCCAATTTGCCTAAAATTTATTTTGTAATTACATCTTAATTACTAGGGTTAATAACTATTTTCGTCCCTCGGTTATGACCACTTTACGAAATTCGTCCTTAGGTTTTCTCAATTGTTATACACGCAGTCCCTGGGCTTCATGATGTTGTCAAAATGGTCCTTTCATCCACTTCTGTTAGCGAATTATCCAGCCAACTAACGACCCCACATGTCATTATCAATCAGAGGGTGTTCGGTGTAAAAAAAATTAAAAAATGTAATGTCCCTTTTATTGTGCCACATCAATAAATTAAAAAAATTAAGAATTTTTCATGAAACTTAAAAAAAAACAAAAAAAAAAAAGATCCGAGCAAACCAAGGAGGCACGAGCCCCCCTAGCCTCCCTGGAAGGGGTGCCCAGTAGCTATCGGCCTCCCTACAGATGGGGTGGCTAGGAGCCACCAGCCTCCCTGAAGAAAGGGTGGCTCCCGGCCACACGACAAAGGGGGGAGCCCAGATCTCGGCTCCCCATGCAAGGGGTGGCTCGCTGAGCCATCGGCCTCGCCTTGAGAAGGGGTGGCCAGGAGCCACTCCACAGAGTGGGGAGCCCAGATCTGGGCTCTCCCTACGAGGGTTGCGCTCCCTCCTATAGGGTGGCTCTGCAACTCACGTCGTTTGGGCTTTTTTTCTTTTTAAGTTTCATGAAAAATTATTAATTTTTTTATTTTTTTTATTTTACTGATGTGGCACAATAAAATTGACGTGACATTTTTTAAAAAATTTACATGTGTCACACTTTTTGATTGGTAATGACTTGTATGACCATTAGTTCACTGGAAAATTTGCTAACGGAAGTTGACGGAATGACCATTTTGACAACATCATGAAACCCAGGTACTACGTGTGATAAATGAGATAACCTAAGGACAAATTTGTAAAGTGGTCAAAACCCAAGGATGAAAATGGTCATTAACCATAATTACTACTTTGTTTGTAATTGTAATACATTGTATATTACTTAGTACGTACCTAAAATAACTCAGTAATAATATTAATTTATAATTTGTTAAAGTATTTAACAATCTTAGTACTTAGTATTAAATGCATAGGATATTATTTTTTCAGTCTTTTTTATAACTAGTGTAATAATCTTAATTAAAATAGGTTGGTAATAATAATATATAGTACTTATAATGTACAAGTATAATGCATCGTATATAGCCTAGTACTTAGTACGTAAAATAACTTAGTACTATGAACTTTATACTTAGTATTTAAAAATCTAAGTAGTTTAGAAAACATCTATTATCATACTTATAATGAGCATATATTTTTTGAATAATTAGTAATATAATATTATTTAATTAGGACATAGTATTTAATTTCAAACAAAAAGATATTTTAAAATTAGCATATGCAATTGAAGTACATAACTCAATATATGGTCTTAGAGGCTTTGATTTAGTCTTTAGGTATATAGGTATATACATATTAAGTACTTAGGTTAATTTGCACATATCATGTATATGATAAAAACGTATAACAAATCATGCAATGTTATATAGAAAGCGTTATACTTTTAAATTATAAGTATTATATATTATTACTACCAACCTATATATAGTATAGTATATATAATGTATTGTGACAACAATGTTATATAAGCATACACCTTTAGCTTATGCATTAACATGTACATAACATAATATATGGTCTTAGATACTATAATTGAATATTAGGTATGTACGTACATATAAAGTACTTTAATTAATTAGAACATATCATGTATATGATAAACACATATAACAAATAGATGTTAAACCTAAGTATATATATGTATATAATAAAAATATATTACTTACTTTTTACCCAAAAAACATATATTTAATACCAAGTACTAAGATTTTTTAAATATGCAATTAACATAACAACCATGAATTATAACTTAAAATATATCATATAACAACTTTAATTTTTATAACACTCCCTCTTATTCTATATTTTATTAAGTAGGTCCTTTAAAATAAAAATTTTCAAATACATGACAAAATAAAATTATATATTAAAAGGAATATAATAATATATAAAATAATTATTAACATTAAATAACTTAGAATTAATAAATAAAAATATTGTTATTACTCATACCTATAGCAGTGTTTTTTTAAAGCAAACGCTGCTAAAGCTTACGACCTATAGCGGCGTGTGCATAAACGCTGCTATAAGTTCGGCTTTTAGCAGCGTTTGTGGAAAAACGCCGCTAAAGATCAAAAGTAAAGGGAACCTATTTACTTGACTATTCTTATCACAAGGCACAATCAACTTATTAGATGAGGCTTGACCGCATATGTGAGTTTGTGTGTTGGCAATCACAAGTGAAGGGAACCATGTATATCTAGTTGAATTGACCTCTGACTAGTTGAACCTTATTGTACCCCTTCTTGAGTCACAAACTCCAAAAGAAAAGAAAAGCAAAAGAACCGCAAGTCAAGAAAAGAAAAGAGAAAGTTTGAATGCTTATGCATTGATGTTTCATATTCAGGGGGAGTAAAAATATCGCAACAAACTTACATCTTTAGGTCCTAGTGACATTGGGTTTGATTTTCGCCATATGTGTCATGGTTCTCCTTTACAAATGGTTTCCTTTTGGTATGTTGTGACCAACTCACAAAACTAAGGTCTTAAATTTCTCTTATTTGTTGCGGTCTTTCACACACGTGTCGTTTGTATTTTCTAAATCATTGAAGTTTACATTGCTCAGAGACTTGTAGCAAACTGCTTTTCTATATTATTTTTCACGAAAATGAGGTGATTTGGTATTATTGTTTCATGTTTCTGAGAAATCTCTAAGTTCTTTAAGTCTTCAAGTGTGTGCTACTCAGTTTTCCTTAATGTGTTTGATTCACGCTCAATGGACGCTCGAGCACTCACGTCGCTGCTGAATCAAAAACTTTTCAGTTGTTTATCTTGGTTATTTTGTTTTTGTGATTTGGATTTCCTATGTTTCTTTTCCTTCTTCTATTTGGTATTGCATTGTGTTGGTATTTGGTCAATTTGTTTTCATTCACAAATTGTTTTATCGATCTATTTTGATCGAGTTGTTTTTGGTCATGCATTGTCCCCTCCATATGCATTCATTTTCTCTCTTCAAGGATAGTGTCTTACATTATTGGCTTTCACTGATGATATTTTCCTCTGACCATACTTTCCTTAAGTTCTGATTTCTTTCCTTTACAGAGCATTTTTCGAGCTCACGCTTTAACTCTCTTCACAAAACCCAAAACCGAAGGGATTTCTTCTACCCACACGAGTAGGACCCGGTGTTTACCCAACACTCAAGAGGTTTATAAAAGATGGGTACAAAGGAATATCAATGAATGACTCTCAAAGCCGAATATACAAGTGTAAAGCACAAAAGAGTGCATGAAGACAAAAATCTCAGTAGAAAGCTGAAGTTTGGCAGGGGAAATTGCAAGCTTTCTTGGTCTGTGTGGTCTTCTCTCTTCTTCAAAACACTTTCTCTCTCTAGAAGTTAGGTCTAAGAATAATTGCTAAGTTGTTCATCTGATCGATTGTCTCTTTCTTCTTAACTTCTTGTATTTGAATCTTCTTTAACTACAACGGTCATCAAAGCTAGCAAAAAGGATCGTTGGAGAGACACCCACGTCATTTGGAAGTGATTTGAAGTTTCTGACAACTTTTCAAATTTTTCATTAAACTCGTGGCATGTGTTGACACATGGTTGGCATGTGTTGACACATCAAAAAATGAACTGGAGTTAGGCTCTTGGGAGTCAGTGCAATATGTTGACACTACTCTTCAATGTGTCGACACTTCAAAAAATCAACTGGAAATTGGCTCTCGGGAGATAGTGCAATGTGTCGACACCATAAGGCCAATGTGTAGACATTTGTCTTGGCCTAGTAATGATGTTTCAAGTGTAAGTGCAATGTGTCGACACTTGTCTTGGTCTGGAAATGATGTCTCGGGTGTAAGTGCAATGTGTCAACATTATAATGCAATGTGTCGATACTTATAAGTACTGGAAAGAAAATCATCAACTTTAAAGCGTCCAAATCATTCCAAAACATTTTTAAACACTAATAAAGCGAAAATTGATCTTATTAACTTGTGTAATGGTGTTCAAGTCCACTTATAAATATTTTAGAGAGGGAAACCTCAATCCTTTTGAAATACAACTTCGAAATTGTGGATTGACAAGATAAAATCTAAAGTCTTCAAAACTTAGAAACTTTTGTTATCATCAAAATAAAATATGATTTGTTTTACAAAAACAACCTTGGGCTAACAAACTCTAAATGGATGTTCATCACCAATAACAAACTCAACAATTGTTTGTCGAAGGTCCTCAGTATTATACCTATGCATGATCATAGAACTAGAACTATTCCTCTCCCCTCATGATTCTTATCAAAGCTCAATGTGGGCTGAATTTTATCAGCTACCCCAAACCAATAAGGGTATTTTTTTACACTGATTCTACAAGTGAGTTATCATCGATGAAGTTCCATTTTTCTTAGATTGACAATAATATTATCTCCCACAATAGTTACACGCAGCATTAGGTGAATCAGCAGATAAACCTTCAACCTTTGTAAAATGTTCTCATACTAAAGAAGAATCTCTAGACTCTTTCCTTTTAATAAAATGTCAACTAGGGGCAGTATTAATACTAGGGTTATCATCATCAAGATCAATATGCACCCCATCCAACTCATATTTAATATCAATCGCAGTCTTGGGAGTCTCATTATCAGGGGTACTTGTTGGAGTCTCTTCCTTCTAGACCACATTAAAAATAAAAACCAAAAATTAACAAGCAATCCAACAGCATAAAATCATCAAACAATCCAACAACATTAAATCAGCAAATCATCCAACAAACCTAACCTTAAATTCATCCAAATCCAATATCAAATCAGCCCTGACCTCCGATCTCCACAGAACCAACAGAATCTTAACTTTCAATCTCTAAAATAAACTAATTGTAACTTAGTAAAATGGGAAATACCAAATACTACATAAGTGTGAGACAAAGAGAGAGAGTGACAAGACGTCGGCGAGGGGGGTGAGCTGCAGTGGGGGTGGCGGCTAGAATTTTGAGAGAGGGGTGGAGTGGTGGACTCAAGATGGGCGGGCGTCGGGGGGAAACTGAATTTCAATTAATGTAAAAGGAGGGTAAGGGGTGGGAGACGATGTCGTCTCCCCCTACTTAATATATATATATAAAGTCTCAAAATACCCCTCGGTTCGATTCGGTTCGGCCCAATCCTTTCTCTCATTATTTGGGCTGACAGCCAAACCGGGGGTGGCCCAAAACCTGCCGGCCCAGTCGATTCGGGTCAGCTCAGTCTGTTCCAGCCCAAATTCGTTTAGCCCTAGTCTAATCTAGGTTTTTCAATTGGTATCAGAGCCTAAACTTAGTCCTTGACCCTTAGTCTAGATGGACAAAAGTCTATCATTGTTTGTGGCAGTATATTTTGATGGAAGCAATTATGCTTACTGGAAAGTTCGCATGATAGCTTTTTTGAAATCTCTTGATGACCGTGTTTGGAGATCTTGTGTTAAAGGGTGGTTTGCACCTATATCTGAGGTTGAAGGTGTTAAAAAGCCAAAAGATGTTAGTACCTGATCTACTTGTGAAATCAGTGAATGTAATTATAATAGCAAGGGTTTACATTCTATTTTTATGGCTATTTTTGCTTATGAATTTAAGTGTATATCTATGTGTGAGACATCTAAGATAGCCTGAGATATTTTGGAAACTACTCACGAAGGAATCAAAACGGTGAAAATTTTGAAACTTCAAATGTTGACCACAAAATTTGAAGAGATTCGAATGAAAGAAGATGAAACCTTCGATGAGTTCTATGCAAAGTTGAATGACATAGTGAATTCAAGCTATAATCTGGGTGAAAGGATTCCAAAACATCGAGTAGTCGGGAAAGTTATGAGATCTCTACCTGAAAGATTAAAATCCAAAGTTACTGCTATTGAGGAAAACAAGGATCTTGACACTATAAAAATTGAAGAATTGGTAGGCTCTTTGCAGACTTATGAAGTATCATTGCCTCAGCCAAAAAAGAACAAGTCCATTACTTTGAGATCAATCAAAGAAGAGGTCTCTAATGATTCAGACGAAGAAGTTCTTGATGATGCACAGTTCGCTATGTTGTTAAGTGAGATTATTAGGGGGTACTTAGTGCTTAAGTGAGACTATTTAATACTTGATATACTAAGTTCAAAACCTTCTTTAGGACATGATTAAATGAGAATTGAAGTTCATATGCACCTGAGTTGTTGTTTAGGATGTCGAGGAGCACGTATTGGACCTACAAAATTTTTTAAGCAAGTAGGTCGTTTTTGTTGAGAAAACCGAACCACGTGATTTTATTCTTTAGTATGTTGAAAGATTATCCACGAGTTTATGGTTTAAATTTGGAGACTTTTATATTTTTTCGGAAACAAGTAGGTTTATTACTAAAAGCAAGTAGGTCGCTTAGCGATCATCGACGATTATCAGAGGATTAGTGAAGCAATTAGCAATATTGCCTTTAAACAAAGAGAAACTCAGCTGCCATAGAGATTGACACCTATGATGGCTAGGAAGCACGACGAATAGATGCAAGAAGCATGACACAAAAGACTAGGACCTAGGTAGCTTGAGGTGTCGACCACCGGTGTGTTGGCTTTTGTGCACAATCGAGATTTTGATGATTTCAATAAAGGATCAAGTTTATAAAATGGACATCTTCAAAGACAAAGACAACTTGACGAAAAGAGCCAAACCTTGAAGAAAGAAGAACAAGAAGATGCAAGGAGCTTAAAGTGAAGATTCAAGACCTTAGGGTATAATCCTTGTAACTCTTCGTTTCACTTTTGACGAGGATTTGAATCACGCACTTGCATATCTTTCAAAATGTGCATAAACCGTTTTAAGTATTATTTGAAAGATTAAAATGTTTTTATAGGATTCAAAAATACCCCAATCAAATCTCTAAACCTTCATATACTTATACGAAGTATGTATTCAAAATTAGGTGTTTAAAAGTGGTCAAAAACCTTGTTTTTAAAATAACCGGATCATACTTAAATTGAGCAGGTCGACCGACTGTTCAAGCGGTTGACCGGTTCTTCGACCGCCTCGTGTAGCGGTCGACCAGTTGTTTTTACAAAAGAGTCGTTGAGCTTTTGACAATATGACCGTTGGAGTAACGGAAACTTGAAGCGGTCGACCGGTTCATGTAGCGGTCGACCGGCTCGTGTAGCGGTAAACCTTCATATACTTATGGGAAGTATGTATTCAAAATTGGGTGTTTAAAAGTGGTCAAAAACCTTGTTTTTAAAAGAACCGGATCATACTTAAGTTGACGAGGTCGACCGGCTGTTCAAGCGGTCGACCAGTTCTTTGACCGCCTCGTGTAGCGGTCGACCGGTTGCTTTTACAAAAGAGCCGTTGAGCTTCTGACAATATGACCGTTGGAGTAACGGTAACTTGAAGCTGTCGACCGACTCGTTTTTGCAAAAACTCTCAACGGCTAGTTTTCATATGTGGTCTATAAATACACATTCATTTCGTCTAAAATACATACCCAACGACCACATATCTTTTGTATAGCTTGAGAAATATCTTAAACCTTTATATTTCATATTTCTCATATCATTCACACAAATTACACTTTCACATCCTTGTCATTGTGTAAATCAAAAGATATAAAGCTTCCTTTTTCATATCTACTCTATCAAGAGAGTTTTTGTTCTTCCATCTACCTATCCAATAGAGGTGTTTCCTTTAGTGATGTTGTTCACTAAAGAAGAAGCTTTGAGAGTGTATATCTCAAGCTTGGTGAGGTTGTGAGTGGTGAGCCAGAAAAACCACTTGGGTGGGTTTGAGTGTTGAGCCCGGGAGAAAACACTTGTACGGTTCACTAGCCCCCGGAAGCTAGTGTGTAAAGCTATTGAAGAATAGTGGAAAACCTCAAGGCTCGGTGAAGGAGCTTGAGGGGTGGATGTAGGCGGGTTTGCCGAACCACCTAAAAATACTGTGTTTGCTTCGCTTACCCTTCTCCTTACTTTAGCACTTATTTACAGTTTTGCATATTATATACTTATGCTAAAGTAGTAATGACTTGCAAACACAACTTTGGGGGTTTTAACAGAAAATTTTAGAAAATCAATTCACCCCTCCTCTTGGGTTGCCTTAATCCTAGGAATAACAATTGGTATCAGAGCGTGGTGCTCATTTTTACAAGATTTAACCATCTTGAGTTAGAATAGCAACCACAAGCTTCAACACTCATGTTGAAGGGCTTTCCACTCTTAGACCATCATTTTTTGACGGAAATGACTATGCATATTGGAAAGCTAGGATAAAAATTTATCTTCAATCCATTGATTATGATTTGTGGTTATGCATTTTGAATGGTCCACATATTCCCCAAAAAGAAAGTTGGAGAGGTTGAAACCTTTAAAAACGAAAATGAATATAGTGACCTAGATAAAAAGAAAATCTCTTTAAATGATAGGGCTATGAACATTCTTTATTGTGCTTTAGAGAGAAATGAATTTAATAGAATATCTTCTTGCACAATTGCTAAGGAAATTTGACATGCTCTAGAGATTACTCATGAAGGAACAAGCAAAGTTAAAGAGTCAAAAATCAATATGCTTGTTCGTAATTATGAGTTATTTAAAATGAGACCAGAGGACTCCATTACTGTCATGTATACTAGATTTACCACTATTATAAATGGTTTGAATGCACTTGGTAAATCTTATACTAACTCCGATTTGGTGAGAAAAATCCTTAGGTCACTACCAAAGGCATGGGTGGCCAAAGTGACTGTCATACAAGAAGCCAATGATCTCACCAAGCTTCCTCTGGATGAGCTCATTGGATCACTCATGACCCATGAGATCCAAATGCTCGAAAATGAAGATGAGAGCAAGAAAAATATGAGGATCGCTATAAAATCCTCTACAAGTGAAGATCAAAATAAAGATGAGGAAGATATAGTCATAACGACTAGAAATTTCAAGAACTTCCTCAAGAGAAAGAAATGAAAGAGAAGCCTCAAATACAAGAAGACATCTTGGAAGGCTAACAATGAAAATTCCTCCAAAGAAGAAGAAGAAGAAGAAGAAGAAGAAGATGGAGAAATTGCCAACATGTGCTTCATGGCATTTGAAGATACTGATGAGGATGATGATGAGGTACACTCTTCCGATGATTTGCATGAAATTTCTTATAGTGAGCTTCAAAATATTTTGAATGATCTTTTATGTCAATTTGAACTACTAGGTTCAAAATATACATCTTTGAAAAAGAAACTCGTTTTGATCTCAAATGAAATTGAATTATTGAAAAATGACAGAAACACTCTAAAGCTTGAAAATGATTTATCACAACAAAAAGCTTTAGAATTTGAAAATGAAAAGGTTGCTTTGAACAACAAAATTGTTTCTCAAAGAAAAATTAAAGAGAAGTTTACTAAAGGAAGCAAAACCTTGGAAAACATGTTTAGTGGTCAAAGATGTGTCTTTGACAAAAGTGGCTTAGGCTACAAGCCTTCAATTCACCAAAAATACTTTAAGAATTATTTTGTGAAGGCTAAGTCTTTTAATGCACCTGCTCAAACATGTCATTTTTGCAACAAAAATGGACATCCTATTTTTGATTGTGCATTAAAGAAGCTTGGGAGTAAGACTTTCAAGAAGACATGGGTTCCAAAAGGAACCAAAACTAACATTGAAGGACCCAAGAAGGCTTGGGTACCAAAAATTGTTTCTTGATTCTCTTGTAGGATGGAGCAACAAACGGTGCTTGGATGAAACTTTCCTATCAAGAAGGCTTGTGACATTTGAGGACAAATGCTTAGGGGAAACCTTTGGTAACATCTAAATCCTTATTTGAGAATAAGTTTTTTAAATTGTTGGCTAATTATATTCTATGATATTTTCTTGGTTGTTAAATGTTTTAAATGCAAATGTATTTATCTTTCGCATATTTTCTTGCATTTATCAAAACGGAACATCTATATGCTAACATTTTTACGAAATCATGTACTTTGATAAATTTTTGTGAGCTTAAACCTTTTTGGTTGAGAATGGCCTTTAAATCGTCATTGGTAGCTAAGAGGTTGGTACAAACCCACTCGGTGGGCTACTATCGTAATAGCGATGGACTCTTGAGTCCCCGTTAGACATCCTCTATACCATGACAAAGAGATTGTCATTTAAAACTCAACTTGTTATTTTAGATGAAAAATGAACTTTTGAATTATATCCATGCATTCTCATTTTGATTGACAAAGGGGGAGAATTCTTAAATGTTTACATGTTTGGATTCCCTTTGCTTTTAGAATGCATTTTTGGAGAGAAATGTGTCCTTTCTCTTTTTGATGTGACAAAGGGGGAGAAATGTGCTAATAATTTTGGTGACTATATATTCTCCTTTTAATTGGATTATCTTTTAATTGTATTACTCTTCATGAATCCAATGGCTGCTAATGCTTTTTCTTCAAGTTTTAAATTTTTTTCCAATTGCAAAAGATAAGGGGAGTCATCCCAAAACTATCAATTTATTGTTATCATCAAAAAGGGAGAGATTGTTAGCTTTTGTGCACAATTGAGATTTTGATAATTTCAATAAAAGGATCAAGTTTATAAAATGGACATCTTCAAAGACAAAGACAACTTGACGAAAAGAGTCAAACCTTGAAGAAAGAAGAACAAGAAGATGCAAGGAGCTTAAAGTGAAGATTCAAGACCTTAGGGTATAATCCTTGTAACTCTTCGTTTCACTTTTGACGAGGATTTGAATCACGCACTTGCATATCTTTCAAAATGTGCATAAACCGTTTTAAGTATTATTTGAAAGATTATAATGTTTTTATAGGATTCAAAAACACCCCAATCAAATCTCCAAACCTTCATATACTTATACGAAGTATGTATTCAAAATTAGGTGTTTAAAAGTGGTCAAAAACCTTGTTTTTAAAATAACCGGATCATACTTAAGTTGAGCAGGTCGACCGACTGTTCAAGCGGTCGACCGATTCTTCGACCGCCTCGTGTAGCGGTCGACCAGTTGTTTTTACAAAAGAGTCGTTGAGCTTTTGACAATATGACCGTTGGAGTAACGGTAACTTGAAGCGGTCGACCGGTTCATGTAGCGGTCGACCGGCTCGTTTTAGCAAAAGCTATAAACGGCTAGTTTTCATATGTGGCCTATAAATACACCTTCATTTCGTCTAAAATACATTCCCAACGACCACATATCTTTTGTATAGCTTGAGAAATATCTTAAACATTTCTATTCCATATTTCTCATATCATTCACACAAATTACACTTTCACATCTTTGTCATTGTGTGAACAAAAGAGATAGAGCTTCCATTTTCATATCTACTCTATCAAGAGAGTTTTTGTTCTTCCATCTACCTATCCAATAGAGGTGTTTCCTTTAGTGGGGTTGTTCACTAAAGAAGAAGCTTTGAGAGTGTACATCTCAAGCTTGGTGAGGTTGTGAGTGGTGAGCCAGAAAAACCACTTGGGTTGGTTTGAGTATTGAGCCCGGGAGAAAACACTTGTACGGTTCACAAGCACCCGGAAGCTAGTGTGTAAAGCTATTGGAGAATAGTGGAAAACCTCAAGACTCAGTGAAGGAGCTTAAGGGGTGGATGCAGGCGGGATTGCCGAACCACCTAAAAATACTGCATTTGCTTCTCTTACCCTTCTCCTTACTTTAGCACTTATTTACAGTTCCGCATATTATATAATTGTGCTAAAGTAGTATTGACTTGCAAACACAACTTTGGGGGTTTTAACCGAAAATTTTAGAAAACCAATGCACCCCTCTCTTGGGTTGCCTTAATCCTAGGAATAACAAGGTGGACCTAGGCGGCGACTCACCAAGGCTCTAGGGAGAATTTTGGCCGTAGGTATGCTTAGCAGCTGCTTAGGGTGGCTAGGTGTCATCTTGTGGTTGGGTAGCCTTTGGACTCATCGAAGCTAGTAGGGCACATGTCGCGATGTAACGAACCAAGCTTGCCTATAAATAGGGGGTCAGACCATTTAAACTTACACCATTTTAGTAGCACATTGTGAGTTAAGCTTGGGATTAGTAGTGAAGTGAAGTAGAAACAAGAAGGAGGAAATCGCTTAGTGAAGATTAGTGAAGATCGAACTCGCTTAGAGGTAAAGTTTAGTTGGTTATCTTTGATTTTGATTCAAGTTTTCAAGATGACTATTCTTCTTATTGTTCATGTTGTTCTTCGTGTTCTTGACGAAGAACAAGCTCATCTTTTCAAAAAAATATCATTTTCAAAGTTCGATTTGTTTTCAAGTTGTTTTTCAACTTTGATCCGTTTATTTTCAAAAAAAATTCAAAAGTTATTTTTCAAAGCTTGGACATATTATTTTGAATATTTTCTTATGATTACAAAACTCTTTATGTCAAATTGGTGTTTTCTACGTGGTGATTAAGCCGATTTTTAACCGTGAAATCAAGGTGTTGTTTTTTCCTTCACAACACTTTCTTTTGAATAATGTTTTATCATGCTTCAATGCTTTCCAAAGGAAGGTTAAGGTGGTGTATATCATGAATGATATGCATGGGCGTTAACATGAGACATGTATACTTAACGTATACTGTGAAGACGTGACAGTATTGTGCACAAGATGATGTGTTGCACTTGTTATGGCGTCCTGGCTGCTCCGTCATACGTGAAAAGATCCTTTATGAGGATACCATATTCTACTCTAGGAGTAATGCCACAAAATACGAGTCATGTTCTATTCTGGGAGTAATGCCGCAAAACACGGAGGTTACTTGTAACCCGTCACTCTGGCCCTGTTATTCACTCTAAGAGTGAGAAGTGGTGTTTGAAAAATTGGAAAAGATCATATAATTAAGAATTGAGTCTTTTCATTTACTTTCTTCTTCTGTTTTGAGATTTTATTGATGAACAGGTTTTTTTCAATATCATGTTCTTGTTTCTGCTATTTTATTTTTACTAACCACTAGCTTTACTGAGTTATTTGGACTCATCATTGTTTGTTAAATTCTTTTATTAAAAATTCAGAATGTACATGGGGGAGGTTACTAAGACGTTGACTAATGAGGTCTTGATACTAAGCTGGTACTTAGGTCTGGGTCACTGAGAACCTAGACATCATCGTTGAGAGCGTCCTGATTATATTTTCTAGCGATGATGAAGAGGAAGAGTAGAAGAGAATAAGATAAAGACCGATGTAGATTGTACTAAATTTAGTAGTTATTCTGTCATGTTTTGTAGAGAAAGATAGAAGACAAAATTGATACTCTTTTGTGATACAAAGGTTAGAATAAAGGGTCTTGATGATGTTTATTTCTTATAATCTTGTTGCTTTAATAAAGGGTTTTGTAACCTCAGATTTATAGCGACATCCATTACTATAAGACAGCACTAGAAGTCTTTACGGTCCGGGCTATTACAGTAAAACAATTCAAGAGATTCTTGAAACCGAGAAGTGGTCAGCAATCATTCAACAAGAATTCTGAAAAGAATCAAGGTAGTTCTAGTGGATTCAGAAAGGGAAAAATGACAAACACATGTCTAATGAATCTAAGAGTAAAAAGCTGAAGTGCTTTGAATGTCAAAGGTTTGGTCATGTCAAATTAGAATGTCCAACATACCTCAAGTCAAAAGGAAAAGCTATGAATGCTTCACTAAGTGATGATGAGTCAAAAACCAACTCACATGTCACTTAATGTAGTTATGGTTAAGAAAACATTTTTGGGAGTTTCGTTCACAACCAACCACTTATGCCAACTAAGTAGTACCTCTTCCCACAACAAACCCACATGCCACTCAAAGTAATTATGCATGTTAGTATCTCACTCAGTACTAATATCATTGAGTGATACATGATTCATTGCACTATTTTTGTTCATGAACAACAACGCTTGAGATTAGACAAGTGTCGGATAGGAACACGGGCTTTCATTAGAAAAGTTGCGTATTGTAAGGAAATTGAGTTGTCGTATCCTGGATGGTCAGAAGTACGGGGATTACAAGATAGCTTCAATGGTCTCGAATCATATCGGTTCACTTATGTAATGTCACATTCTCTGAGATCACTAGTTAGTCCGAAATCTCAAATGAGGTTAAGTCCTTTATCATGAATCAAGTATTGGTAAGCATATAGGATGCATAAGAAAAGAAAAGAGGTTAAGTCCTTTGTCATGAATGCATCGGATCGAAGTGTATTTTTTTTATTTAGAGAATAGGCATTATTACTTAAATCCATCACTTAAATATGTTAATATTCACAAATGATTTTTTGTATGTAGAAAATTCAGAGACTGATTAGACAAATCCAATGATGTTGTATAAATGACGCATAATAAGGATGCCATGTGACATCAAATAGCGCACGAGAAAATTTTGTAAGTTGTAAAGTTGTATTGTCACGCCCCGAACGGCATCCCGCAGGGACCGTGACAGCCGCGAGCTATCCCCCGGATGGCTCCAGCGTTCTTACTTATATTCTTACTTGATTACGGCGGAAACGTACAGGATCGCGAGGGGTTCGAGCAAATTCTTACATAAACAGGGTTCTCATTAAGTTCATACAAAACATATAATTAACATATTAGAACCCAATTAGTGACGCTCGTGTCACTATCAACAAAATGCGAAACATAATATCTTGGGCATCTAGGTCAGGTAGTCCTCCTGACTCTCTTCACCTGATACATCTGGAATGACACAATTTTAAAAACGTGAGTCAAAAAGACTCAGTAAGGGAAAAACATAAAACTTGAATCATGCTCTTGACTTATGCCCGCTTAATCATGGAAGAAAGAAAACTTGATAATTGATGCATATGCATGCTCATGAATTATGCATATGCTCTTGCTTAGTGTTTTCGGCCCCAGGCCCTTGAAAACCACTTTCTTTCATACTTGCTTGTAAAACTGGCCCTTGGCCCTTAAAAATTGCTTATTCGTACTTGTGCCCTTGTTCGCCTTATCATAATTATTTCATGTCTTTTACTTGTGGGCTCGCTCCATTTGACCCCTGAAGTCAGGGTTGTGCGTTCCCTTCGGAACCGTCCCCGAATTCCCTTGGAGACCTTAACATCTGGTCGAGCTAGCCCTTGAAGTGGCCCCAGGCCTGATGGCTAGACACGACCCTTGGAGGCACCACACCTTCTCACTGTCCTTCAGTGTGGCTTGCACAGCCTCTTGGATTCACCCATCCTTCTCATAAATGTCCTTCGGTATGGGAGTCCAACTTGATGGTACGGTACCGACCAGTGCCCTTAATCTTAACTTATCGTTTCATAAAACTTCTCATAGTTTTCCATAAAATCATTGCATAAACTTTCTTCTTGAAAAATTCATGCAATCCACATGTCATGTCATGCTTGTTCATGAGATTCATATCATGTCATGCTTTCTTAAAATCCATACTTGTTCATGAAACGATGCAGCGTGTCATTCCAGTTTTGAAAAGAAATACTTACTGTACACTTACAGTATCCACTTACTCTTGGTCTTCTTGTTCGTGTATACAGACACGTGGATCGCCTACAAGCGATTCAAATATTCTTTTAGACTTTAAGAATTATGAAATCATTTCTTTTTGAAAATCAGTCATCAATCGAAAATATATATATATATACATATTACTGAAATTCATTTAATTACAAAATAATTATTTTATTCTTTTCCTTAACAAATATTCAAAACTTAGCTTATTACATCATTAATATTTTTATTGAAATAAAAATATATTTATCCATGTACATGTCTCGATTAGGGTTAAATAATACTCATAGGTTTAGACTTAAACCTAAGTCTCTTTTTATTACACGTACTACATTAAACCTTATATCTAACTATTAATAAATTATTCATGATTAAATCTTAACTTAGACTTTAAACCTCAAATAAAACCCGAGTAAAACTTAACTAGGGTTCCAATAATATTTAATAAAAGATCATGGCTCTACAATATTATTCCAACTAGCCTAACCCAAATTTCTTATCCCACACAACAAATGAAAATCCATAAATCATGAATTGCACTTAGGGTTACCTTTTCTTGCAACATTCGGCCACTACCATTTATGCACCAATTAATCACAACTTTTTCTCCAAGGGTGATCCCATCCTCCAATCAACAATTTCACAACCTAATATCTATAAATCAAAGCACCAACACCATACACCATACTCATGGCATTCGGCCAACACATGTTTTTACCCAAATGATTAGTTTTCTTTTATTTCCTTCAATATGCATGCTTCCAATACTTAACATAATCATCTACTATGCATTAAGGTCATAAATCTTGCACATGTTAAGGCCAATGTCCAGATCTACACATATTCAAAACTATACATGAAAATCCACATAGCTCATTTTCGGCCATACCCCAAAATGTTACCCTTTTCATGCTAAAAATCATATCATGCATATCCTTTGCATTTGTGACCAACTAGCATGCATACACTTAATCTTTCCATCAATTAATTTCATCAACATGAGATCCATTCATTATACACATTCACACCCATGGATCTAAACAAAGAAATCAACTTTCATCAACCCAACACATCAAAGCTTAGATCTAACTTCCTTTAGCATACATTGTTCTTCATTTGCCTTTTTCTTTACATACAACCTTAGATCTAGGGTTTCCATGGTTAGATCTAGCATGAAATCATCCTAGGGTTCTTAGACATTAAGGATCCAACAACATCAAGACATATTATGATCTAAGCTTCAAGATTCATACATAACCTATTCGGTCACTTATGCTATACCCAACAAAATCATTTTAGCCATACCTTGTTGTTTGTCCAAGCTTGAGCACCTAGAAAATAAGGTATCTTTCGTTAGTACTTGTGAAGCTCAAGGCAAAATCATCAATGAAACTAAACTCACCTTCAACCTTTACCAACTCTTCCTATCCTTTCTTCCTTCAAAGATTCGGTCCACCCTCCTTAGAAATGACCAAGCTTGATTTAAAGGAAGTTCTTTGGTGGTTAAGAGAATATGGTAAGTTTGAAGAGAAATGGTGTCAAATGACTAGGGTTTTTCAAGGGAGGATTTTTGTCAACAACAAGAGAGATTTATCTTGGCTTTTAGAATGGGTTTTGGCAAGCTAGAAGGAAGTGGTTTAGGTGCAAGATGAAATGAACAAACCTTGAACTCTTGAGTGTGAGGTTCGGTCAAGGCTTGAAAATGGGAGAGAATGGAGAGATTTGCAATATTCGGCCAAGGCTTGGAATGGGAGAGAGTTGAGTGAAATGAGGGGTTCGGTCATGGCATTTGCAAGGGGTTTGTGTGAGATTAAGTCTCCCAATGCAACCCTAAGGCTATGACATAGGGTTTGAGAGAGTGAATGGACATGAGAGAATTTGAAAGAGGGAGAGGGGGATGAATGGAGGAGTTGGCCGACCAAGGCTATGTCCACATCCTTCTCTCTCTCTTTTATTTCCTTTCCCTTCTCTCACTCTCACATCACATGTCTTCAAAATTGGCTTGCATTTAAATTCTTCTTTTTCTCTCCTCATAAGCTCCAACGTAAATCACTCCCTCTCTCTCTTGCTTTTCTCTTCTCTTTTTACTTCCATGAGTTGTCTCATCATCTTACACAACTTACACATCTCTTACTCTTCACATGGCCTTGCTTTATGGCTTTTCATCACCCTTACACCACTTACACATCTCTTACACTTCACATGGCCTTGCTTTGGCTTTTTCAAATTCATCCCATAGCATTTACGTAGATGGCTTGTATCTTACTTAGTTTGGTTGCTTTTCAACCAACCTAGTTACTTCCACATTAAATGGCAACCAACTTTCAACTTAGTTTCATTCTCTCCTAACTTATCACTTTATAAGCTCTCTTACTTATCTATCCATTCCAATAGCTTATCACCTTACAAGTATGATATCTTATCATGTGATAATGGCCTTAGCCTATCCCTACAATAATCACAAGGCTTTATCACTCTAAAAGTTTCCTAACTTATCATGCTTGCTTATCACTATGATAAGCAAGTGTGCTTATCAACTAAATCATTTCTAAACTTATCACATAACTACATAGCTTATCATTGAATATTCAAATGGAAATTCTATTAATAATATAGAACACATTATAATATTACATGTTACATATAAAAGATATACAATATTTAGTCCATGTATTCGAAAGAATTTCATTATTTAATCTATTAATAATTTCGGCTTATACAAGGAAATTATTAAATCATAATTCAAATTATACGGTCCATGAATCATATTAGGTAAATGAAAAATATCAATTTGTAAAAGAGGAACTTACTTGCAAATTTCGGCTCTTCATATAATATAATTTATACTTGCATAAAACGGCATTAAAATTATTTAAAGAGATTTTATGAAATAAAATCCCATTTTAATCGAAATACCATAACATAAAAATTAGGCCATACATTGGCCAAAACATAGCCCCATTAAGAAATAAAAGCTATTACATTGGAAAAATAAAATAATACATAAGCAATTACGTAGGAGAAAATCGGGGTCTCACATGTATTATGCTTTTCTTGAAATTGAAAGTTTCATATCTTAATTTAATTTCCTTCCTCATAACTTGTAGGAAAAGATGGAGGAGGAACTATAAAAATAGTATGACTCTGAGGGGAGCTCATCCAATGAAGTAGAGATTTTTACTGAGGTCTTGGGGAAAAAATTGGGTTATGTGCATGAGTTAGGTCGTTTCATAAAGTCACCTGCATCCTCCTTATCTTTTGTGTTCTTTGTAGACTTGGTCTGAAGTTTGGAGGAGGCTATAATTGAGATAGAAGCGATGAGGGCTAAGCAAAGGGATTGCCATGAGCTAGCTGCTAAGTAGGCAAATATAGAAAAGACTATACATGAGTAGAAAGAGAGATTGGAAGAACAAGAGCAAAAACACCAACAAGAGCAAGAAGTGAGGCTAAAATAGCATCAGCTGAGAACATCGCAGACCCGTTCACTAAACCGTTGACTCAGAGAGTGTTTGAGAAACATTTAGTGTCTATGGGTATCAAGTAAATGTCTGATTGGTATTCAGTGCAAGTGGGAGATTGTTAGATCATTTTGCATAATTATGAGATAATTATTATTATTGTTTAATCACTTGTATATTATTTTGGATACATGCAATGACATAAGATGTCATATTTACAATGACATAAGATGTCATATTTATAATGACATTAGATGTCATATTGTTGAGCAACATTGTAGAAAAGTCAGGCCAATGATTAATGAATCGGAGGCGGGGAGTATGGCTTTTCAGATCCTTGTTGACTCACTTTGTTCTAGACCAAGGTACATGAATAGTATGACCGGATCAAATATGAATACCTTCTGGAAATGATCACTGATGTAGAGAACGGTATTCAGCACAATTAGCTTATGTTGTCCTTAGACCTGATAGAGTTATGCAGGTTAGCTTGTTGTGTGCTTGTGCTTTGACTGTTTCATTTGGTGATGATCTTCGCAGATCAAATATTCCAGATAATGTTGGGTCTTGTGCATAGTAAGTAAATTTGTATGGTTGCTCAATATGGAATCCACCAGTCTCTTGATGAGACAGTATATTCATTATGTCTTGGACATACATGAAAGTGCTTATGTAAAATTGGCAAAATTTCAATGGTCAAAACAATTCTTTGTATAAATGTATTTTTCCATTTATAGATTTGTAAAAGCAACTTGATTAAGTCTGGAAGGTCGTGGAGCTAAGGAGAAAGTTTCTAGAAGGTGCTGGGTTCATCTAGAATGGTTGGGAGACAGTTGCTGAGCTGTTAGACGGATTTTCGGTTGGCTGGGTTAGCCTTGGGTCAGCCTAGCGGGAATTTTGCAGATATCGTATAAACCTTCTAGAAAGTTGCCCAGTCATCATAACCTTTTCGTTTTGACTAATTTACCCTCACTAAAGTCATATACAACTTTCCCAAATCACCTGGACGTCATTCACGCATTGACCAAGCCAAAAACTCCAGAAAATTCTCTCTATGCGATTTTCCCATTTTCTCTCTTGTGCAAGATTTGGTTCTAACCAAGATCTGATTGTGAGAGTGTGTTAGCTTCCCTCTGGTGGAAGATCTGAGAGCCTTGATCGTAGATTGAAGGCTGGACATTCATACTTCTTTGCTGTTGAAGATTGGAATCACCAAGTGTTGAGGTTCTTGAGTGGGTTCTCAAGAACAACTGCTGCTGAAAGTTTTCAGAGGAGTTTCAAGCCTACGAGTTCGTGGGATCTGCTGTAGAACGAGTACCAGAGTTGCTGGTCTTCGTGTGGGTGCTGGGCACCAACCCAATTCAGAGGATTGGGTGATTTTACATAGGAAAAGGGGTCTTGAGGCCAAAAGGTTTTTGGTTAGATCACCATTGTAAAATTCCGACGTTCTAGTGGAAAGACTTGGTGGAAAAACCCTGAATGTTTTTTATTTCTCAGAAGACGTTCTTCTGGAGAAATTTTTCACTTCGTTACCAAAAATTTCTGTGTTGATTCTATTCTCCTCTTTCTTGATCTTTTTGCAACTAACTATTTTCTTGTTGATCATTTTACAGATCTGAAAGATTTGGTAACTTGAAATTGTCAAGCTTAGTGGTTGTTGAATTGTGTTCGAATCCTTGTTGGTTATTAGTCTTAGAATTGTTGAATATTGTTGCTAAAGAGTTTGAATTTGTATTGTTGGTTCTGAGAATATTTCTTGTGTGAAATAGGTTCAGGAAATTCTTTTTACATTAAGTGTTGCTTGCTGAAATTTGTATAGGCTGTTGTTGTGATATTACTTCTTGAGGTGCAGATATTATATTGCTGAAAAATCATAATTAAGTTGGTCATATTGTTGCTGACTATATCTCATTATTGTTAATTGATAGTTGTCAAAGTTACATGTTAATCTTGATTTTTCTGTGTTGAGTATTTGCTGTATTGAATAGTGATTGCTGCTGTAATTGTTACTCTATTGGTTATTTGGTCAAGTTGAATCATTCTTAATTTGATTGATTGTGGTTGTTGTTAAGTGCTTAAATCATATTGTTTGAATAGGTTTTAATAGTGCAAGTGTATTAGTATTTGACTTGGTTTTCTGTGGTCTCTTAAAAAGAGGAGTATTAGTTTTTAAATACCTATTCACCCCCCCTCTAGGTATATTCTAGGGTCTAAATGTAGTTTCAATACATAAAAACGCTGCGCAGCGAGATTTTGTGAAAAGTGTTTTCACGGTTTTTACTTGTATAATATATTAAGTAAATATTTGCGAAAAAATGTTTCGAAAAGTTTTGGAAGTCCAACTAGGCACAGACTGAGAATTAAAAATTATATGAGCTAGGGACTTAATCGGTGATATTATTCCAGTCCTATTAGCTCATGTGGAATATAGTATGGTGGAAGGATAAATATGCATATAATTGTTAGCAAAAGAGATTTTACAAAAACAGTCTCATTATCTCGAGAGTCAATTGTGATATTTTAATGGACATGATCACAATTTGTAGAAGCTCATAAATTCGGAATACATAATATAAAGGGGTAAATAAAAAAGAGTTTTTCATGATGATCATACGGCCGAGATTTGAGATCCCTAAAGATCTCACGCTATAGCACAGTTGAGTTCTGAGCCAGCCATTACAAATAGCTCAGAACTCAGTTGAGAAAAACAAAGAATTTCATTTTTACGAAATGTGATTTCACGAGAGTTTCTCTCTCTAGACTTTCACTCTCTAGATTCTCTCTCTCAAAGCTATGTACGTGGATCTGAAGGAGGCAGAATGTTTGGGCTGCTCTGATTTCAACGATCCTGCCTACTGCGCCGATCTCGCGATTCCAACAAGTGGTATCAGAGGGAGCTTTGTGAAATCTCACAGTTCCAAGTTAGTTTTCTCTTTCTAACTTTCTTCATGTTCTTCGTGATTCGTGCGTTGAAAGGTTGGTGGAATTGGTTGTTTTTGGAAAGTGTTTCCTTCACTGATTATTTCAGTTGACAATGGATTAACTTTTCTTTAGATTCTTATTGGACAGCAGAAAAATAAACTTACAAGTAACTTATTTCCCATATTTCGTGATTCCATCCAATTTTTTATCAATAATCACTTAATTAAACAAAAATTGTTTGTGCTTTACATAATGTAATCGGATAAATGGATAAAGCAATTATTAAAAGGATAAATTAAATTTGTTCATTAGAAAATTTGGATCTAATTGAAGCCAAAGTACAATTTCAGAATGGGCTCCTAAATTGTTGTCCCACCCCAACATGCACAAGTTTAAAGGAAAGATATGAGTTCTTTCACACCTTAACAAAAATTATTTTTAAATTATATGGAAGAAATATGATTTTTGGGCGTTTGAGTACTTGTTGCACAGTGTTATCCTCATACAGATTTTGTAGCCTTGGATTAAAGAGCCAACTCTTCGGTTTGGATCCCGATTCTGACACACTGAGTGTATTGGTTTGAAATTCAGATTCGGATCTTATTGCCATTTACTATGTCATAGCAGCTACCTCTAGCTAGATAGTCTCTAGATTTCAGGATGCCTTCCCAGATGGCCGAGTTCGTGAGTTTTTGGTTGGCTCCATTGTAGATATGTTCTGAAGGTATTTATGAGACTTAGATCTAATCCATAGACTAAGGGCTTTCAAACGAAGCAGATTCTCCAGCTTAGCAAAAGCTCTCCTGTAGAGGATTCCTCCTCTTTCTTTCCAGATGTAGGGATTGTGTTACCAAGCTGCAGCCTCCTGCCATGTAGCCATCTGCACCCACTACTCTCTAGACGTAGCACTCACGCTGATTCTCTTTTTGTTTGCTCTTTTATTTCTTTGCCACATATGTACTTATTTCTCTTTCCCTTTTGCATATAAGCTTGCACTGTACAGAAAGCAAAGATATTTGAATATAATGAGATTCTCATTTTCTCTTGCTCTCTCTCTCTGTTCAGCATCTCCGGGTTCTAACAGGGTATCATATGAGGTTCATTAATTCTCTCACTGAGTAATTTCATCATTCAACTTCTTCACATACTATCTGTTCCTTTTTTCTATTCAACTTCAAGATAGCATGAGTACTGCCTCTTCTCAATCTTCCAATTCATCTTCATCCCTTTCATCTTCTAACTCTTCACTCTTTGCACCGTCAGAGGACCCAAATGGTCCCTATTTCCACTATCACAACGATAATGGACAAACTGTGGTTGTTACCCCTTTGTTAGATGGCACAAACTACCTTTCATGTAGCTCGTCATTCACACTGGCGATTTCCATCAAAAATAAGTTGGGATTTTTGGATGGCAGTGTAGCAATTCATTAAATCAGTGATAACTTATATATACCATGGTTGAGATGCAACAACATGATTCTCTCATGGATCTTGAACTCTATCACTAAAAACATTGCTTCCAATGTTCTTTACATTAACTCTGCAAAGGTTGTATGGGAGGTGCTTAAGGAGAGGTTCGGTCAGCCCAATGATGTCAGGATCTATCATCTTCATCGTCAATTGAGCTCCATTGTCCAGGGCAGTCAATCTGTGAGTGAGTACTTTACTCAGCTTAATGGTATTTGGGCTGAACTTAGCAATTATAGACCATTACTTTGTTGTTCATGTGGTCTATGTACTGCAATGCTCTTAAACTTTCTAGAGATCTTCAACAGAAGGAGTATGTCTTTAAATTCTTAATGGAACTGAGTAAATCTTTTGACAATGTTAGAGGACAGATCATACTTATGAGTCCAATACCATCATTAGATAGGACTTACTTGTTGGTTTTGCAAGAAGAAAGATAGAAGTTCGCAACATCATTTTGTCCAATTCAGAAAGTTTTGCTTTAGTTGCATATTAGAGTTTTTCTAAAAGGAAGTAGAAGTCGGATCTTACTTGCACTCACTGTGGAAAATCTGGGCATAGCTGAGACAAATGTTATAGATTAATCGAGTTTCCTCCAAATTTCAAGTTTGCAAAATCCAAGTTCAATGCTAATGCTAGTGGTGTTGTAGGAAATCATTCTGCTCATCAAGCTATGTCTCATATGGCTCAGTCAGACACTCCTCAATTAACTCTTACTCAAGGAAAGAGTCAGCATCTACTAGCCTTGGCTAACACTCAGTTTCTGCGACTCAGCATGGGGTCCTCGAATGCTTTACAAGGAGCCCATGTAATCACCTCATCTCCCTCAGAAAATGTCCAACCTAACAACACAGACACTTCCACCTCTGCCCCTCCTTGCATCAATATGGTAGGTATTGTATCATGCCTAAAACCTCAACGGCTAGAAGGTGACTTACTAACAATGAACAATTAGACTTTTGATTTAAAAACATATCGGGAAAAAAATGCGGAATAAACTTTATTTAAAAACTTCAATAAATCTCTCTTAATAAAACTTAAAAACTCTTTTAAAACACAAAAACAAATCTAAACATGATTAGACTCATACTTTCGTCAAACATTTATTCTAATAATCTCTCAACTACCCGCCCACGTGCCATCTAATCCTGACTATCGACACGCTCCTGATCAACAACTAAAATTAGAGAAAACAATAGCGGGTGAGTTCGACAACTCAGTAAGCAAAATCATTATGATAGTGTGTATCCCATGAGCCACACTGTAACAGTAAGAGATAGATTATTGAAAATCTTTTTAAACTATTGAAAGTTGTTTTGGACAATTTCAATAAAACATCGTTATCAATAAAACAATTTTATCTATATAACATAATACTATAGAAAAATCTCTTTGGCAATAATTGTGGGTCATGTTTACCCTCGTGACAGGGTTGTACAATTGCTACATAGTTTAGGGATCAGCCAAACTAAGCCAATACTATGGGTAGAATTCTTCATTTCTAAGGTTTGGCTATCTCCAAGTGTGCACTCGATAAGAATCTAAAAAATAAAACATTCAGTTTCCAGAATGAATGCACTCAATGGGTTGCAATTGGTATCAATGCACTGTCTCTGTAACTCTGAGCCTCAGGGTTTGAAAATACATAACATATCATAAAATAAACATCACTTTGAACTTTGCATCTTCCTCTTCTTTTCATGAAATATCATGCACAAATCTTGAATAGCAATAAATATCAAAAATATTTGATTTCAATCAATGAAAACATCATGTAAAATCATTCGACAATAAAATAGGCTCATGTTTACACATTTCATGTTATAATCTTTAACAATTTTATCAAAACATACTGCACATAAAAGTCCGAGGGTTTTCAATAAATCATGCAATTTCTAAAATATCATCTCGGACTTTTAGGAAAATCTAGGATAATAACCCCTCTTACCTGAATCTTCAAGTAAATAAGCCTCTGACTTAGCATCTATCAATACAAAATTTAACGTATTATAATCGATCAAACGGAAACACAAATGAAACTCTAAGTCTGTCATACAGGATTAAATCCGAAATTCACTGGTCAGATTCTAAAATATAACTTACCTATCTTGAGTTTTCCCTAAAATCCCCAAATTAAAATATGTTATTCACTAAGATGTTAAATATACACCTGTAAAATTTCATATCCAAATTCTTTATACAACTCATTCAATAAAATCTACATTCACCGTTGTTCATAGAGTCAAACTATACCCTGAATAATTCGATATTCATCACTTCCAAATTTCATAAAGATCTCTTCAGATATCCTTAAATCCATAAATTTAAACCAAAGATTCATATATGTGTTATAAAGATACCCATAAAATTTCATGCTGAAATTCGAAGTCTAGATATGTCATCCGGTTCAAAAATCCAATCTGTATTGAAGGATCTTTCTCAGCAATTCCGATTTCTCTAAGCCTAAATTCCGGATTTTCAAAACTATACCAACACATCTCCAAAAATTACAAAACTTTAACTAAATATCTAAAAAGCATAATTTTTTTGATGTTTAAGATCGACTATAAAAATATAATTCGATCGACTATTCAGATCAAGAACATGAATTTTCCTGAACAAATCTTGAACCCAAATTTTAATTACTCCAAGAAACCCATTAAAACTATTTTGAAAATCGAGAAATAATTAGGGCTTGATCTAGACACCCTATGGTTTGATCTCTCATAAAAAGAATACAAATAAAATATCAAAAAATTAGAAATACCTGAATTTACTTCAAGAAAATTTGTCTAGATTGTTGAAAGCAAGAAAATCCTTCTTTTTTTCCTCTTTTTGACGTAAAATTGAGGTGTGTAAAAATTAAAACCAATGTGTAAATATATATAGACTCACATTAGTAATAGACTCCCTTTTAAACTCTAAAAATTTTAATTTTGAGTAGTCATAAAATCTTTAAAATTTTAAAAAGGTTTGACTGGGTCAAAGATAAAGATTCAACTATTTTAAATGAGTTCAACTCAAATTTCAAATTTGAAGAAGACATTTCAAATATCAAATAAAAAATTCAAATATTTTTAAAATAAAAATCTCGGGTGTTACTTATTGATTTCTCTTTTTCAGCAACTTCAAGTTTTTCCTTGCCTACTTTTCATCAATGACCCACTAAGTCACATAATACACCTTGGATTGTTGACACTGGAGTTACCGACCACATGGTTTGCTCCATTTATCATCTCACAAACATTACTTCTATCACTCTAATGTTACTCACAACTCTTATCCATTTGATTTAATACATTGTGATATTTGAGGGCCTTATTCTCAAGCTTATAAGGTTCACGTTACTTTCTCACTATTGTGAATGATTATACTCGAGTCACTGAAGTCTATCTAATGAAATTCAAATCTGAAACTCGGACTCTCATACAATCATTCTTTCATCTTATTTCCACGCAATTTGATACCACAGTCAAGAAGATAAGAACACACAATGGTATTGAATTTCAGATGCCAAATTTATACAATTCCAAAGCAGTTTTACATCAAAAGTCTTGTGTTTACACTCCCAACAAAATGGGGTTGTTGAGTGAAAACACCAACACCTCCTGAATGTTGTTTGAGCTCTCCTTTTTCAATCTTCTCCCCCCTTAAAATTCTGGTGTGATGTCATTCTCACAGCCACATACTTAATCAACCGAATCCCCACTCCCATTCTCCAAAACAAATCACCCTATGATATGTTTTTTTCCACGCCTCCTTTATATGATCATCTTAGGGTATTTGGATGTTTATGCTCTGCTACTATTAATAAGCATCATCGAAGTAAATTTGACCCTAGAGCTAAGAAGTGTGTGTTCTTCGGCTACCCAGTGGGATTAAAAGGATATGAACTTAATGATTCTACCTTTATGATTTAACTAATCATTCCATTTTCATTTCTAAAGATGTCACATTTCATGAGTCCACATTTCCTTTTTTCTCTAATTAGAGAGCTTCTCATTTCCAAAGTTCACCAAATTTTGTTTTACCTACGAGAGCTCCTCTTCCCAGCCCTGATTTCTCTTTTCCACACACACAACCTTCCACACCTACGTCGCCATACACCTTCACACAAGCCATCTTCTCCACCTTTACTTTTAAATCCACCCGTTCTTGAGTCTCCTAGTACTTCCTACTCTCTCATTCCACAAAATTTAACTACTCCTCTTAGGAGATCCACCTGAACCCACCACCCTCTCAGCTACTTGCAAGAGTATCACTGTCAAGTAGCTGGGAAATCACCTCCAATATCAGCTCCTCATATCTTTACAGACCACCCTCTTCACTCACACCTGTCATATAGTCATCTATCTACCTCTCATAAAGCTTTCAGTGTCTGTTTATCCTTACATCATGAGCCTCGTACTTGGACTGTTACCTCCAAGCACTGGTGAGATGCCATTGAAATTGAATTGAGTGTTCTTAAATACAACAATATTTGGACTGTTACCACTTTACCTCCAGAAAAGATAGCTATTTGGTTATAAATTTGTTAACAAGATCAAGTTGAAATCAAATGGTTCTCTTGAGAAATATAAGGCTTGTCTTGTGGCTAAGGGCTACACACAAAAAGAAATGTTTGACTACCAAGAGACTTCAGTCATGTTGCAAAAATGACCACCAATTGTGTCTTTCTTGCATTGGCTTCGAATCATAATTGGTGCCTTTCTCAACTTGATGTTCAAAATGCCTTACTCCATGGCGATCTGGATGAAGATATATATACATGGAACTTCCACCCGGTGTTTCAATTGAGGGGGACTATCCTAAAGGAGCCAAAGTTATTTGTAAGTTGCATAAATCTCATTATGGCCTCAAGCAAGCCTCAAAACAATGAAATTCTAAATTTTCCTCCACTCTTGTTGGTATTGGTTTTCACCAATCTCTGTCAAATTATTCACTTTTTACCAAGCAAACTTCATATGGTTTTATTGTTGTTCTTATATATGTTGATGACATCATTGTTGGAAGTACTACCTTGTTTTTCATTCAGTCTTTGAAGCATTACCTTCACATCAAGTTTAAAATCAAAGACCTAGGTGCTCTTAAATATTTCCTTGGTTTATAAGTGGCACGCTCTTCTTTTGGAATCCACATCTGCCAAAGGAAATACACCCTTGAATTGCTTGAAGAATCTGGTCTTCTGGGTAGTACAACTGTCTCTACTCTCACTGAACTTAACCACAGAATGACACATTGTACAGATCATTTACTTGAAGATATCACTGCCTATAGAAGATTGATTGGCAAATTGATTTACCTCAACATTACTCGGCCTGACATCACCTTCACAGTGAATGTTTTGAGTCAATTCTTTGACAATCCAGCACAAGTTCATCTACAGGCAGCTTCTCAGGTCCTAAGTATCTCAAGGGATCGATAGGGCAAGGCATTTTCTTGTCTTCTCATTCACCTTTGCACTTGAAGGCTTTCAATAACTCTGACTGGGCTACTTGCCCTGATACTCAAAGATCAGTAACTGGTTTCTGTGTTTTTATTAGTGACTCTTTGATTAGCTGAAAATCTAAGAAACAGTCCACAATATCTCGTTCATCTGCAGAGGCTGAATATAGTGTCTTAGCTCACACCTCTTGTGAGATTGTCTGGTTACTTGCTTTACTCAAGGATTTCTATATTCAGCATTCAAAGTATGCTCTCCTATATTGTGACAACCTGGCAGCCATACACCTTACCAAGAACCCCATTTTCCATGAGAGAACTAAGCATGTTGAATTGGATTTCATTTTGTAAGGGAAAAGGTTCTTGGTGCTATCATTTCCCCCATTCGTGTGATCTCACGTTTCCAATTGGAAGACGTACTTACTAAGGCATTACCTGCTGCCAATTTCTTATCGTTACTGTCCAAGATGGGCATCATGAAATTTTATGTCCATCTTGAGGTGAGTATCAAAGGAAGCAAATTATTCAGCTTAGCAAAAGTTCTCTTGTAGAGGATTCCTCCTCTTCCTTTCCAGATGTCAGGCATTGTGCTACCGAGCTGCAACCTCCTGCCATGCAGCAATCTGCACCCACTACTCTTCAGACGTAGCACTCACGCTAGTTCTCTTTTTGTTTTCTCTTTTATTTCTTTGGCACATATTTACTTATTTCTCTTTTTACATTTATACCCTTTCTATTTGCCTTTCTCTTTCCCTTTTGCATATAAGCTTACACTATACATAAAGCAAAGATATTCGAATACAATGAGATTCTCATGTTCTCTTGCTCTCTCTCTGTTCGACATCTTTGGGTTCTAACAGGCTTGCCTTTGTATCTACCACCCAAACATGCAGATATTGAAGACTGATGCAGGACTGTTAGTGTTGTAACATAGAACTCCTGCACCATATCCCTGAATGTGATAGATGCCCTTCACAAATGCGACCCATCTATGAAACTTCATGAAGTCCCTAATTGTCCATTTCTCGAACAACATCTCCTAGAGGTTCAGGGATGATCGAGACCTGCCCTCAACCACTACTGATCTCGCAAAGATCATTGCTCGATGTTCCACCAAGGACATTGTAGGAGTGGAGCTCCTAGTATCTTGTTGGGTGGAACTCTTATCTACCACTGAAGAAGAAGTTCATAGATGTTTAATCATCCGTCAACCTGTAAAAAAAACCATAATTTGAATGATCAGTAAAAATGACAGATAGGGTATTGATGTTTCAACATAAGTACAAACCCATATATCAGGAATGGTGTCAAAACTTGCACATGACTTATTTCTGCAACACACAATGATATCGTTGAGGATTACTGAGCTAAAGGAGACCCTAGTATAAACATAAGCCATACAAATGCATTGGAGTGGATTCCTAATTAACTCTGCCACTCTGTCATGGCCACCTTCCTCCCCTTTCTAACAACAACCACAAAACACCACTACACACTAGGGAAATACATCCAAAACAACCACATACTCCAACCCAATCAACAACAACCAAATGTGTTGATTGGTGGCCAAAATTTCAACTTCAAGATCAGAAATTAAAACTCCAAAAATTTAATATTTTGGGTTACAAATCAAAAATGAGAATTACCTAGATGCAAAGGGCTCTTCGAAAAAGCAACAAGTGGGGGATTTTGAGGTGTTTTCTAGTGGGAGATTGTGAGACAGGAGAGGGAGAGATCGCTTGTTGTTTCTCTATGTGTCTACACTAGTTTAAAATCTACAAAACCCATTTGAATGGATGCGGGCAAGTTCGATTAGTTGGATGCAATTCCACTTGTCACAATCCAATTTGCCCATATTAAATTACATGATCTCAAACCATTACATTCTTTCTAGCTTCAGACATCGTGCATCAACATGTAAACGACAAGAATACCAAGATGGCTAATGCGAGCATCAATAGGTAAACAGTTATAGATCGATCTCCCATATAACCAATGATATCTTGCTAGGAAGATCCTTATGCCATACCCAACGACACCAATTAACCTTTAGTAAATTTGGTTTGAATGAGCTACCAAAAGCTTCGAGTTATAAACAGGTTAGTCAAACCACATTCTCTTGAAATCTATACCATAGTTCATTAAAAAAAAGTTCATGGTAGTTGAATTTTTATTTGTTTGAAAATTCTGTAGAAATTCCATAAGATCTTATTGCTGTGAATTTTTTTTCGATATGTTTTGAAGCCCAATGAATGATTTGGATTCAAATTGGAATTAACTTATTTTTACGAAATTCCAATCGTGATCGAGGGTGGAGAAAAAGTTTTTTCTCCCCATGAAAGGTCTCTGGCAGCATGGAGGATTTACCACTGCACCACCGGCTAGAGTTACTATCGGAGTAGCTGGTGGACAGTGTGTCTTTAGAAGTTGAGGACATCACACCCATGCATTGCATGAGAGTGGAGTGATAGCCAACCAGTTGGGGTGGTTGGCGGCTGGCTGGCTACTGCCAACCCCTCTCCCATGTGCACAAATGACGCCTAGGTATGAGATAACTAGGTCACCTGATTGGGTCAAGTGTGAGGGCAACATTTGCCTTACCTGGCCCAATGGCTGGATCTTTAAAAAAACCTTTTGGCCTGTTTTCAAATTGGGCAGAAAATTTTATAAATTCAAGCTCGTTTCAATTGCTTAAAATCAAATTGGATTGGCTCAAACTGTTGGGTGAGCCCAAGTTCAAGCCCAAATGATTTAGTTATTAAAAAGAAAAGGAAGCGGGAGGTGTGGCCACACAGGCTGGACCTAACTGTGCCAGCTTATGGTCGACAATGATCTGGGTCATGGGGGCAACCCTAAGGGATTCATGGATCGAGTTGGAGCCAGATCCATGGACCCAGCCCAGGACTGGGTTTGACCCTAACCAAGACCTAAACTAGACCAGGTTGGACCTAGATCAATGGGTAATTGGATCGACTCAATTTACCGGATGGTTTGATCAATCAGACCAATTTGACATCAGTTGACCCAAAAGTAATATATATATATATATATATATATATATATATGTGTGTGTGTTGAAATGCTAGTGTTAATTTTGAGGAAACAAATCTCATGAGAATTATATTTGGTTGAGAGTAAGATATGTTGGTTTTTATTCACAATCGATATTTTGATGATTTCAATAAAAGAATTAAGTTTAAAAAATGGATATCTTCAAAGACGAAGTCATTGTTGGCTTTTGTGCACAATCAATATTTTGATGATTTCAATAAATTGATTAAGTTTATAAAATGGACATCTTCAAAGACAAAGCCATTTTCATCAAAGAGCAAAAGACTAGAAGATTGTAGATCTAGAAGATGCAAAGAGCTCAAAAGTGAAGATTCATGACCTTAAGGTATAAACCTTATAACTCTTAGTTCCACTTTTGACAAGGATTTGAATCACACTTGCATATCTTTCAAAACGTGCATAAAATGTTTTATCTCTTGCTTGAATGATCAACATGTTTTTATATGGTTTCAAAACACCACAGTCAAACTCTCAAACATTTTATATACTTATGGGAACTTAGTCTTTAAAATTGGGTGTTTAAAAGTGGTAAAAAATGTGGTTTTAATTGAACCGGATCATGTGCTTAAGTTGAGGAGATCGACCGGTTTATTTTGTAAATAGATCCTTTGAGCTTCTAACAATATGACTGTTTGGTAACAGTGACTTGAAGCGGTCGACCACATATCATTTAAATCACTTGAGAAATATATCAAACCTTCATATTTCATATTTCTCATATCATTCACACAAATGACACTTTCATATCCTTGTCTTTGTGTGAATCAAGAGATAGAGCTTTCTAATTTCATATATACTCTTTGAAAGAGTTTTGTTCTTCCATCTTTATATCAAGAGAGGTGTTGTGAGATCCCGTACTTCGTTTTGCTATCTTTCTATGTATTTATTTTTTATTTAACTCAAGGGGCCATATTTTTTGCCAATGTATGACTTAACTTTAATACTTATGGTATTTCGTTTTATTATCATTGTAAAATTTTATTGGTGCAATTATATTATTTTCCTAAGAGCCGAATTTTTATAAGTAGATTTCTTTTATGAATTAATATTTTCATTGCTTATTATTATACTACCATGATTTATGAAATTAATACCAAGAATATATGAAGGGAATTTTATTTCTTATTATTGCCGAAATTCTCTAAGTAGAAATCATTACATAATAATCTATAGTAATGAAATTCTATATTGAGCATATAAATTATTTTATGTCCTTGATTAGGTAACCTTAATCACCATTAGGTAGTCTTAAGCATCATTAGAAGAATTACGGTTGATTTTGTATTGTAAAATTTTAGTGTTGTTAAAATTTTAGGTATTGGGTTTAGTGAAAAAGTGAAGAGAGAGGTAATTTTTTATATTTTTTGTAGTAAATAGTAATGATTTAATGGGGAGAGAGAGATTATATTGTAATATTTAATTGTGTTAAAATTTTAGAGGGGGTAAAATTTTGGTGCACAAACGCACCCTAAGTGATAAGTTGGTAGGTTTATAGGATAGCTTGATAAAGAATTAATGGAAATAAGTTAGTGTGCTTGTAATAGAGATAAACTAATGTGTTTATATAGAGATAAGTTGATATGCTTGTAATGGTGATAAGCTAGTATGCTTATAGTGGAGATAAGTCAATGTGCCTATGTGATAAAAGAAAGATAAAGTGAAAGACAAGAGAGGAGTTTACGTGATAGACAAAGAGAGAATTGAAATGGTTTTTAAAGTAGTTCAAGTGAAGGCCTTGAGAGCAAAGATAAGAAGAAGACAAAATGAAGTAAAGGTGAGACATTGTATTAAAGGCTGCCGCCCATGCAACCAATAGTCATGGACGGAGGAAACAATGTGTTTCCTTTGCCTTGCACGTGAATCTCTCCCTCACCACATGTTCATTTCACACTAGCATTTCACTTCTTTCCATCCATTTTCGCATAACCTCTCTCTCTCTTAGCTCATTTTTCCTCTTGGCCGAGAACCCACCTCTTCACTTATCCATTTCTCCAAAGCTTCCCTTGTCTTCTTCACACCACTTCCAGCAGCTGCCCTCATCATTTCTCTCACCTTCCAACCTCATCACAGCACCTCCTTGTTGCCATTATTTCAGCCCCTTGTAGCTATATTAGAGAGAAGTCGAGAGTTTAGAGTACAAGGAGATTCTGCTGCCTTGGCCGAGTGTCATAATAGGAGGTTGAGGTAAATGTCTTGGTCCTTGCATGTACATTTCTTGTTCTTTTCTTTCCTAGGTTCTGACCTTGAGCATTTTGTGCTAGGTACTAGCTTTATGTTCATCAATATAAGGTAAGTTAGGGTTGGATTTCTCAATAGAATGGACTTGCATTTTCTTGGCCGAATCTCTCTTGTTTTCTCTTGAATCTTTGTTAGATCTAAAGAATGAGAAGTGTTATGATGTTGAATGGAGAATGCATGTGAATATATTCTGACCTGTGAAAGGAAAATGCATGTGAAGTTGATATATGCTAAGTTTAGGTTTCGGCCCCTTTGGTTGTTGTGAAATTCATGCTTGGCCGAATGAGTTCTCTTGCAACATCTTGAATGTAGTATCTCCTAGGTTGTGAAATTAATTGTTGAAGGATGGGATTTCATGTTGGTTGTGAAGTAGATTGCATGCATGTGATTATTGGTGGTTGAATGGCTTAGAATTGGAAATCTAGGTAATGGTCGAATGATTGGAGTTAGAAAACCCTAGGTTTGATGCTAAGGTTTGGTTTAATCTTGCATGCAATTAGAGATCAGTAATAAGGTCAGGATTTGAGGTTCATTAATGATGTAAAGAAAGATTTATGATTACACCAATGGTGAAGATTTTAGCATGCATCATTTTGAGATTTACACTAGTCATTGCATGTGTTGGCCGAATACATTATGTGCAAAAATAAAGTAAAAACTTGGTGTTGTAAGTGTTAAGTTAAGATGGAAAGAAACCCTAGGTAATATAAGATTAGCAAGTGAGATTTGTGATGCAAGTATATATATATATATATATATAATGTTTATGGCCGAATAGATGTAGTTGCTAAAAGGAAGTTTTATTGTGAAATGTAAAACCTAAGCATCTAATGTTAAGAAAAGTGTCATGGGTTGGATGGAAGATGGAGTAAATAACCATGGATTAGCCATGATTAGGGTTGGAAAAGATGAATTAGTAGTTATCAAAGAATGGCCTTAATGCATGAAATAAAGAAGATGTCAACTTTGAATTAACACTAAATAGCTTGCTGTTTTGAGTCTTGAATAAGATATGAAAATAATTGGTAGTAAGTCATGTAATTAAGTTAATTAGGGCTTTGGTCAGTGGCCTAACTTAAGGAATTAATGTGAAGTGGAGTAGATCAGCAAGTGTAGGAGGTTAAATTGGCGGAGTTTGATGGACATTAGGGTTGGTAAAGTTTAGAGCAAGGAAATTGAGTTAGACATCTTATTAGTTGTTGTTTTGGGCTTAGGATTCTATTATGTTATGTTGATTGCTTTTCTTCAAGTGTTTTATGAAAGTTTACTAAAGTAATCCTTTGTAAACAAAATAGTATTTTCAAGATATGTACCTTTGGTAAAACTGAAACAATTATAAGTGCTTCTTTGAATGTTTATGTGATTAAATTCTTAAGCATCTAAGTGAGGTATTTGAATCGCTTGTAGGCGAACTTCATACCAAAACTCAAAGAAGACTAAGGTAACTGGAAGTAAGTGGAGTAAGTATAAACTTACATTTTTGCAAAACTGGAATGATACACAGTATTGTTTTACATAAGCAAGCATGGCATCATAAGCAAGCATGTCATGACACGAGCATTTCATGATTTTCTAAAAGAAGTTTTATGCAATGATGTATGAAAAGTTTTATGATAAGTCAAGTTAAGTTAAGGGCTCTAGTCGGTACCGTACCATCAAGGAAGGCACCCATACCGAAGGAATGAGAGAAGGATGGGTGAACCGTAGAGGTAAGTGCAACCACACTGAAGGACGAATGCGAGAAGGTGTGGACCTCCAAGGGTCGCATCTAGCCACTGAAGGACGAATGCGAGAAGATGGGCTAGCTCGACCAAATGAAATGTCCCCATGGGAAAGGGAGACGGTTCCGATGGAAACGCACAACCCTGACTTCAAGGGTTAAATGGAGTGTATGTAGCCCACAAGTCAAGAAGAAAATATTTTCCAAGGACCATGTGTCATTTAAGTTCAAGAGCATGTTTTTCAAGATCAAGACTATTACATGTGCATATGCAACCATGAAGCATGCATGTGCATCAAGACTTATGTTTATTCACGATATTCATACTCAAATCAAAAACTCATGTTTTTAAGTTTAAGTTTTCCCTTACTGAGTCTTTCGACTCATAGTTTTTCAAATGTATCATTCCAGATGTTTCAGGTGAAGGAGGTCAGGAAGACTATCTGTCTTAGAAAGAAGATAATATGTATTTTGTTGTGGTGATTGTTGATCGTTGTTGTCTACCACTTAGATTATGAAGTTTCATGTGTTATGTAATTAAGCTACTACTTCTTTGGAACTTAATACGTAAGATTAGTTATGATGAGTTTTGGCCCGTCTCTCTCTCGATCTAATTCCGCTATATGTATGTTTAAGCTCGCTGGGGCTTTCCCTTGGGATTGCTCGCGACTGTCACTGTCCCTACGGGATTGCGTTCAGGGCGTGACAGGTGTTTCCTTTAGTGAGGTTGTTCACTAAATAAGAAGCTTAGAGAGGGTAATCTCAAGCTTGTTAGGTTGTGAGTGGTGCGCCCGAAAAACCACTTGGGTTGTGAGTGTTGAGCCCAGGAAAAATACTTGTACGATTCTCTAGCACCCGGAAGCTATGTGTATACTATTTGGAGAATAGTGGGAAAACCTCAAGGCTCGGTGAAGAAGCTTAAGGGGTGGATGTAGGCGGGTTTTTCGAACCACCTAAAAATCACATGTTTGCTTCTCTAAACCCTACTCTTTACATTTAGCATTTATTTACACTTGTTGCATATATCTTGGGTTGAATTATCATTTACTTTGCAAACACAAATTTGGGGGTTAAAAGCGAAAAAATTTGGTAACTCAATTCACCCCCCTCTTGTGTTGCCTTAATCCTAGGACTTACAATTGTTATTAGAGTTTGGTGTTTTCTTTAGCAAGATTTAACTATCTTGAGTTAAAATGGAAACTTCAAGTTTCAACACTCATCTTGAAGGGCTTTCCACACTTATAACTCAATTTTTTTATGGAAATGATTATGCATATTGGAAAGCTTTTATGAAAATTTATTTTCAATCTATTGATTATGATTTATGGTTATGCATATTTAATGGTCCACAAATTCTCACAAATAAAGTTGGAGAGTTTGAAAACAAAAATGAATATAGTGACCTAGACAAAAAGAAAATTTCTTTTGAGGCTAGAGCAATGAATATTTTTTATTGTGCTTTAGATAAATGTGAGTTTAATAGAATATCTTCTTGCACAAATGCTAAGAAAATTTGACATGCTCTAGAGACTACTCATGAAGGAACTAATGTTAACGATGAAAGCTCATCTGAAGAAGAAAAAGAAGGAGAAATCGCTAACATGTGCCTCATGGCATTTGAGATTGACGATGAGGTATATTCTTCCAATGATAAACCTAAACCTTCTTATATTAAGCTTCAAAATGTATTTGATGAACTTCTTTGTCAATTTGAAAAACTTAGTTCAAAATATATATCCTTGAAAAATGAGCTCATTTTGATCTCAAAAGAAATTGATTTATTGAAAAATCAGCGTAATACTCTAAAGCTTGAAAATGATTTATTCCAACAAAAAGCTTTAGAATTTGAAAATGAAAAAATTGCTTTGAACAACAAAATAGTTTCTCAAAGCAAAATCATTGAGAAGTTTACTCAATTAAGCAAAACTTTAAAAAACATGCTTAGTAGTCATAGATGTGTCTTTGTCAAAAGTGGTTTAGGCTACAAGTCTTCTATTCACCAAAAATATTTTAAGAATTATTTTGTGAAGGCTAATTCTTTTTGTGCACCTACTCAAATATGTCATTTTTGCAACAAAGATGGGTATCTAATTTTTTATTGTACATTAAATAAACTTTGAAGCAAGACTCTCAAAAAGACATGGGTTCCAAAAAGAATCAAGTCTAACACCGAAGGACTCGAAAGCTTGGGTACCAAAAATGGTGTCTTGATTCTCTTATAGGATGGAGCAATAAATGGTACTTAGATGAAACTTGTCTATCAAGAGGGCTTGTGACATTTGAGTACAAATGCTAAAGGAAAGACCTTTGGTATATTATTATCCTTTGATAGAACATATTGTTGGTTAAATGTCTACTATGATGATTTCTTGGGTGTTAATCTTATAAATGCAAATGTATTCATCTTTGATATATTTCTTGCATTTATCAAAATAGAACATTTATGAGCTAACATTTTTACAAAATCATATATTTTTTATTTGATTTGCGAGCCTAAACTTTTTTTGTTGAGAATGACCTTTAAATTGTCATTGGTAGCTAAGAGGTTGGTACAAACTCACTCGGTGGGCTACTATCGTAATAGTGATGCACTCTTGAGTCCCCATTAGACATCCTCTATAACATTTCAATGAGATTGTCATTTAAAACTACAAGTTATTCTTTTGGATTATTTCTTTTAATTGATTGTTTGAATTCTATCCATGCATTCAATTTTTTATTGACAAAGTGTGATAATTCTTAAATGTCTATATGCTTGTATTCCCTTTGATCATATGATATTGGTAGAATGCACATTTGGAGAATATATTAATGGATAATGCATGCACCTATCTTAATTTTTATCAAATTTTGGTAGTGCATCTAAGTTTATATCCTTTGTCTTTTTGACGTGACAAAGGGGTAGAAATGTGCTAATTATTTTTTATGATTATATATTCTCTTTTTGAATTGGATTATGAACATTAATTGTATTATTCCTTTATGAATCTATTGGCTGCTAATGTTTTGTCTCAAGTTTAAAATGTTTGTCCAATTGCAAAAGATAGGGGGAGTTATCCCAAAACTATCGATTCATTGTCATGATCAAAAAGGGGGAGATTGTTGGTTTTGTGCACAATCGATATTTTGATGATTTCAATAAATTGATTAAGTTTATAAAATGGACATATTCAAAGACAAAGTTATTTTCATCAAAGAGTCAAAGACTTGGATATTAAAGATCTAGAAGATGCAATGAGCTCAAAAGTGAAGATTCAAAACTTTAGGGTATAAACCTTGTAACTCTTAGTTTCACTTTGGACAAGGATTTGAATCACACTTGCATATTTTTCAAAATGTGCATAAACTGTTTTACCTCTTGCTTGAAAGATCAACATGTTTTTAAATGGTTTCAAAACACTCCAAAACCTTTTATATAATTATGAGAAGTTATTCTTTAAAATTGGGTGTTTCAAAGTAGTCAAATACGTGGTGAAGCGGTCGACCGATTGATTTTGTAAATAGATCCGTTGAGCTTCTGACAATATGATCATTGGGTAACGGTAACTTGAAGCGGTCGACGGTTCATGTAGCGATCGACCGACTCGTTTTGACAGACAACCTTCATCGGCTATAAACGGCTAGTTTTCAATGTGACCTATAAATACACCTTTATATCAAGAGATGTGTTTCCTTTAGTGAGGTTGTTCACTAAAGAATAAGCTTAGAGAGGGTATATCTCAAACTTGTTAGGTTGTGAGTAATGCGCCCAAAAAACCATTTGGGTTGTTAGAGTTGAGTCCGGGAAAAACACTTGTACGGTTCTCTAGCACCCTGAAGCTAAAGTGTATACTATTTGGATAATAGTGGGAAAACTTTAAGGCTCGGTGAAGGAGCTTGAGGGGTGGATGTAGGCGGGTTTTTCGAACCACCTAAAAGTGGTTGATTTTTATATAAAATATTTAAAAAGTGGTTAGGAGCAATTGAAAAATAATTACAAAGAGATATAAGATTTGATTAAATTTTTTTCATTTGAAGATGTTAGAATTTGTGTGAAAACTAGTTGATTTTTATATTAAATATTTAAAAAGTTTGGATTGTGATTTTTTTGCATGGCGGAACATTACCTTAAAATTTGCTTCATTTGATACGGTGCTTGTTGGGAAAATAAAAGGAAATAGAAAACAGGAAAAAGAGGCCAGAGGCTTTTCTGAACGAGTGGTATTTTTATATGTAATGCAAGGGTTTAGGAGCAATTGAAAAATAAGCGAGATCTAAACGGGCGCATCCATCATCTTCATTTTCTTTCTTTTCTTATCTCCTCTCCCTCCTCTCTCTCGCTGTTCCTCGCCCGATCTTACTGTCTTCCTCTACTGAACGGAAATCCCCCCTTTCTCCGAAGCCATCGCCGGCGCCGGCCTCTACTATGTATTTTTGTCTTCTTCGCTCATCCGCTGGGAAGTCGAGCTAGGAACGACCCTAAATCACCTACGCTACTCGAGGCTTTGAGGGCAACCGGGTCTTTCTTTCATTTACTTGACCGGCCGTAACTCCAGTAACCACCAATTGCGGCCACCTTCTCTCTGACGGAAAGATCAAGTACTCGGTATCCCTTGGAAATCTAGGTAAAACTTTAAGTTTTCTTTCATTCCTTGAATTTAAATACGTGGGTCGTCACGCTCTTCAATTATATTGTGTTTTTGTGAGAATGGCTTGTAGAGAAGGCTAAGTTTCGAATTTTGTGCCGAAATTGGCGGGGCCGAAGAATCCCCTTTTTGAAATTTAGGGTTTTTATTGTAGAAGGGATTTTGGAGTTATGTATGTTGGATTGGGACGTATGCGCAGTTTGAGTCGTGGATATGTAACAGAACGGCGCTTCGTGGAACGCCTAATGGAGCCCAAAATTAAGATGGAAATCCCAGTAGGAGAAAGATTATTAATGGAAGCTTCTTTTGGAATTGATGGTTGATATGACCTTACTTGAGAAGTTCGAAGGCTTAATTAGGATTGGTGTGCAAAACCTGGGAATTTCTGCTGTTATGAAGTTCAGTTATTAGTCTTTGGTGAGTTTCTAACGGAATTTGGGGACTGCCCTGTCCTGGTTCGTCAGATAGTAATACAACTTATTGTTGATGTGGGTGTCAGTCATTATCTTGAAGGCTTAGGGGTTTGATTATGGAAAGTGGTCTGCACGTTCACTATGGGGTTTGGGTCACGCCATTCCGTATTTGTTTGATTTATATTCTGGAAAGCTATTCTTTTTTTTTCCTTCCCTTTTTTGTTACTCAGCACGTCATGAGAAAGCCTGATGCAACTGCTGATATCAGCACTTAATTGGAGATACGAATAAAACAAATTAGTGATTTTCAGGGTAAAAGCTAATGTCTATGCAAATGCTGTGGCTTTAGGTACCCAATCAAAGTGTGGGCGAAACATGATCATGTTGAAATTGAGCTTTACATTTTTATTTTTTTTACTTTTTTTGTTATTTTAGAATGATTGGAGACGAAGCCTTAAAGTCATGAAATCAGGAATCTAAATGTCTCTTTAGTGTATAATGGCGACTATGGGGAGTCAGTAAGCTCATGATTTGAAATGTCGAGCCCTGACATGGGGTAGAATACGATGGGAGATTTGCCATGGTAGTTTAGGCTTGGAAGTAAGCAACCTGAATATAAGAGGAGATTTGGCCTTGTCAAAGCCTGACACGGGAGGAATACATTAAGAGATTTCCATTATGCTTTATCTTTGAAAGTGAATGACTGAATGCTATAGTTTCCATAGCAAGCTAGAGAAACCATTAGATTTATTTCTCTTCAAAAGTATTCCTATGTAGCCTTTTGGAGCCAACTATGAATTATGCTATGTCACCACCACATCATTTCCAATCATCAAAAGCTCCCTCAGTGTTGGTGTTAGCGTCAAGAGCAGGGACATACTTATGATGGGGAGTATCTTACATGGGAGTGATCCCCGTCACTGGCTCATAATACTGTGTTGGCACAATATTTAATCTTTTTGACCAGGTCGTTTGTTGATTCTTAACCAACACCCCCCCGGGGACAGCCACAAGTGGCAAAAGATGGGGAGTATCTTACATGGGAGTGATCCCCGTCACTGGCTCATAATACTGTGTTGGCACAATCTTTAATCTTTTTGACCAGGTCGTTTGTTGATTCTTAACCGACAACCCCCCGGGGACAGCAACAAGTAGCAAAAAAAAATAGAAAGGTCCAAGAGGTCCACCCTCCCATAGGAAAGTCGAACAAGGTTTATAGATTAAGATATCAGGTAGAAATGAAGATAATATTGAAGACCCCTTGGTTCTTTGTTTATGGAGTTAAAACCCTATATTTTCTTTTTCATCATAACGAAATGAAAAATCAGTAGAAGCACTAACATTAGAGTTTCAACCTATTATTACGTTGTCCAATATAGTCAAAGGTGATGGATGCCCACTAGGCACTAGATCCATAATTGCCTGGGGGCCAAATGAAGCGTTGCTCCAATATCTAAGTAGTTATTTTAGAAATTAGCAAGTAAACTATAGTCCTATGACCTTTAAATTGACATTAGCTTTTTGTTAGTATCTTAATTCTGCACTAAGTGAACTTCATTATATAAATTTTGTGTTGCAACGAAAATTGTATTTCAACCTTCTGAATTGTAGAACACAATGTGGCATGTTTCTCATAGAGAAGTATGACAGCATTTATGAAATTTAAAGAAGTGACTGGAAGCATAACGGTGTTAGAATAGGTGGTTCGTAATCGTTTTTCTTCATTTTTGGGTGGAGATTACTAGGTTATTCTTGGATGAGACTCGCATAGGTAAAATGCAGTGACGGATAGTGGAAAGTGGAAAAAGAGAAGAACAGCTTCTTCTTCCTTTTGCTCCTTGAATCCACAAGGAGAAAAAAGAAACAAGGGAAATTACTGTCAATTTATAGAATAGTTCTGGGGATAGATATGAAGGTTCCATTCTGCATCACATATTTTCAGTCTAAAAACCCTAGGTTTTTAAAACACGAGGAAAAGTACCTAACCGTCTAATCAATGAAAGAAAATATTATGCAACTCAATTTCTCTCCAAACATGTGTGTGGGAGGATGTTTTGTCCTACAGGAGTATTGAAAAATCATTGGCAGGCAGGCTTCAGTCTCTCATGATGTATTGGGATTCCAATTTATATCTTCCACCCTCTTTCCTTCGTTGTCTGTTGGAATATAAGATTGTAAGAGAATCTAAAGATCCATTTTTAGAACTTGATTGCAGAACGTTGTATAATTCATTACCAATTGTAACCAGTTTGTGTGTTACTTCCACTGCTGCCACATCTCTTGATTAAGTTATTGTATCTGCTGCCTAAATTGGTGGACCTGTTGTTGCAAAGTTTGATGTTCAGTGATAAGGCAATCTCCTATAGCACTTTGATGACCTTGCTCGATGTTGGAAGCCATGGAGAGGGTAGACAGCTACTGCTCTGATGCCAATTGATGCTTAGAAGATGAGAATGAGAAAAGAGAGGAAGAACACTTATTCTTCTATGAGTTCCTTGAATCCATAAGGAGTTGAAAGAAACCGTGAAAACAAATGTCAATTTTGCAAGAATAATGCTGTAGAAGGAGATGGATGCTCGTTCTGGCAATATATATAGTTTTTTTTATAAGTAAGTTAATCTTTATTCATGAAAAAGAGAGTTGACAATACAAGAGAATATACTGAAAACACTAGAGCATACAAGCTAGAAAACTCAAAAAATCCTGAAAACCTCAAAGGGAGAACCTAAGACCGAATTAGCGCACATAAAAAGAGAATGCAACATAGAACCCCCCAACCGATTCAAAGACATGGCCTTGTCCTCAAAACACCTCTCATTCCTTTCCCTCCACAAGCTCCACCAAATGCAAGTCGGGATCATCTTCCAAACAGCCGAGGCGATAGGATGCTCAAACTTTCTTCTCCAACAATACAAAACATCCACCACCTTCCTAGACATAACCCAATTATAGTTGAGAATACCCAGCATGTGCGCCCACAATCCTCTCGCCATCGAGCAATGAATAAGGAGATGATCAACCGTTTATCCATCACTCTTACATAGATATCACCACTCCGTCAAGCACACTCTCCTCCTTCTCAAGTTGTCAATTGTCATAATTTTCTTGTGAGTGGCTTCCCAAACAAGAAAGCAACTCTAGGGGGAGCCAGATTCCTCCAACATTGACGCCAAGGAAAATTCTCACTGGAGCCCTCCAGAAGCAAAGGGTACATGGACTTAACAGAATAAACTCCACCCTTGGGCCCCATCCAAGGCAATATATGTAATTTCCGACCTTGGTTTAAGTTAATTTTGGACAATAATGTGATTGGACTGTGTGAAAGGATGAATATTTTAGCAATTTTTGTACTTTGTTATTAACATAATTCTCAAATAGTGATGTTTATTTGATGTCTGTGTAAGGATATGAGAGGTGAATCTCTCATAATAGTCAAATTCACCAGTGACTTTTTTTTGATTAATTAACATAATAGGTGACTTTGAACACGTACACAAATTATCCTTTGATGTGAGAGAGCTTTTTTATATGCTCTGGTTCTCTGGCTTAGAGTCCTATTTTATTTTCTTTCTTTGCTTTCCGGATTTTAGATCTGATAAGTTTTTAATGGTTGTAGAAATTGCAGTTGATAATGGTGCACTATTCTGTGAAACAATGACACATGGATCCTGAAGGCAAGAAGTTTGGAAGAGGTAAAAAGTCATTCTGTATGTTTCTTTTGTTTTCTGTTTCTCTCCGTGTATTTTACCCCATTCCTCTTGTTCTGCTGAATCTGAATTTCACTTTTTTTTCTTTTTTTATCTTGTTCTGTAGTAAGCCTTACAATGTGGACCTATTGTGATTATTTTGCTACTGACACCTGATGCGGAATATAGTGGAGAAATAGGAATTAGATAGAAAGCTCAAGAAAGAATAGGGAAGAAGAGAAGAAATAAGCCAAGGAGAAGGGGAAAACACACTTTGAATGCAAGAGGCAGCAGCCAATAAACTTTATTATCTCAGTCTCATTGATTTAAGGTTCTCACCAACCTTAAATAGAGAACAAAGGTCATAAGCAAACCCTAAAAGCCCATGGGCCAAAACTTAATAAAGCATAATAACTCCTAGTCTATTAAAATATAAATCACAACTAAATACTAAAAACAAGTAAATTAAATGAATGTCTCCATTAACTCCCCCCAGGTGGGAAAAACTCGACCCTGTCGAGTAAAACAAAACAAGATGAAATCATAACTCTCAAGTACCCAACCACAAACTAAGTGGTTGTGCGGTCTTCTTCTTCGCACGCTCATAGACTCGTATCAGTGGAGGTCTGAATCGAGTGTCCCCGGGGTGAGAAGAACTCGACTCTGGCGAGAGAAGATCCTGATGACTTCTGTAAAGCTCCAACATGTCGGGATCAAGTTGTTGAAGAATATCTCGAGTAACCCAAGTGCATTCAGAATCCGGTTTATTTACCCAGCGAACAAGGAAACGTTGAACCGCTCCATCTGTAGTGAACACAACCTGCTCATCTAGAATAGCATCAATTTTATCTACGAGTGCAGGAAGAGAAGGTAATGGTGCAGGGGTAGGAATAGGCTCAGGGTTAGGCGTAGTTGTGTCAAGAAAAGGATCATTTGGAAAGCTGGGAGGGCCTTTGTAAGCAACTAAGTCCTCAACATTGAAAGTATGATGAAAACCAAAGTGAGATGGAATATCAATGACATATGCATTAGGTCCAACCTGCTTCAAAATTTTAAAAGGACCAGCACTACGAGCCTGCAATTTGGAAGCGAGTCCAGAAGGATGTCGTTCCGGTCGAATTCGGATCATGACATAATCCCCAATATTAAATGCAACATGTCTTTTATGTAAGTCAGCTCGAAGTTTATATGATGCATTACTTGCTTCTAGACGTTTATTGATCTCAAGATGCAAGTCATGAAGATGATGCGCAAATGATTCAACAGCCATAGATACACTAGCATAGGGAGACATGGGAATAAGTTCTAAAGGTTTCCTAGGCTTATAACCATGCACAACTTCAAAGGGACTCACACCGATTGATCGATTCACAGAATTGTTATAAGCAAACTGAGCAGTAGGGAGGATCAAGTCCCAATTCCTAAGGTTTTCCTGGACTAGGCATCTCAATAAGTTGCCTAGACTACGATTGACAACTTCGGTTTGGCCATCTGTTTGTGGATGGTATGCAGTGGAGAATTTCAGTTTAGTGCCAACCATATGCCAGAGAGTCCTCCAAAAGTGACCAGTGAAACGAACATCGCGATCAGACAATAGTTTTAGGAAGACCATACAACTTAACAATTTCATCAAAATACAACCTAGCAACCTTAGAGGCATCAGAAGTCTTACTGCAAGGAATGAAGTGAGTCATTTTAAAAAAACGATCCACAACAACAAAAACAGAGTCATGCCTCTTAGGGGTACGTGGAAGTCCTAAAACAAAGTCCATACTCACATCTTGCCAAGGACAACTAGGGACAGGGAGAGGCGTGTAGAGACCGGTATTCTGTTTCTTATGCTTGGCAAGTTGACAGGTTCTACAAGTGCTAACTATCTTAGCAACATCCCTCTTCAAACTAGGCCAATAAAATTGGCCTTCAACTTCCTCTATAGTCTTATTACGCCCGAAATGTCCAGAAAGACCTCCGGCGTGAACCTCCCACACTATAAAATCCCTCACTGAAGTCCTAGGAATACAAAGCTGATTGCGCCGAAAAAGGTAGCCATCCTGAAGACGAAACCCAATAGTAGGATCAGATTGACCACTTAGTAAAGCTAGATAAAGTTCCCTAAAATCAGGACAAGTCTCATAATCTTCCTTTAGTCTCTCAAATCCTATGACCTTAACGTGCATAACAGACAATAAGGAGATACGACGACTCAAGGCATCAGCGGCTTGGTTCTCAACACCTTTCCTATGTTTCAAAACAAAAGAATAGGCCTGTAAATATTCTATCCAACGACCATGCCTACTATTCAACTTTTTCTGGGAACTAAGGTAACGAAGAGCTTCGTGGTCAGAATAAAGAACAAACTCTTGGGGTAACAAATAATGGCGCCAATGGCGCAAAGCCTGCACAACCACATATAACTCTTTGTCATAAGTAGAGTAACGTAGTCTAGCATCATTCAATTTTTCGCTAAAGTAGGCAATAGGGTGACGCTCCTGAGTAAGAACCCCGCCTATGCCAATACCTGATGCATCACACTCAACTTCAAACAATTTAGAGAAATCCGGAAGACCCATGACTGGGGCTTCAGTCATTCTCTTCTTAACATCCTCAAAAGCTTTCATAGCTTAAGAAGACCACTTGAACTCTCCTTTCTTCATACACTCTGTGAGAGGAGCCATAATAGTGCTAAACCCCTTAATGAATCGACGATAGAAGGTAGCTAGACCATGAAAACTCCTAACATCATGAATAGATTTGGGTGTAGGCCAATCTACAATTGCTTGCACTTTCGTAGGATCAACAGACACTCCATCAGAGGAAACAATGAATCCTAGGAAGACAACACTTCTGGTAAAGAAAGAACATTTCTTCACATTGGCATATAAACACTTTTTCCGAAGGGTGGAACAAACCTGAGTGAGATGATCTAAGTGTTGAGTACGAGACTTACTAAAAATAAGGATATCATCAAAGTAGACTACTAAAAACTGCCCCATGAAAGGCCTAAGAGCTTGGGTCATGACCCGCATGAACGTACTAGGGGCATTAGAAAGACCAAACGGCATAACTAACCACTCATAAAGACCATCCTTCGTCTTGAAGGCAGTCTTCCACTCATCACCTGGGCGGACCCTAATCTGATAATATTCACTCTTAAGGTCGATTTTAGAAAAAATGGTGGCGCCAGCCATCATGTCCAACATATCATCAAGCCTAGGGATGGGGAAACGATACTTGACAGTTATCTTGTTGATGGCTCGACTATCAACACACATTCTCCAAGAGCCATCTTTCTTGGGTGTCAATAGAGCTGGAACCGCACAAGGGCTCAAGCTCTCACGGAGAAACCCCTTATGAAGAAGTTCACTCACTTGGCGGTGGAGCTCGGCATGCTCAGAGGGATTCATCCTATAATGAGGCAAATTCGGGAGGGACGCTCCCGGAACAAGATCTATGGCATGTTGAATGTCTAGAATGGTGGCAAATGATTAGGGAGATCCACAGGAAAAACATCTTGAAATTCCCGAAGGACCTCTTGGGCCTCCTCAGAAGGTTCTACTGACAGAGAATCAGATGGAACTTCCATAACAATTACCGCAAACACAACCGACTCCCCTACCAGATCTCGCTCAAACTCTGTTGAGCTGATAATATTTAACCCCTTCTTGTTTACAACTGTCTTGGGGTGATGGACATCAACAGGTTTTGGGGGAAGAGGATTAAGGAGAATCTTCTTTCCCTTGTACAAAAATGAACAAGAGTTGGAGCGACCACGTATGGTCACATCCAAATCGAACAACCATGGGCGACCAAGTATACCATGACCTACATCCATAGGAATAACATCACACCATATTTGATCTTTGTACTCTAGAAACTGAATGGGCACCAGACATCGTTCCTTCACTGCTATGGAGGATGTATCGACCCACGAGACACTATAGGGGTTCGGGTGAGGGACTCGTGGTGACCCCAGACGAAAAACAGTAGTAGCAGAAACTGCATTAATACAACTTTCACTATCTATAATGACCTTACAACCCTTATCATTGATTTTGATATAGGTATGAAAGATAGCATGACGACGCCAGTCATCAGCATCTTTGGGCTGGGTAAAGACACAATGAACAACACCCAACCGGGAGGTGTCGGGGCGCAGGGTTGAACTAAACCTAGAGGGGATAGTTCTAATACAACCTATAGTAACATCATCAACTTCACCTAAATCACTGAACTCGTCAATCGGAGGCTCATAAACTTGTTCGACTATGTGATCCTCATCACACATGCTAGGATGTCCCTCAAGGACCAAAGACCTACTGGGACAACTAGCTGACATATGGCCAAAACCCCTACAATTAAAACATTGCACACGAGAGTTAGTACGAGGAGCATCAATGGTCTTTCCCTTAATATCCCGGACAAAGGGCGCACTAGGAGGGGGAGGTCCTAACACAGATTTTGGTTGTGAGGGGGAAGACTGAGGAACAAAAGGCCAAGTGTCGCCACGTTTCCCAAAAGGAGTCCTAGTAACCAACTCGTAGTCTTGAACCAGAGTGTAGGCATGATCGAGGGTGGAAACTCCTCTAAGGACAAGCTCTCTCTTAAGGTCATCATGTAAACCATGTCGAAATCGACTCAACGTCATAACCTCATCCTCAACAATGTGACAACGCATCCTAAACTCATCAAATTGGGTCACATACTCAGTTACAGATCTGTTACCCTGCCGAAGGGCATTCCACTGATCTAACAAATTTCCCATATAAGATTGGGGAATGTATTTTTCCTGAAGACGACGCTTCATTTCAACCCAAGTTCCAACTGGAGGCGCATGACGCCTCAGAAGGAGATCTTCTACACTCCCAATAAAGTTGAGCATTACCAACAAACTTCATACTAGCAAATTGCACTCGCCTATTCTCAGACACTGCATACCACTCAAAGAAACGATCCATATCCCTAATCCACTGAGTATAAACGCGGGGATCTAAAGAGTCGTCAAAGGTAGGGGCATCTAGCTTAATGGTCTTGAAGAGTTGCTCCTTGTGACGTGGAGGAGACTCATTACCACGAGCGTAGTGATCTCGCTCTCGCTCGTAATCCCTATTTCTACGGTCGCGTCTATCTCTATCTCTCCTATCACGATGATGTCTATTAGGGGGCGCATCTGAATATTCAGCGTCATTTTGATGACCCGGGACCTCTAAGGTCTCAACCCTCGTAGCTAGGTCTCTATTTTCTTGACGAGCTGCCGTTAGGTCAGCTTGGACAGCACCTAACTGAGTGGTCAATTGCGTTATTTGTTGGGTCAAGGCCTCAAATTGGGTAGGGTCCATGGTTGGGTCAACGGAGCTAAGGTTGATTATATGACCACTACGCAAATGCATGCAACACCCACCTAAAAATGCAATTGAGATCAATAAACCACCGATGCAATTGAATGAAAAATAAGAACTTGAGCAAAAATTAGATTTTTGGCCTTGGGGATTAGAAAAATCCAAAATGTGCAGACAAGTAGCGCTAAATTTTTAAAAAAAATTAAAGCAAGGACTAAACACAATGCACCAAAATTCACTACTAAGGTAAACAAGGATTCAATAAAGGTAAAGATACGTTGATTTTTTTTTTTCACCGTAGGAAGCAAACGAGTAATGAAAATGTATGAGGACGACTATCGGATAAAAACGAAAGTGTGAAAATAACCCGTAACACTCGTTGACAAATTAATCTATAAAGAAGAGCAATTATGTCACTAAAAACGAAGTGGAACGAGCGCACCTCAGATCACTAGTGAACACAAACACGAATGAGCCGTTGAAAGGGCCGAAGAGGCGAGAAACCGTCGAAGAAAGTGCTGTCTCGCTTGATTCGGGTCCAAAAACGTAGCAAAAGTGTCAAACACGACCTGGATCTGGGAGAAAACACCGAGAGGAGTTGAATTTCGGCCTGAAAATGCAAAACTCGCCGGAACCGGATGTATTTCGGCTTGAACCGGAAAATATCGGCCGGAATCGCCGAAACTCACCGAAACTGGTGGCTGCCGGCGGCGGAACAAAGCGGGCTTCACCTATGTGGACCGAAAATCATGTAGAAACTCAAATATAGGCTCAGTTCTGGACAAATCACGACGAAAAACAATGAAAACATGTGGGACAGATCTGGATCGCCGGAAAAAAGGCCAAACAGCGGCGGCCGGAGCTCCGGGGGACGTCGGCGAAGGCTGAGAAGGCTACTGGGTCGTCGGCGATCAACTCACACACCAAAGAACACCAAAAAACAAAAACACAGCAATGGGCAATTTTGTGAGAGGTATAGCGTCGAACAACCAAAAGAAACGGAAAATAAATAGGAATTTTGGGCTTTGATACCAATTTGATGCGGAATATGGTGGAGAAATAGGAATTAGATAGAAAGCTCAAGAAAGAATAGGGAAGAAGAGAAAAAATAAGCCAAGGAGAAGGCGAAAACACACTTTGAATGCAAGAGGCAGCAGCCAATAAACTTTATTATCTCAGTCTTATTGATTTAAGGTTCTCACCAACCTTAAATAGAGAACAAAGGTCATAAGCAAACCCTAAAAGCCCATGGGCCAAAACTTAATAAAGCATAATAACTCCTAGTCTATTAAAATATAAATCACAACTAAATACTAAAAACAAGTAAATTAAATGAATGTCCCCATTAACACCTCTTATGTAAAATTGCACCCCCTTTTAGACAATATATCCTACCTAAGTATTGAATGGTTTCTTTCTTAATTGCAGTTAGTAATTGTGCAATGTTAGTTATTATTTCAAACCTCCCACTGCTTGATACTCACCGCACAGACCTTATCCATCTGGTAATCATACTGCTATGGATATTGTGAGTCTAAAATCTGACCTAGTGTGATGGTAACTGATAGGTTAGTAGGGTTGTGGACTGTTTGTTAGCTCATCTCTCTTATCCAGATGTTTGATACAATTATTTTTGTTCAGGTGAAGGGCATTTTTTTTCTTTTTGCATATATGGCTTAGTGAATTTTGGATGCCATGGTTCTGTTACCGCATTTGCCTTCAATAAGTGTAAGGGATTCGAAGCAGGAAAAAAAATCGGTTCTGCCTAGGAATCTTGTGAATTTTGGGATGGTGCAGGACAGTCTTATTCATTTTATTTACTTTAACATGGATGGGATAGTTTTGAGGAAGCACTGGAACATTTTAACTCAAGATGGTTTAAGCCATCTGCTCATTTCGTTTAAGCATTAATATACCTTGCCCTTGGGCGGACTTCTCAACATTAATGCATCCTAATTTTCCACTTCTTATGTGAATATGTGAAGTATGTCAAACAACATAATCTCCAGTGGCTTTTTCACTTCATTAAGTTTCTGGACCCTTTATGCTCTTTGTTTTTGCTAGACACTTTTATTTGTTATTCCATTTTTTTTCTGTGGATGACATGTTCTTCTGTTTGAAATTTAGGACCAAGGGAACTGACTGGTGCTGTAGATCTCATAAGTCACAAGTTGTTGCCACATCATGAGTTCTTCTGCAAGAGATCACTTCCTTTGTCGATTGCAGACACACATTATCTTCACAATGTTGTTGGGGACACAGAAATCAGAAAAGGAGAAGGGATGCAACTGGATCAGCTTATGCAGAACACATCCTATTCCAGAGATACTAATGCCCGGATACAACCGTTTGACCTAGATATTCTAAGAGAAGCCTTTCAATTAAGGGAAACTGCTCCCATTGATTTGCCCCTTGTAAGAAATCCACTGCTTGAAACATTTGAGTTGCTATAACTGTTGTATTTTGAGGTTCCCAAATGCCACATGGTCCTGTAATGGGTTACTTCGCTCCCTCTCTTTCTATCTCTGTGTGTTGTGCTGTGTAAAATCCTGATCTAATTGTTTTGCTCTGTTTAGGCAGAGAAGGGGATCCCTACTGTTGTAGGGAAATCAAAAGGCAAGTCCAAGGATAAGGAGAGGAAGCACAAAAAACATAAAGACAGAGATAAGGATAACGATAAAGAGCATAAAAAGCACAAGCACCGTCATAAAGATCGCAGTAAAGACAAAGACAAGGAGAAGAAGGATAGAAGCGGGCATCATGATTCTAGTGCTGATCACTCGAAGAAGCACAATGAAAAGGTTGGCTCACTCCTGTAACTACATTGACTTCTGGGGCACTTGGGAACCTTTGAGAAGAATTGAAATGTTGTGAAAATCCTGGATTAACAATTTTTCTTTTGCCCTTTTTTTCTCGGTAAATATAGACAACGTGTTTGTTTTATCTTTTAAATAGCATCTTCTTCTTGAACCATAGAAATTAAGCTTTGGGCATGGTGCGGTAGAGACTGCTATCGTCCTTCAAATTTCTAAGAAAAGACTTTGGTTTATTGCTTTTTATTTTGTATGGTTAGGGTCAGTTGCAGCTATAACACTAAATAAAGAGGTTATTCGAAGTCACTAAATTGGTAATTTTGTAGTTAGCAACTTGATTCGAGATTAATTTGCAATGTTTATGTCAAAGCAATAGGGTGGGTCAGAGCCGAAGTTTGCAATTAATGTTTGGCTTTATTCTCATAATATTTACAGAATAATGCACCCCATCTAATACTGAGTATTAGCTCTGAGACTAATTTGGATGATAAGATAGACATTGTAAATTAATCTCGAATTTGTGTGTCAAAGGCAAAAAAAGTTATGATAAAGAGGAACGGTTCAATAAACCCCAAAAGTTAACCCATGCATTAAACTTTTCTACACATTGTGATAAATGAGTGATTTTACTTGATATATTATCAGAAAAGGAAGCATGATGGAGATGAAGACGTTAATGACATTCACCGGCACAAAAAAAGTAAGGTAATACATAAACAAGAAGCATTTGCAACTTCAATGACTTTATTTTATGTTCGATCCAAACTCATTGTTACTGATATGAATTGTGTAAGTTCTTCCATTATTTCTTCATCTATACTTAGGCTCTCTGTATTGCCACTAATCTGTTGCAGCATAAGAGCTCAAAAATCGATGAAATTGGTGCAATAAAGGTAGCGGGCTGAAAAAGTGGCATACAAAAATTGAATTATTATTCTCAAATGGTTGTTGTTGGAGAGTTTGGAGGGGATTTTTGCTTAAGTTGAATCGCTTGAGGTAAATACCCTGCCATGATATTCACATTCATTCTAGTCAATCTCTGTTCAGCAGCATATTTCACAATCATAATGATAATTGTCCATATAATTAAACAAAAAATTCACTCCTTTAGGACTAACCATCTACACCATCCTGACTTCCCAGTACTGAAAATTTCTTTAGCCTTCTTACTCCCAAGCTTTTTTTTTTGCAGCTAGCTATAGCTCAGGTCTAGTCCACGCATAACTTCCAGATTGTTATCTAGAAATGTAGTCTGTACTCGAAAGCATTGTTGTTGCAGTCCCTCCTATGTTTAGTTAATGGCTTCATTGTGCATGGTGCAGTCAGTTTGAGTTGTTGGGACACTTGAATGACAATGTGTTTTGTTTTGACAGAGTAGCTTCTGGTGACTACAAGTACTCATTGTGAAGGTAGATTTGCCTGGTGATGGAGATCTGATCCAAGGTAAAATTACTGAATGAACTCCTGTGTATCATAACACTCTAATGTAATTTTTAGTATTGTGCAAGACCGGTACTTGGTTTCTCAGTTTCTACGGCGCATTGGATATCTCACCATGTAGACATTATATTCTTTCTCCCGATTAGAGTTTTAAAGCTTAAATTGATGGTTAGATTGAATTAGGTTTCGCAGCTTTTAGGAAGATAGTTTTGAGTAAGGGGGTTCTGTATAGTGGTTCTATTTTCCTTCTATTGTACCAGTGGCTAGCATGTTTAGTTGTCCAACTAGCAATGTGTTAAGCATCTGAATCTCCAATTCATTGATTAGGTAATTCGCTGTACATACAATAGAGATAATGATTGGGTCGGGAGGGGATTAATATTTCTGGAGGTCGATATTTTGAGACCAATAAATAATCTGCTTCTCTTTGCTTTGTTGTTCGACGGTCGGGGAACTTTGTTAGTTCTCTCATAGTATGTTTTTCATGTAAATTATGAGTCAAAAATGAGAGTTAACTATGGCGCAAATGGGTTACTCAACTCAATTTTGAAAAATGGCCCCTCCCAATTTTCCAACCAGACCCAAACAGAAAATTGGGAGTAGGCAGCCTATATATAAACTTTGTTTTGTAGAAGAATTTTTACCACCAAGGCCCCAGAGAAGTTTTATGCATATAAACTTCGTTTGGGAAAGAATTTTGTAGCATTATAATATATTTGTTTTTGTACTTGTAACAGGAGTTTTTTAAGGCTTAATATTCAGTGTAAAATTTTATTTCAAATTATATTCAATATATTAAAAAAAAATCTCGTTTTCAAATTCTGCGTAGCCCTCAGTATATATTGAGCTACAACTACGATTGGATTATCTATTTGTTACCGGAAGTCGCTTTAGTCTCTTCTAGTTCTGTTTATGTGGGGTGTGTTGGGTGGGTCCTTAAACATGTCTCCAGGTTGGCTTGTAGGGCCGAGTGCACCGACCTCGTCACCTCGGGGCTCCTGAGTTATAAAAAATATATATATATCTTCTAGTTCTGTTGGGGATGTTTCTATTTTTTGAATCTTCCCCTACGCACCTCATGAGCGAATAAAGTCCACTACACTCTTTCTTGGTTAGTTTGATAGACTCCATTTTAGATGATTTGGAAGGCTTCTATAACGAGGGGAAAAAATCTCTCCCCTTAAAGACCAAACAGTAACAGAAACTCCGCCCATATACGCAGTCTTTGAGTTTAGGCCAAGTCCAGCCCAATTTGTAGGATCCGATTCAAGATTCAATTGTTAGGAGTTAAAAAGTGTAATTTCATATTTTAATAAAAATTTAAAGGCCATAAAATAAGAAAGAATTAGGGTGTTAGCATAATAATTTTTTAGAGGCCATATTATAATTTCATATTAATTTGTGGAAGCTAATATAAAAGTAAAAATAATGCATAAATTAAAAAATAAATAAATGCTCCTTAATTTTGGAGGACCGGTAAAACCCCTTGGCTTCGCCCTGAATTTTAGTACATGTAGCAAAATTCCATAACTTCTTACTATAACCTTTTTTTCTGAGAGTGATCGCGCTCTCAAAAATCGACCGTCAATTGGAACTATAGATTTAGGCGAGGGCGAAGCGAGAGGGGGTTGGGTGCGGTCAAAAATTAGAGAAATTTTTTAAAAATTTATCCCCTACTTTTTTTTACATTCATTTCCCTAAAAAATCCATATTGAAATGGTAGTGTTTTCAAATCACAACTTTTTGGAAATTTTAGGAAGATTGTGAAAATCGAGGAAGATTAAAGTTTTATTAGATTTTAAGAAAAAATAATGGAAAGTATAATTTTTTGGAGGTGGGTTAAAAAATTGAAGAGATGGATGATTTGAGTGGATATTTTTATGTTTATTGTAATGGAAAGAAATAGTTTGATAAGAAAAAAATAAATGATTTTGAAATTTTTTATTAATTATTTTTGCAACTAAAATTTTGAGTTATTTATATTTACATTCAAAAAATTTGGATTGATAAAATATTTCTCAAATATTTTGAGTTTGCTGAAAGAAAAGATAAATCATGCATAATTGAAACATAGTGGAGAGAGATTTAAGTTATTCGGCCTATAAGACCTACATCCACGGTAAAAGTGTTTTGTATTATAAATACATACAGATTACAAAGTTGAAATATCTATTTATATAGACAATACAAAGCATGATATGAGAATATTCATATATTTAAAATTTGATCTTTGAATCTTGATAACGATATCAAATTTTTGATATTGTGATAACTATAATATCATATCAAATCTTGTCTCTAACAGCCCTCCTCAAACACAAGATGGAGAATTTTTCAATCTTATGTTAGAAAAACCAAATTGTGAGTGATTCGGCCTTGAACAATAATAGACACATGATCATTGAGAAGTGTATCAGACAAAACAACAATAACCAATGGACCAAGTCGTGTCTTTAACAACAATAGACAAACGATCAAATATAGCCAATAAAGGCAATACTACCAAATATAGTCAATAAAGGCAATGAATGATGATCAACAAAAAATGACTTCACTTTTTTTTAGATATGAGAGTTGATAAAAAAATAGAGATAGTTTATAAGTCAGTGAAGAAGTGGAGAGAGAATATTTGAATGAATATTTATAATAAAATAATAATAATTTAAAGAAAAATAAATATTTTTTTTAATTATACCCAAAATTTGGACACTTAAACACCACACTCATGCTGGATTTATGTACGCATTTATTGTCTCATATTCTGTATTGTTAGTTTGTTATATTTTGTTTATGAGACAAATAATATGAGTTGGGTGAATATAGAGATGGAAGAAAAAAATAGGCACGTGAAAGTAGGGCTGCACAACTCTGGTGTATGTGCCGGTTTTGGCCAAAACCGGCACCTACACCGGATAGGCCGGTTTTGAAAAAATTGTCACCTACACCTACACCGTTAAGGGTAAAAACCGGCCCTTAGCGGTGGCAGTTTTCGGTTATCCTACATTAATATTGAGCTATTTTTTTAGCATTTTACGCACTTCGCCCAATGTATTTTTTCTTTTTTCTATTGGTCCATTAATCACATATCAATAAAATCTAAACTAATGAAATCCAAATTCTAAAATCAATAAAATTAAAGATCATCTTAAAAGATAAGATGAGAATTTAAAGTCCAAAGTAATAGAGACATCACTGTAAGTAGAAACTATTATTTTTTGAAAAATTCATTTAGACCCTAACAACACTTAGAGGGGAGAATATGTGTTTTCCCTCTAATTAACAATTCAATAACAATTTTAAGACATGTTCAAAACCTAATAGGGTTTCCCTTGGTTTCACAAGGAAAATTTAAAAATTCAGCAATTTTTTAAGGCGCTCGAGCGCGGGTCAAACGCTCGTCGAGCGCTTATGTTTCTGTCTGAAACTTGCACTGAGCGCTCGAGCGCTTGTCTAACGCTAGTCAAACGTGATGACTCTATCTGAATTTTTGAACTAAAATGTATTAGAAATTTGAACTAAAATGTAATTGAGTGACTGATTTTGCAAGCATGGTATAAATTTAATAGTGATTTGTCTATTTTATAAATTATAAATTTAGACAATTAGTTAAAATTTCATAAAAACATGACCTCTTGACTTATATTATGCGATGTACTTACCAAAGTTTGGCATTAAACTCTTTAATTATGATTCCAATGCCTTCATATATACCCTTCTAAATACAATAAATTTGTAATTTTTTCTACCAAAATTCTAAACAATTAGTTCATTCACCTAGCAAACTTCTTGGTAACTTGAATGTAAGTATTTGATTAGACAAAACCAACAACAAATCTCGAATATTTAGGTGAAACTAAACTATTGAGTAGACCTTGTCATGCTTCTAGAATGAAACTAAAGTTTAAACTATTGAGTAGAAACTAAACTAAAAAAATTAAAAAAACTTAAATAATAATAAAAAATCCCGATTTAACCTACACCGGGAAATCCGGTGCCGATTAAACCGGGAACCGTGGATTTTTTCAAAAAGCTAAACCTATACAGGCATCGTTAAAGACAAAAACCGAGAATCCGATACTGATACCGGTACCACCGAAATTTTCCCGTGACATTGTACGTGAGAGGGTTATTGGTGGAGATGTACGTTGGATTTCATTTGGCTTTATATGAAGCAAACCGACTAATTATATGCACATGTGATGCATGTCGCGACAAAACAAGACACGTGGCACAACGTAAAGAGAGGCATCAGTTGTTAGGATGTTCTTTCATTTGGACTTTGAAAAATAAATTAAAAATCTAATCATTATTGTCTCATACTCATAATCCAAATTCTGTCAACACACATCATCATCATAAGTACTCACGCATTTTTTTATGGAAATTTTGGCATCCAACGCTTTAGATTCCTCTAGCTCCAAAAGTAATGTTCCCTGGGACCTTTCATGTAATTGTATTATTCTGTCTTTACTTCTTATTTATTTTTTTAAAAGAAAATATAACAATAGGGCATGAATAATATACTTTGTATTCATTAATTATTAATTTCAGATACATTTATACCCTTAATTAATTTTTTTTACCAATATTCAGTTTAGTTTTATATCAATAAAAAACTGATACGAAACATTTATGCTAACTACTACCACATTATATCAATAAAAAACTGATATAATGTGGATACCATATTACAAAGTGAACAGGAAGACTAAAAATACTTATGAATTATTTTTATAAATTTTAAAAAGAAAAAAAAATAGTAATAAAAAATCTGGAAAGTGGGGGCGCTATAGCCAAAACGTGGGGCTAGACTTCTTTACTTTTCTTTTTTCTTCCCTTTCTTTTTTCTTGTTATCCCTTTTTGTTGTGCTCTTTTCGTGGTATCTTGAAAAGTGTGTGCCTCCAAAAGCCATTGGAAATCTAAAAGATGCTACCGCATCAAAGGCTAGAAGGTGCAGAGCCAGAGCAGATCGGTAGATTCTATAATACAACATGACGAAGATATCACCAGGGGGAGTCCATCCTTGACGCTTACCAGCATACAGAAATCCCAAAAGGCAGTGTTCCATAAATGCACTCTACTTGCGCAGTGCTGCTCCTTAAAGTGCCAAACCTAATTGGTGAAAAAGGATCAAAAGCGTCGGCAATGCTGAAGGGTACTGCGGCTGTTTAATTTGTAAAATTTTAATATAATAAATAATTACAATATAATATATTTCTATTAAATTTTTATTTTTCACTAAAAAATATAAAAAATTCATTTAAATCATCTCTACTTTTTCATCATTTTCAATACCTTAAAATTTTAACGTCCTCAAAATTTAACACTCAAACACAATCTGCAACTCATCCTGAAGAAGTCACTTCCTTGATATTACTAAATTTTAAATCTTAACAATACCCTAAAAAATTTATTTGAAAAAATATAGAGCTATCGAAATTCATCTATATGCATCCTCCGGTGAGATTTGATCGTCAAGAATTATCTCACACTTTAAACACAAGCAATCTAGGTACTTGAAATTTCCCCGCAACGGGTTTTTTTAGTGACAAAGAGAAATTCAATCTAGCGGGCCCCATCAGAGTGGAACTCAACTTATGAGCTTATAAATCTGAGATCGGTACAGTCCAGTCATATACTAGGTAAGTCAGACTTTACGTGATGAAGGTTTCAAATAATTGTTTACACTTGAGATATTGGAATTTGAAAATCTAAGTAGAAGACACTCTTAAATCTCATATTTTGACCGCCCAAACTAATTTCTTAGAATTAATTGTCCTGAAAAACTAAGTCAGTCAAAAGATTCAAAACTTAGCTAACAGCAATGTAGGAAGCATATCCTTGACGATGAAGAAAATAAGATAGAATCTGAATTCAATCACGCAAGACACGATAATAGAAGAAGAGGGGGAAAAAAACGTATAAAAAATAATAATTAAATTATTATTTTAAAATAGAAAATAAATAAAAAAATGACGTTTGAGACAGTTGTGCCTTCTGTCGGTGCTTTGATCCGTTACTTAAAAAAAGAGCAGTTTTTGTTAGGATTTGTGACAGGTGCTTTGATGACGTGGCTTATATATGGAAAGGTGAGGATTTCCTAGAAAACAGTGCAACGCGTCAACGTGAAAAAGTGAATCAGAATAATTTACCAGGGGAGTCGTTGTAACGCCTCTGATACCATCCGAGCAGAACAACAACCTTCGTCAGTTCGTCGATCTTCTTCTTCTTTCCTACTGACCATTTGATTTCTATAAATGTATCAATAATGTGAATCGTTGATCTCTTCCACCTTAAAAAAATTGTTTTCTGACCGGTTGGGGAGAGACAAGAGGGGGAATGAGATTTGTTTTATTCTGGGAAGGGGACAAGGCAATTGGAAGACCATCAATATCTTTGGCGGATCCATGCAGAAGAATAATAAAATCGAAGCATTTTTTTTTGGAGCCTCCAATGCTTATTGACCCATGTACATGTAGTTGTTGTATAAAACTATAATTAAATCCGGGGGAGTAAGTGTCGGTCGGTCCACGATCCTCGTTGCTCACATGGAGTATTAGACATTAAATGGTGTAATGCAATATATGACCAAGTTTCAAGACTTCCACCAGCTCCTTAACTCATCTACGCCTGTCTTGTTAACACACACACACATATATATAGACAACAAAATATACATTTTATTTAAACATGATAATAAAGAGACTAAAACAAACTAAAAAAAAAGACCCAAAACAAAAACCCATAAATCTAAACAATAAACAAAGTGAAGAAACGACCCTTCACCTTTATTGTGTTGATATCTAGGTCATGTTGTGTTTTAAAAAAAAATCTTTAAAATTTGTAAAAATTTTGATAGGTGCTTGAATATTAAGATAGATGGGAGTTTTATTTGGGTTCGAAAAAAAAATGGCGAAAGATTTTAAAGATATTTGATTGTAAATTGATTTTTATTAGAATTTTGTAAAAATGTGTAGGCATATTTGATAAAAATATTAAAGTTTTATAAAAAAATATGAAAAGAAGTATTTGATATAATTTTTTTTTGAGAATGTATTAGAGTCTGTGTGAATTTATGTTGAATTTTTGTTACAATTTTGAAATTTATTGGGTTCAAAAAGTTTAGCAAAAAACTTTACTTTTTTAGGTTAGAGATTGCCCCGGGGCGGCGGAACTTTATAAATTACAAAAAAGCATGAAAAACACTCTACCAATCACCTTTTTTTTCGTTTAAGAAACAAAAACTCAAATGGATTTATGGGGGCATTACCCGCAACTCCACTAGCTTCATCTGTGTTGATATCCAAGGAATTGAGATTCTCTCTTATTTATTGACCGACATTAGATGGTCTGAAATACATCATAAAATTAAGGAATAAATATACTTTCCTTTTTATCTTTGGGGTCATTTACACTTTGAACCCCAATATTTTATTTTATTTTATACATTGGACTCATTATCTTTCACATTTTTACAATGTGGACCTAGTACACAGTTTGTCGTCTAAATTGACGGATTTTGTCAACACATGCACCGGTCGACCGCTACATGAAGCGGTCGACCGGTTCACACGTTGAAAAAATCCGTCAATTTAGATGGTCAAATCAGGTACGGGATCCAGATTTCAAAAATGTGGAAGATAATGAGTCCAATGTATGTAAAAATGTGGAATATAATGGATCCAATGCATAAAAAATAAAATATCAGGATGCAAAATGTAAATAACCCAAAAAATAAAGGGACAAAATGTATTTATCCCTAAAATTAAATATTATAATTCACTTTACTCAAGAACTAAACACACAGCATTATATAGCATTGATAGAACTTATATATCTTTTTTTGAATTACACTGTCCAGGGGAAGGGTTTCTACTCCATCATACAATGAGTGGGTGGAGTGGGGACCTACCTTTGATGGTAGAATTGCAAAAGCTTATTTCCTATTATATGCACTCAAATCTTATCGAGTGTGACTCGTGATGATGATGTTGGAGTGGAGAACAACTGGAAATAATTCACTTATCATATTTACTTGAAATTCATGTACAAAGTTTGCAACGAATAAAAACTTTTAGGTGAATTTTGTTTACCAAACTTTTAAAGAATATTTTCAAAATTACAAAAATCTTTTCAAAATTACAGAAATCTTTTGAATGTTAAAGTTTTTTAGAGTTCGTAAGAAGTTTAAAAAATATGCGTAAAAATTGAAAATTTTAAAATATATTTATTTGGTTGAAATTTTTGGACAAACAAATATGCACTTAACATAAATCTACTAAAATAAAATAAATCATTTTTTTTTTTTTAAAAAAGAAGGTAGTGTGTGCTTTTTGGCATGTTTCCCGACATTATAGGCGAGACAAGAGTGGCCAATTTCACTGACCTTGGACGACTGGGGATTTCCTAGGCGCCCTCGTCGATAACACAAACGAATTCTCGATTGCTGACCACTTTCAAAATGTCTCCGTCGTCCCAATAAAGTAAGGGTGGGCATTTTTTACTGTTCTAAACGGAAATTTCTAATTCCGTACCACTTCCGATCTATTACTATACCGGATCCTATTTTTAGAAAATTCTAAAATTGGATCAGAATTGCGGTTCTGAAAGTTATTTTTTTTTAATTAATTCAGGGCAAGGGCTGGGCACTGGTGTTAAAAACAATAAAAAAAAAGTTACATGGGTCAAAACGACCCAAGTCACGACTCACCCGAGAGACTTCACTCTTCTTTTTTAGTTTCTTCTTCAAGACTTCATCAAAGCGTCCCGCCGTGTGTCGTCATCAGTGGCGTAGCCAGAAACCCAATCAATGGGGGGCAAACTCTTAAGAAAAAATGACAAAAAAAATTTTACTACGTAAGACAAAAAAATGTCTTAACACTATAAATATAAAAAATTAAGGACTAAAAATACTAAAAAAATTGAAATACACGTACCGTACTATTTGCTGATACTGATAGGTGGCATTAAAGATTAAATTCTTGTTGTTCAAGATACCAATAGAGCACCAACTAATCACACAAACAAAGTATTTATATATATATATATATTCTTTGTAAAACAAAACACATAAATAAAACAAAGTATTTTCAGCAATATAACTCTTTACTTCCATAAATGAAGTACTAACTTTTGTTGCCAGAAAGGACGTGCCCTATGCTCAAAAAGTCCTGCTGAATTTGTTGGGATCTGTAAAATTAGATGATGATAGTGACAATAAAATGATATAACCAATTATTCTCTAGTAGGTAAAGATAGACACGCAACACACTTGAATAATTGAATTATCACTTATCCAACAAGAGCACACCACCCCCTTTCTCAGCATTTGTGATATCCAAATTCTTAACCAAGTCCACATAAAAGGCAAAAGAACAAAAAGAAAAGCAGCACTAGAATAGCGAAAACATCTATTTCAAGGATTACAACACACAACGATTATGAGGACTTAGGAGAAGTATAAGAAATATTCGTCGCAAAATTCACGACAACGTCAACAAGTTAAGGTAAGATTTCAAGTTTTGATACAAATAAATATCTCTTTGCTTATTCTTTTAGTTTGATTTTGAGGTACTAGGCTCCTTGGGCCATAATTAAGGGGGCGCGGGCTGATTCATCTAGGCAGGCAAGGGGGGCGAGTTTACTTTTTAGTTGGCCAAGGGCCTAATAAAAAAAAATGACATGTAAAATTTTTTTTGGGGGAGCCAACCGGGGCAATGGCCCCGGTTCGCCCCCCTCCCTCCGCCTGTGGTCGTCGTCCCTCCCTCCCGAAATCTCTATATCTCTCTCATCTCTCTCTCCCTCTATCTCGCGGGTTGGTGCAAAAAACTCAAATCATCTGAGGTTGTTGTTCATGTTGTTTTAGGTGTGAACTACAGAGAAATATGGGAGCAGAGCAAATCAAGTTTTCAATAGACGGAAATGGATATACACACAAAACTCACTAGGAAGTACAAGCAAGTCCCTGAGTGGTGGTTTGTGGTCATTCTTATTGGGAACATTGCCTTTACCATATTTGTCTGCATGAATTTTTGAAAAAAAACAAACAACGTGAAGGGCTCTCTTCTCGAGCATGTAATTTCTTTTCTCTCCGTTTGAATATTTGCTTGCTTCTCTGTTTGAATATTGACTTTAATTTTTTTTCCTCTCTTTCTCCAAACTTTAACTCTATTGGGTTTGAATCATGTAAGTTTGGGTTGGATATGATTATTTCATATAATGATTTGGTTGATGAGTTTTGAGTTGGATGTGTAAGATGTGTGATAAAATGCCGCATAAAGATATTGTGAAAATGAGACCATGAGAGATAATGACTATGCTGAAAATGGGGATAATGGAACCGAAATTTTTGAATTCCGTTTCAAAAAAATTCTGGTTTCATTCAATTTTTTTTTTTAAATAGAACATAAATAAAATTATTAATTTCGACGGATTCCAAAATGGGAATGAATCCCGATTCCATACGCTTCGATTCTAACCATTAGAATAAAGCAACCAAGAAATGAAAAAAACGAAATGGAAGGCGCTTTTCTTAGGTCGTGTTTGTGTTGTAATATTTTTGGTATGAAAATATGTGTTGGTATTGGGTTTAGTGAAAAGGTGAATAGAGAGGTAATTTTTTATATTTTTTTATGGGAGAGAGAGAGATTATATTGAAGTATTTTATTAGGAGAGAGATAAAATTTTGGGGAAAATTTTAGTTGCAAACGCAGCCTTAATCTGCTAAAAGGGTATTCGGCGGCTTAAAAAATTACTTATTTTATCAACTATTTTTGTATGTTCTATCTTTTGAGCAATTTAGACCGATTTACCCTCCCCACAGTTGTAAATTTCCCCCACCTTTATTAGAACAAAATGTTTTCTACTTTAGCTATTTCCATAGTAAAGAAGAAAATAGTTTTGTATGATTAACCACCTTTAGCTATATAATATTATTTAAATTTTTGTTTAATTATTTATTTATATATAGTTATTTTGCAGTTTAAATGGGATGTATGCAGACCCCACTCCCTCCTCACTTTTCAAATCCCATTGACTTTTGACTCGCAATAATTCTTCATCTAATGCCTTCCAATGCACATAATAATGCTTACTCTTTATAAACCTTATATATATAAAAAAAAAAATTTTTTCAAAACTGATGTAGTCAGATTTAATCGGCATATCACAAAATCCATTGGACTAAAAGGGTCCAAGGGAGCTGTGCCAAATACCCAGCACTTGGGATGGATTGAACGGTTGAACAACACATTCCTTACTCCTACAAGCAAAGAAGAGAATCAAGGGCACGAGGTCCTTTCTGTAGGTTTTATCTCAGATGCTTTTGTCAATCACCATCTTTTTGTACATCCCTCATTCTTAGAGAAGAAGAGTTTACCTCCTCGCTGAGCCCCTTTCCTCCATATACTCATATCCTCCTTGCCCCGTGGGCTTGGGCTTCGTCGGTCTTTTCTCATCCCGGCCTTCCAATTTTAGACCCTTTCAGTCTCATTCGCTATTCCCCCAGATAACAGTCCTGTCATGCTTGTCCCCCTTAACTGGACCAAGTCGACGTGCTCCTTATCCCTCGTCCAATCTTCTGAGCCGTCAGTCGGGGGATAAAATCATGGTTGCTTGTGTGGTCTTCCATTACCTTATAAAAATCTTCTACAACAAGCCATATGCAGATACCCTAGTCTACTCTTAATATCCCTCACGGGGGAAATATTTACTGCTCCAGCCTGGTAGACCTATGTCTCACCATATATTAGGCTTCTGATTTTAAACTTTTGTGGGAGAAAAAATTCCTCTTCCATCAAAAACCATTTATATTTTACGTATCTACTTTTATAAACTCCCAATAGTATATATTATTAAAAATAAATTCACCCGCTAACTCCCAATAGTATATACTATGAAAAAAAAATATTTTTGACCCACAACTATTGAGATTCTGACATATTGCACTCTAAACTATTAAAGGTAAACACATTTTTCATCCTCAAACTACCGTGACTTTTGCACTTTGCACTTTAAACTATCAATTTCGATGCATTTCACCCTCTAACTACCAATTTTAAACATTTTGCATCCCTCGTCAAATCATTAAACTAAAATGATGATAATGCCTTTGACCCACTTTGCATATATTGAAGATATAGTTATAGATTCATTAAATTATCGGGGATATTATTGTTGGAAGAATGATGCAAAGTGTCTAAGATTATGAGGATAAATTCATTATTTCACTAAACTGAAATTTTAATTACCATTCAAACCAACACGGAGTTAAACTGTTGGTATAGTTGAAAACCGAAATGTAACGAACTCGATACTTCGAAGTACAAAGTGTCCGAACCCAAATAGTTGATGGGTGAAACATGTATTTAACTTAAGGGTAGGTAAAAATTACGGTAAGAATCGAAATTTCTGGTTTCACTTCCACTTCCCGATTCCGGAAGTTATTTTTGACAATTTTCGGAATTGGAACCGAAAATATGTAATTTGATTGAATGTTTATTTTAGAATCTAGATTTATATGAAAATTTTACATTTATTTTTGATTTATGATGAATAACTTAAAAATATTAAAATTTTCGATTCCGTTTTTTTAAATAAGGCTCAAAATAAAGTATAACATATGATGAGTATCAAATTTGTTTGAATGTTAATCTAGATTTTGATTAAATGTTTACATTTATTATTAATTTATATGATGATTAATAGCAAAATCTTACAAAAATTCGGTCCAAAAAATATTTTCAGCTCGTTAGTGTTCCAAAAAAATATGTTCAAAAAAACCCACATGCTAAACCAGAATTTTCAGTTCCATTCCAATAGAACCGAAAAAAAAAACATTGCGGTGATCACCTTTAATTGAAATCCATGTGCTATTTCATCTCCATAATTTTTTTTTAAAAAATTCTACCTAAGCACGTTGCATTTAATTAGAAAGAGAAATACAAAATACTGCCTGAATTTTCTATGAAAATTATATTTATTTTATCTATCTACTTTCACAAACTTGAAATAACATATTTCAGTTTGATTCCCATTAAAAGGGTACAAATATATGAAGAATTATTCCATTTTAAAAAACTCTATCTAACAACATTTCATCTAATTAACTCAACTCACAAGGGTAGCTCAAAGGGGTAACAACAAAGCCACTATCTAAGATTCACCAAGAGCTACGGCTTGCGGAGCCAAATTATATAAATAATATTATAAAAAATGAAATTCAAATATTTTAGGATATACAAAATTTGCAACATGAATTTGTTCTAAGTTAACTTTGATTTAGAACTAAAAACAGGTATAAAAAAATTTATCTTATCAACTTGATTGTAGATATACTAAAAAAAAGTATACAAAAACATACTGATTTCCTATTACAGACCATAAAAATACATATTATCTAGATATACTACAAAAAAGAATACTAATTTCCTATTGCATAGTAACTCGACAACTCTTTAAAGAATCAAAATCATCTATTAACATTTATGTGCTAACAGTTGCAGCAATTTCTTTTTCAATATATATAACCAAAGAATTTGCAACAAATTCATCTTCCATCTTGTTGCGAAGTCTTGTTTTAATGATTTTCATGGCTGAAAAGTTTGCTCTGTAGTAGCTGTTGAAACTAGAAGAGTTAACACAAGATGAATCAATCTATCAATCAAATGGAAAATCTTTGATCTTCTTGTTTCCACCAATTTTCGGCATAACTCAGAAATTGTAGACAAAACTTTTGAAATCGGGATCATGAGACACATCATACTTAAAAGTTTGCAATTGGTATCTCAACTGAATCTTTTCTTGCTCTGTAAAATCTTCAGTGTAAAATTTGTCAACAAGTTTACAAATATCATTGATATTGAAGAAGTTAGATGCATTTTTAGCCTTAGGATCCATGGTTGAGCTAAGAATAAGAAGTTCTGTTGCTTTTTCACTAAAACTGCAGTTTAGTTATTGTAATTGAGAGTCAATTGCAGCCACAAATATGTCAATTCGATAATGGTGCTCAATTGTAACATGATCTCGTGGACTCTGAGACCTAGCTCGACCTGAATTGTACAAAACATTCATATCAACAACTTCAATATCATGTGTTTTCACAAAATGACTTCACATTCCCACGAAAGGCATCCCAACCATTTTCTCTCAACTCTTGAGTGAGCACTTTTGTAGTTTTGACCAAATGCATAACATTCAAAATGTCTCAAGTTTCTTGTTGTAGTGCTTGACATAGACAATAAGAAAATCTCATGATTTCTTTCATCAAATGCAAAATAAATACAAACTCAAATGATACCCTTTTACACTTAACGTGTTCAGCCTTTTGGATTTCACATATGAACTTGTTGGTTTTAACAAATTTTTAAATGTTGTGGACTTTAATTTGAAGGATCAAATAGAAATTTAAAATTTTGTAGGGCCATTATAATTTTTTTCAGTCAACCCTCCAAATATATACACTAAAAAAAATTTACAAAACTTTTGAGGGGGCCACGGCCCCTCCTTGGCCCCCTTCCCTCCCTGTAGTTAGGAAAAAAAAAATATAAAAGAAGAAATAAATAATTTAAGACCCCTAAAAATTATAGGATAATTGCACCTACTTGGAAAAATAATAATAAAGAAATAAAAACAACCGGATGAAAAGCCGTGTTTACCACCTATATAATAAAATTAAAAAATAAATACTGAAGTAGAGATGACACTCGCTCTAATCTCGAGTGAAATATCAAAACAAAGAGAATATTTTGTGATATAAAAGACCTTATTTTTTTAATAGTCTCAATTTACAATAATCCTAAGTTTGGATGCCTTAAAAGAACAAGTAGCATAGATTTTAGGGATAAATTAGTCCTTTTAGTCCTACTTTCATTTGCAGTCAGTCTTTCTAGATTAATTTTATGCTTTTGTAAGATTAAAAAACTAATTTTATATTTTATTATTTCGAGAACTATTTCGATTTTATTCTGTATTTATCTCTAAATTTTATTAAGATTTGTAAAATAAAAATGAAAGATACGATAGAAATAAAAATATATTAGTCTGAAAAAAATATACAGACAAATTATTGTGCTCGCCAAACATAGGCTTATCTCATGAAATATACCTACGGCACAGGCGGAGGGAGGGGGGGAACCGGGGCCATTGCCCCGGTTGGCTCCCCCCAAATATTTTTTTTTACATGTTTTTTTTTATTTTTTATTTATTTATATTAGGTTTGCCCCCCTTGGCCAAATAAAAATTATGTTTGCCCCCCCTTGCCTGCCTAGATTAATCAGCCCGCCCCCCTTAAAACCCAAGCAGCTCAATACCTCAAAATCAAATTAAAAGAATAAGCAGAGAGATATTTATTTATGTCAAAACTTGAAATCCTACATTAACTTGTCGACGTTGTCGTGAATTTTGCGACGAATATTTCATATACTTCTCCTGAGTCCTGATAATCGTTGTGTGTTGTAATCATTGAAATAAATGTTTTCACTATTCTAGTACTGTTTTTTTTTTCTTTTGCCTTTTATGTTGGACTTGGTTGAGAATTTGGATATCGCAAATACTGAGAAAGGGGGTAGTGTGCTCTTGTTGGATAAGTGATAATTCAATTATTCAAGTGTGTTGCGTGTCCATCTTTACTTACTAGAGAATCATTGGTTATATCATTTTATTGTCACTATCATCATCTAATTTTACATGTCTGACTTCTCCACAATTTATGAAAATCCAAAGTTGAAGTAAGACTCATTTTCATCTATCTTTTGTTTGTTTAGGTCTGATTTTTCATAGCCCATGAGATTAACTTGTTTTTAATTGTCTTTCTCTAAAGGTGAAACTTCTTTTCCATTGTAATTTGTGACGTTTGGATCAAGTTATAAATCTATTTCTTCAAAATTTTAGCCATTAATTTAGCCAGACAATAGGCACTTTGAACTACGATTTTTCTATTTTCTCATTTTGTAAGGGGAGTAGAATAGTTATTTGGATGTTAAAATTGAACTTTTGTCCAAATTTTTTTTTCTATTATCATTTACCAAGTATGTATTTTCTCCTTGCAATTTTGGGTTATTTTATTGTTGATAGAGATTCCACTCTTGAGAAGCCTGTGTTCAATAGTACTGTCACACTAAAAAAAACTATAGCAAGGGTGAAGTATTTTTATGCCATTGGAACCTGGATTCTTTTTGAACTTTGGATAATTTGGCTTCTTTTTTCAATATGCTTCGTTTTGCTATTGTTTCTTTCAAGAATAATAGAAATACAGTAATTGTTTATTTTTCTCATTTATGTGTTATGTTTTCTTTTTACATATCCCAACAAATTCAGCAGGACTTATTGAGCATAGGGCACATCATTTCTAACAACAAAAATAAGTACTTCATTTATGGAAGTAAAAAGTTATATTGCTGAAAATATTTTATTTCATTTATGTGTTTTGTTTTACAAAGAATATATATATATATATATATATATATATATATAAATGCTTTTGTTTGTGTGATTAGTTGATGTTCTATTGGTGTCTTGAACAACAAGAATTTAATCTTTAATGTCACCTCTCAGTATCAGAAATAGTACGGTACGTGTATTTCAATATTTTTAGTGTTTTTAGTCCTTAATTTTTTTATTTATACTCTTAAGACTTTTTTTGCATTAAGTAGTAAAAATTTTTTTTTTTGTCATTTTTTCTTAAAAAGTTTGCCCCCCATTAATTGGGTTTCTGGCTCCGCCACTGACCTACGACATCTGAAAATACTTTTCACGTATATAAAAATATTTTTAGTATTCAAATATATTGATATCTAGATTAAAAAAATATAAACAAGTATAATATAATATCAAATACCGTCTTTGTAACTTCTGCCGGAGCATACGTGTTTGGCTTTCAAGATTTAGGAGTTTAAAAATTTTAGTATTGAGAAATTAATGAAAAAGTAAGAGATAATTAGAGTAATTTTTTTTATATTTATAATAAAAAAAGATAATTTAAGAAAGAGATTATTTTATTAAGCTAAAATTCTAGTCCGTAATTCTGCACTGATATCTGCTGAGATTTTATTATTGGGTAAGTATATCTGCTGAGATTTCTTAACATGTTTTTTACACGGGTTTTGATACGTGAGAGAAGAACCAGCGGAATCGTAGCTGGATGCACCACAAACCTCCCCCCTCCCCCGATCCTACCTTTTCACCTCTCTCTCTCTCTCTCTCATCTGCTTTCTTCACTGCCTGATGACGCAAAGGTAGACAAAAATGTGCCTCCGAGACGCATCACACATGCATACTCTCTCTCTCTCTCTCTCTCTCACTCACTCTGGGTCTGAAGACTGAAGAGAACTCTTTCTCTCTCTCTCTAGTCGGCTGAGAGACGACAATGCCCGCCTTCTTCTTCTTCTCAACCATTGTCTTCCTCCTCTTATCCTGCGCCCCCCACCACTTATCCTGCACCTCCATTGGCCGCAGGATCCTCCACCAGCCCTTCTTCCCTTTCGACTCCCTTCCTCCTACTCAACCTCCCTCCCCCCCTCCCCCACCTCCCACTACCCCCAAGTACCCCTTCTCCACTTCTACCCCGAACCAGTCCCCACCCTTTTTCCCAGCCTACCCATCTCCCCCTCCCCCTCCCTCCCCGGCCTCCTTCGCCTCCTTCCCTGCTAACATCTCCTCCCTCATCCTCCCCCATTCCCCCTCGTCCACCCACATCTCTCCCAAGCTCGCAGCTTCCATCGCATCCGCCGTTGTCTCAGCCGTTGTTCTCGTAGGGATCGCCGTCTTCTTTTGTTTCCGGTGCCGCAGGAACCGTGGCTTCGCCGACGACAAGACTTTCAGGTCCGATAACAGTAGTAGGTTGTTCCCGGCAAATGTGGAAAGCCTCAATGGAACTACCCGTGTCACCGCCCGCAGTTCTGAGTTTCTGTACCTTGGCACGTTGGTCAACTCTCGTGGATTGGATGATGGATCCTATGCTAACAGTGGTAATGCCGGCGGTTTGAGTACTCGGAAGCTTGATTTGCCGGAGCTCCACCCGCTTCCGTCGCTAGCTCGGCAGTGCTCTATGGATGGTTGTGAGGAGGAGGAAGAGGAGTTTTACTCGCCTAGAGGGTCGTGGGCTGGCACCGGATCCGACTCCCGGAGATTTTTTTTGGCTGAGGAGAAAGAAAAGAGCGATTCCACTTCCTGTTCGTACTCGTCTTCTACTTCGGGTTCTTGTTCGCCCGCTCGGTCTCACTCGATTAGCCTCTCCTCGCCGCTTAGTTCGAGCCCCATAACATCGCAACCCAAATCTCCACCACAGCCACAAGTTGCAAATGCATCTCCAAGGCTATCAAACGTTGTTTCGTGTCAAAATGTGGCGTCTTCCTCCTCGGCATCTTCGACGCCAGAGAGGGCTTTGGCCAGAAACTCAGATGCATCTTTGAGTGCACGGAACCAAGCTGTGAAGTCTTCTCCGTCGCTGTCAGACAAAAACCCTGATGCATCTCCAAGAATATCAGACGTTTCGGCTCATATGGCTCCTCCTTCGGAAAACCCAGATTTATCTTTATCACCCAATGCTTCGGATGGAAATCATAGGCAGTCTCCCGCGCCTTCACTACATTCTTCTTCACCGTCTGCGCGTTCTTCGCCAGAGCGTAATTTGGAGGGAAATACACCAACAGCATCCAATGTTGAGCAGTCGTCAGAGAGAACTATTGGTGCTTTACCACAACCGCATTGTATTCCACCTCCTCCACCACCCCCACCTCCTCCTCTGCCTACATACGCACACTGGGAAACTCCAAATCCTTCAACCCCCATTGAGCCCAAGCTCATCTCGATGCCGCCGGCAATTGTACTGCCTTCAAGGGCCTCTGTATTGCAAACCCCAACAAAGGTTTCTCCAATCGAGTTGCCTCCCAGTTCTATATCCATAGAGAAGAGTGAGGAGACTCCTAAACTTAAGTTAAAGCCGTTGCACTGGGATAAAGTAAGAGCCAGCTCTGACCGCGAAATGGTGTGGGATCACCTCAGATCTAGCTCTTTTAAGTAAGATACTCTTTTAGCGTTCTCTTGCTCACTCTTTCTTATCCTGTTCTTCCTCTCTTTTTTTTTTTTCCCTTTTGTTTTATTTTCTCTTCTTCTTCGTTCCATTCTTTCTTTCTTTCATGACTACTTTCCTTTTGCGTTTTTCTTCTTGTTATGGTTTGATTTTTGACCGTCCAATTCTAGACTTGTTTACGTCTTATTCCTTGATTTAAGTATGTACAATTGGGGTGATTGCAGGTTGAATGAGGAGATGATCGAGACTTTGTTTGTCGTGAACAACCCGAACCCCAAACCTAAAGAAACAACTCCACGCTCGGTTCTTCCCCCGCCAAATCAAGAGAATAGAGTGCTTGATCCCAAGAAGTCGCAGAATATTGCAATCTCGCTAAGGGCACTTAATGTGACTACAGAGGAAGTCTGTGATGCCCTCTTAGAAGGTTTCTATCTTCCCTCTTTAATTCTTATGTTGATAGCATGTTCCCTAAGTTCTGACAATTGTTGGTTTGGTTATTACGACTTCAATTGTGCAATGTGCAAATTTGGACATTGTAAAATTTCCAACTTATGAATATGTTTTCTCTTGTAATGTCTTTCATTGGTAATTATGACCAAGAGGAGTTGAAATTGGTAGGTGCATAGAGTGATGTTTAAGCGGAACTAAAATTATACCATGAACGTTGATACAGTTCAAAGCCTTAGACCTGTTCAGAAAATGCAGTTCATGTCTGCCCCTTTTCCACCGGATAAACCAGCTGAAGATGTTTTCAAATTATGTCACATGTTACTAGACAAGGTTCAGTTTTCATTCCTTGTTCAGTGATGTACACTTTCATACTCTACTATTCTGTTGAAGCTAATCCAGGGAATGCTAATTACAAATGTTTCCTAGCTTTCTATTATAACATGAGTTAAAGCAAACCCCAGAAATCTTTACAACTTGGACCATTATCTTTGCTCCTCCAGTAAATAGCTCAACAATTGGTAGGGCGCTGCATCAAAAAGATAACTGAGGAGCTTTTTCTATTTTATTGATATACCGACTTTGCAACTAAAATGAATTTTCCCATTATGCAGGTAACGCTGATACACTTGGTACTGAATTACTTGAAAGTTTAATGAAGATGGCCCCAACCAAAGAAGAAGAACGTAAACTGAAGGAGTACAAAGAGGTTTCAGCAATCAAGCCCGGGGCAGCTGAGAAATTTCTGAAAGCACTGCTTGATGTACCCTTTGCATTTAAAAGAGTGGATGCAATGCTTTACATATCTAATTTTGAGTCTGAGGTTGAGTACCTCAATAAATCTTTTGAAACTCTAGAGGTAATTTCCGTTGATACCCTCTCTCTCTCTCTCTCTCTCTCTCTCACAACACACCACGCTTGCTCATACAAACTCTACACCCACTTATTGTTATTATGATTATTTCGAATTTTGTCCCTGATGAGTATAAGCTGTGTGCTAATCTTAATGGGCTAAAAAAAGGCAAGACTTGTTTTTCATTGCATCCATGCCAATCGTCAGCTAAATTGCATGGGAGTACGTGAAAGGAATTGAATTTATAAAGAACTCTATTGCACAAGTGGATGCCCGTATAATATTTATATTCAGTCAGTTGGCTCTAGTTATAGTGATTTATTGGATCTTCAATTTCAGACTAAATGTTTCGTTGGTTTTCCCTTTACAGGCTGCGTGTGAAGAACTGAGAAATAGTAGGATGTTTTTGAAGCTTCTAGATGCTGTGTTGAAGACTGGGAACCGCATGAATGTTGGGACAAACCGTGGTGATGCCCATGCCTTCAAGCTTGACACTCTTCTCAAGCTTGTTGATGTCAAGGGCGCAGATGGAAAAACCACTCTGTTGCATTTTGTTGTACAAGAAATTACAAGAACAGAGGGTGCTCGACTGTCAGGTACCAACCAAACACCAAACTCCACCTCGAAAGAAGATCTCAAGTGTCGGAAGCTTGGTCTACAAGTTGTTTCTAGCCTTAGTTCAGAGCTCAGGAATGTGAAGAAAGCTGCTGCAATGGACTCCGATGTTCTCAGCAGTGAAGTCTCCAAGCTTTCTAGTGAAATTGCGAATATCAGTGAGGTTGTGCGATTAAATGAGACAATGGGTTTGAATGAAAGCAGCGATAAATTTTCAGTGTCAATGAACAGGTTTATGAAAATGGCCGAGGAGGAGATCATAAGAACTCAAGCCCAAGAAAGTGTTGCTATGTCTCTAGTAAAGGAGATTACAGAGTACTTCCATGGGAACTCAGCCAAGGAAGAGGCTCACCCCTTCAGAATCTTCTTGGTGGTGAGGGACTTCCTGAAGATTCTTGATCGAGTCTGCAAGGAAGTTGGTATGATAAATGAGCGGACAATAGTTAGTTCTGCGCATAAATTTCCAGTTCCAGTGAACCCAATGCTGCCACAAGTTATTCCTGGATTCCAAGCAAGGCGGCAGTACAGTTCCTCTGGCAATGAGGGTGCATCTCCCTAGTTTTATGGCTCATATCAGGGTGACCTTTTTAACTGCTTCTAGACAGAAACTGCTAAATAGTCGGTGCTTCAGGAAAGCTGGAGCTTGTATGGTAGCTGTAATTCTATTTGTTTTTCCCTTAAATCTGTAAAAATCCGTGTAAAAGATCCTGGGTTCATCCTATAGATAGTATACAAAGAAGAATTTTGTTCACGTAGAATAAGTCAGGACGCTGAATTTTTAAATATGTTTTGTAGTCTTTTAAGCATATCTTGATTACAGATGATATAAAATGCTGTTCAGTTTAAAAGACCAGGCCCTATGGGTGCAGAGACTTCCTTTTTTCTAGTGCAATTGCATTGATTCATAATTTTACCAATGAAGTGGGGGTGAGATCCATGGTACAAAAAAAGGGTTATAGTATTTTGGAATATAAAAAGAGACACTCTCGTTTGTCTGTCTTGAAAAATGATTCCTTCTGTTCGAAGGTATTGAATTGAGCAAGATTACAGTATTCTAGAGCATCAGCTTATAGTTGGCACTGGCAAGTCCTCTTATTAAATTGCTTACTAAAAAAAATAGGTCCCCTTAGTAATTGGTGTTTTCATTTTCAGATTTATCATCAATATGTCCAGTGAGAAGCAGAAAGAATTCGTCCATTGCACCTCTTACTACTAATTTTAGACATTTCTAATTTTAAGCATTTCGGATCACAAATTTTTTCAACAATAATACACCTGAGAATTTAATGAATTTGCAATAATATCTTTAATATATGCAAAATATATTAAAGGCATTATCATCATTCTAATCTAAAAATTTGACAAGAAAAATTGTAGGATGAGCAGTTGAAGGAGGAGAGAACACCCCCTTTTAAGAGTTCTGCGTCAAAGTTTTGATGAATGAGCAATAATATATCATTCGTATACATTTCAATTTAGGGCCACAAAGGATGGGCCTCATATGCAATTGAAGACTAGCGCACATACACATCATCCAGGACTACTCTGGGCTAATATCAATCCATCTAAATCGAAGCAAGCATAGAAGGGAATTGGACTATTGGAGAGTACTTCGGCCATTTTTATTTTCCTTGACAACTGGGGGGAGAGTAGAAGATGAGGTATACAATAATCATTCAAATATGTATGGGTATATATTACCTTAGATTCTGGTCTTTACTCTAGTGTTAATCAGAGTTGTGCTAGATTTCAACGAAAATCACCATAGAACTGTCCATCGTCTCATGTGATTTATAAGTGGATAGGGCAAAGCAGGGATTGTACGCCTTCTAAAATTAGTCAATAAGATGGTTTTACAACAGTAACCTAATCATTTTATGAACACTCATTATAGTTTTTTTAAGTTGTCTACAGGTACAGTTGATGAGGACTTACCTCACCAGATCTCATTTCAGGCCTAGTAACATGAGCAACAACTTCAACATTGATTAGAGGCTCATCAGGATTGTCAAGCTCTGTGTACAGAACGCATGATTTGAGGAGCAAGAAATCTCCAACAAGACACTGGGTCCATCTGGTATAGCGAGATGATTCCATTGTCACAGCCTTTTATACTTGTGTAGACATCAATTGATATACATTTCTAACTCACTGTTAATTTTAAGCACGTTACCCCAATAGGCAACAGAGAGAGAGGAGAAGATGGACAAACATTACTGTAGGGCTTCATAATCAAGAACTATTTTTCATGTCTAGCATGGATTCTGTTGACTTGTTTTGATGAGCATCATTTGTCCAATTTTCTTCCCTATAGATATTAGGAGAGGTAGCATCATTTCCATCTTCAACTTGCTGAATAACTCCCCCATTCAGCTTAAGTTGTTCAGAAGTCTTCACTTTCTTCTTAGGATAGATATGCACAGAAGGTGGCAACAGAGAATCCTGTATCGCCTACAAAGATACCAAGCCAAATAGGTTATCTTTAATATATGTCCAAAGAACTTACCCGAAAAAAGAGTCAAAAATAAATTCTTAAAGAAAGAAGAAAAATCAGAGTGACTTCAGCAATGAAAGATATTACAAAGAAGGGTTGGGGAAATGATAAAGATGCAATGGCAAGTACAATTATGAGGGATGTGATAAATTTACAAGGTAGCGATGAACCTATGTGCAGCATACAGGATGGCAGAATAAAAAGTGACGTGTATCATAGCATGACGTATTTCGTATGACAGATTCGGGCACAAGTTCTTTAATTCAGAATGGTCACTCAACTACCACAGGGTGTTGGCTTAGTGGTAAAGTTTACTCTGATGAAATTTGAATGGATTGAAGGTCATAGGTTAGCATTGTGTTGCAAATTATGTTAGTAAGCAAGACTCATGCACCATACACGCGCATTAACTTCTTAGTCTAGCCCTTAAGAGGCCTCGGGATATAGGCATGTCGCGGCCCAACTTGGGGGAGTCTCGGGCTGTCCAGGCCCCGCCTAGTAGGTGCCCCAACACATAGGGTGCTTATTATGGTCCCACCCAGGTAAGAATCACAATCTATGGTCGTCCCTACCCTCTTCTGTTGCGGGAAAAAACAATCAAATACATGCAAAAGACAATAAAAAGAAAAAGGAGATGAAATAATGTGGCTCTGGACTGGCTAGGGAGAGGGAGAGAGAATAAAACCTCCAATTCTAATCACTCACCCCCACCCATCAAGAACTCACTTCAACCTATCAAGTACAAGACCTGTATGTGCAATAAACAAAACAATATTATGGGGGGCAATAAAGATGATTTCCTTTAGCTCTATCCTCTTTCTTTCCTTGCCGTGGAAAAGCCTTCTGTCTCCGTAATGTTTCTTCAAGATCTCATAAAGTAATGTGAAACACCTACACATAAAAACACAAAATTTCCTAGAGGAATATGTTGACAAATATCCCTTTACAATGTCTAAATTATGACTCCTTAAGAGTAAAACCTAACGAGGTTTGTTTGTTGTGAGTGCTCTGTTTCCCAGTGCTATGGATTTATTTAACAACAAAGGACTCATTTACAGTTGACTACCCCACAGCTGTAATAGGAAACAATAACCTGGGTCTACCCCATTCAAACTACGTCTGTCATAGAGCAGAACAAATAGACAAATATATAATTAGAAAGATAGCCCTGAGAAGCTAAAAACATCACTACTAAGATTCTTAGCAATTCCTAGCTCAATTATTGTAGCTTAAGAAATCAAACGTACTCACGCAAGTCATGAAGCAGTTAAAATCCATGCAGAAGGGCATCTTATTAGAAAGCTGTAAATTTTGATTTTGAAGCATTAAACAGGAAAAAAGATCAGAGCTTGCTCTGCAGCTCTAGGATGAAAATAATGGTAGAGTGAACCAGTATGAAATAAGCATACCAGCCACCCCTTTTTGCCTCTGACCCCGCCCCTGATTGCATAGGCCTCTTTGAAACCATTCTCGAATAATAACTCAGCCACTTTCATGGAATTACCATCAAAACTACCTTACAAAAAGAGAAACTAGCGATGAAATTGACGACATAATTCATACAAACGAAGGGAAGCTAAAATGAGAAAATCTAGCTGTTCCATGCATTTCTTTCCACAATGGACATACGTTTACAGAGCATTTGTTAGAAAGGAAAGAGAAATGGTAAGACAACTACGTGCTTCACAGCTAACTAGGTTGTCAACCAACTATAGCATCCACATCATAACTAACAAAAACATAAATGAACACCAATAGGGAGTAGTAGACCAATTAAAAAATATAACCACACAAGAAAAAATAAGAAATAAGAAACAGAGAGAGAAAACTGAAACTGAAACTGAATGAAGTAAGTCTATGCCTACAGAACAGTACTTATATTGAACAAACTGGAAAAGATGGTGCCAACTATGAACTTTCTTTTTGATAAGTCCTCGTGACCTCACGCACTGAAGCGAGAATCATACCACTAGACCAAACACCCATGCTTGCCAACTATGAACTTTCTATCCACTAAAGTCCAAAAGCATCTTGTTCTAAACCTTGGCCCTAGTTTTCATTAAGTTAACGCTCGCACAATCAAATCTTGGTGCCTTGGTCATTGTCATACCCATAAAGGATGTAGCTCCTATGCCATACTCTCAGCCGGTATTTCTCACTGACACTAGTGTCACCTTTTGGAAGACTACACAATATTTTTAAGATCTCTGCTACCCTGGTAATTGTGACCTTGGATCACTGTCATCCTCTAAAGAAAATTACAGAAAGCAAAAAACAAAAGAACATTACTCCATATAAGCATAAAATTTTGGCCAGATCAATTATACCAGAAAAAGATTGAATTCAATGCAAGGAAGAAAACAGTTTCTAGTATGGCTTTATTCTTTATAATTTATTTCCCAGATGAAGTAGTATTTCCCTATGCGCCCTTTTTTTTAAGCCCCCGCCCATTTGTCATTAAGCTAAGTAATTAATACTTGCGATGATATTATTAACTGTGCTAACTTCTACATATACGTCGAGGTGACGAGGCATTCAAATGGATCTCGGTTCTCACGCATCTTGCATAGTAACGTCATTGACTGGAACCCCCCTCATGCATTATGACCAAAGCCCATTTTTCTCTGTTCTATCATAATCCTATTTTGATCTTCTATCCAAACAAAGAACCCTCAAATGAAATGAGTACTCCGAATATTTGCAAAAGTTTTGACACTTACTTGTCTAGAACACAGACTACAGTACTTGCCATGTCGCCGAAGTTATCCGAGACCTTCTTCACAAACCCGTCTTCATCTCCCTCAGAAAACTCAACCTGCACCGCATCCTTATTTAAAATCTTCAAATTTGGAGACCTCAAATACTTCAATCTCTTCTTATCCCTAATATCCAAGAGCTGGGCGTTGGGATCGTCCCGGATTTTCTTAAATGCATCAATGGCAGAGATTAACTTGTATTTTTTCAAGTACTCTTCAGTTAGAGGAAGGACAACAAGCCAAACGAACGTACACCCGGCAACAAAAAATGGGTTTCTATTAAAAAAGCCATCAATTGCAAGTAAGATTGACTCCAGGTTAATTTTGTCGGAGACTTGGTCAGTGGAGGAGACAACGGCTTCAGAAGCTAAGCAAGGAAGATAAGTGAGGAGGTTAATCAGAGTGAAAGAGAGTTGGGCTTTTGTTAGATTTGGCACCAATGGAGACGTTTCAAGAAGGAAAGGATTGTTTTGGAAAGTGAATTTACAGGTGAAGGGGAGTTGGGCATTTAGAGAAGTGAAAATGGGGATGGTAATGGAGTTTCGCAGAGGAGAGATGGGTTTGGAGATGGCCGGTTTGTGGGTTTTAAGGTGGCTTTGGGAGATGGGTGGACAAGATGAGAGGACCGTGGAAAGAGACTCCATGATAACTACTTGGAGTGGGCGAGAGAAATCGGGAGAGAGAAATATTAAAGGGAGGAGTGAGGGATAGCAACTAAGGCTGCGTTTGGATGTAAAATTTTCCCCAAAATTTTATCTCTCCTAATAAAATATTCCAATATAATCTCTCTCTCTTCCATAAAAAAATATAAAAAATTACAAAAACTATAAACTATTACCTCTCTCTTCACTTTTTCACTAAACCCAATACCAACACTAAACCCAATACCAAAAATTTTACAACACAAACCCACCCTAAATACCTTTGGCTTGTTTCAGCTTTGGGTTGGGTCACCATCTCTTTCGTCGACTGGTTTAGACACGAATCTCTTCTTGGAAGAATTAGAAATATTAGTCTTGAACAGTCCTAGAAATCCCTTGGTCAGCCATCTCGTGGGACAACTTCCGGTTTCGTCGTTATAGTCCGAGTTTTAAAAAATAAAGGTCAAATTATTGTCGGTAATAATTTAAAAGTAGGTCCGAATTTAAAAAATCTAAATTTTAGTGATTGATATAAATCTATCACTCATCTCAAAAGTTTAAGCTGATAGGAAGATAAATATTTTATTATTTAAACTATATTTTCTAACATTCCCCCTTAGGTGTGGGTCGTACTCTCCTTTAATTGAGAAGCTCAACACGTGCAATATTTAATTGAAATTGAAATTGGGGTTGAGTGCCCAGTCAAGTCTCGAACTCAGAATCTTGGCTCTGATATCATGTAAATTTACCACTCATCCCAAACGCTTAAGTTGATAGGAAGAGAAATATTTTATTATTTAAGTTATATTCTCTAATAGTTTTTACTAAAAAATAAGTTCTTTATATCAACGGGTCCTTCATTTCTTTAGTGGTCAAAAATTATTTTATCCAAAAAAAAATTTGATTGGATTTCATTTTCTCATATCGATAAACAATAGTATCTTCTACCAATAATGATCAAATATTCTATGGCAGGTAACAACACAATATTTCATTAATTCAGTCGTGGTTAAATTCATCCAAAAACTATTCTTTTTAATATCATGACTATCTCATCTAGATATTTTTCAAACTTATAACTGTCATATGTTTTTTGAATTTCTTCGGTGGAAATTTTTGGTTATAGTATCGACTACCAACCACTTTAGGGAATATAATCTACCGAAGGCCTTGTTTAGTGGCGGATTCAGGATCCAATTTGAAGGGGGTCGAACACATAAGGCGAAATGACAAAAAAAAAATCCAACGTAATGTAAAAAGTGTCTTAAAGTTAAAATATCGAAAATTAAGGATTAAAAACATCAAAATTTTTAAAATACACGTACATACTATTTGTTAAGACTGAAAGTGACAATTAGATCCTACTAATTTGCATCTTATATATATATATAAGAAAATGTTAGTTTGAGCAGCAGGAACTCCACCGGAATTCAAGGGCATGAAAAATCCTAAACAAATCGGGACCCAAAAATATGAGTGAGTTTCTATTTATTTTCGAAAAAAATTAGAAATTTCTAGGTAGAAACCTCTATAGCCCTAAGATATCCAAACCAATTCAATCTCATCCTCTAACAATTTCACAACTCACAAAATTTCAAACCCTAAAGCATTTTTAGCATACTAAATAAATGAATTTTTCTACTTAATTGTAGAGAGAGAATCTTGGATAGAGGGACATACTAGGGGTCGGAGGTCCAGCAATTTTCAAGTGTAAAATCTCGAGTATCCTGCAAAAATTGAAACCGTCAAAAATCTAAATAATGATATTAAGAGAGAGCTGAGAGTCAAGGGGGATATACACTAGAATTTTCAGTATCAAGTACTACAAAAATAGTATGGACAAAAATAACTGAGAAGTATTGCATTATAATTCCTATAATAGTATGAAACATTTGCTGTTAACTATAAATTGCCCAAATTGTTCAATAAATTGGCAGTGTCCTATAGGCTACCAGGGGATTTACCATCGTTAGTATTCAACTGCAAAGACATTAATTAGGTTTGATCAAAGCACTAGTTGTCTCACAATGTCCAGTTAAGATGCAAATATCGAATTGTCAAATCTTCCACTCCAAATAAAATATACTTTAAAAAATAAAAGAAAGAAGTAAGAAAGAGGCAGCATGTATAACTAAGATACACGTATACTCATTTACAGGAAAAACAAAACCCAAAAGACTTGATTTCTCTAGCACCAGGTGGTCCAGGTCCAGGTCCACGTAGAAGGAGGTCCACATTTGCCAAGTAAAAACTATCTGACGATTTCTCTAGCACCTTTAACCGGCCGAGGCTACTGAAAGTAGAATCAATCAATACACACTTAAAACCAGGCCACGCAAGCTTAAAACCAAGGTTGACTTGGGCCTATGGGGATCGGGCCCGCATAGGCCCATACCGATTTATAATAATAAAAAAATAATAAATTTTTACAGGTAAAAATTAATTTTGGCCGATCCAATGGGGGGCGGCCGCCCAGGGCCGCACCCCCTGGATCTGCCTTTGGCCTTGTTCCTTTTCGAAAAATTGTAGAAATTTTGAGTGTGGTGTGAATAAAGATGAGTTGGAGTTTTATTAGTTTTTGTGTAAAAATTGATGTTTATAAAAAAAGGTAATGTTGATTTTTAAAGTTGTTTGGTTATAGATTACCTTTGAGATTGATGAACAAAAGAATATATATATATATATATATATATATATATATATATATATATATATATAATATTTATAATATATTTTATTTTTCCAAAAATTATTTCTATCATTCGTTTTCATTGTGATATTTATAAACAAATTAAAAAATTGAAATATCCTTTACACAAAATTATTAATACTTATAATTCGAAATTACTTTGTTGGATATAAGGTCTCCAAATAATTTGGTAAGTGATAAGGTTCTCTGATATCATTTTGGACCCACAAAAACTCCCCTAGGTGGTCTTGCAAACCCAATAACTAGGTCAATTATTTTCAAAGTGAATAGGTGGGGGCAAAAAACCATGTCTATCAAAAATACAAACCCCATCTTCACAGCTGTTGTACACCAACGTCACACTCAAAGGTTTTCAATTAAATGCCCTGCACTTTTTTGAATAATTCAGAAAATATTCACATCAAATATTAAACATAGTCCAAATATTAAAAATTTGCTAATATCACAAATACAAACACCATTGTTCAAATAAGTTCATAGACGAGTCAAAGCAGTAATTCACACTTATCAACTAGTTCGCCCACATTAATGCCACAAGTTAATCTCGTTTTACGCTTATAGTGGCATGGGAATAATAGGCGATTTCACATCAAATAGTTGGGGAAGAAGGAAAATAACAGGTGTGCTGATTTGTGTCAGCTTTGGGCAGTGTAAACAACCAGATTCGCCCCTCAGCCAACTTTCAATGGTAAGAAAGTTTCGCGGTGATTCCGTCATTTCTCATGTGCGGGCATTGAATGCTCCGAATAGTTGGGACTCATATGTTTCTTAAATTATTTACCCTTTGTTTGAAATGACCTCAACCCATATATAAAGATCATCTCGATAATTTCTTTAATATCTTATAAGTAAGGCTAGGGCAAAATTGGGAAAAAAATTGAAGGCAGAGATGCAAATTTTTAGCTGATTTTATGTTCATTATAAGTTGGTGGTAACTTGAAAACACATTTACTGAAAATGCTAAAAAAACCCTTCTTAGCGCATTTGTGCACATGGACCCTATCACAGTGATGTGCTACACAGCTCTGCAATGGTATGAGTGGAGCCTAGCACTCGTGCACATTGCCAAACACCTTGACATGGAGGGGCGACACATCAAGCTACTTCGAGTGGAGACACTTGAAAGTCCCCAACAAGATAGAATTACTGGGCAAGGGCTTGGCAAGATGGACCTGCCAAGGATGGCCACTGACTAGGCCTTGACGTGCATGGGCTGCTGGTGAGGCGCACAGATGGGCATGGGGTGCATGGCTGAGGCCTTGGCCCATGCCCCACAAGCTACCTTGGTTGGAAGAGGGCCAGAGGTCCTGTAGACTCGGCAGACTTATTTAGGGGCTCATGATGAGACCTAGTAAGCATGCCTTGCGACTGATGATGCTTTACAACACGTGGCGGAGTTGTATTGAGGCGCTGGAAAGAGTTTGGAGGCACTAGGGGTAGCCTTGCCACTGACACGGCTGTCACCCAAGTAGAGCTTGCAGTGGGATGTCAGACCTGCAATAGCGCCCATGCAGCAGGGCCTGCAATAAGCTACTACAAGGCAAGCGCCTAGGCAGAGTTGCAGAGGGCTGACACACCTGCTGCTGAGCCTAACAGCAAGCAACTGTAGGACATGCAGTTGGATTGCTCACCCAACTCACTCTTGAGTGCTATAAAATGTGGCTTGGACCCTTGTTGAGGTAGTTGGGAGTTTGAGAGAGCTGAGATTGTATTCTGAGAGCATTGTATGTTGTAAGCTTTGTTCTCTTAGACTAGTTTGCTCATTGTTCTGTGAGTGCTCTATTCTTTCCTGTATATCTTTGTGATTATAAAGAGTGTATATAGGTTGTGAGATATTTCTCCTGTAATACTGGTGTGCCTTGTTGAGATTGCTTGGTTGTTAACCTCTGCTTGCCCTTGTTTTTGATTTTGGCTAATACTAGGCTTGGTTGTCTAGTGCCATCACATGAAAATTTTCTTAGTGAAAATTCCTCCTTGGACAGTTGGTATCAGAGCTGCGTTGAAGGATCATGGCTGGTGGTGATCTCAAGAATTGAAAGAGTGAGTTGCTAGACTCGAAGCGATGCTTGGGATGCCCGAAGATGGATCCTCTTCCATCTGTGAATGACTGGATGAAGCCATTTGAGACTTCTAAACGTTGCAAGCTTCCCTTGAGGAGCGCATGACCCCCATCCTGAGAAGGCTGGAGGATCGAGCAGATGAGCATGCCACTTTGGCTGCTCCCCGAATGGAGGGGATCTTAGAGGAAGTGGATTCCTTGAGGGACTTTATAAAGACCGAGCTGACCGTGCTCAATAAGGCCATTGTTGACTTCCTTGCAGGGGGAAGCCTTATCTCGATTCCAATTACTAGACTCTCTGCCCTTCACTGGGATGCGGTAAGCGAAGGAGCTGGAGAACTTTGTCTGAGACATGGAGCAATTCTTTCGAGCTGCCTGTGTTCCTAAGGAAGAGAAGGTGACTGTGGCTGCTATGTATTTGATGGGAGATGTGAAGCTTTAGTGGCGGTCTCGAATTGAGCGTTCTACCTCCTTCAGATCCACGAACGCAATTCTTGAGAGAGAGAATTTTAGAGAGAGAAAGCTTTTCTCGTGGAAGTGAATTTATTTTTCTTTCTCAAATGAAGTTCTGAGCTATTTATAATGACTTCCTCAGAGCTTCTCCTGTGCTTATGTGTGAGATCTTTAGGGATCTCAAATCTAGGCCGTAAGATCATCATGAAAAACTTTTTTTCATTAACTCCCTTATATTTTGTATTCTTAAATTTATGAGCTTCTACAAATTGTGATCATGTCCATTAACATATCACAATTGACCCCGAAATAGTGAGACTATTTTTCGTGAAATTTTTTTTGCTAACAATTTTTTTTATCCTTCCACCATACTGTATTTCACATGAGCTAATAGGATCAAAATAATATCACCAATTAAGTCCCTAGCTCATATAATTCTTAATTCACAATCTGTAACTCGTTGCACTCTTAAATTGTTTCTAAAATAATTTCACAAATAAATATATAATATATATTAATTTCGAAAAATATTTTCACAAAAGTCCACTGGCCAGTTATTTCTTTTTGAGTCCAACTCTATTCAGATATTCTAAATATACTGTCTCACAAAGAAACTGGTGGATTCCTTGTTGAGCATTTACACAAGCTCATTTATCATATACAAGACCTAACGTTGTCTGGAATATTTGACCTAGAAAGATCATCACCAAATGACTCGGTCAAAGTACAAGTACACAACAAATAAACCTGCATAAACCTCTCAGGCCTAAGAATACAATAAACTAATTATGTTGAATACCTTCTCAACATCAATGATCACTTCCAGAAGGTATTCATATGTGATCTAGTTCAGTACATGTACTCTTACAGTGCACCCACTCGTCTGCTTAAAGTCACTACCTCAATGACAAAGTCCATCATTCTATTTTAATAAAGGCACAACGAGTGTAGACCTATTTGTTCCCAAGTGCCTGTCTACGTTGCCGCGAAGGTTTCAGCATCAATTTGTGCCTTCTTTGCTCTCGAGGGTGTTTTCCATCCCTTCATGTCCGGTGGAGTCACAGTCTCGTCCGTTACCACTGCCCAGGCTTTCGCACTCGAGTTTATTATCACTTTCATTCTACTATTTGTTGTCATTGCCGTCGCCATTGACACCCAAGCGATATGTAAACAAGGGAGCCTGGTTCATTTCATATGAGCTTTAAATTATTTCTCTTTTCTCATATCTGGGTAAATTTCGCTCACAGGTGGGAGAGTTGGCGGGTATAGCAGTGGGAGCTACCGTTATGCTCAACATTCTTGCAACAATGTGAGTAAACTTTTTGCCTTTTTCTCATGCAAGCAATGGGAAAATATTAATCGTTCAGTTGTGCTTGATCATTCACGAATTCACCAGATAAGAAAAGTAAGGAAAAGTTTAGCTAAGTTGCTGTGTTTCTAGTCAGTAAAAATGAGTCCTCGAAATAAGAAATAGAAACGACGAGAAGAGAATAGAAAGTTCGTTTATTGGGTTCGACAAAAAATAATAGAACCAATGAACATATGGAAGAGTAATTATAGAATCCTTGGGTTGTTTTAACACGGCAGGCCAACAACTGGGGGTTCAATGAATCCCGTGAGAACTTTGGGCCCAAAAGTTGCAGCATGAAATTACCGGTCACTGTGGGTATACTTGGTGGCGCCCACACTCGGGGCACTTGCTGGTTCTGGTACTACCTATACTGCGGTGAAGCTCCAAGAAGCAGAGGCTCGACCACCGCGCACAACCAGGAGCTTTCCTTGTTAGGAGGCCATACGCAACTATGTGTCTTTCGCAACTATGCGTTTGGTGTTTGGACTTGATATCTCGGATGTGATAGCTTGTGATGATTCTCCCCTAAGAAGAATAAAGGTACGAAGGGTTCGAGTTTTCAAAACAAGCGTGATTTACAATTTAAAGGCAAAAAAGTAACTTCACACTGAAAAGATCACGTGTTTCTCACGTGTTGACGAGAACCGTTTCATTTAACGTCGATTTTGCCTATGGGGTGCAATTTTTCTGAACTTACAAGTTAATGGGCTCAATATCTTAAAATTGAGAGAATGAGGTGCTATTTGAAAATGACCCCAAAGATAAAGGGCGCAAAGTATAATTAACCCAAAAAATAACTATCTTATAATTATTCTAATAACTGGTTTTGAGGGCATATTTCCAACATCTCCCACTTGCACTCAAAACCATTTATCTAGGTATCTCATACCCATATAGACTCTAAATGTGTCTCGAGCATTTTTGAGTCAACAATTTGGCGAAAACAGATCCGCAATGTGCTAGGTAGATAATACATCAGCCATCAAGACATCACTTTGATTCACCATATCATGTATCTTCTTTCTATGTGCTTTACCTTCAGTGTTGGAGTTAGCAGCGGTATTCTGCTTACAACTCCATGCATATTTACCCAATGTGTACACACAAGTTCAAAAGTGATTAATTATCATTAACTGAACTTGTGCATTTCTAGACAGTCCGCAAATTCTCAACTCTAAACACCAGAAAAAATTGTTTAGTACGTCTCAAGTATTTGAGAATATGCTTAACCGCTGTCCAACTACAGAGCCCATGTCAAATTAATATCTACTTACAATGCTAACTGAATGACTAATATCTGGCCTTATCTTTCTCGTCTTGGAAAGATGAATATTATACCCAAAGGATAAAATCCTTCCTTGGTATTCTATAAAGCATTGCTAATATTTGTCAATGTAGTCCCAAAAACTTATTCTCTCGGTTTCCAAACAATTTGGCTCCAAGAATGCGGAACACTTCCAATGGTCTTTGACTTGAAAAAATATGGTTCATGAACCATCTTTTTCATGGATGACATCCTCCCGACATCATTCCCATAAGTAGCATATTACTGACATAAAGAACTATAAACATTACTAAACTCTCACTGACTTATTGTTAATACAAGGCTCATCCATGTTTCGTGAGAAATCAAACAATTTGATTATCTCATCTAAAAAAATTTTCAGCTAATGCTCTTGAGTTATAAACTCCTCAGTAGGTTTAGTCACATCTCTTTTCTATTGATCTCATTTGCCTTTAGTATTGGCTCAGCTGATGTTTCATCAAGAACTGTCACGTTTTCGCCTTCACTTAGGCCGTACTCCTTTTAATTTTTTTTCCTTCTAATAATCACATTGTGTTCACTTTGGTTTATAAAATCATAATAAAAACCCAACGAAACAAATAATCTTTAATTCTAGTTTCTTCTCATCAAACTCTTTGATGCGTGTTAGACAACACCACATACTCTCAAACGATTCAGACTTCGTCTCATCAATCCATGATTCATAAGGAGTTTTAGATATAGATTGAGTAGGTATCTTGTTTAGAATATAAACAGCTGCCTCCAAGGCAAAAATCCAAAAAGTATACCTTCAGATGGATCATTCCATCAAAACAATTTTAATTGATAAGTATACCTTCAGATGGATCATTTTTCTTTAGTGAAGCTAGATATGCTGGGCAATTCCTTTTCCAGTGACCTGACTTGCCACTGTGGAAACAATTTCCTTTATCTTTCTTCACTGAGTCGCTTGTGTCCTCTTTCTTAGATTGAGACGATTTCCTCTTTTTGAACTTCTTTCCCTTGGGCTTAAGTTCATGGTTGGCTGACTTTTCCATTACCATTGGAGATCCTTTCTCATGTATGATAAGTTCCTCAGCTGCTTGCAACATATTGAGCAGCTCTGACACGTCATCTTGTTCATACTATAGTTTAATATGAACTGGTTGAACGATTCAGGCAAAGATGTCAATATCGCTCCAACCTTTGTCTCACCATCTATCTCTGCACCTAGTGTTTTTAGTTCAGTAATGAATGATATCATCTTCAACACATGATATCGAACTGGTGCACCCTTCACCATTATGGTGGTCATCAGCAATTTCATCACTTGTTGGCGTGCAGACCGACTATGCTCTCCAAATTATTCTTGGAGATATGAAAGTATGTCTTTTGCAGTAGCTAGGTATTCACACTGCTTCTGTAATATATTGGTCATTGAGGCCAACATATAACATCGAGCAAGTTTGTCTGCCTCATGCCACTTATCATAAGTAACTCTTTGCTCTTGTGTGGCATCAACTAAAGCAAGCTGATGGATCTCATCCTTCAAGACATGAGCAACTTTTTCAACCGTGAGTACTATTTTGAGATTCCTCTTCCAATCAAGGAAGTTTGGCCCAATTAGCTTGTTATCATCTAAAATTCTAGACAATGGGTTTAACATAATAATCTGCACATATCAAGAAAGAAAATCACATGTATATAAAATTTCCATTAGTATAAGGTTTTGAATAACTAATGGTACATCCCACAGCAACCAAAGAAAATGAAGAATATAACTTTTATATTCAGTGTTTACAGTGGGTATCAAGAACTTCTACCATATGTAAACATGATCCTATTTTAGTAACCATGCAACAACTTGTAAAAACGAATAGCAACTATTCATCACGAATCCATCTCATGTCGAATACTATGTGTATACAAATATTCGTCTCTTGATTTTCTTTTGGCCACCAAACATAAACACAATCTTCACTATTTTAGCGGACATGTTTATTTGGTTAAGTGCAACCATTGTCTAAGTGACATATAATTTTGTAATGGGTCGACATTGCTATTTTATCAACACCCCCACCACTCATACACATTTACTTATCTTCTCAAGAAAGTACATGGAACAAGTTATAAGATCAATAATTGGTATTAATTATTTTAGTTTTAACCAACATCAACCAAATAAAATTCCCAAATACCAACAATGGAAGGTCATTAGATTGGTTTTCTTGTAAAACAATCTCATTTAACACTTATATTAAACCTTTTTTTTGAAAAAGTCAACCGGTCAAACCGGGTGGGTCTGACGGGCTGCCCGGTCAAACCAAGTGACTTATGACCAATGGGTCTGGATCCAACCGAACCGGTGGTGGGTAGCAGTGCGGGTCCCTAACTGGATCTGGGTTGTGGCCTAGGTCTAACCCGAACCTGTGTTGGGTCCATGGGCCGGGTCCAACCCGAGTCGTGACCCGTGGCCTCAGCCTGCACGGCCATTGGCTGTCCCAACAGGGCCCAGCCTGTGCGATATGCTCCCTTCCCTTTTTTTATGGACCCAGCCCAACGATTGGGCTGAGTCTTTGGGCCTTGGGTCGGGTAGGGCAACTGTTTCCCTACTCGTTTGGCCCAAATGGCTGACCCATTGATCTCTATCCCTTGGGTGCCATTTGGCTCCTCAGCTGGCCGCTTGCCACCATGGCTGGTCAGGTTCTGCTGCCTACATGTCGGCCACCCCACGACCCGAGGTGGCCATGGGTAGCCGTCGAGAGCCAAAAGGCTTTACCTTGTGTACCCCAAAGGGTACACGCTGCAGCGACTGTCCGTGGGCTCCAGGCCATTAGAGCTGCTACTGCTGCCGCTTGGGACCACACCGGTCCCACCTAGTGTGGCCCAAATGTCGAGAGGCGCTGTCCCCTGCGGTGGAGAGGGGGGAGGCCGAGAAAACTTTTCTCTCCTTCTCCATTCGATTTTTCTCAAAAGCAAGCAACATACATCAGATTCACAACAACAACAATCAGATCTCACTCCAATATCAAAACCAACAACAAGAACTCTTCATCAAATCTGTGTTTTGCTTCAGAAAAATAAACACCCACAACACAACAAGCATCCTCTCTCGGTCAAACACACATCAATAAAAAAGGAAAAAAGTTTCTTTTTCCCTTTTTTAAAGATGCGTGCAGTGCAAGAGAGACCACCCGGTTCTCATTTTCTCAAGCAAAAACCACATCCAAGCATATAATAATAGCAGCTACACCGAACGTGCATGAGTTATAAAGAGAAAACTCTAACCTGAGCCGTGAGATTTCACAAACCTCGGTCTGATACCAGTGTAAGGATCGCACAGCGGGAAATCCTGGATCGTTGAAAACTAGCAGCCCAAGCGTTCTGCTCTTTCAGATCCACGCACAAAATTATTGAGAGAGAGAATTCTAGAGAGAGAAAACTTAGAGAGCGAAAGCTTTCTCGTGAAAATGAATTTCTTCTTCTTTCTCAAATGAAGTTCTGAGCTATTTATAATGGCTTCCTCAGAGCTTCTCCAGTGTTTATGCATGGGATGTTTAGGGATCTCAAATCTCGGCCGTAGGATCATCATGAAAAACTCATTTTCATTAAATTGTGATCATGTCCATTAACATATCACAATTGACGTTTGCATGGATTATGGTGAACTACTTAGTATTTGGCAGGGATGGCTAATGGTTATGTGTTTGGCTAGTATAAATAGTGTTTGGGGTAAGGGTAGCCATGTGTATGGATGGTAGTGGTAGATGCAGGGGCGGAACAACGTTGTGACGATGGGGGATGATCGACCCCCATCGTCCAGAAAAAAATCCAAATTTTTTATATGTTAGACTCTTAAGCCCACCCAACCCGCCCCAACCCAAGGCGTGGCCGACCTGATTTTTTTTTGAACTCCCAGAGGGTGCAACTACGCCGTTTCACCCTCTGGTTTAAAAAAGGGTGAAACTCGTTGTTTAAACGCACGGTCGTACCCGGCACCCCCTCTCTATTTCTCCCTTCTCTCCCCGACGCCCAGTCGCCCACTATCTTTGCTCTCCTCCAGGCTCCAACCCTCATCCAAAGAGTCACTCTCCTTCTCTCTGTCTCTGCTTCTCTTTTGCCTTTCAGTTCAAAGAGAGAGAGGAAGAGTGACTCGTTGAGGAGGACTGGAGCCTGGAGGAGTCCGATGAGAGCAGAGAGAGTTGACGACTGGGCACAGGGCGTCGGGGTGAGAAGAGCGAAATAGAGAGGGGGTGCTGGGTGCGTCGTTTCACCCTCTGGGAACTTTTTAAAAAAAGGGTGAAACGGGTGCCTTTCACCCTGGTTTAAAATGCACGGTTGCACCCGGTACCCCCTCTTTATTTCACCCTTTTCTCCCTGATGTCTTGATCCAAAAAGATCATTCTCAGCGTTTGATCATGCAAAGTTACTTCGTCTTGCTGAGCTCTATCCAAAAGATTTCTTAGGAATTGATCTTGTTATACTTAGAGATCAACTCTGAAACTACATTTATGATATGTGAAATCATGATGTTTTTTCTGAGCTTCAAGATATTGGAGGTTTTGTTGTGAAGATGGTTGAGACAAGAAAGCATACTCTATATCCATTGGTTAATCAGCTAATTGAGTTGGCATTGGTCTTACCAGTTGCGACTGCAACCGTTGAGAGAATGTTCTCTGCAATGAAGTTAATTAAAACTGACTTGTTTAATAAGATGAGAGACGAATGGATGAATGATAGTTTGGTGATATACATCGAAAGAATTTTTTTGAAACTATTGAGAACGAAGTTATTTTACAACATTTTCAGAATATGCCACTGAGTAGATGTGTATAGGGGTGGTGTTTAGGAATGATGATAATGTATATGGGAGTTGGTGTTTGGGGATGGTGATAGTGTATATGGATGATAGTATTTGGGATGAAGAATGATAAGTATGGGTGGTGATGAAATGAGAACGAGTGTCAAGCTAACAAGCTATGAACACTTGGAGGATTGTGAGTGAAGGATATTTGTGCTCAAACATTAACTACGAGGAGCTAGGCTCAAGAACAATGGTGAGTTTGAGAATCAACCACGGGGTTGCCTTAAGCTCACAAGGCGTGAGGCTAAACTATCTCGGGATCGGTTTAGACAATCGCTATTATACTTCCTTAAACTCCTAGGAGCAAAGAAAAGATACGGGTTTTGAGCAAAAGCTCTAGGACTAAGCTACATGACAAAGATGATGACACTTGCTTAAAATTTTTATGTGCATCTTGTGATGTCCACACACCATCCTTATTATTATGCATTTTTTATACATCAACACATGATTAATTTGATCAATTTTTGAATTTTTCTGTATACCAAAAGAAATATCCAACGTGCATATTAAAATACCTAAGTCATTTATTTAAATAATATATCTAAAAAATAAGTTTATTACTTACTAACAACGCTTTCGTGCTTTGGAAGGATCTCGCTCCTGATGTGTGTAAAATCTTCAACTTAGCCCTATTCTCTCGGTTGATTGCACTACACATCTACATTGTATATTTATATTTGTTACCACAATTAATAATAAATTAAAATAAACATACACGATAGATACAATTTTTTAACCTGAAATTCTTCGCTCGCAAATAAATCACAGACACGAACCCATTCTTCATTATTCATCTCGGGATACGGGTGTTGTAATGCCTCTTCTTTGATATTGAACACCAATTAATGCTGGTACATTCTATTCCTATGCGTCATGAACGCTGTGTTTATTATAGACGTCACGGTGATACGATCCTCGGATCGGACATAATCTAGTTGAAAGTCATCCTTAACATATATAACAATTATTACGTATAAAAGTTTGCTCAATTAAAATTTGGGCTAGTGACCATTTTGGTCCCTGAGTTTTACACAATTTTTTAAAATGGTCACTAGGTTTCATAATTGCTTAAATCAGTCCTTGGGTTATTGTTGTTTGTCGATTTAATCCTTCTGTCCAATTCTGTCCCTTACATGCACTGTCAGAAAATGGTAGGACATGTCACTCCCAATAAGGGTGGCTGGGAGCCACCCACCCCAACGGCGGGGAGCCCAGATCTAGGCTCCCGTTCGGAGAGTGGCTCCCCTGTGGCCACCATCGCAAGGGAGCCCAGTTCTGGGCTCCCCATCGCCGCGGCCACCCCCGCGGCTCCCTTCAGAAGTGGTGGCCGGGAGCCACCCCTCAAAGGGGAGCCCTACCCAGGCATCGGGGTGGGTCCCAACTCCAATCCCCTGTTCAGTTTTTTTCTAATGAAGATGCCAACGTGGACAACCTTTTGTGATTTTTTTTTTCAAATTGGTACACGTGGCAGGATCTTATTAGAAGTGACGTGTCCCGCCGTTAGATGACTATGCATGTAAGGGACGAAATTTGTGCGGAAGGATTAAAGCGACAAACAACAATTACCCAAGGAATGATTTGAGCAAAGTTGAAACTTAAGGACCATTTTGAAAAATGATGTAACACCCAGGGACCAAAATGGTCATTATCCCTTAAAATTTAATAAATTATACTTACCAATACTCGGTTCATCACATATGATTTAACTTGATAGGGACTTCCCTCCACTTAGTCGTTTGAAATGAGACATGCTGTCGAATGAGCGAACCAATATGAGTTGATAGCATCGATGATGTAATGTCATCACCGCCCGTACGTCCATCAGAGATATGGACAGTCAGCTTTCCTCCGTGACGAGACTTGTGTAATGAAATATCGCTCGTACTACCCTTTCTATGTCTGATCCCAGACGTCGTTACAAATGAAGAATAATACATTTAAGAATCATTTAGCATTTTAATACTTAATCAAATCGACGGGGTAAGATACTTACAAATAAATAAGAGGAAAAACACATGCATGCAAAAATCTTTTCATTTTTCTTAGTGCGGGACCCGCTATTTGATATTTCATCTGTAAATATTTCTTCTTTGTACATGAAACTCTCCATACCTGAAGACCAGACCCCTAGAGACGTGCCCTACAAATTCCAAAGAAAACATGAGCAAAATTACAAAAATGCCCTTTAGAGCTGTTAGGGGCAGATCTGGAATTTTTGAAAGTCCGATGTTAAAAGGGTATGAATCAAGAAACTGGGCTTATATCTGGGTAGAGAACTAAAAATAGATGAAGTGATAAAAATTTGAGCCCAAACCCACATTTCTAATGGGCCCAAATCACTCGGCCCGTGAAGGTCCATCATGAGCTCAATAACCCTTAAGAAACTAAAACGCTTTCTTTAATGATATTGTAATGAATACTGGCCCATTGTGGTCTTCTTGGGACCATTAGGCTTGATTATAACTTGGGTAAGACAATAAAAATATAAAAGAGTTTTATTAACTAATTATTTAACTTTTTTAAGTCATTAAGATTCTAAAAATTATAAAAGGGCTATAAATCCTAATAAAAGACTTGTTAAAAATACTAATAAGTTTAATGGAGCAATAGAGTAAGAGAAGAACAAGGGAATATCAATTTAAGAATTTCTAATAAACCTTTAAAGGAAAAAGAATAAAGCATGTATTGGGAATTTATTAATTCTTTTGGAATATTATGAATGACTTGGTTTGGTATAGAGTTATGAGTTTATGATAAAAAATGAATGATGGATTACGGTTAAGTGCTGCATTATATATGCAAATGATTGAGCATCAATAGTTGCATTCATGAAGCATTGAGTGCACCAAGACCGGGGAATGGAAACCAAACCGTTGTGTTCTCCGAGATATGGCTCCCATAGGGAAAGAATGCAAAAAGTGTAGGGTCCTGGTGCAGGTGGCACTGAACAAGTCCTAGAGGAGAGGAGAGACGCACAACCCGCTCCGGGGGATAGAATAGAGACAGGATCGGAAACACCTCAAACCCAAAGGAATGGATGGAGAATGGGTGCAAGTGCATCGATGTTTGTTTGATTGTACGTAAGCGATAAAGTGTGCATCTCTCATTAATTAGCCATAATTGTCACATGTCATCTATTGCCATGTTTTACCACGTGCTTTTCATTATTGCCATGTCCCCTTCCTGACCTTAATGAGTCCTTAAGACTCACCTCATTTTTTTATGTTTGTTTATTGGTGCCTAATTTTATTTCAAAATATGAAGTTATTCGAGGAATAGTTGGTCCCTGACTTGGACTCCTACATGGTGATCCTGCACATCTGGGCATGGGTCTTGGACTCTTTTGAGATATCAGTGGAGCACACACCCCATTGGTACCTCAAGGACCCTCCTCCCTTGCCAGGATCAACGGTTTAGTTAAAGCCCTTGCAGAACCTGTAGTGCCCTACCCCTCACCATCGATAGTGATGAGTAGTGTAGCTAGGTTTTCTTTTCTATGTTTAAAACAATTTTTATCGGATATGTATTTTAAACACTTTTATTTTTACTTTTGTAATTATCATGGTTGTATAGGCTCAGTGAGCTATAACGTGCTCACACTTTTGTAACTAGCCTTTTTGTTGTGGTCCTCGAGAAGGACATTTTTGGTCACCTTGATACCTTTTATCTTATAAAAGTTCTGGTTTATTAGAACGTTGTCCTCCGCTCTTCTATAACTCCTAAAATACCTGTATATTTTGTAATCAACTCGGCTTCGTAAAAACGAGCTTTAAGTTTTGACAAAATTTCAAACCCTCGACAATTACACCATATTTTCATAAGTCTTCAGCTGAATTACCCTGAGGGTAAAATTGTCTTTTATCACCAAGTATAGTTTCATGACGTAATCCCCGCAATTTATGCATATTATTACTATAAATGAGCCTAGGGGTAAGTACGAGCACTAGACGTGACATAGTGATATCAGAGCATGGTTTAGGACTAAATCTTGCTATTTCTTGGGTACTTAGAATTAATATTTTTAGTAGTATTAATGTTGTTGTGCCTTCAAGAGCCTAATGGCAGAGAATGAGGGCAATGAGAGTCCAAACCGGGATCAGGGCCAACCTAACCCAAGATTCAATGTTGAGGAAATTCTACGGAATTTAGCGGGATTTATGGGTCAAGAAATGAATTAGAATCCTAACCGTTTGAGCCACTTTTAAGAGTCTTATGTTAAGGTTTTTCTTGTGTATGTGCTTTCTTTAATTCTTAATGCCTTGCATTATTTCATTTAATTTCATATGCTTAAATTTTTTATATGACTTGAGTTTTGTTTCCTTAAATTCTTAGATTGATTTGGATAATAGGGCCGAAATTCCTTTTTCTAGGTTAATATTTTATTTTCAGCTCTTGTTTTCATACTCTCTCCTTACTCATATTAACATGTTAGTATTTTTCCAACTTGATTTTATTATTCAATTGGGCCTAAGGTTGTTGAATTATGGACTTGGGCCTATGGAATTAAGTTGGGTCGAAACCCATTAGTGCATGGTATCCCAAGAGACACACCCAAGCCCACTCAACCACCCCATGGCCGGCCAATATTGTGAAGGTTTTCAAAATCTTAACTTTTTGCCATGTGTCCAATACTCTCTTTCCTATGAATAACTACCCAAAGAATGCAATTACTTGTGCAAGTTTCTTGTCTCTCTAATTATTATGTCTCTATAAATATAGCATGCCCCTAGGTAATTAGGTGGAATAAAGACAAAAACAAAGATGTAGAGTATAAGCACACGAGACTCACGTCAATGCTCATTGCCATGAGTCAATATAGAGAAAAAGTCCCGAGAAGAAAGAGAAGAGAGAAGTGATGAAGAGAGAAGTAATGCATTTAAGCCTTTTTGTGCAACTCATGGACGACATTTTGTGTTTTAGCTGTGCATGAGAGAGAGAGAGAAGAAAAGAAAAGGAGAGAAAATGGAGGATCAGAAAAGAGAGGGAAAGGAAGAGAGAGAAAAAGAAATGAAAGAGGAGAAGGGCTTGCATTCAAGTATAGGTAAGAGCTAGTTTTATACATATTTGGTTAGGAAAAATGTGGGTTTGAGCTTCTTTGGTTGCTGTCAATGTGAAATCTTTGTTATACATGTTAGTTTCAATGAAAAATATGTTCAACTTAGTTTTTATCATGATTCAAAGTGTAGATGATAGTTGCATGTGAAAATCTTACATTTTTATTGAAGTTTCATGGATGTTATATTAGAATGAAAGCAAATATGAGATGTGATGGTTTTGTGATGTTAAGGGCCACAGTCAGTGGCTGGAAAATGGATTTTTGAAGACCAATAGGCCACGGGTTGATCCTATTGCATGCAAGTATACTTATGTTTATGCTGATTTTTACGTGTTTTTATTGAGAAACTTTGTGATGAAAGGGTTCTGATGTTAGCCGAATGTCAAGGGATGAATTTTATGGTTGAAATGGCAGATCAATGCACGAAACTGAAGCCAAGAGGGCTTAAGATAAAGTTTTGAAGCAAAATTTCCATGCATGTGTTGTTTGGATGAATTTGAAGAAAGTTATAATATTGCATGTAATTTTCATTGCTGGTCTATATTTTAATGCATTCTGTGATTATATTGTTTCATTTATGATGACCTACATCATTAGATCTAAGGATTATAACACATGAACATCACATGTAATGGAAAAATTAGGACTTTTTAGTGAAAAATCCTTGCTATCCAAAAATTCACTGAGAATCCCTTGCATGAAAATTGGTGTGTGTGTAGTATATGGTCACAGTAAGTCCTAGTAAAAATTTCACTTCAATCGGAGATCAGTAAAGGTAAAAATGTCCCTGGAGGTCTCTAAGGGCAGTTTCGACATTTCATACAAAACGTTAAGGTAGAAAGGTCCAAACTGGGAAAGTAACTTTATGGCTATGTCGAGCATGAAAATAGATGGGGAAGCCTAACTTTTAGTTCAAACCGAGTAGAATTATGGTCTCAAATCACAGAGCCCGTTTAGCGGCCTAAATGGACTTTAAGCTCGTTGACCGGTACATGAAGCGGTCGACCGGTACAACGGTAAAATTGTCAAATCGACCCCTAACGGCTATAAACAGCTATTTTTCATATGTGGCCTATAAATACACCTTCATTTCGTCTAAAATGATAACCCAACGACCACATATCATTTCAACTACTTGAGAAATATTCTAAACCTTCCTATTCAATATTTCTCATAGCATTCACACAAAACACACTTTCATATCCTTGTCTTTGTGTGAATAAAGTGTTGGCTTTTGTGCACAATCGAGATTTTGATGATTTCAAAAAATGGATCAAGTTTATAAAGTGGACATCTTCAAAGACAAAGACGACTTGATAAAAGAGCCAAAGACTTGAAGAAAGAAGAACAAGAAGATGCAAAGAGCTCAAAGTGAAGATTCAAGACCTTAGGGTATAATCCTTGTAACTCTTTATTTCACATTTGACAAGGATTTGAATCACGCACTTGCATATATTTCAAAATGTGCATAAACCGTTTTAAGTTTTGTTTGCAAGATTAAAATGTTTTTATAGGTTTCAAAACACCAAAATTAAACCTCCAAACTTTCATATATTTATGGGAAATATGTCTTCAAAATTGGGTGTTTAAAAGTGGTCAATTAAACCTTGTTTTTTATTTCTTTTTCTTTTTCTTTATAAATTAATTAGGTCCGATACACATTAAGTCCAAGCCAAATAGACTTAATGGGTATTGGATCTAAAATATTTTTTTTCTATACATTGATTTTGCTCCTAGTGCTACATAATAATTAAGACAAATATACAGTTATTATAATTTTTTGTTTTGCATCGATTACAAATTCTTCAACCGAGGGGTAACTCCATGCCATCTTGCTAAATTTATATTAGTAAAAAATTATTTACTCTTTGCTCCTATTTTTCACAATCAAGATCACTTCATTTTTTTTCTCCCTATGTTGATTTGTTTCTTCATTTTTATTAGAGACCTCGAAAAATGTTGTGTTTGTTTAGGATCCTTGTATAGGCCAAACCAAAGTTCTGACCACTTTTGGGATATGTTTATCTAATGAACTTTTTTACTAAATCTTGCTTATCCTGAAAATTTTGTTTTTATTATTCAGAGCATGGTTTGTCATCAATTGTTGCTCTGTGTGTGGAAGTTGCTTTGGAGAATGTGAATATCTTTCAATTCCAAATCCATAGAACATAGAGAAAGTAAATTACAAATGCATCCCAATAACCTTTTGTCAAAAGAAAAAAAGGAGAAAAAAGAAAGACTCTAGGTAGTAACCAAAAAATGTAAGAAAGACAACCCCTAGTGACATCAAGATCTCAACCATCATAATCATCTGTAATTTGTTCTAAAGTTTTAAAATTAGTAGGGAATTAACTTGGATTAAATCATAAAGAGTGATTTGCGTAATAATATGAGAGATAAATGAATGAATGATTATATGTTAGTGTACATCGAGCAAGAAGTTTTATAAACTATTGAGAACGAAGTCATTTTGCAACTTTTTTAGAAGATGCAAACTCGTATGATCTAATTATCACTTCTCAGTCGCAGTACATATTACGGTACATGTATTCCAATATTTTTAATGCTTTTAGTCCTTAATTTTCGACATTGTACCTCTTAAGACAATATTTTGCATTACGAATTTTTTTTTTTGTCATTTCGCCTTTAAAGTTTGACACCCATGAATTTTGATCTTGGTTTCGCCACTGACCGTAAGATCAATGTAAAAATAATATTCTCTTCGGGTGAGAATAGAACCGCATGCAAGAATATCTGTTGAATAATACTTGAGAGCTTTGTTATTCCATAACGTTTAAATAAACAAAGACATAACTATGACGCCTAAAACAGAGCAACAAAAAATTGACTTAGTCTTCAACGTCAACACTACAACTTGACTAATGACGGCTAAAGAAATCACGACTAAAGAAATAACAGATTCCTAGAAATCTCCTACAAAACCTCCCACCACTCTTTTCAATTATTTGAATTATTTATTTGAAATATTCCTAGCGTATGCTTTGCTGATCTTCAAGTCTAACCTCCTCCTTGATATTTGGGATTTAGTTTTGGTGCCCCTTGATCTATGCTGCTGTGGCGTATCAATCACCCTTGTGAATACTTGTTAGTGCTACAAGTTCCGCATAATAAGAGCAACATTTTGATAATCTGGTGAGGGGGACAAAAGTGAAGCAGAGAGGCACTCATTTAGAGCAAAGGTAGCTACTTCAGGATTGGATCGTGGATCCTGTGAGGCACTAAGGCCTATCTGGAGGAGGTACTTGGGATTGCAAGCTTTTGAGCGGACAAAACTCTTCACAAGGAGTTGCTACGCTGCTAAATCATTCAACCTTCCTCGGATATCATAGGCAGTGAAGGTGTATATGAAGAAGAGATCAAGTTCGAGCATGATAATTTCATCATCATTTAGTCATTGAGGACAAGTTGAGATTGACTTTAGTATCTGCATCCACGAAAGAGAGCCATTAGAAGGGACTCGGATTCCCTCTTAATAGAGATTACCTAATGGGTCCTAATAGGTCATTGGATAGATGACAACATATTAATGAATTCATCTAATGGTCTATATTAAAATGTAAAAAAAAATATAAAATGAAAAAATATTCTGGATGCGATATAGACCATTGGATGAATTCATTAATGTGTTGTCACCCATCCAATGGTATGTTAGGACTCATTAGTTAATTCCCTCTTAGGAGGAAGTCCTTTACCCATTAGAAGGGAGTTGGGAGTACTTCTACAAGGGAATATGGATGCAGAAGGAGGAGCCCTTTCATCGTTTGCAGTGGGAATAGGTGTAAGATTTATTGCAAGAAATGTGTTTCAATCACCAAGCGAGACCTTCTGAGGAATCAAGTGCTTTATGAGTCAAACAAATAAATAATAATACCTACCTTCCCTGCTCTAGCAAGCACTTCTACTGCTTGCTTCGCTTCACTTTCTGACAATGAGGTCTTCATTTGACTCTCTAAAGCTATGGTGGCAGATATCGCCAGGACTAATGATTACAAACCATGACATTGGTTTGTTCCATTTGCCCATCAATGGGGAGACAGTAGAACTCTGAAGCCAATCTCAAAAATTCAGCACATAGTTTGTAGTTACTCTGCTTCCCAGTTCTTGTCCCGAAGTTCCATGAAGTCACAGCAAACCAATTCCGTTCCTGTCTTCCAACTTCCCCTTCTCCAAAGAAGAGATCTGGACCAAGCTCAGTTGCCCGGTTATGAGCACGTTTTACAAATTTCAGAACTTCCAGCTCTTTGCCAGGCTCCTGAGAGAGGATTGTAACCATGGAGCGTAGAACAACAATTTATGCTATTGGCATGGACTTTCCTGTGGTATAGAAGTTTAGGAGATTCAATAAAGCAGCCACAGCAACAGGAAGCGCATGGCAAGCAATGGCTTGGATTTGAGTAATAGTATCATCATGGTCGTTCTTTTGCAGGTATATTTTGAACTGCAATAAACAAATATGCCAAAAATTGGCATCCGGCAACTACCGTACCCGAGCCGGAATTTCAAATTCCCGCTCCGGTACCTCCGTTACGCAGCCCTAAAGTGTGCAACATGATGACACCAATTAAAAGGGAGGCCCGTGCAGCATTATTGGCTATTTCCGAAGCAAGGAAGCTGGGTATGAAAGCGTGTGGAGATAGAATGAGACTCTCTGTTGGTATATACAGCCTTAACACAGCCGATATATATATATTTTTTATAAAAACAAAAAAACTCAGCCAATAATTGCAATTAATTGGCGCATGGGGCATTAAGGTCGAGGAAAATATACTCTAGTGCGAACAAAATGATGCCCGACCCAACGTCATCCAGGACCTGGTTCGAAAGTCCTTGTATAACCCGACCCAACGTTATCCAACTATAGGTATTGACCAGAATACCCCTGTTTTAAATTAAGTAAGCAAATGGATGGGGGATTATAAATGGTCCAATGAGATCATACCCATACCGTCTCTCTCTCGGACACGCGAACTACACAGGCTGTTCAATCTCCATGATCTGAGGCAAGTATCTCTCCTAATGTTATTTTTTCCGAGTCTTTTTGCCTTCCTTCTTCTAAATTGGTCCTTGGATTTACTTCGATGTTCGGATCTTACTTCAAATTTGCTCGGTAGGGTTTCTAGCAAATGGACTTCTGTGGTCTGATGTCTTTGATTCTAGTGGTTTCTACTTTCTTCTGTTGCATTTTCCCTAAATTCATCCTTTTGTTTTCCAAGAGAATTTGGCCCGAGTTCCGCTTTCTTATCTATCTAGTGGTACGGATCGGGTCTGGGTCTCTCGCATAGTTCATTAAGAAAGCCTCGGACGGTTTGGGGTTTTTGTTTTGGTTCTTCTTTACTCATGAATAGACTCGAGTCTGGGCGACTTTTAATAGTTCGCATGCTTCTTTTCCCCATTTTTCTTAGTACCGCAGTTTGGTTGAATCGTATCTAATGGACGCTAAAATGGGCTGTGGATACTAGTTACAATTTGTTTGTAATAGGAAAATTTTAGGGGATCTTTGGCGGCCAACGTGATAATTCTTGGGAGTTAGCTAAAATGTTTTCTGCACACTTGCTCTGGTGTTTCCCGTACTTCTTCCTGAGTTTAGGTCCGGTCTTCAGTTGCTTGTAGTCGTGACAGATTTATGGAGTGTATTGGTCAGGTAGTCCAAAAAGTTGTACAAGTAATGTATTTTAATCCATGTAGAACTTCTTTTGGATTTGTAGATAGCTGTTCAAGGGTAATGTTTGTAGATATGAATTACCGGATTACTGCATCATATGCAAAAATTAAGAATGGTTACGATTGTTGAAGTCATCTAAGTGGATATTGTACAGGTTTAACTTCTTGGTGCTACTAAGGCCCAACATTTCTCACTAACCTCCACAACAGGTTTGCTTCCAATCCAGAGTTATTGCGTGATTAGTCCTCTAAGATGAATGTGGAATTATACTGGTTCTTGGTGCCACCCATTGTCACCCATAGACCACCCTTAAATTTGTTAAACGGAGAATATGTCTATCCATATTTTGGTTTGTCGGTTATCTTCCCAAGTAATACCTTCATCTTATAGTCTTTCAATGAATGTAGACCTACCAATTTCGTTTCTATAGTGGATGAATCAAGTGATTTCGAATTCCTCATCCAATTTTTTTCAATTCTGTTAAAATATTATGCGAAACACTGAGTGATCGATATCTAGTAAAAAGTAGCCGTCGAAACACTCCCATTTGTAAGAACACTCATAAATTAACTTTTACCCCACGCTTATCATACGTCATGGTGCACTGATGCTCTTTTATAGGTGACTTTATCATACAATTATGTCCTTTCTGCGTTATTCATCTTACATTCTGACAATTCTGCTGCTTTATTTTCAGTGTGTTTTTTAATAATCCCAATAATCTCAGATGAACATTTCATTGACTGGTGGCCATCTATTCAGACCTGGAAGGCCCCCTGAACATTTTTCATCTAAAGATTGTCCCAAGTTGTGGGATACAAGCAAATGAGTGTTAATTATCTTAATAGTTGGAATCTTCTTATACGTCAAGTTATATGGATAGCCTAGTATGCTCATTTATGAATCCTTTTGTTCAGTTTTACCAGGATGTGGGGACCTTTTTATAGCTTGGAATATAAGATAGGAGATTTCTTGTTTGTTTTGATGTTCCTCTGTCCTATTTTATCTAAATTTGTTTTGACAACCCCCCCTTGTGGTCTCCTTTTTTCTCCTCTCACTTTTTTTATTACCTCCAGATCCTTAGCCATGGAAGATACCTTCTCAGTTGCTACACTAATCGACTCTACAACCTTGAAGATACAACAGCTCCAGAAAGCATTTGCTGAACTTGAACGTCACCGGGCTGTAACCCTTAACTTGAAGTGGAAAGAACTAGAAGAACATGTCCACGGGCTTGAAAAATCCTTGAAGAGGCGTTTTCATGAGTTGGAAGACCAAGAAAAGGAATATGAGAACAAAACAATTGAAGCTCAAAAATTGCTGCAGAAGCGGGTTGCTGCAGTTGTGGCCAAGGAACATGCTTCACTGCAGAGGCTTCAAGAGAAGAGAGATGCTGCCATATTTGCCATTGCTAATGTTCAAGAGAAACCTGCTGTTGTTCCTGATGAGGGCCAAGGTAGGGCACCAAGCATGGAAGAGAAACCACCTGATGTCCTGGCTGCTGAAAGTAACTTAGAAGATATCAAAGTTTCTTCTGAAAGTGAAGATGTAGAGGTGAAGTTGTATCCTGAGCTAGTAACACTTGCTGAAGAGATGGACTCAAAAGGTCTCCACGCCTTCATATCGGACAACCGTAAGAATCTTGCTGCCATAAGGGAGGAAATTCCACTAGCACTAAAGGCTGCAGCTAACCCTGCCCGGCTGGTTTTGGACTCATTGGATGGGTTTTATCATATGGAAGTCCCCAATGTGGATGGAAAGAAGGATTCGAGTCTATTGGGGCTCCGTCGAACTTGTATCATGTTGATGGAGTGTCTCAGTATTTTGCTAACAAGCCAAGATCTCCCCATTCCCGTAATTTCAGAAGAATTTAAGAGGCAGGCGAAGGCAATTGCTGAAGAATGGAAACCTAAATTGGATGTTCTTGACATGGATGCTAGCAACGGGAACTCATTGGAGGCTCATGCTTTTCTGCAGCTTCTGGAAACTTTTGGTATTGCCTCTGATTTTAATGAGGGAGAGTTGTCTAGGCTAGTACCTATGGTTTCAAGGCGTCGCCAAACAGCTGACTTATGTCGTTCCCTTGGGTTATCAGAGAAAATGCCAGGTTTGACTCATCTTTACTAGAACCATGGATGAGAACCCGTTCTAAGACATCATCTTGTGGAATTTGACTTTTGTTTTTGGAACTATGCTGAAATCTGGTATCTAACGTTTGCCAAAAACAAAGTAAAAAAATGTCTTGTTCCATTGAGCATGTGTCATAACCTTGGGTTGTCGGAGAAATTGCTAGTTGTCTTTTATGGATGAACTAATGATCAGCAGATATGAGTGTATTAGATGAAGTTTACAGACTCTAATCTCCTCACTGTTCCAAACTGCAGAGTCACTTCTTTTTTCTCATCTGTTAGCCTATGCTTTGTGCTAGCAAGCGTGTACCTACCCACTTTGTGGTCTGTTCTTCTTCCATCATTGTTCTAATTCAGTTAAAGCACTTAAGTAACTATGCATTTAAGGTCTTAAGACTTAACTTTTTATCCCTATCTTTCATTAGTATTATATTGTCTTATACAGTCAAAATATTCTCAGAACTGATATATTTTGGAAGTAGCACCTTATCTGAAATAAAATAGCGAAGACTATTATTTTCATTTTTGTACTTTTAAAGTAGTTGGTGGTGTGTCTAAATGTCCTAACTCTACCTGTCTCATGCCTTAGTGTCCTATCCTTCTGCACACCTAGTCTGAAACGCAGATAAAGGACGTTTGTGATATGTTGACTATTTGTATGTTTTACAGTTTGCTTAAAGTTTTTGTTACAGCTTATCATTATATTGGGACTCATGTAGCTGAACCCAATAGGTGGGATTAAGGCTTGATTGAGTGGATTATCATCGACCTGCTCGGATATGAGAGTTTAATAGGATCCTGCAATGGGCTGACTATGAGGCTCCCATGCATTGGATGGACAGAGAACATAGAAGTTGACAAGATCGATTGTTTTCTCTTTCGCCATTGTGTTTCAGTAAGATTTTATTGTTAATTGTAGCTTTCCTGTGTTCCTCAGGTGTGATTGAAGTCTTGGTAAATAGTGGAAGGCAAATTGATGCTGTTAACTTGGCTTTTGCATTTGAACTTACTGAGCAGTTCTCTCCTGTGCCTTTATTGAAATCCTATTTGAAGGAGGCAAGGAAGGCTTCATCACCCATTAAAACAGGAAACTCATCTCCTTCTGTACAGGTGTGTTTTTTGGATTGCACTCTGCTGAAAGAACTTATTTGATATTTCTTTTTCATAACTATGAATCGTGAGTTAACAAGTAGATATAGATTCCTGGTGGTAGGTCTTGAACACAAATGATTTATATTAGTATGCTTGTCTACAGCACATGCATTATATTATAATTGGCTAGAGATAGTTATCTGGTACTGGTAACACTGAGACACAGTTGCGCATATATGTAAGTATGTTGAAGTACTACTGGAACCAGACTGGACTGGCATCTGATCACTGGCAGCTGGCTACTTGGATTTCAGTCTTTTAATTAGAGTGTTTAGGAAGGATATCTGCTGGTATGAGTCTTACAGTTATCTCATGTGACTCATGAGGTTGGACCAGTTAGTTGCTCTACTACACAAATATAAGCTTCCAAAATGTCTATGATACCCCATAAACACCTATTTGTGTGTCAGTTTTATGTCCTCTAAAACGTTCTTGGTGTCAGGCACTTGTGGAATAAAACAATGTATTGGATTATTTATTAGTAGGCAGTCAGTCTTTTGGTTTTGGTTGTAGAATATCTGATCAACTCCTTGAATTGGTTTCAAAGTGTATCGGAGGGTCAGTAAGTTTGTAGTATTTAGAACTTCCATTCATATTAACTGGAGCGGCAGTAGTCCCCCCCCCCCCCTCCCCTCCTCCTCCTCCTCCTCCTCCTCTTCCACCAACCCAAAAGAATAAAAAAAAGCCAAAAAGTAAAAACCTGGTGCCACTGCATCCCTCCCATATTAACAAGTGAGTTGAGAGGCTTCAATCTGTCAATCTTAGCTCCTGGAAATGGCAGCAGGTTTCTGCTCCTAGTGGAGTTGGACAGCCAAAAAGATTATTTTTTCTAAATTAGGTTTCTTTCCAGAATGGATGGTAAACTATATCTCTTTCCGTAATCAGTACCTGCTTTGGTCGGGAACCCTTTCATTTGGTTATGCACCCGTCATCTGGTCGATTCTTAAGCTGTTACTATTATTTACTGAGCTACCAAGTGTTTTTCACTAACAGACAGTGCTATTTGTGTATGCTTCAATGTTTGGTGAATGAAGGACTGAAATACGCATTGCTGATCTCGGGCCTTCTTATTAGAATGTGGCAAGATGCTGATGTTTGATGGGGTTTACTATGCTCTACTTGTTGTGTGTATTGTTGTATTTGAAGATACTAAGACATTCACTCTTTTGTCAGAATGAGGTTAATGAGCGAGAGCTGACTGCCCTTAAGGCTGTGATCAAGTGCATTGAAGAGCATAAACTGGAGCCGCAGTATCCCGTGGACCCTCTTCAAAAGCGTGTCATCTTGCTCGAGAAGGCTAAGGCAGATAGGAAAAGGGCAACTGAAGCTGCAAAACCTCAACCGAAAAGACCCCGCGCAAATGGTGTAGGATATGGGCCTCGTGTCAACGTTGCTCCTGACAAGTCTTTCTATCCCAGAGTCACTGATAGGTATCCTCAGTACGCATATGATAGGCGGCCATCATATGTTTATCCTGGACCTGCTGACAACCACTGTCCCCCACTTCTGGGTTCTGCTACTTACAGCCTGTCCCCTAGTCATGGCAACTACTTCGGAAATGGCTACCAGTACCAAGCCCCTTATCTTCACTAGTTAGCAATGATGGCGAAAAGGTGACTCCGGTGCGTTCGTTTTAACCATGAAGCTCTCTATTTTGTATGTTGTACTAAATGACTGCATTTAGTATCTGAAAAAAGAAAAGAAAAAAAGATAAGTCTTGTAATTCCTAGTTGTTGTACAATAAGATATTGGGTACTCTAATATATGCACAACGTTTTAATTTTGTAAATATTTATTATCGTCTTTTCGAATTTTGACACATTTTGTTGTGACATAATATGATACATGGATATTGTTGAGTTACATTATAGGAAAGTCATGTCAATGATTAATGAATCAAAGATGAGAAATATGAATTTTCGGTTCATTGTTCACTTGACATTTGTTCTAGACCGAGATACATATCTATATCTAAATAGTTCTACACACGTTGTGCCTCTATTAAATAGGATAGTGGACTACGCCATTGAAGTGATGACTTTAACCAGACGAGTGATTGCACTGTGAGTACATGCACTGAACAACAAATATAAATCTCACTGATAGTGAGAATTATATTCAATACAATTAACTTTGGATCCTGTGCATGGTAAATGAGTTTGTATAAATGCTTAACAAGGAATCCACTAAGAAATTGCTGGCGAGTGGAATTTTGTGAAAATATTTTTCAAAATTAAAATATATTTATTTGTAAAATTATTTTGAAAACAATTGAAAGTCCAATGAGTTACAGATTAAGAATTAAGAATTATGAGCTATGGATTTAATTAGTGATATTATTATGATCTTATCGACTCCTATAGAATATAACATCATGAAAGAGTAAATAAGTAAATAATTGTTAATCGAACGTGAACAAAAAAACCGCTCTCTCGATGTGGAGCTCTCTGGAGACTTGGTTCTCTCTCCTGGCCCTTTTTTTGGCCCCACCCCCCTCCCTAACCACTTTTTGGTATTATTCTTCTTGATCCGGTGAACTTTTCACCTTTTTCGTTATTTTCTCCGTCGTCTTCCTTCTCTTTGGGCTGTTCTTGATTATTTTTCCCCCTCTTTTTTGGATTCTAGACTCCTGTTTTTTTCAGATTCGACCACTGTATTCTGATTGTCCTCGATTTTCTCTGTTTGCTTGTTTGCTGAGTGTTGGCTGCTTGTTTTCTGGGTTTGTTTCTTCGGGTTTTGTGTTGTTTGGATGGCGGATGGGAGTCGTGATATGGAGTTTTTGGTTGCTCAAACTGCGGCTCTTGGCTGGGGTGGTCCTGAGGATCCCCCCGATGATGATTGGGAAGACTCTGAGGAGGCAACGAGTCTTGTGCTTCTGGGTAAACTTATTACTAATCGCCTGATAAATAAGATGGGTATCAGGATGGCTATTTTTAAGTCTTGGTATTTTGTGGAGAACTTAGAAATTGAAGAGATGGAGGATAATTGTTTCTGTTTCACTTTCCATCGGTGGTTGCTAAGGTTAAGGTTCTGGAACAGAGTCCTTGGAATATCAAAGGTCATATGTTGGTATTGAAGCCCTGTATTATTGGTGCTATTGTATCTGATCTTAAGCTTCATTGTGCTCCTATTTGGGTGCAGATTCATGGTTTTCCTATGGGATGCATTACTCGTTCTCTGGCTTCTGCTGCTGGTGCCAAGATTGGGGAGGTTCTGGAGGTTGATTTCCGGACGCAGCATCATGTGTTGATTGGACAGTTTGTTCTTGTTAAAGTATTGTTTGATATTACATTACCTTTGCTTTCGGGCTTTATTTTTCGTCGGCCTCAGCGAGGGGATGTTTGGATTCAATTCCGATATGAACGGCTGTCAGAATTTTGTTTTAATTGTGGAAGGCTGGGACATGTTGCTCAGAGTTGTATTTTGCCGACTATGAGTCGTACTGAACCTAATATCTTTGGGCCTCGGATGCGGGCGGAATGCACTTTGTATAGACGATTTTCCAATTCCACATTTTCTGCTGGTCAATCTGTTGGGAAGAGGCTGGTTCCACAGTCTGGAAAAACTATTCCATCCACAAGTGTTCCCCCTTCGCCGACACCTACTACTTTTCCTTCGCCGTCACCGGCAGATGATTTGTCGTCAGCAAAGTCTCCATGCTTGGGTGAGATTCCCCAAGTTGCGTTGGCCGTTATGGAGAAACCCCAGTCAAAGGATGCCACGTATACACCTGTTGACAAGTGCCCGAATGGTGTGATGCTTGAGAGTTCTAATAGGATTGTTGTAGGACCATTGGATGGAAATCTAGTTAGTCATGGGGCCTCTGATGATGGACTGATTGTTGTTACACCAAATCGTAATATTGAGGCTCAATTTTCTTTTATTGCGACAGTGGAGCATGATTTGGGCACTCTTAAAGTTAGTCGTAAGGAAAGTGGGTTGCTATTGGGCTCAGGCCGTTTTAGTCGCATTACCTTAGGCCCTAGTTTGGTGCCCGGTTCTTGGCCCTCTTCTACTTCTATTCAGGAGATTGAGGGGCACGCAGCCCAACAAGAAGTTTCCACAGTGAGTCCTAAACGTAAGTTAATTGGTGAGGACTGCGGAAGACTGAAGAGTGTCTAAGAGTCTTCGTTTTAATGGGTCTTCTACTCCAGAGGAGTTACCGATTGCTCTTTGGGGTGGGATTGATATTAGTCGTCGTCGGCGTGGGAGTCGGAGGGGTAGACCTCCTAGATTGTCTTTAAGGAGGATGGCGACAAATGATTTTGAGAAGGCAGCAGTGGGCTCGTTGGTGAATTTTGCCGATGGGTATGATGTTGGTTCTATGGAGATTGATATAGCTTCAACGGCTGAGGAGGCGGCCTTACCTTGCCCCCCATAGTCCCATGAGAGCCATTATCTAGAATTGCCGGGGGCTTGCCCGAGGCCCGACAATCCGAGCTTCTCGGTCCTTGACCAGACAATTTTCCCCTGAATGTCTGTGTTTGGTTGAAACAAAAATTGGGGACCCTCAGGATGCGTTGAGAAGAATCGGGTTTGACCATTACTTCTTTATTCCGTCAAGAGGTTTGAGTGGTGGCTTGGTTGTTGCTTGGCGGCCTGGGTTTATTTTTGAATTGCGTTTTTTTAGCTCGAATATTATCTGTTTTGTTGTTGGGTTTGATCCGTCTCATACCCCATGGCTTTTTACGGTGGTTTATGCTCCTCATTCTTCTTTTGAGAAGCAATTTTTTTGGGATTCGCTTATGCGTGTTGGTAGTCAGTGGGAAGGTCCTTGGTTGGTAATTGACGATTTTAATACTGTGGCTGGTCCCAGTGATAAATCGGGTGGAAGACCGGTTGCTTCTTCCTCCTCTAATGGGTTTTACCAACTTGGGTTGGCATATGGATTGATGGATTTGGGGTTTTCTTGAGGACCATAGACATGGTCGAATCAACGTGATGGAGGACAGTTAATCCGTGAACGCCTTGATCGAGGAATCGCAAATGCTGAGTGGAGATTGTTATGTCCCAGGGCTTCTATTAGACATATTCCTAGAGCAGCTTCGGATCATTCAGCTTTGTTGATGGATACTTGTGGCGATCAATCGGGTCCAAAACCCTTTCGCTTTGAGGCTTTTTGGACTCGTGATTCTCGTAGTAGGGATGTTGTGAGGACTGCTTGGGATGTTGATGTTGTTGGCTCTCCAGCATTTCGTCTTGTGAAGAAAATTCGGATGACTCGGGATTCTTTACGTGTTTGGAATCGAGATGTTTTTGGGAATTTAAAAACACAGTTGAAAAGTCTTGAAGCTGAGCTTGGTAGGCTTCAGAGTACTGATGGAGAGCTTTATCGACCAGAGCATGAGGCTTTTGTACATCAAGAATTGTTGAAAGTGCAGAAAATGGAGGAGGATCTTTGGCGTTTAAAATCTCGCACTACCTGGTTGACAACTCGTGATCTTAACACCAGGTATTTCCATCTTTCGACTGTAATTCGTCGTCGTCGTAACTCCATCGATACAATTAAGACAAATGCGGGTAGGTGGATTAATGGTCGGGAGCAGATTGGGGAATATATTACACAACACTTTAAAAAGGTTTTCACTTCTGAGTGCCTTGAAATTCCTTTTTCTCTGGAGGATATCATTCAGCCTGTATTGTCTTCGGATGAAAAAGATTTATTGATTGTGGTCCCATATGAAGCTGAAATCCATGATGCCTTGTTTCAAATTGGGCCTCATAAAGCCCCTGGCCCTGATGGAATGTCAGGGTTATTTTTTCAGCATTATTGGGCTACGGTGAAGGATGATATTATTCGGATGGTGTTGGGTTTTTTCAGTTCTGGTTTTTTACTTAAAGAACTGAATCATTCTTTTATTGTGTTGTTGGGGAAGTGTGACTATCCGGTCCGTGTGACTGACTTTAGACCAATCAGCCTCTCAAATGTGGCTTACAAAGTTATTGCCAAGCTTATGGTAAACCGAATGAGACCTATTATGTCAAAATTGGTGTCTTGGAACCAAGCAGCATTTGTGCCTGGTCGTTCCATTCAAGAGAATTTTATCCTTGCCCAGGAACTTTTCCACACCATGAAGCACAAAACTGGTCGTAAAGGGATCATGACTGTTAAAATGGATATGCAGAAGGCATATGATAGGCTGGAGTGGGGTTTTTTTACTTAAAGTTCTTTGTTGTTTTGGATTTCCTGAGAGGTGGGTTCAATGGGTGCAGCAGTGCGTGTCTACGGTATCCTATTCGCTTCTACTTAATGGAAGTGCTTATGGGCATTTTTATCCAGGGAGGGGTCTGCGGCAGGGGGACCCCTTGTCCCTTTTCCTTTTCATTTTATGCTCAGAAGTTATTTCACGTCTTTTGCAGCGTTCGGAATCTTAGGGGGTGTTGCATGGTATACCGGTGTCTAGAGGTGCAGTAAATATCAGCCACTTATTGTTTGCTGATGATTTAATTCTTTTCTGTCGAGCAAATATTCGAGAGGCTAGAGAGGTGTTTGAAATCATGCAACAATATTGTTCATGGTCTGGCCAGTGTGTTAATTTACAGAAATCTTCGGTTGCTTTTAGTGCTAATACCAATACCAATCTTAGGGAAGCTATTCTTTGTGAGCTTCAGCTTAAAGAAATGCGGGGTGGCACCAAATATTTGGGCCTTCCACTTTTTATTCCACGCTCTAAGCGGCAGGCTTTTGGGGAGGTTAAGGAGAAGATTTTTGCAAAATTGGCAGGTTGGAAGTCTCGAGTGTTATCTCAAGCTGGGCGTACGATCCTCATCAAGTGTGTGGCTGCAACCATGCCTATGTATCACATGTCTAGTTTTTTGTTGCCAAAGGCTTGGTGTGAGGATTTGGATCGTGCTTTTAAGGATTTTTGGTGGGGTTTTGATCCTATTAAAAAGCGACATTTTACTCCTAAAGCATGATCGTCTATTTGTCATCCTAAGGAGTGTGGGGGTTTAAGGTTGCGGAAGTTGTATGATGTGAACTTCGCACTCATTGCTAAATTGGGTTGGAGTTTCTACTCCAAGCCCGAAAGTCCTTGGGTGTAGGCTCTTAGCCATAAGTATATGAATCACCAGCATCTTCATTGTGATGCTATGAGAAAAGGAGCCTCTTGGGTATGACAAAGCATTTGGAAGTGTCGGGTTCTGCTTGCTCAAGGTGTTTGTGCTCTGCCCAGATGTGGTTTGTATGTTAAGGTTTGGCAGGACCCATGGCTGCCAATGATTGAGGGTTTTCGACCTGGTCTTAATAGTTCTTTGGTGGTGCCTCCTCTAGTTGATATTACAGTAGCTGATCTCTTTGATTTTGAAGAAAATTCATGGAGGTTAGATATGCTTCTCGAGTTGTTTGATGAAAGAACAGTGAATGTTGTGTTAAGTCTACCCCGGCTTAACTTCTCTTCTAGTGACCAATGGATCTGGACAGCGGACTCAAATGGGATATTTTCGGTTGCAAGTGCCTATTCTATTACTCGACGATGGTCTGGGAACGATAATCTTTCTTTGCAGGCTAAGGATTGGAGTAAATTCTAGAAACTTTAGATACAGGATAGGCTCAAACTTTGTTTGTGGAAATGTCTACATTCAGCCTTGCCTCTCTGCGGGATGATTGCCAGGTTTCTTCCTCTGGGAGATCCTACTCTGGCTGTTTGTCCCCTTTGTGAGTTGGATGTTGAGACAGCTGAACATCGTTTTATTAAGTGTCAGTTGGCTCGGGTGGTCTGGTTGAAGTGTCCATGGCCGATTAGAGTGGATGATTTTGTTTCTATCTCTTTCTTTGATTTTGTGCATCACCTTTGTTTCCCTTCTCGGTACTTTGGTGTTAGCAAAGTCTCTCAAAGTTTGTTGTGAATGCTGCCATTGTAATGGATTCTATTTGGCATATGCGTAATGAGGTGGTTCATGACAAGTCCTCTCCTGATCCTGCACGCATACTTGGTACAGTCAAAAGAAGGTATCATGAGCATGTCTCGGCTTGGAATGATGTTTTGGTAGAATCTGGTTTGGGTTGGAAACCTCCCCCTGTGGGGTCTTTTAAATGCAACGTTGATGTTGCCGTGAGGTCTACTCACTCGGTCTTGGCGGTCGTGTTTCGCGACCATGAAGGGTCCCTCTATACTATGTACACGGAGCGTATACCTTCACAAGATCCTCTCCTTGGCGAAACGGTTGCTCTTGCTGCAGCTACTCGCATGGCTCTTGACCAACCTTTTACTAGTATTATATTTGAATCTGATTGTCTTGTTCTTCCAAGATATCTTCGACCAGGCAAAACGTATTGGTTAGCAGGCGGAAGACTGGATGGTCTCTCTTAGGGGTTTTTTCCGAAATCATCCGCAACACTCTCTTTGTTGGGTTTCCCGTCAAAGTAATAAGCTGGTGCATATGCTTGCTAAATGGGTGGCTGTTAATGATGTTTTTGGTTTTCTCAGCTTAAACTCTATTCCTGCCTTTATTTTGGATTCAGACTCTGGTTGTAGTTGATCTGGTGGATGTTTACTTATATAAAAAAAAAAAATTGTTAAAGAATCCGTTCTCGGTGAGCTTATGAGCGAAATGCTCTCTACTTTCGTCCACCCTTCAGCCTCGTCATATCCCCTAACTCTCTTCCTGGTGACCCCACCCTTTTCTTCTTCAACCTATCCCCGTTACATTTCCCCACTCCTCTTTTCCACGATCTCTCACACCATTTTTTCCACCTTGTCTCTTGTTATCTTTTTTCTACCCTTTACCTTTCTTGTCCATTAGCCTTTGTTCTGAGCAGACATGGAAAACAAAGAGAAGGAAATGCAACATGCTATCGAAGAGATTGGTGAACAAATGAAGAATCTCTCTTGGGATGATATCTCGGATTTTCTTAAGTTCGATGAGGAGAAGGCCCAGTCGGTGACCCAATACTCCTTGGTAGGTAGACTGGTCTCTAGAAGGACCTTGTCGCAGCAAGTTATTCATCCTATTGTACGGTTGGGTTGGCGGTTTGCTCACGAGTTTAAGATTGACAATATCGATCAAAACCGTTTTCTCTTTACGTTCGACTCATTAATGGTGCTAAGGAATGACAATAGAGGCCACAATAAAATGATGTTGACCTATCAAGAACTCTATTTTGGATCCAGATTCATGGTTTGCCACTCAGGGGATTAGCGAAAGAGATTGCAATCTGGATTGGGAGTAAAATCGGTGAGGTGCAAGGAGTAGATGACACCAATGGTAACCGTTTGATCCTGAGAGTCCAAGTTAAGGTGAACACAAATGACAGTCCGGTTATTATGCTTTGCCATAGGGTGCTGAGCAACGACTCAAATTATATTTTCAATATCTAAGGGTTCATAACACGCCACCTCAATTAATGAATCTGACCGGCGAATTTGACCCGTTTTACTGCTGACCCGCGAATGAGAGTCGGTTGACCGCTACAAGTAGCGATCAACCTGTTCATGTAGCGGACACTCGGTTCATGTAACGGTCGACCGGTTAATGTAGCGAAACATGTTCATGTCTACCTGTTAATGTAGAGTTCAACATGTTCATGTAGCGGTCGACCATTTGTCCACGCCAAAACGCGGATCATTCACAGCTGAATGGATCGGGATCAGGTCAAATTATTCTAATTGAGGTGGCCAAATCTCAGCCATTGAAATTTGAAAAGCATATCTGAGCCGTTGCTCAACACCATATGGCAAAGCATAATAACCGGAGTCCACAGATGAACCCTTACAGCCTGACTTTTTCATTCCCAGGTGGAGGCAGCAGAGCTATTGGGTTTCTTTTAAGTACGAAAGGTTGTCGAATTTCTGCACCCATTGTGGGAGGCTGGACCATACGGTGACTTCGTATCATCAGGAGTTCCTCACTAGCATAAACACGCCCTTAATGAGGAAACAAGGGGCTTTACCCCTCAAACTCAGGATATTAGAGGTGGCCAGCAGCGGAGTGATAGGAATGCTATGGGACCCTGGGTTGGTGGGTTAAATGGTGCCCCAGTTGCAACCCAGAACACGAAGGCAGGTGATTTAGTCCAGTTGGACTCGATGGGAAAGCTACAAGGAAGCCATGAGTGGTGATTTCTGAAGAGGGGAAGCAGAAGGTCAGGTTGATCAGAGCCACCCGAATACTCCAGGCCGGGTTTGTGGATTAGCTGGCAGGATAGTTTCGAGTGAAAACTTCAAAAGTACGGGGGAAGTGAGCCACATTTAATTCATGCGGCTGATGGAGACAAAGTTGATAGACCACCTGCATGCCAGGGAACTTCAGAAGCTTCAAAGCAAAGGATATTGTCTAACTTGTACAAGGTAGACAATTCGACTGCTTTCCCTATTGAAAAGCATGTGGAAGAAACGAGAATCTCTCGAGATAAGATCACTTTGGGCTTGGGCCAACAACAAGGGCCCACGGTGCTTGAGGTGATAGAAGGACTGGTAAAGAAAAGATTTCATTGAGTGGTGGCCTGCCCATGGGCCCAAAGTTAGTTGGGAAAGGGAAAATTCGAAGGACACGGTCCCAACAACAGGCCTTAGCATTGAGGTTATTAACGTGAAGAGGAAACAACTCCCCGAGGAACAAGTGGTAGTGGTCAACATCTCTTCTATTACACCTTCAACATGCAAAAAAAGTAAAGCTTGATGTCCGGTGGCTGAGGCTCTGAGCCCACTTCTGAAGTGCCTCTGATCGATCTCTTCACTTAAGGGAGGCAGGAGACTATAGGTGCACGAGGAAGGAAGAGGGTCGTAGTCAAGAAGAGTAGAAAGCAGGCATTGAGCAGTGGATAGTGCAAGGAGTCGGTTCTATCCCCATAATCCAAAAGGCTGAGGAGGCGAGTGAAACTATGCCCCCCTCAGCCATGATCATATTCTGGAATTTTCACGGCCTGGGGAAGCCAGCGGCAACTAAAGCCCTTAAGGAAATGGTGAGGGTGGTTGATCTTGTAGGTGTTTTTTCTCATTGAAACTAAGGTTGCTGATGACATAGTTGAAAGAGTAGCGAGGAAGAATGACTACGTTTTTTATATCGGTCCTCCCATTAGGGAACAAAAGGGGGCTGGCGTTGGAAATATGCCCTCAAAACTAACTATTAGAATAATTATGAGATAATTATTTATTTTATCTACACATGTATTTATTACTTATTGGGTATAATGTTGTGACATGAGATGTTACACAGATATATAGGTAAGTTACATTGTAGAAAAGTCACGCCGATGATTAATGAATCAAAGGTGGGGAGTATGGCTTTTCGGTTCTTTGTTCACTTGACCGTTGTTCTAGACCGATGTACATGTTTATGTACAAATAGGTTTACACTCGTCGTGCATCTATTAAATAGGATGATGGACTCCGTCATTGGGGTAGTGACCTTAAGCAGACGAGTGGGTGCACTGTAAGAGTACATGCACTGAACGAGATCGTATATGAATACCTTCTGGAAGTAATCATTGATGTAGAGAAGGTATTTAGCACAATTAGTTTATTGTATCCTTAGACCTGAGAGGTTTATGCAGGTTTGTTTGTTGTGTACTTGTACTTTGACCGAGTCATTTGATGATGATCTTTCTAGGTCAAATATTCCAGACAACGTTGGGTCTTGTATATGATGAATAAGCTTGTGTAAATGCTCAACAATGAATCCACCAGTTTCTTTGTGAGACAATATATTCAATATATATGTATAGGGTTGGACTTGAAAAGAAATCACTGGCCAGTGGATGTTTGCGAAAATGTTTTTCGAAATTAATATATATTATATATTTATTTGTGAAATTGTTTTAGAAACAATTTGAGAGTCCAACGAGTTACAGATTGTGAATTAAGAATTATATGAGCTAGAGACTTAATCAGTGATATTATTCCGGTCCTATTAGCTCATGTGAAATATAGTATGGTGGAAGGATAAATAAACAAATAATTGTTAGCAAAAGTGATTTATTGAAAAATTGTCTCACTATCTCGGGGTCAATTGTGATATTTTAATGAATATGATCACAATTTGTAGAAGCCCATAAATTCGGAATACAAAATATAAGGGGGTTAATGAAAAAGAGTTTTTCATGGTGATCCTACGACCGAGATTTGAGATCCCTAAAGATACCACGCATGAGCATAAGAGAAGTTCTGAGGAAACCATTATAAATAGCTTAGAGAAAGAAGATGATAATACGAGAGAACTTTCTCTCTAAGTTTTCTCTCTCTATGATTCTATCTCTCTCAACCTGTGTTCGTGGATATGAAGGAGAACGCCTGGACTGATCTGATTTCGACGATCCTGTCTTCCGCTGCTCCGATCCCGCGATCCCAACAACTGGTATCGGAACAAGGTTTGTGAAATCTCACAGTTCCAGGTTAGTTTCTCTCTCTAACTCACGTATGAAAATTTTCATATTCTTCGCGTTTGAATGAGATTTGAAGTGAAGAAACACGATTATTGTTGATTAAGAGTTAATCAATACGGTATAGCATGTTTTATATATGCTTGGATCTTGCTTTTGTTTGAGAGAAAAATGAGAATCGGGCCATTTTTCCCGAGATGGCTTATGGGTTTTGGTTTCTGCCCGTGCTCTCTTCAATCTTCACGCGGCTTAAGAGTTAAGCTATATGGCAATCAGGCTTATGTTTTTGTGAGAAGAACATACCCCTTTTGTGCTATCCGCGTATGCTCGAAGAGAGGGGTTTCAAAGCTCGTTGGTTTTGGTTGGAAAAGAGAAAAGGGTTTTGCTCTTTTGAAGAGAGAAAAGTGTTTTGTGAAAACCTCAAACCCGTGGCTCTCTCTGGACATGTGATCTTCTTTGCGATTTTGTTTGAGATCTGTAACATTAGATGTTAGATCTTGTGATTTCTTTGTGAAAGAATTGTTTGGGGTGTTTGATATTGTGATTTTTGGTTAAAAACTTTTGTGCCCGATGGAAGAAAAACGCAAGAGGGAGAGAGAGTTGTTTCTCTCCATCCGGCCACCACCAGCCGCCGGTGGTGGCTCAGCTAGCAGGAGGAGCGCCCAGTGGGACTGGGGCAACCTCCAATCGGAGGTAGGAGGAGAGCCGGCGGCCATAGGGCCGGGGCAAGCTCCTCACACACCCGTGTGAGACACGGGTGTGGATGCCTTCGACGGCGGCCAACAGCTCGCCGGTAGGCTGCGCCGAGGTCACCACCGGAACGGCCGGCGTCTGGCCGGCCTGGGGCTTGCCGGACGTGGACAGCCATGGTGGTTGCCGCCAACCCCTCCCAAAGGGCGCCTCTGCGGCGCCCAGGCAAAGAGATGCCTGGGTCGCACGATTTGGGCCGGGTGGGTAGGGCAACAGTTGCCTACCCGGCCCAAGGCCCAAAGACCCAGCCCAATCGTTGGGCTGGGTCCATAAAAAAGAGAGAGGAAGGGTGCATGTAGCTCGGGCTGGGCCATGTTGGGCCGACCCACAGCCCGTGGCCCATGGCCGGATGGGATCTGGGCCATGGCAGCCCGTGTGGTGTGTGGGCTTAGGCCACGGGTTGGACCCGTGCCTTAGGACCCAAACCAGGTCCGGGTTAGACCCGGACCACAACCAGATCCGGTCCGGGTATGACCCGGGTCGATACCACCACCGACCGGGTTGGATCCGGACCGGTGGGTCGACGGTTCAAACCGGGTTGACCAACCTGGTTGACCGGGTTGACCCGGTTTGACCGGTTATTATTTTATTATTTTTATTTTTTTTTAAAAAAAAATTATTTTTTTTGAAAGTTTAATATAAGTGTTAAATAAGATTGTTTTACAAGAAAATTAATCTCATGACCTTCCATTGTTGGTATTTGGAAATTTTATTTGATTGATGATTGGTTCAAATTAAAATAGTCACTGTCCAATTGTTGATTTTATAATTTGTCCTGGATACTTCTTGAGAAGATAAGTGAGGGTATGAGTCGTGAGAAGTGTTGTCTAAAATAGCAACGCCGACCCATTACAAAATTACATGTCACTTAGACCATGGTTGCATTTAACCAAATAAACACGTCCGCTAAAATAGTGAAGATTGTGTTTATAATGGTGGCAAAAAAAATCAAGAGTCACGAATATTTGTATACACATAGTATACGACATGAGATGGATTCGTGATGAGTAGTTCGCTTTTACAAGTTGTTGCATGGTTACTAAAATAGGATCATGTTTACATAAGGTAGAAGTTCTTGATACCCACTGCAAACACTGAATATAAAAGTTATATTCTGCATTTATTTTGGCTGCTGTGATTCAGTGAGAGGTACCATTAGTTATTAAAAACCCTATACTAATGGAAATTATAAATACATGTGATTTTCTTTCTTGATATGTGCAAATTATTATGTCGAACCCATTGTCTAGAAATTTAGATGATAACAAGCTAATTGGGCCAAACTTTTTGATTTGAAGAGGAATCTCATGATAGTACTCACAGTTGAAAAAGTTGTTAATGTCTTGAAGGATGAGATCCCTCAGATTGCTTTAGCTGATGCCACGCAAGAGCAAAGAGTTGCTTATGATAAGTGGCATGAGGCAGATGAACTTGCTCGATGTTATATGTTGGCCTCGATGACCAATATATTACAGAAGCAATGTGAAGACCTAGCTACTGCAAAAGACATGCTTTCTTATCTCCAAGAATTATTTGGAGAGCATAGTCGATCTGCACGCCAGCTAGTTATGAAATTGCTGATGACCACTACAATGGTGGAGGGTGCTCCAGTTCGAGATCATGTGTTGAAGATGATATCGTTCATCACTGAACTGGAAACACTAGGTGCAGAGATTGACGGTGAGACAAAGGTTGGAGCGATATTGGCATCTTTGCCTGAATCGTTCAACCAGTTCATATTAAACTATAATATGAATACCTTCTGGAAGTGATCACTGATGTAGAGAAGGTATTCAACACAATTAGTTTATTGTATCCTTTGATCTGAGAGGTTTATGCATGTTTGTTCGTTGTGTACTTGTACTTTGACCGAGTCATTTGGTGATGATCTTTCTAGGTCAAATATTCCAGACAACGTTGGGTCTTGTATATGATGAATGAGCTTGTGTAAATGCTCAATAAGGAATCCATCAGTCTCTTTGTGAGACAGTATATTCAATATATCTGTATAGGGTTGGACTGGAAAAGAAATCACTGGCCAGTGGATGTTTGCGAAAATGTTTTTCGAAATTAATATATATTATATATATATATATATATATATATTTTTTGATAAGTTTAATATATATTATATATTTATTTGTGAAATTGTTTTAGAAACAATTTGAGAGTTCAACGAGTTACAGATTGTGAATGAAGAATTAATTATATGAGCTAGGACTTAATCAGTGATATTATTTCGGTCGTATTAGCTCATGTGGAATATAGTATGGTGGAAGGATAAATAAACAAATAATTGTTAGCAAAAGGAAATTTTTTTATTGTTCAATGTTGAATCAGTATTTAATTGCATATTGTGACATTTCGTGTGTTGATATATGAATTGACGATTTTATGATATTTAGTGCCTATTCTTGAAAAATATATTTTGCATATTCTGAAAAAACATGTTGAAAGAAAAGCACATATGTTATAAAATGGAGCGACCTCACATTGAGATTAATCATCTCTACTTACTATGGCAGTTCATTAAGGTCATGTTTGCAAACTCAAAAATTCTGAAATTTTTTGGGAATGTTGTGAAATTGAGGAGATTAGAGTTATACTGGATTTTGTATGAAAGTAGTGTAAAATGTTGTGCTAGATGGTTATAGACTTTTTAGACCATTGATTGGGTTGTTAAATAATGATTGGAAAAAGGATTTTAAAGACCCTTGGGCCTTAGCTATTTGGACTGTGATCCCTACTTGTATTTGGTGGAATCTATGGAAAGAAAGAAATGAGAGATGTTTTGAGGGTGTGGTTGTGTCCTTAGAGTGCTTGAGGGGCAATTTTTTGCAGTCCTTGTTCTTGTGGGTGAATGCTATGTTGGGGTCTCCCTTTTCGGAGTTTTTAGATTTCATTAGTTTTCTAGCATGTTTGGTTTAGAAGTTTCAGTATAGTCCTTTGTACTGCTCATTCTATTCCCTTTTCTTTCAATAAAATTGTCTTACTTATAAAAAAATAATAATGATTGGAGTTGTTGAAAAAGGTGGAAAGAGAAAATTGTGTTTACCAATTCATCCTTGAACCTCTGAAGAAATGCACTTCTTCCTTGGGTCCTTTTTGGTACATCAACTAGAAGAGAGAAAACCTTGATTTCAAATAATTGTGTTGGGACCCATGGTGTCCTTAAATGACCATTGCCCCCCTTTTACACATTTAAAATTCAATGTAGGTTGAGGGTGAAGTCATCATTGGGGAAATTATTTATAGGGACAAAAGAGTCGATTAAGCCAAGGGGAAAAAACTGTGTTTTTTGTTTGCATGTACGATTTAGCAAAATTATCAGATATCTCACGTGTTTAGCAAACACGGTCTAAATTATATTAACCTTTTTTAGGATAATGATTTGGTGACATTGAGTACTTTAGATTTGCAAATGTGTGGTTGATTTACTAGCTATTGGTATTATTGTTTTTGAGGTTATATTGTTTTGGCTTGTTTTTCCAAAACTGCGCAACCTTGGAATTGATTTTTGTTTATTTATTATATTGACCCTTTTGAGGTGTTTGCTTTTAGGTTCGTGGTGTTACACAAATGCAGGGAGACAAGACTTTAATGGCAATCTCATTCCTATCCTATAGTCAACAAGAACAATAACGTTATTCTCACAACAAACACATATCTGGGCTTTGATCTTGAATCTTGTTGCCAAAAGCACCTCTACAGACTATCGGAATGGCCATAACTGGGAGAATTCCCAGTTCAGCAACTCTTTTACCAAATGATCTCAGAATTCCAACTAGGTCCCAACCCACATACCTTTCAATCCTCCCGATGTCCCATATCTCACCATCCCAAGCCACTTCAAAAGTTCATTCCCATTCCCTCCAGAAAAGCACCACGCACAGAGAAAGCAGAAAGAACAATACTGAGGCCACTATACCAAATATGTCAGAGATATTGGAGGCATCTAGGGCCCAGAACCTCGACCTGCAGCTCCAAACTCTAGGGCCCTTTTTCAGAATAACAGCCAAGAGCTTGGGAACCCAAAAAGAGCTTGGGAAGGCAGAGGGGCTGATTAGGGTCTGGCTAAGAGGGAAAATTCTTCACTTGGAATCGATTAAATTGATGAGAGAGACACTGGGAATGGAGAAATCAATCTTTGGTATTGGTTTATTCATTGGAGCTGTTGCGATAAGGTATGGATATGATTGTGGTTGCAAGACAGCTGAGTTACTAGCAATCAATGACTCCGATCTTTACCATTTTAAGGTTATTGTCTACACTGCAGCTTTTTACCTTATATCCTTTGGTTGCATTTAATTGTTGGTTTTAAATGAAGAAATATGTCTTTAGTTGTCAGCCAGTTACAATAAAAAAGTAGTCTCTATTTAAGAGTGCTTGGATGATTGGAAATTGGTGGAACATAATGGAAAGGAAGCAGTGGAATGTTTCCAGAGGAAAAGATGTAGGAAATGAAACTTGGCTCCTTTCCATTTCCTCGCAAGCATTCCCATCGTTAAAGATGTGAACCGGAATTTCCTATTTTCAGTTCTGAAAATTCCGGTTCCAGATTGCGGTATTTACCAAAGCAGAATCAGAACCAATTACCAAATTGGTTCCAGTGTGTCCTGGAACTGGAATGTCCATAGATTCCTGTATCCACCCTTACCGGTTTATTCGAATGCTTTTCGCTTTGATAGAATTCTTTCAACGAGAGCTTTTGTTTTCTTTTGTGAGTTATGTCCCTTGGCTAGGATGCATCATATATCTTCTGTATACTTTGAAACTGATTTTTTCTGTCTCTCAGCTTGTTAGGTTCTACAGTCGAATTGGTTTCAAGTTTGTACATGAAGTGACGGGTTCAACATTTGGGGATTATGCTCACATGTTGGTTTGGGGAGGGATTGGTACCCGAATGGACGCCAATATTGAAGAGCTTCTTATAAGATGGTGCACAAGGTTCAAACCCCGGAAGTGAATTTACTGCAGTCCGTATTGCGATAGTCTGTCACCGCTGCGTTCATTGAACAAACATCCTTTTAACACTTTATGAAGCACATGCTACAAATATATGCTGATTTATGCCTAACGAAGAGCCGAAAATTTGTCCGTCTATGGTCGAAAAATAAGTCTAAGCGTCGGCTTGGACAAGTCACAGCTATTCAGCTCAGCCAGCGAACGACGGAGGATACATTTCATCCAGCAGGTTCAATGACACCGGAAGGAAGGGATTCTTCTTTCTGCAAAACTTTCAAAGTCTTGCAAATGCTCATGCAAAGATTATGGCTTTGCTCAAGACAAGGTGTCAGAGGTTTCCCAGACATCAAATTAGAACAACATGAGCTACAAACAGATTCTTAGGAATATAATCTTAGAGGGAGAACTTTGGGATATTTACTGATTTTGGATATGTCAGGATCATTAATATGATATCTTTGTATCACTAATATAATTCTCAATACTGTCCACACTTCATGTGTTTCTGGCAGCTTTATCTTTGAGTTGGTGTTGTGGTACTGTCAATTGGTTTCTTTTTCATAGTTTTGCATTGCGCTACTATTTGGTTTCTTTGATCTGAAATTTTGTTCCTACATTCATAACTTAAAAAATACAAACAAAATCTACCAACCTCGTCGAAAAATTGTAAACTTTTCTACCACGATTAGATTTAGACGACCCAGTAGCTCTGCATCGACGTACTTGCTAAAATAGTTAGAAGCCTTATACTTTTTGACCTCGAACCAAAGCTGGCAATACTTAAAATTCATCTAAAAGCTCAAACCTATCAAGTAATTTAATGAGAAACTTGTAATGGAAATAGTTTCCGGAATTTTCCTGGGAGATCGCTGACCGGGAGTCCATGGATTTCGAACGTAAAAAGATGTACGTAATTATCAGAGTCACGCCCAGATAAATGTATAGAAGAGGGTTTTTAAAGAAAAGGAAGATCAGAATTAATTCGAAAAACATTAATAAAAACCTCTGAATTTCATAGTCGATGTGGAAATATACAAAAGATGAATCAATGGCTAAACTCCAACAATACCAGAAAACAAAAGGATGATTCAGAAGCCTTTGGACAGTCCATCTCTCACAAGGGTTTATTGCAAAACACTTGCTCAGAAAGTCCTTCCCATCCACGGATAGATTCTTTGGTATTCTTGGCGATTCGTTAAGACTAGCGAGATTATCCATTACTTCTGGTTCATCGATCGTATTGGGGCCCCCACAGTCCCTCCCCAGTAAGCATCTCAACCACGGTACAGCCAAACTTCCATACATCCAATGCTTCTTCAATCTCACTACGAGCGACAGACTGCGGGAACATGTAGTCGGGAGTTCCCCGAAAATGAATGAAACTTCCAGTGGTCCTCGTATTCATTAAAAAAGTCGACTTCCTTGACGAGCCCAAAGTCCGCGATCTTAAGCTGATCATGATTAAACTCTTCTTTTGTTCCAGAGGAATACCAATATGTTGCTTGGTTTCAAATCACAGTTAACCATGCCAAGAGAATGCACAGAAATGAAAAATTCATGTGGGCAGAGTATATATATGTTTTAAATATATATATATATATATATATATATATATATATATATATATATATATATATATATATATATATCTACGTGCTTACTCTTGGGTTAAGTGAATCTTATTTGTTAAATGAAGGGGATTAGTTTGACAAAATGATTAATTATTTTCAGCATGTGAAATGTTATTTTTACCCCTAATAAGCTTTTGTTGCTTTTATCATAGATGAAAGCCACATGGAAGCCCACCTAAGTCCAAAAAGAAGAGGTTTTAGGCGATGGACCTCACATGGTCGACTCCTTGAAGGTGGGTTGACCTCTCAATTCAACATTGTCTCATCTAACCCATTTGGCTTCAAAGCTGAAGCCATTCTTCAAATATTCCCGTGCGACTTGTTGAGAAGTAGCGAAATATTGTTTTGGTTTACATCTCCTCAGTCGGTTCACCAGAGCTACGAATAGGCTGATGTTGCCTTACGTGGCAAGATCGTGATGTGCTGAGATTTGGGGACCACGGGCAGTTACGCACGATGGAGAAGAGCGAAACCGTGGCAAGGAAAGAGAAAGATCGGGGAAAAGGGGAGTATAAAATCATAGGGAAGTTTCGAAAAAGGGGCACTTAGCTTTAGTTTTATTTTTCTGAAATTTCCTGTTTGTTTCAGACGCGATTCTCCAAAATTTTTAGGGTTTATTTCATTTGGGTCTTTTGCAAATTAAAGATGAGGATGATCGGCTAAGTTTTTCAGCTTGGGGTTGTAGTGAAATTTCTACTGCTTTACATGATTTGCTAGACTCTATGTTATACTGATTTCATGTCCTCATTTGGCTGAGACGGAAAGTTGAAGAAGATTGTTTGATAAATCTCTTGCTCTTATTTCTTGCTTTGTTGTTGACACTAGACACAACAAAACCTTGAATTAACCAAGGATTTTCATCAACGTGATACATGAATTTTGAGTTGAGGTTTAGTGAGGGTATTTTCTATTAGGATCTGGCATGATTACTTGAGCTTATACTTGCATATTTCAATTTAATAATGTCTTGATTGGATTAATAAAAGATGACTAATGCCAAGAAATGTAGTAAATGGTGGAAGCAATAGATATTTGAACTCGTTCCCGAAGTGTTTGATAATTTGATTCTATGAACCTGTTCTATTTTTGCTTATGTGTTGGAATATATTTTGAGTCTTAACATCATTTAAATATCATTGAACTTACTCTTCAAAACATCATAAAAAATCTGAACTCCTCCAAGTTCAACCCTACATTCCAATTTTAATAACTTTTTCACTGTGAATATAATACTTTCCATTTTGCTTACAGTTTTCGTAAACATAAAAGCCCAAAAAGAATTTTACATAGCATTTTACTTCATCTTATTTCTCGTAGATCATCATTTTTTGCAATAATCCTTCACAAGTACTTTGATAATCATTTGTCCCTGTAGAATACGATCTTAGACTTATCCTTGTTACAACTTGACACTTCTACACTTGGAAGCACATTTGAAATCACGTCACTTATCACGTGCACGTACACATTGCCTAGATACAGTGTGTAAAAAGAAAATGTAATCATGATTAGAATTAGTTCGAAAAACATTAATCAAAACCTCACTGTTTCATTAACCAATATGAAATAATGGCTTATAAACTTCCACGGAAGACAATGAAATAATATAAGCCTTAATTACTCTAATTAAGTCTATAATGAATCCTTTTGTTCGTGGCGGCGGAGGGAAGCCATCACTGTGAGACGTGGGCTGGTGAAGGAGAGGTAAGCTGCAATGACTTGGATCTATCGATAACTCCAACAACACCAAGAACAAAAGGATGATTCAGAAGCCTTCGGGTTGTCCATCTCTCACAGGGGTTTATTGCAAAGCACTTTCTCAGAAAGTCTTCCCCATCCTTGGATAGATTCTTTGGTATTTTGGGCGATTCTTTAAGATCAGCCAAAAGATACATGAGTGTTTCTAATGGGTCCCAGTCAAAGCCTACAAAAGTTCTCTATTCTGGGTAAGAGAAAACCACAATAAGTAATGGAAAATAACGTATTTTTTTCTTCTTCCTTTTTATTCATGCAAAACATTTATTAAATAGCCTCAGGTGAGCAACAAACTACCGCAACCCTGGGCACTACTCAACGGTAAGTAAAATAACATAATAACAACTTAAACAACCTAAGTCCTACATCCACTCAAGCAACGTGCGGTCATGCACGTAACAGTCGCATCTCATGCCGCATGAATCCCATAATATTTGGGATTCCTCTTGACTGCTCTACTGGACCTCCGTGGTCCATCAATCCTTCCCCCATCAAGCTGAACCTTGTCCTCAAGGTGGCTTTGTTCTTCGTATCTTACCCGAATCGTATAATAACATCTTAGACTCGGTAACTTCTTCCGGCATTGCATCATTGATTTCTTCACAAACTATTTCCCCCATCCCCTCAAGAAGTAATAATTGTGGTCTTTGACACTTGTGGCCCGTAGTGAATTTCTCGTTGCAATTGAAACAAAGGCCTTGTGTTCGTCGTTTTTGCATCTCCTCCCACGTCAACCGCTTTACAGGTGATTGTGATGTAGATTGCGCCGGATTTGGAAGAGCCATCTGCGATTGGTCAATTGACGATCGTTGGCGAATGAGTTGTTCATCGCGCATCCTTGCAAGGCTAATGGCGTCCTTCAATGTTTTCGGTTTAAACATCCGAATCCCATCTGCAATTTCTGGTTTGAGTCCCCCCATGAAGGTACCGACAAAAGTTTTCTGCGTCCATCCACGTACTCGATTGCCCAACCTCTCAAATTCTTGCTGGTAGTCGCGTAGGGTACCCATTTGTCGAATATGGGATAGAGCCTCGTCAAAATCCTCTCCTTCAGTGGGACCAAAGCGTGCCCATAATTCTTCCTCAAACACCGTCCATGATACCTCTTTGCCTTCTTCTTGAAACGTTCGCTGGAGCCATTGCTACCATTGGTTGGCTTCTCCTTCAAGGTGATACAACGCCAAGGACACCTTGTTGGTTTCGGGTGTACCTTGGAACTCAAAGAATTGGTCAACTCTGGAGAACCATTCTGTTGGGTCATCACCGGAGTATTTGGGAAAATCCAGCCGAGTTGTTTTGGAAGTGATGAGAGGATTGTAGCCCTCAGTTTCTTCTCTGTGAGGTCGCGGTGGAATTTCTCTCTCACGATTATGATGACTAGATGAGGCATTGCTCGAGAGAAAAGCACCTGTCAACTGCTGGATAACTGACTCCAAATGGTTGAACTTGTCTGCCATGCCCAACTCCATCTGTTGCAAGCCATCCTGCACGCTTCCGAGTACCGTCTCCAATGCTTCAATGCGCTCCTTGTTACAGGCCATGATAACAGGCCCTGATACCAATTAATGGGTCCCAGTCAAAGCCTACAAAAGTTCTCTATTCTGGGTAAGAGAAAACCACAATAAGTAATGGAAAATAACGTATTTTTTCTTCTTCCTTTTTATTCATGCAAAACATTTATTAAATAGTCTCAGGTGAGCAACAAACTACCGAAACCCTGAGCACTACTCAACGGTAAGTAAAATAACATAATAACAACTTAAACAACCTAAGTCCTACATCCACTCAAGCAACGTGCGGTCATGCGCGTAACAGTCGCATCTCATGCCGCATGAATCCCATAATATTTGGGATTCCTCTTGACTGCTCTACTGGACCTCCGTGGTCCATCAGTTTCTCTATCTTGGCATTCCGGCCACCACGCTGGCTTCCCAGTAAGCATCTCAACCACAATACAACCAAGCGACCATACATCCAACGCTGGCCCAATCTGACCACGAGCAACAGACTCTGGGGACATGTAGTTTGGAGTTCCCCGAAAACGAAACTTCCAGTGGTCCTCACATTCATTCAAAAAGCCGACTTGCTTGACGAGCCCAAAGTCGGCGATCTTAAGTTGATCATGTTTAAACCCTTCTTGTGATCCAGGGAATACCAATATGTTGCTGGGTTTTAGATCACAGTGAACCATACCAGACAAATGCATTGAAGTGAGACCTCGGAGGATCATACCGGTATAGCGTTGTACGTCCCGCTCGCACAAGGCTGGTCCATTCTGAATCAAGTCCCATAGAGAACCACGTGCGGCATATTCCAGAAGCAGATTGTAGAACACGGCGCCATTCTCGACGCTGAGACAGCTTCCAAAACAACGAACAATGCCCTGACAGCCATGCAAACGCATCAACGACCTCTCCTCTAGATGGAGGGAGACCGACTTCTGAAGAAGACACGATTTTATGGCGATCTGCGGGGTCAGGGTGACGTCAATGGATTCCGCTAAATACACCGTGCCATATGACCCTTTTCCAAGAACTCTTCCCTTTAATGTCGAAGCCATGAACGAGAGATCTAGGAAAGTGGCAAGCGAGAAAGACTAATGATCGACATTGCTATATGACGCAATGCGAATCTTTGTTTCTGTGAGGAGCTACTGACCGCGTTAAATAATGGAAGCCCACCACCTTAAGCCGCTATATTTTGATCATTTGCGCTAATGCGCGCCTAAGAATTTAGCTGCGTTTTTTCGCTAAATCTTGAACATTTACAGTGTTTTTAAGAAACCCCGCTAAATCTTGATCAGTTTCGGCATTTTTAAAAGAAGCTCTGCTAAAGCCTAACCATTTAGCGGCGTGTTTCACAGAATGGAGCTAAATCCCAACCAGTGAGCAGATTTGTAAAAGCATTTTTTTCAAAGATGTTGCTGAAGCCAAATCTTTAAAAGTTCCCAACCATTTTTTGGCGTTTTGTGAAAACTATATATGTTTATGGAGGAAAGGAAAAAATACGCTTTTTCTCCCACAAGACTATGGAGGTATTGGCGAATAGTGTATTTTTTTTCCTTAAGGAAAACTATATTTTTAAGACCTTATGCCTATATATGAAGGTGTTATTTTATTTTATGTTTGTATTTTTTTTCAATTAATTACGAAACTACCACTGCAATTTATAAAAACTGTAAGATTACCGGATTTCCAAAAGATAAAAACTGTAAGACTACCACTGCAATTTATAAAAACTGTAAGATTATTGGATAGAAATTCATGTGGGCAAAGTGGTGCACGTTTTAAATAGACTACATAACGGCCGGGTGAGGTGTCCTTGGACTGCAAACATATTATATATATATATATATATACAAGGATAAAAGTATATGAATTAACGTGATACATGAATTTTGAGTTGAGGTTTAGTAAGGGTATTTTTCTATTAAGATCTGACATGATTATTTGAGCTTAGACTTGCATATTTCAATTTAATAATACCTTGATTGGATTAATAAAAGATGAGTAATACCAAGAAATGTAGTAAATGGTGGAAGCAATATATATTTGAACCCATACCCGAAGTGTTTGATAATTTGATTCACTGTGAGACGTGGGCCGGTGAAGGAGAGGTAAGTTGCAATGACTTGGATCTGCACGAGAACTCCAAAAACACCAAAAAGGATGATTCAGAAGCCCTAATTAAGACTATGATGAATCTTTTTGTTCATGGCAGAGGCCGAAGCTATCATTGTGAGAGAAGCGGGCTGGTGAAGGAGAGGTAGACTACAATGACTTGAACCTACCTATAACTCCAACAACACCAAGAACATTAGGATGATTCAGAAGCCTTCGGGCTATCCATCTCTCACAGGGGATTATTGCAAAGCATTTTCTCAGAAAGTCCTCCCCATCCTTGGATAGATTCTTTGGTATTTTGGGCGATTCTTTAAGACCAGCCAGAAGATACATGAGTGTTTATCTGTCTTGGCATTCCGGCCACCACGCTGGCTTCCCAGTAAGCATCTCAACCACAATACAACCAAGCGACCATACATCCAACGTTGGCCCAATCTGACCACGAGCAACAGACTCTGGGGACATGTCGAGCTGAATTTCTTGACGAGCCCAAAGTCGGCGATCTTAAGTTGATCATGTTTAAACCGTTCTTGTGATCCAAGGAATACGAATATGCTGCACGTCCCGCTCGCACAAATCTGGTCCATTCAGAATCAAGTCCCATGCATAGAGAACCACGTACGGGTGGCGTATTCCAGAAGCAGATTGTAGAACATGTACGTTGCCATTCTTGATGCTGAGAGGGCTTCTAAAACACCGAACAACGCCTGGACAACCATCCAAACGGATCAACAACCTTTCCTCTTAATTTGAGTGAGATCGACGACCGAAGAAGACACGTGGGGCCAACTACTACCCTTTACACAGTGCCATACTTCCCTTTGAGTAGATAATCTTCTAAAAGTTTGAGACAACTATACTTTGCATCCTTTAACTGTCACACAATTTGAACTTTGCACATATAAACTACTAAACTTGATATTTTACACTCTAAACTATCAATAATTTTACAATTTGTATCTAAGGTAATTAAGATCTCGCCATTAAATTCAATAAAAAGTAGACAATCTTAATGGTCAAATTGTAACATCAAGTTTAAAGTGCAAACATATTGGTAGACATCTTAATGGTTGTAGTTTAAAGTAGAAGTTCCAAAATGTGTTATAATTAGAGACTAAAAAATACAACCTCTCCTCAAAATTTCACCCTTATTTCAAGAATAATTTTAACCAATCATTACGAAGCTTTTGATAAAGGATGTTTAACATACCGATGATTAAGAATGCAATCTATATGATGTATTTTCTTCATTTTTGCATAATTACTATCTTAATATTTTATTTGGGTAATGAAGAAAATCCCAAGACCTCTTATATATTGGGTTTGTACAGACTTGAATCTCAATGCCACAGGCAAAAATCGAAGAGCTAACGCATGCACATCACCCTTACGACTCTCACTTAAATAGACTCCAAGTATGATTCTCGTGAGGAATCAAAACATAGGACTATGCCTTATACCCACATTTCCAGGTACCTCCTAAAATTACAAAGTTGGAATTGGATTAATTCCATATTTTTAGCTTTATTGTAGATATATATTCCAATTGTCATTGTAGACCAACATTTTTAGACAGCACAATGTTTCAACATTTTTTTCCCCATTTTCCATCTTCCCAAATACCATACAAGGCACTAGGAGAGCAGAATCCTACATTTTCGCAACAATTTATTTCATGACTGTAGCTTACTTAAGCATCTCTTTCAGACATCCTTTTTTCTAGCCATCTCTTTGAACAAAAAGCCGTCAAGAGAATGCTATTGAAACATGTCACTCGAACGTACGATCTTCCAACTTCAGGGGGCCAATTCTTGTATGGAGAAGTTTTTGTCTTAACATGAGACTACAAGAGTCTAAGGCGAAACTTTCCAGTGAACTGGTTTGGAGTAATTTCTATCAATTTGTCATGTGTGCCTATAATCACATGAGAACTACAAGTACACCTGAATAATCTATTTAACTGCCACCTAGCAGTCTGAAGAAAATTTCATTAAACCATTAATTTTGAGGAAAATTCTGTCAAGAAAGATAATTTGTCTCCCAGAAGTGCCAGAACTTTCAGCAGCCTTGCACGCTTTCTACCCAGTAGAATCAATTTGCATCAGCTGTTCGGCTAAAGAAAACCAGAAATTCAGTATTACCCTCAGCACCCTTCAGTGGCGACTCAATCCACCCTTTGCTGCAGAATCCAAAATTCTGAACACCCTTTATGATCTTTTCAAGAACCTGCACAAGAAATCCCAATAACTAGCATATCTTGTTCCGGGTTTCTCAGACACGATAAGTATTCGGAGAAGGGGGTACAAACTTCTGAATCTTAAGAACATAAGAAAATTAAAAGTCTCATGTTTTATCTCTCCCGATACGTATAAAAGAAGCCTCGTGACGTACAACAAATAAAAAGGCAAGAGTACAAAAAAGATATACAATCAATTAATCCTCAGAAGTCTGGGAAAGCAAACAAATAGGTGTGAATACGTTTTTCAACTGTAACTGTGGGCTCATTTGTACTTCACAGTTCGCACACTAGACTACCAATTTTAATATATTGCACACTCAAACTGTGGATGACCGACACTAAGAACTACTGTTCAAAATTCTCATCCATTTAGATCAATGGGGCACATGCTTGTCAGATGATTATTCATCACTTTTCAAAAAGTTCAGTTTTAGAAAAATGCACTTTCCACTTTTTACTTTGGATCATTTACATTTTTCACCCTAGAGTATTGTCTCAACTTTGGAGACATCAGTTACACCCCAAAATTGTAAGCAGGGTAGTTGAGTCTTTCTGCTTGCCTTTATAAAAAGTAATTTCGTGATTCATTATCTTTGGGCTTTAATGGGATGTTATTATTATAAGTCAGATTATAACAACCAAGAAAACCTAGCTAGGAGTTGGAGACCATTTTTGCTGCTGCTTTTAAGAAAAATGAAAACCCTAGAAAAATATTAACTCTATAACAATGACATAATAGTGTGGGGGCACAAAGTGAAGTTTTCCCTTTCTTTTTTCTTTTGAAGAAATCATTTCAAATAAAAAAGTATCTAAACCAGTTTTAGGACCTCCCTACCAAACTATCGCAAAAGTATTAGGATACTTTTGAATGCAAAAAAATTTACAAAACGAACATTCCAAATCTCAATAAATTCTACACTAACACATTTTTACACAAATTTTCACACAAACTCCAATACCTTTCAAAAAAAAAATCCAACAAATATTATCTCTCGATACTTTTTAACCAAACTCCAATGTTTTTTTATTAAAAAAATTGCATACAAATTCTCTCTCTACACTTTTTTACAAACTTCAATAAAAATCAAATATCTTTAAAACTTTTCACCAACTTTTAAACAAAAACCTATAAAACTCCAACTTACTTAAATATCACACCACTATCAAAAATCCCAGAATCTTAGATTTATTTAAAACAAACATCATCTAAGTTTTGAGGCTTAAAACCGATGTGCAACCCAATTTTGTAACATTCAAATGAAAAACCAAATTCTACTGTCCTAGAAAAATTAATGATTTATTCTAAGAATTGATAAGATCAGATAAGTCTTATATTATAGTATAAAGCTTCGATTCAAATATTGAAAGTATCACCACGATAAGTCCGGGGTCGCCCCATTTCTTCATTTAGACCTTTTTACATTGAAAGAACCTCCCAAAATTAGATATTGCGGGTATTAAAAAAAATTGGTAATGAAAGACTTGAACCATGTTCACTTACCAAAACAAGGCCTAAGTGTGCTAAAGAGGAGAAACCAGACCTGTTTCTGTGGTCGAGGGACCAAATGGTTAAGAAATTGAACATAGAAAGGAATGTTGGTGTGATTCATTAATAGAGGTTGATTGTTCTGGCTAATAGACTAGTCTTGAACATTATTAAGCAATGGGTCATTTCGGCAAAATTAAACAAGAAAGTCATAAAAATTAAAAAGACTAATTTTATGCTAGCTTATTGAAGTTTGTGACAGGATTCATAAAGTTTTGTGATAACTCGTATGCCAGGTAACAAATTTCAGCCAACGCACTAAAAAAGGTAAGTTCTTATTTCCAGCACTTTTTTTGCTCTTAGACATCGTGCAGCATCTGAAAGCCAAGTAACAACCAAAGAGTAGAAAGGTGCATACCTCTTGGTGCACTACAGGATCTCTCGCTATTCCACCACCTCCTACCGGAAAGGTGAAAATTTAAACTTAGAAATAAATAGAGAATATATATTGTTGGATAACAAAGATCACCTTCTTAGCACTAGTATATTTTTGCATAAATTACCACCACTTACCATCAAACATTACCCTTCAATTTTTTTGTCATGAAAATTACACAGATGGTAAAAATACAAAGTTTTAAGAAAAACAAACACATAACTTGATCAACCCCATATAAATATTAGATGCGTGATCAGATTTACCTCTTCTCACCAGCTTAAATTTTTGGCATACATGACAATTTAATATAGTATCATAGTAAAGGTACTAAGTTTGAACACTGATTTCACTCTTTGGACTCTTTTCACATAAATACTTCATAGTTTAGGTCTACTTGTCATAAGGAAGTCTGATCCACATGTGATGGAAGTCTTTCTTTCTCAAAAATTATTTAGGTGAGAAAAGTTATCTGTTCCCATCAGTTTAAACTTTTGAGATAACTTCTAAATTGTGGGACGACCTCTTACAGTGATGCGTCGAGTACTGTGCCTTCTATTTCTATTTTGGTGTGTGCTACAATGCCTAATACTTGAACAAATAGAATGATATGTATGACCTTAAAGCTATCTTTCCATGTTCTATGAACAATCAGGTATTGTCTTCATGCTTTTCATTTCTCTTTTTTGTGGCCTTTCAATGCCCTAAATTATGTCTATTTGGTGGCCTTAGGATGCCTTGGGTCATAATAGAGTGAAGAGCTGTAGGCCTAACTGTTTAGTTTAGGTCATACCACCACTCAAAAGTAAAAAAATTGCTTTCGTCCTTGTATTGTTACCTACTGAAAAGGGAAAAAGAAGGGGGGAAAAGTCAACTAACATGATGTCGGTGTACTTTCCCCCTGATAGAATAAAGTTTTCCCCTTAGTGATGGAGTAACACTACAAAACAAATAATATTCACGATTCTTCACTTGAGCATGTCAAGACTTGAAGAAATTTCAAACTTTGGTCCTGTTTGCAAACCAATATTTTATGGAAATTTTGGAAATGTTGTAAAAATTGAGGTGGATTAGAGTTTTATTGAATTTTGATAGAAAATTGTAAAAAAGTAGAATTTTATGAGAGCTGGTGAAAAAGTGAAGAGAGATGATTTGAGTGATTTTTTTTTTATGTTTATCGTAAAGGAAAGAGATGATTTGATAGGGAAAAAAAAGATTATTTTGAAGTTATTTATTATTTTCTTGACCAAAATTTTGAATTTGTTATGTTTGCAAACCAAAATTTTGGAATGGAGAATGTCCTTGAGCACTAGAAAGATTAAAGGATCAATAAAAAAAAAAGCAAGAACTATCTTATCAAACAATAGGAGAATGGGGCACAAAGACAGGACAAAAGAAATGGTATAACTTTGGTAGTATTGCCATGGTCCAATAGAGTAGAGAGATGGATCCCTTTTCTATCTCAAGAAGAACAATGAAATTCAGTCTAAACTGACTTCATATGACTGCATAGATTACAAACATGTGTAAATTTAAGAGAGAGGAGCAGAAATATACTTCAAACATAGAAGGATGAATGAGAAAATACTTGTGATCTTTGAGCTTCAAATTGAGGCTTAACCAGGGTAACTAAGCCTGCATCTTCCTTCATCACAGTGAATACAGCAGGCATGACCTGTTAGAAAGTACATCCGTTAAAACAGATCTTAACATTTAGAGGGCCAAAAAGAATAATTATAAGATCCAAACGTAACGTATACTGATAAGTGAACAAATATATTAAACGAGATCAAAACCTCAAGGGTCAAGGTTAATAAGGGAAAAAACAAAACATGTGTTTGTGAGCGCGTGTGCATTGTGTAAAAGAGTAGTGGCTCTATCAAATATGGAAAATCTCTCTTTAGTTTTGGAAGCAATATAGTTAATTATGGCTCCAAGATAGTGTAAAAGTGGAACACCTAAAAGCTCTAAAGTTTCAGACTAGGAATTGAAGAAGTCCAGAAAGGAAATAGAGAAGAACCACAATCACACAACTACTTAATACTTCAAATCTCCCCCTCCCAGTTGATAAAGGAGAGTTTGAAAGCAACAAGTCAACACAAAGCTTCATTATTATTACTATTATTATTGTAGTTGTTATTATTATTACTATTATTATTACTAGGGTAAATTCATTTTAGGTCCTTGGGTTTTACCTGCTTTTCAAAATAGGTCCTTGGCTTTGCATTTTAAAAAAATCAATCCGAGTTTATACTCCCTTTAAAATTTAATCTCACCGTCAATTGTGCACCAATTCCATCAAAAAAGTTAACGGACACATCAGCAGCATGCTGGTCACCTGCCGACTGGTCTCAAGTACACCCTAAATTTTTATTCGGCTGGCCACGTCATCAAAACATTACAGAGGAAATAAAAAACCACGTAGACTAATGCAAAACGACGGCTTGATTAGCATCTGGTTTTCTATTCTGGAATGATTGATTGGGTCAGTGTTCTTTCACAGAACAACTCAATCACTTTGGTTTTTGAAGACCTCAATTGCGGTCCACCCGGTTGAGTACTGATCCGTCAACAGGGTCACTTACTCTTGCATGTTGCTACTGGAATTGAAAGGAAAGAACAGAACAAACTTAAAATTGGAAGATGCACATTAGCAAAGAGAGAGGGTAGAGAGAAAGACTTGCAACATTTTGCTGACATTGCTAGCACCAATTGCGAACAATGGCAAACTTGTGAGGGTCATCAGAAGGGAAATAAGGAGCAAAGATGAACTCCTTGTCCCAGTGGCGTCACAACAACTTGCAGGAAGTGGTTGATGATTCCTCGTCGAGGGAGGAAAGTGGAGAAAGAACACTGAAACTCTGTGGTTTTAAAGTAAACTCTACAGCAAATCGGCTCTTTGCTGTCCAAAGATATATGGTTTACACTTCCCTTGGAATATCTTGTTCATGGGAACCAGCTAGGGAGATATTTTGAGAAGGTGGCATGGGCTCTTACAAAACTGAGGGCAGATTTGGAGCAAAACTGAGGGCTGATAAAGCTCCAAATCTGCCCTCATTTGATGGCTTTCTATGCCTTCTTTTATTGGGTCTGTAGATCTTCTTGACTTGGATCCCAATTTTTTTGGCAAGTAGTTTGTATAAAAATGGTGTAAGAAGTTAAGAAATAATAGCAACTATAGCATGAGTGCAAGGGACTTTTACCGTAGAACCCATGTCACACAATTGGAACCGATATAAAAGCACTCACCATTGACATCAACCCTACTGACTCCGCTTGGTAAACAAAATGAGTGCAGAATAGATTTTTCTTCCAGAATATGATAGCAAAAACAAAATATACCGAAATCAAATCTGAGAATTTAAAAATGCACAGATGAAAAATTATCCCTACTGAACATCCAAGAACGTGTCTCAATTTTTTTTTACGACGAAGCATCTGAAATATAAAGTGCTTAAACTGTTGACTGGTAGCAAAAATTTGGAGCGAATTTATTTCATTAGTTTTCTGGTAATGGGCTGGTAAACTCCTCGATTTCAATCACAATAGGTCATATATCAAAGAATATCTCTGACCTTGTAGAATCGATGACTGAATAAATGTTCGGTTGTATTGCTGAAACCTTTCAAGACATATCTCATCGAACCTCCTTTCCTGAAAATGACAACAGTAGAGCATAATACAATATAATGCATTTGCTTAATGAGAAACTAGCACCGAATTAGGTGGGGGTAGTGAAGAATAGAAGAAGATACTGGTATTAGGGCTAGAAATGCTTACTTCTTTGGTGGTTGAATGTTTCCTGACTTTGCAACAGCATAGCTTCTAACGGGACGGTGAATTCGGGCTTTGACACATCCCACTGAGCTTTCTTCTTCGAAAACAACCAGTGTTAGATCAAAATAATACATGAAAAGAAAAATAGAAAGCCGTCGGAATTAAAATGATTCAACCAACTGGCACCCAACACCCAACAGAGAAGGAGAAACTTGAATAAATAGAGACAGACGGTGAAGTCTACCAGAAAGCTTTCGAGAGGTGCAAGGAGATAGGAAAGATAAGCTCGGCTTGCTATTAACACAGATTGAGATGAAGTTAACGGGTAGCTTCAAACGTTGGGCTGCCATTTTCCGCCGAGTTTTCTGTCTCTGTTCTCTCGGCAGGTTTGGACAAAGCAGAGCAGGGAACTCTCCGACGCTAAGGATAGTAAAAGAGGTAGAGCATAAGCCCACGGGCCCAAACATTTGGTCCTCAGGCCACTTCGGTTTATACCAGAATCAAAATACAGCGTGGCTTTCCCATACAAAAAAAGAAAAAGAAAATCTTTGAACATAGATGACATTAAACAAGGGCCACAATTTGGGGTTTGTATAATAATACTAAAAAAAGAGTTTGAAGTTTATGAAAAGTTAGCTTTGTTTGTGAAAAAAGGTGTTGAAATTTGTGAACAAATGTTATAATTTGTATAAGAGAAAAATGAAGAAGAAAAAGACTGATTTAGACAACTCTGAAACAGCTCGAGCGTGCATCTGAACTTTCTCTCTTCGTTTTTTCTCTCTTGGCCTTGTAGACTCGCAAATGGTAAAACTCTCTTTCCTCCATGCTTAAGTTAGCTTTTTGCCTATTTAAAAATCCAATTTAGTTTTACCAAATTTTACTCTCTGCTATGGCTTACCTTTGTCATTTTGTTAACGCGAAATTGCGAGTAAAATATTTATAGCATGTAAAGGCTAAGAGCATTCTTATAGATTCAAGTCTAACTACGGGTGTAAAGGTTTTTTTTTTGTAATCTATTACTTCTTCTTGATTATAACTTTTTACAACTAGTCTCTAGCTTTGTTTCTAACTATAGTGCAATGCTCATTAATATTATTCTTAACGATCCATTTGGTCCTAATTATTGATTCGTCCACGGGTCTAGGAACAAGTTTTCAAACTTGATTTCTCTCAAATTTTTGTATTGTCAAAGTCCAACTTTCATCGGTTTCGCCTTCAAGAAAAGATTTTGGCTCGATTTGAGATAAAAATTCAAGACAAATATTTCTAAGGGATGTCCTAGTCTTATGTCCATGTGAAGGGTCTCATAGAATGAGTTCTCTAGAGTAACTAGAGGCATACCTCCACTCCCTTGGGAGTTAGCTTGGATTCTCTTCTTCTTGAGGTGTTGGCTCTTCCACTTCTTGTTCATGTGATGGCTCTTCGATGCTTTGGGTAAGAGGGTCGTTAATGTTTAAGTTTTGCATCTCCTCCTCAATTTCTTCATTTGTTGCACTAATGAGATAAAAATGTTTATGCATGGTTTGAAAAATATGCACATGTTGTAAATTCTAGGAATAAGGCAACCTAAGAGGGGGTGAATTGATTTTCTAAACTTTTCGCTTTATCCCCCAAATACGTGTTTGCAAAATAACTACTAATTTAGCACAAATATATAATATGCAACAAGTGTAAATACATGCTAAAAGTAAAGAGTAGGGATACGTGTGAGACCCCGTTTACCCCTTGTGAGACCACGTGATTTTTAGGTAGTTCGGCAAACGTGCCTATATCCACCCCTCAAGCTCCTTCACCGAGCCTTGAGGTTTTCTCACTATTCTTCAAATAGCATACATGTGAGACCCCGTTTACCCCTTTGCTATTTCCTATGTATTTGTTTTAATTTAATTTATGAGGCCATATTTTTGGCCAATGTATGATCTAAGTTTAATGTTTATGGTACATTAACTTATTATGGTGTTGATTTAGATAAGTTAAAGTGCTTATTGGAGATAAGTTATCTAGTTGGTAAGTTGTTGGTGATAAGTTGGAATATATATATGTGTGTGATAAGCCATAGTAGCTATTTGATAAGTGGAATGAAAAGAAGATAAGTGAGGTGCAAAAGGTGAGAAAAGTCTAGAATTGTGTAGTTCACGTGAAGGCTAAATAAGCAAGTGAAGTTGTCTTTTTCCCTTGGTGATCACGTGAAGAGCAAGAGAAGAGATAAGATGAATTAAATTGAAAAGACAAGACAAGGGGCTTCACGTGAATGGCTAAGCAAGAGGAGACAAAGAAATAAGGAGAGTTAAAGGTGAAAGGGACAACACTTTGGCTTGGACGGCAATACCCAAGTTCACCCCCCTTGTGAGACCCCGTTTATCTCTTTTGTTATTTCCTATGTATTAGCTTTTAATTTAAATTTTGGGGCCATATTTTTGGCCAATGTATGACCTAAGCTTTATGTTTAAGGTACATTAACTATTATGAAATTTTATTTCAAGAATTTTTCTTTAAATAATTTCTTTTTCATTGTGGAAGTTTAGTGCAACTTTAAATTTTATTTTCCCTAAGATCCGAAATTTGCTAGGTAAGTTTCTTTTATGGATTTATATTTTTCATTTGCTTAGTATATCCCATAATCCATGAAATTAAATTATGAAGAGAGATTTACATATTATGGCTGAAAATAATTAAGTAGAAAATCATGAAATTCATGTAAGTATTTAAATATTTTTGTGTGACTCTAATAGGTAGCATTGATCATCATTATGTGGCCTTAATTATTAGTTTTGAATTATCATTAGAGATATTATATGATAAGCTATTAAATATATGATAAGCATGAAGAAGATTTAATTGATAAACACACTTGCTTATCATAGTGATAAGCTAGCATAGTGATAAGCTAGATAGCTTTTAAGATAATAGGTTGTTGTGACTATCTTAGAGATAGGCTAGATCAATTATTTTGAGATAGGTTATCATGCTTATAAGTTGATAAGTTATAGGATTGAACTAGATAAGCTAAAGTTCTTATAAGAGATAAGTTAGAATGCTTATGTGTGTGACAAGAGTAACTAAGTTAGTTGAGTTGGAACCAAACAACATAAATGAACTATGAGATAAGGTCATTCACGTGAAGAGCATGGAGAGATGGAAAAGTCTTAAAAGTTGTGGTCCATGTGAAGAGATAAGATAAGCATTTAATTGACAAGACAAGACAAAAGAAGAGAAAAACTAAGCAATGGATGTTCACGTGAAAGCTAAGCCAAAAAAGAGAGAAAATGAAGTAAACTGGAAAGGAGTTCACGTGGTAGGGCTTGGCTTGAGGGGACAAAGGGATGAGGTGAGAGAAAGTGAGAGAAAAGGAGTGAAAGGGACCATGCATTGGTTGGCAAAACCCACCAAGATTCACCCCCTTTTATCCTCTTGTCATTTTCAACTCTCTTGTCATTGTCATTGTCATTATTGAATCTAGGGAGACCCAATTTGCTTTCTACGAATTCACCCCCACCCCTTCACATTTCAACTTCACATTTGCCTTGGCCGAATAGCACTTTCATTGCAACTCTCTCTCTTTTTTTTCTCTCTTGGCCGAAACTCCTCTTTGGGCTTAAGTCTTGTTTCCTTCTTCTTGCAACCAAAACACTTCTCTAAGCTCTAGTTTGTTTCTCTTCTTTGGTGACCGAATCTCCCCCTTGGTGCAACTCATTTCTTCTCTCTTAGTGGCTGGAAATTTCTATTCACCTAGCCATCTTCCCTTGTTTGAAACTTAGTTCACTCTCTTGAAACCGAATCACTTCAAGTTGCAAGCCTTGCCTTGTTTCTTCAAGCACCTTGAAGAACCTTCAGCTGTTGAACACTTCTCTTTTCCCCACCATAAATCTCTATCTTAGCACATTGAAGACATAAATCTCAGCCCTTGGAACCATCCATAAAGGTGGAACCGAAAGTTGAAGTGTAGGAGAAGATTTTGTGAAAACCGTGTGTTCTAGTGGAAGGTAGAGTTAGATGTGATGTTCACATGTTATATTTTGTTTAAGTTCTTTATAGTTCTGACCTAAGATGTTTTATTATGCTAGGTGCTCTTCATTAAGCAAGGCTTGTGTTCAATCATCAAGGTAAGGTCAAATATGGTTGTTGGTGCAAAATGATGTGTTGGCCGAATGTATGATTTTGCTAGATCTTGAGCTTAGAAAACCAACCCTAGGTTGTGTTGTGATGTTAGATCTGGCCATATAAGCATGAGATCTGAACTTGAATGTTAGAAAATGTAAAGGAATGAACAATACATGCTAGGAAAGTGTAGATCTTAACTCACATTACACTTGGCCGGATGTAAGTTGGATTGTTCTTTAGATCTCTTGCTGTTGAAGTTTCTAAATGCTAGATCTGGTCATGGTGGTTGTATATGATGAAGAGATGAGGTTGTAAGGCTCAATGCATGCTAGTTTGGTCTTAAAATGCAAAAGGAATGCATGTTGCAAGTTTGGCATGAAAGGTTGTGTTGGTTGGTGTTGGCCGAACCTTGTATGCCTTTGATCTTCAAGTATAACTTTGTTTAAGTATAGATCTGATGAATGACCATGATATATGTAAATTTAGTAAACATATGCATATAAGTTAGTCTTGAAATGTGGAAGTTTGCATGCAAATCAAAAGAACCAAGGAAAACCTAATTATTCTATGAATATAGGTGTTGGCCGAATGTGATTCTTGCTAGATCTTGAAGTTGTTTTGTGAATTGTAGATCCTAGGTTGTGAATCTGAAAATGGAGGTTGGGATAACCATTGGAGAAGAAATTGTAGACAAGGAACACTTGAAATTGAGCATGGCCGAATGATGTAGTGAAGGAACCCTAATGGCCAAACAATTAGTAATTTAAAATGTAATTTCATGTGATGTATAAGTAAAATTAATATTTTGGCTAAATGAATCAGATATTAAAACCTAGGTTTAGTATTAAGAGAAATCTTGCAAGTTAGTTAAGTATAAATGAAGGAACTTAGACTTCGGATTGTTACTTGTTAAGGTAATTAGCAAAACTTGGATTTTGGTACCATTGGATTATCAATCTTGGACTTAGATGCTAATAGGATATGTTGATTTGTTAAATACTTTTCTTAAATGATTAATAAGAGTTTTCTATGTAAACCCTTGAGAATGATATAATATTTTTCAGAAATATATTTTTGGGGAAAAACCGAGTAATATACAAATATTTATCTTCTATGATTATGTACTTAATTCCTAGTAACTAAAAGGTTTTGAATCGCTTGTAGGCGATCTTCGTACCTTTATTCATAATCAACAAGACCGAGGTAAGTGGAAATTGTAAGTAGAAACTTACACTTTTATGAAAACTGGAATGACACGCTGCATTGATTCATGAACAAGCATGATATTTCGAACAAGCATGGCATGACATGAGCATTGCATGATTTTTCTAAAGTGAATTTTTATGCAATGTCATATGGAAAGTTTATGGAAAGATAAGTTAAGTCAATGGGCTCTGGTCGGTACCGTACCATCATGATGGACACCCATACCGAAGGACGAATGCGAGAAGGATGAGCGAATCCTAAGAGGCTGTGCAAACCACACTGAAGGACAATGAGAAGGTGTGGGCCTCCAAGGGTCGTGTCTAGCCATCAGGCCTGGGGCAACTGCGGGCTAGCTCGACCAAATGAAATGTCCCCAAGGGTAAGGGAGACGGTTCCGATGGGAACGCACAACCCGGACTCCAGGGGTTAATTGGAGCGTAAGTAGCCCACAAGTTATGAAGGAAATGTTTTCAAGGGCCAGGGGCCAATTTTAAGAACAAGTTTATGTCTACAAGCAAGAGCATATGCATACTCATGAAATGCATGTGCATCATGAATTATGACTTCTCATGATTAAGCAAGTTTAAGTCAAGAGCATGTTTTAAAGTTATGTTTTTCCCTTGCTGAGTCTTTTTGACTCACGTTTTTAAAATTGTGTCATTCCAGATGCCTCAGGTGAAGGAAGTCAGGAGGACTACCTGACTTAGATGAAAGATCATTCCTATGTTTTGTTGTTGTGACTTGATCGATGAGATTCGTCACTTGTTTAAATGATTAAAACATGTTATGTATGTATTAAGATGCAAGTTTATTGAGAACCTTAATCATGCTATGAGTTGGCTCGCTTCTCTCGCGATTATGTATTTTTTCCGCTGTAAGTATGTATGTACGAACGCTGGAGCTTTCCTGGGGATTGCTCGCGGCTGTCACGTTCCCTTCGGGATGGCGTTCAGGGTGTGACACCCCTTTTTCCCTTCTTGTCATTTTCAGCTTGCTCTTGTCATTTTCAACTTGCTCTTGTCATTTTCAGCTTGCCTTTCACGCATCAATTCCCCCTCACTTCCTCACATTTTCATTTGCTCATTCTTTGGCCGAACCACACTTCTCATTTCAAACTTTCTTTCTCTCTTCTCCCTTGACCGAAGCTCACTCTCTTGGTTCAAGTTTTGCTTCCTTTCTCTTGAAACCGAAACACCTCTCCTTGATCTAGTTTTGCTTCTTTTCTTTGGTGACCGAAATCTCTCCTTAGCTCAGCTTATTTCTTCTCTCTTGGTGGCTGAAAATCTCTCTTCACTCAGTCATTTTCCCTTTGACAGAAACTCAGCTCATTCTCTTGGCCGAATCACTGCAAAGCTTCAAGCTTTGCTTTGATTTCTTCAAGCTATTTTCAGCTGCTGTACTTCTCTCTTTTCCTCACCATAAATAGAGAAGCATATCATTTCAAACTTTTGGTTCCACCTTTAAGAATGGTTCCAAGGGCTAAGTTTCGGATGATGGTTCACAATATTCATGGCCGAATATTATCCTTGCTAGATCTTGAAATTTTGTTAGGATTTGTAGATCCTAGGTTGTGAAACTGATATTGGAGGATGAGATCATGTTGAAGATGAAATTGATTCAATAAATGCTAGAAATTGATGCATGGCCGAATGGTTTGGTGAAGGAACCCTAATGGCCGAATGAATGGTAGATGATAGTTAATTTGTATGTTATGTATAAATGGATTTAATGTCATGGCTGAATGAGTTAGAGGTTAAAAACCTAGGTTTAGTGTTAAGAGAAATCTTGCAATTTAGTTAAGCATAAATGATGGAGCTTAAAGACCACGGGTTGATATTAGTTAGGGTGATTAACAAAGCTTGGATTTTTGGTACCATTAGATTGCCGATTTTGGACTTAGATGCTATTAGGATATGTTGATTTGATAAATACTTTTCTCAAGTGTTTAATAAGAATTTTCTAAGTAAACCTTTGAAAAATGATATAGTATTTTCAGAAATGTATTTTTGGGGAAAAACCGAAATAAATACAATATTTATCTTGTATGCTTATGTACTTAATTCCTAGTAACTAAGAGGTGTTTGAATCGCTTGTAGGCGATCTTCGTACCATTACTCATAATCAAGGAGACCGAGGTAAGTGGAAGTTGTTGGCTTTTGTGCACAATCGAGATTTTGATGATTACAATAAATGGATGAGTTTACAAATTGGACATCTTCAAAGACAAAGACAACTTGACGAAAAGAGCCAAACCTTGAAGAAAGAAGAACAAGAAGATGCAAGGAGCTAAAAGTGAAGTTTCAAGACCTTAGGGTATAATCCTTGTAACTCTTTATTCCACATTTGACAAGGATTTGAATCACGCACTTGCATATCTTTCAAAACGTCCATAAACCTTTTTACCTTTTGTTTGAAAGATTAAAATATTTTTAAATGTTTCAAAACACCCCAAATATATTCCTAAACCCTTCATATACTTTTGGGAATTAAGTCTTTAAAATCGAGTGTTTCAAAGTGGTCAAAAACATGTTTTTAAATGAAGCGGTCGATGAACTTTTTGTAGCGGTCGACCTCTACATGAAGCGGTCGATCATTGACAGCATTCAAATTTATGACTGTTGGGCAACAACTACTTGAACCGGTCGACCGGTACATGAAGCGGTCGACCGGTACAACGGTAAAATTGTCAAATCGACCCCCAACGGCTATAAACGGCTAGTTTTCATATGTGGCCTATAAATACACATCCAAAACGTCTAAAATGAAGAACCAACGACCACATATCATTTGTATAGCTTGAGAAATATTCTAAACCTTCTTATTTCATATTTCTCATATCATTCACACAAATTGCACTTTCACATCCTTGTCTTTGTGTGAATCAAGAGATAGAGCTTTCCACTTTTATATCCACTCTTTGACAGAGTCTTGTTCCTAAATCTACATATCAAAAGAGGTGTTTCCTTTAGTGAGGTTGTTCGCTAAAGAAGAAGTTTTGAGAGTGTTTATCTCAAGCTTGGTGAGGTTGTGAGTGGTGAGCCAAAAAACCACTTGGGTGGGTTTGAGTGTTGATCCCGGGAAAACACTTGTACGGTTCACTAGCACCCGGAAGCTAGTGTGTAAAGCTATTAAAGATAGTGGAAAACCTCAAGGCTCGGTGAAGGAACTTGAGGGGTGGATGTAGGCGGGTTTTCCGAACCACCTAAAAATACTGTGTTTGCTTCTCTTACCCTTATCTCTACTTTTAGCACGTATTTACTCTTATTGCATATTATATATTTGTGCTAAAATAGACTTTACTTGCAAACACATCTTTGGGGGTCAATACCGAAAAGTTTTAGAAAACCAATTCACCCCCTCTTGGGTTGCCTTAATCCTGAAACTAGGACTCACAATTGGTATCAGAGCCTGGTGCTCTTTATACAAGATTTAACCATCTTGAGTTAGAATGACAACTACAAGCTTCAACACTCAAGTTGAAGGGCTTTCCACACTTAGACCACCATTTTTTAATGGAAGTGATTATGCATATTGGAAAGCTAGGATGAAAATTTATCTTCAATCTATTAATTATAATTTGTGGTTATGCATTTTAAATGGACCACATGTACCTACAAAAAAGTTGGACAAGTAGAGTCTCCTAAGAGAGAAAACGAATATGATGCAAGTGACAAAATGAAAATCTCTTTAAATGCTAGAGTTATGAACATTCTTTATTGTGCTTTAGAAAGAAATTAATTTAATAGAATATCTTCTTGCACAAGTGTCGACCCATGATCTTTTATGTGTCGACACATAGTGCGAATTTGCAGAAATCCTAGAACAACGCCGGATCACTCAAAATGGTTCAAAATTGTCTCAAATGACCTCCAACGACACTCAAACTTTACAAGAAGACCCTTTATGACCGTTGAAGACCTAGCAGCTATAAGAAGAACAAGATGGAGAGAGTAAGAAAGAGCTCAATCATCAACGCAACATCTAGAGAGAGAAATCCAAGATCCAAAGTTTTCATTTGCTGATTCTTCCAAAATCAAAGCTCTCATTGTTCAATACTCTTCTCTTGCTCATCATTGACGACTTTGCCTTCAAAGGGGGAGAAATTTCTTGAAGAGGAAGGATTTGCATCATCATTCGACATCTATCCTTCCAAAGAGAGAGAAAGCTAGATCCAAAGAAATCACTTGCTGATTCGTTCAAGACCAAAGCTTCACTGTCAAATCTCAATTTCTTGCTCATCATTGACAATCCAGCCTCCAAAGAGAGAAATTTATTGAAGAAGAGGGAAAACACTTACTATTACTCTTGCCCTAGCTTCTAGAGAGAAAAAGTGCTTTGAAGAAGAGGGAAAACCGCATCTACCAAAAAGGTTTGTGTTCACATCTTCCAAACTCTAGATTTTCTTTGATAATCTTGTCTTCTTGCACTCTATTGAGCTTTTCACTTGCTTATTTTGCTTAGAGAGCTATTCCACACTTTTGTGCCTCATCTGCTCATTCGCTTACAAAGCCTTCATTGTACCCATTATTTATAAAACTTTTGAGTGTTGGGAAAACACTTGGTCCTACTTGTGAGAGTAGAAGAAATCCTCTACGTTGTGAAGATTTGTGAGAGTGAGTTAAAGTGTAAGCTTGAAAAACACTTTGTAAAGGTTCCTCAGCACCCGAAAAACTAAGGTGTATTCTCTATTTGGAGAATAGTGAAGGAAGCCCAAGGAAGTCAGTAGCCTTGGGGGTGGACGTAGGCAAGTGTTAGCCGAACCACCTAAAACCGCGGTGTTTTCTCTCTAACTCTATCTCGCTTATTATTCGTTTCATACCATAGTTGTGATGCCTTATGATTCATGATTTATTGCTTATAGTTAGCTTATTGTTTAGTATATTAAGATTTGCATTTTTATTCTTAGAAAAATAATATTTTCCAGATATGTGTTTTAATTGAAAAATGGATAAGTTTTTGATAAACCCAATTCACCCATCCTCTTGGTTTGTTAATTAGACTCACAATGTGTATCAGAGCTAAAGGTCTATCCACAAATAAGCCTCCCTCGTTCAATGAAACATGTTACAACTATTGGAAGGCTAGGATGAGAATTTACATCCAATCCGTGGATTATGAACTGTGGAGAGTTATCTTAAATGATCCTAAATTTCCTAGAGACAAGGAAGGCAAGTTGAAAGATGAAAATGAATGGGGTGATGTTGATCTTAGACTGATGTCCTTAAATTCTAGAGCTATAAATGTGTTATATTGTGCGCTTGATTCAAATGAATTTAATCATGTTTCTGGTTGTGTTATACTTCAAGTAGCCCATGAAGGTACGAATCAAGTCAAGAAAAACAAGATTAGCATGCTTGTTAATAGTTATGAGCTTTTTAAGATGAAATCCGATAAATCTATTTCACTCATGTTTAGTCGCTTTACCGATATTATAAATTAACTTAAATCTCTTGGTAAAGAATATACTAATGTTGAAACGGTGAGAAAGATTTTTAGGTGTTTACCAAAAGCTTGGGAACCCAAGGCCACCGTCATTTAAGAAGCCAAAGACTTGACAAAGCTTTCTTTGGATGAGCTCATGGGATCTCTCATGGCACATGAGATGATTCAAGTAAATAGAGACGAGAATGAAGGAAAAGGAAAAAGAGGCATTTTCTTTAAAGTCTCATGCTCTAGTGATGAAGAAGTTGCAAATCTACGTTTCAAGGCAAAGGAAGATGAAGATGAGGTACAAGACACCTTAATTCATTCTTTCTCATTTGATGAATTGCAAGATGCGTTTGATGAACAATATGTTTTTTCAAAAAGAATTTTGAAAGTATTGTAAGAGAGAATGATACTTTAAAGAGTCAAGTCATATCACTTAGAGATAATCTTGCAAGAACCACAAAAGAAAATGAAAAACCTTTGCCAAGTGAGTCAAGTATTTTGATTGTTGAAAATGACATCTTTGAAGTGAAAGTTGACTCTTTTATAAATGATCTTGCAAGATTTACTCAAGGAAAGAAAATCCTTGACATTCTTCTTGGTTCTCAAAGGTATTGCTTCAACAGAAGTGTAATTGGATATGATTCTTTCAATAATCAAAAATCTTACTCTTATATGATCACAAAATCATCTCCATCATTTACATTGTGCAATTTTTGTGGTAAATCTGGACATATATCACATGTTTGTCCAACTAGAAAGAAATCTTCTGGTGGTATTAAATTTGTTTGGATTCCTAAGAACAAGGTGAAAGAATTTGGTTATAACACCAAATGACCCAAAAAGATTTGTGTACCAAAAGGATAGTTCCAATTCTTTTGTGTAGGAGTGCTTGAAGTCAAGGAACATTGGGTTCTTGATAGCGAATGCTCCAAGCACATGATAGGGGATAAGAGTTGGTTCAAATCTCTTGCCCAAAAGAAAAGGGACCAATTACATTTAGTGATATTGATAAAGGAAGGATCACTAATTTTGGAAATGTCGGTATGTCTCATAATCCTACTGTTGAACATATTATATTTATTGATTGTTTGAAGCATAACTTGTTGAGCATAACTCAAGTATGTGATAAAGGAAACCAAATTTGTTTTGAATAATCAATCATGTATTGTTGAAAACAAGAAAGTCTTTTTTGTTGGACATAGATTTGAAAATGTGTACAATGTTCATTCAAAGAGCATTTTTTCAAATATAAAATGTCTTTCATCTCTAATGACAAGGATAGTTGATTGTGACAGAGAATGTTTGCTCATACAAGCATGAACTTGATTTTAAAATTAGCCAAAAAGAATCTTGTTTAAGGTTTGCCCAACTTTTTTTGTAAGGATAAGATTTGTGCAGCGTGTCAAAAAGGACAAACAAACCAAAATCTCTTCTATGCCCAAAAATGTGATGTTCACTTCTATTCCACTTCAACTTCTACACATGGACTTATTTGGTCCAACCCGAACGTTAAGTTTGGGTGGCAAATGCTATGACTTTGTTGTTGATGATTCCTGTAGATTCACATGAGTTCAATTCCTAGCTCATAAAGATGATGTTTTTCATGCTTTTGAAAAACTTAGCAAGTAAATTTAAAATGAAAAATGTTTGTCACGTTTTTGAACCGGTGCATAATTAGGCATATTCTTAAGATATGAGTTATGCAATGATAGAAAACCCAACATTAGTTATTTCCATGTTTCGGTTGTAAATTCTTTATGCTCAACAACAAGAACAATTTGAGTAAACTCGATACAAAAGTGGATAAAGGTATCTTTCTTGGATATTCATCTTCTAATAAAGCTAATCGTTTTTCAATAAACATACTCTAGTTGTTGAAGAATCTTTTCATGTGGTATTTGATGAATCTAACGTTTCTATGAGAAGAGATTACAATGAAGTTGTAGATCTTGAAAAATATGTTGAGAAACCAGCTACAAGCGAAGAAAAGAAAATTTCTCATCCACAAGAGCAAGATGTAAAAGACCTTGAAAAAAGAAACACCTCAAAGCAACAACGATCTACCAAAGGCATGAAAGTTTGTCAGAAATCATCATATTGATCAAGTCATTGGTAATGTGGACAAAGGTGTAAGTACTCACTCGTTTTATAATCAAGCTAGTAATTTTGCCTTACTTTCTCAAATTGAGCCAAAGAATATTTTTGAGGCAAAAGTTGATAAAAGTTGGACCCATGCCATGGATGATGAAGTAAAATAGTTTGACAAAAATATGGTATGACATCTACTTCCTAGACTCCAAGATCATCCAGTTATTAGTACTCAATGAGATTTTCAAAATAAAATGGATGTATCTGTGGATGTGGTAAGGAACAAGGCAAAGTTGGTAGCCCAAGGTTAAAATTAAGAAGAGAGAATCGATTTTGATAAGACCTTCGCACTTGTTGCTTGATTAGAATCTTTTCGTATGTTGCTTACCTTTGCATGTTTGAATGATTTCAAATTATTTCAAATGGTTGTGAAATGTGCATCTCTTCATGTTTATCTTTTTGAGGAAGTGTGTGTAGAATAACCTCCTGAATTTGTAGATGAAAAGCTACCACACCATGTGTTCAAGCTCACAAAAACACTATATGACTTGAAGCAAGCACCTCAAGTATGGTATAAACGGTTAAGTTTCTTCCTTATTGAAAATGGATTGTCACGAGGTATGATCGGTACCACTCTCTTACTAAGGAAAAGGAAAATGATGTGCTTATCGCTCAAATATATGTTGATGATATCTTTTTTGGTCCTACTAATGAGTCTCTTTGTGAAGAATTTTTCAAAGTCATGAAAGGTGAATTCGAGATGAACCTCATGGGAGAAGTGAATTATCTTCTCGGGCTTCAGATTAAACAATATCATGAGGGCATATTCATTAACCAAGCCAAATACACAAGAGACTTACTCAAAATATTTGGGATGAACAACTCAAAACCAATGGGTACACCAATGAGTCTATCAACCCAAATGGAAAATGATGAGAAATGTAAGGATGTGAACCAAACCAAGTATCGAGGTATGATTGGATCTTTTCTTTACCTCACTGTGAGTATACCTAATACAATGTCAAGTGTATGCATATATGCTTGTTTTGTGATATTAATTGTGTTGTTGATTGCATTGGACATGTTCTAATTTGTATATTAAATTGTTCTCTATGTGTTCCACCTTTAAAATCATACTTTTTCGTGTGAGATCTCTGCATATTTTTTTTTTGGCATGTGTCAACACTTGGTAAAACAAGTGTGAACACTTTTGGTTTTCTTGAATATTTTCACTAAGGAAGTAATGTGTCGACACCATAAATTAGTGTGTCAACACATAAGCTTCTCTTTCGAGAGTCCTCTTTAAATGCATTCGGGAACATGTGCAATGTGCCGACACATTGAACCCATGTGTCAACATATCTTTCGGGCTCACTGTTTTTTAAAATAAGGTGCACGCGTGTCATATTTATGCTCTTTTAGGGCAAAAGGGGTCAACACTTTACTTCTCTTCCCTCACAGACCCTATTTTCTCTCCCAAACGGCACGAATCACCCACTCTCTCACAAATTCCATTTACTCGCTGCCTTCTTCAAAAAATCCATTGCCGATAGCCCTCAACCTCCTCATCCAGCCACTATCGAGATGTCTTCCAGCGTTCCAAGTGTCCCTCTCTCCAAACGCCATCTTCTGCCAGTTGAATGGCAAGAAAGAGAGGACGAAGCACTAAGGAACCCACTCCTACTCCAGAGGCCTACATGTACAAGTCAAGGTTGTGTAAGAATCGTTTGTGTTCAAGATTTTTGGAATAGAAAAGTGATTTCTGATCGTTGGACTGATTTTCAATGGTTTACTGCGAGTGACTTTGATTTTAAAGAGATATTTAAATTTCAAGGATCGGGTGTTCTTATGAATTTGAAAGTGGTTTGTTTTGTGTATCTGGTGAAGTTGGTTTATGCTAATTCTTAATATTCTAAATCTGAGGATGCCACCAGTTATATGAATGAGAAGCAACTAGACATATCTGGTACCACCCTTATTTCTTTGGTCTTTGGCCCCAATAGTTGTTACGCCCCGAACGCAGTCCCGCAAGGGACCGTGACAGCCGCGAGCAACCTCAGAGGTTGGCTCCAGCGTGCTTCCTTAAACATACAGTGGAAAGAACATAGGATCGAGAGAGAGAGAGAGAGAGAGAGGGGCCAAAAACATAACAACATAACTTCATAAAGGTCCTCAATTAAGCAAGGATCTTAAATTACACAATACATGAATAACACGTAAACAGGTGACAGATCACATCGATCATGTCACAACCAAAACACATAAGTGTCTTCCTTCTAAGTCAGATAGTCCTCCTGACTTCCTTCACCTGAGGCATCTGAAATGATACAGTTTTAAAAAACGTGAGTCAAAAAGACTCAGTAAGGGATAAACATAACTTTAAAGCATGATCTTAAAATTTGGACTTGATTATCATGAGAAATCATAATTCATGATGCACATGCATGTTCCATGATTATGCACGTGCCTTTGATCGTAAAACTTGTTCATGCACTTGAATTTGGCTCATGGCCCTTAAAAATAGTTCATTCATAACTTGTGGGCTATTTATGCTCCATTTAACCCCTGGAGTCCGGGTTGTGCATTCCTATCGGAACCGTCTCCCTTACCCTTGGGGACATTGCATTTGGTCGAGCTAGCCCTTGAAGTGGCCCCTGGCCTGATGGCTAGACACGACCCTTGGAGGCTCACACCTTCTCATTGTCCTTCAGTGTGGTTGCACAGCCTCTTAGGATTCACCCAACCTTCTCGCATTCGTCCTTCGGTATGAGAGTCCATCTTGATGGTGCGGTACCGACCACAAGAGACTTACACACTTACAATCCACTTACTTCCACTTACCTTGGTCTCCTTGATTATGAGACGGTGCTTCACCTACAAGCGATTCAATTATCACATTTAGATGCTTAGGAACTAATTACATAAACACACAAGAAAAACACTTGAACTTAGTTCGGTTTTTCCAAAAGTACATTTCTGAAAAATACTATTTTATTTTCAAAGGTTCACTTAGAAAACTTACATAAAACACTTGAGAAAGTAATTATCATATAACATATCCTAATCATCTTAAGTCCAAAAACAGCAACTATTAAGGTATCAAACTCCATTTCCTTGCTCTTAACTCTATCAAACCTATTGTCCATCAATTTCTACTAACTTAACCTCTTGCCCTCTATAAACTTGCTGACCAAAGCCCTAAATAACATAATTATGAGGCTTACAACCAATTATTTCTACATCTAATCAAGACTCCAAAACAGCAAGTTATAGGTGACAAAAACCAAGCTTGACATATTCTATATCTCATGCATCAAAGCCAAACTTAGTTAATTAACTAACTCATCTTATCCAACATTTAACATGGCTAATCCGTGATTATTAACTCCATCTACTATCCAAACCCGAGGCACCCTACTAAGCATGTGATATTTAAGTTTACAACACACCTTAAATCTTCCTTTGCACATCCATATATTCGGCCATTAACCTAGGCTTGCATTTCTAAGCCATTCGGCCATCAACCAATGACATGCATGTATGTATTCTTCACATCCAACATGAGTCTCTTCCTCCAGCAACCAATTTCACAACCTAGGGGTGCTAATCAAAGCATAGATTCAAGATTTTTGCAACATAGTTCATTCGGCCAACATAACCATCAATGTCGAAACTTAGACTTACCTTATCTCCTTTTTAACAAGCAATTTCTCCAACATTTCAGAACCAATTTCACATGTCTTTTGTTCACTCAATCCTCATAACATTTGTCCAATCACTAGATCTAATAATAGGCAAGATAATAGCAAAGATCAAAGGGAAAAATAGGCATGCAAGGTTCGGCCAACCTAGTGTATATGCATGATATCACCTTAAACAACAACAACCATTATTACTACCTCCATCTACAGCCAAGTCGTGGCCTTCATCCCATCCTCCTTGGTATCAACCAACATCCCAATATTAATTTAGCAACCCAACCTACTCAAATCTAACATGCATACAACAACCAAAGAAAAGACAAGACACTAGGCCAACACAACAATTTCATCTTCAACCATATTCAGCCTTACCTTGGTGTTGGACACAAGCTTGCTTAGAGAAGAGAGCACCTAGCATAAAAGTATCTAAGGTCAGAAACTATGGAGGAAAACAATTAAAACAATACATGCAAATCAAAATTAACCTCTACCTCCAATTAAAGCACTCGGCTTTAACCAAAACTTCACTACTCTTAAGCTTTCGGTTCCTCCCACTAGAATGGCTTCAAGGGCTGAAAAAGGTATTGAATAGGTGCTGAGATGAAGGTTTGAAGTGAGGGAAAAGGAGAAGAACAGCTGCTGGAAAAAGCTTGAAGAAAACAAGGCAAAGCTTGGAGCTTGAAGTGGTTCGGCCAAGAGAGAGAACAAGCTGAAATGGTGTGTTTCTGCCAAAGGAGAAATGAGCTGAGCAAAGGAGAGATATTCGGCCAAGGAGAAGGAAAGCAAGCTGAGCAAAGAGAGGTGAGCTTCGGTCAAGGGAAAAGGCAAGCTGAAATGAGAGAAATTGATCACCAAAGAAAGAGAGCTAGGAGAGGTTTGCGTGTGATTGATGGGCTGCAAATGGAAAAGTGATGTTGAGAGCTATTAGAGGCGTGAAAGACAAGAGTGAAGAATGAACTTGGACCCATTTTTTGTCAACAGGGGGAAGGGGGCAGTATAGGTTCTTCCGTCCATGCTTATTGGTTGCATAGGTGGCAACCAACAATGCAAAGCCACCTTGCCACACTTGTCACTTCTAACATTGCTCCCAAAGCCTTCACGTGATTCACCAATGAAAAACAATTTCAATTTTGTCTTTAGCCTTTCACGTAATCACCCTTGCAATTCCACTTTTCTTTTCTTTTATTTTACCACTTATCACATAGGTACATTAACTTATCACAATATATATATACACATTAGCTTATCACCAACAACTTATCAACTTATCTATATCAACACCATAACTTATCCCTATGATAAACACTCTAACCTATCTCTTTGATAATCACAAGAGCTTATCTCCCTAATAACTCTCTAGCTTATCACTTATGATAAGTGCTTTGACTTACCTCTTTTAATAACGCATTAGTTTATCACTATGATAAGCTCACTAACATTTTTCTTTAATAAACACTCTAACTTATCTTTTAAATTCTATATCAAGCTATTTTATAAATCTAATAACTTATCACTTATTTTCTCTAATGATGCTTAAGCCTACATAATCAAAGACACATAATAATTTATATGCTCAACATAATTTCTTAACCATAAATCATAATATAATGATTTTCTACTTTGAGATTTTCGGCAATGAGAAATGAAATTTCTCTTCATATATCTAACTTCATGAAGTATGGAGTATAAATAAAAGCAATGGAAAAATAAATTCATAAGAGAAATCTTCTTTGAATAAATTCGGCTCATAGGAAAATAATAATAGACTTGTACTAATAAGCTTTCACAATGATAAAGAAAGTATCTAGGGGAAATCTTAAATGAAATTTCATAAGAAAATTAATGTACTATAAACATTAAACTTAGGTCATACATTGGCCAAAAATATGGCCCCCTTGACTTAATTCAAACGAATACATAAGAAAATAACAAAAGCATAGTTCGGGGTCTCACAATAGTGGAAAGAAATTCTTTGATGTATATGATTGGATGGGTATGTCCGAGATAGAACTCATTGATATTCTCAGGGTTGTGCTGGATAATCCAATCCTAAATAAGGTGATTAGACTCACTGTCAGTGCCTTACAGATTCATAGAAGAATATTGCATCACATGGTTTGCAATATTCTCTTACCAAGGAATGAAAAATTTGAGTACATTACCTACTTGGAATTATTTATTATGTACGATCACCCATATCCATATCAGTCTAAGACACTTGATGCTCAATCATATGAAAGCTGCCACTGAGAATAAGAAACAAGGGCTTCCTAATGGGATGTTTTTTATGCGTATATTTCATATTCTTGAAATTGATGACTATGGAAGTTAGAGAAAAATCCAAAGACTCCATGGAGTACAGCTAGAAAACCCTTCGGGTATTGGTGCTTGCTCAAAATGATTTGGATAATGGGTAAAGAAAAGTGTGATGACACCTTAGAACGAAGATGAATGAGCTTCAGATTTTGAAGATTCAATTGCTGAAATCAAGAAGGAACTGAAAAGTTTGGGTAATCATATGGAGGAAATGGCCACCAGTATGAAGATGGGTTTTGAAGATATTAAGAAGTTGTTTGGTGTTCATACAGAGCATTTTAGGGCTCTTAATAAGGAAATGAGAGGTCTCAAGAATCAAGTTAACAACCTCCATGTGACAAGCAATGTAATTCAAAATACAGTGGATGAATTTGCTAAGAATATCATGCAATCCACTGCTTGGATGGGTTGGCTAGAGAAATTTGAGATTGAGTATCCTCCTCCTATCAAGAAATTCAAACCTTCCACCTCCACTTCAAAGACTTCATCTACCTAGCCAGCTACCCTTGCCCATCCCTTATCCTATTTTTGATGATGCCAAAAGGGGAGAAAATAGAAGAATTATGGGGGAAATTGGGGAGAAGTTTATAAGCATTATGTTGACTTCCCAACTGTTAATGAGGACATTTCATTTTGAAATAATCATATTTTGTCTTCTTTATGTTTTGGAGATGTTTATGTTGGTTGATCATTTGACTTGCCTTATATATGCATATCTTTGATATTTATTTTGTCTCCAATGGATTATTTGGTTATGCTCATATCTGTTGATTATCTCATTGGTATCTATAAGGATTTGAGAAGTGCTTATCTCTTTACACTTCATTGGGGAAAATTAAGACTTGTTTTACAGGTAGTATTCCTAACTTTCTATTGGTATCAATACGAAGTCTTGTGTTCTGATTGAAAAATTGGATGTTTGAGAAGTTGGGATGAAGCTTATAAAAGTGTTCTTACTTGTTTTAAAATTTTGGGAAACCCATATTTACAAAGGAAACTCTTGCAAATTTTTTGTAAAATCTTAAAGTCTTTTTTGCTAAAAATGTCATAAAAACTACTGCTTATTCTCAGGGGAGCTTTTCTATTTGTTAGAAAATTGTCATTTTTAAAAATGGTTTGGTCATCATAAAAAAAGTGGGAGATTGTTAGCCCATGGTTGTTTTTGTAAAACAAACCATATTTGATTTTGATGATAACAAAAGTTTCTAAGTTTTGAAGACTTTAGATTTTATAATGTCAATCCACAATTTCCAATTTTTATTTCAAAAGGATTGGGGTTTCACTCACTAAAATATTTCTAAGTGCACTTGAACACCATTACACAAGTTGATAAGACAATTTTTCATATTGTAGGTGTTTAAGGAAGTTTTGGAATGGATTGGACACTTTCAAGTTGCTGAAAAACTCTCCAGCACTTATAAGTGTCGATACATTGAGTGATGGTGTTGACACATTGCACTTACTCCAAAATGCTGAATTCATGGTGTCGACACATTGCACCTACACCCGAGATCCCAAATCCAGAATGCAAAATTTCATTGTTGACAGCATATTCAGACTAAGTGTTCAATGTGTCGACACATTGAATTGTCTCCCGAGAGATGGAAACATGGTGTCGACATATAGAAGATCATGGGTCGACACATAGTGCGAATTTGCAGAAATCTTGGAACAACGCCAGATCACTCAAAATGGTTCAACATTGTCTCAAATGACCTCCAACGACACTCAAACTTTACAAGAAGACTCTTTATGACCGTTGAAGACCTATGAGCTATAAGAACAAGATGGAGAGAGAGAAAGAAGAAGCTCAATCATCAACGCAACATCTAGAGAGAGAAATCAAAGATCCATAGTTTTCATTTGCTAATTCTTCCAAGATCAAAGCTCCCATTGTTCAATACTCTTCTCTTGCTCAACATTGACGACTTTGCTTTCAAAGGAAGAGAAATTTCTTGAAGAAAAAGGATTTGCATCATCATTCAACATCTATCCTTCCATAGAGAGAGAAAGCTAGATCCAAAGAAATCACTTGCTGATTCGTTCAAGACCAAAGTTTCACTGTCAAATCTCAATCTCTTGCTCTTCATTGACAACCCAGCCTCCAAAGAGAGAAATTTATCGAAGAAGAGAGAAAACACTTGCTATTACTCTTGCCCTAGCTTCTAGAGAGAGAAAGTGATTTGAAGAATAGGGAAAACCACATCTACTAAAAAGGTTTGTGTTCACATCTTCCAAACTCTAGATTTCCTTTGATAATCTTGTCTTCTTGCACTCTATTGAGCTTTCCACTTGCTTATTTGGCTTAGAGAGCCATTTCACACTTTTGTGCCTCATTGGCTCATTCAGCTTATAGAGCCTTCATTGTACCCATTATTTGTAAAACTTTTGAGTGTTGGGAAAACACTTGGTCCTACTTGTGAGAGTAGAAGAAATCCTCTACGTTGTGAAGATTTGTGAGAGTGAGTTAAAGTGTAAGCTCGAAAAACACTTTGTAAAGGTTCCTTAGCACCCGGAAAGCTAAGGTGTATTCGCTATTTGGAGAATAGTGATGGAAGCCCAAGGAAGTCAATAGCCTTGGGGGTGGACGTAGGCAAGTGGTAGCCGAACCACCTAAAATCGCGGTGTTTTCTCTCTAACTCTATCTCGCTTATTATTCGTTTCATATCCATAGATGTGATGCCTTATGATTCATGATTTATTGCTTATATTTAGCTTATCATTTAGTATATTAAGATTTGCATTTTTATTCTTAGAGAAATAATATTTTCTAGATCTGTGTTTTAATTGAAAAATGGATAAGTTTTTGATAAACCCAATTCACCCCCTCTTGGGTTGTTAATTAGACTCACAATTAATATAATTAAATCCTCTAATGCGAGTAGAAATGAATTAATACCAAATATGAATTTCATAAAGAAATAATATGCAGACACCTAGTTGAATAGTAAGAGAATTAAAATATTCAAGCAAGTATGTTAAAAATCATGTAGGCTTAATAAAGATATAATTTAAACTAAAAAACTTCAAATAGAATATTATACTAGTTTTTAAATATGTCACACTTTTCTTTGAACCCTCACCATTCTTGTAAACACTTACAAAAATATATCTCAAAAAGAAAATTTAATCACTATAAAAAAAATGTTTCAAAACCAAACCAAGCATAGTCTCACATCAAGTTCAAATATTCTCTAATCTTACATTTTGACAAACTCCATTATTTTTCACTAAAAAGTTTGATGAAATCTTCATTATCCTTACTTGTTAACAAACTCAAATAAAAATATTATTACAATCATGTTCTAATTTCTGCTCCCTTAACTCTCTCTCTCTCTCTCTCTCTTTCAGGTTTTTGTCTAGCTCTCTTATTCCCCCCCTCTCTCCCCCAATAGCTTGTGTATGGCTTATGGATTTTTCAACCGTTGCAGAAATGATGAGTATTTTTTTTAAAATCGAAATGGGGGGGGTATATTTGACTCGTATGCGACTCCAGTTTTTTCATTCGTTGGCAATGTTTAGTTTGGTTTTGAAAATATTTTTTTTTCTAATGATGAAGAAAATTTTTGAGATATGATTTTTTTAGGTATTTGTGAGAATGATGGGCCCACAGAAACGATGGTTGGAAAGAGAGTTTTTTAAATTTATTCTCTTAGATAATGTGAGTGTAAAAAATTATGTTTTGATTGAAGGTTTTTGTGAGAGGAGTTTTTATGAGTTTTTGGGCATGTTTGAGTCCCAATTAATTGAACTCAAAATTTTAGGTTTACTACTAAAAAATTCAGCACATAATTTTTTATTATTATAATATTTATTAAAAATCTTCCCTCTCTTCACTTTTTCACCAACTTTCATAACATTTCTTTACTTTATAATATTTTCCAAACCCCAATACCCAAAATTTTCACCCTCAAACATCCCCTTTGTGTTTTTTTCAGAAAAATTGAGGCCAATGATTAGATAAAAAAATTTATTGAAGAATGATTTTTTTTTAAAAAAAATCATGTTTTGATTGGAAAATATTTTTAAAATAAAAAAACATGTTTTTAAAATGATTGATTGGCTATTAATGATTTTAAAAACGTTTTCCAATCCAAACATGATTTTTTAAAAAATAAAAAACATTTCAATCTTCAATAAAAAATTTTTATCTAATCATTGGGCTCAATTTATGTGAAAAACAATATAAAAACCCATAGAAACTCCTCTCACAAAAACCTTATCCAAACATAATTTTTTACTCTCACATTTTCGAAGAAAATAAATTTCAAAACCTTTTTCTTTTCAACCATCATTTTTGTGAGCCCCATCATTCTCACAAATACCAAAAAAATCATGTCTCAAAATAAATTTTTGATCATTACAAATAAACGTTTTCAAAACCAAACCAAACATGACCATTTTCTGTGAAAGCCAGTGAATTTTTCAAAATAGGTAAAAAAACCTAGTGAGTAAATATAAAGTTTTTCTTCAAAAATAACCTCCTAGATTTCTAAAAATACTAAATAACTAACAGTATTGCCACATGTCACATGTGATGTCCCAAATTCTACAAGGAGTGGAAAAAGATAATGAATGATAGATGAGTCTATAATAGTTAAGTCTCACATTGGAACCTTACTAGGTTGAACTAGACATTATAACAAGAGACTTTAAAAGTAACCTGACTAGTATTTTGAAGAACGTAGATGTGACTTGCGTTCCCTTACGTTGTTGCAAATGTTATCAGAGCGGCCTAGTAAGGGGTATATTGTGATACCCCGAATCTCACATGGATTGAGAAAAGAGAAGGAATGAGAAATGAGTTTTACGGGGCCAAGTATCACACTGAGACCTTACTATGTTGAACTAAGTCTTATACTGATTACAAGGAACTTCAAAAGTAATCTACTTGTCTTTTTGAAATCAAAGTGTAAATGTGGCTCATGCTCTCTTAGATCGTTACATCACCTCTGCCACATTTTAATGAATTAACAAGTTCCACGTTGGCGTTGTCTATTAGCTAACTCACTCGAGTCCTGTGGTGCCAAGTCATCACCAAGCCAGATAAGCATGCTATGTATCGTTTAACAAATGGGGCATTCGTAAACGCAACGTTTTGTTGAATGGGGAACTGACGTGGCAAAATGATGACGTGTAAAATATTTTTCGTTAGATGTATCAACAACATATGGACGGAATGATCATATCGTCACACGGGTATGGACTCAGTGACCAAAACGTTAAAATAAAAAAACTAGTGACTATTTTGTCAGCGGAGTATAAACCTAGTGACCAAATTGCTAATTTCTCTTGATTTTATTATTTGTAAAGTTTGTGCTTTTGTGTCATAACTTGTATATCTTATTATTTTTAAAGTTTTATATCTTTCAAAGTACTGTTTTATTGGATTTTATTTTGATATATTTGCAAGAAATTTCATAAAAGCCAATTCACCCCTCTTAGTCCAAAGGGACTCACACATGCCATGTCATTAAAAACTTTACCACATGTTGAGGCGTCCCCCTGAAGTAGCATCGTATCCCTTAGATAGGTTGTGGCAAAGGTGAGGCGTGGCTGATGCGAGTTAACTTTCATGTAGAGAGACAATTAAATTCAAAAAGTGTAAACCTCTAGCAGTTATTTATTTTTTTGGGAGGAAATTCATTTTTTGAACTGTAATAAGTTTTGAACTTTGCGTCCCAAGTTATTACGTTTAAGACATTACAGTTAGAAACTATCCATCCCTAACATGTTGCACCTTCATCTATTTTGTCTGTCAAATTGGACGAAATTTATTTATTTTTAAAACAAAATGATGATTATTTCTTTAAATGTAACTTTTGCTATTGACCTTTTTAAGGGCATAATTTTCATTTCATTTAAAAAAATCAAATTCACTGAAAAAATAGACTAAGGTGCAATGTGTTAAGGGATAAGTAGTTTGTGAATGCAATGTCTCAAATTTATGGTGCAATGTGCAAAACATATAGTAGTTGGTGGGTAAAAAATGTATTGTCTTCTCATTTTTTATGAAAACTTAGACGTTTGTTTTTTTATCACCTCAAAATCGAATGAGTGATTTTCAAATTTTCCAAAAAGAAAGGGGTTATTTTATTCCGGTAATGGTCAAACTGCCAGATCAACGAAAAAATATAGTAGTAATACCTTATAAAAACTAGTGTTCTCAAACGAAAATTTTGGTAAAATAATCTTTCTCTTATTAAATCATTTCTTTTTATTACAATAAGTATAAAAAATTCACTTAAATTATCTTTTTACTTTTTCATCAACTCGATAAACTAAAATTTTGAAATGACTAAAATTTTAGTTTGCAAACACCGAATTAAAAGTTGAGTTTTCAAATCCAATCATTTATATTTTTAAATTGGTGTTAAACTTGATGAATTAGTTGTGTTTTTTAGGACTATTCGGAATAAATGCACTTCCGTTTTCTCGCAAATTCTTCCTGCACAATATGAACAAAAGTTTCTTTCACCTAGTAGTGAATCCTCCAATGATTAAGTTAGTTCCTTTTTTTTTGTATTTCTTAAAATCAGAAGTTGTTGTGTTATGAATTGTGTACCTCTCTTCTCTTTTGTCTTTCCTTTTAGGGTTAATGTACTTTTTAGTCCCTAGGTTTTGGGGCGGTACTCTTTTTAGTCCCTAGGTTTTATTTTTGTTCAAAACAGTTCCTAGGTTATTTACGTTTGTCTTTTTAGTCCTTCCGTCCAATTCCGTCACTCCCGAGCCCAGTCAGCTAACGGTGTGCCACGTCACACCCAATAGAATATTGACACGTGTACCAACTTTTTAAAAAATAATAAAAATGTCCACATGGACAAAACTAAAAAAAAAAAAAAAAATGGGAGAGGCGGCCCCGTGGCCACCACCGAACGGGGAGCCCAGATTTGGGCTCCCCATCGACGGGGGTGGCCGGGAGCACTCACCCCGGCGACGGGGAGCCCAGATCTGGGCTCCTTGTTTAGCCACCTGGGCTCCCTCGCGCGAAGGGTGGCCTCTCGGCCACCACCGAGCGACGGGGAGCCCAGATCTGGGCTCCCCGTCGACGGTGGTGGCCAGGGAGGCCACCCTTCGCCGGCGACGGGGAGGTGGCCACGGGAACATCCTTTGGTTTTTTTTTTTTTTTAACCATGTGGAAATTGTTTTTTTTAAAAAAAAAATTAGTACACGTGGCAATATTCTATTGGGTGTGACGTGTTCCGCCGTTAGCTGACTGGGCTCGGGAGTGACGGAATTGGACGGAAGGACTAAAAAGACAAACGTAAATAACCTAGGGACTGTTTTGAACAAAAATAAAACCTAGGGACTAAAAAGAGTACCGCCCCAAAACCTAGGGACTAAAAAGGGTATTAACCCTTCCTTTTATACTAATTTCCTACATTTCCCTTATTGCTTCTTTCTCGGATTCAATCTTCCAACCGCCCCATATCGTAATTTTTTGGACGGTTTCCTTTCTATCATCGTGAAAACTTTTATCTTCATGGGTTGTGCCCTTGGTTGACGAATTCTGTTGGGCTTAAGGTTTGAATTTCTTAGATTTGGAGCTTTTTGAGTTGGGGCTATATAAATCAAGCCTGGGCCGGTTATCTTGAAGATTTGTGGCATGTTATGGTTAAATTTTTAGAATTTGAATCCAATTTTCTAAAATTACAATCTCAACATTACTTTTATAAATACTAATATAATTCAACATTATTTTTTTTAACAAATATTAATACAACTCAACAACTTTTACACAAATACCAATAAAACTTCAATATCACCTAAATATTCAAACAATACCATACTTAAATTTTTACTGAATAACCTTAATTTCGTCAAACCGGAAGGAACAAAAATGATTCCCGCCTTTAAAAAAAAAACAACAATGCATGACTTATGCACGTGGCCTTAGAATAAAATAAAATAAATAAATGACTGTTGACGGGACGACTTAAATAGAATAAAAAAAATAAAGAGTCGAACATTTCTATGGGGAAAAGGGGGGGGGGGGGAATGAAAGGAAAAGATTTGGCATTAGCAAAGAACACTGAAGCAGCATTTCCTAGGGGAAGACTGGGTGCCCATTACCGAAGACGATCCTTCAAGCTCCATCTTTCTCTGCCGCTGGTTGTATTGGACCCCAAAACCCTACTGTACTTCGATCTCTCAATCTAGTGAGTCACTTTTTTTGTTTCTTTTTCCTGCTTCCTTTTGTCGACATTTCATTCGAATTTAAATTTCTAGGTGTATTGTGAATAAATTTGAGGATTTGGCAAACTTGCTTGCTCTCTGTTTGGTTGCCTAGAATGTTTAGGAGATGACAAGCAATTTCATGGCGGTAAAAGTTTTCAATAGCAATTCCAATTTTAACTTGTTATGAGATTATTCGAGTGTTATCGTCGGGACCGAAGTAAAATGTATTCCCTTCCGTTTTATGGGTTTGCTTGATACATGGGGTGTAAACTTATACCAATCTTCGAAAATATGCTTAATCGAGTTTCTGTAACCATTAATCTTCAGAATCTGTTACAATAACATTGCCCTTTGTAGAAATAAGCTTGCTATTGAATGATTGGTTGGTGGTCACGTAAGCGTGTGCTATTTATTTTATTTTATTTTTGAAGATTTAAGTATTGTGGGGTTGCACAGTATGTCTTGTGTCAGTGGATGAACACCCATCTACAGGCGAGTACGGGGACATGATGGACAGCTCTATTGAAAAGGAGTTAGGTACAGATGAAGGAAATTCAGATATTGAACCATATGTGGGTATGGAGTTCGAATCTGAAGAGGCTGCCAAGGTATTCTATGATGCATATGCCACGCGGTTGGGGTTCATCATGCGTGTTGATGCATTTCGGCGATCCATGCGCGATGGGAAGGTTGTTTGGCGACGACTTGTGTGTAATAAAGAGGGTTTCCGCAAGTTGAGGCCCAAAAGAAGTGAAAACAGAAAGCCTCGGGCAATCACAAGGGAAGGGTGTAAGGCAATGATAGTGGTGAAAAAAGAGAAAACCGGAAAATGGATTGTAACGAGATTTGTAAAGGAGCATAATCATCCACTGGTAGTGACACCTGCTAATGGTCGTCGAAGCGTGCTTCTATCTCAAACACCTGTGAGTGCTCAGTTAGCTTACACAGCAGTACTACTTGTCCATATGTCCTGTTCTTTTACACGTGTTATCTGTATTTATAATGTGGTTAAAATTAGTTTTTCTTATACTTTGGGGAACATATAGCATCATAGAGGTTTTCAAGTTGTGGATTATTTAGCTATCAAAGAGGACCTGGAGTTGGCTTTTATAATATTACAAAATTTTACTTGTTGGCAAGAATTGTATAAAAATGCTATTACAAAGTAAATGGTGAATCAGGCTAAGGAACTGGAGTTACCATATATTTTAGTTCTTAGAAAGTTTACATTCCATTCTAGTTTGTCGTGTTTTACTTTTCTATTTGACATCCAAGCCTACTGTTTAATTCATCTTCCTTTACATCCAAGTATTAAAATTCGTTGTGATATCTCTCCTAACAGCAGTAGTTTATAAACATGCTAGAGAGTTAAAAGAAAAAGAGAGTGAGCTTCCCATGGAGGCGCTTCTTTTAATAACTATTTCTACTAAATTGGGATCTGTCATTGCCTCATTTGTGGTTTGAATTTCTTTACTGGAATCTTTTCTTCAGTCATTTGTGATTAGGTTTCTATGCTAATATCTGAATATAGAACCTGGTTTAGATAAGTTTTTTTTTTTGGGTAAGTAGGTTTAGATAAGTTTGTATGGTGCTTTGGTGATAATTCCCTTGTAGCATGTATTATTACTGAATCTTTTTTGTTGCGTAAGAGAAACTGAAGCTTAAGGTTAGGTGATTTGTAGTTTTAACTTGCTGGAAGTTAGTTTTCCTTAGAATATGCAAATATATAGGTAGAGAACTAGGTGGATAAGATTAGAATGCTAGATTGCTTGGATGTAGAGGTGTCTGTTGTGTTTTGATCTTTTTTTTCATTGTTCCTCAGTTAAAGAAAATGCTGACAACTGGAAGTGGGCAATCATATGCTATAGTGTACCTTTAAAGAGGATCTTAGATACTATAAGGAGAAACTAAGGGAGAACCTGAGATGCAAAACTGATAGTCTGGGGGTCAAACCTTAAATTGAGAACTTTAGGAAACGTGTGATAGTTATTTCAATTAGCAATATCAAGTCCTTATCCCTATAGTGGTACATAACAAGGTAACAAGCTACTTATCAAAAAACAAGATAACAAGCTGAAATTTCTTTGGCAGTGACATTATCATAGAAATTGTCCATTCCTATAGATTTGTTGGCCAAGCCTTGAAAGATCCATTACAGGCATTGGGATTGAACAAGCAATTGAAGATTGATGGCACGAAGAGCTTCTAACAAGGCATTAGGTGTGGTTTGGAGGAACTAATGAAGAACCTTGACCATGACCAAATTCAGTTTGGCGGTTGATGCTTAAACTAAGCAAACCAGGACACATACCAATCTCCCATGTGTATTGAGGAAAGTGATTGTTTAAATTCGGTTTAATGCTCTGACCTAGATAACTCATATTAAATAGACATTCTTTGATGAAACTAAGGAACTCTGTTGCCAAAAGTATACCTGGGAGTGCTTACGTGCGAAGGAAAAGATGATTTTTAATTTTTGCAAAAATTTTAGTTGAGGCGTTAAAATGAAAAAAAAAATTAACAAAGCCCTTGGTCTCTTCCTTTCCTGTCCTTTCTCTCAATGCCTCTCTCTCTCTCTCTCTCTCTTCCGTTTACTTACAAAAAAGAAGAAGAAAATCTCTCTCCCTCTCTCCCTCTCCCCCCCTATTCTTTTCCCCTTAAAAGAGAGCAATCTGTTTTGGGGGGTTTTGCTTCACAACACATTCATCTCTCTATTCGTCTCTAAAAAAGAGCAATCTTGCTTTCCCACCCAATTCTTTCGCAAACCCTCTAAAGAAAGAACAATTATTATGGGTTCTCTTTTAATTATAATTTTGCTTTCTTTAACCCAGAAGTAAATGACTGGTTTGTTTATACCTTATCCAGAAACCTTGCCTATTCAGGTTTGATTAATTTTTTTAGTACGTGAACAGATTAATAAGTTTAGTGAACTATATATTTTACTCATTGTTTTACAGTAATAATATGACCTTTGATTTTTTGTAAAAGGATTATTAGTTTTATTGTCTTAAAGTATCTTTTTATATCTTAATACAAATTTCTCTTGGAAGATACCACACTCATATTCAACAAATGTAAGATTCCTTTCAGTTAGGTACTCAGTTCCGCTTGGCTCCAAGAGGCCTTTGCTTTAAGGGCACCTGGTTCTTTCAATAACACTGCTATGAAAGAAGCTAAATTTTGGAACTGAAATTGGTCTGTTCATCAGAAAATTAAGCTGAGAACTGTAGGAGACATGGTAATAGCCATATCATCAAATAGCAATATCAAGTCACATATGAGCCATATGGTAGGAGAAAAGGGTAGCATACAGCGGGGTTATCATAGACATAAGTTAGAGCCTAGACAATTTGTATGAAGATATTAGATGTTATGCTTGTCTAACATTTAAAAAATGTTTTTTGGTCTAAAACCGAAAGGTTTATCCAGAAATTTTTTAACACTACCTTTTCGATCTTCCAAAAAAAACTTTTCATCTCATCATTACTCTCAGGTTCTGCGATCAAATGTACAAAAATCCGAAAACTGCTCATCTTGTTATAATTTTCCTTTCTGAACAACACCACCTTCATGAACCCTAAGGAAATATCATAAAATTGCATCTCTTCAGATATCCCACCATTTTCGTAAACACTCCAAAAAACCATCTCAACAAATTTTCTTCATGAAGAAAACTGAAAATTTATTCTACCCAAATGTACTATTTACTTTGAAAATGGATTGTGTGTGCAGTAATATTCTGTGAATATGTGTCCTTGCCTTGAGAACTTCTCGTACTTGACATTGTGTTGCCCGAACCCTACTAATGTCTGAGTTTAATTGCAAGCATGTGGTATGTCTTGCAATGTTTGCATATTGAACATAATAATTGCAAAATATTTAGACAGCATGTCAGTATAGTGCAAAATTGTTACAATAGCCTACCTTCGAGTCTTTTATATCTGACATTCTGTGCCATGCATGTTGAAATGGAAGACATTTTTTTTTTGTCCCCTTTATCGTTCTCTCAGATATTTTCTAGGGATCTTCATGGTCACTGGGTATTATCGTCCAAGCAAAAGATTAACCAAGAGAGTTATATGTATTGCATTCTTGTATGTATCTTGGTGTTCAAGTGTTAAAATTTTGGGGTGTTGGAGTTGGTGAAAAAGTAAAGAGAGAGATGATTTGAATGAATTTTTTATATTTTATTTGTAGTGAAAAGGGATGATTTGATGGGGAGAAAAAATTTGTGGTTATTTTTTTAGGGCCAAAATGGTGCCCAAAATTTTGGCCCCCAAACACCACCAATTGGGGAGGGTTTGGAAAATCAGTCTCTCTCTCTCTCTCTCTCTCTCTCTCTGTTTTATTAACATTAATTGGGCTCAACATCTGCCTATGATCTGAGAAAACGATACTGATGTTATAATAAAAATATTCTTGATTTGTCGGGAAGTGGTGGTTGTATTCTTTAATCAACTAATATGTAACTTTGTGCCAGGATCTTACTGTGATGAGAGCATACATTTAACTCTATAATAAAGTACCAAACATTTTCCTTGTGTTCTTGTTGCTGGATGAATGTCACTTGGGAGAATGACCATACACCAATGATATTGATCTTTTAATTGGCTTCTAATTTTAAGGTAAAAAGTTGTGCAGAGATGTTCTTGTTTTGGTTCATCTGGAAATCTTTCGTTTCTTTCAAATGGAATTTTTCTCTTTGACAATGTGAGACTCTAGGCCTTTCTTCAAGGAAGATTTTATGTCACATTTCTAATGCCTAATTATGCCTCGACTTAGCTAGATTTGCAAAGAACTTTTATTCATCATCTTACTGAATAAGATACTACAGTAGTTCTAGAAGCTTGAAGAAAGCGACATATAGTCTTCAAAGGCAGGAAGTTAAGTGACTTGATTTTGAAGTTTCTCAGAAACTTTGAGAAGTCGTATAGCTCTCGAGATACCAATTGGTTTTATCATAGGTTAGTGAAGTCCTGTGAGACCCCTGCGTCACTAATTCACTAGATGCCACTAGAACAATCAGCTGAGTTGTTCTTGTGTCCAACCAAGCTTTTTCTCAAGATGGATGGGAGAGCTGGATATTCATTGGTAGTAGCCCTTCTATGCATACAAAATTAGTATCCTAATTTGTTAATCCACGATCATTATGAAGATTGCTGTCCTTGACAATAGTCTTGAAACCTGACTCTGATATTTTTGCATAATATATTGCTTTAGGATTAATAAAGAATGTTCTTCTGTTTTTCTACCAGCCAATGAACTTTTACCTCGATAATGAAGCCAAGAAGAGTAAAATCCAAATCCTGCAACAAACACACATGCGGAACCAGCCAGGGGCAGTGGGGGGCCACCGCCCCGGTTGATTCCTCCAAACAGAAATGTTTTCTATTGGTTTTTCCTGACCAACCCCAGCCCGCCCCCCTTGCAATTTTTTTCCCCTATCTATGAGTGTACAAGACACAAAAAGATGGAAAAAAAATGAAGAGGGAAATTTGCTGAAACTTAGAAGATTCTTCTCTAGGGACAGGTCATGTTTCTTGTCTTGGGTTCCTAGAGATAGAAATGTTTTTTTCTCATTCTATAGCTCAATGGGCTGACATTGAGCTATAGAATGATACAGACTTGTAGGATCCAATTACCACCTCTCAATCTCAGTATATATACGGTACGTGTATTTTTTCAAAAAATCTAATGTTTTTAATCCTAAATTTTCGATATTTTAACTCTAAGACACTTTTTGCATTACTTAGGAAAACAAATTTTTTTTATCATTTCGTCTTAGAAGTCGCCCCCCATCAAGTTAGGTCCTGGTTCCGCCACTAAACAAATAGATTATAGTAGAGAAAGTGTAGGATTATAAAATAACCAGCTAACTAATTAAAATCATGTTCCTTCATCACTCGAGATGGTACGTTAATTGTAACGATCTTGTTGATTTGGTTGTTAGAGCCACCCTGTTTTTCACCTACCATCATGTTTTCAGTGTTCTTGTAGGGGGGAAAGCTTCTTTGTTTGCACCTTCTATCATCTTTTCAGTGCTAATTGATACTATATGTTTCAGGATGAGAAAGATGTAAAGATTCGAGAATTGACTGCTGAATTACAGCGTGAGCGGAAACGATCTGCAGCTTTTCAAGAGCAGCTTGATATGGTCCTACGAGATATGGAGGACCATTCCAATCACCTATCAAGAAACATTGATGACATAGTTCAGAGTGTGAGGGAAATTGAATCGAAGTGGTTAGGCACTTTAACATAGATAATGAGCGGCAGTCGATTGTTCAATTTGATTCATCTTCAAGAAATTGTTTTGAATGTGCATTATTTGCTTCTAGTTTTTATTTTGCTTATCTTCTTTCTTTCTTTTTCTGGTCTAGCGACGTAGATACATACAATCTGTTAGGTGTTTTGCACATATTTAATAACTGACGAGTTTTGAATAGACAGGATTAGGCCTCAGCAACCCAGTTATGTGTGCCAACCAGTGGGGTATAGGAGTGTGCACTTTTGCTTTCTGAATCACTTCGTGCCAACTTGTTGCAATGAACTTTCCTGGCGCATATGAGGACAAGGTTTTCCTTTTGTTTTTGTTTTGGGTAAGTAGGACTAACAATATTTTGTATCCGCGAATATATTCTTGGTGCTGTGACTGAAATGGTCTTCCCCTATTGGCGGCAGGGCTGCTCTTGAAAAGCTGATAGTAGATTCTTCTCTTATACATATTGTTTACCTGCAATATATAAGCATCCAGCCGAAATTTTGAAGAAAACAGGCCTTTTTTTGGTACTCATCTAATTAAAGAAGAGGAAGAACAAAGCAAATCATATATTTCATATGATTTCGCCCTTAAAGAGGAATTCATATATTTGGATCTCGTTTAATTAACAGCAAATCAATCTGTGTTCGAAACAACTCATAATTAGCAGGATTTATAAGTAGTCCAGATGCTTCCCAAGCAAAATGCATCTTCTATTTTGTTTTCCATCGAGCAACTCCAAGGACCCTAAAGGTTAAAGCCGGTCCCTGCATACCTTGAGGTTTTGTTTTAGGCTTCGTAGCGAGAGAGTGTTGGTGTTTCAGGCTCGGCTGAGTCCCTCCCCGCCCCCTCCCTCCCCCCGTTAGTTGTCTGATCGATCTCTGGGTCATCACCCACGTTCCTCGTTATTTATAGTCGTTGTATACATTTGTTGAATCCTATTGTATTCTAGAATATTTTTACAAACGAACATGCTCATAGTCTTTTCATATTTTGTGTTCGATTTAGGGTCTGTTTGTTTGTTGTAAAACAAGTAAAACAATTTACAAAATTTGTTTTACCTTGTTTTACGGTATTTTGGCAAGCACTTAAAAATGACGTCAAACTAAAAAATTTTCAAGTCAACTGTAAAAACTATTATTTTTTAAAAAATAAATTAAACTCAAATTTTCTGTAAATCAAATTTTTTTTGGGGAAAAATATACTACGCTTATATCCATGGGCAAAAATCAGTAAGACTCATTCAAGTTCCAAAATATTTTACTTTGCCTCATATGTTTAAAAAATAATCAATTATTGTCTTATGTTTGATTTGGCCGTTAAACCACATGTAAATGACCGAAAAACACTTCTAACACATAAGTATTAAATTTTTTATTAAAAATAAAAATGATATATAAATAAAAGTAATATTTTTTAAATAAAAAATGAATTTGAAGGTTGCATAATAGTTTTATATTCTTCTCTTTTCATGCCACGTGGACACTTCTCTTTAGTTGGCTAACGACAATTTAAATGCGCGGACCAATTTTATCGCAAAAGTATACCTTAGGGACCTTCTCATTGAAATCAGTACTTTAGGGAGTAAAATATTAAAATTTTGAGAAAAATTTCATGCCTCGGGACAACCTACGATTGACATTGAGATGACATCTAAAATCCGCGTAAGCATCATTCCGTCTAGTTGAGACTCTTAGTCATTAGTATCTTAGTCATTCCGTCTAGTTTTACGAGCAAACAAACAGACTCTTAGTCATTAGTATCTTTATATTTTGGGTTCGATTTAGTTGAGATGGACTGTAAACTAGTTAGAGACTTGACAAAAAACAGGTCTAATATAAAGTAATAAAGTCAATACTTAAATCAACCTGGGTTATATAAAGTAATAAAATCAGATACTTAAATCAACCTGGGTTATCGGTAACCTTTCGCCCTCTCATCCTCAAAGTACAGGGTTTTCCTTGAGTTATTTCCACGCCTACCAAACGGGAAAAGAGAAAAGTCATGTAGTAACAGGCTTTAAAATAAGAAAAAGAAGCACCATGCACATTAACGTGATTTATAGATAGCAGCCCAGCCCACATCTGTAATTAAAACTAGACTGCAAATAGACAAGGTGAAGTCAAAGAAGAAGGGTATATATCAAACTTCTTTACCCCAAAAAGCCAATTTAGAATTTACAGCAAATTTTCGTAAGAAATTTCTTGAGTAGCGGAATAGACAGACCCTTGTCCGTCCCGTCCCCATGAATTCACTTCCCCCATCAAAGAAACTAGCTAGCAGAGCACCGTTCTCTATCCCCAAGAAGATGCACCTGCGTTGTCCTTTGATCTCTTCATTTTCGTTTACTGGGTAATTGAGCCATTGATTACCACTTCAATAAATTTCTAGACGCAGAGTTCCCTTGAGTTTCATTTACAACTTCGACACAACTGTACTGCTATTTGTTGATTCCCACATTTCGAGTTTCCCAACTCCAGCAAACTCTTTTCGTTTTCCACAGTTAATTCACTTCTTCTTTCTCTCTATCGTCCTCTCCAAGTCTCTGTGTCATGGCCTCTGGTTCCCCTTCGTTCCATTTTGATTCCCTTCCAAGTTACTTCTTTGATGGGGAAGAAGATGATGAGACCGATCATACATACGAAGTGGAAGAAGATTTAGCAGTCTGACTCTGAGGAATACTCGTCCGAAGTAGAAGAGGACGAATGCTCCTACGAGTACCACTACGACGATGAGATCGGAGACTACGTGGCCCTATCATCTCCCTCTCTTTCTCCCTCTGCCCAGAAAGAATACCGTCCTGATTCCGAAACCTACAGCACTGAATCCGAAGGTGGCCACACTACTAAGCATGCCAGGGAGACCAGTAGTTCGATTCCAAAGAAGAAATCGTTTGAAAAGGTGTGGAGTGATGGGGACGAAATAAACATCCTCAAGGATTTGCTGGAATATGCCGATAAAAAGCGTGCAGACCCAGTTTCAGCACCGGTCGATATGACTCAGTTTTATAAATCATTCAAGGCCTCGTTTCACCGCCAAGTCACCAGGGTTCAGCTGGCCGAAAAAGTTAGAAGACTGAAGAAGTTCAAGGACATTATTGAAAGAAAGAGATCAAGTCAAACGGGACGGGACAAGGACCCTACTTCTTCATAGCCCCACGAGGCCGAGCTGTTTCAACTATCCAACAAAATCTGGGGTGGTGTTGGTGATGATCGGGATGAGCCAAAACGTGTCCTTGAGATGGAAGAATTTCTGAGAGACCATGGACTGAACTTGGATTTGTTAGATGGGAATAGGAAGGCGACATTAGAGGAAAAGTGGAACCAGTTCAGATTTTCTGCATTGGTGACGTTCAGTAAGGAGGCTGCATTTAGTCGAGAGTTGATGCAGCAGGCGCTGGATGCGTGGCCGTTTTTAATTAAACCCTGACGAATCAGTCAACTTTATGCTTATCCTTGACTTTTTGAGTCGAGTTTTTCTGTAGTAACGTCTGAAAAGAATCCAGAACTCTACTTTTATATTGATCTCTGTGGGAATTACTTGCTTACTTCTCCGCCTTACTTGGCTGCTGCCTTCATACGTCACACTAGCGGAAAAATCCAGCCAAAATAGAAGTAAACTAAAGAACAACGATGATTGGTACAAGTTCTGCAGAAACAGAGCAAAATAACACGGGGAGTTGGGAGCTGCAAACAGAGCAGAACATAGCCATGATTCTTGGCTTCTAAAATTTCCTCCAAATTTATTAAAAAAAAAAGCATAGATTGGTTGAATTCCATATAAATTGGTTGGGTGGATTATATTGGAAGTCGATTAGGATTTGCATGAGAGAGATTGGGATGCCTAGATTCGTTTAAATCACAAACATTATTGCAAGAGTACCTAAAGCGGAACTTTTAGCTATGCGCTTGACGAGGTCAATATGTGCACCCAGCTTGGGTGTATGTATATTCATATTCAAATTGAAAGTGACTCGCAGAGATTATTGTTAAGTGGATTTGTCAACGAAATTGGCTTCTTTGGTACTTTTGGGAAGCATTTGGACATGATTTCTTTTGAGATTACACATATTTGTATATAGAGAGGCTAATTATATTTAGCAGATATTCTGGCTAATACAGGAGTAACAGGTTTGGAATAACATTTCAGGCTTGATCTTCATGCGTCTAACATATTGTTTTTGTTTTTTTTATCGTCATGTTCTTTGGTTGGGTTTTTCTCTTGTCTTTTGGTGTTTTTCTATATAACCAAGTGTGATTGTTATCCCAATATTCTTTCGCCATAAATGAAGTAACAGAGCTACAAAATGATGTGGAATATAGTAGACAAATAGAAACGAGATAGAGAAATCAAGAAATAATAGAGGAGAGAAGAATAAAACCAAGGAGAGGGAGAAAATAACACATTTGAGTGCAAAAGGTAGCCGCCAATAAACTTTATAATCTCAATCTCAATAATTTAAGGTTTTCACAAACCTTAAATAAATAAAGAACAAAAGGTCCTAAGCAAACCCTAAAAGCCCATGGACTAAAGTCTAACAAAACATAATAACTACTCATTTATCAAAATATAAATATCTTCCTTACAAAAATTCTTGCGAATACAACACGATAAAATCCAAAGTATAAAGAAAGTCTTAGCACACAATCAACGCAATCAATAAGGTGTAAGGTTGAGAGATACAACACCGAGATTTTAGGTAGTTTGGCCAAAGCCAACCACCTATGTTCACCACTAAGGATCATCCCTTGGATTTTCCACATTTTGTCAATTGACGATTTTATCCTTATAAAATATTCATTGTAAAAAAAATTATGGGGATAAAATTATCATTTTTCAAGTCAAAAAATCATTTTCATAGTGTTTGAAATCAATAGTTTATAGGTGCAATATGTCAAGACCCTTGTGGTTTGAGAGTACAAAGTCTATTTTTATCTCAAATTTGAAATAAATATCTAGGTATCTACAAAAAAAAAAATCCCTAACTACCGTTTTCTTAAAGCTCAAAAGTATAATTCAAAGACTTAAAAAAAATCTTTACTCTACAAAGTCACTAATTGTCTTCTTCTATCCTCGGATTCCCTTCAAACTCCGTTTTCCTCTTATCTGGTTTCTCTAATTATCTCTGCAAGAATTTGTTTATATTAATGATGCGAAAATCCATATATTGTTCTTTTCTGTTGATCTCTTCCACTATGCACTATGCAGAGTCTCTTTGTTTTGTTTCCTTCTTCACTTGTTCCCAACCATTGTAGTTTTTTTTTTCTAGTCGTTTCTGATTGTAGTTGCTTAAACAGAGTGCTTATTTTCAAGAAATTCTGCAGGGTCTACTTGTTCTTCTCAAGAATCAGCAACAATAAAATTTACCGAAGCTTTGGGGTTGATTGTTTTTCTCTGTGTCAGTCTGAATCTGAAATCAACCAAATGACAGTAAGCTTACCCAAAAGCTTCAGTTACAGCCTTACAGCTAGTTCTAGTTCGTTCCTGTTAGAAAAAAAAATTCCAAGATTTCATTGATTCAATGGTACAAATTCATGCTGAGGCCGCCATTAAACGAAGCCAAACTTGGACAATACAGATTTGAACAGGTTATCATTACTTTACTATTAAGATCAAAAGTTCAGAACTAATCTTTGTGGGCACACCACAAGCAGAGAACTACTAAGAAATTCTGTTTATGAATCAGTAGACCTCAATTTTTAGCACCAACTGAATCAGATTCAGCGGACGTTAATGGAATGAACTGAGGATACTCTGGAAAACCTCATCGTTGAACCGTGCCTCTTTTATGCTGCATTCGAATTGTGCGACCTTGAAAGATTTCCACAACTCCACGAGTCCTGCTACCTTGTCTCCGTCGATCCAGTCCAGCTTTATTCCCAGTTCATCTAAACGATCTGCCAGACCTTGCAAAGCCATCTCGGATGTCCCGGCCATTTCGTAGATACTTTTCGAAGCATCTTTATCATCAGTATCAACGTCTGCTTTCTTAGTGGAGTTTGAAGTTTGGGATTTGAAGGCTTCCGCGGAGTTCTTGCCATTTTTCCCGTTGGCGGCATCAGTGGCGTTTCCCTCATCAATCGGATCAGTAGCAGCTACATCGGTATTTGCTTCGTCAGTCTTCGGAGCATCAGCAACATTGGCCGGCCCAGTACTAGGCTTGTTCTTCCTTTTCTTTGAATGGGGTTTAGCCATATCGTCCTCCCCGGAATGACTGATCTTCGGCCTCCCACTTGAGTCTTGAGCGTTCTCCAAATTCTTCTTGGGGTTTTCCTTGCGTTTCTTACTCTTCTTAGGTCCATCATCAGCATGGGACGAAGGACGGCGTGCAAATATTGGCTTTTCGGATGGTGACTTGGTGTCAGCGTTTGACACCAGACGAGTGAGTGATTTAGGTTGAACATCATCATCGTCTTCTGTATCTGCAACAACATAACCTGCGCGATCTTCTTGTTCCTGAAAATAGTCGTGAGGACGCATTTTCTTCTTAGGAGTTTCCATTAATTGCGGCTGATCAGGGTGGTTTGCGAAACGAGGAGGAATACGTGCAGATAGTGAGACTGAGAGAGAGAGATGATTTTCTGAACTTCCGGATGAGAGCTGATTGGTATATATGAAGGGGTAAAGAATGAAAGGATATCGTACGTATTCTTTGAATAGGGTATCCGACTCCTCAATTGACGTGCTATATTTATTCGGAATAAGGCCAGAAACAAATTCCAAACAGATGTGATTTAATGACCTTCACTAAAAATAGAAGCAAGTGTTAATATCCTAATTAATTAATTAATCTTTCTTCAATGCAATTGCAAATTTCGAATTCACTATAAATGATCTGAGGGAGTGGCTAATTATGAGATTTCCGAAAACAAGCTACTCTTCTCCTAATGGCCGGCCATGTGGGATGTATGTAATGTGCGGTACTGTCTCGATGGTTTTGAGTCTAGCCATAAGGCCTGGGCCCACTATGACGAGGAAAATCCTTGCAGGAAAAAGGAGTTATGGGCTAACATAACCAAACGACGTGTTATCTGAGGATATGGATTGAAATGGAAGGGAATTGTTCAAAATTGTTGTACCAAGTGAAAGATGTGCAGCCATAAAAAACCATCTTTCAAATGAAATAGTGTTTTTCCTTCGCCTTGTTCATTCATTCGTTCTGTTTCCTTTGTATTAAATGTACAGATAAGCATGATTATTAATACTTCCATATCTTCTTGAAAACTTTGTGAGTGGTTTTATTGCATGACCTAGGAAAATATAAATGCAATTTTGTAACCTTTGGCATTTCAACTCCGTTTTGGGTATTTGAGAAGTTTATTGTGGATAGTGTCAACTTTCCTAGGTGAGAACTCGTCATGCTCTTGGTTCTGATGAGAAGGCCAAAGATCCCAGTTTTGGACTTAGAATGGGTGCTGGTTCTCAGACCTCAGCTGATTCTTTTAGGTAAATTCTGATGTATCTTTAAGAGACTATTGCCTCAAATCGTAGTCAAATTGAACATGCCAGTATGTTTCATTTTATGATCTGGTATTCAAAAATTAAGTGTGATTATTTGCAGGGTTTCCAATTGAAACATGCTCTGTATACGTTATTTTGTGCAATAGATGGTTTGTGTTGAAAGTGGTAGCCCTGATAAGCCTCCAATCCTTTTTTTTGTTTTGTTTTTTTGTAATCAAAACACTGCCTCTTATTCAAATACCAACTATAAAAAAAAACTATGGCAGGTCAGTACCATCATACAACCAAATAAAATCAGGAAAATGCTCACAACCACAGAGATTGCCACCTGAGGAAATCTCAGAGGCGGCCCAACGAGCTAACTGGTGCATAACAAAATTAGCACTTTGCCTAACATGCCTAACCTCCAAACTCTGAAAAAGCTGAAGTATAGAGTGGATAGCTGAAATCTTATGATGAATACTCCAATCCAGCTGGTGGGGAATTGTTGAATTGCCCTGATAACTATCTCAGAATCACCCTCCAGAATAACATGATTAAAACCTTTATGGTATGCCAATTCGACTCCCAAGTGGACGGCCTCAGCCTCCCCGACCAATTGATTGACAACAGCTAAATGATTCACCTTGAACCCGCATAAATCACCATACTGGTCTCTTATAATCGCACCGGCCACTGTAAAATCAACACGAATAGCAACATCTACATTCACCTTAATAACATTCTTTGAAGGTGGAATCCAAACCGCATGCATAGAAGACCCCAACTTCTGAATCCACGCTGATCGATGTTCCAGACTAAGCAACCAAACTTTTCTTGCTAGCTTCGCAATGTCACAGCTCTTGCCCACATGAACTATACGATTTCTACCTCCCCACACTATGTCAATAGCATTCACCGCGAATAGTTTTAAATGATGTTGATCTTCCAAAGAAATACCAAGCAACCGATGGGGATGTAATATCTTCTAAACCCAGTCACACATAGTACCCTCACTAAAGGCAAGGATATTAAGTTGCCAAGGAGCTTCACTCCATATAGCCCTACTAAACGGGCAGCTCAACACCAAATGGTGAATAGTCTCCTTGCAAGTGCCACACAACGAACAAGAGAGTTCCCCTGCCTCCCCCTCAGTGCTACCAATTCGTTCAGCTACTTTCGCTTTAGTAGGATAATATCCCAAAGCACCTTCCAAATCAAAAGCTTTTAGCCTTTCGTGAATCTTAAGATGCCATAGATCACGCCAATCTCCCTGCTCAATAGGACTCAATGGGTTGCCACGTTGCTGCACCAGATTGCTATGGGCTGTCTTCACAGAAAAATCACCAGAGGGGTCTTGGGGCCAAAAATACTGATCCTGTGAGGTATCTGTTGAGAGACGGATCTGTAATATTGCATTAGCAGATTCTTAATTAAAAAATCTGCGAATCTTCTCTACATCCCATATCTTCCCTTCTTCTAGTATCAAATCGTTGGCCTTAAGAGAAGGATCATCCAACAACAGCCCTTCTCTTAACATTGGTCGAAAGCCAGCCAAGTTAGGCACCTAAGGATCTCGAGTAGTAGAAATACTTTGCCCATTGCCCACTTTATAGCACATAACATCCTTCAGTCCATCCCTATTTTGCAGCATACTCTTCGTATCCATGACGATTTACCAGCAGCCTCTAATTGTCGAAAGTCCTGTTGTTTCAGATATTTACCACAAAGAACCAAAACCCACAAACTGTCAGCCTTAGTCGACAACTTCCAGGCCAGTTTAGAAATTAATGCTTGATTAACTTCAGCTGTAACTCTTATGCCCAGACCACCCTCCCTTTTCGGCAAACAAATAGAGTTTCATGACTTTAGAGAAAGATTCCTAGACTTACCAGCCTTGAAACCCCACCAAAAATTCTTTAACTCACGATCAATATCCCGACACCGTGATTTCAACAAAGAATAAAAGCTCAATAAATAGGATGAAATTGAACTTGCCACTGCCTTAATCATGCAATTCACTACAAAAAAAGGCCAAAAAACGCTGTTATAGGTCATTTTGGCCGCCGCTATAGCTCCGTCGCGATAGATATATCGCGGCGGTTTTCGGAACCGCTGGTGAAGACCTCAGGTCTATAGCGGCGGTCCCAACCGCCGCTATAGACACCCGAACACAATTTTTTCTTCCTCACAGCATTTCGTGAAAACGCTGGTAGAAAATTTTAGCAGCGATCGATCTGTGCCAGCATTTTTTTTTTGCTTTTGCTAGCATTTTAATGCACTACTAATTTTTTTCCTATATTTTCATATACATACTTTTTTAATCGGTAATACAAATTTATTTTAATAATTATAATTTATTGGATGTAAAAAAATTAAAGAACCAAGGAGAAAAAAACAAAATATACTTCATCATTAATTAATAGCATTTTACAACAAACACAAAAATCTTTACAAATTAAGAATAGACTTTATAAGTAACAAAAAGGCCTCTTGTCTGTGGTCCCAAAGTCCAAACGGTCTTCAGAGGAACTCCCAACCCCACTGGTTGATCAACAATATATTCCCTAAAATCCAAATGTTCCACATTTCAGTTGCATACAAGTCTTTGCAACCCCAAAATGAGCATATAAAAATCACAGCAATAACTAGCCAAGCAGAAATAAAAAAAAAATGGAACTACACATGCAACTGGAATCCCAAAACACCAATATATAGGCATATAAAATTTAGTGATCTTGTTCGACAAGGATTGAAGTCTCAGCACAAAGAACAAGCAAGTTCTATTTCTTGCCAGCTCCATATTTGTTTGCATGAAAGTTTCTTTTGTTGGCACTGTTATGAATTGATGCACACAAATGGAGAAAGAGAACTCCCCTGCAGGGGCAAGAAGATATCGAGAAGGAAAAACCCACACACCATCATTGAGGAAAATTATTCATATCAAAAAATTATCCATATTAAAATTGGCATTGCAGACAACCATATGTTGGCATTCATTATAACACTAAAAGTGTAACACATCAAAGTTGAAACCTATGCTTACCGTGTAATTTTTCATCCAGGTTTTGTAAGGACGATGTCAGAAGCACAACGAGCTGCATCTGTTGCATCAGCAACAACTATCCCAAACACAACGAGCTGCATCTGTTGCAGTTGGTCACCTGACAGAAAACACAAAGCTCAGCAACACGTGTGAACTACTAACATAAAGTATTACAATAACTTGAAGTGAAGGATGGAAAAGGCCCATAAAACAAATAAAATAATAGCAATATTTGAAAAGCTGATCAACATAGCAAAGTATAGCTTCCAATTACAACCTGTAATCATTTTCACATTCACTCCAAGGTTTAAAGCCCTTCTTATTGTCTCTGCACTGTCATGCCTGGGAGGGTCAAAGAGAGGCATTAGACCAATGAACTAATGTAGGAGTCAAATGGAAGTGACCTGTTCCTCTGTAAGGAATCAAGCTTAAACTTGACTTCAGGACAGGGAAAAGGAATACTTACAGGAAAAGCAGTAAACAAGTAGTCTGCATTGAACAAAACCAAAAAAAAATTACACACTCCAGTTGATTTTTCAATGATACAATCATATGATCAAGCTGCAATGGAATCGGAAAGCTGCAGTAACGCAAAGCATTCAACAGTACCATAAGTGTTATCTTACCATCCATATCACACGCGAAGCAAAAACATCATCACGGGAATCTTCAACCATCATCACGGGAAGCAAAAACAATAAATAAAGACCCAAATCAAGAAATATGAAAAACGAAAACAGAAACGATAAATTAATAAAAGCAAGAGACAGATAACCTGTATTTTTGCTGGTCATGGGCTCGAACATCGGCTTGGAACCTGGTCTTACATGTATCGAGTGGGTATAGGATGATGGTGCTCACGAGGGATCCTATGGCCCCTGAAGCTGCCTCTGATACAAATTGAAGATCAAGAGCCATTTATGATATTCAAGATTCCACAGTTCTCAGAGATGAAAAAGACACAGATAATAGATTGAACAAACACGAAATCACCAAAGCACCACTAGATCTGCAAATGGGGTCAGCACGATGCACACTCCAGTACCTCTGGGCACCTCCACGTCTCCCACGATGGGTGGGTCTATGCTGCCAGCTGATCGTGGACGAATCACGACGTGTCTCGAGAAAGAATGAGGGGGCGAGAGAAGGCGATAGAGGGTGAGAGATTTTGGGACTGGGGAATTTGGGAGGGGGAATTTGGGGCTGCGCGGGAAAGGTAGAATTTGGCTTCGGGAAAGGAAAGAAAAGGGGTGTTCCCACTCGCGCGAAATTGCGAATAGCCCGGGTTTTTTTTTCGAACATGCCAACTTTTTTTTAAATTTGTAGTTTTTCAAAATTTTTAATAATAAGTTATATTTTGTTGTTATGTGTTTTTAGTAAATTAAAATCAGTTGTAAATTGTAACAGTATTTAAAAATCTTTATACTTAGTATTAAATAAATACATAGTTATGTACATTTTTTTACATTCATATACTTAGTATTAGATTATTATATAATTAGTACAATAATCGTAATTAAAATAGGTTGGGAGTAATAATATATAATATTTATAATTTAAAATTATAATGTTTTTCCTATAACATTGCATGCTTTGTTATATGTGTTTATCATATACATGATATATATATATATGAAAAACACATTAAATTATTCAAAATATATATGCTCATTATAAGTATGATAATATATGTTTTCTAAACTACTTAGATTTAATCAATAAATATGCAATTACCATAGCAACAATAGGTATTATTGTATAAGCTAATTAATCTCACAATATCTTTTTGTTTGAAATTAAATAATATATCATAATTAAATATTTTTATATTACTAATTATTACAAATATATATGCTCATTATAAGTATATGATAATAGATGTAATAAAAATACAATTATCATAACAATCATAAATATAACTTTCATAACATTATTTCTAATAACAACTTCAATTTTCATTAAACTCCTTTTAATTCCATATTTTATTATGTAGGTCTCCTAAAATATTTTTTAAACACATGACAAAATAAAAAAATGTATTAAAAGGTATAAAATAGTCTATAAAATAATTATTAAGATTAAATAAAATATATTTTTAAATTTTTGATTTTTTTTCAAATTATACCTATAGCGGCGTTTTTGTTAAAACCGCTGCTAAAGGTGAACTTGATTTCTAGCGGTGTTTTGAAAAAACGCTGCTAAAGGTGAGTGACCGCCGCTAAAGGGGGCTATATAAGTGACCGCCGCTAAAAAGACCGCCGCTACAAGGGGTCTATAGCGACGGTCACTGACCGCCGCTAAAGGTAATGCGTTTTGCAAAAAACGCTGCTACAGGGGGTCTATAGCGGCGGTCAAGAAACACCTTTAAGCGGTCGCTATAGACCTGTTTTTTGTAGTGTGCAAATACGTCCAGCTTGGGAGAGTGTCTTTGCCTTCCACCCTAAAATTTTCTGAAAAAAACTTCGCTTTGATATACTCACCTTGGCTCTTGGAATTAGAAAAGGGGGGCCAAGATGTTTCACCTTAGATGAGAGTTTCTTCAAACACGGTTTATCTAAAATAGAAATCATAGCTTGACCACGAAATTTTTTGCTGAAGTGAACCGATGATTTATCTTTATTGACTTTTTGACCCGACCATTTAAGACACTCTTCCAAAATCGTAGCTTCTCGAAGTGTTGCCTTGCCAAACAAGAGAAGGTCATCCGTAAATAGGAGATGAGATATACTAGGTGCATTGCGGCCCACCTTAATACCCTTAAGACGCCTGAGACTCTCTTCCCTGGAAAATAAATGTGACAGCACCTCCGAGCATAAAATAAATAAAGCCGGTGATAGAGGATCCCCTTGCCTTAGACCCCGGGTAAGTCGGAAATTACCAAAAGGGCTACCATTGGTCAAAATTGAGAAAGAAGATGTCATAAGACACTGCTCAATCCAATTTATCCATATTTTACTAAAGCCAAACTGTTCCAGCACATTTAGAACAAAACATCACTCCACCCTATCATATGCTTTTTACATATCAGCTTTAATAGCCATCCAACCACCTCGCCCTTGTTTATGGTTCATATTGTGAAAAATCTCCGCTGCCACAATATAGTTATCTTGAATGGCACGGCCCGGGACAAAGGCTACCTGAAACGGAGAAATGAGCTTTGGGAGCACTAACTTGGAAGGGGGGATGAACGTGGTAATTTCTAACTTAGTTTTATTAGGTCTCTATTTTATTTTTAATGTTTTTTTCCTTCAATAGGGAGATTTGGCTATTGTCATAGTTTTAGAATATATTGGCTAGGGTTGCAAGGGGGGATGAACGTGGAAGACATCTATCAAACCTCTGAACTAGCCGTCTCTCTCTCCCCTCTCTTCTAACTTCTCCTTCTCCTTCGAGTTTTCACCATGGCCTTGTGTGGCTAAACTTTTATACTTGGTCGAAGGGAAACTGAAGCCTCGAAATCAGTAAAACTGTGAGATCTAATTTATTTTCATTGTTTAATTTATGCTTTGAGTATTGGATGTTCTTCTATGCCTATTTTCATGATTGTCTCGTTTAATAGTTAGAAGGCCTACTAGTTTATTATTTGTTTCAATCTAATGCTAGGTTAGATATCAAATCCGTAATTGTTTGATTCCTCTAATCTGTGAAACAACTAAGTTTCAATGATTTGCTGCGTCATAAATCATTAAATTTTAGGAAGAACGAACGACTAAATTAAATGCAACCGCTTGTGCTTGTGTTGTTTAGCTTCATCGATCTCTCTAATCCTTAACAATATAACTGTATAACATCTCATGTTACAACATTATACCCAATAAGTAATAAATACATGTGAAGATAAAAGAAATAAGTATCTCATCATTATTCTAATAACTGGTTTTGAGGCCATATTTCCAACATCTCCCATTTGCACTCAAAATAATTTATCTATGTATCTGATACCCGGACAAACTCTAAATGTGTCTCAAGTATTTTTGAGGCAGCAATTCGGTGAAAACATATTTTGTGTTCGTGGAATCAGAAAAGCCATTAGAAATGTGGAGCGAAAGCAAAGAGCCATTAGAAACTGAGTTTCGTGCCTAACCTATTTTGTGTTCGGAATCCAGCTCAAACACGTCTACGATGGCTTGCCAAAAATTCCTTCTAACTGGTGAAGGTGATCCTTGCTCGGGTCTTCTTCTTCATACTGGACCTCATTGCACAGTAAGAAAGCCTTGTTACAATTGGGCTCGAAACCCAACTTATTTGTGGGTTTTCACTCGCACATCTCGGACAAGGCTAGATATCAAAGCTCAAGCCCAATTCGAAACCTACATCAAAATTATAATTAAGGAGTTTGACTCACTATCTTTCAAACTATTAAATCGAAATAGCAATAATAGCTTTGACCTATTTTATATATGTTAAAGATATTTTTATCAATGTATTAAGTTATTAAGAATATTATTATTCAAGCTATAAAAGTGAAAAAAGTGTATTTATTTTTTATTTTTAATGTGTGTTTGTTTTGCATTAAATTTTTTACCAAAATATTCTTCCCAATTTGTATATTCGAAAGAAATTTAGTTCAGCTGAAAATCTTAATGTGCATCTTCTTAAAATTAGAATCGAACACCAAAAAAATTGAAAATTTTCTTTAAAAATATTTAACAATTTTTTATTATTATTATATATTTTTCTTGTCTTGCGTGTAAACAAACACACCTAAAGTCGGTTCGTTTCGAAGTAAAATCATTTTTACGTAACGTGTGTCTGGTCACCTTGGAATAAAAATCCCAAAAATTCCCTCTTTTGAGTTAACAAACACAAGAAAATTTGGTTTCAACGGCGGTGACTTTCGTAGCCGAAACTATAGTAATTCGTCGCAAAAGCTTTGCCCCCACGAAATGGGGTCGTCGACACGTGGTCGTCTTTGTCGCGTGGAGAGAGCCCTGTTTCGACGACAGAAGCTATTCGTCAGCGTAAGTCAGTAGCATCGACGAGCTCCACTTCGTCAAGAGAGGTGCAACGTCGACGAGCTTCACTTCGTCAAGAGAGCTGCAACGTCGACCGCCAATTTCGTTGGGGAAGATACTCAACTCCATCGCTAAAGCCTTTGGTTAATCGGACGGGTTGGTCAAGGTTGACCTTCATCGACGAAGCCCATGGCGTCATGATTGTCGTCGTCGCTGTTGTTTCTTATTCTGACAGGGTGGTTCATGGATGTGGTGGGCATGTTGTCTACATTTCCAAATATGATTTTTTTTTTCTAGTGTTCATTCTCTGTTATACGAATATGTAAATGATTTGAATCTCTCATTTCTATTCAATAGCCAAATGAAGCGAAGACATCCATAATGAGTAAAACTCCGTTTTCACATGAGACGAAACTCTATCCTCAAAGCTGCAAAAATTTTGTAATACAACTGTGTAAATATTACAAATTGTGTTCTTTTCTCTCTCTCAACACTGCAGCTCTGCCTTCACACAATACAACTTTGCCCAAGGATGAAATTCCTCAGCAGTGACTTGTTAAAAATTATTTCATCGTGCACTGGTTGTATTCAGGACATTAGATTTTTCACCTAGCATTGACACTGCAAGAGAGTATTTGTGCCCATGAACTATTTGTCATAATGCACAAGAATAATGAGCAATTGTAAACAAAGTGATAAGACTTACTCTGGTACAAAAAGAATATAGTATAACTCAAGGCTATCACCTCCAGAGTAATTTGGAGGGACTGGAGGAGATAACAAACTCGTAATAAAAAGAATTAAGTGCTCCTGTAGCCAATTAAAATCATATCAGACTCAAAAAATTAGAGATTATCAAACTTCCGAAGGAATAAGAATGCCACGTTACATGTCAGGCAAATTCTCTTTGTTTTTTCATATTGTTCAAATGAGTTCAATTGGGATAGAGTATCAGGGAAAGGAAGGGACTTTTAGGAAGCACTGAAAATTAGTTCTGTTCTGCGCCCAGACACATCTCAAGGAAAACCAAAAGCTAGAGTAAGATTCATATACTGACCCTTTCTTGACCCAGTCTCACACTGAAAGACTAAATACCAAAATCTCTATCACCATCCACATCAAGTATGTCCTGTTAGAATACCATCAAGATCTTGGGAAATAGCTTGACTTGAGAAACTTATCATCAGGAAAAACGAACAACAATAGCCCTCACTACCAGGATGCAAGCTGCGGCAAGAAATGCATGTCTCTTCCATCTGAGTAGTGATGCTACAGGGAGGGAAAACACACTTTGATGAAAAGTATCCACTACTATTACTTATTCACAAAACACAAAGTTACATATGTCCGAGTATGAATTAGAGAGAGGACTGATACGCTTAGGAAATTATTAGGCAGGCCAGCATACACACACCAGATGTTATTCCCGTCCGAAATTGATTTAAGTTCAATGTGCAAAAGCACTTAGATAATGATTTTGTTTTCTTTTCAAGCATCTTCTAGTTACACATGAAGATAGAAATTTGATTATGATAGTATTTAGTTTATTGACTTTCATTGACCTAACGGAGCAAAACAACCTGAGTTGTTGGCAGAGGAAACTTACTTCAATGGAATAAGCACTCCCAAGAAGAAAACTCACGAGAAGCACAGAAAAAATTGGTGGTGATTTAAAGATGATTCCCATAGCAAAACTCTGCAAAATTAGCACACGCAAAATAAATTGACATGAGAAAATTGTGGTCTTTGGAAGTCATAGATGAACTCGATCACTACAGGTTTCAGAAGAGAATAGAGCAATTTTGTCAATACTGATCAACATCTATTGCTTCAGAAGTTGATACTCCAATGCTCCAAAGACAACCTTTAAACCCAATTGACCAGCCCTCATCGAATTAACATAGTCGATCTAATCAGATTTTAACCAGAACAACAAGACCCATAAACTAGAGTTAACACAGCATTGAAAAATTAACAGAACAAATAAATTAAATGGCAATATATAGTGTAAACACCCTCATTGTCACACGGTTGCACGGGAAGGAGGCTAGGGTTGAAGTATTCGGGAAAGAAGGGTAAAAGATAAGTCGTGTTTGATTTGGGAGAGGCTTGACTAGGAGACAAGATAAGGAAGATACGAGAAGAATGTATCACGTGCTGTCCATTGCTTATCGTGATGGGTTGTGTTACTGGGTGTGAAGGACGAGCTGGGAAGATGGGCTGGAGTGATAAGGCGCATTAGCAGAGTTATTAGTAGTGCGGTCCATTGCTTATCGTGGGCTGGGGGGACTGATTGTGAAGGACGGCCTGGGAAGATGGGCTGGAGTGATAGGGCCCATGTAAGGGTTAAGTTGTTACGTGAGTTTGTTAGCATCTTTCCTTAGGTGAGTCTGGAGTCTCTTGGGTATAAGGGAGGCAGTTATCTTGTTAAGGGTATCAAACTATTACGAATGTTATTTTCCTTCTTCTCTCTCAGTCTGTAAGGAGGTTGGCCAAACCTCGAATTTGGCCATTTACATTCAGAAGTTTACTTTCCATCTACATACACAATTCCACTATTTGTTATCATTGTCTACACATTACAATCGTCCCAATAGTCTGCTACAATTGGTATCAGAGGCTCGATCCAGACATGGTTGATACTCGTTACAAGGAAGTGATGAAGCACATTACCTTGTTGAAGAAAGATCAGGATGATCAGAAGCAATCTATGCATAGTATACTACAACAACTTTCGAATCTGAAAATGAATATGCAAGTCTTACTCAAAGATAGAGAGAAAGAGCATGAGGAGGCATCTGTGCTTACCAATGGGAGTCCACCATCGAGTGGAAGTGGAGGCAGTGGAGGAAATGGAGGAGGTGGAGATCCTGGTGGTCTGCAGTTCAGGTCAGTAAAACTGGATTTCCCTAAGTTTGATGGAACTGACCCGAATGGTTGGTTATACAAAACTACTCAGTTCTTTAGTTTCCATAAGACTCCCCTGCATCATCTGTCACGCCCCAAACGCTAACCCGAAAGGGCCAATGACAGCCGCGAGCAGTCTCAAAAGAATGCTCCAGCGAACTTAACTTCGACTTACAACGGGAAAAATTACTAAGAGAGAGATGGGTCAAGGGAATTTACATAAATTTTAACTTACACAAAAATGACCTCATTAATAAATGAGTAAGCATCTTAATTACATATCATAAACAAAACACTTCCTAAGTGACAGACCACATTGGTCAATAGTCACCAACATCTCAAAAATACATGGAGAGTCTTCCCTCTCAAGACAAGTAGTCCTCAGGACTGCTTTCACCTGGAACATCTGGAATGATACAATTTAAAAACTTATGAGTCAAAAGACTCAGTAAGGGAACATGAACTTGTAAATACGAGCTTGTAACATGAACATGTAAATCATGAATGATCGTAAATCTTGATGTGCATGCATGCTTCATGTTTGCATATGCACATGCACTTGCTCTTGAAACATATACTTAAACTTGATATGACACTTGGTCTTTGAAAAGAATCGTTTCTTATCTTGTGCGCTACATACGCTCCATTTAACGCCTGAAGTCAGGGTTGTGCGTTCCCATTGGAACAGTCCCCTTTTTCCCTTGGAGACATAACATCTAGTCAAACTAGCCCTTGAAGTCGCCTCAGGCCTAATGGCTAGACACGACCCTTGGAGGTCCACACCTTCTCGCATTCGTCCTTCGGAGTGTATGCACCTATCTTACTGGTACGGTACCGACCTTCTACAGCCCCTTAACTTGACTTGTCATAAAAATATTTTCATGCTTTCATTCGCACAAAACTTTCTTTTTCTTTCAAGAAAATCATGCAAATGCTTATGTCATGTCATGCTTGATAATGCGTAAACATGCTGTGTATCATTCCAGTTTTCAGAAAAAATGTAAGTTTCCACTTACATCCACTTACCTTGATCCTCCTGAGTATCATGTGGTGCTTCGCCTACAAGCGAGTTAAATACGTTACTTAGACGCTTAGGCAAAATAGTCAAATAGACATACAAAAGTACTCATAGACGTTTTCGGTTTCCAAAATTCATATATTTGAAAATATGACTTCACTTACCTAAGATTTCTTTTAAACTTTAGCTTACATAAAACTAATTTGAAAACAATAAGCATATATATATATATATATATCAAACAACTTCAACTAGGTTGCTGTTTACACCTTCTTCGTGCCTAACTCGTATTCAACTTGTTACACTGTTTCTTCCCATCAATAATATTGATTTCAAGACCTATCCATGAAGGTCAGCAATAACATTGCATATTAGGAGTTCCAAATCAAATCAGCAACTTATAAAACTTCTAATTTCTATACCCTTGTTCCACACTTTTCATCGTACTTTGCATGGGCTAATGACCATCAAATTCCATCAGTCAAACCTCAATAGATGTGTTATATGGGTACTGCCGAGACCTATATGATTTAACCTAAGTTCCATTGGTCTTTATTATCTCTAAGTTTCAAGCTCACATGAACACCAATGCTCACAATTCTTCAAAATACAACCGATAGACATTAATCCTCATTTCAATGATCAACCCGTGACCATCTTGACCTTCTTTTCACTTTTAGGCTTGCTGACTTGAACCAAAGGAGTATTTCAGATTCACAATCCTCAACTTTCTTACAAGAACATACATCAACCAAATCACTTCCAACATGTCACAAGATTTGGCCAAGGTACCTCAATTCCTACATGCGTCATTATCTCTTCAAAGATTTAGCCAAAACCGTGGCCTCTACCCCTCCTCCAGCAACAAGTTCACAACCAAAATCTGTCATAACTATCATCAGTCCACTCACAAGAACAACAACCAAGAATAAGCCAAAATCTAACTTCCATGCCATATTTTTTCAAAACAAGAGTACATTACCTTAGGAGTTTCGGCTGGACACTAGAGATGGCTAGAGAACACCTATAATAGGACATCCATGGTAAGAATCAGGAGAAATAATAACTCATAGGGGAAGAAATATCAAAGGGCCGGATTTCCCTTACCTAGAATTGCTTTTTCCCCTTGACCTTGCTTTCTCCTCCTTCACTTACTCGATTTTTCTCCTTCTCGCTCTCTCGGCCAATCTCTCTTGTGCTCTCTCCCTTGTGAGACCAAAGAGTGAACTGAGTGTGTGTGAAGTGAGTGAGGCGTGGAGTGCAAAGGAAAGGTGAAGAACTCGGCCAAGTTCACTAGCAAGGGGGAAATTTCCTCTTGGTTCCATCGACAACAGCCATTGGCTGCATGGGCAGCAAGGTTAATGCCTTGTGTCACGCCCCGAATGCCATCCCGCAGGGACCGTGACAGCCTCGAGCAATCCCGAGGAAAGCTCCAGCGAACATCCTTAAACTTACAGCAGAAAACATAGGACCGAGAGAGAGACGGGCCAAACTCATAACATCATAAAGGTCCTCAATAAAACATTGTGTCTTATATTACACATTACATGATTAACACATAAACAAATGACAGGTAACATCGATCATGTCCTCCTGACTTCCTTCACCTGAGGTATCTGGAATGATACAATTTTAAAAACGTGAGTAAAAAATACTCAGTAAGGGAAAAACATAACTTGAAAACATGATCTTAAAATTTGAACTTGAATATCATGAGAATTCGTAAATCATGATGCACATGCATGTCTCATGGTTATGCATATGCTCTTGATCATAAGACATGTTCTTGTTCTTGAAAATTGGCTCATGGCCCTTGAAAAGTAATTCCTTCTTGACTTGTGGGCTACTTACGCTCCATTTAACCCCTGGAGTCCGGGTTGTGCGTTCCCATCGGAACCGTCTCTCTTACCCTTGGGGACATTTCATTTGATTGAGCTAGCCCTTGAAGTGGCTCAGGCCTGGTGGCTAGACACGACCCTTGGAGGCCCACACCTTCTCATTGTCTTGCACAGCCTCTTAGGATTCACCCAACCTTCTCACATTCGTCCTTCGGTATGGGAGTCCATCTTGATGGTACGGTACCGACCAGAGCCCTTAACTTGACTTGTCTTATCATAAAACTTTCCATATGTCATTGCATAAGAATCGCTTTTAGAAAATCATACAATGCTCATGCCATGTCATGCTTGCTTGAAATGTCATGCTTGTTCATGAAACTATGCAGTGTATCATTCCAGTTTTTTTTAAAAAAATGTAAGTTTACTTACTCACTTACAATCCACTTACTTCCACTTACCTTGGTCTCCTTTGAGTAATGGTATGAAGTTCGCCTACAAGCGATTCAAATACCTCTTAGGTACTTAGGAATTAATCACATAAACATACAAGAAAAATACTTGAATTTAGTTCGGTTTTTCCCAAAAGTACATTTCTGAAAATACTATATCATTTTCAAAGGTTCACTTTAGATAACTCTTATTAAACACTTGAGAAAAGTAATTATCATATCAACATAGAATCCTACGTTTAAAACAGCAACTTGAAGGTCTAATACCACTAACTTAACCTTTTGATCTCTAAAGATTTGTTGATCTATTTCACTTCACACTAATCACTTAGATAGGTTGCTGACCAAAACCCTATTTAACTAAATTACATGACTTGCAATCAATCATATTCATATTTTAATCAAGTCTCCAAAACAACAAGCTAAATGGTGCCAAAAATCCAAGCTTAACATAATCTTAATCTCATACATTAAAGCCAAACTTAGTTAATTAACTAATTCATCTTATCCAACATTTAACATGGAAAATCCGTGATATATACACCATCTAATGTCCAACCCGTGGCACCTTTCTAAGCATATGATTTTTAAGTTTACATTACACCATAAAACTTCCTTTGCACATCCATATATTCAGCCATCAACCTAGATTTGCATTTCTAAACCATTCGGCCATCAACCAATGACATGCATGTATGTAATCTTCACATCCAACATGAATCCCTTCCTTCAACAAGCAATTACACAACCTAGGGGTACTAATCATAACATAGATTCAAGATCTAGCAAGAAAAACCATTCGGCCAAGCATAAATGTCATAACCTTCAAAGGGTCGAAACTTAACTTAGCATATCTCATCTTCACATGCATTTCTCTTTCACATCTCAGAATTATTTACACATGCATTTGTCCATTTACATCATAGCACCTCTAAATCACTAGATCTAACACATGATCAAGGAAAACCAATAAGAGTTTCAACCAATCAAGAAGAAAATAGAACATGCAAGGTTCGGCTAAGCAAAATCCTTTGCTAACCAAGAAATCCAACCCTACCTTGCTTGTGCTGAACTCAAGAGCTGGGACCTAGCACAAAAATATACAAGATCAGAACCTATGAAGGAAAAGAGTCAAAAACAGTACATGCAAAACAAAATCTACCTCTACCTCCAACTAAAGCACTCAGTTTTCACCAAAAACCTTCACTACTCTTCAGCTTTCGGTTCCTCCCACTAGAATGGCTTCAAGGGCTGAGAATGGTGTTTAATAGGTGCTGAGATGAAGGGTTGAAGTGAGGAAAAAGAGAAGTAACAGTTGCTGGAAATAGCTTGAAGAAGACAAGGCAAAGCTTGGAGCTTGAAGTGGTTCGGCCAAGAGAGAGCAACTGAAATGGTGAGTTTCTGTCAAAGGAGAAATGAGCTAAATGAAGAGGGATATCCGGCCAAGGAGGAAGAAAGCAAGCTTGAGCAAAGAGGGTGAGCTTCGGTCAAGGAAAAAGGCAAACTGAAATGGAAAGTGAAGTTCGGTCACAAGAAAAAGAGAGCAGGCAGCAAGGAGAAGTATTCGGTCAAGGGAAAAGGAAAAGCAACTGAAATGGAGAGAAGTGAAGTGCGAATGAAATGGTGAGGAGATGAAAGACTTGATGTGTGTGAGGTGGGGGGCTTCACATGCAAGGCAAGGGGCTGCCTTGTTTCTTCCGTCCAAGACCATTGGGTGCATGGGCGGCAGCAATGACATTTTGACACACTCCTCTCATTTGTCTACTTCCTCTTTATGACTTAAGGCTTTCACGTGAATCATCCTAGACTCTAGAATTTTCTCACTTCTTGCCTTTCACGTATAGCTCTCTTGCCATTTCACTTTTCTTCTTTTCATTTCACTTATCACATAAGTACCTTGGCTTATCTCCAATATGTACCTTAGCTTATCACAATCATCCACATCAACTTATCTATATCAACACAATAACTTATCTCAAAGATAATCACTCTAGCCTATCTCCTTGATAATCACAAAAACTTATCATCCTAACAACTCACTAGCTTATCACTATGATAAGCACACTAACTTATCATTTAAATTCTTTATCAAGCTATCTTATATACTTAATAACTTATCACTTAATTTCTCTAATGATAATTAAAACTACCTAATGATGATTAAGGTTACCTAATAAAATACACAAAATAATTTATATGCTTAACATAAATTTCATAACCATTATATCATGATTTCTACTTAAAGAATTCGGCATTGAGAGATAAAATTTTCTTCATGTATTTAACTTCATGAATTATGGAATATAATAAAGCAATGGAAAATAAACTCATTAAAGAGATCTACCTTGAAAATTTCGGCTCTTAGGGAAAATTATAATAAACTTGTACTAATAAACTTTCACAATGATAAAGAAATTATCTAAAGGAAATTCTTAAATAAAAACTTCATAAGAAAGTTAACGTATCATAAACATTAAACTTAGGTCATACATTGGCAAAAAATATGGCTCCAAGAGTTAAATTAAACAAATACATAAGAAATAGCAAAAAGGAAAAACGGGGTCTCACACCTTGTCTCTTTTATTATTATTTTATTTGATTTCTTGTTTCTTTGCCTTCTTGCTTTCAAGTGAAACACTTGATTAGCACACTATATAGTCACTTAGTCCACCTAATGAAGATTAAGGCTACCTAATGAAGACATAAGATAATTAACATGCACTAAAATTTACAACCATGATTTAATAGATAATGAATATGCTTAGGGAAATTCAACAACTATAAGATATAATAAAATGCACTCTAAATATCCTTGACATTAAATTTAATAAGTCTTTGTAATAGAATAAAATCCCTTACAATAGGCCAAATAACAGCCCCCAAAATTGAATTCAAAAACAGATACCTAACCATAAATAGCACAATGCAATTCGGAGTCTCACATCATCGCATGTTACTAGCTTCCTATCATATGGAGGGAACTGCATAGTATGGTTTCAAGATTTAGAGAATTCTGGAGGTGTAAGAGACTAGAAGAGTTTTGTACAAGCTCTTCAAATCAGATTTTGCCCAAGTTCATATGATGATCCAATGGAAATGTTGACTTGGTTAAGACAAACTGGTAGTGTGAAAAATTACAAGGGGCAGTTTGAAGCCGTGTCTAATCGGTTGAGAGGCTTGACTGAAGGCTATAAACTAAGTTGTTTTTTAAGTGGGCTTAAGGATGAGATCTGATTACCAGTGAGGATGTTTAATCCTCGTAACCTGATTGTAGCTTATGGGCTAGCTAAAATTCAAGAAGAGCATGTGTTGCTTAACAAAAGAACCCCCAAAGGGCTGCTGCATACACCCACCACATACAACTCACCTGAACCTCATCTAAACAACAATTTCAACCACTCAAACAGTACATCCAGCAACCCATATAACACCACCACAAACAGAAAAACCTACACAATCCACAAACTCACACCCAACCAAATGAGAGAAAGGAGGGAAAAAGGGCTATGCTATAACTGTGATGAGAAGTGGCACTCAAAACATGTTTTTAAGAACCCAAAGTTGTTTATAATGGAGTGTTTGGAACCGAGAGTGGAGTTAGAAGGGGAGGCAGAAATGGATGAGGGCTCCAATTTGGAGGTAGAGGAAGGGGATCAAGAAATTTCTTTACATGCCCTAACAAGGTCAATGAACCCTAAAACTATGAGGGTGATTGGAAGAGTGGGGGACAACATGTGTTTATCCTGATTGATTCAGGAAGTACACACAATTTTCTATGCCCTCTAATTGCTAGAAAGGCCTAGTTAAAGATAGCAAAGGGGGAGGACATAAAGGTGCGAGTGGCTAATAGGGAGCTGATTGGTAGTGAAGGAAGAAAGGAGGCCTTAAAACTACAGATACAAGGGCACAATTTCACAACCGACACTTATGTGTTATCACTAGCTGGGTGTGACAGGGTGTTGGGAGTTTATTGGCTACGGTCTCTTGGGCAGATTTTGTGGAATTTTTCAGTGCAAATAATGAAATTTAGTTGGCAGGGGAAACAGATAGTGTTATAGGGTTTAAACCCTACACAAATGATGGAAGAAAGGGAGATGATAGATATACCTAAGTCTGAACAAAAGGGGATCCTATTACAGTTGGTAGAACCAGTGGAACAGTACCGAAGTGGTACCAGATGTAGAAACACTCCTATAGCAACATGCAGAGGTTTTCTTGGAACCTACTGGATTACCACCAGAAAGGTCACATGATCATTCTATTTCTTTAAAAGAGGGAACTCCTCCCATTTCAGTTAGACACTATCAGTATCCTTTTTTTTTAGAAAGAGGAAATCGAAAAAATTGTTAGGGACCTCTTGAAAACAGGCGTCATCAGATTGAGTCATAGCCACTTTTCATCCCCTGTTTTGTTGGTGAGGGAGGCAGGTGGTACACGACATATGTGTGTGGACTATAGGGCCCTAAACAAAGAGATAGGCAAGGACAAGTTTCCTATTCCAGTTGTAGAAGAGTTACTTGATAAGTTACACGGGGCAAAATTCTTCTCTAAGTTAGATTTACGCTCTGGATACCACCAGATCAGAGTACGGCCTGAGGACGTTCCTAAAATAGCCTTTAGGACACATGAGGGCCATTATGAATTTCTAGTCATGCCTTATGGTTTGACCAATGCCCCATCAACATTTCAAAGCATTATGAATGAAGTATTTAGACCATTTCTACGAAAGTTTTTGCTGGTTTTCTTTTATGACATTTTAATCTACAGTAAGAGTTGGGCAGATCACTTACTTCATTTAAAAATGACCTTGGAGGTCATACACAAGCACCAGTTGTATGCTAAACAATCTAAGTGCAGATTTGGGTGTAGGGAAGTGGACTATTTGGGACATATCGTTCCAGATGAAGGTGTAAAGGCAGATCTTTCAAAGATATAGTCCATGTTGGACTGGCCCCTTCCAACCACATTAAAATCACTTCGAGGCTTTTTAGGCCTTACGGGCCACTACAGAAAATTTATCAAGGGGTATGGGTCTATTGCAACACCTCTTACTGCCCTATTGAAAAAAATGCATTTGGGTGGTTTCCTGCAGCTACTGAGGCTTTCCACAATCTCAAGCTTGCAGTTACTAAACCACCAGTTCTAGCCTTTCCTGATTTTTCCAGCCCATTTATCTTAGAATGTGATGCAAGTGGTATGGGTATAGGGGCAGCCCTAATGCAAGGGGGAAGACCCATCGCCTATTTTAGCCAGGCTCTCAAAGGAAAGACAATTACCATGTCAACCTATGAGAAAGAGCTATTGGTAGTGGTGACAACTGTGCAAAAATGGAGACCCTATCTAATTGGACAGATCTTTGTAGTAAGGACAGATCAGCAAAGCCTAAAGCATCTGCTTGAACAAAAGATTGAGACTCCATTCCAGCAAACATGGCTCACTAAGCTATTGGGGTATGACTTCAGAGTTGAGTACAAAAGGGGTCGAGACAACAAGGTGGTAGACACATTGTCTAGGAAAGGAGAGACATCTGCTGATCCTTCCTTCTCAGCCATCTCCTATCCTACTGCTACTTGGCTTGAGGATCTCAACTAAGCTACCAAGATGAGTATACTAAGGAGCTGTTGATGAAATAGGAACAAGGTACCTTGGATCCTGTTAAGTACAGTGTGAGAAATGACATTCTATCCTATATGGGCAGAGTCTTTGTTGGAGCCCACACAACCCTAAGGGAGCAGCTTATCCAACATGCTCATGACACCCCTGTTGGGGGCCATTCAGGGTATGACAAAACCCTACACCGCGCTAAAAGGGATTTCTACTGGCCAAGCATGAAGAAACACATCCGACAGTATATTAGAGAATGCCACACTTGTCAGCAGAAAAAGCATGAGAATATGGCACCAGGGGGTTTACTACAACCCTTGCCTATTCCAGATCATAGCTGGAGCCACATTACCATGGACTTTATTGAGGGCCTACCCATCTCCCAGGGGTATTCTATCATCTATGTGGTTATGGACGGATTATCTAAATATGCCCACTTCATGCCTCTCTCCCACCCCTACACAGCCTCGAAGGTAGCCAGAGTATTCATGAACTCTATTTTTAAGCTGCATGGTTTACCAGACTCTATCATCTCAGATCGGGATCCTACATTTACTAGTACATTTTGGAAGGAGCTTTTTAAGGCTCAAGGTACAACCCTATCCAATAGCACGGCTTACCATCCTCAAACAGATGCTCAGACAGAGATTGTTAACAAGTGCCTAGAGAACTATCTCAGGTGTTTTCTGGGTGATCGACCAAAAGCTTGGTCTCAGTGGGTGCCTCTTGCAGAGTGGTGGTACAACACGAATTTTCATGCTTCAACTAAGCTAACACCATATGAAATTCTCTTCGGACAGTTACCTCCAAAATTATTACCATATGAAGTCGGCACAACCTAGGTAGCAGCAGTTGACACTGTCCTACGCACCAGAGACCAAACCCTCACATTGTTGAAGGAGAACCTGTTACGTGCACAACACCGAGTGAAGTATTACGCAGACTTAAAGAGATCTGAAAGGAAATTCGAGGTTGGTGACTGGGTTTACCTGAGGTTACAACCTTATCGTCAGACTTCAGTGGCTTATCATTGAACGTTGAAGTTGTCCCCTCGTTTTTATGGTCCTTTCCAAGTGAAGGCTCGCATCGGAGAGGTAGCCTATCAACTGGATCTTCCAGCTCAGTCTAGGATCCACCCGGTCTTCCATGCTTCTCAGTTGAAGAAGAAAATAAGGGTTCGTTGTACCCCACTTCCTTCCTTGCCACCATTTGATCTCCAGGGAGTCTTCAAGCCTGAACCCCATGCCATTCTGGACCACCGAGTTCGTAGATCTGGCAGTCCCACTCACTGAGATACTGGTCCACTGGACAGGTCAAGAGCTTGAGGATGCTACTTGGGAGAAGGTTGAGACTATGCGGGTTCAATTTCCGCACCTTGTGGACAAGGTGCTTTGAAAGGAGAAGGCAATGTCACACGGCTGCACATGAAGGAGGCTAGGGTTGAAGTATTCGGGAAAGAAGGGTAAAAGAGAAGTCGTGTTTGATTTGGGAGAGGCTTGACTAGGAGACAAGATAAGGAAGATACGAGAAGAATGAATCACGTGTTGTCCATTGCTTATCGTGATGGGCTATGTTACTGGGTGTGAAGGACGAGCTGGGAAGATGGGCTGGAGTGATAAGGCCCATTAGCAGAGTTATTCGTAGTGCGGTCCATTGCTTATCGTGATGGGCTGGGGGGAACTGATTGTGAAGGACGGGCTGGGAAGATGGGCTGGAGTGATAGGGCCCATGTAAGGGTTAAGTTGTTACGTGAGTTTGTTAGCATCTTTCCTTAGGTGAGTCGGGAGTCTCTCGGGTATAAGGGAGGCAGTTATCTTGTTAGGGGTATCAAGCTATTACACATGTTATTTTCCTTTTTCTCTCTCAGTCTGTAAGGAGGTTGGCCAAACCTCGAATTTGGCCATTTACATTCAGAAGTTTACTTTCCATCTACATACACAATTCCACTATCTGTTATCATTGTCTACACATTACAATCATCCCAAAAGTCTGCTACACTCATCTTTAGCATTGAAATACTAATAGAATAAATAAAATCACAAGTTACTCACAAAGTTGCAGCTACGAATTTAAATCGAAATAAACAATGGCGGGGTGGGGATAGAGACCTCCTGCGAAGAGCAAATGGGGGAGAGGAGGTGGATGGGAATTTTCGAGTGGTTACAGAGATATGCTGTGAAGAGTCAATGGGGAGAGGAGTTGGATGGGAATTTTCAAGTGGGGACAGAGACCTCTTGTGAGATCCATAATTTCTATCGGCGAAAATCTCGACAAAGGAAGAAGACTATGGTTCTCTGATGACCTTCGCCAACATGGATGAACTCACTATGGGCTATAAAGAAAAAGGTCTCAAAATCACACCGATGAACTCAAAAGAAAGAGGAAAGAGAGGGAGAAAGATAAAGGAGAGAAGTGAGGCAAGGAGAGAAGATGAGGGGCAAGAATTCGGCAAAGGATTTTTTGATCTTTGATAGTAGGAGCAAGATGGGACTTCCACGCGAAACTATCCATTTAATTTTTCACTTTTAGTAATGAGTTTTTTACTTTTAGGAACGAGAGTATAAAGACACGAACCAACAAAACGCCTTTAGTGCCTTTAGTGACCAACAAAAATATTCGGTCACAAGAGCCTGACGTTTTAGTGACCGAACAGTAGGAGTCCGTGGCTATTGCCATACGTTAAGAACTTTTCTTCTTTAGCCAAGCTTCAGCTCGTTGCCTGAGGAAGATTTTATTCTCAAGATTGACTTATTTGTTTTAGGAATGAGTTCGAACTTCTTAATTAGTGGCTCAATCACTTATTATTCTCTAATATAAATAACTAGAACGATTGAGAAATCAAACATTTGTGTGAATTCATGTAGATTATTACAAGTAATTATTGTTAAGACTATATCGTTCATGTTATCTTGTATTAGGTGATTTTATTTATGAACTCATAAATGTTATACCAACCAACCTTGTCTTTGTAATTATAATCATACATAAATATTTTTTTATCACGATATAAAATATTGTTCATATTTTATGTTATGACCTTTTCTAAAACTGTAGACAATCCAATCTAATTTTTAGTGTATCTAGGAGTATATTATAATTCTTCTATTAAGCTATACATAGAAACATACACATATATAGGAGTCGGGATATATATATATCCCTCTATATATATTGCTGCACTACACAGTACGATGATAAAGAGCAGCTCTGCATTTGAAGTGCTTAACTTAGGGAAAACGAAAAAAAGCGATATATTTATAGCTGTCACTTTGCATTGTTCATGTGGACCCCACTAAAACTGAATTAAAGAATAATGCTTGTTCAAGCTTGTTGATATGTCACGCCCCGTGCTAGTACGTACCCTCTAAGCTCTCCTACAGTAATGGAATGCACACAAGCGGGAATTACGACACGAACTAATCGTATAAGGTCCTGATAACTTGCTTTGAAAGTGATTTGGAAAAATCATATCGTACCCAATCATAAATAGCCACCAACTCTCCCCATATCTCACGTATCTTTTAAAAAGGAATAATTTAGATATGCGCCATGTGAGACCCCGTATGTCAGTTTTGCTATTTGTTCTATGTATTTGTTTTTAATTTAAATTCAAGGGGCTATTGTTTGGCCAATGTAAGATGTTAAGTTGATTATGATATTTTGAACTATAAGCTTTCCTTGAGTATTTTCATTAGGATGTGAAATTATGTTAGTATAATTTGTCATTGCCGAAATTCTCAAGGTAGATTTCTTTATGAATTAATTTTTCCATTTATCTATTATTATGCTACCATGATTTATGAAAGTATATACCAAGAATATTTGGAGAGTACTTTATTTCTTATTATTGCCGAAATTCTCTAAGTAAAATTCATTACATATTAATCTATAGTTGTGAAATTCTATGTTGTGCATGTAAATTATTTCATGTCCTTGTTTAGTAATCTTAATCTCCATTAGGTAGTCTTAAGCATCATTAGGAGAATTAAGTGATAAGTTGGAATGCTTATAGAATAGTTTGATAAAGAACTAAGAGATAAGTTAGTGTGCTTATAATGGAGATAAGTTAGTGTGCTTGTAATAGAGATAAGCTAGTGTGTTTATAATGGAGATAAATTAGTGTGCTTATAATGGAGATAAGTTGGTGTGCTTATGATGGAGATAAGTTGGTGTGCTTGTAATGGAGATAAGTTAATGTGTCTATAAAGTAGTCAATGTGATAAGAGAAAAACAAAATGAAAAAAATAGAAAAATGGAAGTCAAGAGAGGAGATTTACGTGAAAGGCAAGAGAGGGCTGAATTGGCTTTTGGGTGATTCACGTGAAGGGCTTAAGAAGGAGACAAAAAAATAAATGCAAGCAAAGGAGAAAAGACAAGATCATGGCAAACCGGTCATTCCAACCAATAGGCTAGGGCGATACAAACAATGTTATCTTTTCCCTTTTCTCATATTTTAGTCTAGATTCAAGTTGCCTTGCATTTCATTTTCCTTCAGCTCACCTTTTGCTTTTCGTACCACCTCACTTCACTCTTCACCGTGCACCATTCAGCTCACCATTTGGTTCCTTCACTTCACCTTGCTCAGCTCATTTCTCTCATTGGCCGAACCCCCTTCACTCCACCAAAGCATTTCTTTCTCTTCTTCACTCCATTTCCAGCAGCTACTCTCATCTCACCTCACCTTAAGCCTCATCACATAACTTTTTTGCTCACATCTCAGCCCTTTGTAGCCAAACTAGAGAGAAGCCAAGAGATAGAGAGAAAGGCAGCCTTGGTGTTGGCCGAGTGAGATAGAAGGAGGAAGAGGTAATAGGATCTGGTTTCCTTGCATGTTTATCTCCTTGTTCCTTTCTTTCCTAGATCTAACTTTGGGTATTCTTATGCTAGGTGTTTTCCTAATCAGCTTGTGCCCAGCTTTAGAAAGGTAAGCTAGGGTTTGGTTTTCTCCAAAGTTTAAGCTTGCTATTTTGGCCGAGCATGCTTGTGTTCTTGTGCTCATTTTCCTTTGAAAGTATGTTGAATGTTGGATCTGATTAGGTTGTGATTGTTGGAGTTATGATTGTGATGTTGTTGATTGATGGAGGAAGGGTTTTAAGCCACGGATTGGGCTAGGAAGTGATGATTTAGTTTTAATGTTGAATAGAGTAGCATGCATGTAAGATATGTTGTTATTGGCCAAATGATTTTGTTGAATCTTGCATGATGTGAATCTGTTGGCTATGAAGTGGTGATGGAAGTGTGTGATGGCCACGGTTTGACAAGAAGAAAGAATAGAAGCATGTTCTTGAAGGGATTTTAGCATGCATGTATATAGTTGCTTGTTGGCCGAATTTTGTGACTTCATTAGATGAAATAATGTTTCTGATTTGTGGCTTGTGATTAGAGAGTGATCATTGCTGTTAAATGCCACGATTTTTGGGTTAGTTCAAGCTTGGAAATACATGTTAGAATGTAAGTTGCAAAAGGAGAAGTATCACCTAATTTCATGTGAAATTAAGGTGTAAAATCCTTTGATTTTGCAACTGTTATGTTGCTGTGTTAAAGCATTGTTCATGGATATGAAAAATATGAGAATTAGGGAACATTAGAGCTTAGGTCAGTGACCATAATCTAGGCTAACAATTGCAAGTGGAGAAGTTCTCACATACATATAAATGGATGGCATGAAATTGGAAGTGTAACACCTTGATTTGAAGGTTGTAACCTTGCTGTTGTAAACCCTTGCTTTTGGATGTGAACATGATTAGTTTTGATGATGTTAGGGTTTCGATCAGTGGCTTAAACCTAGGGGTAAATATGATTTGCATGTTAAGGCAAGAAATGTTATAAAATGGGAGAAGAGAGAACATAGGAGCCGAATAGGCTACTGCCCTTGGTCATTGGTTATACTTTTGTTAAGCTTTCTATATGGATATTTGCTGTTATAAAGTATATTGATGAAGTGGATTAGATCAGCAAGTCCATAAGAGGAAAAAAAGGTTAAGTTGGTAGAGTTTGATGGACATTAGGTTTGGTAAGGTTTAGAACAAGGAAATGGAATTAGACACATGATTAGTTGCTGTTTTGGGCTTAAAATTCTAGAATGTAATATTGATTGCTTGTCTTCAAATTGTTTTATGAAAGCTATTTAAAGTAATCTTTTGTAAACAAAATCGTATTTTCAAAGATACATACTTTTGGAAAACCGAAATATTTACGAATATTTCTTGGAATGACTGTGATTAATTTCTTAAGTATCTAAGTGAAGTATTTGAATCGCTTGTAGGCGAAACTTCATACCGAAACTCAAGAAGACCAAGTTAAGTGGGAGTAAGTAGAAACTTACATTTTTATGAAAACCGGAATGATACACAGCTTGTTTTATCATGAACAAGCATAACATCATAAGAAAGCATGACATGACACGAGCATTGCATGATTTCCAAAAGAAGTTTTTATGCAATGAAAGCAAGAAAGTATTATGTTAAGTTAAGTTAAAGGCTCTGGTCGGTACCGTACCATCAAGAAGGACACCCATACCGAAGGACGAATGCGAGAAGGATGGGTGATCCTAGAGGTAGGTGCAACCACACTGAAGGACGAATGCGAGAAGGTGTGGGCCTCCAAGAGTTGTGTCTAGCCTCACTGAAGGACGAATGTGAGAAGGTGCGCTAGCTCGACCAGATGTAATGTCCCCAAGGAAAATAGGGGACAATTCCAGCGGGAAAGCACAACCCTGACTTTAGGGGTAAATGGAGGTATGTAGCCCACAGAATAAGAAGCGGATATTTTTCAAGGACCATGTGTCAACTTAAGTTCAAGAGCAAATGCATGTGCATATACAAGCATGGAACATGCATGTGCATCAAGATTTACGATTACTCATGATATCCATGTTCAAGTCATAAACTCATGTTTACAAGTTTAAGTTTTCTCTTACTGAGTCTTTCAACTCACATTTTCAAAATGTATCATTCCAGATGTTTCAGGTGAAGGAAGTCAGGAAGACTATCTGTCTTAAGAAAGAAGACATTTATTTATTTTGTTGTGGTGACTGTTGACCGTTGTGGTCTGTCACTTAGGTTATGTAAATCCATGTGTTATGTAATTAAGTTACTAACCTTCTTTTGAGATCCAACCAAGCTTTTTCTCAAGATGAATGGGAGAGCTGGATATTCATTGGTATTAGCCCTTATATGCATACAAAATTAGTATCCTAATCTGTTAATCCACTATTGTTGTCCTTGACAATGTCTTGAAACCTGACTCTGATATTTTTGCATAATATATTGCTTTAGGATTAATAAGGAATATTCTTCTGTCTCTCTACTGTTAGGTGTTTTGCGCATTTTATTAACTGACGAGTTGGTGATGTTTGCTTTATTTTTTTTGTTCCTTGTAAAAATTTTAGTTTTATCTATAGGCAGGATTAGGCCTCAGCATCCCAGTTCTGTGTGCCACGTGAACACTTCTCTTTAGTTGGCTAACGGCAATTTAAATGTGCGGACCAATTTTATCTCAAAAGTATATATTAGGGACCTTCTCATTGAAATCAGTACTTTAGAGACTACAATATAAAAATTTTGAGAAAAATTCCATGCCACGGGACAACCTACGATTGACATTGAGATGACATCTAAAATTCGCGTAAGCACCATTCCGTTTGTTGGCTAACGACAATAGGACGAGAAATCGATTTGTCTAAAAAACTTACTTTAGGAACCCTGCGGTTGAAATCGATACCTGAGAGACTAAAATGTCAAAGTGTAAACTACAGAGACCTGTACGATAGTTAAGCCTTTTTATGTAAATACGTAAATCATTAATAGTGTTAAACATCAAAAAATATTTTCTTGAAAATATTTTAAAAGAATAACCAAACACAAAAAAATGAATTTTTTTTTTGTTTGAAAACATTTCAATGAAATGTTGTTTTACGTAGAACAATAGTTTTACGAGCAAACAAACAACCCTTAGTCGTTAGTCTCTTTATATTTTGGTAGGGCTATGCATAACCGGTGCCGGTTCTCCACAAACGGAAACCATCCCCTCCACCGTAAGGGGAACAACCATCACCTAACGGTGGCGATTTTGGCGGTGGCGGTGGGTGGTAACCACCACAATCACCGGAAATTAAAAAAATGGCAAAAGTTATCGTGTGAGTGAGATTATTGTGTGAGTGTGTGAGTGGACGGGTAAGATTAGAAGTTGAGAAATCTAACGGCTGAAAAAATGTCACGTCAATTAATGAACCCGACCCACGAACCCGACCCGCACAATCGACCCGGTTTCATTAATTGACGTGTCCTTTTGTCAGCCGTTAGATTTCTAAACTTCTAATCTCACCCGTCCACTCACACACTCACACAATAGCCTCACTCATACAATAACCGGTGCCTTAAAAAAATTCAGGAAAAAAATTACAAAAAATCGCAATATTTCAAAACAAACCGCACAAATCGCAAGATAGAAATTTCAAAATCGAAACAACGCACAAATCGAAGCCGAAGAACGAAAGTAGAAAGTAAGTATGGATATTAGGGGTTTCAAGCAGAAAACAGGGGATGCTCGAAAAAGAAGAAACACAGGAAAGGGGGATGGTTTTGATAATATCTTCTCTGATAACATGGTAGCTTGGCACATACAAATCAAAGTCAAATCTCATAACCTTGAGAACATTTGTAGTGGTGGAAGAAAATTACTAGTAATCATACTGTCTATAGAGAGCGGTGGTTTGTAAATCTAACATTCAGGAGGAGGAGCATTACTTTGGGGTTCCAGGAAACAATACAACGTGGCACATCAAGACACTACATAGAAGCAATCTACATTTTCCAGGATAGCGTTACTACTAGTAACTGAAATAGTGAATTGACAGCTGGTTGCTCTCTGCCATTGAGCATCCCGTGATAATTATTTATACTAGAGGTCTCTTTCAGACCCGAGATTCCTGACCGTGTCAAGAAGAAAACAGGATTGTCCTGTATTGTATCAATAAGATACATAAAATCCGTTAGGTGTTCTGCACATATTTAATAACTGACGCGTTTGTGAGGTTTGCTTTTGTTTTTTTTTTTTCCATTTCCTTTTTTTGTTCCATTTAAAAAGTTTAGTTTTATCAATAGGCAGGAATAGGTCTCCGCAACCCAGTTCTGAGTGCCAACCAGTGGGGTATAGGAGTGTGCACTTTTGCTTTCTGAATCAATTCGTGCCAACTTGTTGCAATAAACTTTCCTGGCGCATATGAGAACAGGGTTTTCCTTTTGTTTTTGTTTTGGGTAAGTAGGACTAACAATATTTTGTATCCGCGAATATATTCTTGGTGCTGTGACTGAAATTGTCTTCCCCTATTGGCAGCAGGGCTACAGAAATATTTTTTTTTAGGTCCATATCAAGCTGCTCTTGAAAAGCTGATACTAGATTCTTCTCTTATACATATTGTTTACCTGCAATATATAAGCATCCAGCCGAACTTTTGAAGAAAACAGGCCTTTTTTTGGTGCTCATCTAATTAAAGAAGAGGAAGAACAAAGCAAATCATATATTTCATATGATTTCGCTCTTAAAGAGGAATTCATATATTTGGGTCTCTTTTAATTAACAGCAAATCAATCTGTGTTCGAAACAACTCATAATTAGAATGATTTATAAGTAGTCCAGATGCTTCCCAAGCAAAATGCATCTTCTATTTTGTTTTCCATCGAGCAACTCCAAGGACCCTAAAGGTTAAAGCCTGTCCCTGCATACCTTGAGGTTTTGTTTTAGGCTTCGTAGCCTATTCTATTCTAGAATATTTTTGCAAGCGAACGTGCTCTTAGTCTCTTTCATATTTTGTGTTCGATTTAGGGTCTGTTTGTTTGTTGTAAAACAAGTAAAACAATTTACAAAATTTGTTTTAAGGTATTTTGGCAAGCACATGAAAATGACGTCAAACTAAAAAGTTTTCAAGTCAACGGTAAAAACTCTATTATTTTGTAGAAAACAAATTAAACTCAAATTTTCTGTAAATCAAATTAAATGCGCGGACCAATTTTATCGCAAAAGTATACCTTAGGGACCTTCTCATTGAAATCAGTACTTTAGGGAGTAAAATATTAAAATTTTGAGAAAAATTTCATGCCACGGGCAGCCTACGATTGACATTGAGATGACATCTAAAATCCGTGTGAGCACCATTCCGTCTGTTGGCTAACGACAATAGGAGGAGAAATCGATTTGTCTAAAAAAATTACTTCAGGAACCCTACGGTTGAAATCGATACCTGGGAGATTAATATGTCAAAAGTGTAAACTACAGAGACCTGTACTATAGTTAAGCCTTTTTATGTAAATACGTAAATCATTAAGAGTGTTAAACATCAAAAAATATTTTTTTGAAAATATTTTAAAAGAATAACCAAACACTGAAAAATGAAATTTTTTTTCTTGAAAACATTTCAATGAAAAGTTCTTTTACATAAAATAATAGTTTTACGAGCAAACAAACCGACTCTCTTTAAATTTTGGGTTCGATTTAGTTGAGATGGACGTAAAGTAGTTAGAGACTTGACTAAGAAAAAACAGGTCTAATATAAAGTAATAAAGTCAATACTTAAATCAACCTGGGTTATATAAAGTAATAAAATCAGATACTTAAATCAACCTGGGTTATCGGTAACCTTTCGCCCTCTCATCCTCAAAGTACAGGGTTTTCCTTGAGTTATTTCTACGCCTACCAAACGGGAAAAGAGAAAAGTCATGTAGTAACAGGCTTTAAAATAAGAGGCTTTAAAATAAGAAAAAGAAGCACCATGCACATTAACGTGATTTATAGATAGCAGCCCAGCCCACATCTGTAATTAAAACTAGACTGCAAATAGACAAGGTGAAGTCAAAGAAGAAGAGGGTATATATCAAACTTCTTTACCCCAAAAAGCCAATTTAGAATTTAAAGCAAATTTTCAACATCACTAGTAAGGAATTTCTTGAGTAGCGGAATAGACAGACCCTTGTCCGTCCCGTCCCCATGAATTCACTTCCCCCATCAAAGAAACTAGCTAGCAGAGCACCGTTCTCTATCCCCAAGAAGATGCACCTGCGTTGTCCTTTGATCTCTTCATTTTCTTTTACTGCGTAATTGAGCCATTGATTACCACTTCAACAAATTTCTAGACGCAGAGTTCCCTTGAGTTTCATTTACAACTTCGACACAACTGTACTGCTATTTGTTGATTCCCACATTTTGAGTTTCCCAACTCCAGCAAACTCTTTTCGTTTTCCACAGTTAATTCACTTCTCCTTCTTTCTCTCTATCGTCCTCTCCAAGTCTCTGTGTCATGGCCTCTGGTTCCCCTTCGTTCCGTTTTGATTCCCTTCCAAGTTACTTCTTTGATGGGGAAGAAGATGAGGAGACCGATCATACATACGAAGTTGAAGAAGATTTAGCAGAGTCTGACTCTGAGGAATACTCGTCCGAAGTAGAAGAGGACGAATGCTCCTACGAGTACCACTACGACGATGAGATCGGAGACTACGTGGCCCTATCATCTCCCTCTCTTTCTCCCTCAGCCCAGAAAGAATACCGTCCTGATTCCGAAACCTACAGCACCGAATCCGAAGGTGGCCACACTACTAAGCATGCCAGGGAGATCAGTAGTTCGATTCCAAAGAAGAAATCGTTTGAAAAGGTGTGGAGTGATGGGGACGAAATAAACATCCTCAAGGATTTGCTGGAATATGCCGAGAAAAAGTGTGCAGACCCAGTTTCAGCACCGGCCGATATGACTCAGTTTTATAAATCATTCAAGGCCTCGTTTCACCGTCGAGTCACCAGGGTTTAGCTGGCCGAAAAAGTTAGAAGACTGAAGAAGAAGTTCAAGGACATTATTGCAAGAAGAAGTTTTATGCTTATCCTTGTCTTTTTGAGTCGAGTTTTTCTGTAGTAACGTCTGAAAAGAATCCAGAACTCTACTTTTATATTGATCTCTGTGGGAATTACTTGCTTACTTCTCCGCCTTACTTTACTTGGCTGCTGCCTTCATACGTCACACTAGCGGAAAAATCCAGCCAAAATAGAAGTAAACTAAAGAACAACGATGATTGGTACAAGTTCTGCTGAAACAGAGCAAAATAACACGGGGAGTTGGGAGCTGCAAACAGAGCAGAACATAGCCATGATTCTTGGCTTCTAAAATTTCCTCCAAATTTATTTAAAAAAAAAAGCCTAGATTGGTTGAATTCCATATAAATTGGTTGGGTGGATTATATTGGAAGTCGATTAGGATTTGCATGAGAGAGATTGGGATGCCTAGATTCGTTTAAATCACAAACATTATTGCAAGAGTACCTAAAGCGGAACTTTTAGCTATGCGCTTGACGAGGTCAATATGTGCAGCCAGCTTGGGTGTATGTATATTCATATTCAAATTGAAAATGACTCACAGAGATTATTGTTAAGTGGATTTGTCAACGAAATTGGCTTCTTTGGTACTTTTGGGAAGCATTTGGACATGATTTCTTTTGAGATTACACATATTTGTATATAGAGAGGCTAATTATATTTAGCAGATATTCTGGCTAATACAGGAGTAACAGGTTTGGAATAACATTTCAGGCTTGATCTTCATGCGTCTAACATATTGTTTTTGTTTTTTTTATCGTCATGTTCTTTGGTTGGGTTTTTCTCTTGTCTTTTGGTGTTTTTCTATATAACCAAGTGTGATTGTTATCTCAATATTCTTTCGCCATAAATGAAGTAACAGAGCTACAAAATGATGTGGAATATAGTAGAAAAATAGAAATGAGATAGAGAAAACAAGAAATAATAGAGAATGAGAGAAGAATAATTGGAAGGAGAGGGAGAAAATAACACAATTGAGTGCAAAAGGTAGCAGTCAATAAAGTTTATAATCTCAATCTCAATAATTTAAGGTTTTTACAAACCTTAAATAAATAAAGAACAAAAGGTCCTATGCAAACCCTAAAAGCCCATGGACTAAAGTCTAACAAAACATAATAACTACTAGTCTATCAAAATATAAATATCAACCAAATAATATAAAACAATTAATTTAAATATCCCCCTTACAAAAATTCTTGCGAATATAGCACCATAAAATCCAAAGTAACAAAGCTACAGAAGTACATGCGAGTTATAGTCCAACCAGTACAAAGCATGAAGCTAGATCATTAAAGAATGCAAGAGAGATAATATATATAGCTTCTGCTGTGATTACACAATAAATGCACAGATTAGTAAGAAGAGGTGATCAATAGAAAATGTGGCAACCATAAAGTCTTTGATCACTCTCAAGATAAAAAAACATAATCAAAGCAAGCAATAAGGTGTAAGGTTGAGAGATACAACACCGAGATTTTAGGTAGTTTGACCAAAACCAGACTATGTTCACCACTAAAGATCATCCCTGGGATTTTCTACTATTTGTCAATTGAAGATTTTATCCTTATAAAATAGTCATTGTAAAAAAAAATAATGGGGATAAAATTATCATTTTTCATGTCAAAAAATCATTTCCATAGTGTTTGAAATCAATAGTTTATAGGTGCAATATGTCAAGACCCTAATGGTTTACAAAGTCTATTTATCTCAAATTTGAAATAAATTTCTAGGTAGCTACAAAAAAAATCCCTAACAATTACCTTTTTTCTTAAGAAGGCAAGAATCGAGCCACAATGCGATAACGTTTCTGATTGTAGTTTTTTTTTTAGTCGTTTCTGATTGTAGTTGCTTAAACAGAGTGCTTATTTTCAAGAAATTCTGTAGGGTCTACTTGATCTTCTCAAGAATCAGCAACAATAATATTTACCAAAGCTTTGGGGTTGATTGTTTTTCTCTGTGTCAGTCTGAATCTGAAATCAACCAAATGAGAGTAAGCTTACCCAAAAGCTTCAGTTACAGCTAGTTCTAGTTCGTTCTTGTTAGAAAAAAAAAATCCAAGATTTCATTGATTCAATGGTACAAATTCATGCTGAGGCCGCCATTAAACGAAGCCAAACTTGGACAATACAGATTTGAACAGGTTATCATTACTTTACTATTAAGATCAAAAGTTCAGAACTAATCTTTGTGGGCACACCACAAGCAGAGAACTTCTAAGAAATTAAAGTCACAATACTAGAGCTCGTGTTTCTGTTTGTGAATCAGTAGACCTCAATTGGTAGCACCAAATGAATCAGATTCAGCGGACGTTAATGGAAGGAACTGCGGATACTCTGGAAAACGAGAAGGGTTATTATGTGAAGCGGGACCGTGTGAAGCGGTGTGGAGCTGCGGTCAGGATCTCCACACCGGCCATCCGACGGTCCCGCTTCTGCCACCGAATAAATGAGGTGGATAGCCCGGTTTGAGAAGTTTATGTCCGGTCTGAGCTTGAGGAACCCGGTCCAGCTAATTTAGGAACCCGTTTTAACATTCGAATTTGAGGAAAGCGTCCATCCCCTTCTTCCTCCCCCCATTCCAGGCCTCTGACTCTCTCTCTCTCTCGCAGAAGCGCCCAGCCCCTCCGAATCGCTCTCTCTCGCAAGGCAAGCCACTGTTCAGGTATGTCTCGCATCCACGCCAGCTGTTCTTCTATTGCTAATTCGAATCAAAGAGGTTTCATGTGCAACTGGTTTGTGCTGATCGGTATATTTTGGTCGCTGATGCAGTCTATTTTCTTTCCGCTTTCACCGCTCGCTTATCACGTTCATATCCTTGTTTTTTCATTTAGGAAAAGCTTCTGGGTGTACTCGGATCGAGGTTTCGAAATTGTGATTTTTGAATGTGATTTTCGTTGGGATTGAAACTGTTATTGGATGGAGAAGATTTTGGAAGTAGGGTTAGTAGCTGGATTAAGGCGAAATGTTTGGACTTTTAGAACTTCGATTTTTATGGCATAAATCTGTGGGTTCTTTTTTCTTAGCAGCAAAAATTTACGATCCAGTGGTTGATGGGGTGGCTGTGGATGTGGGTCACAGATGAAATGGTGGCCGGCAAGGTTGAGGAATGGAGCGGAATTGATAATGAACATTATGTAGTTGTCAGTAAGGAGCATGTGGTTGATGGGGTGGCTAGTTTTATGGCTAGATGCATTATGTCAAACCCTAAAGCTCAGGTACATGGCCACTGAATCCTTTTTTTTTTGTTGGGTAAATGGTAAGTGTACTGAATCTTGTTTCCTTCTGAAGTATGGGTTCTGTCTAACATAAGTTACTTCCTTGCAAATGCAGGATTTGACTCCAGAACAGTTGCAGAAAAGTAAGTTTGCAGTCCAATCTTTGAAAAATGCTCTTCCCTAAAATTTCTTAGCCCAAATCCTTATAATGGTTGTTTAAGTTCCTATAATTTAATCTGTTTATAATTTCTTATAGGTAATGGGTCATTGATTATATGTAATGGTTTATGAAATTTATCCTATAATTTTGCTAGATAAGTACACAAACTCACAATCCATAGGAATAAGCTTTTTTAAATCTTAGGCACAGACAAGTTAAAGTTCTGGTCAAAATACAATTTTGGACTCTCTTCCAATGCTCGAGAGGGTTGGAATTGGAATCAAGCACCGTCCAAAGACCAAATCAAACAATGAACGTCTTTCTTTCCTTATTGGAGAGTCATGTTTCTAATTGAATACCCTGGAAACTAGATACTTATTTCCTAGTCCGATGCATGCCAATAAAACTTTAGTTTATGTTTAAAATTTGGCATCCTTTTTATTGATATAACAGCCACCAATCTGGCTCTGAATTGGTGATGTCAGATGTAGCCTTCTGAGCTGGGAGAGGTTGTCTATGTTACTCATCTATGACACTATAAATTTGCAGCTGTTGCAAAAGCATTGGGTGGTATCAGCAAACTGGAGAAGATTTTAGGTATCTGGCATGCTGGGAAACTTTTTTATGCCCTCTCCACCTGGGGACTTGCTCTAGCAGGGTGAGTTCTAAATTTTTTTTATATATTGTTATGAGGTTACTGAGAATGTGAGCCTTGATTGTTTGCTGCTTTCCAGGTCATGAAAATACAAGATATGCACATAAATGTTACCATGTTGCATCTTTGCGTCTTTGCATTAGTTGCAAAATTTATTTATTGCCCAAAAGACAATGGCTATGCATCATTTTTGCATCAAATGTTGTTGGCAATATGGGAAGCTAGAAAACATTGGGGTATGCTCTTCCCTTGCCTCTTCCCTAACACCCACCCTTCGTGAACCTCCTAAAAACCTTGACACTGGTTTCACACTGCAGGTTGTATCAGACTCGTGGTGCATTGAAACTTGCCGCAATGGGTGTTCACACTACCAGCAAAGTCATTCTCAGGGCTCTCTAAAGATGGCGACTCTCTTGCTGGGAACTAAAGGCTATCTTGCCCCTGTACAGACCAAGAAAACTTTATGATCCATGTACATTCTTGTAAATAACATTGGCTTCAAAAGTTGTGGTACTCTTCAATGACTGATTTTATTTATTGATTTTTCTGTCATGGATTGGACGCCTTCAGAAGGCATATTCTTATGTATGGATAGATTGATGCATTTTACATCCCTCTCTGAGCCAAGAGAGCTTGTCCTCCTTTTTCTGCTAAATGACGGAATAAATTTCTTTTCTACTAGAAAATCGATTAAAAAAAAGAACAAACAAAAAGAAAATTGATTATATAATGCAAATCTGCAAATCTCTAGCTCTTCCAAAATTAAGAAAAATTTTGGAATGTATTTTTCATGGATTCAATCATCAGTTGGAACGTTTCATCCAACAGATTACATTAACAATATTTGCTCCAGTCGCGCACTTAATCGTTGCAGTTGCAGAGCGCCTTGTAAGAAATAGTTAACAAACCACTGATGAAGCAAAGTAGAAAGTTCCCATTCCACAATACCCATAAAGATGCAGAAATGTGATTTCTTCTTGAAAACAGTCACACAGAAGCAAAACGGTTTTGCCAATATTAAAATAAAGCAAAAGAGGCAAAATTATCAAGCACTTCATCATATAACTGCTCTCATTAACACCGTTTCTCACAAGCAACATAGTCATCGCTTCCATGCTAAGACAAAAACTTTTGTGGTATCCTCTACTCCAAAGTTACAGGGCTCAAAATTGGTGATGTACACCTAAATCTTCACCGCAGCTTACATACTTTCCGGTTCCCAAAGGGTTCCAAGACAAGAAGAATGATAAAACCTACTTCTGTAACAGGTACCCCATTTCAATGACACAATTATATTGCTTATATAAAAAATAAAAAATATGCAATCATATTAGGCTGTAAAGGCCTTGAAGAGCATCTAAGATTACTCATGAATTGCCTAAAATAAATCTTTAAAAATACTCCGTCCCAGAAGAGTAAGTTATCTTTCTGGATTTTTCCTCTTAAGATTGGATGCTGCGGCAACATCTGAATGGGCCTGACCAAATACGGACCTACATGATACACAAGCAAAAACTAAAATGAAGAGAGGTAAATTAGTGATAGAAATAAAGGTGTCTGAAGTGCAGTGCAAGTCTTATTTTTTCGTTTCCTTATGATGAGTACAAAAGTAACATTATCCATATGGAGGAACAACAAAATTTGACAGCATAAAAAAAGAGTTCCAAAGAACCATATCTATACTTACAGTATATGTATTCAAGGAAACAAAAAACCCAACCAATTAGGAGACATATGGCTGCTAATTGGGGGAAAAGAAGAATGAAAGACGAATCTTTGAGCTGGTAGCAGACTCGCTATCATTAATACTCTGCTTGGATGCAGAGAAAATATGGGTAATAAAAAGCGTTAATGCCTTGGTGGAATGAGATTTTAGTGTAACGCGAACATAGTCATTTCTTCTTTTGTCCAAAGAAAAGGGGGAGCAGAAAAGGGTGGCAAATGCAACTCTTGGCCGGTAGATCTTTAGCTGCAAACCAACAAGAGTTGCAAAATATGCAGTGGATGAGGTTGACCTCATCCATTTAAGTTTATGACCCAGCCTAAATGCTTGAAATAGGAGTTAAATCTAGCAAAGAAATGAGCATCCAAGAAAGACAATACCTGTGAATCACGCATTTTTTGACATAAGTTGTTGAATTTCATGGTTCACCTCTGCTTTCCTTTGGAAACATCTCATCTACTGCTAAGAAAAAAGAACCCACAGAAAAAAAGAACCCACAAAAAAGAAACATCTCATCTAGCCATAAAATTAGCCACCCCATCAACCACATGCTCCTTACTGACAACTACATAATGTTCATTATCAATTCCGCTACATTCCTCAACCTTGTCGGCCACCATTTCATCTGTGACCCACATCCACCAGCTGGGTTCTTCACTGTCAACTTGAATTAGAATTTCAGCTGAGTGCACATCATCATCTAATCAAAGAACCAAACAGAAAATATTAGAAAAAGATCAAATCTACGAAATTTAAGAGGAAAAAAATGCTGCGTTTTATATACACAAGGATCAAACCTGTGGCCTCCTTGAAAGGAAACTCAAATGGGGGGATTCGAATTGGGTGGGGTTCCAAATGGGGGGATTCGAGGGTGGGTTTCCAAATGGGGGGGATTCGAATTCGAATCTGCCTTCCTGATATCTATAAACGGCCGCCCGGTTTAATGAGCACCGGTTTCTATCAAACCGGATGAATATAAACCCGGTTTGCAATCAGACCCTCATTTATTCGGTGGCAGCATATTGACCGTCGGATGGGCAGCGGGTTTATCCTCACCGCTGCCTCACGCCGCTTCACACGCCTGCGCTTCACATATTAACCGAACTCCTGGAAAACCTCCTCGTTGAACCGTGCCTCTTTTATGCTGCATTCGAATTGTGCGACCTTGAAAGATTTCCACAACTCCACAAGTCCTGCTACCTTGTCTCCGTCGATCCAGGCCAGCTTTATTCCCAGTTCATCTAAACGGTCTGCCAGACCTTGCAAAGCCATCTCGGATGTCCCAGCCATTTCGTAGATACTTTTTGAAGCATCTTTATCATCAGTATCAACGTCTGCTTTCTTAGTGGAGTTTGAAGTTTGGGATTTGAAGGCTTCCGTGGAGTTCTTGCCATTTTTCCCGTTGGCAGCATCAGTGGTGTTTCCCTCATCAATCGGATCAGTAGCAGCTACATCGGTATTTGCTTCGTCAGTCGTCGGAGCATCAGCAACATAGGTCGGCCCAGTACTAGGCTTGTTCTTCCTTTTCTTTGAACCGGGTTTAGCCGTATCGTCCTCCCACTTGAGTCTTGAGCGTTCTCCAAATTCTTATTGGGGTTTTCCTTGCGTTTCTTAGTCTTCTTAGGTCTATCATCAGCATGGGACGAAGGACGGCGTGCAAATATTGGCTTTTCGGACGGTGACTTGGTGTCAAGGTTTGACACCAAACGAGTGAGTGATTCAGGTTGAACATCATCATCGTCTTCTGTATCTGCAACAACATAACCTGCACGATCTTCTTGTTCCTGAAAATAGTCGTGAGGACGCATTTTCTTCTTAGGAGTTTCCATTAATTGCGGCTGATCAGGGTGGTTTGCGAAACAAGGAGGAATATGTGCAGATAGTGAGACTGAGAGAGAGAGAGAGAGAGAGAGAGATGATTTTCTGAATTTGCGGGTGAGAGCTAATTGGTATATATGAAGGGGTAAAGAATGAAAGGATATCGTACGTATTCTTTGAATAGGGTATCCGACTCCTCAATTGACGTGCTATATTTATTCGGAATAAGGCCAGAAACAAATTCCAAACAGATGTGATTTAATGACCTTCACTAAAAATAGAAGCAAGTGTTAATATCCTAATTAATTAATTAATCTTTCTTCAATGCAATTGCAAATTTCGAATTCACTATAAATGATCTGAGGGAGTGGCTAATTATGAGATTTCCGAAAACAAGCTACTCTTCTCCTAATGGCCGGCCATGTGGGATGTATGTAATGTGCGGTACTGTCTCGATGGTTTTGAGTCTAGCCATAAGGCATGGACCCACTATGACGAGGAAAATCCTTGCAGGAAAAAGGAGTTATGGGCTAACATAACCAAACGAAGTGTTATATGCGTAGTTTTCATGCATTGAATGTCGAATAACTTACACATTGTCTTAAGGTTAATATAGATAATATTGAATTTTTAGATTTAAAGGATTAGAATATCGCAAATCAGAAAAGATCTTTGTCCGTAAAAGAATAAAGAATAATTAAAAAAATGATATTTTTAAACATTTCACTTTCACTTATGCTATATAGACAAACAATTCTACCTAACTCTTTGAAAACCATATTAGATGCTGTCACGCCCCGAACGGCACCCCGCAGGGAACGTGACAGCCGCGAGCTATTCTCCGGATAGCTCCAGCGTTCTTACTTACTTGCTTACGTGCTTACGGCGGAACATACAAGATCGCGAGGGATTCGAGCTAAATCGTACATAATCAGGGTTCTCATTAAATTTTCATACAAAACATATATAATATTTAGAGTTCAACTAGTGACGGATCTCATCGATCAGGTCACCATAATCAAAATAAGAATAACATCCGGGTCCTTCTAAGTCAGGTAGTCCTCCTGACTCTCTTCACCTGTGGCATCTGGAATGACACAATTTTTAAAAACGTGAGTCAAAAAGACTCAGTAAGGGAAAGACATAACTTGAAACATGCTCTTGACTTATGCTTGCTTAATCATGAAAGAGAATAAACTTGATAAGTGATGCACATGCATGTCATGGATATGCACATACTCTTGCTTAAATTCGGCCCCAGGCCTTTGAAAATTACTTATTCATACTTGTGCCACTATTGGCCTTTCACAACCATTCCATCTCTTTTACTTGTGGGCTCGCTCCATTTAACCCCTGGAGTCAGGGTTGTGCGTTCCCTTGGGAACCGTCTCCAATTTCCCTTGGAGACCTTACATACGGTCAAGCTAGCGCACCTTCTCTCATTTGTCCTTCAGTGGCTAGACATGACCCTTGGAGGCACCACACCTTCTCAATGTCCTTCAGTGTGGGTTGCACAGCCTCGTGGATTCACCCATCCTTCTCACATTTGTCCTTCGGTACGGTACCGACCAGTGCCCTTTAACTTAACTTATCGTTTCATAAAACTTTTCATAGTCTTTCCATAAAATCATTGCATAAACATTCTCTTTAGAAAAATTCATGCAATGCACATGTCATGTCATGCTTGATCAAAATCTCATGCTTGTTCATGAAACGATGCAGTGTGTCATTCCAGTTTTGAAAAGAACCACTTACTGTCCACTTACCGTATCCACTTACAGTATCCACTTACTCTCGGTCCTCCTTGGTAGTGTATAAAACACGTAGATCGCCTACAAGCGATTCAAATATTTCTTAGACTTTAAGAAATAGCACGTAATTATTAAATATATATATATATATATATATACATATATCACTGAAATTCTTTTAATCCTTTAAAGTATTTTATTTACTCTTCTAATATTATCCAAACTCAGGTTATTTAACCAATCTTTATTACGATGTATTTAGGTGTCTATTCACGATTAGGGTTAATCAACAATTAATAAATTTGGGATTAAACCTAAGTCTCCCATTAGTTAATGAACTACATTAAACCTTACATCAAACTATTAATAACTTAATCACACTTAAATCCTGAATTGGACCTTAAACCTCAATTATTCCCGAGTACTAACCCTAACTAGGGTTTCGAATATTTTTTTATTGCATGATCATGGTTCTTCAACATTTATTCCAATTAGCCTTATCCCCAATTTCAATTATCCAATAAAACAATTATGAACCGATTATCAAAACTTACTCTTAGGATTTCATTCCTCTATGACATTCGGCCAACTCTTGTTTTGTGCATCCCTTAATCACAACATTAACTCCAAGGGTGATCCCATCCTCCATTCAATCAATTTCACAACCTAGGATCTAAGAATCAAAACACAAACATAAGAGATCAAGTACTAACCTATTCGGCCAGCACACTCATTTTCCAAATAGTCAAGTTTTCTTTTGTTTCTTTCAACTTGCATGCATCCTTTACACTTCATAATTATCTACCATACATTAGGCCAATAATCTAGCATATAACAAGACCAATGACCAGATCCAATTATGCACAAAATAAATCTTGGAACCCTAGGTATACTATATTCGGCCTTACCTCATAATACCACCTTTTATACTTAGAAAATTTATACATACATACTTTGCACTCTACAATCCATCTTAGCATGTATTTACTTCACATCCTCATCATTCATGTATGGCATGTTCAGATCTAACATTCAAACACATATACGATCATAGATCTAAAGAGATTCACAACTTACAACTAACATAGGCTTAAATCCAACATCCTTTAACATACATTATTTTCCCTTTGCATTTTATCACCTATCTTGCATGTATCAACTTCATATCTTCATCATTAATATCCACATGACTAGATCTATACTTTAGACACATCAACAGCCCTAGATCTAAGGAAATATCCAACTTTCATCCAACAAAACATAACCTAGGTTAGATCTAACTTCATCTAATATACATTGTCTATTCCTTGCATTTTTCCAACATTCAATCTTAGATCTAAAGCATGTATGTCCAGATCTAACACTTGCACATAACCATGTTCAAAATCCAACTAAAATAGAACATAAAAACCCAAGATCCAACCACATAAGGTTCGGCCAACAATGGAGATGTAAGATCCATATTTTTACCTTGTTGTTCCTTCTTCTTTCCCTTTGATCATTTGAAAGCTTCTCCTCCCTTTCACCTACTAAGCAACCTAATGCTCTTAGTCATTCAGATCTCACCATATCCAAGCATAACAACTCAAACCCTAAGATCTAAACACAAGAGAGTTTGACCATCAAGAGGAAAACAAGATCCGGTTTTTACCTTAATGCTTCTTTGTTTTCCTTTTTCCCTTTTCCCTTGCACAACACCTCTTGACTTCACCTTCTTCTTCTTCCTTGTCCTCCTTCTTCCCCTACACGAAATCCCCTTGACAGCAGCTCAACCTCAGCCTTTTGGGGCCAAGAGTTTCGGTTCTCCCTTGGTTCCTCACCTTTCTCTCCCTTTCTCTCTTGGTTTCGGTTTTGGCCTTGTTTTTCACTCTTTCTCTCTTCTCTTGGCTTGTGTTGGTCGACCAAATGGCTTCAATAAGTGAATGAGTGTGTGAGGGTGATGTTAGGCGTGCAAGGCTTCTCACAAGAGGCAAAAATGGAGTGAATGTAGACAAGGAATTCGGCCAAGGGTGTTTCTTTCCTCTTCCATGTCATTTTTCAGCTTTTCCATTTTTTTGTCTCCCTCTTGTCTCCATTGCCTTTCTAGTATAACACTTTGCACCACAAAATTCAAATCTCTATGTCATTCACGTGTGTCCTCCCCCACCACATAAATCCAACTTCTATGTTGAGTCTTGTTCCACCATTTAGTTAATTTGGTTGAATTCCAACTACCTAGTTTACTTATCCTAATCTAGTTGCTTAGTAAACTTAAGTAAGATTAGTTCCATAAATCTAACTTTCTAAATCTAATTTGCATGGCCCATTGGGCAGTCCATTAAGCCCTTGATTCAAGGCCCATCATCATATCCTAAAGCCCAATTCATAAGCCTAAGGGCTTAGGCCTAATGTCCAATTTCCTTAAGGCCCAATTGCACCATTACAAGGCCCATTGCCATGGGCTCCATGGCAACCCAATATCATGCTTTCCAAAGCCCATCTTCATGCTTATTTTGGCAGCCCATTAGCATGCCATTATAAGCCCAATGTACACCAAAAGTTATAAGCCTCATGGTAGCCCAACCTCACACTTCAAGGGCCCATCATCACATGTACTTGGGCAGCCCATATGTCATAACTTCAAGGCCCAATTACATCCAATAACCGGCCATAAATGGGTAGCCCAATGTCAGCCCATTAATGAGGTTTCTAAGCCCAATATGCAAGTCTTAATACTCCAAAATCATTCATAAGAAAATCCTTCAAAATTTAAAATCAAGAATATTGATGGAAAATATACAATTAATCTAGCAACATGAAATTGGTTACTATAAAATTTAAAATCCCATCCATAGCATTTAAATCATAACATCACATTTTAGAAATTCAAAATAATTACACATACATTTTATTAACATAAAATCATGCCTTGGCCAAGCAAGGTTTCTTCGGGGTCTTACAGATGCGCAACTATAGAAGAAAAAAAAGACTCGTGCACGTGTTGGTTAATTAAAAACACAAAAAGGGTTCCATGTTTTCGTAGATAACATTTGGAGATTCTGTTTGTAATTAGAAAAGTTCAAAATCTCGTTTAGATTTTTCTTTTTTCTCAAGACATGCAGGTGATGTTTGTTTCCCCAACAATTCTGAACATGAAAATTTTCACCAAAACAAACACACTTCAGTATTTTTAACTTTTAATAAAATAAAGATTCCTAAAATTTCGGGGATTGACAAACAAACATACCATAATAGAGCACACTAATGATCTGAACTGGTTGCTTGCAGGGGTTAAACTCCTGATGATGTATTTTTTGCAGTTTGAATAGAAGGTCGTTTGTCTTGATTAAAAAAAAAAAGAAAAGAAAGAAGGCCAGAGTAATATTAGAGAGTACGAAAACATGCATGACAAAATAAAGAACATACATTTTAGAAAATGTTTAATTAGGATCGTTGGAAACCATGGTATAATGTTCCTCATTAACAATGGGGAATTGTCCCAACAGGCAAATCCCAATAATTTGTTCCATAACACTTTTTGAACATAATTTATAAATTTGTGCCCAATCTCAAATCTCTCCGCGTATATGGATGGATGATAAAGTTGGCCCCACCTTGGTCTACTCAATAAATTAACATTTTGCACCGCCTAAAAGAAGCATAATCTAACCTTTAGATCATATCTCTAAAGGAAAAAGGAAAATCCTTATGTGTAATACCCCGAACCTTTTGAGATATTTTTTGTGACTCTCGTGTTAAGGCTTTCATTTTCATATCTAACTTTGTGCGTTGTTTAGTATTTATCATATGATTAATTTTACTCAATCTAATATTTTAAGTAATTATACTCTTTGGTATTTAGGTTCAAAACTTGTAACCTTAGTTTTTTGATCTACGTTATTAATTTACATGGTGTATGTGCTTTCTTTCTCTAATTCTTAAACCCTCGAATTATTTCATTTAAACCCATGTGTTTAAATTATCTAATGGATTTGATTTGATTTCCTCTAATATTTTAGAGCAAGTTGGTTAAATTTTTAGCATATGGCCGAATTACACTTTGGTCTAAATATTGTATTTTAACCTTGATTTTAATAAATTATCTTTCCTATATTAATGTGATTTTATTTGCCTAATTTACTCATATTATTTCAGGTATTTGATTTTATTAGAACTTAATTATTTTGTAATACGATTAAGTTTGTTAATGTCTATTTAAATTCTTTCAAATTTTAATTGGGCGAGCTTGGCACTGGGAGGCCCGAGAGCTGAACAACTGGGACGCCCGAGTACTCCAAGCTCGGGAGGGCTGAGTACTGCATGCCCTGGTAAACACATAGTTGTTTGCCCGGCTTACCACATTCCCGTGCCTGTATGCCCGGGGACAGGTCTGGAAAACCTTGTATACCCGGCTAACCCCTGGAACATGTCTGTATGCCCAGAGTATTTGGTTTCAATATTTACATTAGGGGCTTTAAGTTTATTAATAGTTTTCCATAAAGTGTGATATCCCTTTCCAAAATTTCCAAATTTCTCTAATTTCTCTAATTTTCTTGATTTCTAGTATTTAGCCAATTAATGATTATGATCGTGATTCTCTCTATTTTATCAGTTTCTATGTGTTTAACAAAATTCTTCCATTCTCTTGTTAATATCTTAGTATTCCTATTGCATGATTTAACCACATGATATTTTTTATAAGTATACATCAATAGCTCATATTTAACATCTTCTAAATACTAGGTTTGATTTCTTAACACATGATTCATTCGTTTCTAATTGCACTAATGAATTTCGGTATGCTTAATCTCTTTCCCTCTTCATTCTTTTGCTTACATAAAAAATCTTTACCTAGTGTCAATCTTGATTATTCTGTCACTAATCTCGGTTAATTACTTGACTAAGTACCTATTTCTTTTCTCTAACATATGCATTGATTAACTTTGTAACTTAGCTAATTATTTTGCTAACCTAAGTTTACTTTGATGTCATGTTAGTCCCACTCTCTCTCTCCTCCCTATGTCACACGACACACACAAGGAAATCTTTGTTTTGTCTTGTTTTCCTTGTCTTTTTCCCTTGTCCCATGTTCTTGGCTTGTGATGCATGAATAGTAAGATTCCAAGATGGACCAACCGGCCATGCTTGCTTGCAATCACAATTAATGTGATTTTGAAGTGATTTTAGCTTGTGTAAGTATCCTTAATCATCACCTAGGAAATCTATGTTTTGTCTTGTTTTCCTTGTCATTTCCCCTTGTCCCATGTTCTTGGCTTGTGATGCATGAATAGTAAGATTCCAAGATGGACCAACCGGTCATGCTTGCTTGCAATCACAATTGATGTGATTTTTGAAGTGACTTTAGCTTATGTAAGTAATCCTAATCATTACCTAGGGAAGGGGGAGTGTGCCATTTGGCTCCTCCAGCCCTTGTGCCGCCCAAGCCACCCAATCAAGGGGCTTGCTTGTGGCAGTCATCCCTTGACCAAATGATGACAAGGTTGGCTATAAAAGCCAGCCCTTGCCATGCATTTCTCACACCACATAGCCGGCCATTTGAGGTAGAGAGAAGGGAGTGAGTGTTGAGAGCATTCGGCCAAGAGAGAAAGGAATGAGAGAAAGGAGAGAAAGAGGAGAGGAAGAAGAGAAGGAAGGTGAAAACTTCCATTCCAAGGTAGGTTGGCAAGGGGTTCGGCCAAGGCCTTGAACACTCCCTTGCACCTCCTCTTCTCTATTTCCTCATCATCATTTCCACTTCTTCTTAGCCTTAGATCAGTTTCATTAACCTATAGATCTTGTGTTTATAGGAGAACATCAAGAGCTACCCGAGATCACCAAGGTAAGGGTTAGGACTTGATGCTTTGGTAAGGGTTAGGACTTGATACTTAGGTAAGGATTAGAACTTCATGCTTTAGTAAGGGTTTAGGTTCTTGAGTTTTGTGGAGGTTGGATAACATGTTCTCTTGTGTTGAAATGCTCATACATATTTTTGTGCATTAAGTTATAATTCAGTGATGAACATGTTAAGGTTATGTGGTTTTAAAGTTTTGTACAAAGAAAGATTCATGAAGTACAGACACCTTGCATGTTAAGGCTTATGGTGTTGCATGTTGCATTCTTGATTTATGTCATGCATACGTGTTATGAAATGTGAAGTATCAATGAGAATGATGATGGCCAAGAGGCTTTAAAGTATCCCTGATCAAGAGAAGGCCAAAGAAAGAAGCCATGGGCTCAAGGAAAAAGATTATGAAGGATGAAAGCATGGAAAAGATGCATTTTTGCATGTTTCTTAATGATGTTGCAAAAGATCTTGTTTGCCTTTAAGTTTCTTGAAGAATCCATATGTTATGTACTCTATGATTTCCTTGATGTTGTTAGACTAAAATTATTTTTGGTCTAAGGTTTCGAAAAGCTTAAGATTGATTAAAAGCATGAACACCCATCTAGGGCACCTAGGCAAACATAGGTGCTGCCCAAATCGACCCTAAGCTATAGGTTGTATTTTTGTATTAAAAATTCCAGATATCATTGTTGGCTAATATTATGGTCCCTGTAAAAATTTCAGCCCAAAATGATGAAGGAAAAGGTCTAAAATGCCCCTGGAGGTTTCTGAGGGCAGATTCGACATTTTGCCTAATTCGTTAGGGTAAAAGGATCCAAAATGAGAAAATGATTACATGGTTGGATAGAGCACGAAAAATTGATGGGGGAGCCCAAATTTGAGTTCAAACCAAGTTGAAACAAGGGCCAAAATCACAAGGCCCGTTTAGGAGACTAAATGGATTTTAGGCCCAATAGCCCTAAAATAGCACAAGGCCCATAACACTTCGGGAATTGACCCAGCAGGGTCTAATAAGGCCCAATAGGCCTTCAATGGAGTTTAGTGTATAACATCGTACTAGTTATTATCATGGTTGTTTCAATTGTCAATGACCATTCTTTAAGCGTGCTATGCTTCTTTCAAGTTCATTGTAAATTAGTGTGCATTATTTGGATGATATGTTGCATGTATACTTTAATGCTTGGACATGAGATGACATTCATAAGAGGAAAAACAAATGTGTGGAACCCCTAAGCCTGCGAGATGATTCCCCGAATGGTAGTGAGGGTACCGGGCACTTAGGAGATGTGCAACCCACCACTACAGGGAGTGAGTGGGCTCCTTTATGAACACTAAGGCGTAATGTTATGTTAAGGGTCCTGGTGCTGGAAGCACGGGACAGTCCCATAGAAGGGGAGGGGACGCACAACCCGACTTTGGGGGTGAATAGAGCAGACACCGGGAACTCCTCAGGAACCAATGATGGTGTGACGCATTGCATATTTTAATTAATCCAAGTTCATATTTACGATGCTTGAAGTTAGTTTTACACCATATCTAAGTGAATTATATGCACTGTATTTGTTTGATCATGCTTTCCCCACCCACACCTTACTGAGTCAATAGGACTCACCCTTTTCTCTTATGTTGTTTTTGCAACGTTTGGCGACTTGGGTATTGAAGAATGAAGCTATTCGAGGAAGAGTTGACCTATGATTTCCACCTTTATGTTCTGGCGGTCAAGATCGGGACATGAGTTTCGGATTCTCTTGAAGTATCAGTGGAGCCTGAGGCCCTCAGATGTACCGCCTGAGTGGCTAAGACTCGATTACAATCCCCAGTCTCGCCGACGGGGAATAGTGGTGCCACTCCGGGGTTCGATTTTATCAACCTTACATTGGAATCAAACGTAGAGGATTAGTACACCTCTTAGGCTTGTTGGAGTGTTTCATTACTCTCCAGTGTTCTGTTCATATGTATCAGGTAGTTTCTGAATCTTTGTAATATAGCCTTTTATGTAGTCTCGGGAGGACGTGGTTTTGAACTTTCCTTGTATTAAAGATGTTCTTGTTATTTCAGGTTTTTAATCTCCTTTGTGTCTCCTTCCTCATCTTCTATTTCAAAGTTATTATTTCTACTCAAAAGCTTACGGTCCGACACTTTTGACTTATTCGGATTTTATTATCTCTTTGACCTTTTTGTAAAACATAGAGTTTTTACCTTAAGCCATTTTCAACTTGCCATTAAAATTTTATTTTATTATACGCTTTTCGCTAAGTTTTATGGTAAATCGACTAAGACTCGTAGTGACATACGTGCCATAATCCCCGCCTGTGTGCATACCATTACTATAGGTGAGCCTAGGGGGTAAGTATGAGCACGGATGTGACAATATGGATTTAAATGGAAGGGAGTTTTCTGTCCAAGAAAAAGATTAATAAAAAAAAAGCATTCAAAATTGTTGTACCAAGTGAAAGATGTGCAGCCATAAAAACCCATATTTCAAATGAAATAGTGTTTTCCCTTCGCCTTGTTCATTTATTCATTTTGTTTCCTCTGTATTAAATGTACAGATAAGCATGATTATTAATACTTCCATATCTTCTTGAAAACTTTGTGAGTGGTTTTATTGCATGACCTAGGAAAATATAAATGCAATTTTTGTAAGGTACCTCTCCTTTGGCATTTCAACTCCGTTTTGGGTATTTGAGAAGTTTATTGTGGATAGTGTCAACTTTCCTAGGTGAGAACTCGTCATGCTCTTGGTTCTGATGAGAACGCCAAAGATCCCAATTTTGGAGTTAGAATGGGTGCTGGTTCTCAGACCTCAGCTGATTCTTTTAGGTAAATTCTGATGTATCTTTAAGAGACTATTGCCTCAAATCGTAGTCAAATTTAACATGCCAGTATGTTTCATTTTATGATCTGGTATGCAAAAATTAAGTGTGATTATTTGCAGGGTTTCCAATTGAAACATGCTCTGTATATGTTATTTTGTGCAATAGATGGTTTTGTGTTGAAAGTGGTAGCGCTGATAAGCCTCCAATCCTTTTTTTTGTAATCAAAACACAGCCTCTTATTCAAATACCAACTATAAAAAAAAAACTATGGCAGGTCAGTACCATCATACAACCAAATAAAATCAAGAAAATGCTCACAACCACAGAGATTGCCACCTGAGAAAATCTCAGAGGCGGCCCAACAAGCTAACTGGTGCATAACAAAATTAGCACTTTGCCTAACATTCCTAACCTCCAAACTCTGAAAAACAATCTTATGATGAATACTCCAATCCAGCTGGTGGGGAAATTGTTGAATTGCCTTGATTACTATCTCAGAATCACCCTCCAGAATAACATGATTAAAACCTTTATGGTATGCCAATTCGACTCCCAAGTGGATGGCCTCAGCCTCCCCGAGCAATTGATTTACAACAGCTAAATGATTCACCTTGAACCCGCATAAATCACCACACTGGTCTCTTATAATCGCACCTGCCACTGCAAAATCAACACGAATAGCAACATCTACATTCACCTTAATAACATCATTTGGAGGTGGAATCCAAACCGCATGCATTGAAGACACCAACTTATGAATCCACGCTGATCGATGTTCCAGACTAAGCAACCGAACTCTTCTTGCTAGCTTCGCAATGTCACAACTCTTGCCCTCATGAACTATACAATTTCTACCTCCCCAAGCAGCCGATGGGGATGTAATATCTTCTTAACCCAGTCACACACAGTACCCTCACTAAAGGCAAGGATATTAAGTTGCCAAGGAGATTCACTCCATATAGCCCTACTAAACGGGCAGCTTAACACCAAATGGTGAATAGTCTCCTTGTAAGTGCCACACAACAAACAAGAGAGTTCCCCTGCCTCCCCCTCAGTGCTACCAATTCGTTTAGCTACGTTCGCTTTAGTAGGGATAATATCCCAAAACACCTTCCAAATCAAAATCTTTTTAGCCTTTCGTGAATCTTAAGATGCCATAGATCGCGCCAATCTCCCTGCTCAATAGGACTCAATAGGTTGCCACGTTGCTGCACCAGATTGCTATGTGCTGTCTTCACAGAAAAATTACCAGAGGAGTCTTGGGGCCAAAACTACTGATTCTATGAGGTATCTGTTGAGAGACGGATCCTGTAATATTGCATTAGCAGACTCTTGATTAAAAAATCTGCGAATCTTCTCTACATCCCATATCTTCCCTTCTTCTAGTATCAAATCGCTGACCTTAAGAGAATGATCATCCAACAACAGCCCTTCTCTTAACATTGGTCGAAAGCCAGCCAAGTTAGGCACCTAAGGATCTCGAGTAGTAGAAATACTTTGCCCATTGCCCACTTTATAGCACATACCATCCTTCAGTCCATCCCTATTTTGCAGCATACTCTCCATATCCATGAAGATTTACCAGCAGCCTCTAATTGCCAAAGTCCTGTTGTTTTAGATATTTACCACAAAGAACCAGAACCCACAAACTGTCAGCCTTAGTCGACAACTTCCAGGCCAGTTTAGAAATTAATTCTTGATTAACTTCAGCTGTAACTCTTATGCCCAGACCACCCTCTCTTTTCGGCAAACAAATAGAGTTCCATGACTTTAGAGAAAGATTCCTAGACTTACCGGCCTTGAAACCCCACGAAAAATTCTTTAACTCACGATCAATATCCAAACACCATGATTTCGGCATAGAATAAAAGCTCAATAAATAGGATGGAATTGAACTTGCCACTGCCTTAATCATGCAAGTACGTCCATCAAAAATTGGGAGAGTGTCTTTGATAAGAATGCAAAATACCATATTTTCTCCCTTAATGTTTAGTCTTTTACAGTTATTTGGTGCCTAAATGTACTCATTATTCTTATATTTTGATTTAGGATACAAATGGAGATATTAAATGCAAAACAAAGTTAATTGGGCTATTTTGGACAGTTTCGACATTGCTTCATAATCGGGGCATAAATCTCTCATCCAAGCTCTGATTGAGATGATTCAAGATGCTATGGAACTCCAAGAAACATCTACGACTTTCGTGTTTTACGTTTTAAACAATATTGGCTGCATGATGGACGAAATTGAGCTTGAAGTTGCGTCACCTCCACAGTTGTCGTTTTGGAACATTCCATATATTGCAATCTTGATTTCGGATCTGACCTGTTAATTTTGGGAAGTTTCCAGACCTAGTGCAAAAAAATTCCAGAGGAAGATGCCACTTTCTAAGTTTTATTAGGTCTCTATTTTATTTTTAATGTTTTTTCCTTCAATAGGGAGATTTGGCTATTGTCATAGTTTTAGAATATATTGGCTAGGGTTGCAAGGGGGGGGATGGACGTGGAAGACATCTATCAAACCTCTGAACTACCCGTCTCTCTCTCCCCTCTCTTCTAACTTCTCCTTCTCCTTCTCCTTCGAGTTTTCACCATGGCCTTGCGTGGCTAAACTTTTATACTTGGTCAAAGGGAAACTGAAGCCTCGGAATCAGTAAAACTGTGAGATCTAAATTATTTTCATTTTTCAATTTATGCTTTGAGTATTGGATGTTCTTCCATGCGTATTTTCATGATTGTCTCGTTTAATAGCTAGGAGGCCTACTAGTTTATTATTTGTTTCAATCTAATGCTGGGTTAGATATCAAATTCGTAATTGTTTGATTCCTCTAATCTGTGAAGCAACTAAGTTTCAATGATTTGTTGCATCATAAATCATTAAATCTTAGGAAGAACGAACGACTAAATTAAATGCAACCGCTTGTGCTTGTGTTGTTTAGCTTCATCGATCTCTCTAATCCTTAAGGCTGCTACTCGATTAAACCTTTAGCGCATGTCTTGGGTTGTTTAGTAGTTTGGGTTAAGTAGATCAGTTGTTTTCTAATTAACTGCGACTAAGGAGAGATAGGATAATAGTTCTGTTGGTGAATATTCAAAGTGTGAATTGATATTTAATTTGTATTGATGATCAGTTGTAAAATTCCGATGGTGGATGTTAACCTAGACCAAGGTTTGTTCTTTTGATTGATTTCGATACTTTAATTTGAATTGTTCCATAGTTATTTTTCTTAAAATTATTTTTGTTATACTCAAATCTCCATCATTGTTCACATAGCATAAGACTAGGCTAGATACTCCCCGTGGGAACGATCCTTACTCGCACC